>CM072900.1:7260803-8460803 GCA_037013685.1 Acridotheres tristis
CCGCCCTCCCGCCCGCCATTTTTGCACTTTGACTGGCTGGTATCAGTGCCGCTCAACAGCCGGCCCGCCTCCAAACACGCCCCCAACGGTGCTGCCCTTCGTGGAGCGCTGTCATTGGTTGGCGGGGTTGCAGGAAGTGCCGGCTGATTGGGTGGTTGAGGGCAGGCGGTTGGGATGTGGGCGGGGTCCCAACGGGTCTCGGTCCAGGGGCGCTGCGGAGACTGACAGGGCATTGCGGGCGGCAGGGGGCGGTAAGGGGCGGCAGGGGGCGGGGCCAGCACCTCACTCCCTCTCCGCGCCCCCCCATCCCCTCACGTCCCTCGCCCGCTGCCTCATAAAATACCATTGTATTAAACAGCAAAGCCATCTTTATATCCTCTCTTTCCTTAGAAACGGTATTCAGGTTTTCTTGCCTTTTCAGAAAATTCAGTATATCCGCTGATTTTTTCCTCAATTGCAAGGCGAGGGTTTAAGAAAATAGTGAGCAGTGACACAGACTCCAGTGTATTCGGAACATGGCAGTGCTGCTCAGCAGCTACTTGCCTAAAGGCCTTGTGCAATTCCGGATCCTTTAACCTGTGCTGTGTTTTGAAAATGAAAGTAACGTAGTTTTGTAGAGATGAAATACTGTGTAAATGTTGAAGGTTTGTACGTTGAATCAGTAAAGAAACGCAGGGAATACAGAAATAAGTGTCCCTGCTGTGCCGATGAGACAGACAGGCCAAAGGAGATGCCAGGCTTGATGGGACCACATGAATGAGGTCAAGATTAAACTTGAGGAGTCTCCCTGTCCTGCCGCATGCACAGCCAGGTGGGAGGGCAGGGAACATGGCCCCATGGTGAGGAAAAGAGGCTCCTGGTACCCTGGAAGTTACAGCACCTTTGAGCTGTCTCTGAGCTGCATCAGCTGAGAACAGTTCCATAGAAAGCTATGTCCGAACCACCCAGTTCAAAGTGAATTCCTGTGTGGTCTGTGGGCTGCAGCCTGTTCCAGTACATAGGAGGTATTCTGTAAGAATAACAAATCCAATATTAATAGGGAAAAGTAAGAAAGAAAAGGGTGGTGTTTTTTTTTTTTTCCTTTGTAAACATAAATCTGTTTTGAGTTGATGCAATGAGTCAGCAGTTTAAGTTTCCCCACAGAGAAAATTCCACCGTGTTAGGACAAAGCAAGCAGGGCCCCAGCATTCAGAAATAAGGCTCAGCATAAATGAAATCAGCAAATCCCTGTTTGCACTGAAGTTTGGAATCAAACATATTTTTCCAGAAAGACACCAAGCTGTCTCCTAAACTGCTCAGTTGAATTATACCAGACTGAGCAGAAGATGCAGACAGGCAGGGAAACAGTCACAAACAACAGGCAGCACAGTAATATCAAATGCTTAAAGAAGAACCTAAAAACAATATGGAAAAATACTTTAAAGAGTAACAAAGCAGTATATTTTAGCAAGTGCCCTCCTCAATCTAGGCAAACCCATTTTTCCACCAAATATCTTTCAAGCCTTTCTTTTGAAACAGGTTATTAATTCCAACATGACTGCAGGACAGCATAATACTCCTGCTGAAATCACAAAAATACCAGGAAGTCAAATATACACAAATGCGTGCTTCCCCTTTCTCTCCCACCCTTTCCCAAGAAAAAAAACCATTCCTTCCTTTTACAACCTGCTGAATCATGGCACAGGCAGGCAGCCCTGGAGCTGGCTCCTGCCTGTGCTGCTTTGTCATTGAGGAGAACAGAGCAATGTAAGTTACCAAAAAAAAAAAAAAAAGAAAAAAAAGAAAAGAATCTGCTAAAAGCATATCCTATGTGGGGATTTTCGAGATGTTTGAACTTAGATAAAAGAAATGCAGAATGAATGCAAGAGAGATAATCCAGAAGGAAAACAAAAGGGATGAGGCAAAGGAAACAGAAGAATCATGTACCAGAGATTTAACTTCTTTGGCAGCTGAGAAGGTGATATTTTTAGACTCTAGAGTGCCAGAGCAGGGAAGATGAAAGAAAGAGAATGGCAGATATTACATGGCAAACATGATATTGTCAAGGAAAAACATTTTAATGTGTTCAGGCTTTATTGCAGCAGATTTGCTTTGTCCCGCTGACAAACACTCGGGAGGTGTGTTGTTCTCTGACTTTGGCAGTGCAGTTGGAAAGGCAGAAATCAGGCAGTGAGGTGAGACTGGCAGAGCCTGAATATGCACGCCTCAAAGGTGAGAGGCAACGCTCAGTTTATAAGTGCACTAGAGCTTTGAGTAATTCCATTTTGGGGAACTTTCTTGTCCTGAGTGTTATCAGACAGAAACCTCATGTGCTTTCCGCTGGTACTTTCGTAATTGCCTCCAGCTTGATCTTCAAAGTGTTCCTCATTTCTTAATCCCTTCAGGGCATTGCCACATTGCTAGAGCTCTCCCTGCATTTCAAACACTAGTACTACATCTTTTCAGATTTGTCTCCTCTGGAAAACTGTCAAGAAGTGAGTGGAAAATCCAGCAGGTCAGCATGACAGGAGGGACACCACACTGGCAAGAGAGCAGGCAGTCAAGGCAGACAACCGATGAGAGAACACTGACTTTTGCTCTTTCAAACTTTGAACTGCAGGAGGGAAGGCAAGCTCACATCTCTGTACGGAGCAATGTCCATGTGCCCTGGAATGCTTTCCATGTAAAAACACGTTTTGCTACAAAGACATCTGCAGACAATGCTTGAGAGAAGGGTGGGAAAAGATGCATGAACATTATCACAAGGGGGGGAGGATAATCATCTTAAAGGGAAATAATGAAGTCCTGCCATTTTCAGAGCTTATAAACATGGATGTAAGAAGTGTTATGAATTAATTTTAATAAGACGAAGCAGATAAGTAGAATGTAAGAAGTGTTATGAATTAATTTTAATAAGATGAAGCAGATAAGTAGAAGAAAAATCAACAGAGAAGCAGTAACAGAGCACTCACGGATGGAAAGAGACAGGCAGACACAGTACTGTGGTGGAGGAAGACAATCTATCCACCTGATACCATTTGCACAATCTAGGAAGTGTCCCTGAGAACAAGAACTTTACAGACAACTTCTGGAACCCAGAAATTCAGAGTTACCCAAGGCAAGACTGTAGGTGCAGGTTTAGTTTGGATATAAGTTAGGGAAATCCTGATGGTTGTACACAGCTTTCCTGGCTCCCATAGGCATTGCATCAGTTTGCTGGGCACCATTTGGCTTCTGTTGTGTCCCTTTCTGCCAGTTCTTTCATGGACCTGGTGCAGGTTTTCTTGAGAGTGGCCCTCATATATCCCCAGAATTGTGTCCCCCTTGAGGGTCTGGCACTTGAGGCATTTGTATCCAAGCACGGTTGCAACATTTGCAACAGTTATTCGCTCACTAGGGAAAGGAAGGTTACTCTTGGATTTAAAAACAGCTGAAGAGATTTGCCAGCAGCAGCAAGAGGCTGCCAACACCTTGGTGTTCTGAGGGCATCAGCAATGCCCAAAACCTTTTGCAAAGAAAATGCTCCATCCCCACAGCTCTCTGAGAGCCAGGGCACAGAGAGGGGCTGTGAGTGTGATTAGGAGCAAGGCCAAAAGAGAGACACTGTGCTGGAACAGAATCTTTCTGCTTTAGCTCACACGTTTCAGATTCACCAAATCAGAGACTGAGTGACAATAGCTGCTCTCCCCCAGCTGTTGATAGCTCTGTAATAATTCCTCTGCGATAACCTCTTGAGTCGGTACCACCTTGCATGGTACTGCTAGGGGCTGTCTGGCTCAGGTCTTATGCTTTGTGTGTTTGGAAGCAGCTGTTTGTTTTGAGGAACAAAAAAAAAAAAAAACAAAAACCGAAACCAAGACACCCCCCCAAACCACAAAAAAGCCGCCACAAACCCACAACAAAAACAAATAAACAAACAAACAAAAACTACTCCTCCCTCCCCTCCAAAAAACAAAATTCAATCATTTTTCAATGGTCAAGTTTCTGAATGTCTGAAGTTTTGACAGATTGATTGGATGTGATTAATGGCAACTAAAATTCCATAGAATAGGGTACCCTAGGGAAAGAGGCAAATGGGTTTATTATTTAGGGGGAAGAGGGGCACGATGATGTCCAGACAGAATCTAGGAAGGAAGCAAGGAAGGATGAAGAAAGGAAAGTTCTTCTCCCATAACAACGTGGTTGCTCTGGGGCACAGCGAGATCCCATGGCTAGGATTGCCCAGGAGCCGCCCATCCACATCCCACTTGCCCTTTGGCCTCAGGGGACAAGAACTCCTCCAGCCCTGCACAAGAAGCCAGGCATCTGGAGCCAGATGGAACCCTGGGTTAACTGAGCTGGCCTCAGCACAGGGTTCCAACTCAGCTCTCTGCTTTCCCCACCACATCCTCTTAAAAAACAAGCGAAATCATGGTAGAGTTGATGCATTCCTGACATGCCATGTAAATAGCACAAGGCCACCACCTGGAACCCCTGGCCCATCCTAATCCCAATTTACTGAAGTCAATAAACAAGGAATTAGCAGCACTTAACTCAGTAACCTCTCCCGACTGGCCACTCTCCCACTTGCAATCATCATCTGCTGGAGCTGAAGAGGCTGGATAACAGAAAACACACATTTCAGCCATTTTAATGGGTCTTTGTCTGTGTCTGATGAAAAAACCCTCACCACCCTCTTCTTTTAAGGAAGACAGAAACCCAGATGTGGTCAGTACCCTGTATACTGTCTTTTGATCCCTATTTTTTATGCTTCCCTACTGTTTTCACTTGCATGTGGTTTTACACTGAGCCTCTTTCTATTACCAGCATGCCACCCTCCATGTGGCTTCCTCCTGCGTGCTGGTGTGGCTGTCCCGTGGCTAGTTTTGGGCGCCTGTCCCAGTTGTAAGCAAATCGAGTAAAAGAAACATGGTTTGATTTCTGCTGGATTAGCAAAATTGGCTTTTTTGAGGAGCAGCATGGATGTAGACATGCCTGAATGACTTGAGAAATTGGACCTCTAACACCCAGTACGACTGCTGATGAAGGCAGGTCAGTGCCAAAATACTCCACTGTAAGAACAGCCCAGGTAGGACATTCGCCTTATTCAGTTGTCCCTGTTGTGGAGTATCATCTTCTGGTGAATCACCCTCAGAGAAAACTGAGACAACCTATTAAATTGCCAGCAAGAGCCATCTAAGTCAGAGAGCTCTGTAATGCGCAGGAGGGACTTGCCTCAGAAAAACAACCCCGCAAGGAAAACCACTTCCCATTAACAGCTCTTTCCCCATGGTCTATGAGATGTACGAAGGAGCAAGTGCCCACAGGGAGGGTCACGGCACAGCTGCTCAGCCACGATGGCTGCAACCAGCCAGCAAGGATTTCACGTGCATTCACTGTATTCCTAATAACCACTGAATCATAGGTTGGAGCTGCAGGGCAGAGAGACTTTGCACGTTTGGCTCCCTCTTTAAAAACAACAGCAGTGCTGCAGCTGCTCGAGGGGGTGGTCCATGTTGGGGTGGTGTCCACGCTTAGGCTCACCCCAGGAGGGTTTCAGCAGATGGGAGAGCAAGGCAAGCCTGATGCATATCTATTTTCCAAAGAAAATAATAAGAAAATTGTTTTCTCTCTACACTGTTGTCCCCTGTGCTTTCCTAACGACAGCGAAGGGGGCTGGACCAGGAAAGTATAACAAGGCAGGTTATAGTCAGCAGAGGGAGAAGATTCTTCTGCTCTTTCTCCCTGGGGCAGGTCCTGCGAACACCAGCTGTTCCCAACCGCAGCTCCCCGCTGCCTTCTGGTGGCAAAAATGCATTATGGATCTCTCTCCCGGCCCGAGATTCTCCTCCCGAGCCGGCGCCAAGGTACTTGCACAGGACGTGTGGTTTGGGGCCCCCTCTCACACCCTTCCTGGCCTCGCCTGCCCTCCCCTCCCTGCAGAGCCGTACTGAAATTCCGCCTCTTTTCTGCAGAAAAAGGCCCCATTCTGTGCCAGGAAGGAAGGGAATAAACAAACCCTGTGTTTTGAAGGGTCCAACCCTGCCTCCAGAAACCAGACATGTCTCCAACGCTTCTCTGCCTCACAGGAGCTCCAAGATCCTGGCAGCCCTTTGTCAAGATCCCCAAAAACTGCAGGCACCTCCGAGGCTCTGGATGCCCAGGGTTAGCTGGTCAGAAATGGTGAATGAACTTCCATTCCTTGTTGCTGGGAGCAAACCAGCCAGCAGTGAAGAGCTTATAGGATTTGCTGCTGCTTGTATTTGTGATAGACATCTCCTAGGGAAGGATTAGCTGCAGGGTCTGGAGGTGGTCCTGTGCCTGCCTGGCCTCCGAAGCCCAGCAGGAATAAGGAGTGTGCTGAAGACTTTGTCACTGCCAGAGTGCCCAGCTGCCAAGCTGTGCCGTGCCCAGGGACAGCAGTGAGTGGCACAGATGTGGCAGCACGATGAAGAGCACCACGGCAAGGCCATGCTTCCAGCCCACTGCATGGGGCTGTGTGCAGTGAAAGTGACCTCGGTGGGTCCAACCTAGTGCTCCTCCAGAATTTTCTGTGGGAACATCTGTGTTTTCTTGCATTGTTGTGGCTGGCAAAACCAAAATAACATTACAGTGAGGTGTGCATTCCCTCCCTTGGTTACAGAGGAAAATTTACTGTCAATCACTCATTGCCAGTCTGAAGTCTTTCCCAAAAAGTGTCTAGAAAGGGGCAAAAAGTGTGCACTGCGGAGATGTACTGGAGGTTTCTCTTATGGGACTTTCTATGGTTATATTGTATCTCACCCAGGAGGCCCTTGAAGTGTAGGGTGAACCTGAGACACAGCCTATGGGGTTCTTACTATCTTTGTAAACAGCTGAAAATTCTTTACCTGGGAAGCCAAGGCTGTCCACATCATCAGCAAGCGCCCTGAGAACCCTGCAGCCCTTCCCACACCAGAGGGCTCTGCTTTGGAGCTGCTTGTTCATGAAAAAGTAGAGACAAGGATCCTGATGACTATTAACGCCAAACATTTCTGCCCATACTGGCTCATTCCAAGACAATAGCAGAGCCTGTCCTCCAGGCTCACCTACCGAGTTTGAGCCTTGCTGCCACTGCCGTTTGATTATGGGGGAATGAAAAGAAATTATGCTTAGTACTATTTCAGAAATCAAATAACCTTTTTAAAAAGCAGATGTAGGCAAGAGCCTGTGAACCAAAGAAGACAATAAGTGAGAATCTGAGATCCACAGGATTTTCTTCCACTTCAGAGTAAGGAGAGTGAGCAGCATAGCCCTAAAAGTGTGATGTTCTTGCTGTTCTTTACTCTCCCGATTTTAGCTTCACCCCAGACTTCGGTGCAGCTGACTGGAAAGCTGGAGATCGTTAAAACTCCATAAATATGGCCATTCTGACACTGTTTCCAGGGAAAATGGTGAATCGGAGATTATGAAGAAGCATTGTGGCTGTTTGCAAGTGCAACGAGCAATGCAGTACTCTGCAGAGTTAGGAGATGCAAAAGCCCAAGGGAATGCAGAGGTGGGGACTTTTTTCAGAACTGGCTGGCTATTAAAATAAGCAGAAGTTGGGGGCTGAGAGGCTTCCTTTGCTACTTGCACAGATAGGGAAATGAAGGTGGTCTAGTCGGTCACAGAAAATGCTTGGCATGAGAGAAAAAGGAATGGTTAAGGTTACACAAGTGAAACATGACAACCTTTGCTTTCATTTTCAAGTCAAATAGCTCAGAATTAGATCTTATCACTCAAGTCTTGAATTAATCATGGGCAAGTATTTCAACTGAAAGACACAGACCAAATTATAAAGGCAAGCTGTTGCCATGCTCAATGGAAACTCGAAAAAATGAGGAGAAATGAAGAAAGAGATCTGATTAAGATTAATAAAAACATCATCTGCGCCTTAGGGAATGTTGATGTTCTCAAACACAAATTCCAAACTCAAGAATATGGTGCTTTAGTTTTCCATCAAGACACTGGGCTGAGTAAGGGCTTGAATTCTTTCAGAGTGGGCTAAGTCCCCCAAGATGAAGAGGCTGAGCTGAGCTGCCCTCCCATTTTACTTTGTAGAAACTGTGGGTAATAACTATCTGGTGTATATCAAATAAGCTCACTATTTCGATTTTACATTTCCAGTCTATTTCTTTCATTGATTCTAAACGTCTCCTCCATTGGACTCTCCTTTTCACAAGTGCATATATGCGGAACTGGAATCAGTCACTGACTTACTTTGTAGAAGCTCAACATTCTCTTTGTTATTTTAATCTAAGACCTTGTGCTATGAACAGGTACATTTTTAATCTGTTCATCAACTCAGTGGCAAGGGCCTTTCCTTTTGTTTCTGCTGGACAAGCCCCATCCAAGGTGAAAATGGGCTGAACTGTGAGCTGTCTGCAGTCCTAGACAGGCTTTTGTAGAGAATGTTTTCTGACACCTTTTTACAAGGCAGCAAAAAGAATCAGAGATCCTTCTCCCTTTATGAATATACAGATGTAAATCTGAGGCAAACTCAAAAATCCCCAAATTAAATTTGAAATTAAATTTGACATTAAATTTGTTTCTAATTGTTTAATAGTTTTTTTTAACTGAATACAAGCCAGGGTCTGCTTTCGAGCTCTTCATAGATTTTAAAATATATATTAAAAATCTGTATATATATATATATATAACAAAAAATCTCTATTTAATAAATATATACATAATAAAAAATCTACCTGTATGAATCTGGTTAATAACCCCTGTATTAAGGATGAAGAAGATCACTGGTATGATAAATTATAAATTCTGAAAGTGTTGATCATTTGAGAACTTTGATTTTAACTCATTTTCACAGGATTAAAAAACGTGTTCTGCAGATAGTAGCTGACTGTGTTAATATACAGCAAATATTGAGCCTCTGGAAATTATAGGTGGAGATTTTTCTGTTTGCTTTAGTGATAACTTAAACACTCGTCTCTGATAAGTGCTGTACCAACAGACTGGATTCGTTTTGAATCTCTGCAAGTGCTGAACAAAAGCACTGAATTGTGATGTAAAGCAGTGAATACCTGCACTCATGTCAGGGCTTTCAAATAGCACAGCCCAGGCTCCTGTGTGCTGTGCTGAACTATGCTTTGCCTCCCCAGGCCCTGGATAAAAGGCTGCTCTGATCCTGCAGTGCTGGGAGGCAGGGAACGAATGCTGTCCTGCAGACTGAAGCTGGCAGAGCCAGGAGGCATCAAGCACTGACTTGGCACTGAGAATTCTCGGAACAGGAGTGACCACCATCAGGACGTGTCAAGTTAGGCAGCATCCCAGTCCTGTGCATTATGGAGCAGATAGGTGGATGCTGGAAAATGGGTGTTCCAAATTGAGATACAACAGGCAGCAGAATGCACACCCCAGTACTGTCCATCTAACTTTATTGCCCTCGGAGGCACAAATCTAAACCACTATGACCACATGGTTTGAGGACAAACATGATGGTTTCTGAGGGATTTGTATCACCATGAAAGTCTTCCTTAAGCATTGAACACCCCTCACTGTAAGAGGGCAGTGGAATCATGACAGGAAACTGGGTACAGTGGAATACTTCTTGTGTAAAGACTACAGGAAATTCTGGAATTACAGCAGGTTCTTTCTGCCTTTTTCCCCAGCAGAGGTCCAGGGTGCCAGTAGAACAGCTCTAGCAAGGAGCTCAATAACTGTCCCATGTGACTCAAGGAATCTTCATCTTGTCAGAGCACTTACAGGCACCATCCATCCTGCTTCCCAGCTTTGGGAGGCAGAGTCACCGAAGTAGCATCGTTTCAATTGCCATTTCAGCCTCTCAGAGGTTAAAAGCAAAGGTGTGCAGGCAAGTCTGGTATTTAGCACTGCTTCATTAAATTCTTTAACACAGTTGTGTTATGCAACCATTTCACACCCTAAAAATAAATCCAGCTGGTTCTAAAGCAAGCCCTTTGTCCCAGTGTGGAATTGATCACCGCTTTACAACTGCTGAGAGGTAGTTTCTCATGTCTGGCCAAAGCTCTCTGTTGTTGATACTTCTTAAAGACCTCTGGGAAACGAAAGATTTTCTAACCCTGTCTGTCTGTCTGTCTCTCCTGGCTTCCCAGGGCAAAGTCCCTCACTGCCTGCCACTGTGGGCCAGTACCCTCACAGCTGGGGAGGTTGAAATCGCTCAGAAGATGCTAGAAGACCAGTGCCTGGATGGTGTCTGGTCCCAGTGGCACCTCCGGGACTGTTCTTAGCCCAGCTTTGCAACCCAGAAGCTGGGACAGAAAGGGAAAGGCTCAGAAGAGGTCTCCATTTTTGGTACTTTAAATGGTGCCTCCCCCAACTTGAGATGCTGGGGTAGGAGTTGTCTGCCTTTGCTGGGGGACGGCAGAGCTGAGTAAGCCTTCACACAGCATCTGGGCTCCATATGAGGTTGGAGGAGTCACGTTCCCGTGGCAGCTCTCCCCAAGGACGGTCCCCAGCCCCGCTCTCCCTGCAGTTGCCACCACTGTCAAGTACACACAGGTCACCTTGACCTTGGCCAGTCTCCGACACACAAAGGCCACAAGAAATGATGGCCAGTGGCCAAAAGCCTGTCTGCTCCCACACTCACATCTTGCTCCCATGATCGGTAGGTGCTGCTGTCTCCCTGGTCTGGTGCCCGCAGGAGATGTGGAGGCTGGCTCTGTTTAATTTCTCCTTTGGAGATGGGAGAAGAAGCAGAGCCTGTTTGTGTTCCTCTGTGCTCAGTGCTATGTGACCCAGGCAGCCTCTTCACTCTGCTTGCAGTGCGCTGCAGCCTCCCAGCTGCAGCACGGTGTGTGTGTGTGTCCCTCGCTGGCTGTATCCCACCCGCTGCCTGGGCTCCACTCCCTGCCCAGCACATCACTTGGGCCATTGTCTTGGTTTGAAAGACAGGTACCTGCCAAAAGAGACAGGGGCCTCTTTTTTTTTGAAAAGGAGAGTAGTATATCCCCCCCCCTTTCACTCTACCATGATTTTGAAATTAAAGGGCTCTCAGGCCACGATATGGGGGTAGGAATAACAGTTCTTTACTGAGATATATAACAAGGGAAACAAAACACAACAGCAATAACTGTGAGATCAACAGCAGCAGAGCAGAAAACCCAGCAAACAGTTCTCCCGGTTGTGGACACCTTTCCTCTGTGGTGCAGTTACTGTTTTTGGCGCTGCCTGCCAGCCCCTGGTGAGCAGGGAGGAGATGATGATCCCACGGGGCTGGAGGGACCCTGCGGTGAATGGCGTCTGTGTCCCAGATGGGAAGGGCAGAGGGGAGACGCTGCTCACAGGTCCCAGGGCAGTGTCAGTCCTGATGCTCCAAAAGGATGTGCTGCAGTCAGTAGGAGATGCGGGAGAGAGTTTGAGCAGGGAGGTTGCGGGATTCCACAGCCAAGGAAGGCAGCTCCCGGTGTCAGCGCGGCAGAGCGGAGTTTTTAACCACCGTCCTTCTCCGAGCCAGACGAGCGAGAGAGACAGAGCAGCCCCTACCCCACCTCTCCTTTTCCAGTATTGCCCCTTCTCCTCCTCCCTTCGAGAGAAACAGTCAACTTAGCTATCTGAGCTTCTGGGTGTAGCCCCAAATACTTAGAATAACAATGGGGAAAATTCCACAGAAAGAAAAGGGGGAAATTCAAGCCCCAACGGGCATCTTCTGGGATGACAGTGAATGAGTTCAAAGAACTGTCCAAACGATGGTCTGCTTTCATCTCCAGAGTTTGCCTTCGATTCATTCTGAAGATATATTTCAAAACTTTTTGAGACTGCTGACGTCAATGGAGGTCTACAGAAACATCTGCCAGTTTCCTGCCCTCAGTGCCTTCTGCCCTTGCGCAAGTTTGTCCACGGGTCTCATGCTGATGGCTGGACACTCCATGGTCTCACCTTCTGTAGTTATATTTATAAAATTAATTATTTATTATTTATATGGTGTATATCTAACCCTGCTGAGCTGTGCCCCATTGTAATGGATGGGGTGACACAGGGCAGGATGCTCAGCAGGACTCAGGTTTGGGCACAGTCCTGCATCACTAAGCAAGGAGAGAAGAGCGTCTCCAGTGAGGACCTATGGCAGATCTCCCCTCAAATCATCTCCTTTCCTTCAACCCCATAAGGGACAGAACTTTGGTGTGAAAAGTCACCATAAGGCAGAGGGACCAGTGCCATCCTGATTGCCCCATCCCTGAAGATATGACTTTGCACAGCAACACCTCCTCACTTCAGGTGAATTCCCCTGACTCTTTCCCTGTTTCTGACAAGTCAAGGGTCTCTTCTTTGCAGGAGACATATTAGGAATTCCAGTCTTCCCCCTGGAAAATGTCTCCTTAAAGCTGTCCTCACTCTGCCCCTCTTCAATGCCTTGCCCAGCTTTATTTCATAACCAGCTAGGGCCAGCCAGCATCTGGGTGTGCTGGTCCAAACAAGATAGAAATCTTGAACATTTCTTCACCTCTATAACTCAGTGTAACCAGCACATTCAGGAAAAGAGAAACTGCATTTCATGACCACTCTTCAGACTTCGATGTATTCTGATGTACCCCATACACTTGCAATTTTTTTCCCCACATTATAATAGGATAATACTAAGTATATGTTAACATAAGAGCTTCCAAAGATGTTTGAAAGGCTTGTTTGTCCCTCTGCCAAGGGAAATCCTCCCCCTCCCTGTCATATGCACTTATTGCTCCAGAGATTTATTCTTCAAGAGAGCCATTTTCTGGCATTGTTCCTTTTTGTTTATTAGCTATTCCTGACTTTCTGTTGAACAGGAGGTAGGAAAATTGGCACAACACACGGGAAAGGCTTTCTTTGTGTGACAATAACACAAGACAAGGCAGGGCAAGAGAGACACTTTTAAAGGATGTTGATAATAAATGAAGGAGTATAAATCATTTGCATGTACCAGTGCCTTCAGATGATAAATTAAGGGGAGAGTTTTGGCATTGCTTTTATACTGATGGGCCCTTCAGTCAGACTTAATGTGCATATGGATGAAGTTCACCAAACTCCATTAGAAGAAAGCTTTAAAAAAATTTCTCCAAACTATCCCTTAATAAATGAGTATATATATTAATTTATGTGGTTTTCCAAAAACTTGGCTTTCCATCTTGCTTTCTAGAAAATTACTTTTGATGTTTTCCCTGTTTGATCTCTCAAGTGAAGCCCTTCACCTCTACTGAGACAAGAAGTGCTGTCAATAGGTACTTGGCTGTGGTCCTGCTCCATGCAGAAGAGTCCAAGCAGCCCAGAGACTGGTTTGGCTCCTAGAAATTTTGCTATAATTAAATATTTGCGAACATTTATGTGACCTCTTTGATCTGCCATAGATATGTAAATGCCAGGAATATTGTGTGAAATCGGTCTGGATGAACAAGCTAAGGCACATCTCCAATATACACTGAGTTTATACTCCAAGAGATGAGTTGTATAATGCCCACCTGGGTGTTGCTGACAAAACCAACTACCTGCTCTTTTACTTTGTGAAAGGACGACCCTCTGGATAGATGCTCATTTTAGAAAGGCATGGTTATTCTTGTCATGCAAAGTTTTAATGTTTTTCTCAAAATTCAGAACCCAGGAGATCTGATCCAGCTTAGGCCTTGCTCTGAGTCTGTTTGGAATCAGAGAGCAGAAATTGTCTGCAGATGTCCCCACTTCCTGGGAACACTTGGCCAGCTGTGCCTTCCTAAAGAGTAAAATAAAAATTTCTTTTTTTTCTTGCCATATTTTTAGAGTGTCCTTCCTTTCACAGATGGAAAATTCAAGAATTCCAGGGAAATCTCAACACATGTAAGTCTGAGTTTAAGAGAAGCCTCCAAGGGAATGGGAGATCAGGAGGGCGTGTTGCCAACCTCATCACCCCGCCCTGAAGAGCTGTACTTGAACAGACTGAGTTGCTCGGGGCTGAGGGTGCTTTCTTTCCAACTAGAAAAATTCTTTCTTCTCTGTGAGAAAAAATTCTTTTGAATGAAACTTCCCTTCCTTTTTTCTTTGTGGTTGTTACAAAGACAGTAACTGTTCTCACAAGCAATCCCACAGTCACGGGTTTGGATCTACACAGTGGCTGCAAAAGGATTTGGAGGGAAAGGAAACACAAGTACGACCTGCGTTAGAAGATATTTCCATATTTGTGCAATAGGATTGGAAGAACGAGGAGCCTCCATGCTTCACAGCTGAAGGGTGAGTTGCTCATCTGCAAAATGTTCTCCCTTCCACTGTCAGAAAGCTCTTGAGCCATTGTGTGCTCCTGAAATACATTTCCAGGGCACGCTGCTGCATGTAAAGGTGCTGGACTCGGCACTGCTGGCTTCTCCTTGCCCTGCAGCTCTGGGCAAGTAATAGGTGCAGTAAACTCTACAGATGCTTAAAATTCCTCTGAGGCATTGTGTTGATCATTTTTCTTCCCAAGATTATTTTTAATCCCTATTAGTGTCACAGTCCAGCTCAGAGTGTATCCCTACAGTGAAAATTAGGAGGCAGAAAGGATTATTGGCTGCAGGAAGAGGTGGCAGAAGCAACCATGGGCACAGAGAAATGCCTGCAATGATGACTCAGTGGGAGGTTGAGGACTTTGGTCTGTGCCCTCTTAACCTCTGACGTGGGGCCACATTCACACTGCATAACCTGGACTGCAAAGCCAGGAAGTGGGAGAGGGGCACAGCATTTCAGTAGCTCCTGGGCAGCAAATCCAGGCTGAGGTGGACCTGGGACTGCAAGACTTGTCTTTACCTAGAAGAGAACTTATCTGTGCCAGCTTCGGAGGGTAAGGTATCACAATATGCTGCAGTCTGTGGGTGCAGAGGTTGCCCATCCATGACAGTCTCACCCAGGGGCATTTGGTGCTGGGACCAGGTACTTGTGCTTTCCCTTGTAAGTACTGGGGGAGAATGGAAAATAAACTGAGTTCTGATGGTGAGACACAGGGACAAGGAAAGGGTTGTGCTCTTCAGGAGTTTAGAAAAAGCTTGAAAAATTATGCTTATGGAGCAGGGAGGAGGAGGGGGGAGATATCTGTGCTTGTTTCTATTGGCCTTTATTTTGTTTAGACCATGCTAGATGATGACACTAGAAGTATTTTGTGTTTAGTGATGATCCAGAGTGCAGGAATGCTCCGTGACAGCCTGTGCAGCTCCTCCTGGCCCAGATTCCATTATACACATTTAACGCTGTTGAGGCAGCTTACAGAGCGCTGTCATCTGACGCTGAAAGCTCAAATCTTTTCTGCTCAATTGTTTTCTTTATTTTCTTTCACTAGCAGGCTGTTATCAGATAGGAGCAGAGGGAAATTAAACATCATTAAGCACTGCAAGACCTCTGCCCTTCTTGAGCTGACACAAGGGAGTTCTTAATTTCTTTGACAACTAAATAGAAGAAAACAAAACACAGTGTTCCTCATATTTCTAAACAGTCACTGCAATGAAAAGGTTTAAATTCTGAAATAAAGGAATTAATCTTAGAGCTGGTGTTTGAAAAACAATGGGAAGTGTATTTGATATCTGGAAAAATATTAAGCTGGGACATTATTATAGCTATTTTGGGTGCCTTTATAGCTTATAAAGAGGTAGAAAACCAGAACCAGTATATTGCTTCTTAGAAAGCCTATCAAAGACATCACGTGCACAATGTAATTTCTGTAAACTGCTTTAATATAACTTTCTATAACAGTGGTGTTCAACAGTCACTTTGTCTCAACCTGCTTTCCTTTTTCCCTGGTCTCATGGGAGAATTCTTTGAATGGAGAGGAAGGAAACAAAGCTGGTGGTCCCAGCAGCTTCTGTCTTTGCCAGCTGTTGTGCTGCTAGATGGGGACTAGGTAAATGGGTTTCTTCTGACACTTGAAAATGTAATTTTCTTTTTGCTATGTCCTGATGTATTCTGCAGGTTTTTCCCCACAAAGAACTCACTCTGGTGTTTATAGTGAGAATTCATTGGTCTGAGGGTTGATCAGAAGACTTAAATGCTCATCTCCCAGCCTTTCTGGGATGACAGCTGACTCTGAAACCCCCTTGGTGTCTGACAGTCATTCTGCAGGACCCATCCCCAGATAAAATACCAGTGTGCAGGACAGATCTAGAGACCTTTTATACTTTATCACATCCTCTCTTACCCCCTCAGAGCTTTTTTCACCCGGGGTCTCAGCATTGTGGCCGTAATTCATTCTCTGTGCCCAACACATGCTATCCAGAATCTGTGTAGAGTTATGTCAGCAGGGATATGTACCTTGGAATGCTGGCTGTGCTCTGGTGTGACACACCAGCCCAAACACAGCTTTGGTTTCTCCTGCAACGTCAGCAACTGGGATGTGCCCTGGCCTAAAGCAGATACCCTGGGGGCGAGTAGATTAGTTGGACTATTGAGATTTGTCCATCCATTCAGCTCCCAGTTCCCTTATCTCTCACATTTGTCTCTCTACTGGCTTTTCCACTTCCTCATAACTCTATTCCTGGAAAAGAGCAGGCGGGAACTGAAATTCTCCTTTAAATCTGTCTCCACTGATTTCCATTTCCACAGCACATATGATAACAGACACGCCAGGCTTCTCCTGGGTGTCAATACCACAGACTAAATCTTCGGTTTATTTGTTTGTTCAATTAGAGCAAACCTAGGCTGCCAGATACCGTTGAAAACTGCCACATCAGCAAGGACTGAACCTGGCCAGAGGAACTTCTGATCAAGACTTTTTAGGGTCTGGAAAAGTCAGTATGTTGGATCAGATTCATTGGCTGGCAGCTGTGACAATCCTGGGAGTCCTGGAGCAAGGTAGGGACAATTGGATGTGTGTACTCAAATTGCTCAAACACTGGCTGGATCAATCTACTGTAACTCCACTGATTTTCTTTTGCTTTCATATTTAATGTCTCCTGTTGCATTGGCATTTCACTGCTTTTCAGACAATGAACTGATATCTTGTCTGGGTTCTGGAGAGCATTCAACCAAACGAGTGCATGGGACGACCTTTCTCTGAACTGATTCCCTCCATTCAGAATTTTTTGGTAGATCTTTCCCTCTATAAACATGTAGAATTCCCTTCTTTGGGTTTACAGCAGCTCCTGAATGTAGATGTGAGCATACAAAGAGCTCTGTGGTGTGAAAAGGTGGAAGAATGGGTTGTGGTCGGTCACACGAAACATCTCCCAGCCATGAGTCCACATTGCATGACAATTTAATTCAGTGTCTGGTTGGCTTATCTGTGGCATCAGTTCCATCCCTACACAGATATCAGAATTTAGAAGAGGAAAAAATAAAAATAATTAAAACCCCTTGAAATGTTAGTAATAAAGTGCATCTGAATTGTGTAACAATTTTATCATCTGCTGATTATGCAAGAAAGCGGATAACACTGGTAGTACGTGATTGTATACTCCTTGCTTCACTATAGCTCTGGGTCATTCCTTTTCCTTATCTAAAAGGTACTTGGGATTTTATTCTAACTTTCTCTGCTGCATGGGGGTGTGGGGTTAGGAGGAGACTGCAGATATTTTTTCCCAGCCTCTGGCCAGCTCCTGACTCCATTGTGCCCAGCCATAGGACTGACCACAGCTACTTTTCTCTCTTTTGCTGCAGCCTACTTCTTCCTCCAGGTGATCTATGCTAGGAGGCTGTTTGGCATTTCACCTCCAAAGATCTCAGGCCCTCCTGAATTTGAAAGGATCTTTCGAGCACAGTAAGAAACTCCTCTTACTTGATGTTTGTCAGATCTCATGTAACTGCACTGCCTTTCCCTTGCTTTGCTATTCCTTTCCTGGAACAGTAATGAAACAATTACCTCCCTCGAGGTTAATTAATGGGTTGAAGAGTCAACATCAGGATTGGGTTAGCTCTTGAGTCCTAAACCAGCCACTGCTGATAGAAACCACACAGGAATCTCTGCTGTATAGTGAAGGGTTCCTAAACACATAACCCTTGGTGCCTAAGACTTAGACTAGTTTTATCCAAGTGGTGTCCAAACCTCAGGCAGCTTCAGCCCTGCTCTGAATCTCACTCACGGGGAAGGA
Organism: Acridotheres tristis; assembly: GCA_037013685.1. Lineage (NCBI taxonomy): Eukaryota > Metazoa > Chordata > Aves > Passeriformes > Sturnidae > Acridotheres > Acridotheres tristis. The sequence continues at coordinate 7,278,743 of CM072900.1, forward strand.
CACGTTCCTAGAGAGATCTCAGCTGGAGCTGGGATGAGGATAATCCAGCATCTCTGCTGTGACTTCTGCACTAGGGCTGCAGTGGGGAGGGAGGAGCTTCCGCTTTTGTTGTAGCTGACCACTGGAAAAAAAGCAACTGAGTAGCTGGAGCTGGATCCCCTCAGCCATCCCCTTCTTTGCTCCTTCACTAGCCTAGACTTAACTTCATCTAGCATCTTTTGTTGGTACTTTGGGAGGACAGGGCATGGCATACAAACAATCCCAACAGTTCTGTGCTTCCTCCAACTCCTGCCCAAAGCCCAGGCTGCTCTAATCTTATCTACTTGAGGGACAGACCTTCCCTACATCTTGGGGCTTTGGGGCATCAACAGCAGGGTTTGAGCTGCAACACTTGGGAAGGAGCAGGGGGTAGTTCATGGAGCCTTTCTGTGCACAGTCTGACCTGGGAATCTTTTACTTAATTTCTTGTACTCTGGAGACCCTGTTCTTTCCACTGTTTAATTTCTGTGAATAAAGCTGGGACAGCAACTGTGGGAAAAGGAGCAAGCCTGGAGGCTCTTTATGACAACATCAGTTCTAAAAAGCAAAAGCCTCCTGTGCCTAGAAACTGCTAGAGGAATCAAAAGAGGAAGAGCTTCCTTCCTCTCCCTAGTTTACGACCTTTCTCTTTCCTGCCAGAGTGAACTCCTCTGAGTATTTCCCCATCTTCCTGGCACTTCTGTGGCAGGCTGGACTCTTCTTCCATCAAGGTGAGAATATCCCATTACCTGGTTTGTCACTGGATCTGTTCCCCTGCATGCTGCCTCAGTCCTCAAGTCCTGCTCAACTTCTGAACAACAAATTAAGCAGTAATTCTGTCTCTGATGGGAGGGTAGAGCAAGAGGACACAGAGTCTCTATTCCTTCACTCTGGGCTACTTCCTTGGTTCCAAGTAGCTCTGAAAAGCTTTTGGAGATAGTCACTGTGATCTCTCCTAAACACAGGTCTGGCTGCAGCCTTGGGTCTGCTCTATCTCTACGCCCGCTACTGCTACTTTATGGGATACAAGGCATCATCCTCAGAAAGGTAAGCATGCTCTTGCACACTTTTATACACGTGCTCTTACGGACTTACACACTCTTACACGCTCACTCACACCCACACACATCCACACACAGAGTTACACACTCACACACACAGCAGCACTCAGGGGAGTACACAGTAACCCCCGGGGGTTGTATTTGGGAATGTAATGTGCTTTGGGAAAGCTCAAGACTCTTGGGTGCTCTGAGGTTCCTGCATGACTCAGCCTTGTCTCTGAGCCATAATGTGAACATGGATATAGGGCTGGGGCAAGAACACAGGTAGGGGGCAGGGGACAGCCAGGGGCTGCCTTTCCACCCAGTTCTGCAGGGAGGAAGGGGCTGTTTCCAGGCGGGAAGCTCGGTGTCAGCAGCTGCCTCTCTCCCACCAGACTCACTCCAATATACTTCAGCGCTGGAGTTCTCTGGATTCTCATTGCAGTGTCAGCCCTGGGCATCCTGCATTTCTTCCTCTGTCACTACGTGGGGCTGAACGTCCTCCAGCTTCTCACAGCATGACCCACTCCCCTGTGCTTCATCACTGTCCTCATCTTCAAGTCCTGCTCCTTCCTGCCTGCCTTAATAGACTGGCTGCAACTCAACAGCCCTCAATGAGAAATCCACCCAAGCCCAAGCTTTTAACACCTCCTTCCTCACTGTCCAGCACTGGCAGGAATTGCTGAGCTGTTTAGGAGATATTTTTCCCCCATGGCACTTTGTGTGCCAAGTGCTTCACATCTGGCATCTCCATCGTGTCTGATGCGGAAACAATCCCAAACAAGGACACAGAAAAGCAAACTCTTCTCTCAGTCTGAGTTTTCCAGTTGCCAAAATGAAGTGCCCTGTGTTCCCCATTCTCCAGCAGCTCTGCCCTCATCCCAGGCACAGAACACGGATTCACGCCAGTTTTCCAAGGCCCACAACTAAAAAAGGCATTTGTTTGAAACCAGATGTGGGCTGATGAGACATAACAAAAGAGGTGAGGGATAAACTGGAGCAGCTACCAACATGTTGTGTAAAAGTCTGTGGGTGGCCTCATGCTGGTTATCAGCCAGTGCTGTAAATCGGACTATGCAAACTCATCACCACTGCTGCATGTACCACTTCAAACTCGGCCCAGTGACAACAGGCACAAATAAAAGGTCACTGAACTCGCTGTCCTGGGTGTCTCTTTGTGAATCTGCAGCTAGCAGAGAACAGAAATATGAGTGTGTGAGTGCAAGGTGGCTGCCTTTGTTTCCCTGACATGCAGTCCAGTGAAGCCTGTAACCCTGTGTGCCATGGGAGAAGAGCTCTGAGGAGGAAGAAGCTGAGTTTTGGAGATGTTGAGTTCATGGATTGGGTGCTGAGCCACTCAGCACCAAAAAGTGATTTACCCAAGTGCTCAGGTCCCTCCTGCATCAGGAGGGGCTGGATTTTCATGAGTCCAGTATTCAGAATACTGATGCTTTTAGCCACTGGTGCCCTCATATTGGTGCCACAGCTCAGGAAATGCCAGCAGTGCTCTGCGTGTCATCATGGGGGGAATTCACACCAAACCCAGAGAGTGAAAATAATTGCATGATGCCAGTCCAGCTACATTGTAAAGTCTAATGCTCTCCCCCCTTTTCCCAGCAGTAAGCATATCTGGACTGTAAGAACAAAAGGCAGGGGCTTTTTTGAGGAAATTATTAATTTTTCACATTGTTTCTTTTCCTTCCATGCATTTTAAATTGGTTTCTCCAACAAAGCCCCCAGACCATTTCCCTTTCAGGCTCTCCTGCCTTGGAGTCATGCTGCTGCATTGAAACTGGCAAATACTGCAGGGTAAGGCTTAAAGCTGTACAACATAAAAACTGTACAACATTTGTCTCTACAAAGTTCTCAGTGCAGCAGGGTCCCATCCTCACAGGAATCCTCAGGTGTCACAGCAAGATAAACAATAACTTTTTCTCCTGGCATCTTTGGTGACACATTTCAGAAAAGTCTGAGCATAGTTTAACCCTGGCTGTGCCTTAGCAAGGTCAGGGGGGAACAGATTTCACAGTGACATTTCACTTAGCCTTTGCATTAACAGGCCCTACCATCTCCTGAAGTTGTTCCCCAGATCTCACCTTCTTACCACTATAACCAGTCACCTTCCAGAGAGTTTATGTAGAAGGACCAGCGCCAGCTGCTGGTGCAGGTCCTGACTCTGCATCAAAACCATGCTTTCTGGGGTTAGTCCAAGTGGTGCTCACTGGCTCCGTAGACATAATCTCTGTCTTTTATCCTAGAACCAGTTTTCTAAACTCGCTATATCAACCTGGAGCCACTGCCCACCTCAGCCCCGCTTGTGTCTGCTCTGCGTGTGACAGGGCCGCAGGATGACTCAGAGGAGGGAAATTAATGATTCAGCAATGAGATTGTAGCCGGCTTCTCTCCTTGGATGCACAGAAGACCATTAAAAATCCTGGCACGGCACAGTTAGGCTCTGGCCTTGGTGGCTGCCATCACCAATTCTGCCACAGCAAATCTGACAGGCACATCATCAGTCCTTCAAGCCACTGTCAGAGGGGTCATTTCACGTGCTCCTAGCAGAAGGGAAGCTGCTCCCCTCCACCAGGGCTGCTGTTACTGCTCTGGTGCTTCATCAGTCAAAGAAAACCAGTTTATACCAATCGAGGGTTCAAACAATTATTTTGGGATTTACTCAATCCATGATGCTGCTGCTCAGCACGCTGTGCTCGTGCCGTATGGCACCAGTTTGCCCACCTGAACCTGTTGCAGAAGTGCTGAGAGGCCGCTGAGCTGACACAGGGTGTGCTGGGGGCTGCACCTGCCACCCCAAGTCACGGTCCCGCAGGTGTGAAAGCCACCCCTTGAGCACCAATTTAAAGGTGATCCAGTCGCCAGCGGCACTGCTGCGCTCCCGTGGGCTCTGGTTCAGCGCTAAGAGGGGGGTCCCACTGCTGCCCCGGCCATGGGGGCCAGGCCCACGCCATCAGCCGGGGAATCTCGCCAGGATTCGTGCCCCTATTCCCCTTGACGTGCTGTCCCCGCCCCTCTCGGGCTTTGTGCCCGCTCTGGCTGCTCCGGTCCCCGCCGCTTCTCCCTGGCGTCGGCAGAGGGCGCTGGTGCCCCGCGGCTGAGCGGGGCGGGGCCGGGGGCGGCGGGGCCGGGGGTGTCCAAGGGCAGCGACCACCGACGGCTCCGGGCCCGCCGCCTGTGCCCCAGCACCGCCGGCTGCACCCCGGCACCTGCCCGGGACAGCGCTCACCAGGCAGCCGGCACAGCCATGGCTTCTGGCACTCGCCCACCAACCCTCCTGCTTCGAGTTTGATCCGTGCTGGGCCAGGCTCTGGCTTTAAGGTATTGGGTAGGAGAGTCCTGGAGCCTCGCAGGAAGCTCCTGGGGACGCTTACGACACATATAAAGCAAAGCGCTTTGCGGACTCCAGAGCTCCTTCCTGCTTCCACCCCTTACGGCTGCCAGTTCATTGCCAGCAGCAGGGAGAAAAAACGTTTGGCGTGCGGTATTTGGAAGCAAATGCGCTCTGATATGCCACAGGCTCCCAGGATGAGCAGCCAGCCGGATGGGAGGCCAGCAAAGGAAACCCGCAGAACCAGCGAGAACTTTTTTATCACGAGAGGCGCAGAGGCTGAACTTGTAAACAAGCCTCTGTCCCCGGCGGGGCGGGTTCCACGCGATTGACGGTGGAAGTGCAGAGCTCTGTCCCCGGACAGTGTGGCTGCCACCCCACCCGCTGCACGCACAGCCGGCACGCAATGTTGCCACCGCCGTATTCCCAGGATCCCAAACAGGCGTCTGCAAGGCTTTTGGATCACAGTGAAGAAGTTTGTAGCTTATTATAGTGAAAAGTCCAAGGGCACCCACGTGTACTTCCCTCTACGTTAGGTGCTGGGCCCGTGCCGGATACCGGCATGGATAGGTCTGGTACGGGCAGCGGCGGCTTTACAAGTGGCCATCAGACCGAAATATTGTGCCCTGGCATGAGGAAGAAGAGCATCGGTGCCCCCAAGCCCACGGAGAAGCACCCCAGTCCCTCCGGAGCATGGCTTGGTGGGACGGATGGAGGACACCCTTGAATTTTTCCCGGGAAGCAGGGCTGCTAACTTTCTTTGGTAGGGTGTTTGGGAGGGAAACTCCCGTGGGGCCGGGAAAGGAGGGTGCAGCTGGTGGCCCTGGCTTTGTGGCACTGGCATGTCAAGCAGGTTTCCATAGCACCAGCATCCATAACACGGGGCCAAGGGGAGGGAGAGAAGTAGGTCAGGCAGGGCTAACAATACACAAACGTGTCTATCTGTGGCTCGGCCTGACCCAGGAAAGGGGTAAAATGGAGAAGAATGGAAGAGGGAAAGAAAAAAAAAATAAAGTGAGGGAAAAACAAAAAAAAGTATCCACAGTCTGAGCAATGCATTTATTTCCCTCAGAAAAAGAAGGACTTTTTAAAGCCACTTTTGTGTATCAGCGCTGAGCAACCGAGACTAGCACCCACCTCCTGCCCATCTGACAACGGGCTACAAGGGAATTCAAATGCTAATTTGGAGCCAGACTTCTCAATGGGCCTTTATTTCTGCAGCAGCACCAGGATCAGAGCTTTCGGGAGCCAGCCGGCAGGGGCTGTGAGGATGCAGTCTCAGAGCAGGACTATGGGACACTTGCCTTTCCCCTCACCATTCCTCACCGTCACTTTGTTACGCCTTGTCTTAGTTTTACTTGTTTATATGCAAATTACTTCAAGGGCAAGGAAAAAGAAAGGCGGGCACATGGAGCTGTGTGAGTGAAATGCCCCCGCTAGTGACCCATTTTATGTGCTGAGTTTGCAGAAGCCTCGCTGTCGCTGTCGTTGTCACAGCATTTTGGGGGTTGCCTGCTTTGCAGTACAATCGTTTTGAGCTATGTGTCCATCAATGCCAAAAGCAGGAAGAACATTATGGGCAGTGAGATCCAGAACCCTCTTGGTCCAAGCAAACACACAGACACACAGATCTGCTGGGCGTGTAATACAGCAAGGTCAGGGGAAGGAATGCTTTGCTCCGGGGTAATTGGAGAGTGTGGGTGCAAGAACACAGCCATCACTGGAGAGGCTGAGATGGACTGGGGTGAAGAGCGTGACTGTGGCTGAGCTGTGTCATACCTCCGGTTGGAGAACACCGTGCTTGGCTTAAACATCACCCCCACACCATCACAGAGGAGATGCAGCAGTGGATGCAGGCACAGGGTGATTCAGACTGGCCATTGAGAGCAGGCCCCTGGCCTGCAGGCAAGTTCTTGCTTTACATTAATCACAGGCTGTTCCTGCACTTGATCGTGCAGTAAGGTCTAAGCAAATCCAAAGCTGTCTGCAACTTTGTATATTAGCAGGTCGGGAGGCCAGGAAAATCCATACTCTAAAGTTACAATTTGCCTCATTCTCATCAGTTTTCTATCAATTAGCAATTACCACTTGTAAGAGAGCTCCAAGAATTTACCTCTCCCCAGATGAGGGCAGGGCCATAGTATACGTAAGATGGGCAGGGCTTAACATGGCCCTTTGTGAATGCCCCCCCTCCAAAGGAAAACTGACCACCTGCTGTGGAACCTTAGGGAAGAGCACGCCCAGCTCCAGCCCCCACCAATGCTGTGCCAGACTCTGTGCTCAGGGACTAAAGGTTATGTAGGAAGAGACACAGGGTCAGCACTCAGGAGAGCTCACGGAGCACTTCTGGAGTGAGAGAGTAAACGAAGATCTGTACCTGAGCGTGTGTATCAGCTGCGCTGCTTTGATGTGGCACTGGTTGACAAGAGAAAGCTGGGTGACCCCAAATTACTACAGCAACATTGCCTGCAAGGAGTAAAAGTCAGGGATCATCATTCCAGTGAGGTCGAAGCCAGTGAGCTGTTGTGGTCTCTGCTTCTGAGCCTGCAGTTGGCAAGTGGCTAAAATAGGCTCAATTTCATGAAAGCAGTTTGCCAGGATAACAAGAGCTCAGGACTGCTGTCTGCCCTGATACAGTACCACAGCACACTCTCCCAACATTGGACTGAGTCACCTCACTGTCCAGTATCTACAGCTTTACAGCTCGTTCTCCATTTGTGAGGGTGTAAAGAAATGCAGACAAGGCTCCTTGGAGGTATGTGAATGGCCACTTTCCCACCTCTCTCCTGGCAGCACGGACAAAGTGCCAGGGTGCTGCGAATATTCTGCCTGAGCGAAGAAACCTTTCCCGGGAGCAGCCTGATGAGCTCAGCATGACGCTGCTCAGCCAGATGGCTCCTGGACCAGAGCTGACTCATGCCCACACAGCTCAGGCAGCAGGACAGGCACATACCTGCAGCACGCTGTGGGAGACACTTCACCCTGGCTGGCCTTGCACTCACAGTGGGGCAGCTCCAGTGGTAAAAACCAGGTGTTCTTCCCACTGCTATAATTCTAATGCTGCAAAACTGAAACGTTGGCAGGCCTGGGTTCCACTGACCAACAGAGAAACGCCAGACTGGTGAACTCTCAGCCCAGCCCTGAAAGGGGGCAATCATTGAGGGAGAAGAACTCTTCATTCTCACAGTGGCAAAGGATGGTGAGCACAAGCTGTGGATAAGCTGATGGCACAAAGGGAAGGGTGATAGCTTCGAACACTGCAGCAGTGGCCTCAGAGAGAATAAGGGACTTGGGTATCTGCTTTCCACTAAAAGAGTGTTTATCAACCTCCCCAACTGTTTTCCAACTTGGCTTGTTAGTGAATTACAACTTAGGAAAACTGGGAAACATGAGCTACATCCAATCCATGCTGCAGACCACCATTTTCAGAGAAATGAATAAGGGTAGAAAACAAAAGTGAAAAGGAAGAAAGGCCAAGAGTAGCCAAAAATCCTCTTAAATTGTCCAAAGCAAACATGGGAGGGACACTGCACTGGCTAAGCTGTGAACTGGCAGTATTAGTGATGAACATGGCCATGTTATCTAATATGGCAGAACACACATAATGCATTTTTAATAGCATTGTTTAGCTTCTATTTGTCACAGCATTACAGCTAGAGGCTGTTTCAAAAAGCATGGGAAATAACAGAAAAGTTATAATTGAACAGTAGGGCTTTTGACTGGAGGTCACACACAGAGAGAAACATACAAAGCATCGGTAGTATAAGACTTACATGTATTCCCTGTTTTCAGAGCCCACATGAAAAACAAGTCAGCTGCAGCAGTGTTTACTCAGAGTTAATCAGGTTTGCAGATTAACTGTAAGATCCTGAATTATAGGTGCTTACATGCAAACATGAGGCACATGCAAAACACGTAGCTGAGACATGAAAAATGAACTCTGTGATGGCAGCAGAAGAAATAGGTAACAGCTAAGGAGGAAAGGGAAGGTGCATACAGTGATGATGGACTGAGTTCTGTTGTCTCTTCAGAGCAGGTATTTAAGTTCTGATCAATTCTCCTTGTAATGGCAAATGCTGATCCATGAAAGAATCGTTGGAAATTATTTTTTGCATTGCAACAGTATCTCCAAAACCTACTCAGAAATGAGCATCTGTTTCACTCCCAGACACACAAAGTGTCTCCATATGCTTGGATGACTACAGAACTCTCAAACCAGAACTGCAGATTTTCTCCATTGTTTTCTTGTCCTGGAAAGAAGCACAAGCAAGATAACAAAGAGAGACTGGTAAAAAACAGAAAATTCTTGATCAGGTATGAGGTTTGAAGAGCTTTACTTTGGTCCAGCTTAACGCTACACATGTGTACTCAGCTTTATGCATCTCTCTGCAGCTGGACTGGGGCTCCTCGCCATGAACCTGTGGGGAATTTGAGATGTTCCACAGGGGCTGTGACTATCTGGCAGATTTCTACTCTGGAGGCCACCTCTTTGTCTATTTTCTCCCTGATTCACTACAACAGCAGGCTGAGCTTGGCTTGGATTACAGCCCTCACTCCCCCAGCTGACTTGAATGAGGCAAAACCTTCTGGTTTTCAGAGCAGCTCCTCTCCCCTGCTGTCTGGACAGCAGGTGTGCCTTTCCTCTTTGCAGGAGTGAAACAGTGAACTTTGGAAGTAGAACAAAGCCTTTTCACGAAAAAATATGTACCCAGAGCTGCATAGTGAGCTGCTGGGTCTGTTGGAGGGGAAGGTGCAGGTGTCAGGATCACACCATAAAACAAAAATCCAGATAAACATGAGTTTGAATCCCAGAAGAAATCATGTAAGGAAGAAACTGTATCAATGTTTTCAGGAAGATATTTGTCTCCTGTCTCCCTTTGTGCAAGTGCTCACATACCATGGGACCACCCCCATGTGCAAAAGCACTTAACCAGCCAGGGCCTCTGAGGAAAAGGGCTGCTCTCTTAGCAGTAATTCCATTTGAATTGTTAATTATTTTTGTCCTTCAAACACAGCATATACATTGACTAATCACAACTCTTCTGATAACTATTTATGTCTTTGCTTGTCCCTGCTGCTCATAGTCACGTTCTTCCTCTGGAAGTGGCTGTACCAAACTTGCTGTGGGATATGTAAAGACAGGCTGAGTTTTTTGCCTAAGATTAGTAGCAGTTACATATTTGCAGAAAGAAGTCATATGACCTTTATTCTAATACTGGAAGGATATCCAGAACTTCTTGTCAGTGTGAACACAGGATGATTTTAATTTCCTAAGAGACCTCTAAAGTGATGTCTTACATTAGAATCCTGTTTAACTAAATAAACATAGAATCAAGAAAATATTAGGCAAATCAGACTTAATTTCTCACTGTAAATTAGATAGCAAGAGAACAGCCATTACAGCTCTCTTTAAAGCAATTTAACCATGTAGATCATGATGCATAAACAACAGAAAACCCATTTTCTGTCCTTTTCCAAACGCATTGAGGACTAAAAATACCAGTCAGGACTAATAAAATGACACATAGTAAATGTACCCCAGTGTATAAACATTAATATGTACTATAAAAAGCCAAAAATTATAGTTATCTCACTGCTAGAAACGCAAAGGCCTCAACGGGGATTAGCAAAGGGATTTGCTTTACAGTCACTAAAACTCGGCCAGAAACAAAGCTCGGAGTCGATGCCACACCTCCACAGTCCTAAGGTCACCTCTTATCTCTTCAATCCCACAGCAAGGCTCCCTTGCAGCTATTTTAACTCGAAGCTGCTTCAGTTCATGATTCTTTGTGGAGACGGTCGATCTGTTTGGGAGAGCGTGCTCTGATGGCGCAGAGGGCATGTGAGAAGTGGCCATTCCCAACACCCAGCCGGGGATTCTAGGCCCAGCTCCAGCACAGGAACCTCCTGCACCAAACCCAAACAGCCCCAGCAGTACCTGAGCGGGGTCTGCTCAGGCCGGGCTGGGCTCCCCACAGCGGCCCCCGAAGGTGCGCGGGATCCTCACGGCCTCACCGGCCAGGCCCGCGCAGGCCCCGTCGTGCCCAGCCCCCGCCGCGGCGGGAGGCGGAGCCGAGCCCAGCTGACACCGGCGGCGGGCGGAGCTGCAGTGCGCGGAGCCGCCGATCGCCGTCGGAGCCCCGCGGCTGCAGCTCGCCGTGAGCGCGGGTGCCGGGGAAACGGAGATGGGTGGGGGGCGGCGGGGCGGGCGTAGGGGGAGGGACAAGGCCACCACCATGTTCGGGAGCCGGGAAACGGAACGGGCGGGGGCGAGACTCGAACCGGAACCCAGGCCGGGGACAGAGGCTCGAACCTGGGCCCCTGGGGACTCGAATTCGGTCCCGTGGGGGGGTACAGGGGCTCGCGGGACCCCCGGGGCGGTTGCGCTCTCCCCCCTCCATTATTTCCCCCCTCCCCCCACCGCGCGCGCGGGGGGCCGGACGTGACTGGCTGCGTTCAATTTGTCACGCGGCCATTGGCTGGCGGGGGCGGGCGGTGCGTGACGTCAGCGCGCGGCGCTGCGTGGCCGGCGGCCATTTATAGGCGCGGAACGGGCGCTGCGCAGCCGGAGCGAGCGGGCGGTACCGGGCCACGAGCGGCTGTATCGCGGCCCATCCCCGTGGGAGTGCTGAGAAACCCCCCGCGGAGCGCCGATCCACCTTCTCTGAACGTCCCTTCGGCCGCCACTGAGCTTTTGTTTCTGTTCGCGCAGCGCCTGAGCGCCCCCGCCCAGCTTTGTTCTTCTTGCGGCCCCTGCGGGGAAGGCGCGGCCAAGATGGATCCTTGTCACACCGAGGAGACCGAGGGCGAGATCCCCGGCCTGGGTAAGGTCTAGCGACCGCGGGCGGGGAGAGAGTGGTAGGTGGGGGGGATGGGCGATCGGGCCCTCGTGGTGGCGCCCGCTCGGGCCCGGTGCCGCGGAGGCCCCACGATGGCGCGGGGGGGAGGGGGGGGGTGGCGGGGACGGGCCCGGCCGCGTGCGCCGCTCAACCCCCCCTGCCGCGTGCGTCGTGTCGGGCGGGGCCGCGGGGACTCTTCGGGGTCGCTGTCCCGCCTCCAGCGCCGCTGCCGCGCCCGCGGGTCCCTCCCCGTGCTGGGGGGGTGGGGGTGAGATCGCGAATGAGATAAGCGTAAATTACAGTTTATTACAGGTCTAACGTCCAGCCTTAAGTAGCGTAAATCCGGTGGAAACGGCCACTCAGTAAAGCAGAAGTTGAAAGTAAAGGTTTCTGGACGCCATAACAGTCTCGTCTTAAAATGGTGAACCCGTGCCAGTTATTGCAAAACAACCTTGCTCAGCGCCTGCTATCTGTTTACTGGGTGTCGGCCTCTGACAACCGCTGAGCTCCCCCGCGGGGAGAGACACTCGAGAGGCAATATGACTTTTAAATCTTTATTAAACAGAGAATATATAGGAAAAAACATCATCAAAGCACACACCATATTTGTTCTTCCTAGCTGTACAGAAAGGTCTATCAAAACCCACACAGCACAGACAAGGGAAAAAAATAAACCCCAAACAATGTTTTTACATTTCTGGCTTGCTTTAAAATTAGCTATACAGGTAATACATTTGTAAATTCTTGAACACGGATTATTAGGTGAACTTCAGGGCCTTACTCGAATTAATTTTCATCTTCCAAAGCAGTCAGGAAAGACTTGACCTATGAGAAAAAAACATATATATTATTCGGTGCATTAAAAGCTAAAGTACCAGGCTTTTCCCTTTTTTTGTGAAGAAATGGTTACTGTAGTTTTCCAGTGATGTTTTGCCCCTACATTTAATTCATGACCTGAAATGCATATGGCCTTTCAGAGGGGCAAAGGTAGAAGATGCCACGTCTGAGTGTTCAAAACAAAGCTATTAATTGCTGGTTTCCATGAGGATGTAATGACAAATATCTCCACAATTGATCACTGTGTGCCCCTTCCTAGTTTATTTAGAGCTGTTTAATTGAGGAAATTACTGAAGAATGACTCCTTTAAGCCGAGCCTAATCTCAAATTTGATGACCCAGAACAAGATGAAGAAAATGGTTTATGGTTTGGTAGGAGAGCACTTCCTCATGCTTTTAAGTATTAGGAGGAGGTTTTTTTCCCATGGACTGGTCAAACAACTCTAAAGTTTCTTTTGGCATTTACTTCCCAAGTCTTGCCTTTCCTTGGAACTGGTAAACACCATTTTGACTGAAGTGACCCTCTTATTATCACTTTGTTTCCTCAAATGGTTGTTTACTCTTCCTTCCAACTCTGTTTGGAAGTGTTACTACTTGCATGGTAACCACAGAAGAAAAGGAGATACAAACCCCCCGACATTTGATACTTACTTTATCAACCAGGTACTCCTGTTTAATTTTATCGTTCTTAAAATCTTCATTAACATCCAAAACTAGAATAGGAATTTCCTTAATGTATTCAAAATCAAGTCTGTTAAATAGAAGAACATAGTTTGAGTAAAAACTACATAAAATACTGTGTATACAAGACCTCTGCTCTTGATTACCACGTGCACCCAAGATGTTAAAGCTGATGCCCAAAACTTAAATGTAAAGCTCATGCCAAGTTTGTCCTTAATTGGTTTTCATATATTTCACAAATGTGAACTCTTAGTATCTATCTGTAATGTATAAGTGGGGGGGAAGATAGTTTTTTACCTTAATTTCCTTTACCTCTTTCTTGTCATGGAATCAGTTATCAATTTTGTAAAATGAAGTCTTTTTTTTTTTTAAATCTCCCTTGTCCTGTATCTCCCCCACCTAATCCACTTACCAAGATATATTTTTAAAGCTTCCTTTCATGAGGATGATCTCTTTAACAGGTTAGAAGACTGGTATTTAAAATGTGTTTGGACATAAGCAAAACCATTTTGGCTTCAGTTTAGGAACAGATGGGAGCAGTAGCTAGTTTTTCTTCTGAGTGTGGAAGGCCTTTCTAAAATGTAGTATGTGTGCTGAGCAACATTCTAACTTGTGCTTGCACACTTCAGTGTTCCTATTACAAACACAGGAAGTGCTTGCTTACAAGTTTGGAATGAGTACACAATGTAAACATTCCCAGAATTCCATACTATGCACTGCCTTCTGTCTCCTAAGCATTTGGGTCATCCTATGTGAAAACTTCAACAAGCAGATCAAACTGATAATGTACTTTTCCTGGAATTGTAATGCTTCCCATTCAGTAGAATATTTTGGGCTCCTCTAGGGGAAAATCTAGAGTCTGCTTTCATGTTTAGAGATTCCTTAGATGAGAAAGCCAGTAAGAGTTAAAAAAGTAGAGATCACTCAGCTGATGGTTAGGTTTCTTGTGTGTAACAGGTCTGCAAAAGACTTCCTGATTATTGTTTAAACTGAAGCTTATTTAAAAGTAGTTGGGGCCTTGTCTACCCCTTACATTGCAACAGAAACTGGACAGTGAGAAATGTACGTGATTGGCCCCTGAACACCATTTTAAGTGTCCTATTCCTGAGTTCTTCCAATTAGCAAAATCCATGTCCTTGCTGGAGTTAGAACTGTAAAGCTTCCTAGTTGAAGCTAATGCTTAACAAAGGTTTTAAATTAGATGGAACTCCATCTCTTGAAACCTGCAGTGTGTGGGGTGTAAATAGAAGTCTGTCTAACTGCCTGAGTGAAGCTAGACTTACGGTAAACTTGATAAAACTAAGGCTTAGTGTAGGAAAGAGCCTTGCCTACAAGTTGAAACTTGCTACAGAAAATGGGTTCCTACCTCATAGTCCTTTCATGAAGCCAGGTTTCGTGTTTATAGTGGAGGTTTTCCAAATACTCAAGCTCAATTCCTTGCTCCTCTTCTCTTCCCCTCGTCTGTAGCCTTTCCATGCATTTCTGGGGAAAAAAACAACCCCAAAACAGTATAAACCTGGTCAATAATCCTGTGTTGTAGGTTAAATCAGCTAAACGGATCAAGTGGCCCTAACTTGGAAGGACTAATGCTAGACATTAGTGAGCATTAATTTTTACTATTTGGCTGAACATAAATGAGTTAAATCTAGAATAACTTTTAGAAGTACCCTCTTAAGCCTCTGGAAAACAAAATTTGAACTGAAAAACCTCCATTTTTAGTGAGCATACCTGAGGTGTGGTTCTGAGATAGATCATGCCGTCCAGTTCTATATCTGATTGAAACTGATTCAAAAGCCATGTATGCCAGTCCTGATAAATTGACCACTCTGTTTCATTAATGCTTCCAGACTCGAACAGGTTAGAAGCAAACACGTATCTGCAATGAAAAACATCAGTCTTATGCCAGGAATTACAAAAGTGAACTACCAAAACACTTGCCATTAGAACAGAATGATGGTATTGAAAAAATGCCTCAATCAGGCCTGCTCCCTTGCAGATATTAGTTTAAATATCAAGTGTTTTCTCAGCTCCATGTCTTTAAAAGACCTGGAAGCTGTTAATGCGAGTTCTTGCCGTGCTGTGAGAATAATTACCTGTCACTGTACACAGATCTTTCGAAAAATTGCACTGGATGTTCTGCTTCATGTAGCTTGGCTGAGACAGGTTTTAATTGTGCTTTTACTCGGCTCAAACAAGCATAAGTCTGAAATGTGTAAGCCCATCTTGTGGGTTTGTCATACAGCATTTGAAGCAAGTTTCCTCCACTCTTCTGAGATGTTGAAAGTTCCTAGAAGGCAAGAGAAAAAAAGTTAACATGAATGTATGGCTTTTCTCGGTCCAGAATTCTGAGATGTTTTAAATAAGAATTCTCGGCTTTCTTTTTATTGCGAAGAAAATGCTTAGGCATAGGATCTTTGAGACTTTTCCCTCCAGTGATAGTGTGTTTTGTGACAGCTTCTTTGAGTAGTTTGAGTTCCAGATTTTAGTGCAATTCCCGTGAAGTAGGGGATGTAATTTGGAATATACATTCAGTAGTATCTTGCCTTTGCAATTTGAGTGCGAGTGCCTGATCAGCTGTGGTATGATAGTGGGGATGATCTGGCTGCTGCAGACTTAAGTATAGCTGGATTTTGGCATAGCCCCTTGTCTGTGGAACTCCTTGCAGTTTCTTTCGGCCCAGATCCTGGTCACTTACCTTATACTCATCCTCGGCTGTCTGGATGTTGCACCATTTAGCGATGGGCTCGGGGATGATCTCCCACTCATCGCTGTGTTTCTCCAGCAGCCTGACAAACGTTGACTTCCCCGCAGCTGCGGAAGATTAGAGCAGTTCACAAAGGGGTGGGGGTTGTTTGCTGTGGTGCTACTGATGGACAGGGGGGCAGTTTGAGAGTTGTTAGCGACTGCTGGAGCGCGGGGCCGGCCGTGTGCGCAGTGAAGCAAACAGCGCTAATCTGCCGTGCCGGAGGGGCCGCGCCCGGCCGGGCGGGCGATAAGAGCGGCCGAGGAGCAGCCGACATTTTAGGAGCTGCCGTGGCGGGCGGAGCCTGGCGGGAAAGCGAGGGAGCGGCCGCGCAGGCGCTGGGACTTTGGCGCGGGCGGGCGGGAGCAAACGGGCGCTGCAGCCCCGGACAGGCCACGGGGCAACGGGGGTTTGTGCTTCTGAGCCCGCCCTGCGCCTCGGTGTGACTGATGGGCACCCTGCCCGGGGGGCTCCCCATCCACCCCCGCCTTGCTCCGGGTTCGGGTCCCGGTGCGGCTCTCCCTGCAGAGCCCTCCGCTACCCGCAGAGCCGGGAGGACAAACGGCGTGGCCGCCCCTCTCCCTCCCAGTCTGCCCCGGTACCCCAGACCCTTGGGGTGCTCTAGGCCCCCCCGCCCCCTCCTCCCCCGGGCTCCCCTACTGCCTTGAACCGCCTCCCCACCGCGGAGCTCACCGATGTTCCCCTCGATGGAAATCTTCCTGAGGCGCTTTTGGAAGCTGGAATCGAGGGAGCCGGGGGGGCTCTGGCAGCGCCGCTTGGCAGGGGTAGACATGGCGGTGCCGAGCGGGAACTCAAGGGGTTCCCAGCTGCTCCAGCGCACTTTAAGCGTCCCGCCAGGCGGGTGGGCGGGATGGTCGCTTCCCGCCAGTCCTCCCCGGGAAGAGGCGGAGGCGCTGCTCCCTCCCCCGCCGCTCCTGCCCAGCTCCTGCCGCCGCGGTGCTACAAAATGGGCATTCGGCGAGTGAAATGGCGAAGAGAGCTTTTTGCAGGAAGTGACTGTAGCACGGTTCCACTTACTGATCTAATTTGCATTTCTGTAAACCAGTTCGCCATGTTGTTTGATTTACTTACGTAAACTTGAGCATGCACTTAAAAAAAAGTAAAACCGCCTCCAGCTGTGGGGGTGGGGTAGTTGTCAGTAGTCCAGAATGCATCAGTTACGTGAGAGATGAGGCAGTGTAGGCTTACAGTCTGTTTTAGTACTGACTGGAGAGAAAACACTTGTGGAGGAATAGTGTTCATCTGGAGACTGCTAAGAGCAGCTTCTGGGCTACAAATATCTATATCGGTGCTCTAGGAGCCTGCTTAACTCGAGGCATGGGTCCTCTATCACCTTGGGTAGACAAGTTGAAACATGAGCTGGTTATCCAAGGGGAAAAGGGGATGGACGATTCTTAGATGATGAGTTATTCCAGTTTCCTATTTGCTCCTCGGTAATACTGAGATTCAAGGTGAAATCTAGCTAAGTCTGGTGTGTTTGGAGGAAATGGGAGGGAATTAACTTTTCCGTTCTTTTATCATAATTGTGATCCATTGTCTCTTCTTTCCCCATCTCCTCCAAACACACCAGGCTTCAGTGACCGAAGCGAGCAGATTGTTTCACGTGGGGTAGCGTCAGCCTTTGAAGCTGGTAAGTGCTAGTTCCCACGTACGGTGTGCGCAGCCAAAGCGCTCCGCTGTCCGCGCCACGCGGGAGCCGCGACGGGCCGGGGCGGGGGCGGCAGCGCGCGGGGCACGCGCAGTGCGGCGAGCGGCGCCCAGGGCGCGCGGGGCCGGGGCTTTGTTCGGCGCGGCGGGCGGGCGGCGCGTGCGCACAGGCGGCGCGCGGGGTCTCGGGGGCGGGGTCAGGCCACACCGGGGCACATGCGCCCCGCACCCGCCTCGGCCACGCCGCAGCCGGTCCCGTGCTCGGCGCAGGGCTCCCGGTGCTCAGTACTCGCTCGCCACACGCCGCTTTCTGCGAACTGGCCGTGGGCGCTGAGCCATCGCCGGGGGCCGCGGGCTCGCCAGAGCGGCGTCTGGGACCGCGCTCTTTGTGCGGAGGAAGGCCCGGCCCAGCGGAAGCGGGAGCACCCGCCGCCATTTCCTAGCGCGCTCTCGCCACAGGCTCGCCCGCTCGCTGCCGCCTGACCGGGACTAGGCGCTCTCCGGACAGCGGATCAGGCTCGGAGCCCTAGAACCAGCGCGGAGCCCCACCATGTGTGCGTGCGGGGAAGGGGCAGGGCGCGGGCCGGGGGCGGGAGCGGCGCCGTGTGTGTGAGGCGGTAGCGCCCGAGGCAGAGGAGGATCAGGGAGGGCCGGGACACAGGCCAGGGGGGCCGCCGGGCGCTCTGAGGGGGTGCGGGTGGCGGCCGTGCTGAGCAGCATCTCAAAGGGCCATTTCTGGTCTTTCCAGCAACCACAGAAGCAGAGACGGAGCAGAGCCTCACCCCCAATGTGATGCTCAACTCGGAGAGCAGCGAGGGATACGTGGTGAAGGTCCGGGGACTGCCTTGGTCCTGCTCCACCGAGGAGGTGCAGAGGTTCTTCTCTGGTAAGTAAGGCTGTGGGGAAATAAGAGGTGTGGGAGAGGGGCCGGGCTCTGCTGTCAGTTCTGGGTCCCTCCCAGGGACACTGGCAGTGGGAGTGCTGTAGTGAGGAGTTCCAGGAGGACTCAGTAGCCAGTGCAGTTTGTAGTGCAACAAGTGCTTCAGCCAGAACCTGGTATGCAAAGCCATGTTCATGCTAGCAGGAACTCAACACGAAGGCGCTTAGTCTGAGTTGCTGGGATAGCCACAACTGCCTTTGCTTCTTGAGAGAGAAGAAGAGAGAGGAGAGAGAAGGTTCCATTATAAAGAAAATTCAATCTCAAGCAAGAATATTGAAGCTAAATCAGTTTAGTTCTTCTATTGTCCTAATAGACTCTTGTTAAGTGTTTAGTGTGTGTGTGTCCTTCCCCAAATTATTAGCATTCTGCAGTAATAAATAGTATTAAATGCGTGCTTTCTACAGCATCTGGGGCTTTTAAAACTGCTTCAGGATTTTGGTGTATTTGACTTGGTTCTGATTTAGTTTATTACGCTTACACTGATTGTTACTATTCCTTATTTCACGCTAGCAAGAAAGTTATGATCAAAAGCGGATAGTATGTTCAACTTAAGGCAGAAAAGCTTTGGAAATAGCTAATTTGCAGTTATCCTTAATAGCGATCCGTATGCTTGACTAAACAGTAACTTTAGTTAGCTTCTTAATTAATTGGTCATTTTACAGTTGTAACAAGAATGCTGCTGGTTTTGTTGTCTTGATATAATTGATACTCAGTACTTTTTTTTTTTTTAGGCTCTCTGAAACTTTCAAGATAACACTGTTTCTGTAATAGTTAATATAATTTTGGCCTTCCTGTTTAACTTTCAGATTGCAAAATTCTGAACGGGGCATTGGGTATCCGTTTCATCTACACCAGGGAGGGCAGACCAAGTGGAGAAGCATTTGCTGAACTTGAGTCAGAGGAGGATGTGAAATTGGCCCTGAAAAAAGACAGAGAAACAATGGGACACAGATATGTTGAAGGTTTGACTCAGTTGGTCTAGTAACTGACTACATTGTGTTTGTGCTTGATGGGTTTTTGGTTAATTGTTTTTTTTGTCTCTTTAAAATGCATGTGAAAGGACAAATGGACTTGCATATATATGTATATAAGTTGATTAGTTTCAAGGTAAATTACTTTAAAAATTGTTCCTTACTCCAGAATGCATTAATTCTAAGTGCCTTTTACAGTTTTCAAGTCAAACAACGTTGAAATGGATTGGGTTCTGAAGCATACTGGTCCCAACAGCCCTGATACAGCTAATGATGGTTTTGTACGTCTTAGAGGACTCCCATTTGGCTGTAGTAAAGAAGAAATTGTACAGTTTTTTTCAGGTATGTGGGATACAAGTAGTAGCTATAGCACTATTGGTTTATGCTAAAAAGCCCCAACAAACCAAACAAGCATGGATTGCCCAATAGTACTTCCAACAGTATTATCATGGGTATTAAAAGTAAACAACCCAATTCTTCATTAGTTTCCTGGGCTTGAGGAATCCTTTGGATCACTTCCTAAAGTACTTGATAATTAAATAATTTAGGGAATGCCAAAAAGTTGCTGGAATTTATTCTTGGTGGGACATGCTGTTCCAAGTAAGGATTGTAGAAAAATGTCTTGCTTTCCAAATAAAGCTGAACAGTTCATGTGGGAGGATATTTCTGCCCCCAGCCTTGGCTGATTGGCCCTGGTCAGTGAAGGATGTAGAATACCCTCACCACTGGGCTCTGTGTGAGGAATAGGTTCTCACTAAGGGCCCATGACCTCTTCCCAACATAGAGCGAGTATTGAATGAAATTCAGAGAAAACCTGCTGAACTCTACCCAAGTACAGATTTACAGATTTGCCCCTTTCTCTTCCTATGGTGCAAAAAACCCCACCAGACCCTTGATGTTACCTAGCTTGAAGTTTTTATGGATGAAGAGATAATGTCTTGTTTTGACTAATTTTTACTTTTTTGCAGCTGTTTCATGTTTTACAAACTGGAATGAGACTATTACAATGTCCAAGAATAGAATTTGTTGATTGTTTAGAATTTCACTTGTTACTATTTTCAAAATACTAGATTTATAAATGTTTTGCTATAACAAGATATGATTGAGCTTGCTGTTTTGCTTTAAAATACAGTAGAAACATTTCCAGTTTTACAATCTCAGAACTTGTTTTTTGTTTTCTGAATTGGTGATATGAACAAGAGCAATTTCTAAGCATGTGCATTTTAAGATGTTTTTTTCTTACATGGTGAAATAATTCAAGCTTTATAGTTGTTAATGTGCTTAATATACAAAATGTGTCTCTTCTGTTCAGGAACTAATACTTAAAAGTTACTTCATGATTTTTTTCTTAGTTAAGCACTCCTAAATATTAAAAAAAAAAACCCAAAGAAACAACAACAAAAGCAATGCTGAAACTTGATGTTTGCATAAGACTAATTATTTTACCTGAGTGACTTCTAGTAAAATTACTTGTTCTGTATAAAGCTGTTTAACTTGCTGTGTTTAAGTTCTCTTTAAAAGTTCATCTTAAATACTTTCACAGAATTGACGAGGTTTGTAATAATGTATGAAGTTCTTAACGCACCCTGCATTAGATGCCTTCTCTGAGGGGCTGTCCTGACCCTCAGAGTGTTTCTGTGCTCTGCAGGGTGGGTTAAGAACCTGAACTGAATGGTATGTGATCATGGAGCTCTTTGTTGACATGCGTTTTTTATTCTGGTGTTCTAGAATCAACATACCATTCTCTTAAAAGTGTTTAAATTCTGGTGTTTTTAAAGCTATAAGAAAAAACTCATGACTGGGCTTGTGATGTTAATATTGCCCCCCTACTGGGGTTATTTGTCCTTGGGTTGAAGGGTTGGAAATCGTGCCAAATGGGATAACATTGCCGGTGGACTTCCAGGGGAGGAGTACGGGGGAGGCCTTCGTGCAGTTTGCTTCACAGGAAATAGCTGAAAAGGCTCTAAAGAAACACAAGGAAAGAATAGGGCACAGGTGGGGATGGATGGTTGGTTGGCTCTGTCACTTTTCTTATGGTAAACAATTAAATCCATATTCTCTCTTCTGAAAGTGTTAATATCCAAATCAAAATAGTATTTTGGTCACTAACTTGGTAATACGTAAAGGTATTGATTTCTACAGTGTGTGTGGCACAGACTGTTTAGATCTACCCAAAAATACAAGATAAAATTTGGCTAAACTAAAATGTGCTTTGGAAAATGCGTAATAATAGGCATTAAAAACTATAGCTTGGAAATGACAAAGTTGAGAGACTATGGCTTTAACTTCTCAAATAGCACCAATTCTGCCTTTAGCTCTAAAGACATGCACAGTATTCTTACTACCATAAGAAAATGTGATACTTTCTAAACTTGTTTTATAAGTTGAAATGTAACAAATTTACTTACTTGTATTAATCTTCAATGTAATAAGCATAGCTTTCAAGAAATTGTCACAAAGGGTTTTTATTCAATTTTACTTGTGACTATTTTTCATTGAAGCATGCACCTTTTGCCTACGCTGAATCTCTGAAGCATAGGCTGGGTTCAGTAGTACATGCAGAGCTTTATGTGGCATCCTGATGGGTTAAACTCTCGGTGGAGATCGGGTTTTTAACCCTCTGTTTCTGTTGCCTTGAGCAACAGTGCTGAGTTGAGTGGACACTGGTCCCTCCTACATTGTTTGACTAACATTTTAAACTGGGGGGAGGTGGGTGAGGAATCAATATTGCTCCCCCACCCTTAAGGTTGGGATACTGCAAAGTATGAGGAGCACATAAACCCTTCAGTAATTTTAATTTCTTGAAAATACACTGATTTAAATGTAATGTAGTGCTAATAATAGAATGTCATTGCCTACATAATGTAAGGAAACCTGGCTTAAAATTACTGCCAGTGTCAAGGCTATGACTAAATGGCTTGTTGTAATGTGAAGTTGTGAGGTGTTAGTGGAAGGAATCAAAGACTGACCTCTCCCTGTGCAAACACTCGTAGGTACATTGAGATCTTCAAGAGTAGCCGAGCAGAGGTGCGCACTCACTACGACCCTCCCCGCAAGCTGTTGGCCATGCAGAGACCTGGTCCGTACGACAGGCCCGGCCTGACGCGCGGATACAACAGTCTGGGTAGAGGAAGTAGCTTGGAGAGAATGAGACGTGGAGCCTATGGAGGAGGTAAGTGCACAGAGGCCCAGGGAGCTGCTCCTTTGAAAAGCAGCAACTCTTGGACCTGGTAGTGTCTCCCCAGCTGTGTATGTGTCCTTGGCCTTAATTCTCGTAGAAGAAATGACATGTTGTAGTAGTTGTTGTTTGCAGTGTGTACTGTGTATTTGGATCTTTCTGTAGTCGAAATGAAAGTTTATTTGGATCTTTGTGTAGTTGAAATGAACATGTCCAATCTGTTTCTAGGTTATGGAGGTTATGATGACTACAATGGGTATAATGATGGCTATGGGTTTGGTTCTGATAGATTTGGAAGAGGTAAGGATCTCTAATAGGAACAGTAACTGAACTTACGACATGTCCCAAAAGAAACTAAAATACATCTGAAAGACCTAGAATGGACTCTTTTCTCCGCAGGGATGTCGGACCACAGGTACGGCGACGGATCGTCCACCTTCCAGAGCACGACCGGCCACTGCGTCCACATGCGAGGTCTGCCCTACAGAGCCACGGAGAATGACATCTACAATGTGAGTGCCACATGCTGCTCCCCAGTGCATGGCTTTGGGTCCCGGGGTCCTTGTGGGACGTGCCAGCTGCACTGCAGCTGGAGTGTTCCTCTGGAGAAAATGGCTTGTTGTAAACCCGAACTGTTGCATTGGTGCGTTTTAATCTCTGTGACTGTTCTGTGTGTAGTTCTTCTCACCTCTGAACCCTGTAAGAGTACACATTGAAATTGGACCAGATGGCAGAGTAACCGGAGAGGCAGACGTTGAATTTGCTACTCACGAGGACGCAGTGGCTGCTATGTCCAAAGACAAAGCAAATATGCGTAAGTCCGACTGCTTGGAAGAGGTGGCTTTGGGAGCTGACAGCACTGCAGTGTAGGGCATCTGCTGCAACTGAAATGCCAAAGATTTCACTTGCAGTGAGACAAGCTGTATGAGTTTGAAATGCTCTCATTGGAAAACTTTCTTCTTCCAGAGCACAGATATGTAGAACTCTTCCTGAATTCTACAGCAGGAGGAACTGGTGGTGCCTATGGCAGTCAGATGATGGGAGCAATGGGTATGTAACGGTCTTACTGCACTTCCAAACGAGCGCTTGCTATTGAAGGAAGCTGGCTCGTTTTGTGCAACTCCTGCTTATTGTGTGCCTGGCATCAAAATTTAAATTCAACATTCTGTCTTAATCACACAGTCAAGGAGTCGGAAGGGGTAGTCCAAGATTGGAACACTAGCACATTGCCAGGTATATATAAATCTTTTGGGAATACATTTGAGCTTTAATAGGTTGAATAAATTTCTGGTGCTAAGTGTGGTGTGCCTGGTGGGATGAGTGGCTTCTTTGAGAGTGTGATAGTGCACAATTTGGGAGATGCCTGTCCTTTTTATTCTCCTTCCCCTTCCCTGTTGGGGATACCAGAACATAGTTCGGTGATGGAGGATGTATCTGTGGCACGTGACCTGCCATTCAAGCTGAGTCTTGGTGGTGAGAGAGAGATACTTGGAATTGGGAGAAACTGTCTGAATTGCTCTGGCAAACCCCAAAACTGTTTAAAAATCTAAAATGTGTGTTTTCAGCACAAGTCTTAAATGCCTGTTGCTGTTGTGCCTCTAAGACAGATACCCTCCTGACACCCAGCTGGGCTGGTTTCGGAGATGAAGGTGGGGTTGGTTTCTGGGGGGGGCTCCTTTCTTGAGGGTGCTGGGGTGGGGGTGTGTGGATACACTGCTGCTTTTATAGTATTTTGTTACAAAATGTTTGTAGTTCTAATGATGATACTGAAACTGCAGAAATGAGTGTAGGCAAGTGATGAGGTGACGAACAGTTTGTTTAAATAGAGGTATCTGTGTCTGAGCCAGAGCACTGCTGTGATGTGATGCATAATCAGTCTGGAGCAGAAAAAATAAGTGTCAGGGCCATGTGCACATGACTGACTCCAGTTAATGAGCTTCTGTGCTTCTGGAAGGGCAGCACCACTGTGTGAGGTCCCTTAAAGCAAAGTTTAAGTCTTTTGGGGTGTGTTACAATGCAAATCGATCCTATTTAGTATAGTCCACAGAAATTGTAAAAGTAACTTCTAAAGTTCTTGTTGCTGCTTGGTTGCAGGAATGTCTTTAGAAACCCCATCACTTTCCTTGAGCATGTTAAACTTCCCTTGGTGTGAGCAAGGTAGTGCCAGAGTGCAGGGGCTGTTGGTTGGGTGAGGGCTGGGTTTGTTGACGATGAGCAGATCTTGACCGGCAAGTTTTTAATGTTTTTGCCCTTAACTTAAAAGGGAGCCAGTCCAGTTACGGTGCTCCAGGCAACCAGCAGCTGAGTGGGGGTTATGGAGGAGGATATGGAGGTCAAAGCAGCATGAGTGGCTATGGTAAGAGCATTTCTTTGCTGGTTTCCATTGGGCCAGGTGCAGCAGGCTTAACATGCCCTTCACTGGTGTTGAAGGGTTGTGTTATAACCTGGGCAGCACAGGCTCTGAAAGTTAAAGATGTGGCTACTGTGAATGTTGGGGAATTGGGGGGAAATCAATTCAAAGTTCCAATGGGGATCTGAGGGGGGAAATGTGGACAACTGTTCTAAAAGGGGCAGGAAATGCCAGTCTCAGACTTGCATTGCTCTGATCACTTCTTAACCCGAAAGCTGGAGACCAGCTTTGTTTAAACACAATACAAATGGGGGAGGGGGTCATGGGAGGCTGGGTCCTCCCTATTCCCCCAGAGCAGTGGTAAAGCTCTGGCTTGGGAAGGGGGGTGATGCAGAGCTCGTGCTGTGGTTGAACATCCGATAACTGACTTCGGGTACGGAGCTGTAAACTGACACTTTGCAGCGTTGGGCACGGTAGACGGTATTTACGAGGTGGCCCAGCAAGGACAGGCGTTGGGGCAAGGATGCTTCGAGTCGGCCTGAGGCAGCTGTGAACCTGCTGTCGGTTTCCCCCTCAGACCCCGGGAGCCAGGGCGCCATGAACAGCAGCTACTACAGCAGTGGGAACCGTGCATCCATGGGAGTGAACGGCATGGGCGGCATGTCCAACATGTCCAACATGAGTGGTGGCTGGGGAATGTAACCAATCGCTGACTTTTGGTCACATCTTTTTTAAAAAACAAAAAAACAAAAAACTAAGTTTAACAGTTTTGCAATACAAGCTTGTGATTTATGCTTTACTGTAAGTGAATTCAGGATTGTTTTAAAACCTTTCAGGTTCAGTATTTTTGAACATACAGAAATGAACATTCATCTAGGATGTAATAACCAAGTAAAGACTATAACTGTTAAACAATTTGGAGCGTTTCTCAAGTTAGTTTTGTTGTAGGAGTGTATTTAAGCAGTAAGCGTATTTAGGTTAAAGCTGTTCGAATTATGTTAAATGTTGCTCTTATACCATATTACATCCAACACTGTTTTGAATACATGTTGAAAGAGACATGCTTTTTTGTAAAGAACCAATATAGGAGCTGTGTCTGAAAATCAAAGTGAACATTTGGCATGTTAGTTCTAGTTTCTTTCTTTTAATATCCTGTAAGGCATGTTAAAGCTTTTTTTTTTTTTTTAAGTTAATGGGGGAAACATGTTGAGACGCAATACGGCTACTTTAGGATTTTGGTCTTGGTGTTCGTATAAAATTCTGAGGCCTTGATTTAATCTTTCATTGTATTGTGATTTCCTTTTTAGGTGTATTGCGCTAAGTGAAACTTGTTAAATAAATCTTCCTTTTAAAAACTGGAACTCACTCCTTCTTGACCTCCAGCTTCTTGTAACCACACTTGCAGCCATGTCCTCTGTGACTGTTGTGCTCTTGAGGTGCAGCTGTGGCGCAGTGACTCCTCACAGAGCACTGACCCATGGAGTGTTACAGTGACAGCTGAGGGGCTGAGGGTTAGTTCAGGGCACTGCATGGCCGTGCCCTGAGCAGGGGCTCTGGGCTGGGGGTTGAGGGATGATTCTGTACTTTCTTGTAGGCAGTAGTGGAGCGGGCAGCTTAATGTAACTTATGTTTCAATAAGTGCAACATGTCAAACATCTCACTGAAATTCGTGGTTCGTGAGCAATCTTGTTACAGCTTTTTCAGCCCTGCAACTTCCTCTGAAATAATAGGGAATTTGCTTCCATGCAGTGGCCATAGTATTTATTTGCCCTGGGTAATTAGCCATTTGTCCTGAAGGGTTAAGAACCTGAGGCCCCTTTCTACATTGACGAAATCACCCTCCTGTTCTGTAGCAGAGGAACTGTAAAGGTGGAATTGAGTACTGGGTACTGCAGCCATGGCTGTCTGCCATGAAAACAACCTACTTCCTGAGGGCAATGCTGACTGAGCCCAGCTCAATGGACTCGTGACCCTGCTGTGCCTCTGTCAGAGCTGGGGATCACCCCTGGGTTCGAACTGTTCCACATGGAGCCTCTGGAAGAAGCTCATTTAGTCAAAGAGCTGCTCTGGAACCTGGGACACTCCCGGGTAGTGTGAATGCTGAGGGGGAGTGACAGCCCCGTGCACGGGCCCAGGACCATGAACTGCTTTGGGATCCCCGGTGCAGCTGAGAACAGGCACCAGGTGTGCCTGTGGCTGGGGCAGCAGCTGCTCCCCTCTGTCCTGGGGTGGACACAGTGAGCTGGAGTCACTGCCTTCTTTTTCTGGAAAAGGGTGAAAGCAGTTCCAGCTGCAGAACCACGGCTTCATCCAGCACCTTCCAGAGAATACCACAGCATTGGTCAGGTATCCCAGACACAATCTGGTGCCTTTAGCTTAAACCCTGCATATGTGTGGGTGGACAAGAACATTCTCTTCTAGGATCTGTGATTTGACAGGTGTTAAAAATGAGAACTTCACTTGCTTTCAGTTTTTGCAAAAGACTTTATTGTGTAACTACTGCACTGTGGTCACAGCGACTTCCAAAATAAGTATAATGTGCAGTTTTTGACTCTGCAGTGAACTGAAGGCACGTTCATTGACACTCCTTATAAAGCTTTCTATAGACAATTCATAAATTGACATTTTCCTCTCTGACTGACTTAGAGCAAATACAAAACTGTACACGAGCCAGGGGAACACACAGGAGCACCTACAGTGAAAGTAAAGAAATTAAGTTCGTGTACAGAGGGACAATGATGTCTACAGGGATAAAATAAATGTAGAAATGCCATATACAAATTTTAATACAAATATCTATAAAAATCAGAAAAATGAATCTTAGTTTCAAATAGAACTTCTGGGGAAAATTACAGTTGATATAAGCTTCTTAATTATTTCAGTTGGAGAAGCATTAGCTTGCACAATCCCTACAAATTAATTTACACTGATCTTACAGTGGAAATTATCAGACCAGCCAGTCCAGTCTGCTGCAGAGAAGACACCTGCAATTCAGAATTAAAAAAATAATGGCTACTTTCCAATGTTAAGGTGGCTCTGTCAAGGGTGGGAGAGCCTTAGGAGGAGTTAGAGGAGCACTGCTGGAGCAGTAATGTGTGACAATTATCACAGACACGGACGGGTTTTGGGTACGATGGCAGCGCGAGTTCATTACTGGAACAAGTGTTGCAGAAGATGTCCCCGCAGTTTCTGCAGTGGTGCTACAAAAACAGAGTCAGAATGAGCAGAGCTGCCTAAAAACAGCATCAGGAAGAGAGAAGTAGGCCTTGCGAACTGTGTCCAAGTCCACTGAGCGCCTCCACTTCCCACCGAGCCCAGCGCTCCCAGCAGCACTTCATCCTGCGCAGGGCTCGATCCCAGCGCAGCCGCGCTCCCTCCGCGGCCAGGAGCTGCACTCGCCCCGGCTCGGAGCAGCCAGGAACAGGAGCAGGAGCGGGCCCGGGCCCGGCCGCCGAGGGAGGGCGGCTGCGCTGGGATCGGCTCCCCGCAGCTGCCGCGTCCCCGCGCTGCCCCACGCGCGGGCGGGCACTGAGCAGCGCCTGCTCAGCCGGGAAGGGAGCCTGGCCGCTCTCCACCGAAAGCACCGAAGCAAAAGTATTAGTTTTTGGGTGGTAAATGCCAAGTTATTCCCTATGTATTTATCATGCCAACAAGATTCGGAAGTGTACAGGTTCAACCTTCCCTAGCAAGGTATGCAACAGCACCGCTTTTGTTTTCTATGGATAATTTAAAAATAATCTGCTGAACAACATTACCTTCCTTCTTGAGATGGAGAATTCCTTTTTACATTGTTTGCAGTGGGTTGCTTCATCATCCTTCAGCCACGTATGACCCTGTAAAATTGGAATGAAAACCATGCTGGAGATAGTTACAGCATTTTAGCAACGTTGTAGGTATTTTTTAAAAGCCACCTTTTAAAGCAGAATAACCAGGGTGAAATTTGAAGGTGTTAAATGAAATTCATATGCTTAGTCAAAATACCCACGAAAGAGTACCTTTAGTGCTTTATTTACTTCTTTAATGTCTTCCATCTTCAGCTTTGATCTGGAAAAAAAAATTATGCCCTGCATGACTTTTTATTTAGTTGTGTTTGGTTTTCCCTGCCATTCCACTGTCGACCCACTGAACCCAAACCCCAATTCTTCAGTCAGCTCCCTGTTACCCCTCTGAACCACTCACTATCACTAAGAAATTTGTCAACTCAGGGTCTGCCCCTTTTTCAGTATAAACAGAAGAATGTAGGAAAAGCACAGTTCCACTATAAGAACTAAACATTTCTTTTAATGTTTCCTCTCAGCCAGCTCACTCTGACAAGATCCTCCCTCACTTCCATTTCAGGGCTCTTTAGCTTCTCATACATAATAATTGCCTCCTAAAATTCTCACATCAATTGATTTTTATAAGTAAATGACTTTTAAAATTTTTGGTATTACTCCGATACTCCAGCTTATGTCACTTACAGGAGTTCTTTTCCCTAGAACTTACTGGCTGAGATGAAGTCCCATTTCTTGAAGAGCTTGTTCCTGTTCCTCACGGACCTTCTTCAGCTGCTGCTTCTCATCTTGTAGTTTTCTCAGTTCCTATAAAATCAAGCACAAAATCAAGCTTTTTGCACACTGTTTGACTTGTAACCTCAGTCTACCCAAACTACCCAAAGCAGTTCACAAGAATCAGCTCCTTTGCAAATGCCCCTATTTCTAATGCTTGATTTTTAAAACGACATGGGGGAACTATCCACAGGTTCTGCACAAACAATGGAATAATTTAACCATATTAACCAAGAAAAGGAAGATTTTCAAGCTTTGAACATCCTTCAACATAGCTAGAACATGGCAGTCCTGTGCCAACACAGGAGCACTCAGACAGATACAGATGCACAATTGTGTCCTCAGAAACTGCTCCATACGTGGCAGCAAATCCTCTTCAGGTTAACAAGAATGTTCATACCTAAAAAATAAATGACATTAGTTGTTCTGAATTCTTGAAATGGTGCATACCTTTTTCAGTCCTTCCATCTGTTGCAATTCTGTTTTAAGCAGAATGGTTGCATCCTTCTCTTGGTGCAGTTCTTTTTGCAACGTTTGTCTCTGTTCCTTTTCGGATTTTAACTCCTTTTCCAGAGTTGAGCTATTTAAAAATAATTCATTCTAAAAAAAACCCTATAGCAGAAGAATATCCTATAGCACTTAAGGATAGCAACAGTGTGAGAAGTAGAAATCTTGTCCGAAAGAGGGCAAAACTATAATGGTGTTCTGGGAAAGGAAAGAACAGGCAGCAGACATCATAAATGTTAACACTGTTAACATTTAACATATGTTAACATTTTCAGGTCACAGAAAACAAACAGCAATGAAGGGCTAGAAGAAAAACAACCAATCAAAAGACCCCCAAATAAACCAATCCCCAAGAGTAAATATTTCACTACCAGTGTTTAAACTGTCATGTTTAAAAGGGACACTCTATCCTGAAGTCTGAACAGTGAAAGAAGCTTTTTCTATCGGTATTAGAAATCTTTAGAGGATTAACATCCCCTAAGAACACACTCACACTCCCTTCAAAAATCCCAGTCCCTTTGGATGACAATCAGTTCTATGCTCAGTCTACAAGCATGACCATACCTATCTCCTGATTTATTAAAAAAGCAATTGAAAACTCCATTGCTAGCTGGAATGGGCAGATTTTTGCTGCCACTCTGTGCTCTAAATTAGACATTCTGGAAAAAACATGTCAAAATCCTCATGCTAACTGCACACTACACAGAAGTACTGTGCTTCCCTAGGTCCTGCATACATCTGTCAGTGCTGAAGCCAACAGAATTTCAAACTCACCCCTCCTTAAACCTGAGCATAAAAAGAGTAGAAAACACTTCTTAAAGAAATGGCAAAGGGAAGGAAAACACCTGCTCAGATTAAATACCATTTGCTGTCCAGCTGGGCCATCTGCTGCCGACACGAGTCGAGCCTCCCCGCCAGCTCCTGTTTCATCTTGTTGCACCGTTCCTCTGCTGCCTGCCTGGCCTTCTCTGCCTGCTGCAGCCTACACGGAAACGAACACAGACATTTGTTTCCAATTCACTCCTTCCTTGCACCCTCTCACCCTCTTCTTTTAGAGTTACCACAGGGATCTTTACAAAAGCTTGAACTGAAAATGCAAGTGGAGAAAAAAAAAAGACTTTCAAAAGCAGTTGTTTCTGAAAAAATCTGAAAAGCAAAGTCGCACCTGTTCTTAAACTTAACATGTTTTTCAACAGCCTGCTTATGGAAAGAGCTACAGCTTTCCAGTGGGTCAGTTATCAGCATGTTTGCCTGGGAAGAGAGAATAGCAAGCACAGAGGGATGAAGAGGAGAAAATAAAAAAGCTCATGCTGGTACACAGGCCCAAATGTCTATGGAGCATATGGAAGGTCATCCTGTAAAGGTTTATATTGGAAACTTTCTACTGACTTCAATGTTGACTTTCTGATCTTGCAATTATTACCTCTCTTCCATTCGTTTCATAGAGGACATCATCTCATTTGTTTTTCCTTCAAAAGAGGATATTGCTTCTGTTTTCTGTTGTAATGAACACTCTGCATTCTGCAGGAAATAGAGAACAGTGTTTAAAGTCTGCCACCAGATAAAGAATGTTCAGCTTGCTAAAGGCCATGCCTGGGTTCGACTGGAATGTGCAAACAAAATGCTGATAATGCCAGAGCAGACATTGCTCCAATTGTTTTGTTACAACCTTAGAAAAAACCCAAACCACCTTAACTAAGTTTTGACTTATGAGATCAGCTACAAGCCAAAAATGTTCTCTTCAGAAAAAGCCTGAAGAAATAAAACCAGATTAAATTGACAGGATAAGAATACCAATGATGATTTTAATTTAACAACTGCACTCAGTGGAAATGGAACCAGGAAGAAAAAAAAACCCCAAATAAATACTGCTTTCAAAAGCAAAGGCACAGCTCAGCACTGGGATTTCACTAACTTGCAAGTGTCTGGGAAGGATGCAAAGACCTGGGTAAAGGCTGAACAGGCATCAAGAAATAGGCCATAAAAATTGAGAGAAATCCCCTCTGGATTTCTGGCACCAGCCGTGGGAGAGTAAGGCTTGCTGAATTCTTACTTCATGCAGGGGGAGGCTAGTTAAACTTTTGTTTCAGTAATGGAAACAAGCTCTGTAAATTTTGTGTGAGCACTGCTAGACCATGGTTTCCTTCTAGAAATGCCTATCATACAGCTTTGTTCAACTGAAAAAACCAACATAAAACCACAACCCACTCAAACAAGAGAAACCCCACAAAACCATCCCCAGCCCCCTGTACATACCTGGGATTTGTGAAACATCTGCAAGTTAATGGCCTTCACTTCTTCTAACTGTTGGCGAAGGGCAACTAAAGTGTCTTGTTTTTCATGAGTATCTTTTTCCAGAAGTTTCATGGCAATCTCCATTTCTGTTTTCATTCCAATTTGTAGCTCCAACTCTTTCTCTAGCTCCTTACAAAGAGAGTTCCTAGTGACTGCTATGTAGCCATAGGTCAGGGATAAAACCCAGATAACCCCATATACAAACTGTGTCTCTGCCATAATAATACCAGTGGTTTCTTAAAAAGAGACCTTTTATTTTCAACATTCCAAAAGCCCCAGTTCCCAAATACAGACACTGTTAATGACCAAAGCCCAGCATCTTGCTTGCAATTGCTCTATGAATTCTGAACAGCTGCAAAAGGTGCACAGCTGTCATCTTGTATTTGTAATGTTACAGTAGGCTGAATCCCGTGTCTTTCACTTCACTTTCTATAGTTAAGTTTCCTTACCAGCCTGATTTTTTTTTCTTCTTTCAACTGCTTCCAAACATCACTGTACATTTCATCAAGACCCTGGCGTGACTGCTTGTAAGTATCCAATTCTACTTTTGTATCCTCTTTTGTTACCTACAAGAACATCAGCTACATAAGATCACAAAGTATTTAAAGTATCCCTTTAATTCTTGTGTGTAACACAGTATTTCAATGTGCTACTTCAAGTAAAAGCCTACTGTTTTACAATCAATGACCTGGTAAACATTAATAAGCTGAAATTTCAAAGATACAGTAATGATAAAAACACTTTAATACTTTACACTTTTTACTTTCATACTTCTAATACTTTGAATTCGTTCTTCCTTCTGCAAGTGTATTTTTGGATATGTAGTAAAGAACAGTAAAATCTAATGCCTGAGTATACACCACCCAAACCCAGTGACCTGCATAACAATTTGCTCAACTGTGCTGAGCATTCCAGTGCACCATGGGCACGGGAGAACTCACTACAGCTGATCAAAACAGATCAATTATTTCAAGGATCCTCATCATCTCTAAATAGGTGTCCCACCTCCACACTTTTTTCACTCCGTTCGCGAATTAATTCATTCTGTTGTTTTAGCTGCTGCTGCTCTTCCTGAAGGGATCCAATTCGGTCGGTAGCTGCTGCAAGCTGTATGAAGAGAACAGATCTATATTTAATCACTGCGCAATCATGCAGCATCTGGAGCAATTCTGAAGTCAGTAGCTCAGTCTCTGCAGCAGCTGTGCTGCTCACTTCCTCTTTCACTCCCCCCCAGAGCTGCCTGACCCTTCTGCAGCTGTACCCACTGTCAGCCAGAATTACTGTACCAACCAACATTCCTTCATCAACTTCTGCTTCACACCCTCATCAATTAATTTTAAATATTAACTGAGCAAAGAAATGCACCGTAGTGTAAAAGGCTAAAATCCACCCTGGATCTGTGGTATGAACTAGAAGTCACACTAACCCGTGCCAGTCTGTTCAGTCTCCACAGCTCACCAGTATCTACTCAAATATTTTAGGTGTAAGGTACAGTCTTAGACGGAGTTCTGTCTCTAATGGAGAAGAGCTGAGATACAAACCTCTTCCTGGAGTTTTGAATTGGTCTTTTCTAAACAGTCTATTTTGTTCTGGAGATCTGCAACTGTGCAACTGCAGAAAGGAAGAGAGATGCATAAAAACAATAAATGGAGTGTCAATGTTCAACTTTTACTCCTATCCTCAACAGTAGTTTTACCATCTTGCAATGAAGTACTTTGGTGAGCTGGGGAAAACTCTGAGGAAGAACAACTGTCACTCTCAAGCACTGAGAGGACCATGTAGTTCTGCTGGCAGCCCTGCTCTGGCTTAGCTTTCGCAGCCGTAACACCTCTCCTGTTCAAGAGGGTAAGGGAGGCCTGTTCCTCCCACTGAGCAACCTATGGGGGAAGAGAAGAGACTCTTCCTCTAAGAAATGAATTTCCAGAAGCACCTGTAATAGTTTCTCTTGAAAAAAATAGTCCCAAAATGTTCTGTTAATCACTCTCAAAAAAGTAAACTATTACACACACTTGCTTTCTGCATTGCATGTACCCGCAGAAGAGTAGGACTACCAAATGAAACGAAGATTTTTGGGAAATAATCAGAAAAGGCATTTCAATATCAAACAAAAATCTACAAGACTGGCAGCAGAGACATTCAAAACCATGCTGGAAAAGCTAAACACGACAAGTATTTGTATATTAGAGTAGGTGAAAATCCCACCTTAGATGTCGGTTCAGTTCTTCCACATAATGCTTCTGGTCGAGGACAGCTGTAATCCCTCCATCTCTAGTTGTAAAAGAAGAATTTATTTATTAAGAAGAAACTCCCTCATTCTAAAATGCTATTCTGTACTAGGGGTTTCAGCACAGTCCTGCAAACAGAGCTAAAATCTTTTATCCTTTCCTTATAAAAATACGTGTGTCTGAGCTGGATCAGAAGCACCAGGGAGGTGAAGCAGGTGCTTGGCTACTTCTCAGCAGCTCCACATAGAAGTGCTCTGAAGTGACAGAAGCACATCAAATATAAATATCCCTTCATTTGCTACAGGTCTTAGAAGACCTTCAAAGACCTGATCTGTGCTGCTAACTGAAGTCTCAAATCTAATATTTCACTTAAAATTACATTTTTTCCTCCATAACTCATCTTTCCCTCAAAGACAGCTACTTAGTTGAGAGGGTTTCTGAAACTGTGCTTAGAAACAAAGCAGTGAGGCAATGGGTGACTTGGCAAATTGTCCCTTCTAAAACCAAATAAAACCACGATCTAATATTTTGTGTATTTTTAATTTGGTTCCAGCTCAAGACTCAAACTCTCCAAATGGTTTTTAAAACCACCACAAATTCAGTCTCTGAAAGATATTACTTTTGTTTAGGTAACAAAATCTGGTTTGGGTTCTCCTTTTTGGATGATTAATAGTTTGAGATCTCCAGCACTCCCATCCTCCCACACACTGTCTGACAGAGTTTTTGTTCTACAAAAACTGTAATGATTTATAATTATTAATTCACCATACATACTGTTTGCCATCACTGTCCTGTGTTTCCTTAAGATACAAGGAAAAATCAATCACCCCAACCTGAAAAATATATTTAAGATATTAACACACCTTTACAATGCAATTATGTGTACAAGCAGGCATTACTGTGTATTTGGAAAATGATAAAAATTTGAAGTTTAGATTAGAGAGAGACAAATAATACCTATATTCTTCCTAGCTGATGCAAACATACAAGCTAGCATTTGTCATAAAAGCATCAAAGTAACCACATTATGTGTGAGATTCCTTGCAACTATTAGTTTTGACAGTATTTCCATAAACTGCTACTTATGTACTTTCTTTTAATTCACTGAGGGAAACCCAACAAGCTTCAACATAGGCCATGCTGGACCCATCTCAATAAAGTATTTATAGATGTACTTAATTCTACTAGAATCTTATACCAACTGATCCTACTTAAGCTTTAATCTTCACCTGGGAATCCAAGTCTTCTCCTTTCAAGCAGAGGTTTGCATCAATTACATTCAGTCCAACCAGCAGACCCACAATAACTGCTCCTTCCTCCTCCATCATCAATGCATCAGGTTCATAAAATTCACTGGAACAGACAGTATAAGGCATCATTGCACATCAAACAAGTATAATGGCACTTCCATCACTGAAATTATATAAACAATAATGCAGCCTTTACAAAACTCAGCTGAGTTCTCACTCATTTATCGCATAAGGCAGAAGGTTTAGAACTCTCTCAGAAAACTCTGCAAATTCTTTTGTATTTTCACAGCAAAAATAATTAACCACTTGCTCCTCTGCAGGCTGCAAGAACAAGCTTAAACTGGTCAATTAATGACTCTCCCTGAAGCCACAGGAGGTGTCAGTGGTTCGGGAATATTCAGGAATACACGTGTGTGCTGTTACCTTAACAGATGCTTATGGTCCAGGAGTACTTTGAGATAATCTGCCAGTTTCTTTTGCATGAGTGCTAGATAAAGCCAAGCCCTCCCTCTGCCCACAGCAGTCCTAAAATGAAAAGTTGTATGTTTTGGTAAAATGAAGGTGTTTTATTAACTAGATTTGTGCAATTCAAAATTCTCAATTTACAAAGTGAGGGGAAGGACATTATTTACTAAAAAATAACAACAAATCTCTGGGGAAATGAACTGTTCTCTCCAAAACACAAGAACATTTAAGTATATTCCATTCTTCAGGGAAAGTATATTGTAAAGTCTTCTTAATTTGAAAAAACATACATAATGTCAACTACCACCATAACCCAACCATCCTAGTATTAAAATCAACTATATTTCAATCATCCTGAATTATCAAATACTATCAGCACACACACAAAATGACATAAAATAATGAAAGTGGGGAAAAGAAGAGGAAAAAAAAACCTGTGAAGACTTTAGTTATTTTTAGCAAGGTTATGAAAGTTTCCAATCTGACAGCACTGTTTGAGTCAGAAACTCTGAATATTTTGAGATATCCTCCATATCTCTTAGAGAAGTCAATGCCTCCTACACTCCCTATATTTTTTTTTTGGGGGGGGGAACAAGAGCTTGTTAAGGAAGCTAAAAGACTACATGAAGGATTCCTTTTCCCAGCAGTATGAGCAAAACACGTCATCCCCAACAATTAACTTACTTCAACTCTGGCAGATTTTTAACACTAGTTGCTATATCTGACGCTTCGGGACAAAGTTTTTCCACTAGTTCCAAAGGACCAAAAAATGACTTGTTCTGTCCAATAAAAGTCTTCTTCACTAAAGGGAGCATACAGAGAGATTTGTGAGGAAAAATGACAGGCTTCCAACTCCAGAATTTTAGACAAAATTTACTTTGTTACTTTGTCTTATCAGCTGTGTAAAGGGGGCATTAAGAATACACTGACAGTTTAGGAGGCACAAAATACAAGGTGCACAAGAGTAACCACATAATTACATCTGTATTACTGGTTAGCATCGTATGTCTACAGAATTAATAATGTCATTCAGAAGTCAAGCTGGAGTCACAGCAGGACATGACAGAGACTCCTTGACCTGCCTCTCCTACGCCTGGCAGCCAGCACCCACCTTTGAGCCCGTGCTTGAGGCAGTGCTCCAGCACCACGAAGAACTGCTGCAGTGGTGGGAAGTCGGAGTCCAGGGTCCGGCCCAAGCTCAGGGCTGACTGGATGAGGATTTTGATGCTGAGCTTCATCATGTTCATGAGGTTGGCACGCTCCTCCATGGTGTGACACCGTGTACCTGGGAGCACATGAGTGGGGAAAGGAAAGCTGCTTTACAATCACAGAATCAATTAGGCTGGAAAAGACCTCTGAGATCATCGAGTCCAATGTATGATTAAACTAGGCCAGAGCACTAAGTACCAGATCCAGTTTTTCTTTAAACAGCTCCGGGAACGGTGACTCCACCACTTCCCTGGGGTGCCCATTCCAACGTATAATCAAAAACCTTTCTGTGAAAAAATACTTCCTAATGCCCAACCTAAACCTCCCCTGGTGCAGCGTAAGATTATCTCCTGTCGTCTTACCACTGGTTGCCTGAGAGACCGACCCCCACCTGGCTACAGCCTCCAGTCAGGGACTTGAAGACAGTGATAAGGCCACCCCTGAGCCTCCTTTTCTCCAGACTAAATACCCTCCACTGCCTCAGGCGCTGCTTAAAGGACTTGTCCTCCAGAACCTTCCCCAGCTTTGCTGCCCTTCTCCGGGCCCGCTGCAGCCCCTCAATCCCCTTCCTGAGCTGAGAGGCCCCGAACTGATCACAGCACTCGAGGTGTGGCCTCCCCAGTGCCGAGTACCTGAGGACAATCTGCACGGAGACACTGCGCAGCTTTTAAAGACCCCTCGCCGGGATGCCCCCGCTGGGCCTCCATCCTGCGGCGGGGGCGAACTGGGTAAACCCCCCCTCGGCGCCGCGCCCGGCCCCCGGGAGGGACACGGCCCCAGCCCCGGCCCGTGGGTCCCTACCTGAGCGGCGGGGCCGGGCCGGGGGCCCCGCGGGCTGAGGGACCCCGGCCCGCCGCGTTACCACGGCTACGGCGCGCGCGGCGGGGGCGGGCCGGCCGCCATCTTAGAGCAGTGTGAGGGGCGCGGGGCGGGCTCGGCCCGGCCGCGGCGTGCTGCAAAATGTGGAATACGTACACAATTACTTAAAAAAAGGATGTTTTTCGATCTTTGTACAATTTCAAGCCTAAGCAACGATAAGGGTGATTTAACCCGTGAAACATCAGCTAACGAGCAAGGTGTAAGTGACGTCCAGGTGTTACAAAGAGGGAGTGGGGGGTTTTTAGTCTGGAGAAAAGGAGGCTCAGGGGTGGCATTATCACTGTCTTCAAGTCCCTGACAGGAGGCTGTAGCCAGGTGGGGGTCGGTTTTGCCTTGTTAACAATTGCCTTGTTGAGGTTTAGGGTTGGACACGCTTCAGTGACCTAAGGAAGGTTAATGAAAGAATGGAGCACTGATAGTGGACTCAAAGGATGCAGAATTTATGCGCTGCAAGGATAGGCTGAAGCTGAGTCAGGGGAGGTTTAGGTTGTGATCAGGAAAAGGCTCTTCACCCAGAGGGTGCCTGGGTGCTGGAAGGGGCTCCGCATGGACGTGATAACAGCACCAAGCGTGACAGAGCTCAAGGAGCATTTGTACAACACTTCAGTGGTGTGACTCTTGGGTATGGTCCTGTACAGGGCTAGGAGTTGGACTCAATGATCCTAGTGGGTCCTTTCCAACCCAGCATATTCTATGATTTTGTGACATTTGGCAGAACCTCTAGGATAAGGAAGAAACTCATAAAGCCAACACAGCAACTGTGCTCAATCAGCTCTGACTGGGTAGAAGGTCATTCTGGCAAGGGCAGATTGTGACCACTGACCCTAGAAATTCACTGATCCAAAAGAACAGACTGAGCATGTGGACTAATGAGTGTGAGAAGTGAGGATATCATTGACCAATAGACGACAGAACAGCAATCAATAAGAGAACTAGGGAATTTGTTGCCAATGAACATTAATGACTTTGAACATTCATTCCTAATACCTGAAACAGTAAAAAGTTTTGGTAGTCGTGCTGGCTTTGTGGATTTGCCACCCAGCCCCCTTTCTGTGCAAAACTGTAAATAATAAATAAATCAAATCCTTCCACTCTATGCATGGATTAGCCTCTTGCAGACCAAGTGAAAGAA
Organism: Acridotheres tristis; assembly: GCA_037013685.1. Taxonomy (NCBI): domain Eukaryota; kingdom Metazoa; phylum Chordata; class Aves; order Passeriformes; family Sturnidae; genus Acridotheres; species Acridotheres tristis. The sequence goes on from CM072900.1 coordinate 7,317,859, forward strand.
CCTGTTTTGGGACAACAGAGGAAGTAGTACCAGGACCACTCCCTTGCTTCTTAAGGCACCTACAGGCTCTGACAGGAGCTGCCAACCACTGGCCACCAAAACCATGTTTTAAGCCACTGCTGTTTCAGCAGGACAGTCCTGCTGTCACCTATGGATCACACACAGCCACACTCTGCAGAAACAGCAGTGGTAGAAGCCCCAGCCCTGTGTCAATCCCACTCAAGATGGTTAACAATGTTTTTAAGATTGTGCAAAGGTCTCCCCGGCATTTTCCTTTCTGTTTACACAATGTTAATTCAGGGTTAAAATGAGCAAGACTCCTCCTTGTGTCAAAAGAGGGAAAACAGTCATTCTAATTTAACTGACCTTAATAACCACAATACACACAAAATACTGTCATCTCTGCAGGCTACTTTATAGTTCATTGTATATATACTATATACAATAGTATATATACTATATAATCAATATACACTATATTATATATATACGAGTATACTGTATATTGTCTGTAGCCAATGGATGCCTCTCAAAACTGTATATAATGTGTTGACATGAGGATGAGGATTAAAAGCACTGTAATATTTAGAATTTTGATCCCAATATTATCAGGTTACACATTAGGAACAGAAAAAAAGCTGCACAAACAGAAAACCAGTGAGGTTTTTGGGGTGTTTCAAAGCAATGCTAACCATTTTGATGGTTTTTAGAATTTGAATTTTTACTTACCAGGAAGACTTTATCTCTACACCTTGCTCAAGATACACGTATTACCCACAAGACTTAATAAAATACCATGAATGAAATGCTCTTTATGAACTAAGAAGTGTCTTAATATCGGTTTGCATTAAGTTAAATAATTACTTGAACAATATTTTTTACACTGCTGCAAATTTACACAGTCAAGTACATCCTTTGCAAAACTGTGTAGGTTGGCACATGCAAAATAAACAGGTATTAGACACACTACCAAAGCCAAGCATCAAAGATTAGAAATCAGGTTACCTCAGTGCAAAAGATCACAGATGTGATGCTGCAATCTTTAAGAATGTAGTCACACAGTTTTGTATCTTATTCAACTCAAGAGATTTGTTTCAACATCTTTTTAAAGCCACATGCCTTGTTTACTGCAATTATTCAGCACACTTTGAAGTCAGAAAACACAGAAGCACAAAGGAAAGCTCACAGTTCTCCATCCCTTGGTCTTTGGGACTGCAAATCTTTCTTGATTCGTTTTCTTTAGATTTGAAGCTTCTGGCCTCTCTGCAAGTGGCAGACACTGGTTTTAGGATGGGGTTTATGCATTTAGAACATGTGATTGACAGATCTGAAGTAGCAGATAGAGGTTATAAAATCTCTGGAAAAAGATTACAGCAGGCAACAAGCTCCAAATTTTCCAAGTGGTCTTGCAGGCCTTGGCTTACTTCTTAAACATACCTACTTTAAATTAGATTTAATTTCTTGGCCAAAGGTAAATAATATTGAACAGGTAGAACATGTGCCTTAGTGCCTGTTCATATTTTATATACAAGTTATTAACTGATTTTTCATAAAGAATTTTCCATAAAACTCATCAACATATTATCCAAATCCTTAGAAAACTGTGGGAAGGTCGTGGTGTATTCCCTTACTTGACAAGAAAGAAGCTGAAAGATTATGGTAGCGTTCCATTAAATGTGGAAGCTTCATTTCACATAAGAGAATATTTTATTCCCTGCCCCTTGCCAAATGCTGTATGCTGTTTTCAATTACATCTATCCACAGCATTATTCCAAAAGCAAACAAAGAAACTGGGATATTCTGCACTTTATCGGGTTAGATCCCAGGTGCACAAGATGGGCACTTGGGAAATAAACCTGCGAGAGACTTTGAGATGCAGGAAAAGAAAAGAGTCTGTTTTTTCAGAACAATTAATCCTCAACTCTGACCATGCAACACTGAGAAATTTTCACAAAAAATGCAGAAGTCCATCAGCAGTAGGATTGCCTCATGTTGTCCCACCTCAACTCCATGGAACTTCCCTTCGAATATTCAGTACCATTAAAAACAAAAAGGTCAGCAGCAAGAGCAAACAGAGCAAAGCTGAGCTCCAGTGCTCCAGAACAATTAAGCAACAGTCTGAGACTCTGGAGCACAAGGGCCAGGCCCAATTTCTGCTGCATTTGAATGGGTCTGGGATTTTTTTCCACGTTATGAATATTGCTGAGATTTATTTTCCATATGATTCAACTAAAGTAATTTTAATTCAGTTCTAAGCGATGTTTCATAAATCAGTAGGGCTGCTAAATCCACAAATGCCAATGTCGAACAAAGCAAGCCGTGGTTAAACTGAAGGCATTTTTAGTGTAGTTACAAAGTAACTTAAAGCAAATCTGTATCTTAGTTTGCTTGTCTAGTCTGTGACATGAAAGATACAAAGATTCCTTCCCGGAACCAGCGGCACTCGAGGGAAGATGTGGAATTTTGAGAGATCCCTCAGTGCAGCCAGGCTGCTGGAGCTTTAAGGAGAAGGAGAAAAGGCAGTAAATAAAAAAAAAAATAATTTTCTCCGATTATAAGAGTTTAGGTTTCTTCTGGTTATAATGCATTTCTTAAGTTCTACATCTGTGTCGCTTGTTTAATTTTACTTCAATACAAAACTGCAGCATCTTAAAAAAAGAAATTCAAAGTAACACCCATGCACCACTGACACGACCCAGCAGCACTTACGGGAGCGAACTCATTTGCGCACCACAAAAGCGAGTTTACTAAAGAAGCGGAGCCGTACTTGTCTTTGCCGGGCTGTCACTGCTGCCGGGCTTGGACACCAATCCCACCAGGGATGCGGACTTCAGGGCGCTGCCATAGCTCAGCGCCAAGTTTTCCGAGGCTTTCCTGGCCAGAGACAAGATCGGAGCAGACCACCGCGTTTCCTCCGGTTTCGCCTTCTCCTCGTTCCTCAGCTCGGCCTCGTCAGGGAGCTGTTTTTTGTCAATAATCTCAAAGTCTTCCTCCTTTCCCGCGGCGGGCGCGGCGCGGCGCTCCCCGGCAGCCATCTTGGACGGGTCACATGACCGCGGCCCCGGGCGGGGGAGCCGCCCCCGCCGAGGGTGAGGGGTGGGCACCGGGAGGGCTCCGGGAATTGGGGAGGAACCGGGAGGCCGGGAAGGAGCCGGAGACTCGGGGACTCGGGCTGGCCCCGAAGCCCGGGCAGATCCCGGAGGCAGCGTGAAGCGCCTGCACACCGAGGCAGGGCTGTAAGACAGGCCCGGCCACGTCTGAGCGCTTCGCTCGGTGTTCAGAGTTAAAGGGCATGGAAGTTGAAGAAAGAGTTTACCTTTGAACAGGTTAGGAAAGGAACAAAAAATACAGGTTTTTACTGTTATCTATGTCCCCATTTTATTTTCAGTAAAAAAATCAAAGTATTTTGAAGAGTCAGATTTACACATTAAAGTTGTGACAGCTTGACGAGATCTCTATTACTCTGCCTGTGAATCAAGTCGCTGCAACTTAAAGTGGAGGACTGGAGTGTCAGAGACACCGCTGTGAAAAGGGCTTACCCTCGCCACTGTAATGAAAACAAAACTACTCAGTAAAGCCACTTCATTAATGTGTATAGGCTGGATTTGGTAGAAAGGTCCGTCCTGAACGGGAACTGAGATTACCCCAGCATGAAGATTTAATCTTGCTGTGTGCCTCAGCTACTGATGAATGGCTTGTTAGCTGTTTTTCCATCCAGCAGCTGCGTATGCTTGAGATACGTCACTCGTTTAGTCACGAGGTAGTAGATGCTGTGTGTGACTTTTTGTGCTACATAGAAGAAAGACTTTTGGCCGTTTGTTGTGGTTTTTTTGTTTGGCTTTTTTTTATTTGTTTGGGGTTTTTTTTTTTAAGAAATAGGAGAGTTGAAGGTCAATTTCCTTAGTCTTGCAGCAATATAAATCTTCAGGTCTATATACACATATATTTTTTTCCTAATACGAGCTACTTTGTGATAGATTCTGTCTTCTTGGCTTCTTAGACACTGAAAATTTAACAACTTGTGTTACACAAAGCACACGCAAGCTCTTATGTTTTCGTTGAGAATTCAGAGATCAGCAGCCTCTTATTCACCCATGATTCAGATGAGCTAAGTATAGGCTTCCAGATACTTTTGCTAAAGGCTGCTAGAGATAAGTTCTGCTCCATCTTGTGGATTCCAGCAGTACTGGGCTTCTTGTAAGGAAATAGCTCAGTTCTGTAGGTTGCTGTCTTGCAGTTGAATATATGAATATACCTCTTGACAAGAGCAAGACTTGATGGTGATTTTCTGCATTTCACTAAATACCCAATATTAGAGGCAGGGTGGAGAAGGTAGTCTTAGCTAGAAGCAGAATTCTAAGCATTAAAAGAATGATTTTTCCGAATTTATCTGAAAAATAGGGCATAAAAGTTTTGTGACTGAGAACATAAGCAATATTATGTTGCTCCCTTAAGATAACGATGCTACAGACTCCTCTTTACAGCCTCACAATGAGCTATTTTGTAAAAATACGAAGTGAAGCTATCACATAGTCTGTGATATCTTTTCTTATGTTATTACTATTAAAGAAATATTTAATAATTTTATTTCAAGTGTCTGATGAAGAAAATTTATACTGTGCATAATAAATGTGCTAAAACTTTTGCTACACATGATTTAATTCTGCTTCACTTACTACTATTTGGTCAAAATTATTTAATCAGCCACTGATTACTTTAAACGCCCTCAGTCCTCACACTTTTTATTTTAAAGCAAGTGAGAAGTCTTGTGGCTTTGTAAGGGAGCCCTAAGTTACAGAGACTTGTTTTGTTTACAAAGTACAATTTCCTAAGGAGTTATTTGAGGCAGCCAAGGAGGGTGAAGTTAATACAGAATACAGCTTTAAGCACATTAAATAAAAAATGAAAAAACTCAAAAACATAAGTGATGTAACTTTGGTTTTGGTTCACTGGTTTACCGGGGAGGGGCATTATGCATGAATAACATTGCTTAGTTTTAGCTTGGAGATTGGGCTTATTTTGGTCTTCTGCAGATGATGAAATTTCACCACTCTTCTTTTTGCAGACCACTGGTCCAGCTCTTGCTACTCATGTGAAGATGAATAATATTTTCTTTTGGAGGCCCATTTGGTGGCCAGTTTAGGTCTGCCATAAATATCGGTTCTGTGTAATCAAAAAAAATACTTGAAATAGTTAGGGCTCATTGAAAAGTTAGAGGACTAAGTGGCCCACTTACTACTTTTCACTTTTCCTAACCCTAGAAATCAAGGTGTTTCTAAGGAAAAAATACCATTATGAAGCTGAGATAAGTAAAGTTCAGTTCTTTTTTCGTACAGATCTTGCATAGCCTTGTTTGGTTTTACTGTTCCCCCTCTTCTCTGTGTTCTTATGTGACAGGATAAAAATTCTATTTTGAAATATTTAAAAAATAGTGAATTCAATGTATAGAAAAAGATTATTCTGGAAGAATTCCTATTTTAATCAGGAAATTTTACATTTATTACAAAAGTCTGGCTAGCAGAATGGAAGATAATTTTAGAATAGGAGAAACTCAATTCTTATTCAATGATATTTAGCAAGGCTGTTTCTTAGGCTAATTCCTCTTTATCTCAGATTTATTGTTTTTTGGGGAGCTAATGTTTTAAGAAACTTTTTTTGCCATTTAACATTTCGAGTTAATCACACACTATAAATATTTAAAAGCAGCAAAATGCCACTGTGTGCTAAAGGGTAAACTTCTGTGATTAGCTGTTATTTATACTTTGCATTCCTATAACTTTTTCAGTCAGCAAAACAGATTATATTGCAAATGATCCGGTTGAGTTTTTGACCTTTAAAAGGCTGGTGGGAATAAATAACAAGTGCAGCTGTAGTTGGGAATAACATAAAACCCCCCAAATGATGTGTTGTGTTTGACAGCATATTACAGAAGTTTTACAGAGCGATACAAATCACAGTATTTGTTGAGCATTCAGTGGTTGCTGAGTAGAGATGCATCCACAAGTCTTGAGCCACCACTTTGTGCAAGCAGGACCAGAAGCTGTGCATGGACACAGTGCAGCCATCCAGAGTCACCTCCCAGTGACTGCAGCAGCGTCAAAGAGCAGTAAAATGTTCCTTGGACTCTTCTCTCCCTCCCCATTCCTCAAACTGCTGAAACATTCTTTCCTCTGGTTACTGGGGTGAGTGCCACTTGAGGAAAAATGATATTAGGAAATTATAATGTTTCCTTTGGAACATCGTAAAAAAAGCCCCAAACCCTCAACAATTTCCATAGCCATGAATTAATTCCTCTATGATTAATTAATGATAAGTGATTAAGCAATTAGAGACAAAAGTTTTAGCTTTTGTTCTACCTCTAGTGCAGCTAATTAGTTAAGATTCTTTCCTATCACTTCTAATCAAAAAGTGTTTTGAAGAAAACCAAAATTCCAGTTGTGTTATTGCACCTGTATTGAGTCAAATAACTTCTTAAAATTTCAAAACCACAACTTTATGCTTCCTGGTGCTACTGCACCAGCTAGTGCCATCCTTGAAAAAAGTAATTGATAATGACAGAATCAGCTGTTTGAAACTCCTTTCTGAAATCATTAGAGTCCCTAAGAGGACATGGAAATATTTATAGATGAAAATATGTGTCATTGTAGTAAACAAAGGAAAAGATAATAAAATATGGAAGAGAGACTTGCATTGAGATATTGGTGTAGAATCAAAAGAACAGCAGCTCACTCAGTATAAGTTTAAATCCATTAGGATCAAACACCCACCAGATACATGTTGAATGACAGTCTGAAGAAAAGTCCAGGATATTTATTGTTCTACTCTGAACTATTGCCTGGTTTTTAGAAAAAAGAAAAAAAAAATCTTACAATAAGAGTATAGTGGACTAGAACGTGGAGTATCAGAAAGAAGGTAAAAACCAAACACACCGATTTTCCTTTAGTAATTTGTTGGCCCTGTAAAAAGAGGCAGGGGCAGAACTTTCCAGCAGGTGACACTATGGCACCACTTTTTTCAAGAGCAGCCTCTAAAGCCCAACAAACACGACGTTGTGCAGCCACCTGAGAAAATACCGGAGAGCTCCCAAGGATAAGAAAAGAAACAAATCGAGATGCTCATCTGAGCGAGCCCTGAAGCCGCTCTGTGGTAGCGGCTGTGCCAACAGAGACCTCTGGGGGAAAGGAAGGAGACGCTTGGCTCCTTTTACAGCAGCTTCAGTTTGTGACTGCTGAATGAGTGGAATGCTCAGGAACGCTCTCTAATGGAATAGTGGAATCCTACCTGTTCATGAATCAGGGTCATTTACCAGTTCTAGAGTTTCATGTGGGATTATTAAATTATTAGTATTTTACGAAAGATGTTTTTCTGTTTGAAGTTGTTACATAATGTTCTAAGGACTTTACGAGTAGGAGGTTTGGATAAATGGTATCAGAGCACGTCTGTTTGAATACCTTAATTTCTAGGCTTCATGACCTGTGTGGTTTTGGGTTACGTTTTTCATGGCTTATCTGGTTGGTTGGGTTTTTTTTATCCCTTTCCTCTTTTTTTAGCTCTTACTATCTCTTTATTATTATTATTCTTTATTTAATTCTTCCTACTATTGCATGCAGACAGTTTTGTATCAAGTACAATTTTTAAGGTTTTATAAAAGTGCTGTAAATTGACTCGACTGAGGGGCATAGGGTCAAAGGAATTATAAATGTGATTACAGTCTGAATCCTAGTAAGACATGAACACAGTATTCTTGAAACGTGCTGACATTTTTGGTACTTGATGCATTTTTCAACTAACACACATGAGAGTACTTAAATGTGACTTAATTAGCTGAAAAAATGGGCTCGTATAGTTCTATTAGTGTAACAGAAATTATGCAAATTGCGGAAGAAAATGTTGTTAGTTGTTATATCAACCAATGAAATACATTATATACTCCCTAGACAAGTTTAGGAAAATACTTTTGTGATATACAAACTCACTGTTAGTTACTTTAATAATCTGTTTCAGAAGCAAATTTTGGAAGTTCATAAAAATTTTAATCCGTTGTCCATAAACTAAAGAACATTTAGGTGCTTGCTTGCAGTTCTGGTGAAGCTGCACTCGTGCACTTGAGGGCGCCGTGTGGCACAAACTGGCTCAGGTTTCTCCACAAAGAATTGAGGTCTTATTATTGAGTCCCATCTGTAAGGTGCAGGACAAAAAGTGTTGGAAAAATTGCAACAAGTAGTATGAGAAATGCAATTCCTGACTTTTCTGCTGCCTTTGATTTTCTCATTTCCTGATTTCTCTATGAGTGACACTGCATACTAATTAGTAAGGTATTTAGAGAGCTTAAACCAAAAGTGAAGTCAATAAACCTTTAGGTTGATTTTTCTTTTTTTTAATAGCAGCAATATCTCCTTTCCTTTCCTTTCCTTTCCTTTCCTTTCCTTTCCTTTCCTTTCCTTTCCTTTCCTTTCCTTTCCTTTCCTTTTTCCTTTCCTTTCCTTTCCTTTCCTTTCCTTTCCTTTCCTTTCCTTTCCTTTCCTTTCCTTTCCTTTCCTTTCCTTTCCTTTCCTTTCCTTTCCTTTCCTTTCCTTTCCTTTCCTTTCCTTTCCTTTCCTTTCCTTTCCTTTCCTTTCCTTTCCTTCCTCAGAGTGTTTCTCCTTGCAGAGCTGTCACTTAAATTTGGAATACCACCCTAAGGGATAACTCCCTGACCCTTCGATTCAATAGGAATTTTTATAGGGTGAAAAAAGGAAAAAAGTTTTACAGATGTAAAAGAGCACCTTAGTTATTGACAGAATCAAAGGGAAACCTGAGCTTTTGGTTAATGCAGGTGTGCAGCTCAGCTTCACAGTGTCTCTATTATCAGTTCTCCTCACATTACAGCTTAGGCTAATTTCTCATCAGGCCTTTCCAGGCTTGATGGAAGCTTGAGTGGGCAGATTAGATGTTAACAGTGAGATTGCTTAGCGATCTCTGACCAGAAATCATTTGAAATATCTTCACTAATCCATCTGAGGGAATTAATCATACGTAATCATGTCACCTTTGGAAACAGAACTGAAAAACCTAGGACTCTAGTGGTTTAAACTAGTTTAAAGGGCCACTAGAGTGCTGCTGTTCTCCTTTTCCTGCAGCTGTGTGTTCCCATTTCCTTACATAGCCCTGCTCCCCATCTGAGCTCCTGACAGGCCCGTGGCAGGTAAAGCAGCAGGAAGTACAGGCTGGGGCTCTGTAGCACCACAAGGCCATCTGACTGAAGGCTGCCTTCTTGTCACCTCTTGTCTCTGGCCAAACCCCCTCCTTAGCTCCCTTGGCCATTGGCTTGCTGAGCCATTTCGGTGCACTGAGTTGGCAGAAAACTAATACAACAAAAGTGAACAGTTGTTTTGTTGATTAAATGCACTGAAACAGCTCATATTTTCCAAATGTGTGTTGGAAGAATCATTTCCTATATGGATGTCCTGTTCAACCCCCAGTTTTCTGCCTGCCCTGAGTTCTTCACAGAGACTCCACTTGGCAGATTAGCAAAATGGATGACAGAGTTACTACTGGAGTGTTTTATCTTAAATATCCTTCTTTCCATCTTTTCTCAATCATAGGGACTCCTGGCATCATACCAGCATGGGAAAAAAAGGACCAGAAATAGAAAGAGGAATCATTGCTTTGATAAATCCCAAAAGCTTCTAGTAATCAATGGATCAGAGACTGTGTGATTAGGAGTTGTATCTGAGGGAGCCATCTTAACATAAAGAGGATACAGAGAAAACAAGATGTGAGTATAGATGGAAGGCTTGTGTGTGCGACAGCAGAACCTCTCCAGAAACCACCAAATTATTATTGTTTCTATTTTTTTCTGTTTAGATCCTCAGTTTATACTCTTCCTGGTTCACACATTAACATAGAATGCTGATGATATTGTCATATAGGCAGATGTAACTTCCTTCCTCAGATACTGAGGAACAGAGCAACCAAGGAGGCATGACAAAATTTTCAGCTAGGGAAAAAAAAATAGAAGGGTCTAATAATATCAAATGCATTTAGTGTGCTACAGGTCGCATTGTTAGAAGTGCATACCATGGCAAATTTCTATTGACACCTCACCTGATATAATACAGATCTCTTTAATCTATTTCACATAATCAAGAGAATTCATTTTTCTACAGCAGACCTCCTTCTTAGGGGTGAACCTTAAAAGCACACAAAGATGAAAGTTACAGAATTGTGAAAGAGCCATAATTTATAATAACTTGGGTGGCAATAAAGAAGTGTAATGATGGCTTCAATGAAATAAAGTGGAAATCGTTAATCTTTTTAGGGGAAACTTATCTAAAATTTCTAGCAGCATGAAAGAAAGAGACCTCTAATTTAATTGCCACTTTGTGCAAGTGGGAAGGCAAAGACACCTCTGGTAGATGACTGTGTTTTGTTAACAGAGAGTGGTAATGGGCATCCTACTGTTAAGATACAGTGTCTTACCATCTTTCCTTTTCCTCTTTGGTCTAATAATTTCAGAAGATTTTGCACATTGCCCTGACTGCTGTTGGAAATTGTTTTAGTATTAGTAACTATTAGTATTAGAAATAGAAATAGTGTTAGTATTAGTAACTGTAGAGAAATTTTCACGACCTCTTTTAAAAAGCAAAAAAACCCCTCAAACACTCATCTGAAAATGGCTCTATTGACTGAAGTGAGAAAGGAAAAATATGAAGCCCAAATGTAGTAATAGATGCTTAAGCTGAAGAGTTTTGTTGTTTTTCCAATAAGCATAAACAAAACATGTTTGTTTTTTAAGTACAATAAGAGCAATAAAAACTCCCGTCATTCTCTGCCAATTATCACTTCAGGCTGTGATCTTGTCAGAATTCATAAGCTCCCAGTGCAGTATCCAGTACTGCCAGGATATGTTGGTATTGATCTCCCCTGAGTCAATATTTATCATGGTTGAGGGCATGAGGCCACCCAAGGCACAGTCACATAATCCTGAGGCTCTGCTTTGGTCTTCACCTATGTCAGAGTTCCCATATGCAGTCTGCAAACATGGAAGGAAAATATATTTTCTTTCACTGTATTATATTTTTGGGTAACCACTGCTGTATTGGAACTCTCACAACACGCTGTCATTTTAGGTGCATCTCCAAAAGTTCCAATTATGATGGTTCTTGCTAGTCAAACATGCCCTCCCAAGACCTCAATGGTACTATTGGTGTTTTGTTTCTCAAAATTCCACAACCATTTTCAGATAAAGGAGAAAATCTGGAGATGCTGTGGAAGATGAATAAATGGGATTTAAAGGCAGTTCCATTTGTTTTATTTTAGTTGCAAATTGAAAAGTCATTGAGGAGTTGCATGGTGTCAGAAAAATAGTTGGCTTTGATTTTTGGAGAAAATATTATAATTACATGTAAGAGAAAAACTGCTTGATTAAAAAACTTCACAGTTTACTATTAAGTGATACTGCTTTTTACTCATAAGGAGAAGCTTTATGGCTGAGACACTGCAGGGAAACTTAAGATATTTATTCTACTCCCAGCTCTTGCGTCATTTATTTGTGTCATGACACATTGTTTATGATTCCAAACTTTGCCTTAGTATTCTTTCTACAGAATGGTCACTATCTTCCTTAATCTTCTCTGTGTAGGCTGCAGGCTGTTTAGAGCGGGGACTTCTCATTGTATTACAAAATTCATGTATCATGCCTGGCACAACCAGAGCTAATGTGGTTTGGGTAAGTAGATATATATTTAATGCTACTGTTTAAAAAAAATTATTGTAAAGTGCTGCTGTTGAATTGGAGTGCTTCCAGTTAAAGTTACTTTTATGTCTGGTTGTAGAGAAAATGTTTCACAGTGAAAGCTATAAATTTTCATTAACCAAAACCAACTAAATTTGCCACAGGCTTCTAACTTCAGCTCATTATATGTCTTTGAAAGTAAAGTATTTCTGTTATTTGTTATTTGTAGAGACTGAGCTGCAAAATCCATAACTGTTTGAGAAATTAAGTAGACTGATGGATCTCAGAATAAGAAAGGTGGAGGGAAGGAAAGAGCAAAATTTTGTTCTGAATAAATAGAATGTGAGAGAACATTTTTGAACTAATTTGGGCTGTAGGATAACAGAGAAAATTCTACTTTTTCCCTTTTATGACTGACTTATGGTTTCTCACCATTGTGCTCATATTTTATAAAACCCATTTAAAGAAAAAATCAGTTTGATTCCTAATATAGGCATGGCCATTGTTTTATCATAAATCCAGCTTTCTTTCAGGCTAGCCTCTGGTTAAGTGCAGATACAAAAAATAATGCAACTATGTATCTAGGTGCAAGTTAACTTTTGCAAAATAGTTTCTGATACAGATCTCTTTTCATTTGACTGTGGCATTCTGTAGAGATTCCTAATTAGCTAAACTTCTTTTTAAATTCAATTTTAGATCAGAATCAGAGCAGTCAGTTGTTTGATTTCCCACTGGTGGGGAAGTGAGCAGCTCCACGGTGCTTAGTTGCCAGCTGGGGTTAAACCACGACAACTCATTACGTAAAGTTTTACTTCTAGAGCAGTTCTGAGATGCACTGAGAACAGGGTTCAAAGGGAAATATTTGCTTTATGCCTGAAGTATCTCTGAAATTTATTAAAACTCGTTTTGCGATAGTTTGGAGGTAGTGCCTAGATCTGAACTTTGGGCCTTAATCCTCAATTCTGCTGTTTGTATTTACCTTTCTCCTAAGTGGGCAGAGGTGATGGTACCATGATCACATTGCTGTCTTAACTAAAATTTGTATTGCTTTATGAAGAGGAACTTTGCTGGCATTAATTAAAGATATGATCCCTGCTTCTTGAGAAGGAAGAATCCCAAGTGATTTTAGATCTTGCTAATCAAAATTTAAATCTCTGCAGTGAATAATTGACATGAGATCCAAATCTCTTCTAAGTAACTTTTATTTATACTCGTGAACGGGACAGAAGCCACAGGAAGCTGGTAAGAACTTGCTTTTAGAAGTTTCCTAGGTTAGGGGCCTTCTTCATGATAATAGTTGTAAAATTAATTGTTACTTTAATTTAAAATTCCAGAAAACCTTTATATTTCAGAACAAATCAAATATAACATGCATTGTGCTTAGGGACAATAGGAAGAAGAGATTGAATTGGGGCTTGTAACAAATTGTAAGAAACAAGAAAATCCTCAGGTGTTTTCCTGCACAGGTTAATAGATGTTCATCTTTGGTATTAAGTCTTGCATTATGTCTGAGACAGAGCAAGAGCTCACAATCTCCAAAAGAACATCACTCTTTACTTCTTTTTTCTGTTTGTTTGTCATCAGCCTCTTCCTTCCTTCATCTTCTTCCCTTGTCTCAGGAACTCATCTGACACTTACCATGAGCTGATTCAAGCTAAATATGACTAAATGAGCAGAAAACTACAGCTCTCCAAAAAAACCCCAACACAAACAACCTCAACCAACCAACCAACCAACCAACCAACCAACCAACCAACCAACCATAACAAACACTGCCCCCCTCCACAAACCTTCAGTATTTTTCTGCTTAGTTGGAGAGTAGAATGAACTCACTAAAAGTCGAGTGAGTGGCAGAGACAGCGCAAGGATGACAACATATAATTGGAAAAGGGACCTATTCTCTCAATGGGAAATTATATTTCGCTTCAGTCACAGGGCAGGAACTTCTGTCATTAAATTGAAAATCTAGGTGTAGTCCTTTTCATTTTCTAGTAGTCTCTCCCTCTCACAATTTAAAAACTTTTAAAATGTTGCAATATGCATTAAAAAAAAAAAATCAAATATTAATTTAGAATGTTATGATTTTTCTCTTTTTAGAAGACCATCAATACAAAAATCGAATCTTTGTGAATCATGCAAGCTGGCAAGGACAGCTTTGATATCTGCTGCAGTCTGAGAAATCTGTTCTATAGGTGGCACATAACAATCTACTTTTCTTTAGCATGTGCCTAATTTTTCTGATTTGAGTGATCTTGCTTAGGAAGAAAATAGTCAGAATTTGAGCCTTGCCAACACAAAAAATTAGGCATCTCAGGAGATGCCATGTTCCCATTTTTTGGATTAGTTCTCCTACTGGTTTGACCTGTTAATGGATAGTTATGGTCATAGTTAGACCAGTCTGATTTCCATATCACTGTCTGCACATACTTGACTTTCTCCTTTGACTCTCATAGCTTCCTACCTGCTGTATTGCAGAGTCTGATGAAAATTCAGCTGCTGTGAGAAACATGTGGCACCAACACTTCGTGATGACTCAAGAGCTGGCAGGGAGCCCTACAGTTTTGCTGAGTAAGTTGTTATTCCTGAGTTTGCAATTTAATGACTTATATTTTTGCTGTAAAAAATTTATACTATGATGTGAGAGTTATTATGGCTTGTTCTTAATTTCCACATTCTCCTACCTATGACTTTTTCTGTTGTTTTATAGTATCAGTCTATAGTAAGACTTTAAAAACAGTGGTCTCCTTTTCAGAATGTGAGAATCTTTCACACACCTCTTTCTCTGACTTACTTCTGAATAATACATTGAATTGTAAAGCATTAGAGAAAGAACCTGATGTTATGGGGTTTTGTATGAAGATAATAGAAAATATTATGAAACGAACTATGCCTTGATATAAGCAGCAATTTTTACTGGACTGAATTTCTGTCTCAAAATTCCCAGACCTTTCAGTCTTAAAAAAAGCAATCTTTTTTTTTGGTACTACTTGTAGAAATACTGCATTGTACAATAGGAAATAAAAACCAGATTTCACAAGGTCTTACATTTTTTTTACAGAGAAACACTCAATTTTTATCTCAATCATGACATATTGTAACAACTCATGGGATTAACTTAAAAAGACCTCAGTGTGCTGCTACCTCCACATTTGCAAACGAAACTTAGGAAACCCAACCTGGGAAACCTTTTTTAAATATAGTTCTGAGTATACAGTTCATTACTGTCACTAAAACACTCAGATTTAGCTTGACTTAAATGTCAGAAAATATTATTCAGGTGTAGAAGACACCAAAGATCACATCTAACTGTTATATTGAATCTTAATTAGAAGGGAGACCATATAAACCTCAGAAGCTTCTATGAACTAAGAAAACAACCCTGACATTCTCTGCTCAGTTCTGGATATTTGTTACTGACTTTGATCTCCAGTGATAATCTCCAAAGACCCAGGATTCTGACTTGCTCAAAAATTGGATTTTCTTTCAAACTTTGCTGTTGAGTCATTATTACCAAATAACTGAAAAGACTAGAACCTCAGAAAAAGCATTTTATTTCCCATACAAGAGTTAGTTCAGGCAACAACATTACATAAAGCAAAACTTGTTTCTTCTCTGCAGCTTAGTTTACTTAATCTTAAATACAGTCTGTGCATTGACACTGTCCTGTTTGGGTTTTATAACAATCAGCAGGTTTTGTGCAGGTCCCATTATGTTTAGAAAATATCACAATATTTTCAAAAGATGTAATAACCAAATAGTTGTGAAATGGCCTAATACATCTTTGCTTGAGATAAGACCACAGTCCACATCATGGTTAATAGGCAAGCAGGGGGAAAAAAATCAGTTTTTTCTTGTAGATTTTCTTATTTGATATTTATTCTTGGCAGGATTATTTCTAATTAGATTGTTCTTTTTCCCAGTCTCAGAAGGGACACATACAGTGAGTGAACAAGCAGACTTTGTAGATCATGCATCTGAACTGCAGCTAATAAAGTGCACTGTCACGGCAGCTAAATTTGCATTTTTAAGAAGTCCATTGTCATGACTAACCACATAATTTCCCTTTGTTATATGAGAATGTTATGGGAGCAATCTGTGAAAGACTCTGCATCAACTTCAGATTATTTGGACTTTTATTATGGTTACATTTATGAATTTACAGTGTGATCTTGAAAAAGACTTCAAGTGCTCAGAAGCCTGAGGTGAGTTTTATTTGAGAGGGACACATTAAAATGCTCTCTAGTACTTCTTCTATTAATTGGCACCATATCACCGGTATTATAAAAAATTATTTGGATATCAGAATCTGTTTGTTTTTTCCTGACATTTTCATTGTTATGAAAAGTGAAATTGAAATGTCATGTCAAAGAAGTTGGAAAATATGATTGTGCTCATATTTAAACACAAGCAAAGCAACTCTAAGCCCATTTTCTCATTTCTTCCTGAATAAGTAAAAACCATTCTTGGTATTTTCTGGGCAAGATATCTACCAAAATCAATGAACTAATACACAGGTTTACATGAAGTACTGCAAAAGTAAATGCACCAGGGAACCTTCCAGAATATTTATGAAATTCCCCTGTTGCTATGCATTCTGTGGGAATGTTATGTATGAGGGCAAATGGGATCAAGACTTGGATGGTGGAAGTGAAGCTTGAGGGGATGAGATCAATTTACCATTATGCAGTTGGGTTGGAAACCTTTTGGTTTGCTGCAGCACAAACCCTGACTGCTTTGTGTTACTGAAGCTGATGTTTATCACAATGTTGTGAGCAGGTTTCAGTCAGTGCTCAACTGGCATTTTTTATCCAGAATGGAGCTGATACAAACTTGTAATTTTCTGTTTGTGGGACATTCTGAATTCCACATTTTGTTTTCATCTCAGGATCTAAATTAATGCACTTTCCAAAACAATTCTCAATGCAACTTTGTTTAAACTGACACATTGCTGACAAATATGGTCTGTGATAGCCCAACATAATTTTTCCCGTGGCTGCTTTGCTGTGTAAAACTTCATTCTGGTGTGTTCTGGGAAACTTCAGGTATGTAACCAGGTGTCCTCTGTCCTTTGGGAAATCGAGTGATACCATTGTCACAAAACATACAGGACACTATGAACACTCCAAGTTTTACTTCTAAAGTTTAGTAACAATGTTGCCAAGTATACCTTTTGCTTTGGATTATTTATGTTTTCCTATATTTTAGATTGAAAACTCAATTTAATGGCCAAATTCCTTTATTTTCATAGCCATTTTTTCAACATTTTCAAGAAAAACATGTTGAGGTGTACATTTTAGATCATGACCTCACTCTGATGGATCTTCTTAAAAACTGAAAGAAAAGAGATCTTGTCCCAGATCTCACCATCTCTGTGAAGTTGTTCTGTGGCTCTGTTTGGCAGAGAATGGTCAGTCACGCTGATTGTGTTAGATTTTACCTGGATTTATAGGTTATCAGTTGCTGTGGGGGCAAACCTTTCTGCAAAACCTGCTGAAAACTGCTGCCCCCAGTATTTCTGTTACATTATCAGGTTCAAATCTTCAGCTCTTTTTGAAGCCCAGAACAGTAAGTTCACAAACTTACTTAGATGAAAATTATTTTATATTTTTTTAAATAAAAGAATCATTTTCTTAAATGCTTCCTGTATAATTGGATGATATGACTTATTTTAATGTTGGGAAATAGAAAAAAAAAGAAGCTGGGTGTGTTGACTTCTATGAAATTTGTGTTCCCAAGACAATGATTCAAAGTAACTTATAATACTGTTACTTGTTTTTATCAGTGAAAATAATTTAAAAAAATTAACATCTCTTTCTATGGCACTATCCAGTATAGACATTAATTCCTCTGGCAGTCACTGTTAATGCAACTTACATGAATGCACTTTTAATGCAATGTACATTAATCCAGCCATTTTCCACAGGTGTTGATGAGAGCAGTGTCGTGTGCATGGTGATTTCTCAATCCCGTTGGCACATCCATCCCTGCTCTGTGCCTCAGCCTCTGACAGGTGCCATAGGAGGAAATGTCTAGGAAATGTTGATGGATGTTCCTCAGTTGTCGTGATGACCATGGAGACAGACAATCATCTGTGTTGTGGGCCTCAGTTTTGGTACTCATCACTGGTTGCTACAACCAGGTGTAAGGGTTGAAGAACCATTATATCTCTGCCATCTGTTTGGGCTAGTTTAAACTTGGAAAATAAGAGCAGTGAGAAACTTTTCAATGACCTTTTTTTAGTGGCCGGGTGGGTTTTCAATCCTTGGGGGTTTTTTGTGACTATTGATTATCTTCTAGCTCTCATTGGTAAATACTAAGGGAAAGGAAGTAGTATTTGCTCATCTGGTGTGCAGGAACTATGGTTTGACACAACCAAGTGGATTTTAGGTGGTAGATCCTTATAAATAATTACATAGGAGTTACTTTAACTTAATTTTACTTTATTTAAGAAACAATGCAAAATGTAGGTACTTAGTCAATTGGCTTCCAAGAAAGAGGAAATGTAGGGCATATAATAACAAGTTACATTTAAAAATCCTCAGAAACATGACTTTTCATTGCATTAATTGTTTTTCTACTATTTCACATATTAATTTTTTATTTTCTAATTTCTATCTTTTACACTGTCTCTAGATGAAGGCACTCTCTTGTAGTCTGTGGCTGTCAACTCTTCCCTTCAAGAACAGATTATTGACCATTTTTTGAGTTTACTGTTGCTGAAGAAGCCATTTAAAATAATTTTAGTAGGATTAGCTAAAGTCCATAAGTCACATGCTATTTGAGCTTTTTATCTTATTGAATTCAGGAGCTGAAAGTGACATAGTAATAAAAAGTCAGAAGGGGGAGAAGTGGATCAATATATTGCTAAATTCTTATTGAAATTCTCATGCTTAGACTGTTCTGGGCAGTTTTATTTCTGCTTAACATTTGCTGAGTAAAAGTCATTGCCCTAGAGATGCAAGATTTATTGACACACAGAGATGAAAATGATTAGCTAAAAGGTTTCTGCACAAAGAGAATCAGAATCAGCTGAAGCACTACAGGGTGGCTCATATACAGGAGGCTGAGCTATTTCAAATAAGTTATTAATGTTCAAAGCTGAAAGCTGAGGTTGTTAATATTATACCAATTGTTTATTCTTTGCTTCCTTTGTAGAGACCATAAAATTCTGAAAAATTTCAGCTATATATATATAGGCTTGTACATTCTATACACACACATTTTGCTTATTAGAGTTCATAAAAGATGTATTGTTTTTCCATAGATTTATTTTCTAATTAAGCCTATACCTGTTTATTTACGGATACCAGCTTTTGAAGAATTGACTTTATGGAATGTTCCTGCAGTCCTGACAAAGCTAAAGTTCTACGACAATATATTCTGGTTCATTAGGAATCATGCACACTCATTTTTTATTTGATTTCATATGCCACATACTCAGCATCTTGGTACACCCTGTTTAGCTTTTCAAACATCTGAAAGATGTCAGCATGATTTGGCTTACAGTGCATATGAGCCTGCCAGGAGCACAAGGCAGAACCTCTGCTTTTTGGCCTAATGAAGAGCAAGTTTTATCCTCAGACTTGACTTTCTCTTGACTTTGTACAGGCAGAGCATAGTAAAGCCTGGAAAGTTTAATTGTCAGACAGATCAAATAGAATTACAGTGTGGTTCAGTGCTCTCAGAAGTAAAACACAGGGAAAAATTAATCTTCTAATTAGGTGGCATTCAAAAGAGTTTGCTATTCTTATAAAAGCTACTTAAAATCCCAGTGGCACCACATTTTTAGTGATAATTTCTAGTGGGCCACATTTTGCTTCCTTCCTCCAGTTGCTGAATGCACAGTCACCCACAGGAAATTTGTGGTACTCTGTAAAAACGTGCTGTGACCTGCCCTGGGTGACAGCACAGGATGGTGCTTCCAGTCACAGGGCCTGGGATAAGCAGAGAAGGTGCTGGAAGCTGTGCCCTGGTGCTCTGAGCTGGGTTTGAGGAAGGAGACATCTCACTGTTGAGTCTTGATGAAAGGACAGGGCTTTATGTATCTTGCTGTTTCTCCTTATTAAAGCTGGAACATTCTAAGCAAAAAGTACTAAATAAAAAAGATTAAATACAACTCACAATTCAGAGAAAATGAGATGAGAGATTACTGAACACCAGACAAACCTGGAAGTATTGAATAATTATATATACTGTTGCAGGCAATGTTGTATGAAATTTAATTCGAGGTTTCTCACAGGTTTTAAAGCTCTGAGCAGGTTTTATTTGAAATAGAAATGATTAAATGTAATTTTTCAATAGTTTTACATGATTAATGTAATAGGCTGATTTTCCTTTGAGTACATCATAAATACCATTCACATTGGTGTGCTATATATGGAAAGTTTTATTGCTGCAGCACTTTATGAAATTATTCTTTGGAAAATTATAGATATTCAATGAATAATTCAAGGGAAAGAATAAAACAAAATCTAATAAACTCTGCGTATGACTGAACTTTGACATTATTACAGTAAATGTGTATACACAAACCTCGCTGTTATTGTGGAAAAATGATCCAAGTAGAGACTGACTTGTAATAAGAGACATTTGCACAATTTGTCAGAGTAGAACAGTGACAATTATTAACTAATTGATAACCTGAACACCAGCCATGCTTTCTTCTCTTTCCAGAGAAGTGAAGAGCAAAAGATATAAAAGACAAACTGTTGAGGAAATACTGGAATTCTGCCTGGGATTCCAAACATTATAACATTTTCTGTAAGTCTAAAATATTCCTGTAAATCAGAATACTCCTGTAAGCCAGAAACTACAAGGGTGAGGCAGAGGTGGTTACAACAGGTAGGGAATGGAAAATGAGAAGACTGGGGCAAGTAATGAGAAAGACTGAGCATGTACCAAATTGGTGCTTTTTTTTTGTGTACAGCTGCAACCCAATTTCCTGCCCAGCTATGGAAAATAGTTCATAAGTTTTTTTGTATGAAGTGTCCCAGCTACGAGTATCTTGTTTGACACCTTGCAGGAGCCTTGGAAGTGCACTGAAGGATACACCCAAAAGCTTCTCGTGTTTTTACACTCTCACCATTCTAAAGGACAATGGAGCAGGGCAAGAGAGGGGCATTTCCTTCTCAAAAGGGTTAAAGCTGATTTAGCACCATACTCCTGTGCTTATCTGCCCTCAGGATTTTGTGCTCTCTCCCTCCTCACTGCACAGGTGTCCTGTAGAGCCTCACCTCCTGGCTTAGCATAGAGGGGATATGAATGCCTGAAGTAGCTTCATTTTATGCACTGAATTTAGAGACAATTTTAGGCAAAACCCCCCATCACTTCAATGGTCCTTGAGCCTGGGAAAAAGAGTCAAAATCAAGCCCACCCTGTATTTTAAACAGATGCAGTAGTTTCAGACATTCGTTAAAAAAATAAAGTCCTGTAGCTCTTCTCCCAGAAATTTCCTACAAATATGTCCAATTTTCCTTTTTTTTTGGTATACAACATGGCAGCACTTCTTTAGTGACTGTAAATCAAAGTAACACCATGGATTTTAAGAGCAGTATATGAATTTATTCCAACCAGTAGGCTTGTGAGTAACTTTAATGGTCCCAGGGAGATTTATGTTAACTGGAGGATCTAATCCACTGATTTCAGTGGAGCTGTCCAACTCCCTCCAAGTGGAGAGCTGCCTACATCTTACCACTATGTCTTTCAAATTTGTTAAACTAAAAAAAGTAATCACAAGACACAGAAAAAAATTATAAGTTTGACATACTGATGACTGTCATGGAGTTTCCTTAAACTGAATGGATCTTTAGGCATGGAACTGAGTCTTGCTTTCTCCTTACTGTTGATCCCCAGCTCTTCTCTTTGTCCCTAATTTGAATCAAATGAACAATCTGACTGCAGCTGAACCAGATATATGCCATGGGACTGTGATGCTACTGAAGTCCCTCCACTGACAACATCTGACAAAGTTCTCTAAAACTAATGTAAACGAGAGTAGGATCAAGTCTTTTTCTGGTAGTGTTTGCTTGCATTAGAAAAGGGGAAAAAAGAGAGAATGGTGAAAAAACAGGCAACAAGTGTTCTTATTTGCCTGGAAAAGGCACTGGTGTTTTTTTGGAATTGCCTCCTGATTTGTTATGAAACACTAAAAATTTTATTTTTAGTTCAGTTTCATGACTAATCACAGTTTGACAAATATGGAAATTTGTAAGTGTGGGGGAATTGATGTGCAGTAGTTTTTGTTCTTTCTCCTGTTCAGTTTGAGGATCTGCATGTTGATGTATTTATTTTGAATTAATGTTTATTTCAGTAAGCTGAGGGATTTGTTATGATTATTATGAAAGAGCCTGGTATATATGTAAATGAAATGCAGAGAAGTAGGAGAAAGGAACTAATTCGCTCTTGGAATCTAAGGATAAATTAGCTTGGTCAAAGCTTCTAGATAAATATTATTCCACATAGCAAATCTGTTTTCTCCTTGTCTTAATGAATTCTTGTATTGTAAATTTGTGTAAGAGAAATTGATTTGGAACACCAACATTAGTTTAGTCAATCATTTTATATGTTACTGGAATATTTTCAGTTACAAGCAGGGTAACACATGTCCACCTTATTTTTAAGGAATTTAGGGAAACAATATTCTTGTCAATGGGTGGTGACTGAGTAAAGATCTGGGTTTTAAAGTGCAACTAATTTTTATTTCAATTTATTTTGCTTGCAATGATTTTACTTAGCTAAACTGCATAGAAATGTGGTTTTAGGAGACTTGGTTCTTCAGATTTAAGACAGGGAAAGTGCTCCTTTTTTTCTTTGAAGAAAACTTGTTTTAATGTGAATTACTTTGATACTTGCAGTGTAAACAGCACACAGTGGGATCAGTTATCAAAAAGGTGACTTTCTAATGCAAGTTAAAGGCTGAAATGATGAATTTCACATCTGTTAAATAGACTTAATTTCTGGTGACATTATAAACTGAAAGGGCAACAAGCTCCTTCTTCATCATATGCACATCTCTTCAAACAGATAACAATTTAGAATGTGTTCAGAACTGAAGGTAAAACTGCTGAATGGTCTGAAGAAAGCAAGTTACCCTGTTAGGGGAATATTTGCTGACTTTTTAGGATTTTGGCTCACTTTCTTGACAGATGGATGCAGTTTTACAGTTACAGAGATAGGCTCTTGGAGCAGATACTTGGTATCAGTAAATATCTACAGTAACTTGCATTATGTGACACCTGGCAAGAGTCAGCCTCATGTTCTGATATGTTAGTCCACCGTGTGGTTGAAGGATATGAACATGAGAAACATACATGAATCATAATTTATGATTAATATGTCCTATGAAAGACATAGTCAAATTTCTTATGTCAGGATGGGCTGTGGAATTACGGCTGGTGTACACTCTGAAGGAAGCAATAACAAGTTATAGCTGAATCCATTACATTTATACATCTGTGTCCAAGGTGCAAGAAAAAATTTGCAGAATCAAGTTTGTAATGCAGCTTTTCTGAGGATACTGCACAATTAAATACCTACAGTTTTGATGCATTCTGTAACAATTACTTTGCAACAGGACTTCCTATTGCTGTATGATTTCTTTTCATGGTAATCTGCCCCATCTGTTTCACAGACACATTTTTAGTCCATTTCCCTCCAAACCCCTTTTCTCTCTTCAAGGCAGTGATTGTATATCTACTATTTGTACTTATCTGATGAGTCTGTTATAGTACTCATCTAATCATTTCCCTTTCATTTTATTGCTTGTAAATGAGATCTATTCTAGCTTTACAGCTAAAATTAATTTAAAAGATTTTTATAGCTGATTATTTTTATATTCATTTCTGAACTATAATTCATGTGCTACTAGTTAAAATACTTTGTCGTGGATACACTTCCAAGCCTTTAATTTAGTGATATTTTCAAAGACATTTCAATTGTTCCAAAGCTTTCTAGCAGAAAATTCCACTAATGGAATAGGCCTAGGCCATTTGTTTATCTTGTGGTTTTCATAATCTGTACCAGCTCTGATCTTCATTTTCAGCGAAGTTTTTTCTCTTCCAAAAAGACACTATTTGTTTTTTGTAAGAGCCAGCTCTAAACTCTGAACCATACAAATTAGCAAGGTGGCATCTATGGAACAGCCACACGTCCTCCTCAGTGGATTTGTCTCAACTGTTACCATTTCTCTGAACCTGAGGAAACAGAGGTCAGGAAAACATGGCTATAAAGGCACCACACCTTGACCCTTCCAGAACTGCATACCTGAGAAGCATAAGAAGAATTTCTAGAATAAATGTTCCTTTTAAACACTTCTACTAAATAAAAATACACTGCAAAGTCAGAGCTAAGAAAAAGACAGAAAGAAGTGCTCAGCTTACAGTGGCTGACTTTTTTTAATCATTGTTATTTTGTAGTCCTTCCACTTCATCCCCACAATTTTCTTCTGAGTTATAACATAACTCCCTGTCCTCGCAATTCCTTTTGTAGATACCATAATTGACTACCATTCAAAAAAGTGTGATTTCTTCTTGACTTATGTACTGAAGGGCTCAATCATAGGCCTTGCTCTGATACAAAACTGGCTTCAAGCTGCTTTGAAGATTGTAGCACAATCCCAACACATCCCATCCCAACATTTTGAAAACAAGGATTCAACAATATTCTAAAATCCCTTACAGGAATGTTCTGAGATCTTTGTACCTTTCGAGACAGGGAATGTCAGCAATGGGAAAATCTGAGGGGTCAAATATTTAGCATGGTAATACTTTGATAATTTCTTCCTTCTATTTTTTTTCTTCTCCTGAGGTTATTAGTTCTGTCTTTTACCTTGTGCCCTGTACATTTTAATTAAAATCCTTTTCCCAGAATAGAAGGGAAATGATAAGTATGAAATTTTAATGAAATGCTTATTTTTATGAAATATTTATACTTTTTCATTCTAGTAAACATTTTTTATTGTCATTTTGGGATAGCAGGTACTTGAAGGGTTTTTGTTTTGTATTTTCAATGAAAGTTTGATGTTATTTGATGTAAATGTCTTCTGACAAGATAAGGGTATCGCTGGGTCATAGCAAAGGTAGTCACCCAGAGGACAGATTCACTGAGGTGTGCTGTCAGACTCATTTTCCATGCAGCCAGTCATTTAATAGGCAAGATGGTATCACTCTTATTTAATAAAATGAGTTTTACATTGGAGAACCAACAAAGAACCTTGCAGAGTTTGACATTTACCATTAGACAGAGAGAAGAGTGATGCAGTTGCTAATGACTGTGTTGTCACTGGGTGTCTAAGAATCAAACATTATAGCAACAGATTTTTTGCTCAGGCCTAATGATTCTGTTTCAACAGTGAATCGATGAGCAAAACAGAAGCTAATGTCCTGTTCAGGTGTACCTTTAGTCCTACAGAGCTTATTTCTGAGAAAATCTGTTTTCTAAGTACTTTATAGCCCGTTTTAAGTATCCACTTATATGTCTAGGAGGAGTAAGAGGGTTTTAATGTAGAATGCAATGTGGCAAATGCTTACAGAGGGCTAGCTGATGGGAAGACTGAGGTCTAGTAGCCAGTCCCACACCTCGAGTTCCTTCCTCATTGTTTATGAGTAGAAGGACCTGCACACTATTTGTCCTGTATATTACCATAAAAAAATAAATTTAAAATTGACCAAGGCAGAGAATTTCTGTCCACACTGGATTGCAAGCAGTATGTTTTATGTTTTGAGTTGGTGCCATCCATGGAGATGCACTGGAGTCTGTCACACACGGGGACTGCAGCATGTGTTTGTAGTAACAGACCCTCAGAGCTGTTGAGACAGAATCTGTTTGGTACCAGCAGCCCTGCTAGTGAAGTCTAGCATGTGGCTCTCTCCTTCAGACAGGTCTGGCTGCTCAGTTCCCTAAGCACTAAGTGTGAGTCTATCATTTAGCTGTCTTTGGTGGCTCTTAGACACTGCCATTGCCTTCTACCATCTCAGCAGCCTCAGCCTCCCGTGCAGTTGTTTGCAGTCACATCAGTAGAAGGGACGGCTGAGTAAAGACAGACAGAAAATTAATCTTCTGTGGGACGTTTTATGTTCAGTAAGAAAGAACACTATGGAACATCGAGCCAATGTGGCTCCAAACCAGAAAGTCACAGCATACTGTGACCAAAAGAAGGGTTGTTACTCTGATCAGGAAACAGTAAATGGGGGAGATGTTTCTGTGGGACCAAAGCAGAGGTGAGACTTGTATCATCTAAGACATTTTCTACTTGAAAGCATTGCATTTCTTCTTGTCTGGGACAAAGTGTGAAGTTTTGGGCTCTTACTCAGTCCTCACTTTTGCAAGTACTCATCCAAGCTAATGCCAGAACCGAAGTCTTCAGCCATGATATTGCACTCAAATTCTCATGAAACGCATTGCTTTTTCTTCCTCATCATATCATGTCATATCAGTGCAAACATCAATTCCATTTAATGAACTGTAATGGCAGCTCATTGGTTCCAGGCAATAACTTTTTATTTAGCTCTATTATGCAAAGATTAATATTAGAATGATAACTTCATATGATTATTATTTTTAAGCTGTCCCAATTTTATGGACGTTGTATGACTAAATTGTATTTGTTCTTCTTCTTCCCTTTGCAAGCACAGTTTCCCTAATATTAAATCTTCCAACATCCTGCATCCTTTCTATCAGGGTGTGCTGTTGCTGAGCAACACCAGATTTGCTCTTTAAAATTATCCAGGTTTCTTTAGCCAGCTTTGTGAGTTGGTGCAGCAGGGAAGCAGTAATATGTCTAAATGCTTTAAAAATATACATAATTTTTATTCAAATTATTTATTAACATTTCTTGTCTTTGGGCCATCATACATGGGTATGTGGCTATACATTTAAAAATAATACAGATTCATATAGTTTTTAAATTCTGCTATGTGGCTTTTTGTAATTATGTAACTGTACTTGTATAACATACATTAACTCCTTATACATAGGTGTGAAAAGAGAGAAAAATTAAAACCTACATGTACTTAGGAAAGTTCTTATCAGACACACTATTAATTGATTTTTCCCCCTAAGGCATATATATATTACAGCTTAACTGTCTATGGTTAGATGGCCATAAAAGATGACAAAATATTTATTTTGGCCATATAATTGAGAGTTGTCATTTTCCTGTAGATTAAGTGGTATTAACTACTTCAATGCACACCCTGATATAGGACCACGAACGTTCCAAATGTTTTATTCTTTAGTGTCAATTTTTAATGAAAACAGCAAAAACTTTCATTACTTACTTTGTTGGACTGTTCCTGTGATTATGCTCATTACCAGCAAGGTTACAAAAAATGTCTGTAATATTTGCACACATGGCCAACATCTGATTAGTGGGGTTGCAAAGCAGGAGAGAGACTGAGGTCTTGCTTACCTGGTGGAAGCTCAGACTCCTAAGAACACTTGTGAAAATTGGAAAACAGCCACAGCAGGGGATTGTCAGTGCCTTTCTGCTGCTGTGCCATAGCACAGGAATGTTGTGAGAGACAGGAGCCTTGAGCATCTGAGCTGTGTACCAAGAGCTGAGTCTGTTTGAAGCATGTTCTTCCCTGTGTTCAGCAGAAAGCAATGTTAGCATGAGTTCAGACTGTTAGAACAAGGCACTGAGAGAACAAAACAGTGGCAATAAGTTTGGAAATGAAGCTGCACTTTCAGGCACAGAAAGGAAGAGACTGGGCTGCAGCTTCACACCTGCTTTCAGCTGATTTTCAGTTTGCTGTTACTAAACAGAGCAATATCTTCAGTCCCTGCCCTTCATCCTCAGCAGCATATGTTCACTGTTCTCCAGTGCTGGTGCTTGTAGAGTTTTGCAATGAGTTATATCAAGGAGCTTGTTTGACAGAAAATGAATATGCGAGAGGGTCTTGCTAGTTTGATTTGCAGTTGCATCAGTTTCTGTGTCAGACTCACTGTGCAACCATGGGAGAGTTAAAGCCAGGGTTAGTGAGGGAATGAGAAGGAGCATTTTCATAGAGAGAGGAATTTAGAAGTACCCCATTTCCCTGGCAGACTGGGTTTATGTTGGATTAAAGCAGCTGTGTAACCATGGCCACAGATCTCCTAGGATAGCTAAAGGGTTTTACAGGTGCTCTCTGTGCTTTTCTGTGAAGCTTGTAAATACCTGCTTTGCAGAGGGATAGTGCTGTAAGAACCCCGTGTGTGAACCCATGAAGGTTCATGGAACTTCTTTGCTGTTTGTGTGATATAAGAAGAGAGAGTGCTGGGAAGATACTTTTGCATAAACCAACAGTGTAACCATCGCTGAATGTCTAAGTAGAAGAATCTTGCCTATTCTCCATCATAGCTTCCATCGTATTGACTCTCTTTTTGTGTGCTCAAGTCAATTTAACGATTAGAGATCAATTTAAAATTAAAAACAGAGAATATCCAACCCCTGGAAGATGAAAAGAAGTAGGCAGTTGAATACACATGCAGAACACAGACAGCTAGAACAAATCCTTTGGCAGCCATTGCAGAGGAGGCAAGGAAAAAAAGCACAGCAAATAATGATCTGAAAATGTTGATTACCACATTTTTAAAGCTGTGAGAGCTCCTTGAAAATGTTGACCCAAGCAATGATTACACCTAAGAGAAACAAAAGGTAATTACTTAGGAGATAATAAATCCAAGAAGGAAGGCAAAAATAGTATCAGGGGAAAGTGTTAAAATGTTGTGCAAAGGATGAAAGGATATTTTAAGTCCAGATGTTCCTTTATGAATTTATGGGAAATGAGCCTGCATTTGAATAGTACTTTGAAAGCCCTCCAAGGAGAGAAAAAAAGAGGGCATTTTAAAATTCAGTAATTCTAATATAGCTGGGAGAAGTCTTTTTATTAATCAGCTCTCAGAAGGATGTTCTCAGATACAACTTCGTATTTGTCTTTAAGAATCTAATTTCCAGCAATATTTGTAAAAAGAATTGGCTGCACTTGGGTTGTTGATGTGCTTGCACCACAATTTATGACACTAACAGGCAATATCTGGATGTGCTTGTTTCCTTGTGCTCTGCATGTGGTTACTCACCTGTCTCCCACGTCTTTGCATGGATGATAAGCTCTCTCTGGACAGAGATAATTGTTGATCCTGTGTTGCTACACACTTTGTGTGTCTGGGTCCCAGCCCTTGCCTATGAATCCTGCTTTGTGTCAGAACAAGGAAATGCCATTCAAATACCACTAAACTTTGCCATGTTTCAAAGCCTTCTAGCCTCTAACCTGTGCCCACATCAGGGAATTTCTGCTGCCATTTCTGAAGTAAGTTTGGCTGCTTTGGACTCCTGACCCTCCCTGACCCAATTTATCAAACTGAGTGACAGTAATTCCATTAAGTTGAACAGCTAGTTGGAGAAGAGAAATAGACTAAGAAGTGAACCACATGGGTTGAAGAAGTATTAAAACAAAGAAAACAGCTCAATGTTTGCCACTAAAAACACCCCCAAACCCTAAGATTTTTTAGTTAATCTCTTTATAAGGTATTAAACAAGCAGATGCTATGTGCTTGTGAATCATAGCAGTATGAAAGGAAAATAATTTTAAAAAGACATAAATTCATGCAGTGGACATCAGAAGTGCCATTGGGCATGTTCCTCAGGATGACAAAGTTAATTATACTAAGTTCTAAAATTTACAAGTCTCCTTGTATTTGGTTTCCCTCTTAGTAGAGCGTTGAAGGTATTTGCATGTGGCCGAAGTCTCTGGCAGCACATTTCAAAAGCTGACAATTTTCTTGCTGCCATTGGTTTACATTTTCACATTACCAGCATATAAAGTCTTGAAGAAAGACCATGGCCAGTTAATTAAGTGGAAGAGTTAGCTGAAGGTGGAGGAAAAGTGGATTGGATAAATGAGGCTGTTGTTTACTCAGTGGTTAAAGGGATTCAAAGCTTCTGGCATCCTGATGCACAGCCCCTTTGCAGGTCAGAAGAGCAGCTCACCAGTTTGGTGTATTTATTTCAGTTCTTATGAAAACAAATTATATCCACTCAAATAAATGAACTTATGCTTAACTTAAGTCGTATTTCAAAGCATTCAAGAAAACATTTCTTCCTATTACATGAAAATGAAGCTTGCAAAAGTCTTGAGTGATGAAGGATATTTTAATGATATGCTTGATATTTCAAGATCTTTAATTTCAGATTTTCAAAGTCACAAGTAGCCATGAATGCTGCACATCATTATCTAAAACAAACACTTCATGATTTCCCTAAGCACATCCTGGAAATAATGATCAGTTGCCGCCTACAGAAGATAACAAACAACAAATACTGCAGTGTAAAAAGAATGAAATTTTTCATGGAAGCGCTTACCCTGTGCCTCTTTTAATTTGCACATTATTCAGATGGCATCTAACAGAGTATTTATTTATACACCAAAAGTTAAACTCATTAAAAAGTGCCACCAAACAGGCAACTCAAGATGTATATTTATTTTCCAAAATCTCATTAAGCGCAGGTAGTTCTTGTACAGTTCTTTTCATAATAATGGAGCACATACAGTGTTTCTGCTAACACTGAACAAGGAATTTTTAAAAATAAGATGTACAATTCTTAGAGACAAATCTGTTGGGACAAATGTATTCTGCCTCCCTTTCTACTTTTGACTTAGTGATCTGCCAAGGACTTCTTTCAACACCTTGCCTGGTCTCCTTCAGGTACTCTTTAGTACTACTACTTAACTTTAAATGCTCAATTATAATAAAACTGCATATTATTAGTAATTGGAAGGGAGCATGAGACAATAACAAAGGCTTCAAAGTATAAAGTTTTCTCTTAATGTGGAGTGTTTTGGGGGTTTATAGATTAAAACCAGTACTAGATCACAGAAAGGCGGTTTGGAATTTGTCAGTCAAGTTATTCCCTCAGCAATTTCATAATTTTATTGCCGGCCAGGAATGTGTGTATTTGTCCACATGTGTCAATAACTCCTTGGTAGTAAACCTGTACTCACAGGTATATTTATAGAATATATAAATATAGAAAAATAGATAACATTTATAATAAAGAAAGATTTATGTATTTATGTATGTATTCATTTATTTATTTGTTTATTTATTATAGAACTATTAAAATCATGGACGAACTATCCCACTAACTTTTAGCAATTTAAAAAATGTATGAACTTTAC
Source organism: Acridotheres tristis (assembly GCA_037013685.1). Taxonomy (NCBI): domain Eukaryota; kingdom Metazoa; phylum Chordata; class Aves; order Passeriformes; family Sturnidae; genus Acridotheres; species Acridotheres tristis. The sequence continues at coordinate 7,348,729 of CM072900.1, forward strand.
ATAACTGACTTATCTAAATGCTTTGGCCTATCCTCAGAAGTTTCACGTTTTTCAAAGTTGTTTTCAAATGGAATGACATTTTGAATTCCTCCTAGTATGAATAATTGGACTAGAGCCTGGCAAGTATTTGTTACAGTGAAAAAAAGATTAAAAAAGGTGCAACTTCCAGTGATTTTTTTTTTCTTTCCCCACCCCCGCCTTTTTCCTGAAAGGTTCTGTAATTTAATCCTAAGAACAACATCAAAAGAAAAAAAGTTAAATCTATCCTCTCTCCTTGTTAATGTGACAATGATATTTATTTTTGGCTTTTTGAATTCTCTGCAGATTCACCTTATGTTCATTTATGAAATAGTCTTTTGAAGAGATGTTTAAAATTGAGATGTTTAATGGAAATCTGTGATTAACACCCAAGCCTACCCGAAATGTCCTGGGGAAAAAGTCTATTGTCTGTAACTGTGATTAAAGTATGTCTGTAAGTTCTACAGCCAAGTTTGCCAACTTCTTTATAGCTCGGCCTCCATTGCAGGGGGAGAGCAGGGAATTAAGGGGTAGGAGTTACACTTCTTTATTTTCATTATTGTAATAAAAGATAAGTATTGTTTAATAAGTATGTGAGGATGAATTCAGCAGTAAGGCTTGAAGACTAATGAAAACATTAACTTCATAATCTTCCTAGAATTGCATTTTCCATAATCCAAGAATATTCCACTTAATCAGAACTGTTATAGCAGTTCCTGATTCTCTTTTCCCAAGGGTAGTACCACAACCTGACATCATTTCCTGAAATGTCATGGAAAAATTGTCATTATATAACATGAATGTCTCTTCTTATGCCCAGCCCAACATCTGTGCAGATGTGATGAAAGTCACAGAACATCATGAGGCATCATAATAATAACTGAGGAGGGGCCCACTGCAGCCAGAGATGTCTCTGCTCCTTGTGATTTTACTCTGTACCAGAATAAGGGTGACTTAATTTTCCAAAGACCATCAGCCTGTGGTGAGAACTTGGTGCACAGTGCTTGTAGCCTTTGTTTAAAACCTGTTATTGAGTTTCTTTCTAGTGATGAAGTATTCACTGCTGAGAAACAATCCTGAGCACGATGATATAACAATGCAGATGCCTAGCTGGGGATGTTCATCTGTAAAGGTGGTGTTTTTTACAGCTGAAATATGCTATGCTAAAATACTCCCAGTAGGCCTAATTAAAACTGGGAAGCAAGTGAATGCCATATTTACCATCTTTATGTTCTGATGCTCTTAACCTATAGTACATGCATTTATGCTTCAATAAAATTCATTAAGAACAACATAATTCAGAGATAAATGGCAGAAATTGTAATCATTGGATTATAAATCCATGACAGTATTTTACAGGAGTTATAATGAATTTCAGAAAACTCCTTCCAGTAACTTTGGGTTTAATCCAAAGAGTATCATAAAGCACTAAATGGTCCTTTAAACGAACAAATATTGAATTTTCATGTTTTTGTACATGTGAGCTACTGGCATACAAACAACAGTAACTAGAGAATCCTTTTCTCAAGGCATTAGGGTGAACTAAAAAGAATTTCCAGAAGGGAAATGTCCTTGTCTCTCTGCCTTCAGTGTGAATGTATGAATGCAGTAACCATTGCTCTCCTGTTTAGTTTGATACTGGCTTTCAGATTTCCAGTTTCACATCAGATCTACTGGACTGGGACAAAACTTAAAATTCTCATTGTTTTTGCTGTATCCTTGGTACCCATTTGAGGCATTGCATTCAGATTCAGATCTCTTGCTGAATGTATATAATAATTAATAATTACTCAAGAATTAAAACTCCGTGTTAAAAAGAGAAACATTTTAAATACAGTATTTCTTTGATAATTATTCATTAATTATTATAAGACTGTCTATACAATATCTTACTGGCCCTTAAGCACATGTAATTGTAATGTTCTAATAGACAGGCTTTATTTTTCTAGATTGTTTTTCAGTTTTCTACAGGACTTGTATATCGACAAGCTCTTTTTAATGTTGATTTAAAAAGTAGCTTGTGTCTTTAGTATTTCTTAGGCTTTCAAATGCCTCCCATGTGTTCATATGACCCGGAGCTAGTGGCTGGGTCCTAGGCAGGACAGTGACCTCTAATGGTAAATGAGCAGCTCACAGAATGAATTGCAGCTATTTTTCTCATTATACTTGTAATGTATAAACTGCCTTTTTTGTGCCTTTCTTCAGGGCCACAGGAGGCACAGGCAGAGCAGTGGTCTCCCAAGGCATCTAGAGAATTAGAGGCAGCAACTAAGAGCCCTGAGCCACTGCCAGAGCACTGGCAGGTCCCTGCTGCCGCCTCAGGAGAAGCTGGTGTGTGTAACACGGTCACTGCAGGTGTGACAGCAGAAAACCCTTTGCAAAGCCTGTCACCCCATTTTATATCATCTCGTCCCTTTGAGGGATGAGCCAAGTTTTGCTTCCTTTCCAGATCTCTGCCTGGTTTTCCCATTCCTTTTTTCCCCTTCCTGGGTAAGGCGTGTCCTGGTCACTCTCCTAGCAGATCTCAGGGTTTCTTGGTTGTACTGAAGTGTTGAGAAACCCTGGGCCAGTTTTACTTCTCCTAAAAAGGCACTGGAAGCTTTTTATAAGAGAAGGCACAGTCTAGAACACAGCGGGAAACTGTGGGACAGAGAGAGATCTACTTGAACCCAGAGAGATGAGTTGGGAAATAATGTGATAATATTTTTTTTTCTGGTTAAATGTGGCAAAACTTTTACCATTCCATATGCAAAAATTGCGACTCACACAAATGCAGCTCTGTATCTAATGTATAGAAATCATAACTTTGTGATTATTTGGAACCTTTTAATAGCATTTCCCTTCTGTCCTCATAGTACTAGATCGCATTACAAAATTATCTAGTGCTATTGGAACTGGGATGATGCTGTGTTGGTAGGTCACACACAGATGTGCTACACCTGGATCTTTCAGCACCAATCCCACCCTGGTGCCAACAGTATCCAGCAGTGCCAGCACTAACACGGTGCTTGCTTTGCACTTGTGGGTGTAATCATCAGGTCAAGATGAGAAACATTTGTCAAGGTGGAATCTGATCAAAGTAAATGAGCACATTTCTTCCCCAGTGAAATCCTGGGCTTCCTAGGCTGCAGAGTTTGATTTGTTCACTTTTAACTGTGTGGGAAACTGGAGATGGTTTATCCAGGAAATGTCTCAGAACCTTGAACAGGAATTGCTCTTCAAGTGCTTTGGCTGAACCTACTCTGCATCTCAGGAATGTCGTCTTTTATTTTTTGCTGAAATTCACATCTTGATTTTTCTAACAGTTGGCAGAGATTTTATTTTGCCACTTAGTGTATTACACAGATATATATGCTGTAGATATAGGATGCAGTTCCCAGGAACTCAAGGTTTTTTCACACTTATTTCTAATATTGCTGTAATTTTGTGTGTTTTGGGTTCTCGCTTTCTTTTTCTTTCCCCCACAGCTTTATGATCTGGTTGGCTTTTAGTGGTTGTAACAAGAATATCAGTGTTGACACCTTCTGGTTTCATCAGTGAGATTGTCAAAACTAATCTGAAATCTCAAATCTGTCCCTGACTGATTGCTTCTGTGCTGATATCAGAAGGGGTTTATTATTCTAAATTTTTTTTGTAATACTTGATCTTGAATATTTCTAGCATTCTGGGTAAAAATTTTGTGGAAAAATCTGTGATTTGAGCCTTAATTTAAAAATGGATTTCAAAGAACAGACTGTTCTTGTACACATCTCTGGATAGATACACCACTGAGAACATAACAAATGCTTGTACTAATATTTAAGGCTCCTATTTTAAATATAAATAAATAATCGAGATTCATTGGGAATTGGTAATGAGTAGACTGAAGAACTTCACCAAAATAGCCAAATTTCCATCGTGTTTTTTTTTCTGTAGTAAGAATAACAGTGTTGCAGAGACTTACTAAAACAGCCAAAGGGGAGGGTAACAGAGTTTGTAACTTCCAAAAATTTATTCCTTGGTGAGGGCAGAAAGTCTAATATTTTAAGACTTTTGTGATGGCAGAGAGTAGATTGAAAGTGCACTGAGAAATCATGAAAAAGTAATTTTATTATTCTTTCCTGGCTGAGTATTCCTTTTTGTCAAAATTGTAAACTTCAGGTTAATGTTATAAACTGAGATTTAAGTTAAGGAAGCAAAGCAGTGCTATATGGGCCTTCCTCATGCTCAGTAGAAGCATATTAAACTAGAGTGATTATCTTGGAGTTTTCTAATCTACACTAACTGGATTATTTGGGGATAGACTTGAAATTATTGGATATAATAATTAGCTCTCCCAAATATATTTTTCCTGACAACTATTGGAAGATTTAATTTAACAAATAAACACTTTGTGACAATTCCCCAATATAATAAAAAAATCCAATTACTGTTTCATAATCCTGTAAAAAAATTGCAAGACGTTAGGTTGTCTGGAAACTTTAGTGCAGTTTCAACTTTAATGTGAGCAATTACATTGAGTGGTCTTGTACAGTCAGTAAAAGAAGATATAAATATTTACTGTTGCTCAGTTGTTGTAAAACAGTTCTTTATAATGTACTATTATTTTTTTGCCTGCATATTTCTATCTTTTTATATAGCATATGTGTTTATTAGATACAAATAAAATGCAGTAGGGTATAGAGGATATAGGTAATAAGTGTATTTCTGTGGTGCTGTTTCCAGCAGTTCATATGTAATATTTCCTGCTTTCTGGTCTAAATACATGGTGGGCTTTAGAAGTACTTGCTGGAATGAACTGTTTATACTTGGCCTTTAAAATCCAATGTGATACGTGGTGATATGGAGAATAATAACTCAGTTTCATTTAAAAGATTTGGTTCATAGTCTTTTGTAGATGTGACATATACAGATATAAATACACTGCAGATTTGTATATCCACATGCCTGCAAATTAGGAGTGATTAAGTTTTAACAAAGCACAAACAGCTAATAATATAATAACAACACATTTAATCTGTGTTCTGAAATCACAACCAATAGACAATCTGAAGCTAATAACTGTATAGTGTATTTGGAACTTCATAATGATTTGGACTTCTCTGCAGTCCTTCTGGGGACATCTGTGTGTGTGTGTGTGTGTTCAGCAGTGGCAGAATGAGAAGATAAAAAAGTGGTGCTAAGGATTAAACTCTACAAACTAATATATAGGAATAATAAAAATATTGTGCCCTGACCTGTGAGGTGTAATTATACACTAACAGTGGTGGATTATTAAAATTTCCTGTATGGTTCTATCAATCCAACTTAAAAATGGGCACTGGGAAGAGCAAACAGAAAAACATTGCCATGCATGGTTGTAGGTACAGGTGCACCAGTGTTTGAAAGGCACACAGAAATAGCTGCCTGCTTGTATCCTGCCTCTGTGGTGCCACAAGCCTCGTTCTGTGGGAGCTCAGAACCTGAAAAACAAAAATCTCACCCAGTTAACAATAAATACTTTGCCAAAGCCATTTTCAGGAGCTACCACCCATCACAATGAGGTGGAAACAGAGTCCATGTGATAACTGCAGTGGCCTATCCAGGAATCCAGGTAAAACTTGGTGCACTCCAGGACACATCTGAGTCCCTGTGCCAGCTGTGTAGAATGGTGGAGCACAACTTCAGTGTTAAAAATGTCTCCTGGATCTGTTCTCTAAATCCTAGAAGCACTTCTACATGTATCCCTGATTTTAAAATAGTTTATGATCTCCTGTTAAGATTTTATAATGTGAAACTTGAATTTTCACAGAACACATCTTCTTAAAGAAAACTTTAAAAATCACTAAGAAATGTTGTGACTTGAAAAGTGTGTGTGCAGTCATTGAATTATACAGCACCCAGAGACACAAATCAGTCACACAAGATTATTTAGGCAACATGACTTAAGTTCTTAAATTCTTGAATTTGGAAATCTATATTGCAAGCATGAATATGCACTATTTAAAAGACAGAGAAAACCTGTGATGAAATTTTTTTGTGGCTTGTACCTTGAACCACAGATTTTGTGAAGAGAACTTACTTTTTACATGAAAGGAAATAGTTCAAATTTAGGACAATAATCACTTGGAGGCTTAAAGAGTCTAGATACAATGAAATTCTACAATTAACCTTAAAATCTACCTCTGTAGAATTTCAGATTAATCTTATATCTCAATCAACCATGAACAAGCAGTACAGTGCATTGAACAAAAGAATAGCATATTTCAGCATAGCAATAAGTTGGATTCTTAGTGTATCTGTAATAGGAAATTTAATCCTGTAGTTCCTCTGTGTCAATAACTTTATTTTAGATTATGGTAAACGACCCCCAAAAATGTCTTAATCTGTTCAAAACCCATACCAGCTAAGATGGACGTACATATCTTGTTTGATAAGTGTGTGTTATTTAGAAACACCTTTTACTTAACTGTAAACATCAAGATAGCTGATAATAGCATCATAAGTCATTGATAGGTTGGAAGCACTATTAAATTTGTCAAAAGCACTCTGAGACAGATTTTTAAATTTAATTTGTACACCCTTCAGAATTTCAGCTGGAACTGGAAAAGGAGCTTGATTTGCTGTACTGTGAGAACACTTAGCAATCCAAGTAGACTAAAACCTACAATGACTAAAACCTACAGTTACAAAAGTAATTTCTAGGAAACTATCAAGGATGTGAAGTTTAAAATACATGCATTCAATAACTTCATTTTATATAACATAGCTGTGAAATTTTATTGAGTTTGGATGGGACACATTTAAGGGTTAACACTGTTCAGGTGGCCACTGCGGCTCTGAAGTCAGTCAAGTATGAATTTGTGTGTCTCATGCTGAAGGAGAAGTGCGATGTGATGTGACGGTTTTTCTGCCTTTCTTCTTGAAACAACCAGATTTATTTGAAATGGGTGAGCTGTTGTATTCAATCTGTTCACAGCAGCTCCCTTCCTATCTTCATACTTAGCTGCCATTAACATTAACTACAGGTATGCACAGAGAAAGGAAATTAAATGTCTTAATTTTCTTGCATCTGGTAGACAGCTGTACTTTAAAAGCACAGAATAGAGGGGAGTAAGGAGAGAACAGCACTTCCTTTTATCTGCTGATCCCTGCTGTAATAAATACAGGGTAGGGAATGAAGTATTACAATATCCAACTACTGCTGAAGATTTTACAACTAAACCCCTGGGCAGCATGTTTGAAAGGAATTAACAAACTACTGTTCAAAACTCACCGTGGACAAACTCAAATAGTACATGGCAGCTTGGGAACATCCCAACCATACAACTGGACAGAGTTAATGTGGGAAAAGATGTTCTTTTTCCAGTCTGTGCATATTTGTGGTGAATCCATGACATTCCTATTTTTTTTTCTGAAAGTGAGAGAGCAGCATTATTTTCCTCAACCACCTCTGTACCCAAGGAACTAAAATTAGCTCGGTGTTATTAAGCACTGCTGTGACAGGATCAGACTCACAGCACCAGAGATCAGGGCTGCTGGCTCATAGGAAAAACCAGGTTAAGGAGGGAGTTGTTGATGTTATAAACTGTGACTGAGCTGGCTCAGACACCCTCTGTGTGTGTAGCCACACAAACACATATTCAGTGACCAAACACTTGATACAGATCACAGTCCAAGGAGCTATCAGGGCATTCTAGGACCCGCTCAAGTTAGTGTTTACTGCTCTGTTGTGGATGCAATGTTTTACTTTGGATACTTTTTCCTGATCAGACTGAGGTGATCTCTGATGAATGGCCACTGATCTCCCATTCTTCAGCCTGCCCAGGGCAGAAGGTGAGACAGCCCATTTTGGTGACAGTGCAGTTTCAGATTGGATTAAACTGATTACGAAACCACATCCTTACATAGCAATGTCAGTGTAATAGAAATATAGAAAACAATTGCATTGTCATATGAATGAGCAAATTATTTTCTTCAATAAAAATACTAAATTTTTTATCCTAACACATGTCTTTCCATGTCCTGCAATTTGCCATTCACCATAGTGCAACTGCAGCAATATTCCTAGCATCCTAATATCCATTATACATGGATGTATAACAAAACTTATCTTTTACCCAAAAGACCTCACTATCTGATCAGGAAAAAATAAGCTCCAACTTCAACTAATCCTTTTCTTTCAATTCCTCATTCAGATTAATATGTGAAAATTCCCTCACAGAATCCCTAATTGCTTGTAAATTTTTCCATCTGTGGACACAATTTTCTTTTATTTTTGTTTACAGTAGAGACCTTGTCTTGGTGTATGAATTTTCATCACATCCAAATAATCATCTTTGTTTTTCAGTTTCTGTATGATTTTGAAGAATTGCCAATTTACAAGTGGTCAGTCAGACAGTTCTCAGTGTGTGCTCTCTAGTAGACTTATAATTTTTTGCAAATTTTACTATGTGAAGATTATTCTAAAAGGGAAAGTGGGCACTGACAATTCCTCAGAGTGGTATGTGGTTATTTTTGCTTTGGATTCAAATAGGCCAGTCCTTAGCCACAGTGGCAGATATATCATCCGAGTTACGTAATAAATTTGTCACTTTTAATTCTATTTGGGAAGATTTAAAGAATTTAGGGCTTTATGATTTGGGACTCAGTCAGTACATAGTGTTCTTTCTGCACCGAGGGAGGAATAAAAGGTCTTGTTTTATGACTTGGCTGGTTGTCCTGCCTGTGATAGTTTTCTCCAGTGTGCGTGGGTTTTTTTTTGGTAGAATTATGGATGACAAAAGAGAACCATAAGTAACAAATTGCCAAATGACAACTTGACTTTAAAGACCAGAGCTGACCATGAATGAAGTGTAAACTCTTTCAACAAGTGTAAACACCTAATTCTTTTCTCACATGGGTGTCAATGAAAATACCTCCTGTGACCTGCAGTGATTCAGCTCAAAATGAAAGATGTGCAGCAGCATCGTTGTCACTGTTTCCAATATGATGCTGTGTTGATGGGACATGGTAAGTGATGTCAGAATTAAGACATTCAAAGTAACAGCAGGGGGTAATCTCAAGAACTAAATTTAAACAGAAGTACAGCCCAGACATGTCTTGTTCCATTTGAAAGATGGGATCCTTAGTGCATTTAAGCTGTCTGTGCAAAATCCAATTACTATTAAATAAATGTTTAAGGTAACAATTTTGCTGAAGCCAGTTAGAGCATCTTGGAAGCAGATCTCAGCTAACTTCTCTTGCTTTTCCTTGTTTGCCTTTTATTGTCCCATGTTGTGCTCTGCATAGCTTGAGAATCACAGTCAGCTGACAAAAATTCCTGCTATAAACAGAAAACCTTTTTTCACTCAGTTTCCAGAGAGTGTAGTGCTTCATTGAAGCAAGGGAGACCTTCCCAAAGAACAGGGCACTGCAGAGTTCAGCAGTATAATTGCTTGGCTGCTGAGCACCTGAAAGTTTCTACAGGGCTTTTGAATGCCTTGGCATAAGGTGGGGTAAAACATGGGTCATGTTTACAAGGTGTTATTATTCCTCTGTAATGATGCCAGTGTGCCTCTGCTTTCCTGGGAATGCTCTGTTCCAGAATAATCCTTTAAATCCTTTATTTGAAAATAGAATGCCTGCAGAAAGGAGAAACATGACAATACTTTGGGTCTGGTACGTGTTTATCTGCAGTTCTCCTGGGTTACAATAGCCATGTAGGCAAGATTTTATCATAGTGTGGAAAAACCAGAAGGGTTTCTCTCTTTTGAGCTGATATATCTGAATCTTACAAGGATTTCCTCCCCATGTTAGAGTATGTGATGTAGTAAGCAATGCTCTTTTAAAAACATTCTCTCACATGCCTAATGTTATTTTAAAGAAAAAAATCTCATGTATAAAACAAAGATACACCATTACAGCTGCTGTCTTATCTCCTTTCTATCTCTCAAATATTCTTTTCAGCCTTGATGCATCTTCTGGGTATCCATATCCTGCTGGTGAGCTTTGACTGTCCTATTCATTCTTTGCCTTCTTTTACCTCATCTGATCACCTAATTCTCAGTGCCAGCTATTTGTAATCTATCCTTTAAAAGAAACAAAGCCTAACAGAACAAGAAGCATCTTCTAACAAATATATCCAACTTTCCATGCTGTTCACTTGCCTGTTTGCTGTGGAGAGCTTGTCTATCTGATCACCTTGTACCTGTTTCTCTGTTCACACCTTGCTTGACACTAAAACCTTCTGAGGCAAGACTGGGTTTTATTCTGTGTTTGCATAGCAATGGGATGATTTTTCCTTGTCCTCCAGCTACTGCTACCATATGTATTTTCACAATAGAAATGAGGAAAGGTTCTAATACTCCAGAGAATAAAGAAAGAAGAAAAAATATAGTTAGAAGGAATGGTGGTAGAGATGCAGGATTCAGGCAGAATGGAAGTAGAAAGATGGAAGATTATGCTGGACCTCCCAAAACTCCACAGTTATATAACTCCATATAAATTTCAGAGGAGTGTGAATTTATGTCCATATCATTATCAGATCATTCTACTTTATTATTCACTTTTAATTAAAAAAAGAAAAGCTCCTGAAGAGTGTGTTTAGCCCTGCAGAGTTCTTTCAATAAAATAAAATGAAAGGCAACAGCTAAGTCAGTATTCTGCATCTCTCAGGTCTACACTGGTCAGAAAAAGAAAAGGAAAAAAGGGGTGGAGTAAAACTGCCTGATCTCATTTTACACTCAGACCTGATTAAGGTTTTACATAAGATGATCAGTCACAGTAACCCTACAAAAATATAATAAAGATTTTAAAAGGCATAATAAACTGAATTTTAAATTTATATTTATCAAATAGCAACTTTCACTTACGAAAAACACTCCCCTGACTGAGACTGACTAAAACTGGATTAAAATTTGAGATAAAGCATAATAAAAAAATTTATTATTGCAGGGGACTGGGACAAAACACAGCTCTTTGAAACAGATCAAAGGGTAATGACTTGCTCTGGCCGGGAAGAGGTGAGCAATTTTAATTTTCCTTTGGCTTAACAAAACACATAGGGCAGATAGTTTAAATCAGATGATTTCATCTGATCCCAGCACTCTTTGCTATCCCTTATGAAATCAGTAAAAGAAGAGAAAGAATAATGGACTGAAATGGAACATTTTCAGTATGTTTGTCAGTGTGATTCATGCCTTCTCCAGGAGGGAAGAGCCACAGAAATCAGGAAGCTCTTCTGCTGATCCCATCACGCTTTGGAGGCTGGAGGTGGAAGTCACTGGCCATGGTCAGCAAGATTCCCAGAAACTTCACTGAGTAATCAATAGCGCTTAAGAAGAAAAAAAGAGGATAAAACAAATTCCTTAAGAATTCTGTCACCATTCACTAAACCAAGCAAGTAATAGCAGTCTTTCAGTTGAATTCCATTAAATTTTGGATGTGGCCTTAATAAAACATAGTGCTTCATGGGGCTATCACAAAGCACTTCACTAGATCTGTCTTTGGGAGGATGTTTATATTGCTTAAAAACACTACTGACAGAAATACTGACTGAATTATAGCTGACTTAAGTAAAAAGAATTCTGCCTCTTATCTCTTTCCTTATGGAATCACTTTGCAACCTTAAGTGAAAAACTAATCTCTGCATGATTTTTGAAACTTCTTATAAATTTTAGTGAGGAATTATATCCCTATAAAATTCCTTTGAGAATCTGAAAGTCCTATTGCAAATGTGGAATTCTCTGGCAAAATCAATAGTTCTCCAAATGCTTTCTAGAGTCCAATAATATTTCAATGAAATCTTGTTGTTCATTCTACTTGGAAATCTTTGGTTACTCAATTAATGCAGCAAAATTGTCTTTCAACACTCATTATCTCTCTCTGGTAGCTGTAACCCATGACAGAAACCACTGACGTCCAAGGCAAGAATAATGGCATGAAATTCCATTGAATTCCATGAAATTCTCTCATGTTGGCTCTCCAACCACAGGCCTCAGGTAGCTTTGAAAGCCACTACGGTCTTTAAAGTTCTTTCTTCTATAGGAGCCAGGTCCTAGTCCTGGGAAATCTAATTTAAGTTTTTTCATATGTTCCTCTGAAATATTTCACTGGCCATTTCAGGTCAGTTCTTCTGGATGCAAAGTTCTGAACCAGCTACTTAAATCTTTATATTTTTCTTAAGGAAAATTTATTTCTTTTTATGCAGTTTTCCATTGTTATGGCTGGAGATGTCAGCAGGGAGGTAGAATTTTGCAACAGTTCTTCAGGTTTCACAGATGTTGATTTGCCCAGAATTGAAGCAATGAAAAGTGTCTCCAGAACAAGGTGTCCTAGTCGAAAAGGAATATAATAGAACATAAAATATAGAAAACTCAGCTGTGTTATACTGCATCTTGGAGAAGCGTGCAGTAAAAACCTTTTCTAAGAGACATTTAGAAAATGTGATTAAAAGTGATTTCATTTATTTAATTTTCATCCAGGGGCAAAATACAGTTATACCTGAGTGTGACTGCCTCTACTGTGATATTTTCTGTAAAAAATAGTCATGGATCAACTTGATCCTTGGTATAATTACATGGTATTAAACTGTCAAATATGCTTAGCACACACACACAAAGCCAGGAGGTCATCTGTGGCAGCAAAGCTTGAGAACATGGAGTTTTCTGCAAGTGGTTGTTGTTTTGTAAGTGATAGTTGTCACTTCAATAGCTCTTCTGCTGTCAAGACTTTTGGTTGAAGCATGTGAAGCAATTCCTCACTGGGCTCAGTGCTGTTATTGACTGGGGGATGGAGTGAACGTGCTGTTGCTGGGAAACTGAGAGGGAGAGGCAGAAGTAAAACATGGCAGGTGGGAGCAGCATGTGGAAATGGTGGTGTACCCTTTCAGTCTGAGCACGATGTCCTTGGTTTTTTATTAACATGTACCTGTTGTAGCTGTCTATGCACAGGTTGAGGAAGGAGGTGCTTGGCTGCCACTGGGAAGTTATCGTGTGGTCAAATCACAATGAGGTGTGATTTCAAGTAAAATGTTACATTACTGACAATGTTAGGGGAGAAAAATGTTATACATGTTTCAAGAGCAAGAGAACTAGCTAAATACTGATTTTTTATTTTCTCTGCTTATTTTTGGTAAAGGTGTACCCATTTAGTGGACTGTGGGGTAATGAAGAATCAAAAAACTCCAAACAAGCCAAAAAAGAACACAATAACTTGGGGTGAAGTATCTCAGTTTTTAATCAGAGGATTGTCAAGAAAATGTCTTGGCTATCATTGAGACAGAGGTCTGCAGATGTTTCTAATGCATAAATAAAAAAAATAACGATAAAGAAGAGGGACAGAAAGCATATTGGAAACTATTTATGTTTTCAAGACCAGGGCATAGTGTTGGTGCATCATGTTCATCCTGATGGAGCAAACATTTTAAAAAAGGATATGGTAGGAGACAAAAATGACAAGAATTTTTACTTAGAATAAATGTGTGTATATGATGGCATGCATCTTGGTGTGAACTAAATCACATTGTCCTGAATAAAAAAATTTAGATAAATTTGCCTAAGAGACTAAAAGACTCTGAATGAAGGTTGTAGGATTTAAGCCCTACAAGCTGGACACCAAGGGAAACCTTTAACCCATATTCCTCAATGGCAGAACCCAACAAAATGACAAATAACATTTTTGGATTAGAACCATCTGAGTTTTCCTCTCATGCCCCCAACTAATGTAGGATCTACAGGGAGTATGTTAAAGTAGAAGTCAATAAATCTCTTACTTGATTTGGAATAAAACCGGCAAGGAACTGTAGGAAGTATGAACTTTAATTTTAGATATCCATTCCAAAGATAAAAAGCTTTTTGTCTTCCAAGGGGCAAACTGACCTAGTATGTTACAGAAATCTGTGGTTTTTTTTAGTATTCCCATAATGGGAAATGAAAAGTTCCTTTTTTCAGTGGTGGAGATTACAGAAAAAGAGCTAAGGACCTTCACATGGGAAGGAATATGTTAGAGCAATTTAAATATAGCACAATTTCCTTCATGTGCTGTCAAGGAGGCAGGCTGTTGTTTTTTTCTTTGAGAATGAAGAGGTAGTAGGGGGTAATCTGGCTGCTGTAGCTCATGGGTACAGTCAGATGATCTGAGATAGTATTTATGCCAACATGTAAAAATATAGTAATATATAAGGGCTGTACATTGAACCATGCAATTAATACTGGAAATCAAATATATGACACTGAAACTGCTGTAAAATAGTTTCCCAAATTAATATATGCATCAGATAACAGAAAGTATACTTCTAGGTACAGTCTTCAGTAATATTGGAGGTACAATTGACTATATAATAAATCAAGGATCATAGCCTAAATAAATTTGGGATTTAAACAAAAATGAGAGTGAAGAGAGTGCTGCCAAGAAGTTAAACATGGAAAAGTAGACATGTGCCCTGGAACCATTCTCTGTTTTATACTGCAGAGTTTTATTAGAAGGAAATATTTCATTAATCAAGTCTGAGGCAGTGAAATAGTGAAATATGCCAAAGATGACTATAATAGATAATAACATCCAGAGAATAAGGGCAAAACCCTGCCTCATGGAAACTAATGAACTTTTGCCATTGATTGAGTAGGATCAACATCTTCCAAAAGAAGTCACATGCGGGAAATCACTATGAGAAATGTCCAGACTAAATGCACTGAGAACATTTACATTTGGATACCAAGACTTCTTGAAAAAAAAAATAAATTGTTAAACATGACCCATTGAATATAAATTAAGAACGGAATCACTGTCCCTCCGAAGTTGCTCAGTCCTCATTCTGCCAACCTTACTCTGAAGTAAAATCAATAGGACTCTTCAAAGGGCAAGGTACTGCTCACTGTAATGCAGTGACTTGCTAAAATACATTGGGAACCATTTCTGGGGACTGTTCAATTTGTGCAAATGTTGATGACAAATAACTTAGTGAATAAAGTGTTATTTTATATACGTTTACTTGAAGTCATTCTAGTTTCCAAGCTTTGCTTGTGATGTAGGGTTTCTGTGATCCCACAACTCTGACTACAGCTTAGACAATGCAGGTACTCTCATTCCAACCTTCCATGAACTAAGAATAACTGCAAAACAAGTTAATGCCCAAAATTCATGAAATATTTTGGGGTCATATGTATTTGGAGTCATGCCCAGCATATGTACTGCAAGCTTTCAGCATGTTGGAAATGCTAATATATTTTAAATATATTCCATCAGATTCAGCCAAGACATGCCTATGAGCACAGAATGATGCAAAAGGAAGGATGTGCCAATTAAAGCTAGTAGCAAGTCACTTCAGTGTAGGCAGAGTGCTGCTTTCTTCCAGGTGAAAATCCAGCTGAATGACATATCCACAAGTCATCTGCTTGTTAGAGAGTATGGCAGGAGGAAATCTGGCTTGTGTTACGCTTTATTGGCAAAATGTATGTAGAAAGTGAATCAAAGCAGCATAGGCAAGAATTAATGGAAAACCTCTGAGTTTCCTTTGCTTTGGCTTCTGGAACAGGCCAACCTTGAGCCATGTCAAGGGAAGCACAGAAATTTTTGTGACACATGAAGGGCTGTAATGCTGTGGTACAACCTTTTAGTGCCATCCAGCACCAAAAGAAGAATGAAATTGAAAGAAACTTTTCCAGTAGGAGCTGCAGTGCCAGATTCATGCCCTGTGATGCTGGACACAAACGTGGCTGGCAGATAAAGGATACGTGGGAGGGAGGGAGGCAGTAGTGCTGGAGCCTGGAGTTTCCTTAGCTAAGGGAGAACCTTGATGTGAGGCTCACACTCAAGTTAGCTTAGCTGGCAGGTCTTGAAGGCTAAATTTTAAATTGAAATGGATAGGTATTAGAATTGCAGATATTGGCACTCTATTTTGGGAATTGAAACAATTAGTATATAACTTTACCTGACTGCTTTAGTGATGGCTGTTGTCCTTTTCAGATGGAGACAGGAAACACTTTTGAAGAACATTACAGTATTCAGCTACAGGGAATCAAAGGAATTGTCCCCAGAGTCTTAAAAAAACCCAACAACAAAAACCTTAGAGAAATTCCTAATCTTTTAGAGAGTATTTGTAAGCAGTGGAATTTTTTTACCATGGAGCATAGTCTCTCAGTCTTACATTATTCTTTTAGCAGAGAATTCCACCTGGAAGCTGTTGTAGGTAGAAGGTGAAAGAGGAAATAACACTGTCTACATTTTGCAAATGGGAAATTAAAGAATAGTGCTCAATGGCTAGATTTGCAAAGTTAGTTATTTAAAATCCCCTGGAGTCGGATGTCCAGATGCCCATAAAAACCTTGTCCTGAGCGACGTGCCTAAGGTCACAGGGGAAGTCTGTGGCAGAGCAGGAATTTAAATCAGCTCTCCTTACTCTCTTAAACAACATCATATTTCCTTTGAATTAAGCCATACTTTTTCAGCCACAGATTGCTGAACTTTTCTGGTTTTATGAAGACCCCAATTCTACAGTAAAATCCATGTCTCTCTCAGTTTCCTTTATGGCTAAAGCAAGACACTAAAGTTAACCTACTCATACCAGACAAATTTAGATATTTAATTCAGCTGGCTGCAATAGGGCCTCTGAGTCTGCACATAATCGGGGAAGTATACTGTGGACAGAGTTAGGTAGTGAGGATGCTCCGAACTGCTCTCTCCAGACTCCATTGACTATATTGAGTGTCTATTCTACTACAGTTTATTGTTAGATCGTTGCCTAAAATGAAGAGCCATTGGAAATAGGGGAGTTCTTGCCTGTCTCTAAAGGAAAGTGAGGCAGAAGGGAAGAGAGATTAACTCCTTAAACAGATTTTAGTCAAAGTGTTTTGGAGCACCTGCCTTATCTGCCACACTCACTATTCAAACAGAAGAGAAAAGAGTGAATAATTTTTAAGAACTAATGTCACTTTGCGAAGTCAGTCTAAAAATCAATTAAATATAAGGGCCTTGTTTATTAGTTTATTATTTCTTAGTTCTTTTATACCGTTCTTAATGCTGATTAGAGAATGATTCATTTTGAAGTAAATGTAATTATCACAGTTAATTGATGAATAGAAATGATGGGGAAAACCTCAGAGAACCCCCTTTAGTACTACAAAGGTATTTATTCTAGTATATAAGTATATACATTTATGACAGATGGATCATTTTAGGAACTGAGCTCTATTCACCACCTTTATGTACAGTATAGTACTCTGCACCATGTACTGCACTCTAATTAGGGTAGGTGATTCAGTTAAGTGATCAGTCAGATTATTTATAAAGCTGTTATCCAAACTGTGAAAAAACAAAGACATGAACAATTAGAGCTTTCTTTTTTAGCAATTCCTTAAATGCTCTATTTTTGAATGAGGACTCTGTCAAGGGAATGGTATAATTTCCTTTATTTTGTCATTGAATGGGGCATTTTCCACATAGTCCTTAGTTTCTAATAGACTGATTCTAAGCTTATAGTTGTCAATGCATTGGCATCTTTGACACTTTACTCAGTCCATAGTTCCAGACAGTGTGAAGTACAAGGGAGCAGCCCTGAGTGCTGATGGCAGGGCAGGGCACAGGCTTGTCCCTCGCAGTTACATGTTTCCAAAAAAGTTTTAACGGGAATTAGTCCAAGCAAATTCCTACCCTGAAGTTTGATTTTTAGAAATCTAAGGTTTTTACTACTAAAGAGACAGCAGAAGAAATTACAATTGATTAGAAAACTGATTCAATAACTCATATTTCTGTGGGATTAGTAAGACACAAAAAAGTATCAAAAGTTCCGAATGATCATTCTCAGAATAAAACAGATAAATGCAGATTTTTGGGGAGATATTTGTCCAAGGCAGTAGCATGGATTGCCACTGAAAAGTTCTCTCTGAAGAGAGAGCTATTGTCCCTGTTTTAAACTGGCTGACTTTCCTCAAGGGTAAGAAGCGTCCCTGCCCAGGGGGCCTGTGCTCGCAGCTGGTTAGATAAAGTACCCAGTTAGTCACACGTATCGAAACCCACTGCTCCCTGGAGGGGGCTGTCAGTATTATAATCACCTTGGGATCTGCCTTGGGAAATAATAAGACATGAGGAAAATAGTTAAATCTATGGAAAATGTCACAGAAGAACCAAACATCAGGCTCCAGATAAAAATTCACGAAGTAAAAGGAATGTCTGTATTCAAAGTGAACAAAATCTCCCAGATTTTTAATCCCCGTACTTCCATTTCAGAGTTAAATAATACTAGAATTCTTAATATCAGTACCAAACTTACAGGCTGTTCCATTTTTTAGTCTTAAATATCCCCAAATATATGTTTTGATGTCTACAGTACAGAAAAAAAAAGCCCAACAAACCAGTTATGCTTGAATTATGGCTTCAAGGAACTGTCTTGTACTTCAGTGCTCCCCACAGAGGAATTAGTGGGAGGATGCAGAGGCACAACTGTGTTATGGGCATTTGCCAATGCCTGGAAGATGCATTCTCTGGATCATGAAGAGTCTTTGGATCCTTCATGCCCAGGTCAAACCACACCCAGCCAGCAGCAGCTACTTCAGATAAAATGATGGCAACAGACTCTGTTGTTCCAAAGCAGCATTGTGTGCCCTGCATCTGCAGGCACATTGTTTTAAGCACCTGTTTCTGATGTTTCCTCTCTGCCTGGGTAAATTTCCAAAAGTTTAAGACCCAATATTGCTTGGAGTTTCCCTGGGGCTTTGCTCTGCAGCTGCCCTGCTTTCTAATGGTACAATCATACTCTAAACTGACAGGTGTTGCAAGCGTAAGGGAGCAAGGAGAAATAATAAAAAGGGATCTAAAGAGCTCAGAAATATGTGCAGGAAGCAAAATGAGATTCAAGCTGGAGAACTGCAAGCTGATCTATCTGGAGGAATTGATAAATTCAGTTCTGGCCAGCTCAATAGCAGAAATGTGAAAGGAATTTAGACACAACCAACAAAAATGATTAAGGGGCAGGGCATGTAACTTCTGCAGATCATGAGTAGCATAAACTGGGCAGTCCTGAAACCCTTACTCAGCACATGGAAGGTGATCATGGCCTTCCAGAATCCAGTCTCATTCTCAGCCCAATAAATGACAGAATTAATGTTCAGATGAAAGGTAATGAGGACAATCCTAAGGGAAAGAAGGTTGAGGGATGGGAACTGACCAAACTAAAGTGCAGGAAGCCTTGGGAGACACAATGTTTTCCATGGATCAAATCTGCATCAGCATCAGGACAGGCTTGAAAGAAAATCGGGACATTTAATCTCTGACTTCTTATTCCATAGGTTTTTGGATTGCTTGTGCGCTTATTACCTACATGTGACTTTGTTTCTAGTGGCTGGAGGAGATGAAGGATGAAAAGTACTCCAGTAAAAATGTGAGGGAAGTGCGGGGTTTTGAAACAGAAGCTAGAAGGTTTTCTTGCACATTTAAAATGGCATATGCTTTTTTGGCTTTGATTCTAAGATATTACTTGTCTGCAAAATGGTTAAAAGAGATCATAGTTGTACTCGATCTCAGATTAAAATTTACATCAATTAATTTCAATTTCTCATATTATAGTTAGACTGTATTTTAAAGTAGTTTCATAAAACTGAGCACAACAGACAATTCTAAAATATCGTACATATTATTAAATACTTTAAAATTGTATATGGACAGTAAAAAAGTTCAGCTGCCATAGTCAGTGTGTAATTCAAAACAAAACCTTGGTGAACTGAAAGATAATGTTTTCCAGGACACCTGAGCCTCACAAGGTTTTGCACTTTGAAAATTCATTTATAGCTGGTATTTTCAGTGTATATTTTTGCATCAAGTGCATTTACTTCAGAATAATTTTTTTTCACTATTGCTACATGCTTTATTATTGATATTTTTTTTTGTCCCTTATCATTAAAAACATCAGCTATTCAATATATTTTTCAACAATTCTTTTCCTAAGCACAGTAATACAAAAGAAACAATTGCTGTCTTGTGTGCTGTGAACTATTTGAATATGTCCACGATTCCACTGTACATAGCCAATGTTTTAGACACAGGCAGCTCGGTATAAATCATGTACTCCTGGAGGATGACTTTAGGTGACTAGGAAGCTGAACATCTGTTCTGTAGGTGAACAGAATGGCAGCTAATCTCATATTGTCAGTCTGTTGATTCCCAGCCTTTTTCTGTTTGATGCTTGGCTGTGCCTCAGCGTGGATGATGCAAATGGCATCTTTTGAGAAGTAAGAGCACACAAGTATTTGAAACACGGGCAGGGCTGATTTAAAATCTTTTGCCACAAGTTGATCATGCCAGTGTTAGGAAGTGCTCACCAGCAACCATATGTTTTGAACGAGATAAGCAATTACTGTGCACCATCCAGGCTTTATACTGACCAGGGAAAGCTTGTGCTTTCAAGGTAGAATTCCTCAGGAAAAGTACCACCCCTCTCCCTCTGTCTGTAACCATCTACTAGAGGGCATTGTTGCTAATAAATACCAGCAGTAATACTTAGTGAGAGATCACTGAGCCAAATAATAAAGTCGCTGCACACCCTAGGGTTACAATTCCATGTCTCTGCAGGAATAATTGACCCCAGCAATACTGGATGGGGCTGTGTTTGTGTTATTGTTATTTCTGCCTCACAATTGTTGTTTTCATTGTGACTGAGCCCTCAACCATTTGTTAACAATTTAGGATTTTGTCAGAGGTGTGGCAGAGAATGTTAGCTGTTTTGGAGAAAAACAGTTGGAACAAGTTACTTTGACTGGTCTATAGAATTAATCGAGATGACAATAAAAACAGGAGTGCAGCTCCAGCCTGTTCCTACAACAGCAAGAGATAGGGCCAGAGGGTCTTGGTGAAGGTTTTCTTCATGTTATTCCAGGAAGCTGGTGAGAGCTGTGTTCCCCCAGCTGCTGCTTCCCCAGCCTGCAGCAACACAGACTTGCTGAACAGCTTTTCCCTGCTGCTTGATGCCCTAAGCAGACACTTGCAGGTGAAAAAATATGGGAAAATTAATACTCTGTTTGCTTTTGCTAAGGATTTGGGATTATAATATGGGAAGTTCTGTATTAGAGGATATCTAGCAATCTTCCCAGTATCAGAATTTTTACAATAGCTGTCAATGATGTAGAGATTCTATGAATATTTTTTTCCTCTTAATATTACAGTAGGGCCAATACAGAGACTGAAAAATCAGTAGTCAGCTGAATGCCACTTCTAGCAGTTGCTGGTGACAGTGTCTTTTTCTATTCTTCACCCATGTATGTGTCTTCCTTGAGCTACAGGAGAACTTTCTCTAGTTAATATGTAAAAGCAAATGCTCTGCTGATTTGCCTTTAATCTGTCTCATGCAAGGCCATGCATCCTGAAGAGGATCAGTGCAGTCATAGAGTGCCTTCAAAGAGCTGACTGACCATAGGATATAGTTTCAGATACTAAATTACTCTCAGAAAATGTATAGAAGGTCTTCTTGTTTGTGTGTGTTTCTGAAAGGAATGTACTAAATTATACATGGAATAATAGATATTGATGTGGCCTTGCAGTCCATGAAAAAGACTATGAAACCTCATGTCTTTTTATTTTCATAAGTGGAGAATTCCCCCTCCTCCAATAACTATCTTTTGCATTTAGTACAAGTTTGGGACTTGTTTAATAAACAGCTCACAGAGCTGTTGAATTTTGTATTTTGCATTCATAGCATTTCTGCCTAATGTGGGGGTAATCACCTCAGATATTCAAATGGATTAGTGAGGAAATGGCTTTTCATACAATCAAATCCTTTGAATGGGTATTTTTACTGGAAGGGATTGTTTTGGGGGCTGTAGTCAGACAGGAAAGCCTGGGTTTGTCATATTTTGATGAGAAGGAATTGGGTTACGAAGCAGCTTGCCATTGCCTTGGAGGGGCTGAGAACATTGCAGTACTGGACTTTTAGGGAAGATGGCTTTTCTCCTGAGACCCTGAAACAGGAGCTGAGCAAAGCTGAAAATCAACTTCCCCGTGTAGGTGCTCTGCACTCCTGGAAACCAGTGCCAAAAAGGTCCCCAGAAACGGACACGTTCTAATGACAACACACTGAACCACAGCCATGAGCAAACAATGTCCTTTTGAGCTGTTATGTGCCATCCTGTGCTGCTCCATCTCATTACATTTTATTTTATACACAGATGCAGAACAGTCCAGAATAAGAAGCTAAAAAGGCTTGTATTAGGGATAGCTCAAAAATTTTTTATATAGTTACAGAAGAAATTCCTCTCCCACCCTCCTGAAATGTGATCATTGCAATAACATATATTCCAAAAGAAAGCATCTGTATCAACACCTCCTGACATATATGAATGGAAATACTGACTTTGCCTATTATTATTATAAAGGTTGTTAGTTCTGCTAATAAAATGTTTCTTAAGCTCCACAGCTAGATGGGTTTCCTGTGGAATTGTCTAAACCCTTCCAATGCTAACTGTTTGCAATATTCAGAAAAGTATTTGCAGAACTGCTGTACCAGAATAAGGCCACCTTTCCCAGGAAATACAGCTCCAGTTACAGTTGTATTGAAAAGAGGCCAAAGAGGCCAGAGCAGAGCACTTATAGACATACTTCCTCGTCATACATGGAATGCTGAATTATTGCTGCCATGCAGTGCTTGGGTTTAGAACTGAATTTGCAAGGGGAAGCTGACTGCAGCAGGACCAAAGGGCACGGAGACAGAGTCCTGCACACTTTTACCACTCCAAACCTTTCTGTCCCACACATACAGTGCACTTTAACTGCTCATGGTTCTTGTCTCTTTTCCAAAGCCCACAGGCTGCCTCGCCCTTCATCTTCCTGAATTCTTTACCATTTTCTGGCAGCCATCTGCTGTGTCTCAGTCGGAAATGTCTGCTCCTCTGTCTTAATTTAAAAAAAAAACAAACCCACAACATTTTCTTCCAGTTCTTTTGGAGAGCAGTGCACACCCTGGGCTGCTGCTCACAGTGAGCTATATCTTTGTCTCCATAGCTGTAACTTTGTGCAGAGAGAAAATGGGCAGATGTAAGATCAGCTTGCAGAGTAAAAAGTGGATGAGTCTCCAAACAATCTTCTATTCAAACCCAAATTGATTGCTGAACTTTCAGCTCAATTTTAATTTCCCTTGATGCCTTATTTTTAAAATAAATTTGCAGAGCTTTTTTTTCCATTGGTATTATCCAGCCTCCTATGGCAGCTGTTTCCAGGATGTTCCAAGCAGTCACACGGGGTGGATGTGAGAGGTCTCAATACCTGCAGATTGGTTACAATAACAATCTGCCTTGTCCCTCAGTTCAAACAATTTAAAATGTCATGTCAGGAATGGAAAGATATTAATCACTGCACAGCTAGAGAGAGTTCCTAGGAAGAAGTCTGAAACTGTGGATTCAGAAGCCTGTTGAATGAGATGAGGGGAACCTTTGCCTTGGAAACTCAATTCATCAGATGTGAGATCCTGAAGGTTCTGAGTGCAGGTCCGTGGAGCTCAGCTTCTCTTCTCTTTCAAAGAGAAACACCAGGTTATATGCAGGAGCATTGGCACATGAAGGGTAATATTTAGCTATTTTGAGATAATTGAAATGTAAAACTATGCAAAATAGTTTATTTTCATCGTGACATAAGTAATATTTTGTTTAAGCAGCATTTAATGATTATAACAGCAGGGACCAATGATTTTCTTTCATAATTAGCCCTATTAGAGTGAAGACACGTACATGGTTGACCTTGAAACAAGAATCAATATATTTTTTTTCTTTTGTGTATGTTTTCCCTTTTTCATTTCTTTAATCATTTAACATACTCTTCGATCAATATCTGATGTGGTGTAATATCCAAGAAAGGATTAAATGCAGATGTTTAATGTAAGTTGCATGTTCTTTCATTGTTCTGATGAATCAAATTACAAAACCTTGTAAAAGTGAACAAATGTTTATCCAAGTGTAATGCAGATTCATTATGGTGATGTTAGATTATGTTCTGAGGTAATGATTACATGGTCCATTGAGACGTGTTTATTCTTGATTTTTTTAGCTGACCTATTGTATGATTTTAGGCAAGTTATACCCTTGCTCCCTGCCAGTCATTTTCTTACCATGTTTATCCTGTCTTGTTTATGTAAATAGTAAGATATTTGTAAAAGACTGAGTCATTGACTGTATTTAATAGGATTTACCACAATATGTTCTGGTCCTGTTTGAAACTGCTTCACATTAAATAATTACTTACAATCATGGCTCTTAATCCACTGCAGTCACCAATGGCACATTTTCTTTAGGGAGTCTGTACATTAATCCTCTCTTATACTGATATTGTTGTAATGATATTAAAGTTGTAAGAGGTTAAACTGCAAAATTCCAATCTAGTAATTTCATAACCTCAGAGAGCTTTGAGAATTACTTGGTTTAGTAAAAATTGGAGTAATGGGAATATCAGTTTGTGTAGTAACACTGGTCACCAGTAGCTCAGGCTGTCCTTCAGTTTGAGGGCAGAAGTTTTAAGAACTTGTCAGATATTGCCCACCCTTTTGTTTCCATAAGAATGAAATTCTGCTTCGCAGATTATTTCCCTTTTGCTCTCCTGCTTGCAATATTCAGTTAAATATAGGAGAGTATCACCTTCATGAGAAGCTTCAAGTTTTTATGATATCATAGGAATGAATGGCTGAGCTAAAATTGCAATTAAAGCCTGAAGCCAGATGGAATACCATCAGTAAGACAGGGGTAACGTTGTAATAGGGAAATTTCTAAAGAAACTCAGAAATGAATAAAACAACTCTGTCTTAGAAACTTGGATAACCTTGGAAAAAACAGCATTTTAGAAATACTTAGTCTGGTCATAAAAACGTTTGCTGTTCTTTCTTCTCCCATGGAACATGATAGGTACTAGTTAAAATTCAAGGCCAGCTGGAGGAAGAGTATGGCAGATTTCTCGAAGACATTAAAAAAACCCAACTGTTTTTCCCTTGTCCGTCAAAACCAGAATTGTTCATATTTGAATACATACATACTCAGTAGCAAATAATGTTTGAATAACTACTTAGAGTGAAGGGGTGAAGAAGTCATAGAAGTGGTATTTGAAACTTTCTAGGAAGAGATTCCATGTGGAAAAGGATTTTTCTGGATTTGTTTACCAATTGTGCTCCAGCTGCATTTCCCCTTTTGCTCTTGATATAACTTATTTCATAATCAGCATAATTTACAGTCAGATCTATGTCTTGAGAGATCCTACATCCACGTTAGCACTCTATATGTATATGAGAAACCCCATGATTACCATCATGATAAATTATTAATTTAACTACTGACATGGTAAGTACGATATTTCTATAGAATATTTCAAGCATGTTTCTAAGAGATTATACAATTCAGAAGAAAATTTGGCTCTTGTTAAAATATTTAACTGGAGCCACTTTTAGAACCAAAGTAGCTGATGTCTGTTCCTTAATTTGTGCATCTGTATTTGTGTTTACACAGCCACAGGAATGGCAGGTTTTGCAAAGGGAAGGTACAGAGATGAAAAACTGATTAGTTTCAAGAATCTCCCCCAGAATCATGCACATGCATATTGTACTTCTTGCAAAACCTGCCTGGCACAGAATGAAATCCCTTTTAAGAGGACAGCTGGAGAGTTATGCAACTTCAGGAGGATTATGCAGATGTGTATACGCTGTGAAGTTGCCTGATGGAGTACGAGCCTGTGTAGGTTTGATTTAAAAAGAAAAACTACTTAATTCTCTTCTGTAGTGAATGGAATGTTTCCAGGGAGGGCCAGAAGCATGGAATCTCCAGAACTGAGAAAGTCTGATGAATGCACAGGCCTATACTGGTGTCTTCAGTTTGACCAGCAATAATCGACCAAGTTTAGGCAGGACCTGTGTTACTCTGTACTCCCTATAATGGAAATTATGTTCTCAGTCTCTACAGAACATGTCCAAAGCTCAGTGTAGACAGACTAGTTGTGAATTAGCCCTATTGAAATCCTTTTGTAATATGCCACCTAATGAAGATGGGTATTTTACACATTTTACACAGTTTTATTAAACTGTAAAACATTAAGTAGACATGTTCTATCAAGAATTACATCACTGTAATTAGGAGGCAGATATAATTTTACCTACTGTTTTACTGGAAGAATTTGATCCTGTTTGTACCCAGGCATTGCCCGGGCAGAACTGAGTGCCACAATTTTCAACATTTGCAAACAGGAATGCTGGAAGCAAATATGCAAAGGGAAAGGCATAGCTATTTCTGGTGGCTGAGGGCTCTGTCCACTCAACCACAACACTGCTTCGAGATGGAGAGAGCTGCAGGGAGTCCTGCAGGTCCATCCTGCTGTTTCCACAAACGCTTTGGAGAAATGAAAGGCCTTGCACTCATGAACACAGATCAGAAACTAGAGCTGTTTCTGCTTTTAAGGAACTCATCTCTGACATAGACAAGATACACAGATCACTTTTGAAGTTCAGCAATTCATGTACAGCAGTGCCTAAAGAAGATAGAATCCAGAGGTCATTTCAGGTGGAAAAAGTTGTCAGGGAATGCAAAGCACATGCACTTTGATCATTGATGCAGTATCCTTTATGTAGTATCACATCACTATTGTGAGCATAAAACCAGATCAATAAAATACTCCACTGCAGTTGGTTAACTATTCTGAAACTCAAGCAGCCCAAACCCCCCCTTACTGCCTCATGATGCCTGAGCAAATAAATTGTGGGGCATCACATTTAGTAAATATACTTCATATTTTTCTCCTGCTTCTGTGTTTAGGGATTCTTTGCTGTCTGAATATGAAATGCACCTTAAAAAATTGCCTAAAACTGCAAGTTAGAGGCAGGGATTCTGTAAGCACAACGGGCTGAAATGATTCAAAACCACGTTGTCAGTAGGTGATCCTGATTGTATTAACATCCATTTCACATGAGGGTCACAGCTTTCAGTTCAGTGAATTTACTCTTGATTTATATGTCTATAAAGGACAGGAACAATCGTAAGATACTCCCTGTGATACTCTGAAATCAATACAAAGGACCAAAGAACAAGGAAGGCTGCTAACAAGCTTTCAGGTCATGGACTGAGCACTGCAGTCTACTTGTCAACCATTGGTTGAAAGTGAAGCAAAATCCAGTTATAAATTTTCTAAACATAAGATGTCCATTTGAAAGTGATTTTATTATATTTGTGAAATGAAGAAGGTCATTAGAAACATCAAGATTTTCCCTTTGTTGCCTTGGGGCACTGAAATGCCTAATGTGTGATTTGCACTTACTGCACCAAGCCAGCTTTCTGCAGTTTTGAATTTTCAGGTGAAAATTATTTCTTATTATGCTTTCTGAATGTGTTTCCTTAAATTTCCATTTCTGTGAGCTTGGTCTATTATTATTTCCACTAAACTGGACCTTCTGAAGCTGCAACAATTCTTTTTGTGTAACATAGAGCAGGCTTACCCAAGTTAAAGCTCTTCATATTAGGCTAGACCCTGATATGTCATTTGAAGAATAAGCTGAAGAACAGCCAGAAACATTGTGTTGTTTTACTGCATGTATTTCAATAATAGCCCTGGGCTTACTAGAGATTTGCCATGCTATTTTCCTTTGATGCTACTGTGACACAATTTACAGTTCACTCTTAGGGAGTACCAGTTCACACTCAAGTAAGTTCTTTTTGGGGATTAAATAGAAGGCAGGGATAGGATTCAATTCCTGCACGATAAAAATGAATAGAAATTATTCTATTCTTAGTCCTTGTCTCAAATTTTTCTTAGTGACAAATGATGCAAGTGGCTTGCTTTTAAATGTTCCTAAAGAATTTCTGCCCTCATTTCCTCATGTGAATGAGTGAAGGATTAGGTAGAGCTTCCATGTGCAGTGCCACATCATTTGGCAGGCTTGGAGACTGGAGCTAGAGGAAGTGCAAAATTCATGATCTTAACATAACTCTATTCTTGCAAGGTAGAAAATGCACATTCCCAAAAGCTTCCCATTTACCAACAGCCTGAGAATTGTTTTCCTTTATCCTTCAGGCACTGTGATTGTGACCTTCCCCCTGAGTTGGCAGTTCTCACTGAGCTGAATTCCATGAACCTTCTGAGCTTGTTTGACTCCAAGCTGCAGATATTCCATATTGGATAAGATCCCAGTAATCTGCTATGCTTTTCCTTGTGTTACTTATATACCGAAACAGCAGCTACAGAAATTCTATCATTTCTGTGACTGATGAAAAACCTCTTAAAATATAGGGTCCTGGGTAGTAGTAAGTTTTCCTTACTCTAATTTGTAAGGCCTTCTCTGATGAAGCGTGGTGGAGCATATGAATTCAGTATTTCTGCCACTGCTTGAAGCTTAAACTCATCTCTGAAGATGCAATTATTTACGGTTTTCACCATTTCAGCTTTATGGCTCCCAGCAAGTATGATTAAGGGGGAAAAAAATAAAAAAGGCTAAGTTGCAAAAGCGCGGCCTCTCTCGAGGAGATGGAGTAGGCGGTGAGAAGGGAATTAGCTTAAGACTTCTGTTGTTAAAGGATAAAATTATTCAGATAAACTGTTTGTAAATGTAAAGAATAAATACTATTTGAAAAGTGTGCCTACGAGTAATAGATAAGGACTGCAGAGATGATTTTTTAAAATATTATCCAACCTGTTGGGGTTTTGGGATGGAAATCCTTATTTTTGTACTTGTTTCACTGAACTGCTGTATCGAATTTTTACTTAGGGAGGTCACTTTCTTCACTGTCTTACTAACTCAATAGACCTCAGTCTCAGCTGGGCCTTCTAGGCATTACTTCAATACAAATATACAAATAATGATTCTGAAACTGGAAAATCTCCCAGTCTATTTTAAAAGGGTATTTGTTGTTAGTGTAGATATAAATTACTAAGATGTCCTATTATCAGAGTTGCAGCTGTGAAGCAGGTAATAGGAAAGTAAAATTTGTATTATTTGAAGAGAGAATTGAATCTGAACATATTGATAAGTTTTAATTTTCAAAATTTCTCTATTTTAGGAATAATCTTTGGTTGTACTCAGATTTATTAATAAATATTTCAGAGGAATTTTCTACTAGTTAATAGGGATACTTTTACTTTGTTTCTTAATAGATACTCTTTATGTGCATCTTTACTCACTAAAACAATGTTTAAACTGAACAAATGACCGATTAATATCAGCAGTGGGTGAATCAGTGAGAATGAGTGGTGTGGTTTTTCTGGAGAGTGAAGAAATCAGCATGGCTGAAATGTTTCTGAAATGATTTCTTTCTAGCAGAAAAATTTTAAGTATGGTTGGTTGAAACTGCTCCATCGAAATTTCTCAACAATAAATTAGTATGTTTACTAGAAACATGTTTTTCCTCCAGAAATGTTTCCTCTGGAAGATGTTGATCTTTCTCTTTTTAAAAATTCATGGTGCACAAAGCCAATATATTTTGGCCAAAGCTGTTCAATATTTTTCAGGGAAAATTATATATGGCTAGATTTGCACTTGGAAAAAAATCCTAAACCCTCGTTTGGGGCTTAAACTTTCTTTAGAGGTAAAGCTGACAGGGAAAGTGACAGATCTGAGGGCCATCAAACTTTATGATATTTCTCAGATCTTCCACAAATCTGAACTTAGTGACTTGTCCCAATTTGTGGCATAATAAGATGCTAAATAAGGCCTGTCTTTCTGTAAGGTTGGAAGCATGATGATGGGCAGGACAGGAATGCTTTATTGTCGCTGCCTGTGTACTCCATGTTTTTGAGATTTCTGACCTAGGAGAGTTATTTTGGCATCAGATTGACATGAGCAATATGAAGAAGGGTAGAACAGTATTGAAAAAGTGTTTGGTTCACTCAGTGGTTCTAATCTCTCTCCTCAAAATAGGTGTCTCTTATACTGGGAAGGAACTGGTTAGTAGCAAATGAGAATTCTTCAAGAGGGAAATCAAATGTCCCAGTACTAATTAGTTGAAATTAGGATCATTCAAATATTTATATAGAGAAGGCAAGTATTCCGGGAACATGCTGGGATAAATCACATGGCTGGAATATTAATAGTGAGGCAATAAATCTGAACAGAAAGAATCAAGGTGAAAACATAGGGGAAGGATTGTACTATTTATCGAAAGACAATTATACTAGCTGGAAAGTACAGATGGTTAGTGGAAGAAGTGGAAAACAATGAAATTTTGCATTTTCTCTCTCAGCATAATACATAGAAGGGAATTAAGATGGAAATCTACCATGGGCCACAAAATCAGGACAAAGTGACTGAACCAAATACTGAAGATGCTGAAGGAAACTTTGATCCATCTCTGCAGTTCTGTTACTTCCTCCCCTGGATCTGAGGGCCAACTTGTGTGTGTGGACAGTTCAGGTGCAAGGCTGTGCTCAGGCAGGAGCTCTGGGTCAGCACAGAAGGAATTTGAACCTGTGTTATCAATGAGCACAGACCTGAGAAGGTGCCCACAGCTGGTCCCTGTGTGAGCAGCATCTTGCAGGTGAATCTCTTGGCCTCAGTGAATTGCAGGCAGCATCACCTTTTTACTGTCCCGGGCTGCAGGTGCCCCAGCAGTGACACTCAGAACAGGGTTGGGAAGAATTGCAGGCTGCTCTGTTCTGTCTTGGAGAATGGACACTTGAATCTTCAATAGCTAAAGTGAGAGCTGAGTCCCATGGTCCAACAGTGACAGGCTTTGAAATGTGAAACTGTCCAAGTTCTTCTAAGTAAAGCCCCTGAAATTCTGGGGTATGTCCCATGCTGCTCCTGGCTCAGAATCACCAAGCAAAATCACCAAGTCTCCTGAGGAGCCTGGGCACACTGAGCATGCCTGGGAAGGGCTTAGGAGCTGGTTCTCAGAAATCTCAGGATGAACAGGCAGAGGGGATGCCCTGCTTTTATACCTTCAGTCAGTAGTTTTCTGTTGAAGGCAGGATTTTATTAGTTAAAGATGTTAATATCTCTGTAATATTACCTGATTTCTTACTCCAAGAATCTAAGGGACTGGCCTGGGTATTACTGCTTTAATTCGGTTAATTTTCACTTCACTTATCTTAGAATATTTCTTTGGCACTTTCTTAAAAAAGAAGTGGAAGTGAAATTATTAGTAAGTGCTGAATAATTTCATAGTTTATTAATAGTTCTATCGGTCTATTTTTTGTGTGATGGATTGTTTTGTTACCCTGCTAAAGTAAAAAGACGGGGAAGGTAGGACTGTTTCAATTTTAATTATTGCTCTTTAGCTTGCAATGCTTCAAAATCCTCATTAAACACATGCTTTTTTATGATGCATGGTAGTGCATCATAGTGCTACATAATGGCAAAAGAGTTCAAACAATATGAAGCTTGGAAATGTCAAGTGTGAAGGAAATGAACTGGCACACTGTTTTAATTTTTCTTCCTTTTTATTAAGCTTTTTAACGTTGCATAGCCACAAAGTGTGCACGGCAGTCAAGGGTGAGAGCAAAGACAATCATATGCATGAGAAACACAGGCAATGTGCACACAGGCACCATCCTTCCCATCAGGAGTCAGGAATGAGAATTCTTCGTTCGGGGAACCTCTCACCTAAGAGCTTGGACTGCTTTGGGCCATAAGCAGACTCGAAGTTACCTGCTTAGGTGTTGGTGTGCTCTTTGCAGAAGGCACAGTGCTGCAGTCCTGCACCTCCCCTCACAGCTCCACTAATAACAGCAGAAAAGTGATTTTCCCTTGAAAACAGCAAGAGATCTTAGAAATTCTAGATACAGTAAATTTCTCATTGCAATGTGCAGTTATATGTGTTTAAAACACCTTCAGAGCAGTATTGGTTATTAAGTTTAGGAGCTATTAAACTTCCTAAGCAAAATTAAATGTTGTGAGAACATCTCCAAGGGAAGGTCTGGCTGCAGTTTATGCAGATGTACCCTAGCTGAAATAGGAACAGATAGCACAAGCTTGGTGTGGATTAGAAAATCTGTAAATCCAAGAAATACTCCACAATCTGTGCTGAGCCTTGTATCAGTTCAGTTACAGGGCTGTTCATACCTCTGCTGGCTTGTTTAAAACTAATTCAGGTGTTTCAGCTGCCAGAACACCTTTCCTTCAGGCTGGGCATTCATTCAGGACACACAGAGCATCATTTTCTCCTTTCAGTATGCCTGTATCCAGTGAAGGCAAACATCTGTGTGACTGCAGTCATGGCTGGCAGCAGCACAGCCATACTCTCAGATCAAATTATCCAAGCACAGTTGCAGAATCTAGTCCTTCTCCCATCATTCTAGTGAAATGAATATGGTGTGACTTCATTCACATCAATTAATTTAGAGGATTGTGGACTATAATTAATGTAGCAGTCCATACATTCCACACCGACTTTTTTCTAGTTGATTCTAAATTATGTGGAAGCATCCTTCTGGAGACAGCCATGGCAATGCCCCCCTAAGGAAACCCAGGCCACAACCTCATCTGTCTGTGACAAGAATCCCTGTTTAAGAAATGGAGAACTAGTTTTGAGGAGGATATTTCCCTGAATTTCTCTGCTACAGTGGTGTAATGGTAGAGACGTAAGGACTCGAATTTCACTCCTCCGGGCTCTGTGGTGGTTGGCATGCTTTGGACCATCTCCTCAGGGTCAAACGTGCATCCGTTTTTCCTGTAGAAGGATAATGGGCCCGTTGCTGTGCCATGTGGCACATCTTCAGTTGGTCTAAATCTCACTGAGAATTTATTGCAGAAAATCTTGGCTCTGCTGAAGCCAATGGCAAAACTCCCACTTCAGTGGGCATCAGGATTTATTCCAGCGAGTGCAGTGGAAGCACAGTTTTTACCAGCTGTAGATCTGGCTTCACTGTTTGACACTGGTTCTTAGTTTGGTTTTGTTTAAAATTTTAAAGGAGGTTGTAAAACAGTCCCCCCAAGCACTGGAGCCCATGGAGCTTTTGTCTCCATGTGATAAGGTAACAACATGTGCACATAGAACTTGGTTTCTGCATAGAAATAAACTGCATGAAGGCAGTTACTGATTCTTTTTGTTTATATCATTACTCTGCAGTACAGCTGTTATCCATATTAAAGTACATTTTCTAACCTCCAATATTTTTAAGAGTAAAAATCCATCTTAATTAGTAGAACTAATGGCTGGGTTGTTTTGTATTTGTATAATCTACTCTGTCTCTTTTTTTGTTGGATGAATCATATACAAATAAAAACTTTGATTTCAAATGTAGAGGGCCAACCTCTCTCCCTTTCAAGTTTATGTGCAGAAGTTATTTCAATTTGAGCAGGATGGGATGGATGAAACACAAAAAAGCCACATCATCAGCTTAAAATACAAGTCCAATAAAAATGAAGTTGGAACTTTACCAGCTGTGTACTGATGAAAGCATATGAGATTTTAAGTAAGAGAAGCTGCTCAATATGGACCCAAACCCAAACCAAAACAAAACAAAAAAAATGAACCAAACCAAAAGGAAGAACTGGCAGAAGCCTGGTGCAGACAGCAATTCCAAATAGGGGTCATTTAAAAAGATAAGAAAAGGGATGTTTGAATGCAATGTACAAGTTGATCTACCTCGTCATTCAGAATAATCTTTCCCTTTGTATCCTTAGCCCAAAAAATGGGAAAGCCAAACCAGAACATAAAACCAAGCAAGCAGAAGTCATATACTGATCAGGGCTGAGGTCCATAAAATCTCTTCTTGGGCAGGGAGCAGGACTGGCTTGCTGTTATTTTTCTTCTATACCTTTCATTTGTATCCATAATACAGGGGTGGAAGGTAATAGCTGGACCCTTAGTCATAAAGAAGCAAGAATAATCAAGGATACCCAGGAAAATTCCTTGGCAGAAGACCAGCTTCCTGCAGGAAGCCATTGCCTGCAGCTTTCCAGAGAGGTCTAACACACGCAGAAACAGTGAGAATCAGCCTGGGGTAGGTAGGGCTGTAGGCTGGCAGGGCCACTGGGAGCACAAGAAGGGCTAATAGGATTCTGCAAGGTTAAAGAGTAAAGTGGTGAAAACAGCAGATGATCCCAGTAATGTAAAAGCTGAGTAAATATATACATTATTTGAAGGGAATAAGCAGTATGGCATATATCCTGGCCATATGGAAACAAATATAACTTGTTTTTTTACCATAAAGGCCACTCTTGATTATTTAATTATTTAAAAATCCTTCTTCAATATTGTATTTATAGTATTCCTAAAGACTTTCAGGGTCTATCTCTCCAACTGCAGACATTTAATATAAGATTGCAAGAAGTAATTTCAGTCTTATTAGCAAATAGTCCAAACAACTTTTCCTGTGAAATGGCTGCTTAGAGTAATTTATTGGATCAGATGAAGATCTCTGACCGTGATTTGCCTCTGCCGGTGGCAATTTTTTCATTTGGGTCCCTGTTGTCAACTGGAAACCAAGACTGCAACACAACTCATGCCGAGGTGCCTTAAGTTTGTCAGCCTCGTCTGTCTCTGCTCGTTTCCTTACGGATGCGCAGCCGGGACGGCGCGGCCCGCAGACCCCGCTATGGGGACGCTGCCCCAGCTCCCGGGAGCTCCCGAGCCGGACGCGGGGCGTTTCTTTTCTCCTCCACACGCGTTCTGCCAACTCCCGTCCCCGCCAGCGGGCCCGTCCCGGAGCGGGGCGCGGCGCGGGGCGGGCGCTGCCGGCCGGGGCTGCCCGGAGCGCGGCGGGGGCGGCGCGGGGGCTCCCGGCGGGGCGGGCGGTCCCGTCCCCGCTGCCCGCGGCCCGTCCCCGCTCCCCGCGGCCCGGCTGCGCCGTGTGGCAGCGCCTCTGTCAATCAGCCTGACTTCACTCCGCACGCCCTGTGCTTCCAGTACTATACCCCCGCCGCCTCCTGGTGTCTCTGCTTCGCTGCGAGCCGGGAGCGCGGCCGCCACTGCCGCTGCGGCTGCGGCTGGGCGAATGCGCGGGCGGCGGGGCGCGGGGCAGCGCTGAGCGGGGCTGCCGCCTGGCCCGCCCCGGCTGCGGGCAGCCCGGGCGCCGGCCCCCGCGTCGGGCCGGGACCGCCGCGATGGACCCTCCCGCGGGCATCGCCTGCGTCCTGCTCTGCTGCGCGCTCACCCTGCCCGCCGGCGCCCTGCGGCGCCCCGGGGACAGAGGTAGGTCTCCGCCGGGACGCCTTCGGGGCTGCTCGCCCTGCCCCGCCGCCGCCGGCCGGTGTCCGCAGCCCGCCCGTCCCAAGTAGCGGCTCGTCGCCCCGCGGCTTTCGGCTCCCCTTGAACTTCTTCTGCGGCTACTTTTGCCAGGTTTCCAGTTGTTTCCTGCAAGCGGCAGGCGGGGACGGGGACCGGGCTGCCGAGCGGCCGGCGGGGAAGGGACGCGGGAGCCCCCGGCAGTGACAGCGCTGCGCCGCTGCCCGCAGCCCCGCGCCGCCCGCTGCCTGCCCCGCGGAGCGGGCGAGCCCCGGCGGGCAGGGAGCGGTGCCTGGGATTCCCCGTGCGGGCTGAAACACATGGCAGCTCGTCTGCCTCCTCCTCCTCCTGCCCGGGCCATCGCCTCCGTCCAAAACTCCCGGGCTCCTCACTGAGACCGCTCCCGATCGCTGCCCGCGGCGTCCCCATCACCGCTCGACTCAAACCCGCCGCACCGGGGGTAGTTTGAGGGACGTGCCTTTGCCTTGCAGGCTTACCACCTGCAAACCCAACCTCTACCCCTGCCCCTGCGAGCAGTCCCGAAGTGAATCAACGCCCTCTCTTCAACGCTGGCCATGCGGGAAAGCCCCAGAGTCCCCGAGGGTGTGTGACCTGGTCACTGACTGGGTGTGCAGGGGTGCGGGGTCCGGGCTGGATGGGCAAAGGGGAGCGGGACCTCACTGTAGGAGTACGGGGTTCTGGCAGGAGGGAGGGCTCACGCTGCCGTCTGGTATTTTGGGGAAGAAAAGGCAAGTTTGAGTGAACTCAGCACACTTCATGCAGGTGAACCAAGTGCCTGCAAAGAGTGCACTGTCCATCTGACTTATGTAAGTGTCTGCTGTGCTAATGAATAATGGAATAAAAATCCCGCGGCATCAGGATATGTTTAGTTCTAGTATCTCTGTCTTCTCTTGCTTTCTCCCTGTAAAGATTCAATCCTGAGGAATATAGAGGAGTACAGCCTTGTCATCCCCACAAGCACCGATTCAGAGGGCAGGTTCCTATCCCACTTGGTGTCTGGACCGCCAAAAGCACGCTTCAGGAGAGCTGCGGAGGACTTGCAACATGAAGCAGCAAATGAGCAGATATTTTACAATGTCACTGTTTTTGGAAGAGAGTTTCACTTCAGGTTACGGCCAAACTCCAGGCTCGTGGCCCCTGGAGCAACAGTTGAGTGGCAGGAGGACTCTGAGGAGACTCATATTGAACCTCTCTATGGGAATTGCCTCTATGTTGGGGATATCACTGATCTGCCAAATGCTTCGGTTGCTATCAGCAATTGTGATGGACTGGTAAGTTACTTTTGTTACTATATCAAAGATAATGATATTAATTTCTTACAGTCTTCAAATATAAAATGTGTGGACTGTCAGAAACTCACACCTCATATGGTAACTGTGAATGCAAATTAACTAATGTTCCCTTGTGTGGGAATAGCTGCGCTGCACCAGGAGCTGCTTTACAGACAGTGGCACTAGAAGTTTGAGTACATGCTCTGAGGTAGCTACTCTGGAACAAAACAGCTGAAACCAGTGTTTATGTTGATTTGTGGTCAAGTTACTTGAGGGATCTGATGCTCTAAACCAGAAAGTTAAATGGCAAGTTCTCAGCATTTTCTTCCACGTCTCACTTCCAGCCTCCAAGGGTAACTGCTAGAAAGAGTTAATCCCAAATAATGGGCTGGACTACCCTGGAAACAAATTTGATAGGTAAAAGATTGGTTTGTCCTGGAAAATTTTAATTTATTCAGAGTCTGTTTTCTTGGATATTTCACTTGGTGAGTTTCATTGCCTAATCAAGTGATTGATGAAAAGTTGCAGAAGACTTTGAGTTTTATGGGCAAAACAGCCCCCTGTGATACATTTGTCAAAGCTGTGTGTTTTAAAACTGGCTGCAGCTTTCTGTTCTGGAGTGCATGTTCAGCACTCAGATTGTCACTGTTTGTCCCTGACATCCTAAACTGTCACACTGTCATTTGAGCAGTAATTACTGCACAGCGATTTGTTTAGTGAGAAAAGGGCTCTATTTTTTATCATAATGACCAATTTATCCAGCCTATATTTCCTTGCTATAGCCTTTAGAGTTTGCAGTCTGAGATTGCTTAATTGTAATGCATTCTGGCTCTGCATAAAGAGCCAGTAGGAGTCAGTTGTATTTCTATTTATTTAGTCATAGGAAGTTGTTCATTTGCTGTGCCAGGAAGATGACATGTATGGAGATAGTATGTTGGCTATCTGAGAATGGAAGGGAATCAAATTCTTTTCCCCTTAGTCTTTCCTTTCCTGTGGTTTCTTCTAGCCATGTGCATTCCTGTTTTGAGAAGCAGGTTTTAATGTTGCAGTTGTTTGATGTGGACAGCTGGCTGAGGGTAAGAGAAGCACCAGGACTGAGCAAGAAGAGCCATTCAGAGAGCAGAGTGTGAGCCTGCAGTTCTGCCTCGGGGGGGAAGCAAAAGTTCTGTGCTCTCCCTGTATCTAGCACAGATCATTTTGTGTAAGGCAAATTTACTTGCTCAAGATTTACTTGCTCTTTGCTTTTAGAACTGGGGCAGAGCCAAAGCTCTTCTTCGTTGTTCATCTGTGCTAAAAGGTGGAGGAAGATCCTGTTCATGGATACTCCTTGCCTTGTGCTTTTCTCCTCAGCACACGTGTTGAATGTAAGGGCAGGGGGGAGCTTGTTCCTGCTTCCTTCCAGTGTTTGGCTGAGTGTGGGCTCCTAATATTTAGAAAAAAGAGTTATGATAAAATAGAACAGGAGTTAAACCCAAACTTTGGAAGAGACTCTAAAGGTCCAAGGCCTCATGTTGCATGTAAACATGACAAAGAATGAGAATGGTTTATAAAATGAAGTGAAAATATAAATGAAAAGGCTTTATAAATTACCACTTTTTTCACATTTATAAATGCACTCATAAATGACTGGAATCCAGACAGCTACCAAAGGAACTGCAATTTTCAACTTGTATGCCCAACCCCTGTGCCTGCCTTTTCCAGTGTTCTTGTTTCCATTAGAAGAAGCTGGAGAGTTGGTTTGGGCTGGGAGGTGCCACATTCTAATCTGGGTGATTTTCATATGGAATTGCAATTTCTCTGGTTCTGCTAATACATTTGGAAATGGGTTACTGCTTCCTCCAGGCTGTATCTACATGGTAGATGTTGCAGGGTAGAGATGTATTTTTTTTGCCCAGGTCATTGAGGCCTTCCTGCAGGAAGCATTGCCTCAATACCTTTAGGCTGTAAAGATTTCCCTGAGACTGTGCAGTAAATCTGTTTTGGAAGAACAAATTGAACGCCAGTCCCTTGGGTACCATGTTCCATCTCTACCCTTTCCCTCCATCTCAGTTTCTTTCTTTCTTGTGGGGTGAATGTATGAAACAGATTATCAATAGAATTACACAAACTCAAAGGAATTATACCAATTTTTCTTCAAAAGCCATAGCTCTGTGGACAGAAATAATAAGCAAGTAGCCACAGAAGTTAATACTGCTTGTAATTGTCTCTCCCTTTACCTTTTATTTCTTGTTTTTTTGCAAGGAGTATTGAAGAGTCCTTGGAACAATGTGTTGCCAGCAAGACATACTTAGAGACCACTGGGCTGTATGCTTTTCTTGGGTTTGTTGACTTTTGGATGTGAATAAAGGCATGGACAAGGCTATTCTCAACTGCTTTTCTATGTCCGTTTTTTACTTCACACCTAGTTTTCTTCAGTGGACCCAAGTATTTCCACC
Source organism: Acridotheres tristis (assembly GCA_037013685.1). Lineage (NCBI taxonomy): Eukaryota > Metazoa > Chordata > Aves > Passeriformes > Sturnidae > Acridotheres > Acridotheres tristis. The sequence goes on from CM072900.1 coordinate 7,387,510, forward strand.
TTTTCTCGGTTATTCTGGAGAAAGGAATGGTGGATCTCTCTTACAACTGAGTTTTTAACTGACAAGTGTTAGAATTTTACATTATAAACTTGATTAATTGAATTCCTGGTATTTATTTTTGAAGTGTTTGCTTTTGAAGGTGGTTTGACATCTGTCTATGCTTCTCGTGGTCTCCTGTCTTTTGCATCAGCCATCAGGGCTGAAACAATACTGGACTTGAAGTGTCCCACTTCAATTTTTACATTGCAAACTTTTGTTGATTGAATCTGGTTTAAGCCAGCACATGCATCTGCCACCTTGCCAACTTCTGATGTTATTTCCTTTGAACATCCCTTTTAGTTTGCACTTCACTGCCAACTATGTCTTATTTTCCAGTTATTGTCTTAGAAGAGTCTGGCTGGTGGGTTTGGTATTGCCAAATGAAAAGGTGTTGGAGGGAACTTACATGAAAATAGTAGATCTGTGAAGGGATTTTTGGACTATACTATAAATGATGAAGATCTGCTGCCCTGACCAAGGAGATAAGCTTTTGTTAGGGTACTCACAGTTTTCTGTATCAGAAGTCAAGAAAACATTTATTGACCTAAAAATCAAATCTGAGGCAGATGAAGAGAACTTCAGAAGTATGTAATCTAGGTGTGTTGTCACCTGATTGCAAGGAGAGGGTCATTAAAAATTGTGGGTGAAGAACCAAAGTTAAAGCTAATCAGTAGATTTTTAACAGCTGTCTGAATTATGAATGTGATTTTTACCATTAAAAAAAAAAAAGTACTGTGAAAGCTTTCCCACTTAAGATAAAACCACTTTGGACAACTCATTATCATCTTGGTTGGCCTGATAGCATTGAAACTAATTCTCCACTGAGTGGGCAGAACAAGCGTGGTCAGTTCTCCATGGCCTGCAGGCTGTGGTGGAAGGTGTTGTGCTTTGAGTATGTTCTTGGTCCTTGGCCAGATTCTTACTTGTGGTGCCGCTGGAGGATGAGAGAGCTGGCTGTCCTCTCCAAGGGTTGTGAAGGAGAAGTGGTTGGAGGCTGTAAAAAAATGCTATAAAACAACAAAAAGCTAGGATTATACGAATCCTTCCAGATTATTGCCAAACTATGGGAACTGTCCTTCTTCACCTCAGCAGATGAACCTGCCATTGTAGAAGAACTCTTTACACATCTAGATTTTTGATAAATACTTCTGCAGTGCTTGAGGCAGATGTGCCAAAAATGCCTTCTTGAGGTCGACAGGATGGCACTATTTGGTTGTAGAAATTCAGAGGCATAGACTCCCTCCGAGTCTCCTCATGATATTTGTAGTTTGTGAGCTAGAATGTGTACTCAGACAGGAAGAACACAATATGAACACCACATCTAAAGTGGATAATGAACAAATGATTAACTTAGGCTGCAGTGCAGAGTCAGATGTACTGACAGGACTGAGAAGACTGAGGATCACTACTCCATGATGAACAATCAATGTGATCTGATTGCACCCACTGAAGCAAAGGAAGGAGCATCAGTTTCAGCAGCACACCACGATGTCCTAGTTAACCTCTTCCTTTTTTAAAGCTAGAAGATCATCTGTCCAAAAATTTCACAATATTGTCATTAAAATGGAAAGTTATTAGTAGAAGATGTATAGAAATGGCGCTTTTCAAGCCATCTCTGGCTGCTTGTTTTCTAAATGAGCTGTGAGCATTATGAGAGTACCAAGACAGGCACCTTACAAGTGCAGTGGACTTGTTTCTTCTTGTGATGAACCAGGCACGGTTTGCTCTACAACATTTCAGTCTTTCCTGTGCTCTGTGCTAACCCTCCCAAACTGTTAGCGAGCAGCCTGCTGGCTGGGCTGGCTGCTTGCCCAGACTCTGTTTCTTCTAGAAATGCTTGGAACACCAGCAGTGCTTTTTCGACTCATGCCCAATGCGACTTTATCTGTAGCCCTGGGTTCGCCTGGGTGGGTTTGTGGTGATCCATTTCCCTTTCCTAACCGGTCATGGATTCTCAGGAACTGGCTGGTGCTTTGGTTGCTGTCAATACAAGTGCACATCTGTCAGTTGTCCCAAGATGTTGTTAGGTATTTATATTATGAGTATTTTCTTTCCTGTTTTAAATGAGATAACAAAATTGGTTTTCCTCAATTTTTATTTTACAGGGTTGTATTAATGTAATCTAATTTCTGAAGTGTAAATGTAGAATCTCTTGTTCAGATCCAGTCAATGGTGTTTCCTATGAGCAATTCCAGCTACCCATGTGAAATGCCCACCTTTCTCCCCTTCCTCTTGCTACCTTCCCTGCATTCCTAAAGGCATTTAGACTCCTTGTGAAGTCTAGCCTTGTTTAGTATAGTTCTTCTCCACTTTGAGCATGAGCGTGATCTCTTTGAAATCAGTGAATTTTAAGGTTATGTTGTTATATACTGCCCTGACAGAGGTGCTTTCTTGGAACTGCCCACAGAGTTGAAGGTGAATCTGTCACCTTAGGTGGAACATGTAATTTACCTGGATAAGGGGGTGAAGGAGCTGCTCACAATGAATATACCAGGAGAAGACAGACATGCTTATGTAACTGTGTTACTTTTCCTTTTAGACATCCATCTCCTGCTTTCATATGGATTTACAATTTAGTAGTGTTCCTTTTTGATCTGGTTTTTGGATTACACGGGTTTGTGATGTAGCAAAAAAGCAGAGCTCAAGGTAGCACAATATTATCTTCAAAGTCTGGTCAGGTCTAGTGCCTGACAGTTAAAACAGATGCCTGCTACAAATAATTCCAGTAATTCCTTTTCTGTATGCTAAATTCTTAGCATTTACATTATGATGGGGTTGTTTCCATTTTAAGGGGATCAAAACTGGGCATATATGATCTTTTCATTTGGGAACATTTTCTCATTAAATTAATCCAAAATCAAACCAAAGTTGCCATCTGTGTTTCTTTTTTTCTTTCTCAATTTTTTAGTGTAATGGCAAAATTCACTGTGGGCTTTTTTGATAAGTAGAACTGTAATACAGTGGCAGAAGTGCAAATAATTTCTGTGACACAGTACAGAACAAAATGTAAAAGCCATTCTCATTAAGGAAACAGCAGTCCTTCCTCTGCAGATGATCAATGGGATCACCATTAACCCTTTATCAAGGAAGGGCATTTTGAATTCAGCTGGGGTTTCCACATGGGTAAGCCAAGCATGTATGTGAATTCTAGCACAATCAGAGCCTGACTGCACATCCCCATCTACACACATCATTTAAAAGACCTGTGTTTCCCGGCAAAGCAATGGAGCTGTTTTGATGCCTAACACTCCAGCATGTCCATGTTTCCACAGGATAGAGACTTTGCTTTGTAGCCCATTCTCTGGGCTTCTGCTGTTCATTTCCCTGGCCAACACAAGCCTAGTTGGACAGTCCCTTCTGCTGTGTGAATTGCACAGGCTTTCCCTTTTAAAAGTTATGGTGTGAAAGACAGAGTGTAAACACTATGATTCAGCCTCCGACTGGAGTAAATTATCCTCTGCTGTCCTTAAAAGAGACTCTGTCATCAGTAAATACTATTTTTTTTCTTTGCATCTTCTGTGCATGGTTTATCTCACCTACATTTTATCTGAGAGCAAAGCAAGTAATTTCCTACATCATACAGGTGGACACCATCTGGACAGAGTATCCTCAGGCAGTCAAAACTGGTATCTTTGTGGTATGTTATAGGCCTTTGGATAAAATAGAAGTATTTATTTGTGTCCTGTTTGACTTGTGTTGCATTGTCTTCATTGTAGTAGTGTCTGCTGTACAGTACCCTTTGACCCTACAAAAACTAATTTTCCAACTAGAATATTAAACTCTATACATCCAAGGAAAGGTGCCTAGTGTCTCTCGCTTCCCATCTTGAAAGACCCAAATATAGGAACTAATTTTGATAAAGTCGTAATTAATTTCTGGGGTAAGCAGAACATCTATTTTGGGAAGTCTGTCCCTCCTTATCTTCCGAAGGTGTGTCCCTCAAAAAGTGCTGTTAGCTCACTTACCTGCCAGCTCACTACTCCTTCCTGGTGTGGTGAGGGTGTTTCCTGAGAATTCAAGACTCCTGCAAATGGCAAGACATTACCACATTTCAGGTTAGTTACATGTTTTGCTACAGAAAGTTAAAAATTTTTTTTGGATCAACCAGAATTCCAGCTCTTGCATGGAGCAGGACCTTTTCTCCAGAGATCACACTAGTGTTTTATTCGACCTACTTCTGAGTACTTTTTATTTATGGTGACTGTTGCTTTGTAAGCAGGTCATACCATTACTTAATGGCACACTAGGACATTTCTGATACCGGCTCTGATTAAAACAGAGCCAGGGAGCAGGTCTTGAGTGTCTTGCAGGGGGTTGCACAACCTTGCTCTGATGTGCACACCCTCCTGTTTGGATCACTTTGTCCCTTTATTGCTTTCTTTCTTGCAAAGTTTCAGTAAGTTCTCTAACACATCACATCTGGTTCCTTTAGCCCCTTTATCTGAGTGTGTTTTAAATTCATCTTTGTTTGCAGAGTCTTGACACAGCGGGTTCCCAGTTTTAATAGTCTGCAAATGAAAGGCCCACATTTCCCCCCCCCCCCCCCCCCCCCCCCCCCCCCCCCCCCCCCCCGCTATTTTCAGCACTGCTCTATTAAACTGTAACATTGAAAAGAAGAGTGTCCTCTTCAAGTGCAGAAGAGTACATTGCTTCCTCATATCTAAATCCCAGCTTCACTTATAGATCTTCTCAGTTATTCCCAGGTCTCAAAACGTCTGGTACTTTCTTCAGATCTGGAGTTCTTGGAGTCGTAAGTGTGCATCTCAGCATTAATGTTTCTGCTTTTTCTTCTGAGTAACTGTTTTTTGTTTAAAGAAAGAGTTTTAAAGTAAGTGTTTCCCTCAAGGAAAAGACAGAGATGCCGGTTCTCCTTCTTGAAGTCTCAAAAATCACCAGGCCAGTGAAAATCATCCCAAGTATGTTGTTTTGAAGGTGTCATTTTACAGTACAGATGAGTTTCTCTTTACACCTTGTTTTGTCTTGTGTGTGCTTCTGAAAGACTTTGTGCACTGGTGTGGGTTCCGTGGGCTGGCTGCCCCCCAAGTGGGGAAGGTTCATTTACTGAACATGGTGACTTCAGTATCATTTTATCCTCTCTAATGCCACAGAGAGAACCTGCCCTCAAAGCTAATTCCTATATTTGTTTTTTCCCCTGTTTGTTTTCCAAATCTTTGCCTTGCTGAAATGGAAGTCTCCTATGTACAACTTGCTGTTACTTTTTGGTCTTGGCATCTCAAGTGTGTTCAAGTTTTTCAGTGTTAACCATCAAGTTTATATTTTTTATTTTATTCCTTTTAAATTGGTTTATGTAAAATTTAGTATTTTGCCCCTTTATTGCTGCATTTGTGACATTTATCTTCAAAATAGAGACAATATTAATTCTTCACTTATGCAGCTCTCTGTGGAGAATTCAGAGCTTGGAATTGCCCAGTGTCCCTGGCACTTTCTTACTCTTCCACCTGCAAAGTACAATTTTACCACTTTTCTTTTTGATGTGGTGAGCTATAAATACAGCTACTCTAACTTCTTTCCTACTGTCATTCCCTTTAAATTTTCCTGTAGTTGCCACCTCTGTGTTTGAATATCATTACATGGTCAGACTGCTTTTTCCCAGCATTTAACCTCTAGCCTAGTGGACCTCAGGGGACAAATTACAATCTATTTTCCACTGAAATTAAGTGTGAAGCCTACTAATCCTGTAATGAGAAAGTCAGTGGATATCACTGGTATCTGTGCATAAGAAGAGCTTCTTCTACCTGTAACTAGATACAGCTGATTTATGCATTTAAGTTATTTCTCTTCACTAAATGTGTGGGGTATAGGTTGCTGTTATTGCCCTGTAAGGAGAGTGAATGATCTTTAGAGTTTTTTGAGGCAAGAAAACTGGAAAGGAATACCTGGCATATGGTGAACATTTAAGCTGTTTTTTGAAAAACATGAAATCAAAATATCTACCTGAGGTTTAGGGTAGCACAGAGCCACACCTTGATGTAGGCCCTGAGTCTTTAAGCCTTTATTAATGTGTTTTCTGATTTTCTGTCACTGTGAGAATAATGAAGTGGATGTGTGGAGAAGAACCTGCGTGGCTAATGAGCAGGCTGGCCAGCAGCTCTTTTCTTTTACCCCATCACTTACCATCCTGACAAGAAGCAGCCCATGAAATGGCAGGGGGCATTGAATTTTGTGAATGATACAGCAAATTTCTACAGGTGCCCTGAGTGCAACTCTCTCAGCCTGCTGCTGTGCCTGCTTCCCAAGGCTGTGGGCAGTCCCTCTTTCACCCCTCTGTGCCCTGGGTGCTGCTGGGCTGCTCCTGGGAGAGCCCTGGACATGCACCAGCCCACTCAGGCAAACCCATCCAAAGGCACCTTCACATCACACAGCCAGGATGGGCTCTGCAGACTCAGGGCTACTCTTGCACAATTTGGTCTGTGGGAGGGATTTCTCTTTCAAGTTTTGTTTCTGAACATGTGCTTTTTTGGCATGATTTAATGAGTATTGTAGAGTATAGAATGGAGAAAGTCAAAATAATACATCGAGTCCAACAGAAAAGAAAGGCTTACTTTCTTGGGAGTAAAACTATTTCAAGAGCTAAGCATAGTAATGCACCACATACATTTTAATTCAAATACAGTAAAATAATAGAATTTAGAAAGGAACAGTGGAAAGCACAGATTTTACTTCAAGCACTTGCTGAATTTTTTGATTAGATGTTAGGAAAAACTTCTTCACCAAAAGGGGTGTCAAACTTTGGAACAGGCTGCTTGGGGAAGTACAGATGTGGCACCCGGGGCCATGGTTTAGTGTGGACTTGACAGTCCTGTGTTAATGGCTGTTTTTAAAGATCTTCCAAGTCTCTTCCAACCTAAATGATTCCATGGCTCTGTGATTCTAATTTCTCTGCTCTTTCTCCCATATGCAAAAGGCAGAACTAACATCCAGTATCTGCCCATAGCAGCTGCATCTTGCATTTCTCCCATGGTAAAGTGTGTGACTCCCAAGGCTGGTACAAGGGCTGGTGCCCATGGCCATCACATCACCTGCAGGGCATTCCCACTCCCATGACAGAGCCCATGCTTTGGAAAAAGAGGCTACAGAAAACACAGAGATTAACCAAGGGTAGGTGGCAGCACAGGCTGTGGTTACTGTTTTAATAGTGGGTTTATTTGTTTTAAATCATGTTTTTTGGGTAAATCATGTTTATCCAACTCACATGCAGAAGAATATACTTCTTCATTTTTTAGAGTGCTAAAATTGCAAGGCTTTTCTCTTTATCCAAGCAGAGGAGCTGTGAAAGGAATGTGAGGGATGTTGTTCAGAAAGCATTCTGCAAACCAGAATGTATTTAAGAAACAGTCTTTGAGAAGTAAATCACTACCTGATGATGAAGACAGCTGAGCTGGGCCAAGAGTCTTTCACGTGCCAACACTCTCATGTGACAGGAGTTATATTGGAAGATGACAGGCTTTGAAGCTTGCAAGGCTGAAAACGTCTAAAAATTTTTTTATACCTAAAGTAATAGCTGCATAAAATGGTGTCTTTCAGACTTCAAAACACTCTCTGTAGAGCACCATGAGTGTACCATACATAAGGTCACGATATTTCGGCTATTGAGCAACAAAAAAATCCCCACCCTAAAACCCAGAAGCAAAAATTTTACGCCACTTCCGTTCAATACCACTTAGGACCTCATGGATAAAGAAGTTTTAGAAGTTAATTTGGATTGATTTCAGATTTAGAACCAAGCTTGAAATCGGAGTTTTCTAATAGTTTTAGGTTTCATTGTAAAAATGGTAAATCCACCATTCATCAGTAAACAAAAATATTTAATTCCCAAATAAGTGCTAAGAGGTGTCTGTCAATATTAAATTTGTTTGCAAAGTTACAGCACATTAAGGCTGACATAAGCAGCAAGTGTAAAAATGGGATTAATCAAAGGATGATTTAGTACTCTGAAAGAAGAATATGAAACTCAGTCTGGATAAGTAATAGACAAGCAAAGAAAGACAAGACCATTTACAAGATGTTTTGAATTAATTTAAGCTTCTCAGTAGGAGAGTGTAATGAATTTCTGTGAAAATAAAGTCCTTAGTTCACTGCAGTCAAATTAAGCCCAACAATAATCATACACATCTTATTAAATAGAATAAAGATGCCGAACCTATGAAAATACAGTGTAATCTTGCATTTTTCTAAACAGAAAATCACACAGGAAAAAACTCAGATCTCTGTCAATGTTTGTGTCATGATCCAGCATCATTTTTACATAGGAGCCAGGGAGGTCTCATGGCAAGTATCTGATTTTTGGATCTGTTCCAAAGCTGCTGAAGTGAATGTGTTTAGTTGCACTGGCTCTGTTTGGCTTTGTGTGGACAGGTTGATTAGCAGAGTATTTGGGACAAAAAGCAGGTGATGGAGTATTCACATCATGACCTTGTCTTTCACCTTGTTCTCTGTCCCCTGATGCAGTGGTGGTGGGGAGGGAGGTGAGTATGAGAAGCTCAAGTGCAGCTTTTCCCATGGCTGTTTATATCCCGTGTGCTGGATGGAACAGGACAGAACTGTGTGCCTCTAAACCTGAAATAGCTCTGCTAAACCTTCTTCCCCTTCTGCCTCACACCACATCCCTACCACAGAAGAGGTGATGCATTAAGTGAGGGGGAGGGATTAGGAGAAACCCTCCAGTCCATGCCAGGAGGATGAGGCAATTCCAGCTGCCTTGAATTTGCAGGCTCATTCTCTTCAATCTCCATCTTCCTATGAAGATGAGGCCAGAAAGGAGAAAGATTTTCCTGCTGAGACTGCCTGTCTTTGCTTCTGCACTGCTGAAGGCGTGGTGGTGGGAAGAGCTTTCTCTGCCCGTCTAAGATGTTAGCTTTGACCTCAATAAAACTAGCATCATTTGCAAAAAACCCCTCCCAAACGCCAAATACAATCCTCCAACAGAAAAACCCCAAGTCACAAGAGAGAACAACATGAGAAAAACTCTAATTGCACATCTGTTCAACAGACTTTTGTGATAACTCAGCAACAGCTAATTGAAACTCCTGGATCATAAATATGCTTTCAGCCAAACTGGAGTTTACTTTCCCTGATGCTATCTCCTTTCAACTCCCCATTGCACTCTGAGGTTCTAGTGGTCAGGATTCCAACAATCTGTCACTAGATGGGAAAATTAGAAGTTGGGTCCATTCAATTATAATGAGCCAAACCTCTGCTAATCTGTATCATCGTGTCTCCCTGGATTTCTGGGAGCTCTGTCACTTTGCATTAGTTGAGGCATTATGTAATGAGATGTTTTCACACTGGTGTGGAGATATGCCCTCCTCTGACAGTCTGGATTTCAGGCTCCCATGGTTTGAAAAGAGATACACTCCTTCTTGGGAGGCAGCAGGACACACCAGATCTGTGTATATGTTTTCATGAGATTGCACTAATTAACATATTTAGGGTTTGGTTTTTGGAAATGGCAAAGTGCATTGGAAAGGGAGACCAGGAGTCCCAGGATCTTGGAATGGGCCTTGGTCTCGAATGGGCAGATGGGTTAAAGACACAGCTCCAGGCGCTGCGTCTTGTCACACAAAGCTCACTGAGGGCCTTGTGGCTCCCTGCCTCTGGATTGCCATTCTGATGTGATTTTTGTGACATTTTCATGTTATTATGCAAGCCTGTAGAAATCATGACAAGACTAGGGAAATAGTTTAATAAATGCGATGCTAGTATAATGTGAAATTCATCCGTGATGGATATACTTAGGTCTTTGAAGGATTTAGCTGCTTCTGGCAGTTTTGTGTTCCTTTTGGGTGATTTGAAGAGGTGTTTGCTTTCACTGGTGGGTTTAAGAAATATTTGTGCTTAGGTAACACTTTTAGAGTGCACTTCCAGAATGAACTCCATGCAGTCTTTAACCCAAGGATATAATTTTTTGAGTAATGAATCACTGCTTGCAAGTTCTGCAGTAGATTTTAGCTATTCCAATGTGGGAAAGCACTGTTTTTTTGCTCTTTTCATTTTATATTTGTTTATATTAAGACCACTTTTCACTGACGTCAGAGACCTATCAGGTCAAATCTAATCCTCTATATCTCACGGTGTGCTGGCTAGATTAGCCCTAATACTTGTGCTATCTAGTCTGTGTGGAGGCAGCTTTCACCTTGTAATGATGTCCTCCCTGGAGCTGGTTCTAGGGGATGATTGAGCCTGTAGATTCTCACTCCACACCTTCACAGAGCCAGGGACCTGGTCAGCATCCCTCCTTTGCTGAGGAATGTGGAGTAAATGGCCATCTTTGAAATTGCCAAGACCTGGTGAATTTGCTCCACAGCAGCGAATGGGTTTGGATTCCAAAGCTGCACAGATTGTGTGGAAGTCTACCTCCCTCCCCTCTGGCTGCTGCTGGGCTGCTCTCCTTTTCATGAGCTGGGAAGACTTTGTTCACTGGGGAAAAATGCACTGTGGTTCCTGTGGAGAAGTGTAGTGCTCAGAGCAGTGAGATGACTGTCTCTGTGTGGGATTTGGGGGAGAGGAAGGGATGTGTCAGAAAGAAGGCCAAAAGCAAGAGCAGTTGGGGACATCTGATCAGTGTCAGCAGGGCAAGATGCTGAGCACTGGCACTGGAGTGCTGAGGTGTGAGAATAGCTTGTGAGTGGCCCATACAGCAGGAAGGAGCAGAAAACACTATTTCCTGTCAATCCAAACAGAATCCTTGCTCAGTGAATATACTCCTTTAATGACGAGCTCTAGAAGGGAGAATGAAGCAAGAAGTGATGTCCCCATTAATCCTCAGTGCAAGTTTGCAGGGCAGGGCTGGAATCTGACTCCATGGGAGAGCCAATGGAGGTTCCTGCACCTCCCAACCTGACAAGGTGAGTCAGGGCTGCCCAGAGGCACTGGGCAGATGGGAGCAGGGAGCTGGAGACACGTGCCTACATCACCAACGTGTCCTGGTGTGCTGCAGGACTGTCCCCTCCAGAGCTGCTGTGATTGATTCCATGGGAAGGGTCACAGCTCTAGCCCAGAAGGAACTGAAGCACCTCTCATCCTTGTCCTGATTTTCTTCTTTCTCTATTAACATTCTGCCAAAGCTGTTTTCAAGGAAATTTGTCCCCCAGCCTACAGTGCTGCCAAGTTGGAGTAGTGTGAAATGAAAAAAACACATTGAAACCAACAGCACATGTTTGGTTTTTTTGTTTTGGCTTTTGAGAATTTAAAAAAAGGATCCCGTGGCTTTGCCGCTGAGTCAGCACTGGTTGGATGTGATTTCTGAACGTGATTTCTGTGGTCAAGCTTTACACAGATCTTTGATGTTTAATGTGCTAGTCAATTAAAGCATGCTGCTATGCTAGAAATGAGGTGGTGGCTTGCTTGGTATTGCCAAAATGGGTCAAAAGTATCAGGAGAAGGTTTAATCTCCCTGTTTACATAGTGTCCTTTTGCTTGCTTTGTGGTTCATTGCTTTCTGCAGTGACTGGGGTATAGTCTAAGAGCAGGAAGCCTCCTCTCTCCTCTCTGTGACAAAAATAACTGGTGGTCTCTCCTGCTGGTTTGATTAAAGTGGTTATGGATGTTCAGCTGTGCTGCACTAGAACTGCCTGCTCTGCTGAACAGAGCTCCCATCAGCTGGGCACTGGCTGTCCTGGTGCCACCTGGTCAGGTGTGGATGTCTCTGGCCAAGCAACCTTAGTGGGTGAACCACACAGGTGAAGTTTTCTGCAGAGCAGCCCAACAGACCCAGTGTTGACACAACTGTGGTGGTGCCAGAGAAAGAACAAGTGTTTGGGGCAGGACCTATCAAACAGTTCTGTTGCCAGGTCTGTCCTCCCAGGGTGAACCCTCCTGTCCTTGCACAGCACAGGAGCCCCAGGAAAAGCTTCAGGAAGGCGTCACCTTCTGCTTTGGGAAGGTTTTTCACAGCGAAGCTCTGCACACATTTAGATGCCTTCTCAAACTTTAATCAGACTGGCAAAAAAAGAGCTGTCCAGCTGTTTTCGTGAGATGTTCAATAATGAGATTTACTTTAAAGCGGGTAAAAACCTTAGGAAGGTTTTAAGATTGTACTTTAAAGTGTAAGCTTGATATATCTGTTCTTTTCCTAGGGGTGTTTTATTTGATTCTGGTTCTAAACCAGGAGTTGGTCCAAAGCCCGTTAATATAAATGAAAAGAGTTTTATTGACTTTGATGGGATTTGGATCATGCTGCACTAATTAAATAGTAAAGTATCCATTAGCAGTGAAGAAAACAGAAGAGAGGAGAGCCAAATACTCTTGTGATGAGCCCTGTGAAGTTGAGTGAACTGCAGCCAAAGTCTCAGCATCTTTACAGATGAGCTTTTCCATATTTCTCTGCCTCTGTCCCTCTGACACAGATACATGGTGGATTTTTAAGAGAACTGAATTTATAAAGATCCTTACATTTATCCTACCTATTTGCAAGTTTTCGGAGATGCATTTAGTCAATAAATATTACCTTATTCAAGAAAAAAATGGGAAGTGAGGTGTGACAAAAGAAAAGGTTATGGTTTAAACAACATTGAAATTGGGTACTAATAATTTGCACTTACTTTGCCTGAGTATTCTTGTAAGATTCTTCAGGAGCACAGATTTACTAGATTCCAAAGAAAAGAGAAACAAAAGAGAAACAAAGCTTTTCTCTGTTATTGATGCTGTAAGTAGAAGGTAAAGTAAAAGTTAATATCTTATGTGTCTGGAAGATCTGCATAAAAAGTGGGTTTTATTTAAAAAATAAAATTAAAAAAGGCTGTTCTGGAACTGGCTAAAACCCAACCATGTACAGACAGCTTTAAAATACAGTAATAAACGAATTTATATGGGCTACTGGATGGATGTTAAAAAGATCTGGCATTTAAAACCCAGAAATGCTGTTCCTTATTCCTCTTGCTGTGACCCACTTTGCCTGGATGGCAGCATGGCCTCTGAATTCAGTAGCCTACAGCCCTGCTGAGACAAGAGGTCTGCACTCACAAAAAGCATTTATGGGAATTTCCGTATGGCAGTGGGATGGTAGGAAAACACCCTCATTTGAAACAAGTTGGATGTGTTGGGATTCAACTGTAACCATGTGAGCTGAGGCTTTGAGGACATGAGGAGCCCATCTGTGTTTGGCTGTCAGTTCTCCTTAGGCATCTTTGACAACACAACCCTAAATGAGATGTTTTGTAAAAACAACTTGCTGGCATTGTTTGCCTGCTGCTGCATTTACTGAAGGACAGTGCTCTCATGCCAGTTCACAAGGTTTTTTCCATTTCAGATGTTGTCATCTAGGTTTCCTAGCACCCTCTCTCTTAAACTTAGCAAAAAAGAGGTTTTCCCAACTTCACTGGTCAGCTATTTATGAAGAAATGAAGTCTGCAATTTGGTTTAGATTTTTACCAAAGTTATCAGGCAAAAATGTTGATCATACCATGCCAATACCATGACCCTGTCTTCTGTGTTTATTAGTGTATCTTGGCCTTCTACTTGCAAAAATCATGAGGTCTTGTCAGCAGCAGCTGCAGATTGGAGAGTAATTTAAGCTGAATTGTACATTAGTACATTTTTCAATTCTGTGATGCCCCAAACCCCCAAACAAATAAATGTTCTAGTAGACTGAAATTTTCTAGAATACTCAAAATAGGAAAAGATTAAAGGAAAGAGTCAGTCTGAGGCCCAGCAGCTCAAATGCTCTTTTGTGCTTCCAAAAATAAAATGTCAAAAGTAGAACCCTGTGTCCCCTTTTTATAAATCTTCGCTTTCAAATCCAGTGGATAACTAATAGAAAGTTTTCAGAAGAAGAAACAAGAGGCTTTATGCTTTATATAAGAAAGATTAAGTGGAGAGAGGTTTTTCCCCCTTGAGTACATGGGTGTGTAGGAATTGTGTTTTAGAATCAGGCCTTTCATGAGGCCTGCAGAGTAAAACTGTTATTTGGAGAATTCAGAATTGTTCTTGTGCTTGTTGAGAGGGCAGGGAGTGAAGCAGAAGAGATTGGCATTGAAAGGTGCCACTGCACAGTAATACCCCAGAAGGGCAGGTGTCACCTGCAATGGTGACAGGTTGCAAACAGGGTTATAAAACAGGGCTTAGGAAGCAACTGAGAACTGCCAGACTGCCCAAGAGTGTAATTCTGCTCTTTTCTGGTCAGTTCTGTATTTGTTCTGTTGGCTAATGTGGGTACACAGGCAAACACGGTTATATAAGAGTTAAAGGTTTAACCCTTCAAAAACATAACCATTCGTTAAAGTAATTTCATAAATTATAAAAAGAAAATTAGATAGCAACTCCAGCACATGGGAATATAGAAATAGATTGGCTTCAAAAGAAACTTTTTTAATATAAAATTACTTTTTGCTCTGAGACAAGGAAAATAATCCAAAATATAAGGGAAATGCTTTCGTTACATTTAGCTTTATTGTTTCTAAACAGAAATACTTCTATCTGAGAACAAAGGACAAACTAATTTTTCCCCATCCTAAACCTAATTTGGCAACCAACTAATTTGTTAGTCCAAGGTTGGTTTTTAAAAAATTCCTACTGCAAAATGTTGCCTTATGTTCCAGGCAATACTGCATGTGTTTCCATAGCAACCTCTTCTCATGTCTTGAACTTGTCAGCATCAACATACGACATTTTAAACCATAAAGCATTTGCATGTACTGCCCCCTCTTTGGACATGAGTGAGATTTGCCAAAAACTGGGTTCTTGCAGACAGTTGAAGTTAGGGAAAGGTGATGGACTCAGATGTTCTTTGTACCTCCTGCTTGTTTACAAAAAATAAGGAAGTTCTTTGGGTTCTCACTGAACTCAGGCAATGGGACACAGATTCCTGCTCCCAGCTCCAAGGTCAACAACTAACTCCAAGTCTGGTTTTTCCCCGCAGGACTGTTTGTCAGTGGGTTCTGTGTCTGATTCTCTGCACTGTGTGTTTTTGGGCTGTCTGACTTTTCTCAGGTGCACCTGCTTCTCTGTTCTGTGTTCAGCAGTTGTTTTTGACCCTGGGCATGCACAGGCTTTGGACAGTGATGTACACCAGATCTCCCTCTGTTGCTCTGATGCTTTTCATTTTAAACCCAGGGAATGGTGAACCATTTTCAGGTTAAGTGCAGCCTAATCCAAATGACAGTGTATTTGTTAAACATTTGTGAAATAAAAGAACTGAAGAAGGGGAACAGAAAAGCCCTAGTCATATTGGGGGAAATAGAAGAAATGCTGTTCCAGTGAGCAGTAAAGAGAAATTGGTTTGAGTAGCCGGGCATAATTGTAAAACATTCTCTGGGAGGGAGCACTAATACAATTATATGATATGTACTTTTACTGTCTTCCTTTTTCTGTCTGTAGCATGGGTTGACTGTTGATTTTGTCTTCTAAAATATGTATTTGCAGATATGGACAAGCTGCCAAAAATGTGACTAATACAAAAAATGCCCATTGATCTCTTTTTAAAGCCTGTATTAACACTGCTCTCTGGAAGATAATAATAACTTCTCAATCTTTTTAGTATTTATACAGACACCTTCCTAAAGGATAGCTCTGCTTTTCCAAGCAGAGAGGAACATTTGTGTCAGTTTTGTGAGGCCAGGTTTTGATATTGTGTATGTAGGGACTAGAGGGGTGGCTCTTGTGAGCAGCTGCTAAAATCTGCCCCCATGTCCTCCAGTACCACTGGCTCCAAAAGAGACTCACTGCTGGCCAAGGCTGAGCCCATCAGTGATGGTGGTGGTGCCTCTGGGATTACATATTTTTAGAGGAAGGGGAAAGTGGTCAGAGGAGTGAGAATATGTGAGAGCAGCACTCGCTGGCCCCAAGGTCAGTGCAGATGAAAAGGAGGAGGTGCTGCCGGTGCTGGAGCAGAGATTCCCCAGGGTGAGGCTGGGTGTCTCCATGCAGCCCATGGAGGAACACAGAGGAGCAGAGATCCACCTGCAGCCCAAGGAGGGCCCCACCCTGGAGCTGGGCAAGAGTGTGAGGAGTCCTCCCCCGAGGAGGAAGGAGCAGCACAGACAACGTGTGATGAACTGACCACAGCCTCCAGTCCCCATCCCACTGCACCATTGTGGGGAAGGAGGAGTGGATTCAGGAGTGAAATTGAACTTGGGAAGAACAGAGGGAAAAGGTGAAAGGTGTTTTTAAGATTTGGTTTTATTTCTCCTTACTGTACTGTGATTTGATTGGTAATAAATTAAATTAATTTTCCCCAAGTCAAGTTTTTCAGGTGGCAGTAGTTGGTGAGTGATCTCTCCCTGTCCTTACCTCGAACTAGAGTATTTTGCTATATTTTATCTCCTCTGTCCATCTGAGGAGGGGAGTGATGGACTGGCTCTGGTGGGCATCCAGCCAGTGGTCCTCCACCACAATACCACTCTCCTGTTTTGGCTGTCAGTGTGTATTTGGATTTATCCTTCACACCATTACATAGGAGAGAGCTGATTTATGCAGCAGGATTTGTCATGGCTTTAAACCCTCACTGCAGTGGTGCATCTCCACATAAGAATACAAACAGGTCAATGGCTTGTTTTGCTTTGATTTATGACTTTATAGCTTGGAGCAGGAGACTCCTTTTATTGATGACTCTGTGCATTCAAAAGATGTAGATTCTTTCTTCTGTCTTCACTGAAAATAGATATCACAGTGATGTTTAACTCCTAGGAACTGTGCTGAAGCATCCCCCCATGCACTGCTCCTTACAGGGTGTCCCTGTGCCATTCACTGGCCCACAGGCACTCACAATTCCTGGGGGAGCTGTGGCTCTCTGGTATTCATCAGAAGGAATGTTTTTTTCCAGGTATGGAATAAACCTCTGTGAGACCTGGCAAGAGAAGTGATGGTGGAATGAACTTTAGTGATTTGTCTAGGACTGGGCATGAACTCTGCTCCCAAAGCAGAGCAGATACTCTTTGTGCTGAAGTAATAACTGCAACAAAATCCAGTTATAAAACCATCTGGGCATGTATCTGTCAGTATAGGGCATGAAGAACCCGTGTTTATATTCTGAGGTGATAACTTTATCAGGAGAGATGAGAAGTAGATGCTTGATTTTCTTGTGGACTTTCTTCATAACTAATCTGGTACAGTATGTTCTTGGGCCAGTGCTTTGATCTAGCTGGGATATAGCCAGAGGGAAAACAATTTCATAGTTTTCCTTTGCTAATCAGGAAATGAGATAATTCATAATAAAAAAATCTCTTTTTGGAAAAAAAAAATTGAAGCCTTCTGGTCACTTTGGAGGCATTAATTTTCAGATAAAGAATTTCTGCTTTGCTTCTGAACCGACCAAATCTTTAATACAAATAACATAAAGCTCAGTGTTTTCTGTGTTCCTGAAATCCAGTTTCAGAGAAGAAGGTGACCTTTCCTTCCTTTCAAAAAACAGCTGCTCCTCTTGGAATTCTAACTGTGTAAATACTTGTTGCTCTCTTCTGTTAGTTTTCTGCATCTTTTGCTCACTGAAGTGTAAAACAATAAATGCCATCTTCAAATCCTCTTTGGAAGACTGGGAAAGTTCCATTCTGTTGCTGCTGAGGGAATTACTGAGTTTCAGTACTGCCTTTTTTGCCCCTGGTTTGTAAGGAATGCTACCATTTTCCAGAGTTGTTCTTACAGGAACAGTTCTAAAGAGTTTGTCCCTTCCTTGATACGTCCTCTGATTTCATTCTCTTCTGCATGTTGAGGCTCGAATTGAATACAGCATCACCCACTGCTTCTGAGAGAAGGAAATCTGGGACTTCAGTGTCCCAGCATTTGTGTCTGTTGGCCTTCTCCCTTGCTGGAGCTGCTGATGAGCTGCATCTCCCTGGGTTCCTTCTGCCTGGCAGCTCCTTGAAGGGTGCTGGTTCAGCCTCCCCACATAAGGAGAGGGTAAAGTTGGGGGTGGTTGGAGACACAATTTTTGGATCATAAAGAGAAGTGGACCAAATGTGGCAGTGACACTGCCTCAGTGACAGTTTGATCTCCCTCTTTTAATCTTCCCCAGGACATAGACATGAGCCATGTGAGGAAGAGGTAGTAAAACATTCCTCTCTTTCCCCTTTGTAGGAAATCAGTGGAAGTGGCAATGCTGTGGTGGCTTGAGATAGGTCAGCTCAGCTGAGTCCAGCAAAAAGTGACTGTAGTATTACTTTACTTTCACACTGAACTGGTTGCACCAATTTTGAAATTGAGAATTATTCAATTATTTGGGCCAGTAAAATAAAAAGCCAACAGATGAAAGTTAACAATAATAATTTTCTTTTTATCAGGCATTGGGGTCATATTTTTATTTTAAAACAACTTTTATTTTAATCTTCTGCATAGACCTTACCAAGTACATATTGCTCTTTCCTTTAGAAAAAATAATCTCAGTTTCTGGGTTAAGATTTATGGAAAATACTGGAAAAAGGAGGTTTCTTGGAGTCGTCTGTGTATATAATTATATTTCAGTGTGCTTGAAGCATTATATTGCACATTGGTCCCAGTACCACCTTTTGCAAAAGAGAATTGATTCTTTTTGTAGAACTCATAGAAAATGAACATAAAACACTGATGAAATGAAATTTGGGCTGAATAGTTTAGACTATTGTACATTCAAAATCCCTTAAATACTTATAAAATGGAATAAATTGGCAAATGATGCTACTGCACCTCTAGAACATATGGGAAAAATGGGTAAAAGAAGCAAATCTCTGTTACTTTCAGTACTTACAGGGAGCATAATGTCATTAAGAAAGGAAAATGCAAAACATGTGATAGCAGATGCCAGACAAACCACAGTGCTACAGCTCTCACAAGAAGCCCCCTTTTCAAGCTGTACATGGCCCTGGCCAAAGCATTCTTTTTGGACTGAGTTTTTCATTCCTGGTTTTAGGCCAAAGGTAAATTCTCCTCTGTGTGGAAACTTTGAATAAAACCAATTCAATCATTTTTCGGATTCTCCCTCTCATCAGGGTTCCTGCCTCTTTCCCATTGGTGTGCCAATGCTGCTGCAGCTGTGAGGGCTCTGCTTTAGCTTCTTTTGGAGTGTTTTTGCACATGTTCACAAAAATATTGCTATGATCCTTTGCCTTTTATTTCTAATATCACCAAGAATGTTTATGATGCTGGTGGTTGATCTCTGGACAACACAAACCACAAAATCACCTGAAGTTGTGCTGCAGCCAGCCTAAGAAAGTAGCTGAGACCCAAATCAACCCTTTCAGAATAGCAGGAAGTTGAAACTTCCACTGATACCAAAGGTTATGGTGGATTTTGAGTTTTTGTAGAGTTATATAGGGAACTAAAAACGATATGTGGTACCTAGCGACACTTCCACATTCACCTGAGCTATGGTCTTAATTTTCTTGAACTCAAGGGGTTTAAGTATCTAACTCACTGGGGCTGGGGCTTTGCAGATCCCACCTGCCTCTTTGCTGGGTGAATACCTCTGGCTGTGTAACCCCACACAGCTGGGTTTCTGCCCTCTGCAATAGCAGTGGTAAACATTATTTTACTTAGTAAAGAAAGAAAAGTGGAATCGAGGACTTTCAAGTTGCTAGAGCTCTTGAATGAGGCAATGTGAACAGGTCAAGCAAGAGAAAGAGGAGCTAAAGCACATTTCTACTGTGACTTGAAGGTAATTTTCAGTTTCATTTGGTCTGGCTGGTGGAAAGAGATCCACTCATGAGCTTGTTTGATTTTAGAGATTTCAGAGTTCTTTTCATTTGAGTGACTTCATACCTTGGTGTCGTCATTCTGTTATATGGCCCTTCCCCTGCTCACTGCTGGCTTTGTGCACTTGGATTTTTCTAATCAGGTAAGAATGGTGGATGCAGAATGGGTCAGTTTGGGATCCTTGATAGGCTTAAGTGTGTATGAATTGGAATCTAAATAGCCAATTACTTGCTGTGGCTTATTTAATTTCACTCATTCTTTTCCTGATGGTTTATAAAGTACTCATACCACGTTTTCACTAATTCACTTAAGTTAGCTCTTTCTTTTCCAAAAGGAAATATGCCAAACTAAAAGGTTTCAAATGAAGACTGTGGTCACATTGTCATTTTTTTGTCATCTTGACTACAATATTTAGTAGTGGAAAAAACTGCTGATAAGATTATATGGTAAAGTGCTATCAGACATTTAAGGAAGACAAAAGCCAAATGGAACTGTCAGGAGACAAATCTGGCCACTACAGCAGTTGTAGCTCATGCAAGTCTCAGCTGTCATCTGGGTTTCTATTCATTGAATAGCAGATAAGGATAATCTCTTCTTAATGTAGTAATGTGGGCATTTGTATTTTTTTGAGAATTAAGACTCGTGTTCTTAAGAAACAAATGCTTTATTTCAGTTTGGCTGGATATTTTGAAGCTTTTAATTAGGAAGAAAGGAGACCCTTTTAATCTAAAGAAATAAATGTTGAGTTTCTGCTTGAATGCAGAGAGAGAAATTTACTGTTGCTTTACTTTGTTTAGTTTAAGTTTGTTGTTTTTTTTTTTTTTTTTTAGTGCTTGTGCGTTGAAGGCTGTAATTGGCTCTGAAGAAGGCCTTTTACTTGTATTTCCCAGTCATGGATGTCTGCACTTATCTCATTCTTGGCATCCTCCCATTTCAAAGTAAGACGTGGCAGTAAAGAATTCTGAGGCAGTGCCAAAGAGCAGATTGTTGTAGGGAAAAAAGTTGTTCCTTACATGTTATGCTGAACTCTTAAGCTTTTAAGGAATTGAACTTACCCATTTTCCCTATAGCAGTACAGGAGAGGTTAGTTGCCACCCAGGTAACAAGTTGCTCAGGGTGCTTTTGTGTACAGCTCATCTATTGGGGTGGGGAATGACTTTGGTCTGTGTCCCTTTACCTGTTCCTCTCCGGAGCGTGGCTCGGCTGAGCTGGACGCAGTCCTGCAGGAAGCAGGGAGGTGTCTGGCATCACCCACGTGTGGTCTGCTCTGCTCAGACTCCGAGGCAGCTGCTGGGCTGAGGAAGGTGGTCATGATGTAAGAAACCCCGTGCAAGTCAGACTTGCTTTGTTTTTATTAATCTGATATTTTTGGGTTTCTTGCAAGTGATTTTTATGAGGTGGAAGTGAAAATGAATGAGAGTTAATAAAGGAGGAAAAGCTGCTGATTTTAAACATGTGGTAAGTGTAGATCAGCCTTCCTTATAGCAGAGTTTTGCAGAAAGTAAATCCTCTGCTTGTTTCCTGTGGGATGGATTAAGGCATTAATTAATGATTTTGGATATAACTCTGTTCCAGTGTAGATCATGTACCTGAGAATATGGAGTGTGGTTACAGAAAGGGAGGAACTTCTCATGTTAAACCTCCCCTGTGTTGATTCATAAATCCATGTCTATTAATCTGTGGGAATCAACTTTGGAAATGGAAGGGATCACCCCATATTTTGGTGAAGTGGTGAATCGGGGTTGAGAAAGTGGTGGAAAATCTGTAGCTGGGAAGAGATGATTGCTTTGCTTCAGTGTCATGTGGACCATCAGCAGTGCTGGGTGAAATGGTGCAAGAGGGCAAAGTGGGATTGTCTACAAAGAATTGAAACAGGAGATGAAGGAGAACAGTATTTTTAATTATGTTTCATTTGAGGCACATGTTCATTGTCTCAAGGCAGATTTTGAGATTTTGTCCATATTTGAACTGGAACAAGAGAACAGTTTTTCTCCAGTTTGGCAGCTGACTTGCATCCAAAGTAGATTTGGATGGGTGCCCCACCTGAATTGTTAAAGACTTGGAAGAAATCTTTTAGTCTTGGCCTATTTCTGGTTAAAATACATTCTTCTGCAATGGAACAAAAGTATTTTTTTAAATAAATGAAACAGACAGGAGGCGGATGTAATCTCAAGTGATGAGGTTAAGATTTCAAACATCTTTTAAACTGATCTATTTTTGATAGGCAGATTACTAAGACTTGACTGTTGGGCAGGTTTATTTAAACTCTCAGTAGTGTGTGGTATTGAGAAAACTGCACTATCAATGCAGGGAAATGTGAGTTTGGGCACAGCATTTACCTTATTTACTTGAAGAATCTCATAGTGCACCCACTACACAAAACGGTTCTCCTGCTGATTATGTGTTTCCTGTTCTGTTAATTAGGATGTCACTGCTCTTCCATATCTCATTTCTTGCAGTAATTTCTTAATGAGTCAGTTGAAGTTTTTTGGGCATGGGAAATCTGGTGAACTGGCTAACGTTTTCCTCTGATATCTGTTTTGATATCAATTATGCTTCAGCTTCCAATTAAGCAGGTCAGGGTGCATTAGCAAGTCTCCAGTTCATGGCAAAATACTGCATGGAGAGATGGCATAAGACTAAATTCAAGATTATCCAAAGTAATTGGGACAGAAAATTACTTAGTTTGCCTTGCTGGAATTAGTGTGACTTATTGTTGAAATGCTGCCTGCCTTAGTTCAGTTCTCTCTGTAGTTCCAGGCAGAAGAAAGCCATTTGCAGCAGACTGTAATCTTTAATAAGGTTGTATTATGCAACTAAGTAAACCAGGGTGAGGAAAGACTGGAGCTGAGCTCCCTGAGAAAGTATGGACTGAAAATGCAAAAGAGATGAACTTGAAATTAAAAGGCAAAATTTGCACATGATCTGTTGGACAGTAGGCTCTGATATTAAAGAATGGTGACTGAGAATATAATTTGGGAGAAGAAAAATAGACAAGTCCTATACCACTGAGTTATTAATGTCCATGTTTTGTACCTTCTTTTCTAAATGTTTCTAATGGGATCATAGGCAACATTCATCCTTGCCATACTGACTTACAGGACAAATGAAAATTATAAGCTTTATTAGAATATTTTAATTCGGCCAGGCTGTGTAGGATGTGCTTGGAATGTAGCAATTTGTACACTAAGGAAAATGAGATTTTTTTCAAATTAAGTGATTAAAATTTGGCAGCATTTCTTAACACAAAATGTATGTTGAGTTGTATCTAGAATGAAAACATGACTTTTAATTTGATAAAATTGCTTTGCACTTATCAGAGATTCTTCATACATCTGGTCATGATCAGAAGTGATCAAAGAAAATAGTCTGAAAAGCAGTATATTCCTTATACTGCAAAGTTCCAGAGTCTCCACTGTTTGGTTTTTTCTACTTATTTTTTGTGATGAATTCTAGACTAGAATTCTGCAGGATCAATCAAGTGCATTAGTATAACTCTTAATAATAGTATATATCTTTGGCTCAGGTTCTTCCAAAGTGAGAGAGCTCTTTGCCCTCCTCCCATATGAGAAATGAGATTTAAATCTATGTATATGAAAGATTGTTCTATGCAGAGTTCCTGTTCTTCTCTCACTGTAGTGCAGCTCTTCAGACCTTGATCACTGATGTTGGGTGAGGCATTCCACAGTTGTCTCCAGGCTATGGACTGGATCCAAGAACAAGGCATTGCATTTTTAAATGGCTTATAAAGAAGTTTAATATGTATTGATATCTTTTTTTGTGCATTTTTGAAACCTGCCTTTTAAAACCTTATTATGCCCTAGGAAATTACTGGATGCTGTTCTACCAGATGTGCATGCACCAATTTCTCCTCTTTAGGATTCTGCCTTCCTGCACATCTGACAAAATATCTCTGGACCACAGCTGTTATTTAGCACTTTGAAATCGAGCTGTCTTTCATTACAATTGGTATTTCTGACCTTCAAGACTGAAATTCTGAATGTGCCCCCTTGTTGGCATTGGGTTTTATGCTGTGCTCTAGGCAGTAATTTGCTGAACCACTCCTGTGCCTTCCAAAAGCCATTTTGTAATTAAAAAAGTCTTCAACAGAGATAGCTGCAAGGAAAGTAGAGTATACAGAAGACTCCTAAGGCTTCTAGCTTTTTTTCTGTATCAGGGAAAGGTTTTGGAAAAACTTTGATTCCTAAAGGCTTAAACAACAGCAATAAAAAGTGAGATCAAATTTGATGAAAAACTGATATAACTCATAAGAGCCAGGTGCTAACTTCCATAAAGGGAGCACTTCCTATAGATACCACAACTTAATGCTGTATGTAAAGTCCTGGTTACATTATATAAGCTGTGTCACAAAGCTGCTTCATTTTCTTAAATGATGATGGGATAAACTCTTCCATATGTTCCTACTTAGTAGATACACCTGTGCATGGCATTCTGAGAACTGGTTTTTCTTGGTGTATCCTTTCTGTGTGAGACAGGTTGGTGTTATTTTACTCAGGGATAAAATACCTAAGGTGTTCTTAACCCCTTCTTTAATTGTCTTTGAATTAGAAGTGCTGCTTCAGGTGTAATGTCAGGGCTGTAGTTTCCTTGGGTTGATGATGCTGGCAGCTGCAGTCAACATTATGGCTAGTCCAGCTCCATAATTTAAATGGAATGGAAGGAAGCTGAGTGTTTAAAATTAGGCCATTTAAAAGTGTTTAGTTAAGGATTTGAAGAGCCAGACTTACACACAGAGCTCAGTGTTCCAGTTTTAGTTTAACTAGTAGTGATGGTGTTTCATTTGTTTTCCTCACAAGATGCAAGAGGATTTTAAACTACTGCTACTTTTGTGAAGAGAGGAAAAAGGGGTTCTCAGGACAGCAGCATGGGGGCAGAAAAGAGAGCAGGGATGTGTACAAGAGTAAAAGATATTGTTCTTTTCTTTAAGGATGAGCCCTTCTGAACTGAAAAAGCTTCTTTTCATAAGGCAGACCTTTGCTCAGATGGCAATGTTAAATTTCTTCTGCTGATCTAAATCTTCTGTGTGGCTTCTTTTCCCTGGACTTTTTATGGCCTATTAACTAAAAGGAGAAATTAAAAAGCATGTACTTGTTTACTCTGGTCCTGTCAGCTGAAATAAATGTCCCAATTTTTCCCAAGCCCTGCTTACACTAAGGAAGTTCAGTTAGCTGATAGTAAATAGACCTGGGTCATCGTTCATTAGTCTCTGTAGCTGGACAGAGTGTTCTGTGTTCTGCTCTACCTTTTCCCCCCCTCATACTTTTATATTTAAATGCTCTTGTTCAGGTTGGGTGTTTTTACTCTGTCCCCTAAGGCCCCTTATGAAAATGAGATGATGCATTTTAGCTTATTCTGTTAAGAAAAACTGTCTGAATAAAATACAGATCCATGTCTTATGACAATAGCTGACTGCCATGGTGAGGAGCACAGGTCCTTCAGGATTCACACTCCTTTACATTCTCCTTTGATCTTGTTGAAACAGATGAAAACTTCTTTTTATTTTTAATTACCCATCCCTTGCTCTGCTGTAGTTTGGAAGGAGATTTCAGAAAGTCTTTAAGTGATACTAAGAAGACCACCACGAGGCACTGCCAAATCCCTGTGTCCCTCCCCTTGCCAGGGGCCACGTGGAGCATCTTTGGCAGTAGCAGAAGGAGCTGGAGAGTCCCAGCTCGGAGACCTGCACGGAGGCTCCGGCAGCACACCGTCACTGGAGATCGATGCTGGAATTTCTTCTCCTCTCTCCTCTTGGCATATTTTGCTGTTTGGCTCCCAGAGGCGAGGTCTACCTCTTCTGTGATGATGATGCTTCCCATTATGTTAAGACTAATTTATGGCCAAGGCAGGGACCTGTGGTAGCAGGCTTAGGCAGTGGGCTTGCTGTCCCAGCTAATGCATTTATGCCTAGAGCTATTTTGATATATTCTATTGCTTTCATTGTGATTACAAATGCCCCATCTCTTTTATCACTGCTCCCAGCCTACAATTTAAGAGAAATTCTGCCTGAACCTTCAGAGAAGATGATGAAAGAGGGAGGGATTCTTTTCTCTCCAGTTATCCATTTGTTTCTTGGCTTTGTGTGAGGTTTTACTTCTTTCTTTCTTTCCTGTTGTACTGAGATTTGCAGGCAGTTTCTCATCCTAGTCCTCCTCCTTTGATCCTCCTCCAAACTAAAAAAATAATAAGCCCTCTTCCCCTCAAAGACATGCTTTTTTAATGATTATTTGTAATCCAGTTGTAAGAACTTAATCTATTAGTAAGAGTCACAAACTGAGATTTCACAATCCATTTTATCTATTTTATTGTACCTACCAAGATTTTAATCTCAAGATATTTGCTCCTGAATTTTGAAATAACTGCTGTCATGACCAAATCACATATCCCAGTGCTGACATCCACTCTGTCAGATTACTTGCCCTGCACAGAATATACTCTCGTGTTTGGTGTCATCCTCCAGCATGACGTTGCTCTGTGCAATGGAAATTTCCTTGTAAACTGCAACAGCTTCTGGAACTGCTTTGACCAAAGCTGAAGATGAGCCCGGCTTTTATAGGTGAGCAGCTGAAGGATAGTATTTACCACTTATCTTAAATTGTAACTTCTTTGTGTAGCTCAGCTTACTGTGATGGAATTTCAGTGGAAGCTGTTGATGTCAGGAAAGGCTTGTGAACAGGTTGGAAGTGATCTCTGGGCTGATGCTAAGCTGCAGATACAGATAGATCCATCTCGGATTTGGGGTTTGATTTGTTTTTAGAACTTAAGTTACAGATTCTTTTATATGCCTACACTTTTCCACTGCAATAGAATACAATGGAATACACTGCAATCTTTTATTGGTCTGCTTTGAACACGGTAAATCTGGATGAAGTTAAAATAGTAAGAATGTTGGTCAGATTATAGCCCTAGTATTTCCAAAAATTATTTCATTCACTTTTATGCCCCATAGGGAATTTATGCAAGGTGCCCTATGAAAAGAGCCTCAATTATTTAAGGACCTAAAAGAACTTTATGTAAATTAAGGATTTTTAAGAGCATGGAGTGGAAGAAACCTCCTGAGCTGCCATGTGCCTTCTGCCATTGGTGCAGGTTCCGCGCACGTGCGAGGTTGTCCCTTTCTCGTCTCCATTTCACAAACCAGCAATCTGTGGCAATTACACAGATGGGTCAGTGGCAGGGCTAGGACAAAGCCAGGGCTTTGTCTTGCAGTTACACTACGCTGCCCTCTAAACAGAATATTCACTAAGTGTAGAAGTCTCCATAGCAGTTCTGCCAGTTTCTATCATCGCTGTGTGTTATGATTGTGAAGATTACAAATAGCATGGGACAAGGCCAATGATTATTTTTTGCTGTAGATTTCTGAAGCAAATGGAATAATTCAACTAAGATTCATTCTGTGATACACATATTAAACAATTTTATTCTGAAAGTGGTCTTTGGTGTTTTACGATGGAGATATTGGGAGGTACCACTCCCTGCCATGCACTGATGGGAACAGGCACTAACTGTTGTGATCAGTGCAATTGTTACATGAACACAAGGAGCCTAAGGGCCCATTTAATGATCTGGTGTCTGTTTAGGAAGCTGGTTGAGCTAGAGGGTAGAGTTCTGTCTCACAGATGTGTAGCCACAAGTCATGAGCTTCCTGCTAATTCAGAAACTGCAGAAACTGAATTGCACTGCTCCCAGTGCTGTGTTGATTTTGCAGCCACTGTGTGTTGCAGGAATCTAAGAGAAAGAGAAGTTTCCCTACATGTAGCTCATTGTTAGGAAAATAGCAAAGAATAAATATCCAGAGGCAAAGGAATTGCTGACCAACATCATGGAAAGTTGGAGGTAATGAAAGTGAACATGCAGTAATAGTTACTGACTGGTGGCCTTTCCAGCCAAGAATGTACTTCTTAGTTAGGAGGCTGCTTCATGGGCTGGGAGTTATTAGTAAGTTTAAGTGCAAAAGAAGGAGGAGATGGGAATCTTTTGTTCATTACTAGAGCTTTTGGAAAGCAGCTGAAAATGGTAATACATTTTTGCAAAGCATTTAGTAAGTAATTTTTCTGATCAACTTTTTTTGCAGCTAGTTTACCAGAAAATGCTCTTTTAACACCAATTCAAACTATTGTTAGAGTTTCTGAAGGGTTCTCACCCTAATTTGTGGCTTCAAGTAGATCTCTAACCTCTCAGCACAACACTTGAGTAGCATGGATCAGGCCACAGAAATTTTCTTGGTCTCCAAAGGTATGAATGTTGACATTGTAACTGATTTTAGGAAGTGTGAAACACTCCAAAATCCCAAAGGTATTAATAGAAAAAATACGGAACAAAATTCTCTTTCTGGTAAAGGTGTTTGGAGCTGATTGGCAATGGGACTGGGAAGCAGAGGGCAGGATTTTCAGTTCAGGTCTTAGAATATCTTTGAATAAGATGGAAGTGGTACTGAGGAATGAAAATATCTGGTGTAGTCAGTAGGCAGAAAGATATGAGGAGAATTCAAAACTTTGCAGGTGTCTGCCCTTTTCTTTGTGGAAGGGTTACACAGCTAATTTTACAGAGTGGTTTGAAACTGTTTTGATTTCATTCATCTGTACCAGAGATGATGTGGGGAAAAGGAGTCAAATTTGTTGGCCCTTAAAAACAAAGGAAAAAATGTCTTCTCAATATAAAGATGTTTATTGATATAAAAGTGTTTGTGAAGTGCATGTGTCAGAATCTTGATGTCTAGTGTAACTGCTAATGCATATATATAAATACTACACAGAGCAAGTGGCATTATAAATTCTAGGGCACATAACAATGAATTATCCCAGTGACCTAAATAATTTTCTGTCAGAATGTTTTTTCCCTTTTACATTTTCAAATTGTCTGTAGTAAATCTTCCATGTGTTTCACTGAGATTTATTCTTAAATCCTCACACTATTTACCCCTTAAGGTTGAAAGCTTGAATTTAAGATAAGCAGCCATAGAAAACTGCATGTTTCCCTTCCAGACAAGCAAACTACTTCTAACACTCACCTGATTTTACAGGGAAGGATGTTGGAGACATGAGGCTTTGCCATTTAGGCTCCATTATACATATACACTTAGTGCTAAAAACAGGATGTTTAATATTGTTCTCACTGCTTGCAGTTGTTGTGGCTTGGCAGGTGTATTTGATGGAGTCCTTGGAGCTGCAGCCTTGCCACCAAGCATGTGTGAAAAATAACTGATTGGAATTGCAATACAAATGGGGACTGTGAAATAAACTCGTGGTATGCTGGAATTACTGGCCTATAATTAAATATTCTATTAAAATATGCACTTTACATGGGGTCACAGGCAGGACAAATTTCATGTGCATAAAATATTTCATTACTCAAGCAAAGCATAAAGGAATAAGAACTATTCTTAAACAGTCATTATTTGGTTGCAAAACAAAGAGGAATATTAAGATTTATCTGCTTTTCTGTCAAGCGTGAAATTCACTAATCCGTTTGAAGAACTCCAAACCCTGCCATAGCACTGCCTTGTGAGCACAGTTGATAGATATCATTACTACTAGCAGTTATTTTGCAGAGAATTTGGGCAGAATCTGCTCTAGAAGAGGTCCTACATGTCAAAGTACAAATGCTTATGTGGTTTTATGATTTCTTCTGTAACCTTTGATCCAGACAGCTCCTGGGCTGAACACCAAGGCTTCTGCTCTAATTTTCTGGGTTTAAATCCTCCTGGGGATGTGTTGCAGTAAAGCCAATTTAAAGCACTCCAGCTCAGTCTTGCTATTCTACCTCCAAGTACAGAATAATGCAAAAAAATAATAAAAAAATATTTTTTTTCAGTTATTTGCATTCTCTTTATGCCTCTTGATGCTGAGCATACCCTTTTGGTTGTACTAAGTTGTTGCTTACAAGTTGTGATTACTTTTTTATTTACTTTTTTTTTAAAAAGCCCACTGTATGAATATGAACATATAAGTTTAAAGACAGGAACTGAAAATTGATCCTGTGGGGCTTTGGATAAAACCAGGAGAGTGCATTTAGAGTTGCTTACAATTAAAAAAGCAACAGATTTCAAAAACTTCAGTAATTGATTTTAGGTCTGTGAGTCTATTAGATTCCTTCTGTACCATATCCTGTTCCCTCTGGGAACTGGAGGAGCAAGCACTCCGGTTGGTTCCCAGTTCCTCAAAGTGCTGCTGTAATTTGAATAATCAGTAAGGGCTGTAGAAATCCTTCAATGTGATCTCCAGGGTCTGCTCCCACCATGGCTCTGTGCCCCACCCTGCAGGCAGAGTCCTTCCCCTGGGAGTTTCTCCCTGACACAGTGATCGGTCAAATGTCCCAGAGCTCTGATTTTTCAAGGGCCCGTCAATGGACAGTGGCACTTCTCAGCCTGCCAGCAAATATTTAGGAAGTGTCAGGATTTTCCCCTGAGTTCTCATTTGTTTGCTGTGGATGGACAAGGCACACAACATCCCACCATAATATGTGGTTTAAATATTTAATGAGGTACAGAAAAGCATCTGCTTTTGAGTAAGTGTTTCAGTTCCCATTGTGAGCTTGAGGTGAGAATCCAGTCTGACAGGATTTTGGTTGCTTTCAGGATCTAGAATTTGGGGATTTGTGATTCTGATCTGTCCTGTTTTAAGCCTAAGATTTCCTTGTAAAATTTTGAGAAGCAGTGGTGTGTTAATCAGCAAAACCTGGCTTAAGAGTGGGAGAATGGAATGGCTTCATGCTTGGATATATCCCACAAAAGACCACTAAGTTAGACTCTGTGTCTAGGATTGTGTGGTTTTGTGAATGCACTGGAAGTGTCTTTTTCTCTCTGCAGTCCATCATCCATTGGGATCTGCAATATATTTTGAAGAAGGTCACAATAGCACTAAACCCACCAAACCTATAAGTAGAAAAATAATTTCTGCCTCATCTAGTGCCCTGTTGCCCTGGAAATTGTTAGATGTATGCATTGGAAAATATATTGATAACGATGGCAAAACAAAAATTAATAACCACCTCAGCTTTCACCAAATACTAAAATAAGTATTCTGTGCTTTCCACAGTCTTTGCTCATTGGAATTGATTTTCTGCTGGAGTGTGCCTGCTGTGCAGCACTGGAATGAATTCCTGTAGTTTTACAAATTGGCTAGATTAGAAGGTCCAGCTTTACATGTCAGGAGTGGTTGTCAGATTCTCCAGATAAATGGGGTACTGCTTGTCTCAGGATTTTGGCTGGCTCTTAAGGCCTGAGTGTATGGGGTTTGGGGACTTTTTTCTACCTTTCTTTTACTTTCAGACTTTCATGGGAATGACTAGAAACTGTCAGGGGTCACAAGTGGTAGCTGGACACTCAGAGGCCTGGACTGCTTTGGCTGCAGCCTGTGCAGCTACCAAGAGCTTCCAGGTGATGAGATGTTGAGACTTAAAGCAAATCAGGAACTCGTAGGAGTGTCAGTTCTGGCTTTTCTGGAAGATGGATGGGAGAACTCTTCCTCTTGTACCATCAGAACTACACACCACAAGGTCTTCATGAAGCAGCATTCCCATCCTTATCCTCTTCTACCCAGTAACCCCATGAATATGACATTTGCCTTCAGAAGGACCAGACAAGCTTAAAAGTGTTAAAATTGTAGAGTAGACTTCCCTTTCCAAATACCAATTTCCCCTTGCCACCCCATGGAAACACTGCCATGTGAACTCTGGGCTCTGGGAATGAATGGAGATGGTTTGTAGCCTTTGGTTCTGTCATGGATTTCTGGAGCCTGAGCTGCCTGGCCTTTGAGAGGGCATTGATGTGCCTTTAAACACAATGTTTAAAGTGAGGGGGGGGGGAAAGCACCTTTTTTTTTTTTTAGAGGAATATATGGAATATAAAATCCTGGTGTTAGAATAGGAACTGGGCAGAGTTGTCTTCTGCCAGTTCAGTGTAAGCTACAAAAGGGAGACAACAAAAATAAGCAATGTGGAAGCAACTTAATGTGGTCTGCATTAAAAAAATAGAAAGAGGAAAATAGAAAAGAAATAATTTGCCATCTCACAGCTGGAATAGTTCCTCAGAGAGCTACCTGGAAACTTGTTAGGGGATTTCCCAGTAGTGTTTGGGGCTATGTTCAGACATGGTTGGAAATGAGAGGCTTGAATGTAGGGCTGAAAGAAGCACATCAGTGCTCTTGGAAGTATTGACAGGCTCAGAGTTGACCAAGGCCACAAACAAATCAAACAGGATGGGTAAGATCAGTTCCCAGAGCTGGGCACAAAATGTAGCTAGTAAGCCTCTACTGATCGTGCCTAGAACAATTGCAGAACAGTTTTATGATGTTCGGTGTTTGAAGCTCTCTATCTTCAAACTCCCCATTTTTATCATTTGCTGTAAATAAGTTTTGTACATGCCAAGATTGTCAAATAAATGCCTGCTTGTTTCAGCCAAACATGTATTTAGCTGACTTCTAAGCCATTTTGTTCAAATGAGGACACATTCATGGAATGAATCATAGAATGGTTTGGGTTGGAAGGGACCTTAGAGATCATCTAGTTCCGACCCCCTGCCATGGCAAGGACAATTGTAATTTATATTTATACTTATAAACATTGCCATTTATATTCACAAATTGAGAAGATGAATGTGAAATCTGATTCCAATTTAACTTAGTTCATGATTATGTTTTCAGGACAGAGGATGTTCTTTATATTATGTATAAAATGTATGTTTTCAGTGTTGTATATAAGCTGCTAATAATAATTCAGAGAAAAGAAGTTCTGAATCAAGTGTAAACAAACTGTAAGTGAATACCAATTTCCTGGAGCAGCTTTTACCATTTTTAGGTTCCCATCTTATGCAAAGACTTAAAATATGCAATGATTTCATATAAACAGACATAAATACGTGGAAGTTGGATACAAACTGCAACATGAATTTCGAGTATGTGAGTATTATTTTGTAACTTAGTGTGTTGTGCAGAATGAAAAAGATGTTTCACTTGTACTCTGAACTATGGAAAGCAGCAGAGTGAAGCTCTGAGCTGTTAAATCCAACCTGGAGTCCTTCTGAACTCAATTTAGTCTGTGGCCCTTGGGTCAAAAGTGTGATTGCAGCTTGTGTAGACCACATGCAGCTGCTGAGACACCAAGGGCTTGAAGGAGGGGCTACAACCCCTCCAAAACAACCTGTAACTGCAGCCTCCCTCATGCCAAAAAGACTGATGAGCCTGAGCTGAACTTCGTGGTGAAATGAATACCCAAGGAACCTGCTTTAAACTTGCATGAGCTGCAGGCATGGCATTATGAAACAGATGGATAATCCGTAGAGTGTAGAGGGAGGTTCATGCACTAAATCCAATTGCTCAGAAAATGAGATTTGGTGAAAAATCCTCAGATTTGTTGTTTAATTTCTCATCATGTTTGGGTTTATATCTGCCACCTCCCCTGAGCTTTTAAGATTGTGTTAAAGTTCAAACGTTTCCTTGCAACCACAACAGCCCAAGCTGTTTTGTTTTAAATGCAGGGAGGTATGCTCCTGCCAGAGCAGACTTTAAAAGAA
Organism: Acridotheres tristis; assembly: GCA_037013685.1. Classification (NCBI taxonomy): domain Eukaryota; kingdom Metazoa; phylum Chordata; class Aves; order Passeriformes; family Sturnidae; genus Acridotheres; species Acridotheres tristis. The sequence continues at coordinate 7,420,694 of CM072900.1, forward strand.
ACCCCTGCTGCTATCATAACAACAGTGATAAAATTGTGAAATGAGTTCTTTCCTCTAAGCATGAATTGCTTGAACTTTACAGTGGTAGAAAACAGACTTCACTGGGATAGCAGAAGCTGTGGGTGTGTAAGGATAAACCACTAATTTTGCTGCCTATCACTTTTCATCAACAATAGTGTTCTGTCACCTTGAATTATAACTTGCAAATCTTATATTCAGATTGGAGCTTAACCCTGAATTGAGACTAAACCTTTAGATGGGATCTCCGTGACCAGTTTGCAGGAGCTTTGATGTATAATACCAAAATAATATGAAACAAAGTATGGCATATGGTACTATTATATAACTGAGGATGTAGAGAAGAACAGCCAGTGAATTGCAGTGGTAATAATTCCACAAAACTCTTCCTCATCTCTCTGGAAGACCAGACTGTTTGTATGGCAGTGTGGGAACCAAACAGAAACTGTTCTTGGGCCCTGAGAGTGGAAAGGGGACTGTGATGGACCAGTCTCCAAGTGCAGTTTAAAGAGTGTTGCAAAGGACAGAACAGTTCCAGGGAAGGGGAGATGGAAAGTGATACTGAGATCGAGATCTGTAAAATCATGAGTGATCAGGAGAAGGTCCCACGTCTCTTCCTATGCAACAACTAAGAGACATCAAGCAACACTTAGAGAAAGCAGTTTCAGACAAGCACGAGGAAGCCAGCTCAGCACAATAAAACCATGGAACCATTTGCTGAGTGATACTGTGGATGGTGAAGTGCTGCAAGAGTTCAAAAAATCATCAGAGATTCACAGAAGGAAACTTGATTAAGGTCTGAGAAGTATCCATTCACCAGCACTACTGCAGGAAATCCCAGTCTAGCATTCTGCTGGAAGTAGGAGGTATATTCTGGAGAAAATCACTGCTTGCTTGCAAGTTTGCAGGAGGTATGATGTTTAATACCACTTAGTCTTACATAGTTTCTTAGGAAGGAGTTACAGGACACCTTTGGAAACAGGATATTGAACTTTTATTTGGGAGTCTCAAAGTACTGAGAATATTTGTTCTTATTGCAACGGGGGAGCCTTGGGGCTTCTCAGGCTATCAGCAGGCTCACAAACACTGCTGTCATATCTTTCTCTATCATCCTCTATTTAGACAGAAAAACTCTGTATTTGTCTTGGCCCAGTGAAGACAGCCATTTGCTCTTATGCATCATATATTATGAAAAACGCCCATATTTCTCCACAATCCCATCAACACATTTCATTATTGCAGTTAGGAGTGACTTGGAGCTTTGCTGTTAATGCAGTTCTCATAGCTTTCCTATATTATATTGTCCAAATATCCCATCACTCTCCATGTAATAAAATCTCCACTTCTTATTATGATACTTCTCCTATCATCTATTAGTTGGCATCAAAGCTTTTCAGACACTGGAGAAAATGTTTTCTTTTTCTAACTCACCATTTACTTTAGCAGTATGGTGTTTGTGTTCGTTGTGATATTTTTAAGATATTTTCTTGGCATAATGACTGATTTGCAAGAAGTTGAGAAGATTCAAAAAAGCCTAAGATAGGAAATTAAATTTGATTTAATTTCTTGGCAATGTGAAAATTCATTTCCCCAGCCTTTCCACTTAATAGGGCAAAATTTCAGCTTATTCCCAAGCTATCAACATTCTTGGGTCTTTCAGTGGCTGCAAATCTATTTCTCACGATCCATGTTATTGGGACAGGGCGAGAAGTGACCATGTAGGCTGCTCCATCCCATGCTTTTATTGCTGCTCTGACTAATGGGCGTTCAGAGACCACTTGCTAATGGGATGCTTTGCTTATTCATAAAATCTCATCAATGCCAATTTCTGAAGGAATGTCTTGCTCTATGTGCAGCGTTGAACCCAGAGGCAAGAATTTGGCAGGCCTCATAATAAGTCTGAGTGTTGAGAATTGTTATGTCTTCCTCACCAATATGTCTAAATAATGGTTCATAATTAACTCTGGCAATCTCTCTTGTCCAAGCAAAATTCATCATTTTGTAATTCTCTGGGGCTGTTGCCAGCTTTCCCGCGAGGAGTGTTTGGGCTGTGTGTGAAGAGGTTGCAAGGCCAGCTGAAACAGGCAGCAGATGATTCTTCCAATTAGTGTGGAGTGAGTGTGATGCCCATCCTTGCTGGGAGCGTGCCTTTCCCACCCTGGCAGTGGGGTAATCATCATTCCTCTTTGTACCAGATAGCACTTGGTCTCAGTGGAAAACGAAGCCAGCAGGCTTTTCAGTTTACTTGTTTATTGTGGCACTCATGGGGCTCGAAAATGCAGTGGAGGTGGATTTGAATATTTCCCTTGATGAAGACAGATGCAATTTGAATTTGCTTTCCATCTTTCTTGCCATCTTGTGGTCACGCTGTAGACTATTTGAGATTTGTAGAGGACTTTCATTCTAACCCTTATGCTGGGAATGAAGTGGGTAAGATCATTCACCATTCTTCAGGAGAACTACCAGGATAACATTGGCCTCAGACCGAGAAGATAGCGTGTGTTTCTTTGGACGGCTCACAATAGCCATGTATGTCCATCTGGTCTGCATTTTTACCAGGCTTGCTCTGGAAAAACAACGTTACCACTTGTCTTTAGAAGGATGGACTGAGAAAAAGATTTTAGAGTTTCTATCTCCATTTCCAGATATCACCATTACAGGAAAATGCTGGACTCAAGTGCTGACTCGGGATGGAAAATCCCATTTGCACTTGGGCCATATGCAAAGGATTTGTGAGTCACATGGAATTTACACATCACTTGCTGAACTCAAAGCTTGGAAAAGACTAATCTTCTATTAATTTATGTAAACAGGAAGCTGTGTTTGGCCATTTAGATGTTCTTAAGCTGCACGCTTTCCCCTTTTAAAATGTTAGATTTCCCAACAGAATTGCAATGTCCTGTCAGCATGCCAGTCCTGCTTTGTATTTCATACCTGTACATCGACTCTGCCTGCATGCCTAATTCCTCTGCCTAGGTTTGCATTATTTTATATTTCAATTGGAAAACTATGTACATCTGTAAAAACAGAGTATAATATATGGCAGTGGTCTGCTATTGTATTCATTTGAATTAATGTCCCTTAAAGTGCAAAGGCTGCAGAATTCATGCATTGCGGGAGGGCAGCGCTCTGTGCATTTAAAGGCAACAAATCCTGTTTTTATAAAGGCGAATTTATAACTTGTTCCAGGTTCATTTAACTTTGGTGGTGCAAAGAGGAAAAGTGGTGGCAAAAACTTAGATCATTAGTCTGAATTCACAGACTGTACAATCTTCTTTTTGTTGCCTCTCTACCAACAGGAATTCTCCATGTTCGCATTCTTGATTCTTTTCTTCTTCCTTGAGGAAACACAGCTGTGGAGCAGGACCCATGATTGCATTGCACTTCTGAGGAGGGCAGGGGGAATTGGGTTGCACTGGATGTACATGTGACTGCATTGTTTCTGCCTGTCAGGAATAAATGTTTTCTCATATCAGTTACCATCTGTTTTCCCATTAATCAGGTTTTTCTGCCTTGAAAATGGTCAAAGACAAAGGTCCCAGCCACAGGTACATGAAGATTAATAGCAGGTGTAAAGTCATCCCACTCTGAAGCTGTGAGTGGTTGCTTTTTTCCCTGAAATATGATGACTTATTTATTTGGTCTAATAACCTTAAGATTTCTTTAACAATGCTTGAGGATGGTTTATTTGAAGAACACAAGAATTTGGTCAAAACTCCCTAAAATTGTGAAATTACTGGAACTTAGCTAGAGCATCTCAAGCCTCTGCCAGAATGGTCTTGTCTGGCAGTGAAGTGAGTGTAGCTGCTGAATGTTCATCTGGGTAGGATTATGTTATGACAAACAAATTCCTCTTTGAGATGAGCATAATCCCCAGCACTTAGTGAGCTTTAATTTATGTGCATCAACTTTGTGGAATTAGTTGATTCATTTGCTTCTGCTTTTTCTGCTCATCTTTCTGGCTTTGGAGTGTGATGCCTCTTTATCTAGTAGGAAGCCTGCAAAGCTAGGATTTCTTTCCAAACTGCTTCAAGCACCTTAAACATGTCTCAAATGCAGAACTCATCATCCACATTTTCCCCTTTTAAATCAGTTGCAGCAACACCTACATGGTGGAGTGTCCTCTTTCTATATAATCTGGTCTACAAAATGTGCTGCCATAGATGTGGTTGATGGCTGAGAATGGGGACCCCTCTGTCCCTCACCTCTCTCCTCCTTGATCACAAGTGAGAGGCTCCTCTGGGTTCAAAGCCTTCTCCACCTGCTCCTTCAGGTAGTGCAAAACTCATTGCCAGAGAGGACATCAGAACTTTGAGCTTTGAAGCTCCCCACAGAAACTCATTTTCTAATAATGATGTAAGTTGACTGTTAGTTAGAGATGGTCTTTCCCTTTATCTCTACACAAACAATAATAAGCCACAGAGTGTGTTAATGCTCAGAGTAGGTGTGTTTTTGAGAGAGAACAGTGACAATGGAGAGTATTGACCTAAAATTGTGAGTTGCAGGGCTGAGACACACCATGAGCAGAAGTATGGGATACAATATGGGACCCAGTATGTGGTTTCCATTTACATGGTAATTTTCTTCTTTTCAGTTCTGTTTTTCTCCCCTCCCTTGCTTTCTCTCACTAACTTTTAAAGTTCTTGGAAGAAAGGACAAACCATTTTCTTTGGAGCCAACAGCAACACCATGGGGTTTTTCTTTTGGTTTTGGCAGTCTGCTAACACTTTGGATTTTGATTTCCTTTACCTACTAGATATGTTTAAATATGTAGATATTAAAATAGCACAAAATGTATTTTGTCTGTTTCTGTTCATCTTTAAAACAATGTGCAGCTGTTGAACTGCACATGAGTGTTCCCTTAATGTGGGTCATTCTTGATGGATATATTGTATTGCTGTGCCAGGCAGTGATCCCTGAGAACAGTGAGATTGGCTTGGTTCTCTTTCCTTTAAAAGATATAAGATTAATAAGAAATAATTTCAGGTATGTATATAGTGAGAAAGAAACTTTGAATTATGTTCTTGGCATAATCAGTTTTCATCACCTTATATTACTTGTGATATAAATTTCTCATTTCTAAAAATTCTCTGGTGGCAGCTGTGTAAAAAAACACTTGTGACATTTCAGTTGAAACCCTGTTCTCCTCCTCGCCACTCCATCCTTTTCTGTTGGACCTTTATGCCATTTACTGCAGGTTCTGCTTTCTCTCCCATTCTGGCTTTGTCATATCTTACTCCTTTCTTTCCTTTGGAGTTTTAAGTTGTGGGTCATCCCATTCCATCTTCCTTCCTGCTCTCAGCAAGTAGAGGATTTATCTTAAGTGTTTTTCGTCCAGAGGTCATCTGACACTCCAAGGAAAATTCTTTCTGGGGTTTTATATGAGATATGAGAGGTCATTGTCCAGCATTTTGAGTTATCAGACTACTCCTCCAGTATGTTAGTCATGTTTCTTGGATGCAAAGAGGAGGCTGTGGCTGCATAGGATCGGGGTGGTGATGTAGCAGAGGGAACACAGCTGTAGATCCATTAGGGTTAGTTGGAAATTTTTAGTCTGTTTTCCGTCTGAAAAGAACATTTACCCTCACCCTCCCAAGCCCTAAATTTGCTCAGAAATATCTATGTAAGATTTAGATTTTCCTTCAAAAATGAGAAGCAGCAACTTCATTGGGACTTGTAGAGAACTCGAACACTGCAAATGAGAACAGAGTTAATTTAATGCTGACTTATTTCTCAGAAAGGGAATGGGGACATCCTTTATAGCTTTTCAAAGAGCCACCCTGCCTCTGCTGTCCCCTGTGCTTAGCAGCACCAAGCACAGCAATGCCACAAAACCCTCCTCGGTGAGCACAGGCTTCCCCCTCTGTCACAGTAACCTGGAGGGACAGAAGTTGCTCTAAGATGCATCACTACCTGTCCTGCCAGCTCTTGTGAATTGTGTTTCTTTTCCTGCTTTTGCATACTTCCATACTTACTTGAGCTGCCAACAAACCATTGACAATCCGGTTAAGATTCTGGGAAAGAATGTAAATATTAGATTTGCGTTGTGACTTTCCTTCTTTCAGTGCTGCCTGACTTTTGGGATCCCTGTGTGCCCAGAGCAGCCTGTGCTCAGCTTTCCAGCAGAGCAAGGGCCCCTCTGCTGACACGTGGTCCTGTCCTCTGGTGTGGTGCTGCGTTTTGCTCTCAGGGCTGGGACTAGAGCAGTGCTCTGTAATGTGCTGGTTTGCAATTCCCTGACATATGCTGGTTACAATGATACATCAGGTTTCGGGAAAACAGCCCTCCTAATGTACATGAGAGATAACACAGCAGATGACTGTTATGAGAGATCTGAGACGTCTTATTTAACGTAATAACAAACCAAATGGAGAAACCTTGCAGCAATAACTGCCAGATTATCCTCTGTGGACCACAGCCTGGCTATTTGGCTGATGATAAAACTGCATATTTTTGTATTTACTAATACGGGAGAAGTGAACTCTCCATGGTGAGTAATGCAGACAGCAGCAGTTCCAGTTCTCTTCATTCATCACTGCACTGAGTTCCCCAACAAAGGTCAATGAGTGTGTTTCATTTGCGTGCCTCTGTTGTAGGATTTAAGGTCATGAGTCACTAGAGGGTCTGTGGTTGCATCCTGGCAGTGTGGACCAAGAGATCTGCTGTTTCAGGAGCCTGGTCCCCTCTCCTGCTCTTGGACAGACCCAAGTGATGATTTAGTGCAAGGGGAAGCTTAGGATGTGGAAACTTTACTCTTAGCCCGTGACTCACCTGACCTTGAGCATGTTCTTTCACATGGCAAGGGAACAGTCTGTGACTGGGGCTTCATCCTGAGTTTGATGACATCCAACCACTATCAGAGAGGCAACATCTTCTAAGTCTGCCCGTGATTGTCTAAGAAGTAGGTCAGTAGGTCATGCCCAAATATCTTTAGTTTCTTTTTAAGGATAGCGCTTGTATTCCAGGTGTTGATGTGTCTTTTAAACTGAAGGTAAGAGAAGACATTCTGCATTTGTGTAAAACAGGAATTTCAGATGCAGAACAGTTGGTTGTAATGACCAATCTGTGTGTGCTTTCCTTCAGGGTTCAGTTAAGTTTATTTTAATGAATATGGTATTGAGCTTTTCACAGTAGGGTTTAGTGAACAGATTGGAAAGTCTGAAAAAGATATTAGAACTGGGTGAATAATTCATAAAGAGTAATTTATTTTATGAATGTCACCTCTTTCTATTTTGAATTGCCTGGGAATAAAGCATGGCTTTCGTGAATTTAGTTGTTAATTAAAATTATACACCAAATAATTTCTGTCAGTAATCCTTACTTTGTAACTCATTTACAAGAGTTTTGTTGTGAGCAGTTGATGTTTAGAAGCTGATATGTCGCACTGGACACAGAAATTCCAGGATTTATTTTTCTACTTTTTAAATTAGGTTATCATAACTTGCTATGTTTTGCTTTGTTGAAAGAACTGACTAAAATTCCAGAGTATTCTGATTCATAAGTTTATGGGAATATTGTAGTATTTGCCAGAATTTCATGTTTCAGTTAGCTATTCTGCCAAAAATTATTTAATTATAGGACAGATGAAGCAATTGCATTATTAAAAATGGACTGTCACATTTGTTTCTGTCTTCTACTTACTTTGAAATTGAACTTCTGACTTTGGGAGTAACCAATGCAAAGGCTGTCTCCATCATGGCAATATTATCAGATTCTAGTGTTGACTTTTTCAGGGCTAAGCTTGAAGAATAAAGAAGAATGCTGACTTTTTGTGTGTTATTCTGCTCCTAAAAATGAGTTGGAACAAGTCAGGCTCAGAGAATATGAGAGTATAAAATTGTCTGTAAGTAGATTGGTTTGTGGTTTTTCTTTTGTTTGGGTTTGTTTTTGCTTTTTTTTTTTTTTTTTTTATTTGTATTCTTATTTTTTATTTTTATTTGTTTTAAAAACATGGAGTTAGTTGCACAGTAGCAAGAATTAGTTCCCTTCAACTATCTTCCTCATAATTTTTTACAAATCTTGTCAGCTAATGAAAACTATGTATCTTTACACTTTTTCTAAATCGTAAGCTAATGTAACGCTGATGCGCAGAAATTGCTCCATACTTTCTTGTGCCCATTATGACAGCCTTTATTAATGCAGCAGATTACAATATACAAAATTAAAGGCATTAGACATGTACACTGCTGCTTATTTGACAAGGTGCTGTGTATTCCCTGTGCCAGGTTTGCTGGCTGCCCTTTATTACACTGGGCTGGGAAGTGAAGCTGACCTTCTCAAACACCCTGTTTTTCTGTCTCTCTTTCTAGTCTGTCTTGGTGATTGAGTTATCACTATAAATGCAACTTAAAATCCTGTAAGAACTTGAAGAAATGTGTGTAATTTTTTCGCAACTGTCTGTTGTTGGAGTCCTGAAAGTTCAACTTCAGGAAAGCACAGGCTGGCTGCCCACGCTCCTGGAGTCAGCTGCTCCCCTGGTAGTGCCAGGTAGACACTTCTTGAAATAGGATTGCCCACAGGGATCCTTTGTCGCATTTGAATTGATAACTCTGGCAATCTGTTGTAACCTGTGTTGCTTTTTCATCATTTCTTGCATGGTTTTATGCCCTCAGCCTGACATGTGCCTCCCATATGGAGTCAGCCCCTGGGGCTGTGTGCTTTGGATCCTGTGTTTTACGGTTGGACTCGATGATCTTAAAGGTATTTTCCAACCTAGATGGTTCTGTGATTTCGTGTGCCAACAGCAGCACTGCACTTGGCTTGGGCACACCCAAGCTCTCCAGCTGCTGTGTATTGGCAGATCGTAATTCTTTCTGATTACCTTGTGTTTACCCCACTCTTGGTTTGTTTTTTGTATCTAATCCTTGTGTGCAGGGCTGTAGTTTGATCATCAGCAATTTGTGTGTTGTATATTTACACAATGCCTCTTTCCTCCTGAGCGACTTCAGCTGAAATAAATGGTAATACTGCATGTTCAATATTTGTTCTCCCTTTTCCACAGAGTCAGGGCAATATAATAGGATCTATTTAGCTTTTGTTCCTTTGCTTTGCAGAATTCTTCCTTCTTTTCCTCTGATTCTGTAGGTGTCTACTATTTCTCTGAGCTGTAGATTGTACTGTGTAGGTTTTCACAGAGTAAACATATACTGAAATCTGTACAGAAGATTCTTGGATAATAATAGATGAGATGAACATAACCTGCTTAGATTTGACATTACACATCCCTAAAAGGGATGTAGGGGAGGCACAATGTGCTGTTTGAAATGCACACAAAGACAATCCCCCCAAAAGTTCATATTTTTTTTCAGTGTGCAGCTCCTTACACTTGGGCCAAAGGAAAGAGGAAAATGAAATCCCAGTAAACCTATGTGTATTATTAATGAGCATTAACTCACTCAATAGGACGTAGTGCTTAACTAAAAAGATGCAGAACAGACCAGTGGAGAACAAACAAAAAAATCAGCCCATTAACTCACCCATTGCCCTCTATAGAACAGTAGATCCCCATAGGTATGCACTGCATGGAGGGATGTGCTGTTTTAAGCACAGTGTCTAAGGTCTTTGCTACAGCCATGAACACTGATATCAAGAGTGGCAACTATTCCAGGTTAGGCATTTCCAGTGAGAATTTAGAGTATGATTAGTAGTATGGTTAGTCCCTTCCTTGCTGAGAAGAGTTGCAGGCTTAGCCTGACTATTCAGTGAGACAGAACTTATGGGAGGGAAAGGTGACAGATGGAGGAGCTTCTTTCAAGGCTTCTCTATCCACGTGTTTTCCATATGAATCCAATGCTTTTGAAAAACGTTGTAGTCACATTAGATAATGCAATCACACAGCCTGTGCTGTACTTACATCCTAATGTAATGATATTTTTCCCTGTAAAATTCCCAGAGGCCTCCCAGTATCAGGTCCTGGCTATTGTTTTAGATATATATGCCACGTACCTGGCTGGTCTTTGCCTGTGTGCTACACTGAAGAAAGATTAGGTTCAGGTTTGAAAAGCAAGTTACTTTTTTATGCATACAAATATCTGATTGTATTTCAGCTCTTTTTAAAGTAGTATTAGTAAGTAGTTAAGAATACCTTCATGTTAATTTTAGCCTTCTATAAAATTTGTACAAGTACTGATCTATAAAGAAATCTATAAATGCCCAAGTTTGCCTTTGCAGAGAGCAAAAAGGAAGCTGAAAGTCAGTGGGTCTTTCAGCAATTTCTCCCCTCTGAATTACCTGTAAAATAGGAAACCCCTCTGCCCACATCTTTCACATGTGCCAAGTGTCTTGGTTGCTGCAGAGTCCTGGAGAAGAACAGAGTTCCAAAGCCCAGTTTCTGCTACCTGAATTTTGTAGTTTTTGAGGATTTGCTTTTATAGCCCCAGGAGTTGAGCATAGAGATCTCTGGCCATAGTGAGTGGCATTGCTTTTTGAAAGGAAATGTTGTGGAGTATTTTCAAGGTGTGATTTAGTTTACCCTATGAGATAGAAGCAATTTAAAAAGGCGCAGAAGTTCTATTAATGTTTGATTTTTAGTTTATTCCTTTCCAAGGAAGTTTAAAAGTACAGGAATTTGAATAGCTGCTGAAAGGAGAGCTCAGTTATCTACTTCTGTAACTCGAACTTTCCAAGGTTTGGCCAGTATTTATACATCTCTCTGCTGAGCTGTATTTTTGGCACCAAAATCCAGGTTGTGGTTTGCATAATCATGTGTTACACTAGCTGCCTGCAAGAAAGATGAAGTTACTCTTATTTTAAAAATGCAATTAATTTTAAAGCACTATGCTAATTTTTAAAAAAATCTCTACAAGATGTGGAGAAAACCAAACTTTTGTTCAGTCTTCAGGGATACATAAAGAGGTTTGAAAAGAGTCAAATAAAAAATAAGTAGTTTTCAGTTCCTCTGAGACGGAATGAAAATGACTTTTTCTTTTCTTCCAATAAACTATAAAAAAAATCAGCATAAACTCTATAAGAGAAACCTTAAAATTTTATAGAAAAATGTTGGCCTTTACTACTCTGCTCTCATTTCTGCCTCCTCTTTGCCCAAGGTAGGAAGTAGATCCCAAAGACTGTTTCTGTCAGAGCTATTGTTAAGTGTCACTACCTGTCGTGACCAGTTACAAATACAACACACTTTTGAATGAATACAGGAGTTGGTGAGTGGATGAAAAAGTTGGTTCATGCTAAAATCATTTGGTTCCCATGAACACAGTGATGTGTTTATAACCAAGGATGTGTTAATTCATTTAAGGTTTTGAGTGTATTAATATTGGCTGATAAAGCAAAGACATCCCAAATGTATTGCTTTGAGGATCACAAGTCCAATGTAAATCCAGGAGGAGTCTGAGCTCTGGGAACACATTGGTGTTTTATTAATCCCTTTCTTCTACACAGGTGTTTTTCCCAGAGCAGGACCTCAGAGCTCATTACTTCCTTACGCTTCCTCTCTTCCTCCTCTAAGATTATCTCCATGGGTTGAAAAATGACATCTCCCTCTCCATGGTAATTTATCATGTTTCTAATGGGTATTATCCCAAATGGAAACCAAAAATGTGTATCTGAAAATTCCTTACTGAATTGAAGTGGCCTGAAATATTTCCTGTTATTGCTCTCAAATGGGATGGTGAGTTTGTGGAAGAGGAGGAAAGGCTCCTTCAAACACACCTCTGGTTGCTGATGTCATCAGCTGGAAGTGTGAACTCATCATCTTCTTTCTTTTGAGGCAGTTGTGCCCAGAGGAAATCTGGACTACTAACCTGGGGTTGATACTGTGGGCCCTTTGTGCACATGAGAGCCCACCTGAGGAAGGACTTACAGCAGGACATGACCTGGCCACAGCAGGGTATTTAAAGACTGTTTCGTGCATCACCAGGCACAACTTTCATGGCTTCCTCCATGTGTCTGCACAGCAAAATGCTTGGCAGGCCGAGGGTTAATTGTCACTGCTTGGCTCTGTTCAGAAGCTGTGTGATCCCAGTCTGCTGTCACGAGGCTACATGGCCTCTGGCTTTCCAAGATGGAACAAGTTCCTTCTACAAACTGTAATTCTGACTGATGGGAGGCTGCTTAAGAAGTTGAAATATGGTTAAAAATGACAGTACTTATCCTCAGGCTCTTCTGGGAGAGTCAGCATATCTTGTTCTTTTGTTCTTCTAGTACTCCCCATCTCCCCATCTCCCCTTGCACTTTAATGCTTTCCCAAGGTTCTTTATTCTTGAGGACCTGGGAGGAAGGTGCCTGTTGGTGTTTGATCCTTGTGCTGCCAGCTGGGAGATGTGCTTATCCATGCTGCCCACGGGACAGTTTGGGTCCAGGGGATCTGGAGAGTGCCTGGTCCTGCCCACTGCCAGCTGATGGCCACAGCATCCCTGTCCTTGGCTTGCAGAGGTTCAGCTCACCAAGCAGCTGTGAGTAGAGCAGAACAAAGTGATTGCATTTGTGCAGTTACTAAAGCAAATCTGAGTGTTGTGCCATCTGTTCTGCAGAGACAAAACCCAGTGAGCTCTTTGGAAAAGGCTGACAATATTTCAGGATCTGTGGAAAAGATGGATGTGAAAATAAGATGCTGAGAATTGGTAGGAGCCTGGATAACACCAAAACAGACCAAATACAACAAAACAAACACTTGCAGGAGCAAACACAAGAAAGAAAACTGCCTTCAAGGGCAAGAAAACACAACATTGATTGGATTTTTCATCTTGTATCTCCCCTGCTGCCTTTCATGCATGTGGTAATTTTTTCCCAGTTATTCTATTCAGAAGAGCAGATGCAGAGGGTATTTCACAGCTCAGAAATGCTGTGAGTGCAGGAGCCCAAAACACTTCACCCTGCCATGCCAGTGAGGGGGACTGGTCCCTCCTGGCTGAGGAGAAGCCCCAGATAGCTCAGGGTGACACTGGCTACCCCAGCCTAGCATTGGGCCTCCTCTGCCTGCTGCCAGAAGTCACAGCTGTGATCCAAAGCACAGCTGTGGGTCATTTTTCAAAAGCCAGGAAGGAGAATTGCAGACTGTGTGAAAAATAATAAAATCTGCAAACTTTTTAAAACAACCGTAATAGTTTTGTGAAATTCCTGTTTCCCCAGAGTTCAGATGAATCCCATGGAAGTCTATTTATGTGAAGCTCCTTGTTACAGTGCCATGGCCAGACAGGGCTGGGTGACTGTGGCAGAGAGGGTCATCCCTTGACCAACTCCTTGCAGCAGAGTAGAACAGGAACAGCAGGTAATGAGATATCCCACACCCCCACACCTCTCCTGCTTTTTAAACTGAGAGCCACGGTTGGGTTGGAAGTAGCTCTGATGCTGAGAGCCACCTGGAGTGATTTTGCTGGTAGGAGTGAAAAAGTCACCTTGTGGATCATGCTCTGGACTTGGTCTTCAAGACGTTTGATTTCCCATCTCTGCCATAGAGTTCCTACATGTCCTTGGGCAAGTCATCCAGATTACCCTCCTCTCATTTCCCCAGTGAGGAACGGGGGATGGCTTTCCTCCAGCACGGTGCTGTGAGGCTCCGTGGAGTTGACAGTTACCATAGAGATGAGGGACCTAAATAGAATTTGAAACCTGTTGAAGGAGAGCTGGAAAGCTGGCAGTGTCACCAAAAGAGCAGCTTGGCTTTGGCCATGTTGTGTGGGGCAGCTACAACAAGTTGTAAAACTGTCACAGTAGGTGTAAGTCTTATGAAACCTGGGTCATCTGGAACACTGACTTGTAAAAACAAAAAGCTACTAGCACAAACTCAGCCCGTAAATATGAAGCAATATCACTAGTTAAACAAATAAATTAAAAGAGATTTTCTCTTTAGGATCCTCTGGACATTTTAATTTAATAAAGTCTCTTGGTCTGGCAGGAGTCCAAAACCAAGAAGTCCAGACCTGCTTTGGTTCTTTCTGGGGCACCCGGGAGCTTCTGAGGCTCCTCACTGTTTGTATTAAAGGTCTTTAATTTGCTATAAAATGTCAGCTGGAGAATAAAAATTGTAGAGTTACTCTGTGATTTGTTTTAGGCAGAAGGAGGCAGGGGAAAAGAATATTTAAACTAATTGATACTCTATCGTGAAATGAAGAGATTACTTGCAGGTGGTTCTTATCACACCATTAATTGTGTTTCTCTGTCCTGCTCATTCATGTTAAAACAAATATTTAGTGTTTTTAGTCTCCCTGCTGAAATGAGGATGGGTTTGAGATCCTGGTCATTCCCATTCAACTTCTTTGGAAACATTTCAGTTTGGTTGTATTTGCATGCATCCTGCATCCAGTGTTTTCAGTGCAGCTATAGGACTGACTTGTGTAACAACAAAACAATGCCATCTGTCTTGTCTTTTTTTATGCTGTATTTAAACACTTTTTGTTCTGTTTTGGTACTGATTGAGTTTGTAGACTGAAGTGAAAGGAAATATTTATTGAACTTGTTGCAATAATTGTCCATCCTTCACCTGAGTTGGAAGTAGCTAATTTAGAATTTGGTGAGAAGCATAGGTTGGTTAAATGTTTCTAACAAAGCACTTTAGTTTTTTGTCAGTGTTATCTTCCATTTGACAGGTTCCTGTGTATTCATTCCCTGATCTTCCTGAGTTCTGTCTCTTGGGCTCCTGATACTGCTATCTCTAATCTAAATTGTGCAGCTGGCAGCAAATTCAAACTGGAAGTGCAAGGATTATGTTGACTTCCTTTTTTTCAAAAACTTGGAAATTTGTTGTGAAGCTCAGTGGCTCACTGGTCATGTGGCCACAACTCACCACTGGTGTGTAAGTTCACCTGGCTGGTCTGGGATAGGCACGAGTTGGTTGGAACCTCTGTTTTCTGGATGAGGGATGTTTCTGTCAGGCCCTGGAGGTCCCCATGTCACTGCTGGGTACCCTCAGAAGCATCCTTAGTGCCTTCAGCTGTTTTGTCCTGTGCTGGATATTTGGTCCTCCTCTAGACAGGGCTTAGAGACACAACTGAAATAATTGACTTTAGAGTGAGTGGAGGGGTAGATACAGATTATCTGATAATTTCTTTCGAAAACTAATTTTTGCATTTATTAGAAGTAGATAACTGGCTCCCCTACTAGAATATTCCCTCTGACCCATATTC
Source organism: Acridotheres tristis (assembly GCA_037013685.1). NCBI lineage: Eukaryota > Metazoa > Chordata > Aves > Passeriformes > Sturnidae > Acridotheres > Acridotheres tristis. Next base: position 7,435,786 of record CM072900.1, read on the forward strand.
CCAGCTTGCAGTTCTTATAACTGTACTTGGACAACTGTCTTTGAGTTTTTAAGCATTGTTGTTGGCTCAAGAACTACAAATGTTTATTTTGTTTCTCTCTGCCTAGTAATCTAAATTAAAAATGACTGTTTTGTTATAAAACAATCCCATGAGATTTTAAAGGCAACTTTAAGTAAGGAAGCCCTGTCATTTTATAGTAGACATATAAATTATGGAAACCACCCCACCTCTTGAAGAACTTGCTTAATATCTTCTATAGTAATAGTATTGTCCAAATAAACACACGCCAGTTGTAAACTTACCAGAATGTGTGGTGGTGCTAACCCAGCTCTACTGGTGTTAATACATTAGCCCACTGACATATGGTGTGTAATTTGATTTCTAGTAGTTCTGAAAGATTTACAAGCTGACTTATGTTTCTTGCTTTGCCTTTATTTTCCATACTCTCTTATGTTCCTTTACAAGCTCCATTTGACTCAATGTATGTTGTGTCCAACTTCCAACTACCTGAGTGCTGCTGGATATTCATTTCTATTAATTTTGGGAAAACAGTTTTTTTCTTTTAACTTTTGCCCAAGAGTATAGGTGCTTTTCCAAAATAAAACATTACTACCAGTCTACCTTCTACTGCAACACTTGCTATTTTTTCAGCTTTCTACAGTTATTATCTAACTGTGGTTTTGTCCTTTAGAGTTTTGTGTGTGATATTTAAATACTTTTGTGCTTCCTGGAGTATGGGGAAAAGTTTATGGTTGCTGGAGCCATAGTCAAAGCAACAGAGGGAACATTCTTATTCTTCAATTCGCACAATATTGAATTGTTTTATTAGTAGCTGCCACCTTGGAGAAAAATATCTGGAAAAACACAAACAGAGAAAACCATAAAAAATGGTGGTCAAAAAGAGGAAAAGAAAATGGCATGAGCCACACTGTGTTTGACCAGATGTCCATGTGAGGCTTACCTTGTCTTCAAAACCAGCCAGTAGCAGGTGCTTGTCTTTGGTGGCTGAACCTAGCTCTTGTTTGATTTTGCTTTTCAGACGTAGATCACTGGCTACTGCCGAGCTCCCTGAGCCTGTTTTGGACTCAGCTGATGTTCTTTATTTTTTCCTCTGCAGAAGTCTGCTAAAATGTCTTTGTTATTGTGCAATGCCTAAACCTTTGTCCTTGAACTGTAGGTACTAGTGCAGTGTAAACCATAAGGTTTTTAAAGATTTTTAAGGATAAGTTTTGAGCTGGTTTTGCATAAGACTGCCTATAATATTGCAGTAAAATAATATAAAATTTCTTGTCAGAGTTCATTTTTTTGTTTGTTTCCTGGTATGTCCAAGCTTTTCTCATCAGAAATTCTTATTCTTTCTATGCTTTCAGATCTTGGAGAGTTATCATATGCCTCCCTTCGTCTTTGTCATACAGACAAATAGTGCACATTAATTCTTTGATTTAATCCTTCTTAATAAGCCTGTTCCTCCAGGGATTAATTATTTTAGTTTTTGTACTGTATCTTGCACTTTGTTGACATCTTGTACTGGGAGCCTACAGCTGAGTGCAGTATAAAATTGAAAGCTCATCTCTCATTAGGTTTTCATGCTCTCATTTGAAAAACTGCTTTCCAGGTTCATTTCTCCAATACAGGGTAAGAGAAAGAAGGTTAAAGTAAGCTTGGCTATAGGACGTGAAAAGAAAAACAAGCCCCAGCTGCAGCAACCTTTTGTTACTTTTGTTTTCCTGCACCCTTGTGGGCATCCTGTTAAAGGTGACATTTAGCAGAGAAGGACCCTGTCTGCTTTCCAAGCCATGAATCCAGACCTGTGGCTGGCTTTAGGTTATGAGCTGTTGCATGGAACAGTATGAAGTGTGTGTGAGATAAGATGCTCTCTCCCAGGTGGGAATTCTTACCTGTTTTCCCTGTGGTAGCAAATGTCAGAGGCTGCAGACCGGGGGCACCAGGTTCTGCCAAGGGGCACAGCTTCCTAGGGTGGGGATTTTGGGGTGAGCTCCCTGAACCTGCCCAAGGGGTGGCTGTGTGGGCACTGGGGCTGCTGTGCCACAGCAGGTGGGGAGGCACTGGGAGGAGCAGGAGATGGGAATGGTCAGGGCTGGCTCCTGCTGCTTGTGATCTGCATTTCACACACTCCTCTGGAATGAAAGGCTGCTGCAGAAAATCTTTCTAAGGGAAGATTCAGGAGTTTTATGAGATACTTTGAAATTATTTTAAATAATGCTGAGTTTCCACTCAGATGAATTTAATATAGTAAACTTTTTTGTATAGTAAACCATTTTCTGCAGTTTTCTGTGGTCTGGATCTTTTTATCTTGTTTACCATAGCAAAGACCTGGACTCTGTTTCCTACCCATTAATGGATCTGTTCCAGCCTTGCTGCAGACAGCTTTTGGGAAGCTGCAGTGGTGCTTTGGTAAAAAGTCTTTGGCCTGTCTTATATAGGATATCAGGCTAAACTGCTTTAGTATTTATGAATCCATTTATAAATTCTGGCCTTGAGACTTATGAATGTGACACCCGTTGACTTAAGTGGTTGGTGATTTGTGCCTTAAGCAAATATATTTTTGAAAAGAAACTTGTGTAGCAACTGTCCCATTTTATGAGAGTTTGAGCTGAAGAGCTTTCCAGTTGGACTTGTTTTGTTTTCATGCAGAATGTCAATTAAGTTTTATTGCTGAGGGTAGGACTCAACTATGTGTTTTGTCAAAGTGTCCTCAGAAATGCTTTATTTCAAATGGTTCTGTGTGTCAAAATTGGGAAAGTTAATCTTTTTGGATCTTGCTGTTAGCAAATTCATGGACTTGATATTCATGCTTTTCCTCTCTGAAAGATTAAAGTTGAGAAACTCTGTTTCAGGGCACTGCAATTACTATTCCCTGCTTGCAACAACAGCAATCAAGTTTACAATCCCCTGAGTCTGCAAGATCTGCCACATTTATCATTTTCATTCTTAACAGCTATTTAATAACTCACCTCTTTCTCGCTTGGAATTCTACATACCTGTGGGCATCAAGCCTAGAGAATTTCCAAAATGTTCTTTCTTATGCATTATTTTAGCTAAAGGAGCTGCTTGTCTCTGAAAAGCGACACAATTGTAACACTTTCGCAGCTGAGCTCATTGGAGATGAGGTTCCTACTGCTGGTGGTGGAGGTACCTGAAAGGTGGAAGCCAACCTGGCAAAGGTGCCAGGCTATTCCCTGTACAGCAGCCGCAGGGAGATCTGCTCTGAATTTGCTGCTTCAGAGCCTCTTTGTACTTTTGCAGGCTGTGCTCTGCAAGAGGAGTATCTGTGGCAAATACAGAAAGTTCTGGGTTTGTATATTATCTAAATTGTTGAAAATGAGATTTGTCTCTTGGCATATATGAGGGTTCATAGGTGCATGGCTGCTCGGACAGGGCAGGCTGTGGGGGACAGAGGCAGGAGATTTACTGGAGGGAGTTCTTGGGGTTGTGCCCTGGTCTGCTGCTGCTGCTGGCCCTGGGCAGGCGCTGAGTGACAGAGGTGAGAATTTGGTAATTTTCTTGTGAAGGCAGAGAAGTTGAAAGCAATGTTTTTAGCATTGCTCACTGGTGAAAGCCAGGCCCTTTGGCCAGCACCCTGTTCTTGAAAGCTGCTGGCATTGCTCTGTGAAATCACTTTAATTGTGTCTGTTTTCTCGATGGTTCTCTGAGAATGAGACACAGTCTGTCTCACTATTGTGTCTCTTAAAAACCACAGAAAACTCTTTTGAGTTTCTAAAATGAATTATACCATAAAACTGCAAGGTTTGGGTTCAGATTCCCATCTGCTATAAACTAATGCAGCTCTCTTAACTTCAGGTTATATTGGCTCAGATTTGTCCCCCTGCTGTTATCAATCACACCTGCAATTGTGTAGTGACTAAGCTGGGCTCTGGGGACAAAATTTTATTTTTGGTAGCAGTGGATGTCTGTAGATGCATGAATGGATGGATACCCATCCTCCCTTGAGCAACAAGGGCTGTAGAAAGCAGCCTGTCATGAAAGAGCTCTTAGTAGCAATAATTCCTGTATGGTGCTATTCATTAGTGGATCTCAAAGTGCAGTAAAAATGTGACCTTACCCCCATGCAGAGGATAAATGGGAACCCTAAGGGACACACAGCTTCCATAGGGTGACCCAGAAGGCTCTGCCTCTCTGTCAGTCTGGCTGTGTTATTCTTATGTGTATCCATAATTATTCGCCCACTTAATTTTTTTGAGGATATGTGAAAATAACATGACTTAATTGCAAACTTGAAAAAAAAGCTGAAAAATGCTAACAGTAACAAAAATATGTATGATCAGTTGGAAACTTTCTTCCCCATGCAGTCTGGGCCTTAATAGATCAGTGTGGATAAGGGCAGCAGCAGCATGAAGTACAGTAAGTGCCAGTATGTTCCAAATATTTGCCACAATTTCTTCAGTACTTCCCTTACCTTCCTATAAAAGAAGATGAATTTGCAGCTCTGCACAATTCTTCCTCTGCAATGCTTCAGTAGTTGGAGGCAAATTCTCAAAGAATCAAATGCAAATATGACATAAGAAGGTTTTGGTGTTTTTTCCCGCATTATCTACATGAATTAAGCAGAATGGAAGTAAAATTTCAAACTCATCTGTTTCTGAATCAATGTACTGTGTGATTGGGAATGAACACATTACACAAGGGAGAATACTGAGAGATCCCACATGGGCAGGGATGAGTTTGGAAGGTTTGTGCCAAATCCATAGCTCTGCCACAGACTTCCTGGGTGAACTTGCACCAGTAACTGGAGCTCCTGGTGCATCAGGTTCATTCCATAGTAATTGAGCAAAGAGTATTTCTGTACTTGCCTTTTGTATTGGGAGGACACACCTGTTGTTGTCTGGAAAAAGGATGTTCCTGTGACTCTAAGACCTAGAGAAGGATCATGAAAGTTAGGTGTGGGATTTGCTTGCAAATTCTCTTCTCTGCTAGTGCCACGTTGGTCAAATGTAGAGCAGTTGTGTATTTAGGTAAAAGCACGTTGATATAAACATGCAATAAGACTTTGTCCAATATTTCATTCTGAAAATAGAAATATTTTCCCTTTCAAGTAATCTACTCAGTATTTTTGGCAACTCTATGTTTAAATGCCAGTCTTTCTCAGATTCTCTGTGAATTGATTGTTGGGAGAATCCCACATTGCCAGTTCCCATCTGGAGTGTTCACTGGCATTGCAGGGAGTGCAAGCTCGTAACCCAGGCACTGAGGTAAATATCCGATAGCTTGTACATTGCTTTTGTGTCAAGAAAATAGTCTGTGCTTCAAGACTGGATCTAGGATTTCTTCATGCTCAGGTATGTACTTTTGCTAGTTACCTCTTCCAGAATCAAATACTCAAACAATTAGATCTTTCTCTATTTAGAGAAATGCTATTTGTAAGAGTTTCTGAAACACTGTTTTTCTAGGTTGCTGATTTAATTAATTAACCAGTTACACGGAGTTTTAAAAAATACTAATTTCAAGTTTGTTCATATTTAATTTTATCTTCCTATCTGTATTGTGCTCAGAGATTGGGATGTAAATCTGCCTTTATATGGCAATGAGAAACTTGGAAAATCTCTACTAATGAGGAAGAAAATGAACATTAATTAAACTTGCGGCTGCAGGATGGGCTGAGGCTCTGGAGTCCTGCAGCAGCCCCTGGATGGGTTACTTCATTACAGCCCAGAACAAGGAGCTGTGATGTGAATGCAATGAGGAGACAATTAAGTCGCTCACCAAGTGCTGAGCCAGAGAGACATTTAATTATCCAGAGGAGCCAGTGCTCCAATACCTGGAGTTTTCTGTAGATATAAATATGCCAGGCAGTTTTTCTGTCAAATTAGGCTTCTGAAAAATGTCTTTGGAAATGCAGGAGGGGCTGGGGATGTTGAGACAGGAGAAGAAACCTGCTGTTCAGCTGAGCTCTGTGCTGTGGTAGCAAAACTCTGGCAGGCCTCCTGGGCTGGAGAGGAGATCCCCACCATGTGGGATGGTGTGATAGGGATTAGTGTCATTAGCCTGGGCAGAAAGCCCACGTGGCTGTGGCTATTGCCAGTATATGTAGATCTTGTGGTCCTTGGGAGGAGTTCTCCAGGGATGCACAGGATCTGTTATCCTCAAAAGAGATTAGTGGAACTCTAGACCCCAACGCATGTGATCCACAAATGGACTGAATTGTGGCTTATCAGTGTAATTCATGTCATAATTAGACAGAACAGTCACTCTCAGTTTTCCCTGTGAATTTTTTTCTGTGTGGCTTTCACTTCTAAATAACCGCCTTGCTAACCTTAGCAGAGATTTTGATTCTCTGAACTGCAGCTTCCTTTTGATTAAGTGTTTTCTGCTCTAGTCTTTAATGCATATTAATGAGTGCCAAGCAGTGCTTGACTTGAGTAATTTGCAGCTGGGATCTAAAAGCTCTTGGAAGGAAGGCCTGGGGATGTCCTGCTTTGGGAAGTAGTGGGTTATTGTAGGCTCTTTGCTACAATTTAGTGCATCTCAAAGGCAAACACTTTTTCTATTAATTTATATTTTCATTAGTCACAGGACACAATCGCAGCTGCCATCATCAATATTCCCATATTCAGCTTAGTTTCAGGTTAAAAGTCCCAGAAGAGAAGAGGAAGAGGTAAGAGCTTAGCATTTTTTTCCAGAATGAGACTTCCTTTCCATGGAGATGCACGATCCCATGCCTGGTTATGGATTGCACAGTGTGTATGTGGCTGCAGGGTGATCACTGCTAATCCATAATGCCTGGAAGTACAACATTCCTGGGATGGGTGGTGAGCAGTATAGGATAGAAAAACCCTATGGATAGCAGATACTTTTAAGCTCTTAGTTTGTGAAAGCACCTGCTGTGATTCTGTTCAGAACTTTTGGGAGAATGGGTAATTGAAAGGCTGAAATCTGTTTTCACATCTTGTGGAGTGAATGTCCAGTGATGATGGTCCAAGGATTCTCTGAAGCCCTTCCAGTTGAAGGGAAAGCTGTGCTCAAACAATACAGCATTTCTGTTTTAGTCATCCAGAGGCATTCTCCAGGAAATTGCAGGAACTTTAATGCTCTCTGTTGTCATCACAAACTTGGTGGTTGTCTGACAGTGGTCTTGGCATGGTGGGCTGGCACAGGGGTGATGGCAGCTGTGGATAAGAACAGGACTGATGGAAGGTGAAGGGTGTGGGCAAACCCCTGCTGCCTTGTTTGCTGCCCCATTGCTTTGCTTGGCTGTGCACAACACCAGTGTTGAGTTGATGACTAAAAGCAATCTCCTTTTCATGGTGGCTATTTGAGGGTGTTCTGAGTAGTATCAGGACAAAATGCATTAGGTTATTCATCTTGAGCTTTTCATGTTCAAAGCATTTGACCAAAAAAAAAACCAAATCAGGCCTTGTAATTATCCTGCAAGATTGTTGTTATGCTGGTTCAGAGGTGGAGAAATGGAAGTAAAGAGGTTAAATGGCTTGCTCAAAGCAGTAAGGAAATCTGTGGTGGAGACTTTCAGGAGCCCCACATATTTCTTAATGAATCATTTATAGCTGTGGTTTTATTATTAGGTAGATGACTTGAACTGTGGATTGCTGTAGGAACTCTGCCTTGCCATCGAAATGAATTTTCTTCTTAAAGTCTGAAACAGCCATTCTTTCTTATTTCATTTGATTTCATGGCAGTATGTTGGCTAAATCAAAGACTGTGTAGGACATGCAATATATAAAGATATAAAATTCTTTTACAGTTCAAACACACATTCTTTCCTAATAATTCTGATCAAAAATAATTGATGTGTTTCTCATCACTAAAAGAAAAGAGAAATTCCAGTGTAGCCCAAGATTGAAATGAGAAAAAGAATATTCAGCTGTACAGGGCCAGGAGTTGGGGTTTGATGATCCTTGGAGGCCCTTCCAACTCAGGAGATTCTATGATTCTGTGTATGAAGGTAAAATTCCTTCCTTTCTACACCCCTACAGAAGTAGGGGGATGCTGCCATGGGGATGTACAGAGTGGTGCCATGTCCATCCAAGAAGCAGAGTGTGGGATCAGAGCACCTGATGCTGTCCTGCTCTTTGGCAGCTTCCAATGGCACATGAATCACCCTGCACAAAAAAGGGCCAATAGCAGGCACAATGATCTGCAGGAAATATCAGGGTTTAAGCACTGTTTTATGTCTTGGGATCCAGCATTCAAATATCTCTTTCTGTTTAGTCTTACAGCCTGTCCCAGGGTGTCACTGTCATCTTCTCAGAGAGGAGAATTCACTCTGTTTTCACTTCCAAAAGGCCACCATACCCTGAAAGCTGAAGTTCACCTATAAGAGTTGTTCCTCTGTCCAGTCAGTTCAACCACTGATTGCAGAAGTTGCTTCTCTGTTAATTTTCTTAGAAGATCTAAATTCCTTCAAACTTCCATCAGTACTTCCTGCTGCACACAATGTACAGCAGCATTTCCCCCTGTATCCTGAATTATGGTCTACATTCCAAACTAAGATCTGGCATTAGCTGCTTAGTTAATATTATTAGGCTTAATGTATCCAAAAATACATAGGAACATGTGCACAACCATGACGCTTTTTTCACTTGCAAAAACTGAAATAATGTATTTTTCACATGACAGTGAAGCTCTCAGTGTATTTCTCCTGGGTGTACATCTGGCGTGTTCATTGTACCCCGTGCTGTTGAACTTGAAAATGCTTGTTCCTTCTTGATGTCTAGTTATGCATTTATCATAAAAAGATTTCCAAATTTCTCGATATAATATTTAATATCCAGAAGAAATGTGTGTGTAATGCAATTAGAATAACATTAAAAGGAGAGTAACATCAAGTCTGAATTTTTCAAGTATTCCACTTTACAGTAAAAGATCAGTTGCTGTCTCTTTGGGTTTAGCACTAATTTTCTTGGTTGTCTTGACTTCCTTGAGCTGCTGGGCTGGTCTCACCTTTTCTGTGTCTGATGTAGAATCTAAATTAGTTAAGAAGAAACAGGACATTATTTCAAATTCAGTTTCCTCTATACAGGCAGGATGGCATCAGCTTAAATTGCTTTGATATAATTTTGTTTCTTTAATTCTTCCTCTCCAATCTGTTTTTGTATACATTATATATATGAATTCTGGGACTGGAAATCTTGCCTAATGTAAGTTAAGACATGACAAATGAACCTGACATTTTTCCAAGGAGAGAACCAGTGAACATACTGTATTTATAGCAGTAGGAATGTAGTTTGCTGCTTGTAGAAGAAAAATATGTGCTGTGTGAGAACTTTAATGCTGGAATATGGTGTGTTTAGATGTACTTGTTTCAAGTGAGGATACTGGGTTCAAGGGAGCCAAACTGGTTCCCTTGGAAGCTTGAGGTAAGGCTTCACTGAGCAGGTGATTTAGGCTCCCAGAAGCTCAGATAGCAAGATGGAGAGTGTCACAGTGCAAGTTTGAAACTGCAGTGTCTCCAGGATCATCTCTGGGCAGAGTGGGAAAGAATGTGATGAAGGAGCTTCTGAAGGTTGAATTTGCAACAATTTAATTCGTATTAATAGTAAGACTTTCTCTGCAGGCTGAGAGTTCACTAGCTGAAGTTCTCAAACACAGATGTGCAAACATGCAGAAAAAATTGCTTAAGGCCAACCATCTCTGCAAGCAGCTCTTGGCTGCTGTGACCTCCTGTAGTTGGGCAGGACTGCAAGAGGAGACAAGCCCAGGTGATCCAGGTGCCCAAGTTGTTTCACCTGCATAAAGATGATGAAAAGTCCTTTTCTTCTTTAAAGTTTTCAATCTTTGTGAGGGTTTCCCCTGAACATAATGAGAATTGCTTGGATGATGTTCATTTGAGGTACTTTGTAGAAGTGCAAATTTCTATTTTTATACCAGGGTATCTGGTGCAGTCTGAATAAGTTGGTTTTTTTTTTTTCAACAATGCACTGCTGACACTCAAACTAGTTGTGGCTAATTCTTGAAAGATTATTTTGTTGGCTGAGCTCTTTGTGTCATGGGGGAAATAATCACAAAGCTTAGCTGCCTGAATGTAAGATGCAGTATTTTTCTATCTTGCTTCTGAACAGAAAGCTGACTCTACAAATTTTGACTGTTGAACTGAACATCAGCTTATGGCACTGATCCTTTATTTAGCAGTAATAGTAAACACTGGAGTGGTCTGGGCCTGATGGATAGCTAAGGTCATAGTAACTTTCATTATAGCTGATTTTTTAATGGAGGGGGTGATTTCGTAGACAGTTTCTTAGACCTATACTTGGCTTGTGTGGGTCAAGGAGAAGTCCTTTTGGTTCAGAGTTGTACCTTTTGCCCTTTCTTGTCAAGTTAGGAAAATGATGCTTTGTTTTGCTCTAATAAAGAATTCACCTGGTTTCCTCTCTGCATCCTAATTGCTCTCTAGAGAGCACTAAAGTGTGCTTAAGCATATTGTAACTGTTTACTTGCAGCTCCTGCTCTATGTGCAGTAATGCAAAGTGTTCAATCTCTGCCCTGTGCTGCAGGCTGGCATGATCCGCACGGACAAGGACGAGTTCTTCATCGAACCCCTGGAGAAGGGGGCCCAGGAGGAGGAAGAGGGAGGAGGCAGAACACACGTGGTGTATCGCAGGGCAGCTGCCAGGAGGAAGCTTCCTATTGAGAACGTGGATGCTGTGTACACAGGTAAGGCAGGCTGTGGGTTAAAGTGTAGCTGGAGACAGGTAGCCCATGGGATCTGCTACCTCCGGCTTTTCTGTCCTTCAAAGTGGAAATGTGTTCTCCCTCCAAGGAGGGAAAAGCAGGAACGAGTTGAACACTTTGTATGGGCTAAGCAAACATTGCAGCCGCCAAAACCATCTCCAGGATGTCTTTGCCTTGAAGAGTTTCCCTGGTTCCAGAGGTGTCCAAGATAAAGTCGTGTGTCCCCCCTGAGCCCTGGGTCAGAGCAGAGGAGGTGGGTGGTGGGTGACGATGGTGGGTGACACAGCAGTTCAGAGGTGGCTGTGGGGACAGGTGGCAGTGCTGGCTTGGCAAAGGCTGTGTTGGAAGGCTGCAACCAGAACACTGAGGCCGACATGGTACATGGGCTTCACTGGGCTGCATTAGTCCCAAAATGAAAACAAGGGTATCTCCAGTATAAACACAAACTCTCTCGATTATTTATGTGTTGCCAAGTGTGGAATATAATGTACTAAGTATGTGATAGACAGTGATGGAATAACAAGAATTAAACATAAACACCCATTCTGTGTTGTGTTTTCTGTTTCTCTGATAACTGCTTGGTTATCACACCTTTTTTTCTGAATAAATAAGGGATGTAAATCTGCTAAGTGGATGTTTTGACAGCTGATGTTAACACTGAAATTAACTGGGTCATTTGAGTGGAAACAACAAAATAGCTACATTTTTGTTCCCAAATGTGTGTACCAAACTGCAGTTATTTGTCTGGTATTACCGTATTTCAGTATAATGGGGTTGCAAGTATAGGAAGGAAGGAATAAAGAACCACAGGGGTGGGGCACTGAAATTAGGGCCACGTGAACAATATCAGTTTCTCACTGTTCCGGTTGGAACAAGGATTAAAAAGAAAGCAAGCAATAGCATTCAACCAACTTTGGAAATGACCTGTGAACTTTGTGGCTGACACAGTGCATTGCTGAGTTCTTCTTGTTGCCTTTGTACTCACTGTGGAGCAGATCTGGGTAATGCAGGAATCTCGAGTGCCACAATCCCAGAAGGATTGGATGCTAGGTATGGTGGAAGTTGCTCTATTAGTGAATGTTTATAAAATTATTGCATGTTGGAAAACACCAAGCGCTGACTGTGTTTCCTCTTAAACAAAAGAGACTTGATGTTGTTCACACCTTATGGCAGTATTTTTGGTTTTGGATGGTAAATATTCCTCAGGAGTAGGAGTCTGGTACACAGAAAAGCACAAACTGTAATCGGCTCCAGTTACTGGCACCTGGTACCTGCTCAAGGAGGCTCTGACAGCAGTGGCTGAGATGCAGCCTGTACCTGGCAGCAAAGCCACACGCCGTGTCTGATGCCACCAGACTTGGTGTCTGTCACCTCACCTGTGCCAGGGCTGGAGTTTGTAAACTGTGGTAAAAAGGCACAAAGTAATCACAGCCACCAGCCAGCACTGTGGGATTGAAAAGCAAAAGGGAGGCTGAACTCATGCAGGCTGGGCTGAGAAGTAGCAGTGACCTTGTCTGGTACAGCAGCGGTTGGGGACAAATAGGAATAGTGATATTTCGAATTTTTAAACTAAGGAAAAAATGCTAAGGGTAGTAATCTTCTTCTCTTCCACCCTATCACCTTTTGATTTGTGAACTTGATTAAAAATTGGTTTTTACTTTGGAAAAAAACCCAACAGTGTTACCAAAAATCAGTAAAATTAAAAACTGTACTGTAAAGGGGATTTTCTCCATGAAATTGTCTTGGCCTTTAACAAAAAAAAGTGAACAACCATTCAAAAATGGTTTGTTCTCTACTTTTTATTAAACCTGGCTTCCCACCTCTGATTGCTCTAGGCAAGAGGCATGGACAGGATGTGCTTTCAGAAATTGTAGTTTTATTTTCCACTTGGTATTTTTCCAGAATGCATTGAGTTTTGGTTAACAAACTCAGAAATATTTAGTGATTGGGCATTGATAAGCATACTTTGCTGTGTGTTTTCATAGTGCTCTAAACTGACTGATGGGCTGAGTTAGGAAACACTTAGTAGGGCACTTTCAGCATGCTGTATCTATTAAAAAAAAAAAAAGGTTAACAAAGAGCACTCCATCTCTTTCCAACTTCCCTGGAGACAACTGCATTGTTGCCAAATCCCATAAATTTACATGTGATGAATTGTTACAGTTGGACTATTTTTAAAGGTCCAGCCTCCAGGAATCTTATGAATATGTGATGATTTTTTTTCCCTAGGTGAGCTTCTGGTTCTTTCAGCTGTTGATAAAAATTTGTAGTTTCTGGCTGTGTAAATATTTTAAGGTGATGCGTGACAAACAAAGTTTATATATTCCATAATTTTTAAAACAGCATCTTTTAAAATCCCATGATATGTTAATTTAATCCCATGATTTGGGAGGGGATTGTGAGTCATGATTTTTGAATGTTTTGGTTTGGATAGATAGATAAAAATTCCTTATAAATATTCCTATCTTTGGCACTCTTTTCACGAGAAATAGGACAAGCTGTTCTCTCCTCAGCGGAACAGGAGGTGAAGGAATTGAGAACTCCATGAACTTGGAGTTGAGAGGGTCAGTCACCATTTCAAGATCTTGGGTCTGCAGAGGGCAGTGGCCACACTGGACCTCACAAGGCACAAGGTTTTGGGATATACTACTAAATGCAGTCTTTCTGAAGGGTGTTTTTTTTAAGAACTCAATGCCCCAGGTCAATGTGCAACCCCCACAGGGAGAGAGCTCCAACATGGGGCTGCAAGGCAGTGGAACAAAGGTCCCTGGGGCTGGGGGCAGCTGAACTCCCCAAGAGCCAGCCAGGACTAATGGAAGATACATTGACTGCTTGGGAGTACAGATTAAAAGAAAAACTAAAAAAATAAATTGCATTTTCCACACCATGGAAATAAATTCTAAATTATGTCAACAGATGTGGTGAGATGGACGGGACAGCAGGGTTCTTCTAGCATTTTCCATGTACCTTTATCTATCTTTCATATTATAATAAGAAAAATTGAGATTCCATCTGTCTAAAAATTGTAAACAAACAAGCCCCACAACTCCTAAGCCCCGCAGAGATCAAGGTGTGCATGTTGTGTTATGAAGGCTCTGCTGACGTGCTGGGCTTTGAAAAGTGGAATGTGCTGGGAGAGATCTGCCCTGCCCTGATTCCAGACTGTGCCAGGTTTGCTTCTGCGTTTACATAAAGCGTTATCAGAAGATTGGGAAATGTAACTTCTTGTTTTGGCAACCTGAATAATTTGTTTTGACTGGTGTGGGATTATCTGGGGTTTGGGAGAATTGCAGACTATGGGGTGTAATATTTCTGCCTGGTCTTTCCCCCTCAAACAATGCTATTTGTTAGCATTGATAGCACTGGAAAAAACTTAAGCATTATATTTTAGGCAAGTAATAATCTTCAGCAGAGTAGTACTGTGAAAGTCTGTGTGAGCTCATGACAAATTAAGCCAATTGTTTCAGAAAGAGAAATATTTTCATGTAGTGGCTGAAATATTGCAGGTGTGATGAGAATAAATCCTAACTGCTTTTAGTGCTTGCATACATATAATAATTTATCTTCCTCTAGATAAAAATAAGCAGCATGTTGAACGTATTTTAATATTTAATATTAATATTTTAATATTTTCAGTTGAATTCCTTCTTACAAACATGAGAAATGCTCCTTGATAGCAGTAAAACTACCTACATAATTGAACTGGAATTAAATAGATAAGGTGGAGTGAATTTTTCTTGAAACTACTGGGTTTTTGCTTAAATGTTCTTTGGAAGTTAACTGAGGCGATGGTAAGTATTTAATTAATGGTTATGATGAGGCCTGGAAAGCTAGCTTGAATTTTGCCTCTAAAGGCAATCTGATTATCAGGCTTGTATGCTTTACTATCACATTTCCCCCGCTAAATTACTGTGTCTGTTATGTTGATCAGCTGAGAGGAAATGATTATACTAAAACTTCCTTAAGGTTTGCCTTTTCTCTAAAAATTGTTGTTTAAGTACTGTGCTCTGAGTTTTATTGTATTACTTGATTGATGAGAAACAGAAACTCGTTTTAGTGACAGTTTTATTTACTGTGTAGATGAAAGATGACCTTAGCCAAGAACAGTTTATTACTGATGAAGACAGTAAGGTAACTCCCCAAATGTGCTTAAACCAGAAAGTTGTTGTTTCTGTAAGTACCAGTTAAATCCCTTGGAATGGCCAAATGCAGTCTGACACAAGTCCCATCATGAATAGCTCTGGGCTGGCAGGGTAGACAAACCCACAGCCTCTGCTGGAGCCTGTGACCCCTTCCCATGGCAATACTTGGGATTTCTGGACGTTAGACCTGCAGAGGGGTCATGCCTTGGTGCTGAATGATGTGATGTACTTCCTGGGGTAAAGCCCATAATTTTTTTTTTTTATTTTCTTTTTTTATTTTTTTTTTTTTACATCGAGGAGTTCCAACATACCCCTGGCCATATAAGTACATACCAGTCAGATAAAAAGACACAAATAATTTGCTGCTCTACTCAACAGTGGTAGCCAGCTTCTTTCTGACAGACCCAAACCTCATCAGAGCAGAGCTGGTCCTCAGTCCTCTCACTGGCGTCTCCTGGCCCTCCACAATGCAAAAGGACAACACTCTGTGACATTCAGGAACCCCTAAAAAGTTAGGGGCCAGTTCAGCAGGAGAGAAATCCACGTAAATTTAAGGGGGGTTTAAACAAACTCACTTTAGAAGTTTTTTGAAAGATGAAACTTAAAAATATTATAAGTTGTAACAACTACAACTCAGTTGCCAGAGCTTTGCAGGTTTTGGAGATGATATTTCAGAGGAAGACTCCTCCATCATAGTCCATCAAACTGTCAATGCCATTGATTTACTAATGTATTTAAATTACTCTTTAGAAACCAACGTGCATCTGGTGTATGTGTTTCTGGATTGCCTGAAATGGCTGACATTGGCTGCTGGCTGGCCAGTTGCCATTTTAATTTACACAAACTTTCCTGGTTACCTTTGCAGGGGAACATTTTCTTCAGGAAACTGAAGTTTCCCCAAATCCAATCAATATTTCCTCTCAGCCTGCACTCTTGCTGATTAATTACTGCTCCCTTATTCTGCAGTCAGTAAGACTCTGATGACAATATTTTTTGTCTCCTTCCTACATCATCTGTGCATGATAAATACATCTGTCTTTCTCCCCTGTCTTGGGTTTTCTCTGAATTCCATATTGCAGATTCATGGGGATTTCTGAGAAGAGAAAGATTGAGAATTCAGTTGCAAATCAGCTTTTGATTCAGAAGCAAGGTTATACACTCATGGGAAAAACAAGTCTCCAGAGAAAGTTGTCTTAGGCCATGGGATGTCACCCTTCCCAGCCATCTGAATTACAGCTGATGAGGCAGTTCTTTGCTAGCAAAGGCAGATGAGATCCTTGCAATAATTTTGGGGAAAAATCTAAAGGTTTGTACTTTTACAATAGTGCAGTAAATCACGTGAATGACCAGGTGAAGGCTAATGAACAATGCTCTTTAATGTATTTGATGGGAAATGCAAGGAATAGCCTCTTTTTCTCCAGAGCTGATGGAGTTTTCTGCCATCAACTTCCTCAGTGGGTGGCCTTAGCTGGGCCACAGAATGGTGTCAGGTAGAAAGCCAACCGTCCTAGTGCTTCTGGAGTCATCAGTTTCATTTTGCTTGGAAATAAAATTATTATGAAATGAATTTAATTTATTTTTTCTAATATCAGTAATTTTGCTCAGTTTTTTGATGGGGATGTGCTCATGTAACTAATGATGCGTGGTGAGGCATATGCATATCAGGACCACAGCAAAGCTGTGTGGGCTACCTTTGCAGTGTGCTTTTTTGAATTTTTGTGTGCTTTGGGAAGTACATTGCATCTTCAAAGGATTTTTCTTTTAATTAAACATCTCCTTTTTCCAGGTGCTCTAAATTGCTTCCAGAATTATTGAACACTCCTTAAATAGTTTCTCATTATTATTTCTTCATGATGTCAAATCTGTAGTTGCTGCAGCATCACTTTGTTTCACCAGGAAGACAAATCCTCTTGTACAGAGGCAAAAATTGGTGGGAGTTGCCTGGAGCTGGAGCAGAGCTGCCACTTGGGCCAGCTCCACTACAGGTTCCTGGCACTGAGCTGTCATCTCCCTCTCCCACACACCCCACCAAACTGCAATAAACTGTTGCCAAACTATTATTATGTTCCTGGAATACAGGAACATAATAATAGTATGTGAAGAAGCTCCGTTTCTGTATTTGTCCCTACCTTTCTCATTAGGCAGCTTGGGATCTGTGTAGACTTTGAGGAAACACTTCAGTGCAGGCTCAGCTTTGAGCAGGTACTTAAATCAAATTGATTTCTGTGGGATTCAGGTACATACCACCTTAGGCTAAATGGTTTTTTTATTCTCAATGGGTTTCTGTTGTGGTTATGAGGCAAGTTACTGGAACAAGTTACTTCCATTCAGATATACATCGATTAAAGGTGAAGAACTTAATTATTTGTACTTGTTTAAATATCACTGAATTGCCTGTATTGACAGCTAATATAAAAATTAATTTAATTCTCCACTGATGAGTTCATTTTAGCTTCTGTGCTAAATTCAAGCTCTATAAGGCTCTCCAAAATGATTGCTGTGAACATCTTACAGCTGGAGTTGAATATTACCAAATGTTGCTAAATATATCAAAATTATAATAAAGCTGATATTGGTCTATAAAACAAGTTTCCAGTTCTCATATGAATACTCCTGGAAAATTTTTGTGATCAGCTCTGATGAAAGTATTGAGAAAGCACTCATTTTACTTTTCACATCCTTCTATCAATTCATTCAACTTTGGGGGTGAGTGAAACTGAGGTTGATTAATCACTTCTTTGTGTTTACATTTAGTGTACACTTGCTTATAAAGACAAAACATTTTCAGCAGATTTCATTAAAGGGCATTTTTTTCTTCCTTCTAATATCCATTGATCTCACAACCCTTAATGGATTTAGCCTCTCAGCCTCCTGGGAGGAAAGAGAGAACAAAATATTTGCTTTTAGGACAAGGGTAACACAAACCTTGTTTCCACTGCAAGCTGACCCTGTGTCTTGCTGTAAGAGCCCTGTGGAAGGGCACAGGTCACTGGAGCAGCAGCTGGGAAATCAGACTTTGCCTCCAGAGCCCCAACCAGAGCTCTCACGTGTGAGGGTGTGCAGCCGCCCACAGGCGTGTGGGGAGGTTTGCCTTATGAAAATGTATGTGCACACCCACAAGATTTTTGCAGTTTCACATTTACTGGTGTGTTTTTCTGTGAAGTGTCATCCTGTTGGGGTTTGTTTATTTACAAGCTGTGTTCGTGCTGTCCAACCTGCTGAGAAAAACAGAGGATGGCGAGGATCCAGCGGGTCCTGCCAGGCTCAAAGAGGGAGAAACTTGTTCACAGGAAGACCTTAATATTCTGTCCTGACAAACTGAAAGTGTTCTGCAACCTGTATCTGTGCTTAGGAAATGGATTCTGAAAGTGAGAATTCAAAAATATGGGTAGCATGTAGTGTTTGCTGTTTGGTACCATGGGATTCAAACTCTGTGTTTAATAACAATACACAAAATAGCATCTGGTAGGCACCACTAAAATAAGCTCTAGTTGAAAAAGCCAGTAAGTATTTTCAGTTTATAATGTTTTCTGACAAAAAGCGACATACATTTTGTCTGCTGTCCATGACGATGATGCAGCAGTGGTTTGATGAGGCTGAAAGACATCATCAAGTGAAAGCAATGGGTAAGCCCAGATATCCATCAAACATCTACATTTCTATAATTTCTTGCAACAAGAGAGCCACATGTGAAGTGGTCTGAGGATTAAAAATGTATTCCATCTGGTTCTGACTGTTCTCAGCTGTGTGAGATACTCCTCATGGGCTGGCCAGAGCAGCAGTGCTGTGTGATGCTGTTATCTTGCAGCTTGCAGAAGGGGCACTGGAAGGGTCTCTGCATTTATGGTGGTGTGAGCCCAGCTGGAGAATGAGAAACAAATGGCTTGGTCCTTCTCTGCACTGGTTTTCGTGGTTGCCACCAAACACTTCCCTACACCCGTGTTGCTCATGAGCTCAGTGCTGATCTAAAGGAGAACCTTTCAGTGCCCCAGAGCTGGTGCTGCTGCCACTCATCACTGGGCACCCTCAAAGCAAAAGCCACTGCCTGAGCTAAAGGGCTGTTTCTTTAGCTGACTCTGTACGTGGTGAGTTCTATATTGTATCATGTATCTAATCACTGCATTATGCTCTGTTCCCTTTAAAAGCTGCTCTTCCTCCTGCCCTAAAGCCAGAGCCAGGACTCCTGCTTGTCCTGCCTCCCCCTTGCCGCCACAGGTCCTGTGTGGTCAGTGAGACACAGCAGTGCTGGGGGAGCTGGAGGGCAGAGGACACAGAGCACTTTTCCTGCCTTTTGCAGACAGGGTGAGAGGAGGATGCAGCTTTCTGGAGCAGGTTCTGCCCCTGGTGTGTGCCAGTGCAGGGATGAGCAGGGAAGCTCGTGCTTCTTGGATGTTTATGCTTTAGCCAAGCATGTGTTACAGTCTGCAGGAGGTGGGCAGTGCACCTGTGGTAAGCTGGTGGTTGGTATGAATGAGGTGCCTGGTCTGCCCAGCCCTGGTTTATAGCTAAATCTGTGCTGGGTAATAACTTTCTATAACCATTTTGTGACTCTTTTTTTTTTCTCTTTTTTTTTTTTTTTTTTTTTTTTTTAGGTAAAAATAATTTTATTTGAAGAACAAACAACAGCAGTGTTAGCTTTCCTTTCAGCTAGTGCAAGACTCTTTTCCCCTGTGCTTTCCTGAAATTCTAAAAAGCAGGAATGTCTTAGCCCAAGAGGAAACAGCAAAGTTTTTTGTTATAGTTGCTCTGAATCTGCAGTTTGGTAACAGTAGTGAATGAATTTCTTCTTGAAAATTTGTGATTTTCCATGGAGCAGAAACACTGTTTTGAAACAGTGGGTAAGTGGGGTAAAGCAGTAACAGAAACTGTTACTGCAAACTATGAATGCAAACTCTGCTTTTTCTAAATGATCATGCTACAAATGATTTATAATTATTTTTCTAAATATTTTGTCCCAAACTGTGTGGATCATAAAGTCCCACATACATGCTTGCTGCTAATAGTTTGAATTTAAAAGTAATTTTTCAGTTGAATGTAAACCTCGGGAGTTGTTTTACAGTTGTAAACAGTTGTAAATAGTTGTTTTCATTTGCATATCAGATTACAAATGGTCTGTCAGCAGCACTGGTTTGGACCATAATGTGTTTTCAAGCCAAACAATGGCTATTTGTTAATGTAGAGGTGTTTTCTTGATCCCTGCAACACTGCCTGCACACACTTGCATCCTGATACTCCATTATTAAAACTTTACTATTGTAATAAGAGCAAAGGCATGGTCTGGTAATCGGTTTAAAAGCAGTGTAACACCATGTTAATGAGAGATCAGTCCCCTCTCTTAGTGGCCACAGTCTCTTGCCAGCTGTTGCTATCTAAGCCCCATTGCTGGAAGGGCTGCAGCCACCAGCTGGAAGCTGTTGGATGTTCCAACAGAGCCAAGGCAGGCAATTGAGTCACTGCATTGCTTTCCTCAATGCCTTGGGAGACCCTGTGCTCCATTGGCTGCATTTCTTGAAAGAGACCCTCAGAGTGGCAGCTGGTTCTGGTGTCCACTTGTGCCATCCCCGTACAAAAGGTGAAGTCTCTTTCAGACCAACAGATTCTTAATTTTCTGTATGATATTGTTGCTCAGCTCATGGAACCGCAATGCTTGTAAATGGGTTAAATACCGTGCATTTCATTTGTCAGCAGGTTCTTTGATTAAAAGCCTGAGATACATCTTTGCTCTTCCTTTTATCTCTGAGGTTTTGTGCAGTCGCATCCTTGTTCCAGCTCTCTGTGTGTGCTTGGACCATCTGGCACGGCTCGGCTGCCCGTCAACGTGTGCTGCTTTCAAGGGGAAGAATTATTAATCACAATCTGGATGGTGAGGGGGTTAGGGATGGGTTTTATTTCCACTTCTGAGCTGACAGTTCCACAGGTAGGCAGGTCTTTAGGGAAGGTTTCTCAGCAGCCTTCTGCAGCGTTGCCTGATGGGTGTGTGGGGAAGGGAGGCCAGAATCCCTCAGGACCAGGTGCAGGGCAGGAGCTGGGAGCAGCGGTCCTTGGCGGCTCAGCCCTGCAGTCCCTCGCTGCTGTCCTGCTGCAGGAGCCTCATGGTGCTGAGGATCACCTTCTTCAGCACTGCTGGCCTTCAGACAGTTGTCCTTGGATCAAAATTCATTTCCCTGGGATCTGCTCCACTTTGCAGGGTTTGGTCATTACAGTCTGTCAATTTTAAGAGACATGAGTTGTTTTTTTTTCCTGGTAACACTAATATTTTCGCATTGCTTCAACAATCACAGCTTTGTAAACATTGGAGTGATTATTTACAGAGCATTTGAGGAAGCATTCTTTTACCCAAAGAGTGAGTTGCACATAAGACGTGCTCAGTCTAAAAGCAAGCTCAAAAGACAAGCCTAATGGTGGTTTCTGTGAACTGCCACCTGTGGGAATTTTTAAAGCTTGTAATCTCATCAGGTATCTGCACTTTGTGACCATGTCTGTTTGCCTGTCAAGGAGATCTTTTTTCCTGTGGTACATGTGGAGGCATATTGCAGTTGCTGAAGGTGTTTGCAGATTTTGAATGGTGAGAGACACTAAAAAATGTTTTGTGCCTGAAGCAGCTGCCTCCAAAACACTCATCCCTGCACCTCCTGCAAAAACCACCTTGCATGCCTAGCAGGGAAAGTTTGCCTTGCTGCTGCAGGGATTTTTTTTTCTTTAACTTTTAAGTAAATATGAACCCTATTTTTTCTTTTTTCTCTCTTTCTCTCTCTTTCTCTCTCTCTCTCTTTCTCTCTTTCTCTCTCTCTTTCTTTCTTTCCCTCTTTCTCTCTCTCTCTTTCTTTCTCTTTCTCTCTTTTGTGTAGTATTTTAGGAATAAATGAATGGTGTGCTTTTAAGCGATGCAGGTTTTGGAATGGGTCTTTGGATGTGGGGAGTCATGACATTTTGGAAACGTCATTCTTTCACAGACGAGCAAACCCAGGTCACTTAATGGGAAAGCATCTGGTGTGACTGGTAGCAACAATATCTAAATAGTGAAGTGAGAAGCTGCCCTTGCCTGACGATTAAAATACATGAAATTAGCAAGCACTGACAATTACCTCTTGTGAGCTGTGTTTTGTTGTTGCTGAGTGGGCAGCAATCCTGTTTGTCTAATTGCGCTTCACTAGATCATAGTGTTCAGAGTTCATTCATCATACTAGGTTTCTTTCTTTCTAGGGTTTTCCATTTTTAGAGAGACCCTGTTATATATAGTAATGAACACATTGCAGTCTTGCATGCCTTTTTCCCTGTGGAGCAGGGCAGAAGTTTGGATCTCATTTTACAGAGCTCTCGTTTACATTTTATTCACAATGAAACTGGGAATGCCAAACCCTAGATATTTGGGGATTGTATCTATTTGTTATGTGGCTTTTAAAGCAGATTTTTTTTCTTCAATACATCAAAAAAATTATTTCTTGAGGTTGGGAAATCAGACCTTTCAGGGGCCTGAGCTTAAAATGATATATTTTCTAAAGCCATAGATTAAATCTCTGCATGAGTCCTTGTTCACAGACTTGCTGGCTGTTCTTTTTGCCAGTTCAATGTAGCCTTTTCCCAGTCCCTCCTAAAAAAGTGTTGACTAAAGAGCAGGCTGAAAATCATACATGTTAACTTTATATTCTACTTGCAAGCTGAGGTATTTTTTGCTTTGTTTTTCTTTAAGCAGAGCCTCTCGAGACTTGTTAAATTATGAAATGGTTACAAAAAAGCAGCCCAAAGGCTCCAGCTAAGGGTATTAAATGTCTTGGGAAGCCCAAAAAAGCTGCTCCAACTTCAATAGAGTAAAATATAAGAAAAGGGGGAAATCTGATTTTGAGTCACTGTAAGATGAATATAATTACTAAATTTCCAGGTATTTTTCTAGGATATCCCAATTAAATGTGTGCAGAGAAATGAATGGTATTGACATTTCCATGGCAACCCATTGTAGCATTTCAGATATTAACCTGCAGGTCATATATTACTGAAGCAGAGTATTTTTGGAAGACTGGCAAAATCTATCAGTCTACTGCAAAATGTGCAGGCAACAGCATAGCAACAAAATGCAGATGAGAAAACACAGGCTTTGGAATAAAATCTTGGCTTGAAAGTTAAGTGGAAGTTTTCAAGACTCCACTAGTGGTGAGTAACATCACATTCCAGCCCCCAGGGGTCAATTGCTGCCATTTTTTGGCTGTGGGTCTGTATTTGTGGCTGGGTGTGAAACAGAGGCAGGGTGATTGCAAAAATGTTGTAGCAACTCTTATTATCCTTTAATTCTAGGTGCTAACAGACTTTGGGGAGCCTGAGGTGGCCCTCTGTGCTTCTGCTCCATGGGTCATTGGTGATGGTGCTGGGATATGGGTGGGAAGGGCACATGGCCAGAATTGGTTAAGCCTTAGATCTCTGTGGAGGTGTTTACTGGTCCGTAATGATGGATTGCCCTCTGCTGCACATGGGAGCCTCTTACCAGACGTCCTGAAGAGAATTAGATGTTCTTTTGTGCTGCTGAAGCCCTGGAGGAAAGTGCTGGCAAAGGGCAGAGCATTCCTTGCAAGGAAACTGGTGTGTCTGCTCTCTGGAGATTTGCAGCAGGTCGGATTGATTGCACTGGTCGGATTTACAGACCTAGTGGGTCTCAGGTCAGACAGCTGGAAAGCCTGGTTGCCTCTGAGGTGACGGCAGAGGCATTTCCCAGAATCTTTGCAAGAAAGAATCCCCTTTGCTAGGAGGCCACATTTCTTCCTTAAGATTATTTCAGATTTTTTAAGTTTTTAAAAGGAGAACTCAGAGTCTTTGCAACATGAGATGGAACTGTGCTCCCACCAAATAAATTACTGTGTCTCTTTCAAAGTCCCCATAGGCAAGGCGTGCTATGTGATAGCTAATTCTCACAGACCTTATATGAATGCCTTTTCTGGGAACTGCCTTTGTAATAATAAATTACTGGTTGGCAAGTGTATAGGGTTCAACCAAGCCATGCACTTGATCCTGTTCACACTGATTTTAATGGAAAAATTCCCAGTGAGTTTAGTGGGGGCAGACCCATTACAAGGCTGTGGGAAACTGGATGTCTGAATTTTCCTGAACTGCAAAGTGTCTTTGCTTCTGTTTAGGTTAGTTTTGTACCTTCTGGTTTCATGATTTACTTTGAGATTTTGTAACTTGAAGTTACGTTAAGAACTGAGCAATGAAAACATGACTCGTGTATTGCTAATGATTGAGTGTATGTATGGACATTATGGAATGGACCCAGGCATTCCTCATGAAGCTACACTGCACAGGTGCTTGCTCTGTAACATTCCTTTTATGTCTGTTGAGAGACAGCAGAATCTTTCATTGTTCATGAAAAATTATCAGAACCCCTTTGAAAATATATTTATTTTTCCCTGGTTTCCCACTGTACCGCTTGCAGAGGCTGTGTGCTTTGTGCCGCTTTCCAGTTGCAGTGCTTTCACAATTTAGGACACAGAAAAAGACTTGTGACAATGTCATACACATTCATCTCATTTGCTCAGTATTCAGGCAGAGTCTTTTCCTGCCTTTAACATCTCAGCCACCAGGAGATGGGTTTTTTCCTCCCCCCTTATGCTTTGTCGATACCTTCCCTTATATCAAGAAACACATCATTAGATGCAACCAGTTCAGCCAATTTGTCATTAATGAACTAGGTAGGAAGCTCCCAGATCATAAGTGACCAGGTTATTTGTCATGGGATTTCAGTGCTGCTCCTTTTTGTTTTAATGAGCACTGTCTTCTCTCACCTGGTCAGGTGCACTTTCCTGTAGTCTTTGTTAGATGCATTCAGAGGTGGGGTCTAATTTTGTTAAACTCTGTCTGTAACAATTGCACCTCCATTCCTCCTTGTGCTTCCCAATTAAATAATTTTCTGAATTTCTTTGTACAGCTCTCTCCTTAGATATGCACTTCACTATGCTCAATCTCATTATTCCTTTCATATTCTGTTTTTAATCCAATTTTCAGGAAATACATCGTGCCTTCTTTTCCTGTAGTACTTTCCAAAAATCACTGCTTTTTGTGCATGTGGAAGTATCTTTTCATCCTTCTGCTGCAATTTTCTGAAAACTTCTCAACTGATTTCAATAATTGATTGAATTCACATTGGGCTGTGCTTCTGCATGTTTCTTCAATTCATCAAAAATATTTCAGCTCTACAGTGTAGCTGCAAGAAGTCTAAAATTTTGACTCATCAACTCTGTTGTTACTGGTTGTCCTTCTACTTCCTTTCTGTCTTGTCCAGGTGAGCCACTTTGTTTTTCTTTATTTTTTTAATAACAATTGGTCTAATTTAGGGTTCCAGGTGATGTCTAGGTGATTTCCCTGTTTCCCAGATACCTTACTATCCTTCAGGCTTCTCATTCACATTTTCCAAGGAATCCATCATGCCCTCTCAGTATTTTGACCACTTTATGCCAAGATGTCATGTTGCATGAGGCCTTTTGCTGCACGCATTTTTT
This sequence comes from Acridotheres tristis, assembly GCA_037013685.1. Classification (NCBI taxonomy): domain Eukaryota; kingdom Metazoa; phylum Chordata; class Aves; order Passeriformes; family Sturnidae; genus Acridotheres; species Acridotheres tristis. The sequence goes on from CM072900.1 coordinate 7,461,077, forward strand.
GTTGTCCCCATTTATAATGAAATTGTTGGAAGAATTTGATATTGTATTAGCATTAGAAGAATTTCTCTTTCGTGGGCAAATTTGGCTTGAAACACAAAAACTTGCTCCCCAAATCCCAAAATATCGATTAAATCCAAGCAAAGCCCCTCTTAATTCTGATGTAGCTAAAAAGGATAGAAACACATTTCCTGGGCACCAACACCAAAAACATCCTGCAGTATTGGTTTCTCCACATTCTTCCAGAAGTCATTGTCATGTGCAAATACCTTTCTCACTTCCTTCATAATAAAGGTAAATAGTTCAAGTTTTTAAAAACAAGCTTCGAGTTCTTCAGATACCCAGGAGAAATCACTTCAGCCTTTATAGAAAGGAGCTCAAGAAGAGAGTTTTATTGTTTTCAGGATCTGAAGGGAGAATCAATAAGGCATCTACAGATTTTGAAGTTCCTGGTTTGACCTCTGTATTCCCATTAGCTGCTCTCCTCTTGTTTCTCCCTCTCACAGTCACCTTAATGACAGTGTAAACCCTTGGACTTCATTTCATTTCACGTTTTGCTCTTAAAAAACACGCACAAAGTGCTTAACAGGATGTTTCAGAAACACTGCCAAGGGCCCAGGGTGAACTTCCTTTCCTTGGAAGTGCTGACCTCAGGCTGGAAGAGGAGGCTGCTGTAGAAATCCAGCTGGGATCTGCTCTCCCTTTGCAGAGGGGTCTAAAGACACTCCGCAGCTGCAGGTGCTTCCTTTGCTCCAGGCTCTTGCCCTTTGCAATGGGGAAACTCTTGTGCTTAGAGCGTGCCCATCTGGTGCCCTGTCCCTGCCAGCCCAGTTGGCTCCTGGACAGGCTGGATAAACAGCCCAGCTCCCCTGATCCCTGGGGAAGAGCAGCTCTGGTGCATGCCCTGTGCAGTGCTTCCCTGCCAGCAAGGTGGAATGGCACGGGGAGGAGTGAGGAAGCAAGGCAGGAGTGCCATTTAGTGTCTGGTTATACAGAGAAATGTATGCTTGCAATATGTTTTACCTTCTGCTGGCAGTTCTGGTGTGAAAAGCAGCATAGCTTAATTAGGCAGTGTCAGATACTCAAATCTTCCAATCTGCCTTCCAATCTGAAGTGTTGTTCTTTGCTGATTTAGCTGTATCTTGCAAGAAGTCTATATACTTATGGCTAAATGATTGAGTTGCATGAAAAATTTCAGTGTCACCTGATTTTTGATGGATTTTTTAATAGGACTTGGACAAATCTGTCAGGCTCTGTGGATCATCATTCTGTCAGGATTTTCCAAAAAGGGATCTGTGTGTGCTTTGACCAGAGTGAATCTGCAGTATCCAAGTTATGTGGGATTTAATAGGACTCGGTGTGCTGCATGTCTTGCAGCAGAGGCCCACCTGTGTTAAAAGCCCAGTACATACCAGTGACATCCTGCTTGCTGTATGTGCTCAGGAGATTTCAGAGCACGCTCTTAACATGTGAGACAATGCTGAAAGATGTCCCAAATTTACTGGGTACGTGTGTGCCTCACTTGTTTCAGTACCTTGCAGCTGTACCAGATTTATTTGGCTTCTAGAGCTGGTTACCTTGTGGCCAGTGCTTTTCCTTGGAGGAGTGGTGCAAAACATCAGTAGCTTAGTCAGGCACCTGGACGTTTAGAAATGTGAGGCAGCCAGTGTTCTTTAGTTCCACCTGGGTGAAATTTCTGGGAAGAGCAGAAGCAGGAGAAAACCCAGATGAACAAAATAATGCCAAAACCTTGGTCTCAAGGATGTACTGCTCACAAGGGCTTTGTTAGCATTGTGCTTGATAAGAATCAAGTTTCAGTGGGTTTTGGATTGTATTGTTGAATGAGATGAAGCTTTCTTTGCTAAACTTAGAATGAAGAAGACAAAAGGAAGTTGTTATTGGGTAAAGAATTTTTTTCTTACTAGAACCATCTTCCCCTGAAATATGAAAGATCCTTTCCAAATGCAAAAGTTATGCAAACATGTCTGAATATAGAAGTGAAACTGGAAAGCAGTGGGTTTCTTCTGCCAGCTTTGCGGGAGGCCACCCACAAAGGTATATCTTATTTTTTTTCTCTTTCTGGTTTTGTTATTTTCCCTTCTGGAAAAATACAGAAAAATTTTGTCCAAAATCAGAGCCTATTTTGATTTTATAGCCTTTCTTATCAAAGCAGGATTGAAATGTAGCTTGAATTTTCCAAGTAGTGTATAATCAGTTGAAGGAAAAAAAATTAAAAATAAAATTATAGATTTGGTACAAATGGTTTATCACCAAGGCTCTAAGTTCTTGCTTAGACAAATTCATACATATTAGCCTTTGAAATGGAGAAAGCATTTAGTCAGACAGTTTGGTGTAAGCTATTTGCCTTGCTATTAGTTGGTGCTGACTGTATTTTTGTCCTTACTTTGAGTGTTTGATAATGGTTTGCTGTATTAAAATCAAAGTCCTGTTTTGATTTGATATTTCCAATCTGTTTCTTGACTGGGGTATTCTCAAATTTTATTCGTCTTTAAGAGGTTGTTACTTTTTATTCTGCATATCCACTCCCTCTGGCCAAACGGGCAGGAAATGTACTTAATTTCTATGTAAGCCACAGAAATGCAGGATTCCCTGTGGAGGGACACTGCAGTGCTTACAGCCCACCCCGCTCTCCTCACATCTGTCTCTCCCCGTGCTGCTCTGCCTTCCATTGATGGATGATTTCCCAGCACAAGCAAAACCATAGAAATGCAGTTAGTTAGAATGTGAGTTGTTTATTGTTCATTAGATCCAGAAGCCGGATACTCCAGATCTCTGCAGTCACTTGTACAGCAGTGTCAGTGTCCTCTGTCTGCTACGGAAATGATCTCCTTGGTCCTTTGGTGCGCCCTGAGCCCCTGTTCCACCACTCCCTCCTGTGCATTGTTCAAACTCATTTAGCAGAATTCCAGAAGAAGAAATTCAACAATTTTCACTTGGAGTCTACATTGTAGTCTAAATGATCTCACTGCTTAAAAATGTTTCCTTGGGTCTAAGTTTAATAATTTTTCACAATCTCTCCTTTGTAGCTAACCCTCCCCCACTTTCTTCTTTAAAAAATTCCTTCCCTTCCATGTGCCAGTGTTTTGTAGACATATAAGCTGTTATCAGGTTGTCTCAGCCATCTTTCAATCAAGATGTACTTTTTAGTTCCTGTAGATCATTATTTTTTTTCTTCATCTTTATGTAAATACAGAAATTGTACTAATGTAACCTCCTGTAGTTAAAATGATGCAACCTTGCTGGTGTCGTTGTGTAACGTAGTTCAGTGGGAAGACAAACTCTGTTTGGGATAAGCCACCTTTATCCCAGTACCCACACTGTTGCTTGTACTGGTAATTATCACTCAGAAGGTAAGTGATCTAGGACAATAAACCAGAAGGATGCCTTTAAATGAAAAAAGATTTCCACACCCTTAAAACAAGAAAAATATAGCAATGGGTAGGCAGCTTGGCAGCAGAGTCCTCAGCTGAGTTAAAAGTGTGTCCTTGAGCAGAGTTCATGTTCTGCTGTGGTTTGGTGGTGTTGGATGGAGGAATGACTCTTATTCATACGTTTGTATTCCCGAATAAGTCCCAGTGATTAAAACATCCTGACTGAGCAGAGTTGTTTTTTATGGATTCAAAACTGGGATAAAGTAATGTTCAAATGTGGAGGCCGCTGTTAATCCTGCAGTGTTGTTTTGACACTGGGTGTAGTTATTTTCTGTAAGGGATGCTTTTCCAGAAGTGTTGTGGCTGTGTGTTGTTGGAATGGCATCACATCCTGACTTTGAATTAGAAAAAGGTTTCAGAGTTAATCAAATGCAATGACGACCAAAACCCCTAATAATGTGAGTGTTGGATTCCTAGGTCTGTGTCATATGGAGGCTTTTTAAGAGTTGGAGTCATTAACTTCTTTCAATTACACAGGTGATGGTCCAGAACTCTTCAAGGACATTTAGTTTATTAAGATTGCACTAAATATCTACCAGCACTCTGAGCTGACTCTAGTCCCACCATTTTCTTTTCCATGTGCTAGATTAGCTCAAAAAACAGGGACAATGTGGTTCTCTGCAAAGAGAAAAGTAGCTCATTGAATGTCTGTGCTGTGGTGTATACTAACTAAAACAGGAACTGGAGTCAGAAAATTCCTAGCTGATATAGCCAACCTATTTCTTGAAATGGTTTACTCATCAGTTCACCACAGTCTTTGATTTTTAAAATAATGATTTATTAAATAATAAATGTCAATAAACTTTAAAGGATAGGTATTATCTAAAAATGTTTAATCCAAAATAATAAATCCTTTTTGTTTCTAGAAATGGCACAGTAAAAGTCTGTGTTCAGTGCTAATCATGCATTAAGTTTCAGGTGTTTAGATACCAGATTCTTCTGCTTATCTGTGATTACCCTGTAAGTGGCTCTGTTGCAGTGACACTGAAAACCAGACATTTCTGCATAGAGTATGGCCTCAATCCCTCTCAGGGTATTCCCAGTATGAATATGTTTTGGTTTTATCAAGAATAAAAAAGCTGCACATGCAGTAGTTCTTTTAGTGCTACATCTGCATTGCCTCCTCTTTAAACATTTGCACCAAGAAGTTTTTGCCCAAGGGCAGGGCAGGCTGGCCAGGACAGGCCCAGTGGCACTGACTGCCATCCGTGTAATCCTGGAGAAGTCTACCTAAATCCTCCAAATCAGAATTTCATGCTCCCTGTATGAAGCTGGGTGTGAAATTTTAATTTGCACTTGTCAGTCTGAAGTAAGGGGAAAAGGGAAAGCAAAAAATAAAAGGCATATGATAAATTTCACACTTTCCCCCGAACAAAGCAGCGCGGCTCTTCCTGCGGGCGCCTCAATGAATGTCGGTGTGGGCAGCTGGGAGCTGGCGGTTTATCTGCAGAGATGGCAGAGTTGTAAGCAGAGTGGGTAGTGTCAGCTAGCACCGAGTTTACATGATGCTTCCTATGATTGAACCCGGATTTAATTTTGCTAAAAATTTGCCAAACCTTCCCGGTTTGGGCTGAAGGTTTTTGTGTCAGGTGTCTGCCAGGGCTGAGTTGCAGCACTGGCTTTTGGCAGTGCTGTTCAGGCCGTGCTTGATGAACGGAGTAAAAAAGGCTCTCCAGGGTGAAGCTACTTTGGGTTTTGTTTTCCCTTTATCCGTGCTCTGATGACTGAACTTTCTCCAGGGTTTTTCTCTGATGCTCTAAGTGGATGTTTCACAGCCAATAATACATCTGTTTTTACAACCCTCCCCAAGAAGAGAGTGTTTTTTCCACATCTTACAGAGGAGAGAACCAAGTAACCAGTGGTTGGAGCTGGAACTTCCCTTGTGTCCTGACTGGCCCATTTGAGGCACCTTTTTTGAGTGCTTTAAAAAGTCAGAACACACTGAGCAACTGTAATGCCCAGCTGCAGATTGTGGAACTTGAGGCTTTTGAAAATCCGAGGCTGATGTTTCAAACCAGATGGCCATGGTACATACTTAGTGGTACCTGCACAGGAAAATCTTTGTGGTGCGTGTGATAGAGCAGAGTTTGCTTCCTCAACACATCACTTTGTATCCCTTCCTTAGACACTTTTCAACATGCTTCCATCTTTTGCAACATGTGATAAAAGCTATTCCATGAAAAATTATTCACTGTCCTCTCCTGAACCATGTCTATGCATGTTTATTGTTTGCAAGGTCAAGGGTTCAATGGGAAAAAAAGAGTGAAGATCTAGAAACCTGCATCATAATACATAAGGGCTGGGGTTCAGGGTTAGGGTAACACAAGCATTATTAAAGCATTTTCAGTAAGCAACCTTTGCAGCTGAGAAAACCTTTGACACTGCAGCTTTAGAAATACTATTTAAACATGAGATTTATATTTTTTGGTATTAGAAAGCGGAAAGGATCATCTGTAATTTTTGTTTGCCATTGCTATGATTCAAAGTGTTTTCTGATGGATTGCTGAGCAGTGATTGATTCTTGAAGTGCTTCCAGTGAGAGTTCATCCACAGCTCAGTGAAATCATTGGTCTTCTCTAGCACCAGACTGCTGGAGAAGGCCTGAATAATCTAGTTATGCTATGGATAAATGGTATTGCAAATGTCATATTATAAACATCTGGGCTTCTTTGACTGATTTTCCTTATTTCAAAAAATATTGCTCTTCAAAATGCCATATCAAAGGATGTGCATTAAAATATTTAGTCACAGAGTTTTTCCTTTGCCCTCATAATTTTCTAGAAATTTGGGTGACAACCACTGCTTTCCTCTGGTAAAGGACTCGGAGCATTTTGTTGGTGTCTTTTTCTGAATCACTGTCAGGAGATGCCTTTTTATCTTTGTTGACTGTTTAGAGGATCTCAGGTGAGCAGATTCCTGAACAGCCAGCTGCATCAGATGCTGCAGCTGGGCACGACGACTCCCCCCATGGACAGTGACCTAGTTTGAGCTGTCTGCAGGGGAAGGTGTGTGAGACATTCAGGGGTGTTGTAAGGATAACAACAGCCATGGAGCTGGGTGTGTCAGGGAAATTCCACTACATCTGTGTAGTGTTTTTATAGGACAGACCTCTGGTACAGCAGATTCCAGGATGGAAAGGAGTTTGTGAGAAACTAAGCTTTCCTGAACTGTACACAACTGACTCGACTTTCCTACTGCAGGTACTGAGTGGATGGTTCTTAAGGATGTGCAACAAAGACAAAAACATGGAAATACATGAAAGGTTTCTCACCGGGGTGGGTGCATGAAGTTTGTCCAGGATTTCAACTCAAAGACCAGTTTCCTGGAGCTACTGAGCAAAGGCTGTGGATGTAGCAGAAGGATAGAGAAGTCAAGAAGAAATGATTACTCTCCTGAAAGGAATAAGGGCAAACCACCCCATCTCATTTGCTGAGTTAAAAAGTTTCAGCTTCTTTCTTAATTCACAGAGCTAATATTGAGGAATTCTTAGAGCTTATATGGGCAAGAAGGTACCTTTCCAAATGTTTCTTGTATTTACCTGTAAAGATGCCAGTGGTAGAAGGATGTTTGGCAGGATGGGAGGGCAGTACAGCTATGCTTCATGTGGATATGGGAAAACAAAATTTAATAAATAACTTTTTTTTTTGTTCATTGCAAGAAATTCTATTTTATTTTAAAATCTTATCTATATTCCATCATATAAATTTACCAACCTGCTCTCATGGTCGTTTTTCTAAAGTTAATCTAGATTTTTCAGTTAAAAAATATTTTCAAGTAAAGCAACATATGTCTAAGAAATGAAAAGACAGTTAAATTGCCTCTATATTCCACAGTTTAATTAGTGAAAATAGTGTGTGTTTTATGCAGAGCAAAGAGATATGTTGGCTTTTGTGACTCTTTGTGGGATGCAAGATTTGACAGCTTGAATGTAGGTTACAGAGATACAGTTCATTAGTGATACTAAGAAAGCAATTACAGTTTCTGGGAGACAGGTAAAGTCTACAGTGACAGATTTTTAGGTTGTTGGCATTTGTTGCTCTGGATATATGAAAGACTCCTGTTTATCTATCTATCTATCTATCTATCTATCTATCTATCTATCTATCTATCTATCTATCTATCTATCTATCTTCAGGGAGAGCTAAATGCAAAACTGATGACCAAGAGTAGTAGTAAATAACTGCTATGGTTTCTTCATTATGTTCACTTGTGTGTGCTAAATTCTTAGTGTGACAGTTGCTATTCAAGGACTAAATCTGAATCCTAGTTTTTCTCCACCTCCCCCACTGCAGAGTACAACTAAGATTCTTTTTTCCTGTTCTACATTACTTTGAAATGTGTTTGATGAGAATCAAAACTTTCTTATGCCTCGATAGAAAAAGAGATTTTCTAGCTGGCCTTTTAGGCCCTGATAGAGGCAGGACTTATTTTTCACAAACGTGTTTTCCCTCTTTTTCTCCCCTCAGCCCCTGAAATCATGCTGAAGCCCTTTCACAGCACTTCTCATGAAGGGCCCTGCCCTGCGTGTATTTGTGGTTGAGTCCCCTTAAGTATTCTTAGGACATCATCTTTCCACATAAAAACAACATCAAAACTGAGCATCTCTTACACAGACAGTTGACTTTGGCAATCTGTAGAAGGGAAATCAAATTTCATAGCCAGTTTGGGTAGTTTGAAGAGAATGAGCATCCTGATTATTTTTCCACTTACAGGTGGAAACAAGTGACCTACATTTTTGAAGGTACCTGCTAAGTTACAATTTTAATACTTTTGCAAAGGCCTTGTTTTCAAAAATTGCTGATTCACGCTTGCTCGAGAAGTCAGGCTTACTGAAGACATTTTAGGCACCAGAAAGCATTTGTAGCCTGAGAACATCCCAATTACTGAGATTGTGTTTGGATTTTGATAGATAAAACTACTTCACCAGACAGTGTAAAGCACCAACATTGCCTTAAAACTATAATTGGTTTAAGACTAAATTCTAACGTAATGATGAAGTCAACTATACTTTACTGCAAGAAAATGAATTTTCATTTCTGTTGCTAATCATACCGAAATCAATCTTGGGTCATTGGAAGGTCATTAGGTTTCCATTTAGATGTTTTCTTAACGAGTTTCAAAGTACTGCAACTTTATACTATTCTTAACTCTCTGAATTAAAAGAAGACATAAATCAAACTTGAATGGGCCCTAAATACACGCTAAAAATAGTCTGGGTTGCATCTGACCTTTTCACAGTGGGTGGAAATCTGCCTGCTGCCAGCTGTTTATTTAAGCCAGTGATACTGGTTTTCTAGCAAAAGCTACCAGTGGTGGTAAGAAGGGAGAGCTGGCAGGAGTTCAGCCCTAAAGTATTAAACTGTCATGTGACAGGACACAGAAAAATAAATAGCAGCACCTTTCAATGATGAAAATTCTGATCCCTGAAGAAAATGACAGTGTTTTCACTTGCTTTCAGTTCAGATGCGTGTACCAAATCCAGGTTGTGGTCCAAAAGCCCTTCCCCTTGCACTGAGCTGAGTTATCCAGAGCCAAATGGGAGAAACCTCCTGTCTCTCCACCCGCTATTAGTAGGAGAGCTGGGATGTGATGACTTTAGGCCTTTCAGTGGTATAACCTCTTCTGCATTTGCAGGAAACCTTATTGTTTTGGCCTATATTTGAAGGCCTGACCCATTTCCCAGTGGAATCAATGGAATTTTCTGCTGGCTTTAGTAAGAGCCAGATTGATTTTTAAAATGTAATAAATAAATATGCTGCTTTACTAACTGAGTGTTCAATTTCAAAAATAGAGGTGATATTTTTTAGCAAACAATAATAGTAAACTGTGTTGAAGAAATGATGAGGGTAAAAACTTATATGAAAATGAGAGGAACTGCCTTTGACATTTTCCATAGTGCCTTGCAGTTCTGAAATTTTATTTGCTCATGAATAATGACATCCGAGCCTCTGACCCTATAAACTTTTAAATATAAAAGCATCATAGCAAGTTTTCTGGAACTCCATATGTGCCTGCAGATAAGGATGTTAGCGAGCACTGTGTAGTTTGAAACCATAATATGGAAAGAAATCCATTTTAGGATTAAACTTCTTCTGTGGAGCAAATTCTGTGCTCCACAGAGCCTCACTTTAGCCTTTTTGAGGTCTTTGATATGGCTCAGAGTGGGTAGCTCCCATCACAAATATATATTGCACGTATTGTATGTTGGAGATTGTATCCATGTGCATTAGAGAAAACATCCTGCAGACACACGTGATATCAGCCCTGTTGTACTCAGGAGAATCTGTACAACTATCCATGGAAAAGCTTTGCAACTTCAAAAATGTGCTAATTTAATGTAATGAGCATTAGTATGATATGGTTTATCACCACTCAGGTTTATATTAGCAAACTGAAATAGCTGAAATGAAGAATCAAGAATAAAGCTGACTTCAGTTTGCTGGAAATAGGGCTGATCCATGGCTGTGTTTGCTGAAGTTGGGTAAATACTTTGTGTCTTAGAATTGACTTCAGAGTAAACAAAATGTTTGTTCCTTCTGGAAAACTTTGTTGGCCTAAGGTATGTTTCACCTTATTTCAACTCCAGCTCAAAATAATCTTGCGTGCCTGTTGTTGTTCTTGGAAGCTAATAGGGAGGAACATATGCTAAGCATTGGTAATGTCAGTTAAGCCCTTAATTAGTGATGAACGAACCTCAGTTTTTCCCTGTGGTTCAATTCGGATGCTGCTCAAAAGTTGAGCAGTTCTCCAGGTTTTAGCCAAGTTTTTTAAGCATCTCAAGTTGTTCAAAGCTGGTTTTGTTATTCTGGTAAAGTTAAGACTTCTCTGTCATTGTTAGATTGGGAACAAGCTGTAATATCCTCAGTCCTTCCCTGACAGTGTTTTGGCACTTTGGGATGAGGATGAGGAAGGTATAAACAGGTGTTCAAAAGGAAAAAACATGTTTGGATCAGGGATGGCATTATATCTGCTCCACACACTCTTCTCAATTCAGGAAAATCTTAAGTTTAGAGAGTGCTCCAGCAAAGCCCTGGGGGAAGGTAGATGAGGGTTTAGCTGAGCTTGTGTGTCCTCCAAGACGGGGATTTGGGCTGTAGGACCTGCACTGGGAGCACCTGGGCAGGTTGTACCTGCTCTGGAGCAAGGCAGTAAAACCCCATGAGGTTCCCAATGAGAAGACATCTGCTCATTACTTGTCTTCTCAGTAAGACCAGAGGAGTCATTCAGGGCAGGGTACAGTGGATATCCAAATGTCTCCAGAAGGGGAATAGAGTTCTTGGAGCAAAGGCCCATTTGTCATTTTTAGCTCTGTCACCTAATTAAACATGGTGCCACAAATGGCACTTACAGACAGTGGAATTTCCTCATCTCTATGTGTGGAAGAGGAGGAGTGAAAATGCAACTTTGCAGAGCTGGGATGTTTAAAGAGTTACAAAACTGCAGTTATAGCTTTGGTTTACTAAATACCCCCAAAGTATTTTAGTTTTGTTTCAGAGCTTCTCTGTGCTGTGTTTTTAGCAGGATGCTTTTAAAGTGGGACAAAAGCCATAGGTTTGGACCCAGATGAGCAGAGCTCCCAGTGCATGACTAGGCCCCTTTCCATGTTACCTTGGCTGGCCTTTGCTGCAATGTTTTCTTGACATCCTCTTATAGGCACAGAATTAAAGGTTATTTCCATTCCTACTTCTTATCACTTTGATCTTTTGCCAGCTCTTAACATCTCCAGCAGATTTGCTCTGGATCTGTAATTCCCATACCTACCCTCTGCCTGCGACATTCTCTGACATTTCCATTTCTGCACCACCCCTTAGTTTCTTTCTCTCCCCATTTATTCTTCAAGAGTTTTTTTAATTTTTCTCCTCTGTGGAATTGCTATATGAAATTACTGATATTTGCATCTTAAGTCTCACCCTATGAATCCCAAAGCCATCAGACTACTCAAAATATTTTTTGCAATTCCTGGTTGCTTAGCCAAAAAAAAAAAAATTTGCTGTTTAGTTCTTTCTGCAGTACATCTTCCAGGTGGCTTTCCACAGCAGTTTAATTGTTTGTTAGCTCCAGGATCTTACCTGAAATTAGAGAGAGAGTCAGACCAAGGACTGGAAAAGATTTAGGCACAGTTATGATGGTATGACTTCTTTTTGTCTCTATCTGGGGGAAATAAAATCCAAAAACAACAAAAAAGGATGTTTGGGATGGGAGAGGAGGAAGAATAAGCAAAGAAATGAATGAGAGAAATTATTTAAAAAAAGGCAGAAAAAAGGAAGTTTCTCTGTTACTTTTTAATTACTGCATATCTGTTCCTCAGCTAAATCTATTTTCCATGGATTAAACAGAAGAATGGAGTGTGTCTGAACCTATTGTAGCATAAAACAATATCTTTGTTTAATGATCTGCAGCCATGACCAGGAGGTAGGAGTCCCCCACTATTCATTATCCTGCTGCTCCATCCTGTGTGTTCTCAGGCCAGTCATTAATGGCATTTATCACTCTTCCTCCCCTGCATAATATTCCTTACAGTGAGCTGGGTCTGATAAATTACATTTGAAGAAGACAGCACCCAAAATGAATCAATTTACATCTTTTACCCTCTGGTGTACAAAATACAACCCAATGTTGTAGCTGAGTCTTTGAAGGAGATCCAGACAGTGGAATCAGAAATTAGTGAAAGGAGTTTTATATTCTTTTTTGTGGGGAGAAACAGACATTAAACTTCTGATGATGTTGAGTTTTCTTGTGCCTGTGGTCAGAGTATACCTGAAAAGAATAAGAGTTGGAAGATTTGCTGTTATTAAAGGTGCAGAATAGCTGGTGGGCACCTCCAGACAGCAAAGGGGTGCAGGTAGGATGTTGTGGTGGCACTGGACTAGGATGTCTGCTCTCCATCAGTCACCTCCGTCCCCAGCGCTGCATTTTCCCTTTCTGTACCACGATGTAACAATAAAAGTCTCTTTTGTAAGTGTTTTGAGAGCTGTAGATTAAAAATTCTGCGGCTGCTCCTGCTCCCGGTGCTGCTGCTACAGATGTGGTTGTAAAATCCACCTGGAAGCCCAGTCAGAACATTTCTGATTCCTTAAAAACCCACCCTGATCTGGTGCTGTTCACACAGAGCACCTCTGTGCAGGGTGGGATGGGCTATCCCCTGCTCTCAGGGCAGCCTCCCAGGCCCTCAGAGCTTTCTGGTTTTGGGGACTGCTCCTCACCAAGACTTTTCTCTGACCCAGCATGACAACATGGCAGGGACGGCTGAGCTGCAGCTCAGTTGATTTAGGAGTGAGATTCAAGACTCCCTGTCTAGACGTTCTCTGCAGTGGATTTTCAGCTTCAGACTTAATGTGTTCCTTTTTTCCAAAGTCATTCAAATCAACTGACCTTTGGGGTCTGCTGAAAGAAAAGTAATCTATCATTTCGAGATGTTGTAGTGGTATTTCTTTTGTGTATTTGTAATAAGTGGCTTTAGCCTTTTCTTCTGTCTTGTTTGTTCTTATCTCAATTTATTCCCTTAAATTTATGCTATCTCCTACTATAAAGGCAGTGTTAAAGATGTTTTTGAATATTATTATGAATATAAAATCCAGTTGCTTTTGGAATACTCTAACTGCTACATGACTATTCAGGTTTTAGAAGAATTTATCCCCTGCTTGTATAGCAAAGTAAAGTTTGTGGGCACATAGGTTTGGATTCAGGTAGCTGGCTTGGGAAATGGTGCAGAACATGAATTGCTGTTGGTTTTTGGGTAAAGGCAAGTTTTGTTGAAATGCTCATTAAACAGAGACTGAGGTCTTCCATGGCTCTGCTTGCTGACGGGTCGGTCTCACTGCCTGGGTTTGGCAGAACAAACCTGTGGCTTTATGAAACATGTTTTAATGGAAATGTCCCATAGCAGAGATTAACAAACTTTCTTGCAGACAGTTTTGCTTTATGGTGCAGGCTCTGTGTGTGCCTCTCCCAGGACTCGTTACCCTCCCTGCAGAATACAATCTCTGTTACTGCACTTAACTGGGGGCCGTTCCTACACTAAATAAAACAAAATGCTTGTTATTACTGGGCCAATTTTAGTTAATATATGGGTTTGGGATAGCAGAGGATATATTCCTGGTTTTAAATAGTGTCTCATTAGCCATGCAGACAGCATCTTTCTGCATTATAAGTTTGATAAGTTTAACCTTTGTTTTCCCTAGTACCAATTTATCTGCCTTCAGTTACTCCTAATCTTGATAGAAAAGAATCAGAGTAATTTTTTATTGGTAATAGCATTTTGCCAAAAATGACTATGTATATTGAAATTACAATTGGGAGTAATCTAAAAAGATGATACATTTTAGATGATGAAATTATCCCTAAATTAGGAGTCACAAAAATGAGGTATATCCAACATTGAGATTACAGCCAGAGAAATCCTACCAAATAAAGACACAAAAATATAAAGGAAGAATGACTTTTTTTAAACTTAAAATTTTAAGTTAAAAAATAGATTTGCATCTATGTTCTCAGGGCAGGATGCTATTCTTAGTGATTAAGTTGTGTAACTTCAGGCAGGACATACTGTATTGTTGAGGTTGGGATTCTTGTTGAGATGAAGCAGGTAAAGAAACAGAAATGGCCTTTGCGAGGTTTCACAGAGATGTTTATTTCAGCCACGCCTGTGCACAGTGCCAGGGTTCAGAGGCAAAGGCAAAAGCTGGTCTGAGAGTCCAGGTTAAGTACATGGGGGTTTTGGGGCAGGGGAAAGAGTATCAGACACCAATTACTAGGGGACATGGGGGTGTTACAAGGAAACAGGGTGGGAGTGACCAAAAGGCTGATGGCCAGGGAGAGGGTATGGGGCTGACCTAAGGGACAGAACAGGATAGTGTCTTTCAAGGTCTCCACACTGTATCTTTCACAAGAAGATGGCTGGAGCCATCTGAAACATCCTCCAGACTGTGCAGGTACTCACTCAACCCACACAGCAAACCCCAGTACAACTAACTTCATTCTCCCTTTGACAAGCCTGGGAAAGTTTCTTACCATTTGGTTGTGCTGGGTATAAAGCATCCATACTGTCTGTGTTTCAGAATTTTGCTGAAAATTCCTTGGAATGGGTTAAAGAAGAAAGCAACTTCACTTGTTCAGTTTACTGACTTGCATTCCAGGATTCTGAATGTTCCTCCAGCTTCCAGCGATTAAAGAGCCGTGCTGATGTCTGGACAGGCCCAAGGGACCTGGCTGTGCTTTTATGGGCACAGACTTCTCTCCTACAATGTGCTCTGATAAATAGCCATTGTGCTGCCTGCTCTTTTCCCATTACCAGGAGTTCCACAAGAGCATCACTCTGTGGTGAGCTGGGATCAAGCTTTGAAATAAGCTGCTCAGAGAGATTTGAAATGGTATCTAAAAAATGGTGGGACAATGATTGTGAGCTCTCAGCTTCTTCCTAGCAAGTCAGAAGCAAAAACTGTGGTTGGGGTTTTGGGCTGACTTCTCTTTTGATTTTGAAACCAATGAAGCTGCATGTTGGTTGAGCTAATGATATCTCCAAGTATACTAACAAAACACTGCTCTGGTGGTCTTGGAAAGCAAAAATACAGAATAAATACCTCGCAGTCCTCTCAGCGACACGATTATCTCTGGCACTGATGATGTCTGCTTAGTAATGCTTATGCTCTTAGTTGCATTTTGGTTATCTTGCAAAGATAGGATGAAACTGTGGTGCTCTTAGTTAGTGGGAAAATCTCTCATTACTGCCTGGAGTTGAAAATACGCTTTCACATTTGGAGTGGAGGTTTGAACAGGCACTAAATTGTCTGCTGCAAGATGGGACCTTGACAAGGGGAAGGAAGAGAAATATGAAATGCCTTATAGGAAAGGCTGAGCAGTCCAATAGCATCTGTAGTGTTGCTCCTAAATGCTTTTCTACTGCAGAAAATGTATTTAATATATGGCAGCACAAACATATTCTGTTGCACCTTTCTTTTTCTCTGCTGTGTCATTTTATCCTGCATGTTAAGTATCATACCAGAATCTCAGCCTGTTTAATGCCCAGGATACTAGATGACTTAGACCTCTACATAAAGGATACCCAGCTGTTCCTGTCTGCAAACATTTTGAGTTGTATCTTTATTAGCTAGTAAAATAAAGCCTGGGTAGCAGAATTGTGGAGATTTTCCACCAATGCACAGTTCAGTGTGCCTGCAGCTCACACTGCATGATGTTTGAAACAGTTTTGGCATGTTTTTCTGTCTCTCTTGCTCAGCTGAGCACATACCCGCTTCTCAGAACTATTGACAAGGTTACTTCAATTCACCCACATATTTGGATTAGGTTTTCACTGGTCTCCATGGTAAATAACAGAACTAAGGGCCTTGGCTGAATGGAAGCTGGAAGAGCAATGCAAGAACATCTGTGCGCTTGCACACGTTATTTGAAAATCTCTTCTGTCTACGTATCAAAAATTTGTGACAGCTGTGAAGGTCCTACAATTCCTTCAGTACAACTAAAAGATGAAAAACCTAAAAAAGTCTGGAATTGTATTTAAAGCAGTCACATCCAAGAGACTTTCTAAAGGCAGCTGCTGGGGAATGAATTTAAAAGCTTTTTATGGTATCTGATGGAACAGAAGTAGAAAAAAAATTAGGCTGGGGTTTTGAGAAATTAAATCCTGCTCTTGCTTTTCATGAGTTGTCATCCCAACATTGGCCTGTCCCTGGAAAGATGTGCTGGGAAGAGGAGCCAGCAAGACAGAGGAGGGCTGAAATCCACGAGGGTGTGTGGAAGTCACTGTGGGACATTGCTGTCTCCTGGGCAGTTTGGGAATCGCATCTGTATCCTGAAGAGTCAGAAATACCATGGAGAACAGCTGCTGAACCTTGTGCCAATTGCCAGCTGGACAGGTCCCCTGTCATGGGGTGAGGCAGGGCAGGCTCTGCTGGGGATGTGTGATCCCTACAGGGAGGCACAAAGATCTGTTTGCTCTGTGCTGTCTTTACTGTGGAAGAGCCTCAGGAAAGTCACTGGACTGGATTTAGGAGGTGCAAGGTCCAATGGGCACCTGAATCATGCCTTGTGCACTTTCCTTGTTTCTTGGGTGGAAACTAAGTGAGAAAAACACTTGTGGAATGTGACTGCTTTGGTGTGCCACTGCATCTTACCTGTTGCAATGGTGGGTGAATGTGCTGTAGACAAAAATATGCAATAAAACCTGCATGGGTTCTTTGGGATCTTTGTTCGGTGATTTTTTGTTTGTTTTTGTTGTTTTTTTGTTGTTTTTTTTTAATATGGGTAATAAAACGCACTGGAAAATGTGGTTTAGATTACCAGTAATACCCCCTAATGGAGGGAGCAGGATGAGCAGGATAATTCTCAAGCTTGTCTGAAGGTTGAATGAGGCAGTGGTGGTTCCTGGGATGTGCTTGAAGGGGTGCTCAGTGTCCTGCTTAATTTATTGCTGCCTTAAATCTTAGCAAGGACAAGGCTGAGGACACATCCACAGGGCCCGTGGGAGGTCTGGAAAAGCTGTTTTTTCTCTTTTGGGTGCCCCATGTTGTTTTCTCAAAGTAGAAAACCCAGCCTTGGAGGCACAAAAGCTCTTGGGTGGGATCATCTCCTCCTGCTGCCATCTCCCTGTTCTGCTGAAAGGCCAGCTGATTATCGTGAAATTTGCTGTTATTTGATATACAGCATTTTCTAACAAAATCCAAAGAAAGATGTGATGAAAGGTTTATACGTAAGTAATTATAATGCTGCAGTATTCAGTGAAGGCAGAAATTAATATATGAGGTGAAAATGTCAAAATAAAAGGTCAGGAAAGTGAATTACAGAGAAAGTTGAGCATTAGCTAAGAGGTACTGTTTGTTGGCAGAAGCTCCCTCCAGTATAAAAAAGGTTAGGAAGGAGGCTTATGAAGACTGAATATTTCACACACAATTAAAATTCTATATCGGTTATCTTGAAGAGTCATGTAGCATAGTTAAACTAGGACAATTAATATAATGAAAAATTCATGTTTATGGCTTCTGGCTTTTGCCTGGGGATACTTCATATAGCAAAAGTGACCCTTTCTCTTAGAGGTGATTCCAAGAGCTTGACATGACATAGGTGGGGCAAGGGAAATATAGCCAAAGAAACAGATTTCTTAAAATAATAGCCACCAATTATAAACACTGAGAAATATTTAATAACAATTTTTTTCATAATAAACTGAGCAATCCCTTTATATAAGTAGGGCAGCCATGCAGCATTAAACTATGATTTACTAGGGCTGCGAGTGGTGGAATCACCGTTTCTATTTTAGCAATAAGCAATAATAATAAATTTTTTAGGAGGATGCTACAAAAAAAAGTGTTGGAGGAAATGCACGATGATCGATTTCTCAGAATTAAACTGCACAGACATATTGAATCAATGAGCTCTTTGTTCTTAAAGTTTCACCTACTCCGGCTGCTGAAATTGGAGATTTATGTTGTCAAAAAATTGTGATAACTATAAATTGATATGATGGTGTCTGTTAAAGTTAATCCACTTGCTTCCAATATGAAACTGATTGTTTTTTGGTCTTCCTAAATTGCTTGTAGATTTAGTAATCTGAATAGCTGGTTTTCCTTCCAGCAGAGATTTGCTATTAAAGCTGTTGTCCTACTGAATGTAGATTTCAAGGATTATTCATTCATTTACTTAATGTATTGTTCCGAATTGCTTATGCAAAGTAATGCAATTTAATGGTGGAGTTATCGATTAATTTTGCTTTTTAAATGTACTTTAAGAGGACAGATTAAGTGAATCTTAACAAAATCTCAAGTTAAGAACTAAAAGGATCTCTACTTTGTCAAGTTTCTGTAGGCAGGGTGCTCTAGCCCTTGCATAACCTGGCACAGATCGATGGCATCTGATGATGTGCTGACTCTTGGGGATGCTGCTCTAACAAAGTACCCGTGTGTGGTGTCCTGCCTGTGAGCCTGAATGTGACTCTTCTCCTCAGCTGCACAGAGACCTCCTGCACATAGTATTCACTTTTGTCCATCTTTATTGATAGCTGTACCCAAATCTTCATTAATTTTTAACACAGATGCACTGTACACAATGCAAGAAAATGATGTCTCCCAGCCAGACGATCCCAGCAGGTCTGCTGGCTGCAGTGAGTCTGCATCCTGCCCCTGTACTGGGAGCACAGCCCACAAACCACGGGTGTCAATAGCAAGTCTTGTCTGTGGTTTCACACCAGTTGCACATACAAGGTCCAAATCTGAAATGGATGTACCTGTGTATTTCCTGTGGTATAAGTCATTTATCTCACACAGAGTTTCCTGTTCTCTAGAGCACTGTGAATGACTGTAACTGTCCTCTTCTTAGATCCTTTGCTCCATATCCCCTGTTTTTTTCATCTGTTTTAAGGAGGCAAAGTTTGCTGATGTGTGTAACTCTCCTGCTCCCATTTTTCCATCATTTGCTTCATCTCCTTTCCCAACATCCTAACCTTCTACCTCATATCAATGTCCTCAGCCAATTAATTGACCATCAGCAGCCGGTGTAGGATCAGGTAGTTTCTTGAGTTACTAAAACATTAGTTTTAATTAAAAAGTTTTGTGGTTTTGTTTTTTTTTTTTTTTTTTTAGTTTGTGGGGTTTTTTTAGTATTCAGCTCCTACTGTAAAATCCCAGCTGTGTTTTTATGTGCCCGACATAACCCGGTCTAGGTTGCAGTGGAGGAATTTTTGATGGCATGGTGCAGCTGTGGGTGTACTTCTCTCCTGAAAGATGACTTTGCAGAGATGACATTGTGGACTTCCATATGCATTGCTGTGAAATGCTGCCAGATTTCATTGTACTGTTGGAAATAGAGCATTTCTATGAGGGCTGACCTATGTGAAGTCAAGCTTGGGTCACAACATCAAGGTGATTTCTCTCCTCCACCCATCAGCAACAACAGCCTTGTATGCAGAATTTAAGTAACCTTGTTACATCAGTCCAGATGCAGCCCAGGTCATTTTTCCTTATCTATCTTGATCCTGGAGTAAAATAAAACCCCAATTAATTATGAAGAGAAATGGGTCAGCTACAAAATACATCCAGAAACAAATGCATGATACCTTAAAATATCTTTTTAAATCAGGCATGGGATAAGTGTAAATCCTAAATCTCCTTAAACTGATTTTTTTTTTTCTCAACAGGATTAGTAAACCTGTGCCTTACATTACCTTACTCACCTTCTCTGGATGTCAACGCTCTGTCACAGGCTCCTGGGGCCCAGGATGCTGCTCCTGTTGTGTTACAGCCCCACTGATGTGACTCAGCTGGAAGTTTGGAGAGTGCAGTTCATTCTCTGTCCTTTGGCTGTTCCCAGTGTTAGGAAATCTCCATTTCCAGAGCAGGTGGAAGAGAAGGTGTTCGCTTGGAGTGCCAAGGCTGGCTGTGCTGAGCCCTGCCTGCCCTCTGCTCTATTGCAGAGCTCTGCAGTCGGTGGCCTCAGGATGCTCCTGCAGATCTAACACTGATTTAAGAGGAGGGACCAGGTTTGGGAGAGCAGTGGGCTCACTGAGGGTTGGGGTTTTTAAAGCTTTTAATGGAATCTGTAACATCTGCATCTAGCACTGCAGCATAAAAAATTAATTATCAAATGATAATGCCTTTGATATGAATCTCTTGATTAAGAAAGCTCAAGATGATTCCATGTGTATTCTTCCCTATTTGAATTATAAGAAAAACCAGTATTTCTTGTCCTTCTTTTCTTTTAGCAACTTAGATTATCCTTCTTATGGTCAGACCTGATCTGAACCTGTACATGGATTTTACTCCATGTTCATCACCATGAGGTTTGAAAACTTTATTCTTCAGTAGCTGTAGGGAAGTGTTCAGCATCTCAGGACCTGTGTTTGGGAGAGGAATGGTGACCTGTCTAATAACTGATTTCTAGTTAGTTATTTTTTGTGCATTATCTTTCTGCAGATACAAAACTATTCTTGTCTTTTTCATTTTGCTTATCATTATTGCTGTTTAATGATAGATGATTCAAGGGAATACACAAAATGAGGAAATGTTGGAATCCTCCCTTAGGGTGTTTGGGAGAGTGTATGTGGGAATGCACAGTTTAATTAAGACTACCTGGCAGACATTCAGGCAAGGGAAGTCATGTTTAAGTAATTTGCTGGAGTTGTTTGAGGATATAACTGCCACAAGAGATAAGAGGAAGTCAGTGCTTGTGGTATATTTAAATTTTGAAGGTGGTTTCTGCATCCAGAAGGAGTGTCCATGCTGTGGCCTGGCAGGAGAGGTTCATGGTTGGTTGGACATTGAATGCAGGACCAGGTCCATTAGGAAGAGGTATAGGAATAACAGTGTTCCTGCTAATCTGCTGTGCTAAATGCCACCTGTGTTGCTGTATGCACTGGAGAAGATGTGTTGGAAGTGATCCATCATGGAGTGGGACAGCTGAGGATGTGGAGAGTGTCCATGGATATCTGTAAGAGAAGAGGGTGCCAGTGGAAGCCACTTTCAGTGGAGTTTGGGGAAAAGGGGACCAAGGGACTGTGGAACTCTGCCTGCTCCTCTCCTGGTGTCTGCTGCCTGTCCCTGCCAGGAGCTGGGTGTTTGTGTCTCCTCCTGGCCCTGCCTGTGGCTGCCAGAGTGCCCTGGGGAAGGGACCTGACAATCCCACCCCACCTGGGATGTGTGTCCTGAGATAACAGAGCTTTTCTTAGCCTTTGCCTACTGCCGAATGCAGAAGGATGGATGTGTGTGGGAATTATCTCTGCTGTAGGTGGAGATCCTGGCTGTGCATTGATGGTCTGCTCTGACCTGCAGTGTATAGGTGACTGTACAGGAGCACCCCTGGGTTCCTGAAGTGAGGCCAGTGGTAATTCCCAGTGACTAATTTCCATTTGTGAAATGCAGCCAGCCAGGAAAATCCCCTGTCTCCTGCAAAACAGGGAATGATGCAAATGAACAGTGCAGACACACTGAGGTATATATAAACTTTTATCCAGGTGTTTGTGTTATAAATATGTGGAGTAGGTTTAATCACACATAGCCGGGAATTGTGTAAGAACTGTGCAGGAAGATTAACCTTGATTTAAAGGGAACAATTTTTTTTATTGCTTTCAAACAAATTGACAGGTAAGCGCTGGCTCCTTAGACATGACAACCCTCATGCTCAGTCTGAATGACAGAAGATTTGAGAGGTTTCAGCATTAAAACATCCAGAGAGGCTTTTCACAGCCCTGCTAAGAAGCCCCCACCTTCCCAAATCTCAGAAGGGCTGCAGAGTTAAGCACGGTGTTCCTCTGCTTAGAGTTTAAACTTTTAAATCCCAATCTGCCAGGCAGTCAGAACAGGCCTCTTGTGCAACTGAATTACATTTAGCATATGGTTTTATTAGATGAAACTTTTCTCAGCCATGTCAGGTATGAAAGACTGAGTATAAATAATGTGTTTAAAAGCTGTAAAGAACTGCTGCCTGTAAAACAATGTGAAATTGCCAATTAGGTCTCCTGTTTGTTTTGTTGTGGTAGAAAGACGTGCTCTGACAGTTCATACTTTTTTCTTTTCTTCGGATTAGGAAATAGAAAGTCCTGATCTTTTCTCACATTTCCAATTGACATTCTAAAGAGGCATATTCAGTACAGAGATGTGCATGAGTTACTGAATTTTATTGGGTTTTAGTTATGGCTACTAAAACCCATTTTCTGCACAGTTATTTAATTTGCATCTATAATTGCAGCAGTTGTACATAAATTAGACATGCAATTGGAAGCCTAATTCAGCTTGTCTACTCCTTCTGCTACATCCATAATTATGGAGCTGGGGTAGCTTCATGTTAAGAGATTTACAGAAGTTTTGGAAAACATTTGGCTCCAGGGAGAAAATGGCCTGTTGCTACCAGCTGCTTTACATGATGGTTACACAGAATGCCCAGCCTGGGCTGGAAATACCAGCACTGATGAGAGGCACTCCCTGCCCTGCAGGATTTCCAGTGGGAGCAGATCTGGCAGGAGCTGTAGCAGCAGCCACGTGCTGTGGTGCCAGTGCAGCAGTTCAGAGCCTGGTGCAAGCACTGTTACCTGCCCTGGTACAAGTTCCATCCCTGGATGTGTCCTCCCAGCCTTCTTCCTTTTCCTCACAAGGTGCCAAGGGGAAGAACTGGGAAGCTCCTGAGGTGTCTACTCTTGTCTTGGCCTCTTGCTTTCCCATGCATCCGTAAATAATCTGGGGAAAGTTCAAAAGCTGAGAGCTGGTATTACTTACATGGGCATTATTGCAAGCTAATGAGTGTCAGGAAGGCAGGGGTAGGAAGAAGGCTGTGCTGCTGCCAGCTGAGCTGTGGAGGTCCCACCTACATCAAGTGGCTCAGTTTGGTCATTCCAACCTTGCTTCTTGCAGTTCTTCACCAGTGTTTTCATCAGTGGTCCAGCACTTGAAAGCACATTAAAAAGCCTCTTCCCAAAACCCTCTGGCTCCATGGCCATACTCTACAAGTATCTGCCAAACAAAGCAATCTTCTCTCTAAGCCTAAACAGCCCTTCTTCCCTCTCACACATGCTTTTTGGCATGAACCTTCCTTGCTCAGATAGTTATCTACAGAACTTGTTGGGGTTTTGCTATGACTTGTCTTTGGGGAAGTGGGTTGGTTTTCTGGAGGTTATTCTGAGTTGCAAAGAGAGAGAAGGTGGAGACTTGTCCGTGTTGAAATTAAGGCACTGATACCAGTGGGGCAGGGTGTTGCTCACAGGCCCCTGGGCATGTTTTGTCTTTGATAGCTCTAAGTGATGTCCGGGTTGAGCTAGATCCAGCCGTGGAAGGCTGGGAAACAGAGACAGGAGCTACTTTTGCAGCTGGAAGAGAAAGGACTTTTTTTTTCCATCTGCTTTCCCTGACTAATGGCAACTGAGGGGTTCTGCAAGAGGAATTGGTTTCCCTGGGTGAATTCGGGACATATAGGCAAGACCACATGCTGTACTCTATAGGTTTTGGGTTCTTAAAAACCTTTGCACAAGGAAGTTCAATCGGTTGCTTTAGTTTCTCTGTTGTGAGACTTCAAATGGATCTGAAATTTGTGACGTTAAGATATAATCCTGGCAGGTTAATGCTTCAGACAATTTGTTCTTTGCTGACTTTCCTTGTACTTTAGGTGATCCAAATATTGTTGTTCTCTTTTGTCTCCCATGGCATTGCTTGGCTTTCCAGATGAATTTTTAAACCATAATTTTAGTGGAATTGTCTGAGAATATTTATGTCCTCCAAACATAAAAAACTCACTGTGGTGCCGACCTTTGGACAGAAGAGACAGCTAAAACCCATGCAATGGGCAGTGGTTGCTGCACTAATTTTGTACCACAATTTGACACTAACTTTGTGAGGGAAAAAAACCCCAACCTTTAAAAGTTATTTCCCTTCACAAGCTGCTTTGTTTCCCCTCTTTTCATGTTGTAATTTTTTTCATTGCAGTTAGGTTTGTTTGGTGTGGGTTCCCCCTCTCTCCCCTCCCTCCACAAGCTGGTTGCTCAGAATTGGTATTTTCTGATTTTTAGCCAGGCTAAGATCCATTGCTAAAGTCGGAGAACTGTCTCCCATTCAAATGATCAAGAAGTCAAGGGCAAGGCTAAAAGCTCAAAGTGAAGCAGTCTCTGCAAAAAAAATATCAAGCTCTTACTGGGAGGGTTGAGGATCTCCCTCATATTCCTGGTTGAATTCTCAAAGGCTCCAGTCCTTTGACAAGGTGCAGCCCTTTGCCTCTTTCTGTGAACCAGCTTCTTTAATTCACATTATACCTTCAAGACCTAAGGCATGGACTAACTTTGCATGCTTGGAGCCTCACAGGGCAGAGCTGGCTCCTGTCACTGGAAGATGAACACCCCTGTGCTGGCAAGGGTGTGTCCCAGAGAAGTGGTAGATGCCCCATCCAGGGAAACAATTCAAGGTCAGTCTGGAGGAGGTTTTGGGCAACTTGATCCTAATTGATGATGTCTCTGCCCGTCACAGGGGGGTTGGACTAGATGACATTTACAAGTTCCTTGCATCCAAAACTATTCTGTGATTCTGTGTCCTCCTCTCTGCTGTATCCTGAGCTGGTTTGGTGCTTTCACATTGTGGAATATATGTTCACCAAAATGAAGTGTGAGTGCTTAATCTTTTTTTTTTTATTTTTTTATTTTTTTTTATTTTTAATCCCTAAAACCTCCTGTGGTTTGATTTGAAACTAATTTCAAAACAATCACAACTTTGTTTTTGGTGAACCAGTTATTGAGCAAAATGTAAGAGTTGCCCAGCTGCACTGCAGTATTTGAAATCAAGGCACCTTGGACTAAAACTAGAATGTAAGAAACCTTTCCAAATACTTCAGAAATTTTAGAGAAGATTAGCAAGAAATAGATTCAAAAGAGCAAAAATGTAATACATTAAAATACTCTGATCTTAAGAGAAATATGGGAAAGGTCGAATGGAAAGCTTTGCACTGAAAGGCAGCCTGGAGCTCACTGGAAGAGAGGCTGGAGAACCAGGCAATGGGAGCAGCTGGATGCCATCAACCCTCGGCTTTCTTCTGACGCTCGCTGGGGCACTAGCAGCTGTTGATATCATTTTTCAAATAAAGTTGAAACCAGTGAGAAAGTGATGGGTATTGATTAGTGTCAGCTTCAATAAATACATGTCTAGCTCCCACACAGCACAGGATCATTCAGAATCCTGCAAGTCCAAAGTAATTGTTGAGGACTCATGGGGGCTTCCAGGGCACCACAGCAAAGAGGAGTCTTTATTGACTGTGGTACTTTCATGTCTTATTTCATAACTGAGTAGCACTGTTGTTGGACAAGTAAATACTGTTTTGTATGACTTTCAAAAACATTCTTTTTCAGCACTGATTTATGGTCTCAGATCTGGTTGAACAGGTACAATAGGTAAACTGAAGGAGGCTGTATTTGTAGGACTTGTGTTGCTGAGGAGACAGGTAGGAAGTTGCACTTGGGGAACAATAATCTGTTGAAGAGACAGACCCTGACACCCAACATGTGTCTTCTTCAGCTGCCAAAAAATATTACTTTTCCCTCCAGCCTTGCTTCCCCTTTGCTACAAATGTCACTTTATTCCTTTAAAGTAAGTTCAGTTAGTGTTAACTTTGCTGTTTATCTTTGTAGATTTTTCTTTTTGGAGTAATGGGAAAACATAAAGAGTTTCTATGTTGAAACACTGAAGAAATAATATTCTCTTGCTCAGCAGGAATGGAAAGTGGATGGAACCTATTCTGACTTCAAATGAGGGAACCACGTTATTACTTCTGTTAGCAAAATATGCATTAATAATTAATATTATCAGAGTTTATACGATCTGTTACCTAAACATTTAGGTTTCTGGAAGAATAAAGAAGATGAATATATTCATGGGCATATTTTTACCTCTTGATTCCCAAAATGAAACATTAACTATGGTGTTGCAGCTGATGATTTGTGGAAGGTTTTTGTATTTCTGGCTTTTTCCTGTGGCTGATCACAGGTATCTTTATAATCAGGTAAACTAGGAGTTGCTTGGTTAGCCAGTTCTTAACTAGCTGGAAACAGGTGATAGAGTTCAACTAATCCTGTCCAGGATTTGGATAAAACCCATAATTCATTGCAGGAACTCAGATCTGGAGTGACTCTGTTTTTACCAGTTTTAGAGAGAATGTGTTAATTACTGGAAGCCTTGCTCTCAGTTAACTTCTTGGTTACTTTAGCAACTACTTTTTAAGGCAATTTGAAAGGGTTTTTTTTGGTGCTGGCTTTAACATTTCCATTTGTTACTATGCAAAAGTAATAGGCTAGAGGCTAAATGGTCTTTAAATACTGTCCTAGAGGCAGAAACTACTCGGAGCTTTGGAACAGCTGCCTACTTTTACCCTTAACAGCATCCGCTGTTTCTCTAACATCCATTGACTTGTAGTTCCCTTAGCTCCTAATTGGGTTAAAATAATTTGAAGATAATTTTACTGAGTTTTAAAAAACCTTAATATCTCATTTTTTGTTGTTTCTGATAGTTTTCTAATGTTTGACTTAATTTTAAATTAGTTTCTAATAGAAATGCTAGCCAGCAAGAGAGTTGTTCATCCATCAACCCTCCAGCCACCTTTGTACCTGGTTAAAATATAGAGTTGTCTTATGTTAGCATTATTACATGTAAGTCTATGTGTATATATGTGTATGTGTGTGTGTATATGTGTATATATATATATGTAAAAGAGGCTTCCCAGCCCTTCTTACTGGGCATTGTGCATTTACTTTTCAAAGTCTGATTTCATTCTCTGTAGTAAGAGCAGAGCAGTCATTACTATTAAAGCAATTTTATAGCACTCTGCAAAGGGAATACAAATGCAGTTTCTGACCACTTTAAGCCTTATTTGCACAAAGATCATATCTTTAATTCAGGAGATAAATTCCTTGTTACCTAATTGTTGAAAGGCTTTTATTTTGAGGTGGGTCTGATTTGTCCCTATAGGAGAGTTGTCTGCTGCCTGCCAAGAAGCACTACATCCTACCAACTGCAGCTCATTTAGTAGAAAAATGACCTGAGTTTGATTAGGGTACAAGCCAATTTGAAGGACAAGCCAGTCAGTGCTGAGTACAGCTTGTTTATCAACAATATGTGAATAACTCAACAAAAATACAGAGGTCCTGAAATGATGATCATTCCTTTGGAGGAAGGGGGGTAGATGCTGGAAAGAGGAAATGGAAACTCTTTTTTAGTTTTGGCACTTACAATTGAATTGGGTTAAATTTTTTATTGTTGGTAAAAATCCTGAATTTTTCACTGAACTTCACATCCATAAAGAAGGAAAAATCCTGAAAATGTAGAGGGGTTTCATGGCAGTGTGTTCTAAACAAACCATCCCCCTTCTTTCCTTTCAGATATCCTATAATTTTAAATGATTCTCTGGATTGAGACTTGAAGTGCTTGATTTCATATCAAATGAGTCAAACTTGATTTCAGACAAACTGAAATGTTTTGTTTGTTTGTTCACTTTAAAAAAAGTTCAGTATTCAAATCCATTTGACCTGAAAGGAATTAAAAATATTTTGGACCTGCCAGAAAACGAAATAAATGCATGCTGACCTGTTCTAATCCCTCTAAAGCTCCCAGATATTAATGCTAAATTTATCTTGAGAAAGAAACATTAAAGCCCTGCATTCAGGTGCTGGGGAGATGGTTTGCCTGGCAAACCTTGTTGCTTGTCCCTGTGTTCCCTGAAGCTCAGGGGCTGTTCCCAGGACACAGGGATGGGGAGTGGGATGTGCGAGGAAGCCCTGGCTTTGCTTTCCTAGGGCCAGTGAGGAACTGCAGCAGGAAAACCAACTGTGATTTCTTTTCACTTCCTATTTTGCATTTATGTCCTCGCAATTTCTGCCTCTAAATTTGCCTTTTCCCCAGGGGTTTTTTTTATCCTCACACCCATTCATCCTCCTTCCTTCCTTCCTCCCTACCTTCCTTTCCTCTCTCTCCAGCCCCAGTCCATGCTCATGAAGAGGACTGCCCTTTAAAGCATCTCTTTGCTGTCATTGCCAGGACCCATCTCACACCCACCCACCACAATAGAAGGGCAGCATTTCACAGTTTGCCTTTTGTAGGGCCTGACAGATTCAGAGCTCTTGTACAAATAACAAAAGAAGCCTTTGCCCTTGATTTTGAAATGCCTTGGGACTAAACCTCATGTGCTTTCACTGGAGCAGAGACTGATTCTCTCTTTCAGAGATTTTTACTGTCATTTTGAAGTTTAAGAAACTCCTTCATCCTCCAAGTGAGTTTTGTGTTTCCTGCAGTCTCTAATCAATTGCAGCTGCGTTTGTTAGTGCAGAAGGTCCAAGCAGATTTAGCAACAAGGATATTTTCAAAACATAGGTAAAATTATAACTCCTTCTCACTCAGTTTTAGATCCTGCCAGCATAAGTAGCCAAGGCATCGTGTACTGCCCTGCATTTGCTCAGCCTGTCTAGATGAGGTTTTCTTCTTGTAATACTCAATTTAACCTCTTTTTTTTTTGTCTGACTGCTAATTTATGGCAAAATTTTTGCGATGTACAAGAAGTCTGTTGAACTCACTGATCTAGCAAAATGCAGACATTTTTTACCTTAGCATTTGGGAAGATTTCTTTATGCTTTTCTTCACAAGGTGAAATGAGCAGACTGTTTACTTTGTCTAATTAAAAGATCATTATGATTATGTAGGAAACAGGAGCTGTTTGCATTGTCATTTTTGCTGTACGTTGTTTACATTGATGAGTTTTATATTCTACTTGACTTTGAGAACATTCAATTGTATAATTTACAACTTTGTGAGACTTTATAACTGAGAAAAGTGCTGCCCTTTTAAAAGGATGGAATTCTACTTCAAAATGTTACCAAAAGACAAGACTTGAGGTTATGGCTAAAAAGCATAGGAAATATACATATTTGCTTCAGTCATTATTTTTCAGTAATATTTCCAATGATGTATGGTTACTTTAGATATTTCTTTGCCTTTTCTCCCTCATCCCCCTTCCTGCCCTGGCTAGGAATTTGAGTTTTGTTACCTGTATGTTTTCTAATGTTATTTTATTGAACTGTAATTAAACTTCATTTCCCTTTCTTGCAGAGTACTTGGCTTATGGAAAGACAACTGCCATCCCATGTAATCTGTTGTTATTCAGGTCCTGTACCATGGCTTGGCATTTCATTCTGTTAAAAATGCAAGTGGGATTGTTAGACATGTCACCTACAAAGCCAGGGGGTCAGCTTGGCAGCTTAATGTGCTAATTTGCTGTAATTTAATCATGCTTGGAATATGGATTGGACATCTGAGTATCTTGGTTGCAGACTTGGACTCAGCCCATAAACACTTCGTTAAAGCCTGGCTGGGAAAAGTGAGTTGTGGTCAGGCCCCAGTCCTTTGCCTTTGGGACTTCAGGTGGGGTCTCTGGGGCTCGTAGAGCTCTGTGGAGCTGTGGCTCTGTGCCCAGTGCCTGTGTGGAGATGTGGCTGAACTCTGCAGTTTCATTAATTATGCATTAGCTGCAAATGAGACTGAGCATATGGGGCTCCCTTTGTGGCTCTCCGTGAGCGATGCAGAGCAGAGCCTGCTCTGCCCAGGCACAGTGAGCTCTGCAGGGCTTGGGAGGGATGGAGTCCTTGTCCCAGGCCAGATGTGGGCTCTCCTTGTGGGTAGGGTGTGGTAAATCAGGCACCTTGTTTTGCAAGTCACAGGCTCTGCAATACAGGCCAGCTCACAATGACTTGCCAAAATATTTGCCAGATAGCACTTCTCAGATGCAATCAATTAAGTCAGTGAAACTTAGAAGTTGGCCTCTAAATTAATTTTCTAGAGCTTTCTTTGCCCCTTTTTGAGCTTTCTTTTAAGCACTGACTTTGCACATCCTGCTCATGCATTATGTGGTGCTAAACTGTGAAACCTGTGTTTGCATTAGAAAGGCTGATAGCTGAAAATTTTCCAAAGGATAAGTTTCACTGTTGGAAAAATTTTGTGTTCAGCTCTCAGAGAGCTCCATTTCAACCAGGTCACACAGACTGGTTTCCTGGCTGGTTTGCCATCTCTTTCATTTCCCATTTTTGACCATTATGTTGTAAAACGAAAGTTAAAATTTTAACACACTATGTTTCACCATTAAAAAAAAAAAAGTTTTAGCCTGGGGTATTCTGTTACCTTGCTCTCACTTAATCTTCCAACAGTGCAATTATCTCTCATCTCTATGTTACTCTTTGTGTGACTCTGGCCTTGATAAGATCAATTTAGTTTTCAACTTCTCTTTTTAGTATTGTGATATCTTTTCACTTTGTTGTGATATGGCAGAAAAGATCTCCCTGGCAACACCTAGCTGTGGTTATTCTTAGTGCCTCTGGCCTGGCCACTTGCTACTGTGTCCACCTGGCCATTTTCACTGCACTAATTGGTTTATCCTTTGGAAAGACTTTTCCTATTTTTTTTTTTTTTTAAGGTTCTCTATTTTTCAACTTTGGTAGGTTCATCCTTGTTTTTCTTTATAACTCTGATTCTCTGATCTAGGTTTAAATTGCATATTAAGAGAAAAATCTTCCCTATGAGTGTGGGGCCCTAGCACACGTTGCCCAGAGGAGCTGTGGCTGCCCCATCCCTAGAAGTGTCCAATGCCATGTTGGACAGGGCTTGGAATGCCCTGAGATAGTGGGAGGTGTCTCTTCTCATGGCAGGGGAGTGGGACGGGATGAGCTTTAAGGTCCCTTCCAGCCCAAACCATTTCGTGGTTTTATGATTCAGGCAGGCACTTGGGCATGTCCCAAGTTTCAAAGTCACTGTGCTGTTGCAAGGTGACAAGAAAATAAAGGAACGTTTCTTGTGCCTGTGTGTTTGCAAGAGTGTGCATTCACTCTGCAAATGAGGGACAATAGTTCTGCCCCAAGCAGTTTACAACAATTGCTCTCTATATGAAATACTGTGGAATACTTTGAACTCCTGATTTTAAATGCCAGGACAGATCATTCCAGCAGGAATTCAGCTGCTCTGTCTGCAGGCCTTCGTGCAGCTGGAGCCTGAAACCTGTTTTTGGAGAGCCCAGCCCAACTTACCCCAACAGCCATAGCAAACTGCCCCTGGCCAGATGAAAGGTGGAGCAGGCTCTGTGTTAAAATGTGATTTCACCAGAAACAGCATTACCATAACTCAGAGGCAGGGAGCTTGTAATGAGATC
The DNA here is from genome assembly GCA_037013685.1 of Acridotheres tristis. NCBI lineage: Eukaryota > Metazoa > Chordata > Aves > Passeriformes > Sturnidae > Acridotheres > Acridotheres tristis. The sequence continues at coordinate 7,492,174 of CM072900.1, forward strand.
ATATGGTCAGCAGGGCACACAGCTTTAAAGCTTCCTTTTAAATTGCTGCTTCTTTGCACATCAGGGCTGGACAACGATTTGTAGTTGGAGAGGATGCCTGGTGCATACCCAGTCTTTAGTTTACCAGTGTGGTCTTACTTTTGGTTTATGTAAAAATGTGTGAGATGAGGAATTTGATCCCACTCCTCAAGAGAATTCTGCTGCAGTGATTGCTCTTGGTTAAGGATTTACCAAGTAGCAGCCATTGTTAACCTGTGATTCAAGAAATCACAAGAATCCCATGAAAACTGAGTTCCAAGTTAAAATTGTGTTGAGGCAGTGTCCTCCTGGAGATGCCTTGTAAACAGGGCTGACTTGGTATCATGTACCCCATGCACTCTGTGGATTTCCTCTTGTTTAGGCTGTTTTCAATTTGCTTTCACCTCACAGAAGCTCTCTCCCATTTTAATTCCCTGCTGGCTTTACCCAGTTTTCTTATGAGTGATCTATAGCAGAAGGGTCCAAATTCAGACTTCAGTATGGGAAAGGGATTTATAAATTATGAAACACCAATGTAGCTGAGCAGGATGGTTAAGGGGGAGAAGAAAGACAAGTAGAGGACATTTGGAAAATAAAGCAGAGAGCAGAGGAAGGTGAGCATGGCTGTAAAACCAGCAGAAATAAGTTTTTAAAGAAATTAAACATCAGAAAAACTATTGATTAATAAATGAACATAACACAACATGGCTGTGTGCAACTTTAATAAAAACAAAACCCCAATGGAGGAACTTAAAAATGGGAGAATGAATCACTAGGGGATAAAATCCAAGGTTTGATGACTGACTGTTTGAACCTCCATGGGTTGGGCTTCGATTTACCATGGAAGACAAATGAGGGTTTTGGTAAAATGCATGAACAGGCTAATTGGAGGCTAATTAAGGAGTCAGTTAATCACAGAGGATTAACACAAGAGAAGCCCACAGGATCCGAGTGGCAGGGAGTACTGCAGAAAGATGGCTCATGATTTAAGGTGCAATTCCCAAAAGAGCAATTCTCTGTGAAGCTGTCAGCAGGGTTTGGTGCTTTTCCAGAGGTGCAGATGTACTTGAGCAGTGGGAAGCAAGTCCACCCTACCTGCCTCTGCTTCCCTACCACACAGCCTGTTCCTCCTGCACTTGCAGCACTCAGGGGTGGATGGATGGGCTTGTGCCTGGGCTGGGATTGTATTCCCAGGCTTGGAGTGGCACTTCAACCAGCTGTGGTGCAGCTGAGCAGGGCTGGGTGCCCCGGGCTCCTGTGCTGTCACAGATGGATTTGCCACCAGAGAAGAGCAGGCTCCAGCTGTGCTTCACAGGTGCTCAGTCTGAGTCACTTGGGGGAAAAACATAAAAACAACACAAAAGCTGGTGTTTTGTAGCAAGGAATGGGAAGCTGGGAGTTCCTTCAGCAATGTGTCCCAGGAATGGAGATGAGTGGCAAAGCAGCAGGTCAGAAGTGCTGATCCTCGTGTGGCTGCAGAGAAGGTGCTCAGCAGTCGGCTCAGGTGTTCGTCTGCTCCCACACTGACAGATGAAGTGTCCACAAAAGCAAACCAGCTGCATTTCAATGGTGGCTGGCTGGTCTGAATGCTGCACACTCGGGTTTGAAATGAAATTCCAGCTCGTTGCTGTGCTGACAAGCCACAGAGAATGGCTGTGAACATGACACGCAGTTCAGTCTCCCAGCTGCTCATCCTGGCCTCTGCTCTGGGCTTGACAGAAAGTTCCCTTCTTCCTATCAGAAAGAGGAGATACAATAATAGAAACTGCTTTATTAGGACAATATTGCTGCTGTGAGACTGGGGAACCCTAAGGCTTGTACTGTTAAAGTCCAGTTGTTTCATAAGGACTGTAGGTGAAGCCATGTTTTCCTGAGCCTTTTTGGAAGGGGATGATGAAAAAAACAAAACAAGATCATGAGCCAGCAGCTGTGGATTTGGTGGATGTCCTAAAGGGAGTGACAGAAAACACAGGGAGAGGAGGTTTTTGTGGCAGGCAGTGTGTTCATGCTTCAGTAACTCAGAGCATCTGTTTGAGCTTTGCCTGCCATGATGGGTGAGGCAGAATAAGGAGATGTCATGTAATTGGATTTCCATAAGGAACATGATATCAAACATTCAAGAGCAAGGCAAAAATTCCCAGAAAATAAGGTGGTGTCATCCCAAACTTTTGCAGATGGAGAATTCTTCTGAAAGATGGTCTGCAGTGGTAGGAGAAAATTACTGAAATATCACTGAGATTTTAGCTGGCTTTAGAAAAAAAGAGGGAGTTTCAGGGATTTTTGGTTGAACCATTAGAGTGCTGCTGTCATTTGATTTATTATGAACGTACAGCAAAAGACAGAAATATAAGTTTGTCTGTGAGTGGTTAATTTTCACAAATGTGAATTTTTCCTAGCAGGAACAAGAGGGTTTCAACACAGGCTGTTGTGAGGCTCTGCAAATGCCAAGTGTCTGCTCTTGGGAGATGGAGAACAAAGTTGGCACCAATAATTAGTGGCTGATTTGGCAAAAATTGCTGAAAATTGACATCTGAGAGAGAAGTCTTGGGATGGTTTAGTAAAACTGTGCAGTTTGAGATTACTTTTGTGATGTTACTGTGCAAAGTGCAGGGGTGATAGGAATGTAATGTGGAAAATGTGAAGGAGGAATTTGGTGCCTTATTTAGTTCTTTGTGCTTTCTCTTGAGCTTTTCTAGCATATTGTTAGCAGTACAATGATACAGCAAAGTTATTGACATTAACTAAGGAAATTTGAGATGCCAAAACATCGCAAATTTCTCATTTACTACATATGGAACTTTGTTTCTCTTCCTCTTTTCTAAGATATGAGTATTAATTTCACTTGGATGTAACTGTCATTTAGGAGCAAATCCAACATGGGAATAACATTGCATGGTCCAGCAAATCCAGCAATTCATCATCCTAGAGCCTGAGAGGCAGAGCAGCACTGGAGGAGGACTCTGTGGGGTTTGTGGTCAGGCGTGTGTGGAGGCATCCCTGCTTGTCCAGGGACAGCCTCTGGGAAAGAGCACAGGGTGGGAAGTTGGGATATGAACCAGAAATCCTGCAGCTACTGTTGTAAATGTTTTGAGCTGTGTTTCTGGTCTTGAGATGGTTCCAGCACTAGCTGGAGCCAATGTGGCTTTCCCTCTGCTGGGAAGCACATGGGGTTGGTGCCTCAGAGGTACCAGTGCCCAGCACTGGGCGTGTTGCCCTGAGGGGAATAGTTGAGGGGTGAAAGTAATTGTGTATGTGTGCAGTTTTTATGCTCCCAAGAAAACGTAAAGTGGCTGGTTGGTACCTACTGGCAGTGAGATGACTTCCTGGGAACCTCCTGTGTTAACTTTTCTCAGGAGTTGGCAGGACTGTAGGGACTAGAGAGTGACAGTGATGAAGTGAGCAGCAAAGAGGGACGACAGGCAGTTTTCACTGCAGGATGGTAGGATCACATTTTGCCTCTGGCTGATTTACTCACAGCAGGAATAAAGGTACTGTGCCAGGAGTTAGTTTGACACATAAGGGAGAGAAATGAAAGCACAAAAGCTCAAGATACCTTGACAGCCAATCACCCACCCAAATAACAGCCCCCCAGCCAGCAGGGCTTCCTTTCCACAACCTCAGTGGTTGTGCACTGCTCAGGCTCTCACCCTGCTCAGCACTGCTGTTCTGCAGTAGCAGCTCTGATAGCTTTGCCTTGCTGTTGATTACTTTAACTTTTTATGCACAGCAGAGAGAAGACATGACCTGCAGCCCCTGCCAGCCTAGGCTTTCTTTTCTACAGAGTTTTAAGATTTATGGTCATATTTTACAGTAACTGTGATTTGTCTTATAGATCATGAATATATGATTGTCCCACGTTCCCATAGTGAGTCTCCACTGTGATGGCTGGGTCATTACTTCTGAGCACTAGCAAGGAACTATTAACACTGATGTTTTCCTGGTGGAGTAAACCATGGGGCAGGGCTGGAGTCAGATAAAGAGCTGCCTCCAGTGCTGCCAGGCCAGGCACCATGGTACACCTGGGAGTGACAGCTGGGCTCTGCGTGAAGAACGAATTCTCATGCTGAATCATGGATTCTGACCAGACTAATTTTAAAAGCTCGTGGCCCCAGGAGCAGAAGCTGCTGGGAGCCCTGAGGCTGGCAGTGAGAACGTGGTGGTTGTGCTTGTTAGCTCCATTAATGCTGCTGTTTGGGGAGAAGGACACTGGGCTTCCTGGGGGTGCTGGACCACCACGTGGGACCTTCTGTCTGTCCATTGAGCAAGGGGAGCCCTGCCAGGGCAGGGCAGAGGAGATCCCTGCAGCTGTGGATCTCAGGACAAGCATGTCCTGGAAGCTTGCTGGAAACTGGCAGGAAGGTGTGTCTTTCCGGGGCTGTCTTTTGCCTGGAGGTCTCTTCAAGAACAAAAACCAGCTTCTCACCACACAAGGCACAGCCTTGTCCCAGGGCAGTAAGGACTGCTCCATGGGGATTGGGGATGCCTGGTGGTGTCCCTCCTTGCAGCCAGAGGCTGTGCAGGTCAGTGTGTTGTTGTCACCTCAGTGGGGAGCTGAGGGCACTCTGCTCAGGCTGCACATCACCCAGGACCTGCTGACACAGCAGCCTGAGGCAGCGAAGTTCAGGCCAGAGCACAGATGTTCTTGTAATGAGCCCAGTGATCTGGTGACTCATTCCCTTCTCAAGCAGCCACTTTTGATGTGAAAACTTCAATAAATGGAAATGGAGAATCCACTTTTGTAACATTCCAAGAGCTGTTTCTCATTTCTGGTTTGAAGGTGATGGCTTGGGCTTCATCCCTTTGCTTCCCATTATATTTCTGTGAATGAATCATTGGGACCTTTATTCAACCCACAGCCCTCTCTGTACTTTTGCTGACCTCTCTAAGTGAGTCTTTCCTGACATTTGCTAAAATCAAGAGGTTCTCAGTGGTGGTTCCAGTCTCTTATAATGCAAATGGTATTAATGATATGAATGCTAATCGTTGCTGTTCTGTAGGATGAAATGTCAAGATTCTATATTTTCATGTTAAGTTTTAGTAGGTAAGTGCCACATTAAGATGTCCATCCTGTCAGGGAACATGCTTTTCATATCACAGGAACTGTTAGAAATCATTAGTAATGAAGGAGACAACTGTTGTGCCTGGTGGGTTGGTCTTTGACATGCAGTAATGCAAAGTGACATGGAAAATTTGGAATGAAGGATGAAAAGCTGTTAAAAAAATTGTGGACGTAGCTATAAATTAATTAATCTCGTATCTAAAATGTGGTGCTGAGCTGTAATGAAAATAGGATCCATGTCACTACTGTTGGATTGCATGTGTGTAACTAGGAAAGGAACTGAAGGGTTGAGGCCGGGGTGACTGGTTTGGTGATAGAACAAAAGGCTGTACTGGCAGTTGCACTTACCTTGGAATAGGAGTCTGTGGGCAGTAAGATCAGATTTTGAAATACATGTCTATTTTTAACTATTCTAAATAGATCCTGTTCTACCCTGGGTGGCACAGGATCCTTGGACAGTGTATTTCTGTTAGAAGTACTTTTAAGCAACAAGTATTTTACTGCAAACAGCTCCATTCTTCTCATGAAAACATTGGTATGACTTGCTGTTCTTTTGGGCCGGTATTTATTATGCAGTATTGCTTTGTAGTTTCTCTCTCATTTAGGTAGTTTTTAATTGACATTTTGTGAAACTGATGCTGTTATGTAACACTCAGAATGTACCCAATGCTGCTACTTGATATTTATCTGAGCTGAAACCTGAAGCTCTCCTGGCTGGTAACTCTGTTTGATTGTTTGATCTGTTTGTCTGTTTGATTTCAGGCTCCAACCTCACGGGTTTGGACAATCTTGGCAGTGCACTGGGCGTCGTTGGGGAGCAGGTGCAGCGATCGCGGCAGCGCCGTCGAAGGCACGCGACAGAGGACGATTACAACATCGAAGTGCTCCTGGGGGTCGATGACTCAGTTGTTCAGTTCCACGGGAAAGAACATGTTCAGAAGTACCTGCTGACCTTGATGAATATTGTGAGTACAGCCCTGCTAGCTGCCCTGTGGGAAGGCTCTGAAAGGGCTGGGAATGTAGGTTGGGTAAGCCATTTGAATAAGATGTAACAGATTCTTCTTGTAACGGGAGATAAAATAACTCTAGGAGGGAAATCCAGGCCACTTTCAGAGAATCCAGTAGGGGAGAAGCAAAAAAAAAAAAAAAAAAAAAAAAAGCCAAGACAGAAGCTGACTCTGAGTGTGGAACTCTTAAAATGCTCAAAGTCCTGCTTATGTGCTTTGGTGTGTGGGGACACAAGGTCAGGGGCTCAGGTTTTTGGAAGTCATAATGTTTTAGCTGTATATTCTCTTAACCTAAGCTTCCTGCTGAGGGACATGGTTTGGAGAGCTGTCTTCAAATAAGGTTCTAACAGAAATTACAATTGGCTTTTACATTTTTAAAGCTACTCTGCTAAATTCTTTGATTTCTCAACAGCCACTTTAGGTCCCGCGCCACCTCCCTGCTCCTTTTTCACACTGCAGTAAAATGTTATGCAGTGTAACACTGAGATTTCTTAAATTGATTTAGTATTTACTCCATGACTGACATCTTTAGTTTTCCTTAGTTAAATATTTAATCTTCAGAACTGTAGTCTGTGCAACAGACTCCTACACTATATAGTGATGAAAGGAGACGCTAGGGAATATTGTTTGAAAGAATCACTTTTTATTTCTAAATATCAATGCAACAGCCCTCTAGTACCCCAGAGAGTAAGCAAGGACACTATTTTTTGGAAAAAAATGAAGACTTGAAAAATCATCCCTAGTACAGATCAAAATCAAAAATATATTTTATTCTTTTGCCAAAGAAATAGAAGTGGTAGCCCCCCTCATAGGCAGCTCGTTTGGCGATGACTTTCTTCCTTCTCCTTCTCATCTGGAACAGGAGTCTTTTCTCAATAAAATACTCTTCAGAAAAAACTTTGGCCTCAGTGAATGTGTATTCTTAGTAAAATAGTGTTGAGTAAAAAATTGTAGGTCTGCTCTGTTTTTGACAAATGGAGTCTGACTGCTGAAGTTTAGAGCCGTGTCAAGAGGATGAGCCTGTAGATGACTCCTTTCACTTTGCAAACCACAGAGGCAGAAATCCAGGCTATTAGGTAGATTTGTCTGGGATATAGTTTTTCCAAGATGTATTTTTTTAATTATGAAGCTTGGTTTTTTTTCTTTCTTTATTATGTTATTTTAGCAATGTGCAGAATATCACTGTTTTTCATTTTAAATGAGAGGTGGAATACAATTTAAGAAAATCCCTTGTGTGATATAAATTCAGTTATGACTTTTTATAACAGCATTGTAAATAGTTAAAAACCTGCCCTGACATTAGAGTTATGGGATACTTGGTGTCTGCTCTGATGACTGTAAATGCATATATTCTAACAGAAATGACATAGTGAATTTCATTTATTTGTGTGGTTTGTTTCCTCTGAGGCTTAAAACAAAGTCTACAGTGAAACAGATGGTTTTATGCATCTCTAAATTAACAAGTCAAACAGGCCAAACCAGGAATGTGGCAAACAGGCCAAAATAGATTAAACAGGACTCTTTACTTATCATGTCACTTACATCTATTTTTAAGAATTAAAATATACAGTAATGGTAAAGAAGCCATAAATGTTCCAGCTCTGGAATATACTTTTTCCTAATTATAGTAAACCATCCAAGACACAAATTGCAAGAAATAACAACTCTTCAGCAGCCTGTCTCTGCAAGTGGTTTAGAAAGTGCAGCCTGTGTAACCATCCCCACAGGGCATGGCAGCTCTTGGCATAGGCAGCAATTGTTCTGTTGAGAGCTCTGAGGTAGAAACATGTCTTTTGGGGACTGAGCATGTGTCCCATCCCTTGTGCCCAAATTCGAGGAGCTGTTTGAAATCCCCAAGGCCTCTTGAAAGGCTCTGGATAGTTGCTGGCAGTCATCAGTGTTGTCCTGTTCTTTCCTTCAAAACCCAGCTGGTTTCTAGAGCCTGAGTTTCAGCAGAGGGGTGGGTGATGGTGACCAGTCCTGTGCCCAGCTCCAGCACAGAGAGGCAGGAGGGTTTGTTACTGCAGATGGTGGTGCTGGGGACCTGTATTGTGCCGAGGACAACACAATGCAGAACCTCTCCTTCTCCTCAGCAGGGCAACTCCAGCTCTTGCCCTCTTTGCTAGAGGAGTGCAAGGTGTAATTCTGTGCAGAACGTGGCTTTGGTCCCCTTTCCTGAGATTCAAAGTGACTTCCCCATTGCCCTCTTCTACCTCTTTGAATAGTTGGGGGTTTTTGTTTATAAAATCAAGCCACTATAAAAAGGTCCCTGGCTGTTAGGGGCCGCATGTATGCAACGTGTTTTGAGGAGATGTGTAGGTCCAAGGTCACTGAAAAAGAAGAGACAACTACAAACGATTCTAGCTGTATTTTTAAATCTAATCAGAGATCCTCTCATAACCATCAGATTGTGTGTACCCTGCTGGGTTTAGGATGTAATCAATTAGCTTCCTGTAGCAACACGGCATAGAATCAATTAGTTTTGTATGGTAACAAGGTAGTAAGCATAAAATCAAGAATGCATGGTAACAAAATAAAATAATCGTGAAGGTATTTACTGGCAGTAAGACAGGTGATCAAATAGTTGAATTTCTGAGGTTCCAAAAATGAAATAAATCTTAGGTGAATTGTTCCTCCTGGGACAAGACATTACTTTCCCAGAAGCAATCCCAGCATGGCTGCTTCTCCCACTGTGCTTGATCTCCTTGTGTGTGATGGTGTGAGCAGTTGTCCTTAACTAACTTTTCCCAGGGATCTTGGGTGGAACCCTACCACCAACCCAATCAAAACAATATTTTTTTTTTTCAAGTCCAGTGCAATGACTATAAATTCAGTAAAATCTGTTTTGTGCAGCTTAAGTGATGTGTTACAGTCCACACCTAAAAGCCATGAAGTGAGAAAAAACAGGGGCTGGGTGTCCTGGCTATCTTGAATAGCTGTGCTAATATTTATCCCAAAGTTTGGAAATGAAGTCACTCCCAAACAAATGGTGATAGATGCCAGAGGATTTTTAACACGTTGGGCTGCAGCCACGTATCGTCTGACTGTGCGCCAGCCGTTCCACTGCAGTGAGCTCGGCCTCATGCCTCCCCTTTTTCATCCTCCAGTCATTTCCTCTGAAAAAACTCTTGGTTTCTCTTGACCTGTTCTCTTTTCTCTGCTCAGCACCATCGGGACATTTAATCACCTTTGGAAAATATGCCATTATTTTCGCTTTAGAGACCCTCGGCTGCCTCTCGCTTGCACCGTTTTCATTTGAACATCATGCTGTGCTTTTTCCTGGGAAGGATATTGGCCTGCACAGTCCTCTGCATTTCCAAGCATGAGCCCACACATTGCACAAATTAACTTTGTATTTATAGCATGCAGGAGCATTTCCACAGAGGAGAGATATATGGGTGGAATCTTGTAGTTCTGTGGTTACTCAAGAACATAGAAGGTAATTCAATTTCAACAAGAAAGCATCTCAAACCCCCAGTAATTGTATCTGCCTATACAATTGTTTGGGAAATACTAGAAAAGTGCAAGACTCGAAGTGGCATTGGAGAATTACCTTGTTGCTTGGGAAAGAAAAGATTTCCACTTCAGGATGCTCTGTGAGGAGGAGAAGGATGCTGAATGGATGTTATTGAGCTGAATGGCCTGGATGTGTGCACTGATCACAGGATCAAAAACTGGCTGGGTGGTCAAGTCCAAGGGGTGGTGGTGAATGGAACCAAATCCAGTTGGTGGTGAGTCCAAAGTGTTATTCCCTAGGTCCAGCAGTGTTCAATATCAGTGATCTGGATTAGGGAATTGAGTGAATCCTCAATTCATGTGCAGGTGACACCAAGGTAGATGGGAGTGTTTATCTGCTGGAGGGCTGGAAGGCTTTCCAGTGGGGTCTGGACATGGCCTCAAGTTGCTTCAGGAGATGTTTGGATTGAATATTTGGAAAAATCTCTTCGTGGTTGTCAAGCATTGGAACTGGCTGTCCAGGGAAGTGATGGAGTCACCATTCCTGGAGATGTTTAGAAGATGTTTGGATGTGGACTTGGGGATGTGGTTTAGTGGTGTCCTTGGCAGTGCTGGGGTTGATGGTTGGACTTAATGACTTTAAAGAGCTTTTCCAGCCTAAAGGATTCATTGATTCTGAAATGGATGTTGTTGGTACCCAGTCCTGGTGCTGAAATTCTCTGTTTCATAACACTCTTGAAAGTAGTTTCCAGGATTAAGCAATTTTCAGAGGTAAAAATCTTTAATTTCTTTTCCATTCCTTACTGTAAAAGGGCTCATATTAAAATATTTATATATATTAATGTAATGGATATATGACCAAAATATTTGTGATACTAAAGTCCATCTCCTCAAAGTAGCTAAGTGCCTAATTGCTGTTATTTCAAAGGGAGATAGACCTTAAATAAGAATTATGCCTCACTCTGGGCTAGATTTATCTGAGTATTTAGTCATTTACTGCCTTTGAAATCAGTGAGAATCAGTATTAAAAATTAGCTCATGGGATTATATATCCCCCCAGCCTTCAAGTGAAACTTCAACTCCAGAATAAATACATTAAACAACTTTTCATTTGAATAACTGAAATCAATGAGAGTTATGCAGCTGGGGGTTTTGGAAAGTCCCTGGAGTCTTTCACCTGCATCTTTCAGCACTACACATGTCTTTGAAATTGTGGCCCTGAGGCGCTGCTGAATGTGTTATCTGTCCTCTTTAATAGGATGTACATGATACTACTATTATAGATGAGATTTCTGCTCTCGTATCTCTGGCTGATGAGGGATGAAGATTTGCAGGTACAGAACAGCAAGTCCCTAATGAGAGGAAAGGGCAGAAATGCCATTGGTTTCTAACTGACAGTTGGATAAAAACCTGAAAGCATGTCTAATTCAAGCTGCTAAAAAGAAAGTGATGATTGAATACATTGAAATAATGGTGCTCCCTGTCTTCAGGATCACGCTTTTTAAACTAAAAAGCATTTCTTTTAGACAGCAAGGATAGTTCAATAATGTAGAATTTGAGTGGATTTTTGAAAATTAAATAATTCATAAGCTCCAATGCTCATTATTTAAAATCAGTTTATTTTAATATGGTCACTTTAAATTTGAACTAACTCTAAGAACTTCCACAAATAACAAATGTAAGTCCAACTCTATTCATCTGAGGGACTTCAGCTGTCCGTAGCTGAATTACAGCTTGTTTGAAAGTTTAAATATATGTATGTGAGTTAACTCCACATTTTGACTGTTCATTATAAACCAGTAGCTGTGACTGATGTGAACAGTGTCTGAAGAGGCCTCCATGAGGTTATTTTTGTTCATTATCTTGATTGCCACCCTACAGTGGACGCTGTAGTTGTGCTTGGGAATTCAGGGGCTCCTGCAGGAAAGACCCTCTCAGAACTCTTGCAGGTTGTGCTCATTTTCACAGGGATATTATTCCCAGTGTCAATGAGGTGAGCATTGCTCATTATTGGTACCTGGAATGTGCCTTGCTGCCCTATCACACAGGTTTTGGTACTGTCCTCAAGGTAGAGGGTAAGTACGATTAAAAGATAGAATTTTTTCCTTTACTACAAATACCAACATGAGCTTTAGCCACAAAGGTTTCAGCCAGGGACTTCTGAGTTGTGACAGTGTGGTTTGTGTGATGGAGTGTGAATAATTAGGGTAAGCTTTCAAATTCTGGATGCTTTGCTTAAGCAAACCACTTAGATTTGAAGAGGTCACCATATTTATTACTTTGACACCACACCCCTATCCCTTTTAGTAATGTGATAAATCAGTCTGCTTAATTATTTTATGAAGCTGTAGTTGATTTTATTAACATGATCTTGAGACAGTAATTCAGAAAAATACTGAGTCTGTTGGTGCAAAGGTAATTTACAGTGTTTAGAGAAACTTCTCACAGCAGTAGTTTATCAGCAGGAATGAGAAGTTCCAAGAGCCTGCGGGAGGAACTAAGAAAAATAAATTAGTCATGAAGTCAGAAAACAAAGTCTATGACCTTTCTAAAGCCAACGTTACAGGCGAAGATGAGATAGAGACCTGTAACATGAAGCTACCTAGTGCCTTGCCAACACATCTGCTGGGGAATGTTTTTCATTTTGATCAGAAGCAGCTAACTTGGACTTGGTAACACCTACTGACTCTGACACCAGGGAAGGTAAATCAGGCCTTGGACTCATATTTGCATAGAAAATACGAGATTCTTATCTCTGTTTTGCAATGTACATTGCCAAGCTCTTCTAAAACTCCTTGGTGTATGTGGTTTTGAGCAGAATGATAGTTGTTTTCCAAATGTGAGATCACAATTTGACCTTTAAGTTTCATGTGTGTTTTGTGTGCTTTCATTCTTTTTTCCTTGTGATGCTCAACAAAGATTTCAGGACAAAAAGAGTTCCTCTATGAGGAAATGCCTTGTAAGGACTATGAAGGGAGACTAGGAGCCCTTGATTTTGTCTTATGACTTTCTGTGTAACCATAGTACATCCATCAGAGGAGCTGATGTAAATGTTATTCCTGTGGGATTAAGATAAAGCTTGGGAATGTCAGAAATGCTCACTTGGGATCTTCAAAAGCATAAAGAAGGTGATGAAAATCGAAGAGCACCGTAGTGTTTGAAGTGGGACCACAGAAAAATAAAGTGAGAGGGGAACGCTTTTGGGAGGGTCAGATTACAGAAGTTTGTGCTCAGTATCCACCATGACATTTCTGGTTCCTATCCTGTAATTCAAACCAGATGTTTCTTACAGAAACAGACAATCACTGGATGCCCACCAGGCACTGAGGCTTTGCTGCAGATAATTATGATCTGATGAATGAGCTGCATCTCGGGCTGGGCTCTAACAATGGCTTGCCAGGAGCTCTGCCATCCCACAGAGAAGGAGCTGATGCTCTCCAGCCTCTGCAGTATTGCTCTGGCAGAGATCCACACATGGTCTCAGCTCTGCCTGGGAGCACGTAGCCATCAGTAGTTTCTGCAGCAGTACTTGTGTGAGGATGCTGGGTGATCAAAGAGCAGGCTAATCAGCTTGGATGGATCAGCAATGTGTGGTGGCTGCAAACCAGATGACTCTTGGTTTGTGCCCTCTCCAAATGACCAGATGTGCCCTCTGATGGCCGCTGGTGCTGGGTTGGGGCTGTTTGACACTGATGTAGCCCGAGGTTGAGGCTATGAAATGTCCAACAGGCATTGGACAGGGCTCACCCAGGCGTGAGGAGCAATCCAGGGAGCTGCCTCAGGATGAAGCCGATGGTTTATGGTTCAGGAGCCACGTTGTGATGAAATGATCTGCCCTTACATAGCAGATACCAACAAAGTCTGCAAGGCTGGGAACTCCTTCAAACTGCATGAATGAGTTTGCTGATGATTTGCCAAAATATGCAGATTATTCTCCTATGTTGCATTAGTTTAATTAGGGATTCAGGGACCCACCTGACTTTTCCTAAAAATCCTGCCAGCTCTATCATCAGGTAACCTGCTCTGCACCAAGACTAGCAGAACTGCAGGCTGTTCATTACTATTTGTGCTACAGGAGCTTTCAAAATTCCCTTTTAGGATCAGGCAGTGCTTTGCTCAGTAATCAAAACTTTTCCGTGCTTCTTTTACAAAGCACAGGTGCTTGGCTTACCTTTAGCTTTTTGATGTATTCTATGTGCTTTACTGTGCTGACTTGAAACTTGCTCAAGGCAGAAGAATTATAAAATTAGGAGAGGACAGATGAAAAAAGTAAATAAACTCTTTGTTTTTCTTATGTAGCACCAATCTGTGCCAGCCTGATTTCTACACAGAAACTTTAAATAGAAATGCATATTTGCCTTTGAAATATCCCAGAAAAAGAAACCAAAGATATCCCAAAATAGTTAGCGAACTACAATAGTGTGATGAAAGTCCCTTTACAGTGTTTCACTGTGCTTTGAATTCTTTGAGATTTACCCAGCCTTCTTCATCACCCTCTACAAATGCTGAATCACTGTAGGACATCTATCAAGATTTAATTCATTCACTGCCTTCAGTTCAGGAGCTGTGATTATGGGATGGTCTCTGTGTACTTTTTTCTTCTATGCAGCAACTTAATTTTAGACTTACTGATCTAAGAACAACAGGAGACTGACTCTGGCTTTTCTTCTGTTGATATGAACCAGGATGTCCTGGTGAAGTACATGGATATGCAGTACCTGCAGTCTTTTCCACAGCTGTGTGTATTTATTGCACAGACATCTGAGCGTATATCTCCATTGTCTGGCTATCTCTGCTTTCAAACAGTATGTCTCAAAGTTGTGAGTTGCTCTCGGTCCTGGAGCTTTCTGATTGCACAGGCTGGTTGGTCGTTTTCTGCCCTATACTTTGAGCTGCATTAGCTTGACTCTGCTTTCCTGTTGAAATAAGAGGTGGAAATGTGGAGAATCTGAGCTCGGGATTGTAGTGACCCTTTCAGTGTGTGCATTTTCATGAACCTCTGAGAGCACAAACATTGGCTTGGACCTTGTATCTCTAACAGGTTCCTGAAACAAATAGGTGTGATTTAGAATGTGTGGGAAAAAAAAAAAAGCATCTATTTCAGCATATTATTCATGTGCAGTGAGACAATCCTAGCAAACCACAGTTTAGCTCAGAGAAAGATGCTGTGTGAAGAGGGCTTGGACTCATCCTTATTAATGAAAATAAGACCCAGAGCTTTGAACTGGCCTGCTGTCTTCCAGAAAATCCAACATCCCAAGAGAACCAAGCAGCTTTTTACAGTGCAAGTGCCTTTCTGTTCATTCACAGTTTGTTTGTTAGATGTCATTTGCATGAATAGTCAAACAGTGTTTTAATTCTATTCCATCAATGCTTTCAAGCCAAGTTTCCCTTTGGCACACAACAGCGATACAGTTGTTCAGTTACTCAATGATTGTTAAAAGAGGCTTAGGTTAAATTCTGGAAGTTAATGAGAGAGTGGTGTGCACCAATTTGGATTATGCTTTATGAACTAATTAAATACTTATTTACATGCTGTGTTTACTGCCGTCTATACACAGCAGTTCTTGTTTAATACTCATTTCATGTACAGGTAATTTACAGCTTATTTCAACCTCATATCCTTGATGTAAGTGCTCTCTTCCCACCACAAAAAGAGGGAGACAAATTAATGTCCCTGCCTCCCTTGACAGCATTCAAGGGTCTTTTTCCTGGGTGAAAGAATTTTTGTAAAGCAAAATGTGTTTATGTCTTACCTCTTTATAATCTGTGCTGAGCAATGGTCTTCAAAGTAAAAATAAGAGAGTTTTTAAAATTTCAGAATAAAAAGTAGTCTTCTAAAGTCTTATTTAAACATGCAAAGGGATGATCTGATTTCTAGAGGAGCTGTTCACAAAGCAGATTTGAACATAATCAACTCCTTCTACTCCACAATGAAAACAGAAACCCCTGAAGCCACTCACAGCCACGGGCTCCTCATCCACCATCTCAATCCGAGGATCTGCTTGCTCATCAACCAGTAACGAGCCTGGATCCCAGGCATCCCCCAGAATGTCCCCCAGGTGCCCTGCAGGGTGTGAGCCTCCTCCTGGAGCTGTGGTTCAGCAGGACACTCAGGACTGCTGAAAACTTGGATGCCTACCAGGCATAAAATATGGCTCTTCTGTCAAAAAATACTGATGAAATTAATTACAATTCACTTTAAAATGTCAGTGGGGATTGCTTAGCAAAACCTACACTGATGTATTTAATTTTAATGGTTTTTGAAGAGATAAAATATGGGCCATTAAAACTGGGGCTGATTGAAGTAGCAGGACATTATTTACCATGTTTCAAATGAAAGGTTCCTTGAAAGTTATTTATTAGCTTGAAGTAATGAATCTAGTTTGCAGGAATAAATGAAATCTAGGTCCAGCCAGCAAAACAGTTCAGTTTGGTGCAACCTTTACCAAGGGAAGGAGGTTTTAGGGAAGGAACTTGCCTTACAGGGATCTCATCTGCCTCTTCTAATTTGTAAAGCTAAACCCCCGCCATTTGGCCAAGTCTCATGCAGTCTTCATCACTGAATACTTAAATCAGCTTTGTTAACAGTTAATATTTGCCCAGCTTGCTTGTAGCAATATTTCCTAAGTAATAATAATTCATCCACATTTCATTCTCCACTCTTTATTTACAGTTCTCTTTTCAGTGTTCCTGGGGTGATTTCCTCGTGTGCATGTTCAGTTATGTAGCTCTGGTTTAAAAAAAGAAGATAAATTTTTAGCTTTTGTTCTACATGTAAAGTTTAACACTGATGAGTTTTGACACACAATAAAGCCAGCCCATGTGCCTGACCAGCTTTTTGGGGGAAGCACATCCTCTTGGCAGAGTGTGATGTGATGGGTCCCAGATGGAAGAGTTGCAGGGTGCAGCTGAGCTGATCAGGTGAATGGCTCTCAGGAGAGAGGTCCTGTCTCTGCTCACTCATCCCTTTCCCTATGCATGGTCCTGCTCAGCAGAGAGGTATTTGGGATTTTGCCTGGATTGACCGTGCTCCAGACTCCAGTGGGCACACATGGGTCAACTCAGCTGCACTGTGTGGGTGCACCATGAGACCTCCAAGTGCAATTAGGCTGGCACTTATATACCTGTTATTCTGAAGTCTCTGAGTATTATATTTATTTTAAATGATTCCCTAAATTATGGCCTGTTGGGAGACTACAGCAGAGTTTGGAAAAGAAAACATTCCCTCTCTCATTAGTGGAATTTTTCATGTTTTAAATGTGATCACAAAGTGGTGTCTGGCCTAATGACAGAGCATAAAAGGTACCAACTGTATCACTGCCTTCATAGTTACTATTGTTAAAGCACTGAACTCTTTTGCAGGTTAATGAAATTTATCATGATGAGTCCCTGGGTGCTCACATTAACGTTGTGTTGGTGAGGATAATCCTGCTGAGCTACGGCAAGGTAAGGAAAGGTTAATTTAAATGGAGGATATCAATATCTATAGACTTCATTCTTTCATGAACAGTGCAGTTACTGGGGGCATGTATTTGTTTTCTATTTTAGTCTATATATACCTTACTAGTCTGTGAATCTAAAGAACTTCCATGTTTATATATATATCTGTTTATAATTTAAACTTCACATTTTAAATAATTTCAATTTCTTCTGGGTTTTCCCTGTGTCATTTGAAGTTACTGCTTAGCTCTGGCAGTCTGTCTTTTCTAATTTGTTTGGAATAGTCCATGTAACATAGAGAGCATTTTATTTCCTAAAGAAAATAAAACGTGTTCTGGTTCAACTGTATGTAAGTAACAGTAAACACAAGGTCAGTTCTGCAAGATGCTGTGGGCTACAGTGTCTTTCTAAGAACTCATTTTTACTTGTGCTTATTATCAGTGGAATTACACATGTGCTTAAAGTTAAATGGGTGTTCTGTGGAATATGGGCCAGAAGGAAAGAGCTCTGCAGATCAAATCTGTAACTAAAAATATCGAGCTTTCTTTCTCTCAGTTTTTGTGGAAGAGGTTGCTCCACAGACAAAACATGGGTAAAGAGGAAAAAATGTTAAATGGGTTTCAAAAGTATTGATCTGCTCAGTACCTGTGTCCTGTTAGTGCCAAGTCAACATCAGATTCCATGGAAACAGGAACAGGGCATTTCAAGTATGTTGTTAACTGCTTTGGTTAAGGACATATGATTTTAGTGCTCTCCAATGCAGCATCAGGCCCAGCTGCTCAGAGCAGAGTGTTAACATCTAATGCACCTTCCTGTGACTGGAGTTGCTGGGATTTCCACGTTCATGTAGTAAACCTGGATTCTGTGTGACTCCATGTCTATTCATGGGAGTTGCTGGAATGCTGTCAGCAAAGAGCCAGTGCAGATGGTGAAGCTCCACTGGCATTCACCAGCTTACCCTGCTCAAAACCAGCTGAGAATTTTCCTCCCTAGTGAAAATGAGGGAGCTCTCAGGTTTAGTCTGGATTGTGCAGGAGACTGATTACCTGGATACAGTTAAATTTTTCTGTTGGAGCTTCCCCATCTGAGAACTAAACACACCAATCCATCTCTACTTTTCCTGCAGTGATGATGATGATGTAGTTACATGCTTTGGATAAGATTAATCAGATGTATGTCGTAAAGTAAAAGGTAAAAAAAGGTCATATTTGCCATTTTGTGATTGAAAGTTCATGGAGTGTGTAGCTAACATTGAATTACAAAATGGTTGAAATATGATTGCTGTAATGGCATAAATTTGATTGCAAATTGACTTATGAATCTCACACAAATCTGATGTTGCAATAGTGGTGGAAGCCAGCAGAATTAGTACCTGGACTAATCACTTCTTTGCAGTCCTTAGTTCATGGGTATTTCATAATTGTTTTGTGTTTATTATTATCATTACTCTTTAGTCCTATTGATCTACCTGTGTGAGCTCTAGTAATTTCTGCCTGTTTCCAGATGGCAGACAGTGGCTAGAGCAGTCATCATTCCATATTAAGGATCTTTGTTTTCTTGTGAAGAGCAAAGTCTTGTGATTTGTAATTTGAAAGTTATCAATTTCATATTCTTTAGAGAGGAAAGCTGTGGTGGAGGACAGAAGCCATCATTTCTTGGTGGGTATTTGGCCACATCACAGAAGTAGCATTTGCAGGTCTGTGTAATCTGCTTGTGGATATTCTGCCTCCGGATTCTGCATCCACAATCTGCAGTGGACAATGCTTTAGCTTCGAGTTGTCCTGCTAGTTTCAGTGGAGTAATTCTGCTTGCCCCAAAGATAGTTTTTCTTGCATTTCCATATCTGATTCCTGTTTACATAAAAGACAATCTATAGCTTTCTAAAAATAGTAAAAAGTATATCTAAAAGATGTAGTTCCAGAGCTCCTCTACTTTATGATGTGGGAACCTGCATGCCATGGCTGTATAAGAATACATCCTTTTCTGTTCATGTTCTTAAAGATCCTGATCAGAGGACTAGTACCAGGGAGTAGAAGGTGAGGAGATTTTTCATTAAAGGTTTGGGATAATTTATTATTGGAAAAGCAAAGAGAAGAAGTGTATAGTTCTTATTTTCTGAACCTGTTCTGAGGAATTAGAACAAAGCCTTGAATATTTTACTATCCCACACACCAGCACTAACAATTTTTAGGAAAATATATATTCAAAATACATAGTATTAATAGGGTGCGTGTAAAAGTTAAGACAGTGCATGAATGAGGCAGCATGATTGGCTTCACAACATGAAAATATTATCCCAGTCTTGTTTGAGTAAGCATTTCTTTTCAAAGCATGGAGCTAATATCTTCAGATTCATTTGCTTCACTGCAGGCAATTTATATATATTATCAAGGGTGCCATTTAAATAATCATAATAATTACATTATGGTTCTGTAATTGATGAAGTATGTACCATCAACGTCAGGTTTATGACAGCACTCTCAGCTATTGCCAATTCTCCACCCCTGAGCAGCTTTCTACTGTATTGTGGTTTTTTGGAGATGATTATATTATTTTATACAATATGTCATCTGTTGATAAGAATAATATGGACAATACTTGAGTTGCATAGCAACCAACCTTTCACTGGTTCTTGCTTGAAGGTACTCCACTCTTTCAAATGTACTTATTTTTTAATATTCTCAAACACAAACAACTGTACATGCAGAAGTTTTAGTAATTTCAGGAATAGCATTAATTACCCTGGTAAGATGAAAAAATGAAAGATATTCCTTAGTGATCGCATGCTGAAATTACTTCAGGGAGGAATTAAAAAGATCTGACATAGTTTTACTGAATTAGCACTTCGTGTGAGTGGACTTTGAGGAGGTGGCAGGTTGGGCCCTGCCAAGAGCACCAGGCTTGGGCTCTGGCTGGGTGTGTTTGGGGAGCAGGCAGAGCGGGGCTGGGTTGGGCTGGGCTGGGGGAGCTTTGCAGGAGCTGCCAGCCCTTCCCTGACTCCCCACTTTTCTCTTTGTACTTCCAACAAATGATGTACCACAGGCTGATGTGAAGGCTTCAGCTGTGCCTTGCTGCTGCATTTATCAAGTCCATCATTAGGATAGAAAAATGTGTTCTGCAAAGGCTGCTCCATATCTGCCTTGGCTTCAGAAGCCACAGTGCATTTCTCTGCGTTTTCTTGACATCAGTTCCAAAGTCACTGGCTTTTTTGATGTGACAGGATACTGCAAATAAGTAAACAGGGTTCATGCAGTGCATTTTTCTTCAAATGGGAAAAAGATGAGCTGGCTCACTTCTACCTTTTTGACTTCAGTAATAGGAAAATTGGTTCCAAATTTTGGCAACTGCAGATAGATTTGAGATTAATGTAATTCAATGTTTGTGCAAATTATTCCACTTAGACCTTTTTTTGGTTGTAACAGCTCTGTAATCCAGCTAGCTCTAGAATACTCAGGAAAATAATCAAAGCAACCATGAGCACCAAGTGCAGAGGAGGTTGCAAGAGATGAGCTGAGCATGCATTTAAAAACCCTGATTGGTTATTCTAAAATTTGTTTGGAAACATTTAAATACTGAGCACTGCATAAAATCCTCTCGTCGCCTCTTTGAGGTGGATGAATAAAGATTATTATTCCCATTTAACAGCTAAAAAAACAAAGATGTTAAGTGTTATTTTCCAAGGCCACACGGAAGGCCACTGGCAGGCTGGGGATAAGACCTCATAAATTCCTGGCTCCAGCCCCATGCTCTGTCCATTGACAATGATGACTCTGTGTGCAGATGAGCTGCCCTTGCACAGCACAGAGGAAAGCACATGTTACCTGGGATGGATGTAATTAATACAGTGATTAATGAAAAAACTTGGAAAGAATTTTGCAGGGACTGCAGGGGTTTCAATAAATGCAGCCACTTGAGGATTTGTGAGGGTTATTTCTTGGGAAAGGCGAATGTGGCAGTGCAGAACAGCCCTGAGCTCTCCTTTGGCACCGTGCACAGCCCAAGTTGCCTGTATTCAGTGTGGAGCAGGGTGGGATGGGCTGAGGGATGCTGGCTCTGCTCTGTGGCATCTGGAAATGCAACCAGTAGGGAGAGAAAACCTACATAAGCTGTGAACCAATGTTGGCACCTTAACAAGACTCTGGCCATGTGTTAACCTGGTCAGAGTGAAAGAGGAACCTGACTACCACTGCAGAGAGCCTCTCAAATAGCTTAGAGGGAAGAAAACCTAAATGACTTTGAGATGGCAGTTCAGGAAGAAGGTACTATGGGGTAATGCCTGCAACCTCGTAGGACAGGACTGTTAAACTGAGAAGGACGTTTCAATTTTATATGTCTGAGATATTAGCAGAGCCCCTGCTGCCTTTATGTGGGACAGCACTTTACCTTTGATCTTTTCATAAAATGATGCTCTCTTTGTGCCATCTGACCTTTTCATGTCTAAGCTTGGTGCAAGCAGAGGAGATGTTCTTGGTTCAGCCAGGATGGAAGTGCTGGTTCAGTCTGAATTAGGTTCATCTTTCTCTCTGTTTCCCAGAGGGCAGCCTTGGACGCACAAATCAGGTTTATTCCTTAAATCTGGTGTTTGTCCTTACTATTTTGCTGTTGGCCCTGCTATTTCCCTGGAGGGAAAGGGATGAGCACCTCCACTTACCTCTGCCTCTTCCAAGAAGGTGCAAAGACTCTGGCTGGAGCGCCTGTGCCTGGCAACGCAAGGAGGTTGTTAGCTGCACATTAGGGTCATGGAACAGCTGTGCTTGGAATGGACCTCTGGACATCATCTAGTCCAACTGCCCTGCTCTGAGCAAGGTCATCTGGAGCAGGTTGTCCAGGACTTTGTCCAGCTTGGTTTTTAATATTTCCAGAGACTCAATAACCTCTCTGGACAACCCTTCCCAATGTTTGGCCACTCTTATGGTAAAACTACAGTAACCCTCCTAAAGGCTTTTTTCCTTGCACATTGCCTCTTCTCCTCTCTCTGGATACCTCTGGGAAGGCTGTCTCAATCATCTTTATTCCCTGCCCAATAGGTATTTATATATATTGAGATCTTCCTGAGCCTCCTCCAGTGTCTCCTTGTTCTAGGTCACAAATGTGAGTTGGGTATCCTATTTTTCCACTGACACTGGTAGATGCAGAACACCTGAAAGAATCAGCAGGAATCAAGCCCTGACCTTACAAATGTTTCTGAAGATGGAGTTGTTGACTCCAGCATTTGGCCACATCCAGTAACCAGTTCTGCACAGGCTGAGTTGCAAGGCCAGGACCTACATATGATGTAGCATTTTGGCAGCTGTTCATATTTTTGCACTGTTTCCATATGTTTCATATGGGAATAAAGAGAAGAGCTATTGCCCCTCCTGTTTTTTATCTGGGTGAATTGTTGAATTCCCTTATTTATATATATTTAATATATATTAGACTTAGAGCTTATAATTTCCCAGTGTGTTTTGTTGGGACCTTGAAGAATGTGGAGCTGGCTGATAGCATAAACAGTGCTTTGTATTCCTGATCTGCTTACATTTATACGGAATTAGACACTGAAAAATGTTTACAAACTGGTGCCATAAGAAAGCTTTACAAATCCTTTGAATGCAAAATGACAGTTTGCTGAATGAGCTATTTTTGTTAGTTTGGTTACCATGGACATTCAGTAATTGTATTTATTTATCTTTTGCTTGTCTTGTTCAGGATGAGAGAATATAGAAGTTCTAATCCAATATCCAATGAACAATAGAAGTGCCAAGTAGAAGCAATGTAAACAGTGTGTTTTGCAGAGACTTTACACATTCAGGAAGGGAAAGTCATATGTTAAATTGTTTTCTGAATGTGTGCGCTGCTGTGATCCAACTTTTCGTACTATAGTTTGAAGCCTGTCATGTTAAGAATATTTCTGCTCCTCCTGGAACTACTGAAGAGCAGCAAAGCCTTCTCCGTTGGTTCTCTTGGAGCACCACCTAATGGATGAGTTAGGAAAGGTCCCAAGCTTCTGACCAGTCTAAATTTCTGAAGTTCTTATCATCATTACCTGCTCCACATCAGTTTTGCAAAGTTGTACCCAGGGATGCCAAATATCAGATAAATAAAATAGTTGTTTAAGGGGAGCTGCCATTCCATGTGTCTTTCACATGGGCCAGCAACTTGAACATTCTTGAAAGGTTTGGGTAGAATATAGACTAAATTTGTAGTTTTCCTCTAAGATAGCTTTGATATTGTTAAAGAAAAAAACAATTACATATTTCTTCCTTGCCCCACAACACAAGTATTTGAAGGACTTTCCAGTCAGCTTCATGAATGACTTGTTCTTCAGTGTGTTCATATGAGAGAACTAAAACTTCCCAAAGGATAAAACCTCTCTGGCTTTCAACCATTTCTAACTGCCCTGCTTTGCCTCTTTGTATGAATGGTAGTTGCAACTCAGTTGTCTTCTATTGTTTGTTTGTTTGTTTCTTTGTTTTGTTTTGTTTTTGTTTTCCTGCTTCCATCTAAGAAGGAAGGGAGTGGAGAAGAAATGAAGGCGGAATCAAGAAAAGGAAGGAAAAAGAGCAGCATTGGTAGATGTTGAGTTTCCCAGAGAAAAGGCCTTGGCCAGTTCTGTAGGGCAGACTGTCCTCGTCACCCTCTGTGGTGTCTCCTCGCCTGGGGGATGTTTTCCCAGCTGAGCCCTTTCCACTTCTTGGCCAACATCTCCATCTGTTTCCATCAGCAGTTCACAGATTTTTTGCTTTTCTTGCTGTGAGAAGGAAAGTTTCTCTTTCCACTGGCAGTTTTCCTACTGATCAGCTGAGTAATGCTCTCCACAGGCTTGCTGTCCTGCTTGGAAAGAGGTCCTTCCCAGCCAGGTCAGAGCTCACAGCCAGCTGCAGGACCTGTGAGTTCCTGGCAGTGTGGGCCCTTTGCTGGCCAAGAGTAACACCTACACCTCTTCTCCATGTGCAGCCTGCTGGCCCCCAAACTTTCCCTGTTTGCAGTGTGACAAAGAGGGATTTTCCCTTTCTGCCCTTATTGCTGCACTCAGCTCATCTCTTTTCCTCTTTCTCGTTTGCTTTGTCCATTTAATAAAGGATTGGGCTCTGATGAAACCCACATTGACTTCCAATAGAAAATATTATTAAGTGTTATCTGATATCTTTACAAGAATAATTTTTGGACAACATCCTTCTAAAACATATGACATCTGCCCTGTCTACTAACAAGCTCTGCCTGGTCCCATGATCTCCTAAGCTACTTTCTTCAGGACAGCAGCATTTGTCTGTAAAGGCAGCTGGAAAAGTGGATAAAATTCTATATAAAGGCATGCCTGGCTTAGGAAGTCTTTGATCCAAAGACCACTGGAGCCTTGGAGGTTCTCTGGAGGGAAACACTACCTCTAATTCCTCTCCCTGGCCATACCATTGCCTACTGTGAGGAGAGGACCATGGTGTTCATGATTCTTTGGTCTCAGCCAGTGCAGTTGCACAGCACAGTGAGCTTGACTCACTGTTGGACTGATGGTTCCCTGGCCATGCAATATTTCCTGTTAGCACTGGTGAAGCCTTTCTGATCTGCAAGTCTTTGGCAAATTGTGGAAAGTGGGTGTTCAGGTGAAAATTTGCTAGGAGTCAAGTGGGTTTCTCTTTTCAGGCTGCTGCATTATGGTGAGGAAAGACAAGGGATTAGTGACCAGGTGATTTGAGTGCTCAGTGGACTTGGCAGACTGAGTTTTTCCTCTCACTCTTTGAAGTCCTCCTCACTTATAGGCCCTCGACTTGCCGCTTCCATTTGTAGCACATGGGCACTCAAAATAATTGACTTCCTACTGGATGTCTTGTTTCCCAAATTAAAAGCAGTAAGGCTCAGTTTTATCATGTTAAAATTGTGTCATTGGCAAAAAAGTTAGGTCAGCTGAGCATCTGAAACATGGTTTGTAGGAATTGCATGTTCTCAGTTTTGCCTTTTATGTGAAAGGGTTTTTTTTTCTTTCTCCCTATCATGGTGGATGCAAAAACCCCACAATGCTCCACATTAACCAGCTGGTCCAACTTCATTTGCTTGAAGACAAACTCTAAAATCAGTGTTTTGATAAGTAAGCATTTACTCAGTAAGGACTGAGCCTGTGCTTTTGCTCTTGGAATGGACTTCAGTATACAGTGAGAGAGTTGTTGACTCACAGCAGATGCCAGTGCAGTGCCTGAACCACGGGAGCTGCTGGTTTGCTGTGCCAGACTGCTCTGGCCTCTGGCAGACTCGATGTTAATCAGAGGAGTGCTGTAACCTGCTCTCTTTGTTCATTCAGAGACAAATATTTTGCTTTTGTGATGGACTCCACTGACAAGTTGGTTTAGCAGGCAGGGAAGAGATGATAGAGGAAAGCTATAAAGCAGTGGTTATTAGGAAATAATTGACATTTTAATTTCTATGCTTTTTTGCTGATCATGCAAATTCAAGACTTCTTTGCAAATAATTGGATACCCTTAAACAAAGCATATATTGATAGGATGTGTGTTTTCATTGTTTTCTGAACAATGTGTCTTAAATGAAGTGATTTTTCATTTGGTAGGATGTACACAAGGAGGTCATTCTGAAATAAGGAAGTATTAGCAAACATCAGAAAATATTAGAAAACTAGAGATTTCTCAACTTCAATTTATAGCATTCTTTGATTTTGAGACTTGCAGTCAGATTTTTTTATTGAGCTCCTTGAAGGAATTGATCTTTTTTGTGCAGTTCTGGAGAAATAAGAGTGGAGGTGATATAGATAAGTTTTGTGTTTGTTTGCTTGTTTGTTTCTGTTTTACCACTGATGGATGTTAATAAAGACCTCAGCAACAGTCAAATCCTGTTTAACTGACTAGGATTTTTGCTTGAAGAGCCAGGATTTTGCCCTGTGTTAGTGACTCAAAGTTTGTTTAAGTACATTCTTATAAATATACAAAGATTCAATTAAGGCACCACAACTGTCCCACCATTTAAAATACAGTTATTAGTTCAATTTCCAAGGGAATTATGGCTGGAAGCAGTATGATCCAGCACAGGATTATATTACAACTTTTTTATTCCGCAGTGGTATCAGAATCCAAACTGTGCCTCTATTTGGTTTATAAATTTGTTTTTCTGAACATTTGCAGAATTGTAATATCTTAGTTTTGCCAAAATCAGACCTCAGTTTGGCAGACACTTCTTTTATCAATTCCAGTTGTTCTTCCACAACCCTTTGAGGATTTTTTGTCATGTAGTCAATATTCTATGTACTCCATCATGTATTCAATTAGAGGGCATGTCAAATACATCTGTATTTAAACATGAATTGTATTACTTCTCTCTTATTTTTGGCCTAGGCTAAGTTTTGCTCTACATTAAATATTTTGGAATGCCAAATACTTTCAGTACAGTATAGCATCTAAACTGTAGTGGTTTTTGTTATGATTACAGTGTTGTCATGGTAATATAATTTCTGCAGATGAAAAGCCAGGTTCACATCTGTAGTTCTGACAAATCCTGGAATGCCTGGGACAGGTCAGTTAGTCATACATTTTAGAGTATCCCACATACAATAAGATTTCTAAAGTCTTAGCAGTGAACAGTATCAAGCAGAATTAGCTGGGAACTCTTAAGAAAGTACTACTGCAAGAAAAAATTAAAAAAGAGGCAAATGTAATAAATGTATTTTAAAATACCTTTCTCTTCCTTGCTCAAGAGAACTGTCCTTTGCACCTCACCTAACACATCAGCTCACTGGAGCCAGCCAAGCTGTGTCAGCTCACCACCCATGTAACATGGCTTACATGGAGAATGGCATCCCACAGGGAGAAGTTGTGTTCTACCTTCTGAATGATCTTCAGATGAGTAATGGGATAAAGAAAATGCAATTTAAAAGACAGTCACTGAGAAAGTCCAATTCTGGAAGTAATGATTCAAGTACAGCTGAAAAAGTACAGTTAGTTTTCCACTGAAAGAGCATCCAGGAATGTGCCAAGGTCTGACAGAACAGCCTAACCAGCTCTGTTTCATGACAGAAGCAGCTGATGAACACGACAGGGTGCTGGCTCTCTGCAGTTGTTGTGATAGGCTTCACTTATTCATCAGGCTTTGATCTTCCCTACACTGGGTCAGTCTCTCCTGGTCAAGACCTGCTGTGGTCCCAAAAGGGACATGGGCTCCATCAGGAACTGTATATCCAGACTGGAAGTGACGGTAAAGAGATGACAAAATGATGAGAACTGATGCCAGGGTGGCATAGAAATAATAAAAGTGCACAACCCGGTATCAGTTTTGTCATTAAAATACACATCTTTCTATTTCTTGTCTATTTTTTACTTTTGTTATATCTTAGATCTCATTAAATGCAGAAATCACAATCTAACCATGAACTTTAGCTATTTTCTTGTTTTCTTGGTCCAGTAGAACTTGTTTCTGAAATGTAAG
Organism: Acridotheres tristis; assembly: GCA_037013685.1. Lineage (NCBI taxonomy): Eukaryota > Metazoa > Chordata > Aves > Passeriformes > Sturnidae > Acridotheres > Acridotheres tristis. Next base: position 7,519,558 of record CM072900.1, read on the forward strand.
TGCCTCTTAATTAAGAACAAACTTGTAATGGAAATGGCGTGTTTAGTCAAATGCCTGAAAAAGTTGGGAAAAAAAAATTGCCCACACTTCTAATAAATAACTCCTGGTGTCTTTTTTTCCCCTGTGTACCTGCAGTCCATGAGTCTGATAGAGATTGGGAACCCCTCACAGAGTCTGGAGAACGTGTGTCGCTGGGCCTACCTGCAGCAGAAACCCGACACGGGGCACGCGGAGTACCACGACCATGCCATCTTCCTCACCAGGCAGGACTTTGGTCCATCAGGCATGCAAGGTGTGTGTCTGGGTTTGCTTTGCATTGGCATTTATCACCAAGCCAGGACAGTGGTGTGAAGTTTAGTTGTCTATATCTTGCTGAGCTGTGCTCAGTGTTTTCTTTCCCCAAGAGCTCTGCGTTGGGCCATGTTCAGTTGTAACTGCTTCACTTACTGTTTTATCCTTTCTTACTGATTACCTATTGGATCATTTCTGTGTTCTTACTAAAGCCAAGAAAATGGGATCCATATGTAAACAGTCTTGAAAATGCCCAAAGATTAAAGAATAGATTTTGTATTAAAAAAATTCCAAAGCTGTTGCTGTGTTACAGCTGAATTGCAAGAAATGTTCTTACGGAGAGGTCTGGAACAGCAGGGGCAAGTGCTGCCCACTTTTTCCTTTTTTCAGACCTCTGCCTCCTGTGAGATCAGATTTTTCACTAGAGGGGAGAAATCTCAGAGCTTTCCCATCCATTTTGAGTTGGCCAGAACTGCTGTCAACACAGAGCTGGCTGGGGCTTTGCTCCCTAAGGCTGGTACTGGGCTCCTCCACGCAGCAGCGTGTGGTGTCCTTTGCCCCTGCTGTCTTATGCTCTTAGAAAAGGCAACTGTAGGGCAGTCCAAGAGGTGACAAGAATTTTCTTGGTGAGCCAGGAAGTTTAAATTTGTTCAACAGGCTGGTTTATCTATTTCATAGATGAAGAAGCACACTGTTAAATGTTTGGGGGCAGAGGTCTTGAGAGGACCACTTCAACTATACTTGTGTCACAACAAAGGACACAGATGCTCGCCCTAGAGCTTCCCACCACGTCGATTTTTCTGTTTTTGTTTGTCTTCTGCAACACTTGGTGTTTCTCACAGGCTACGCTCCAGTCACTGGGATGTGCCATCCTGTCCGAAGCTGCACTCTCAACCATGAAGATGGCTTTTCATCTGCATTTGTGGTGGCTCATGAAACTGGTCATGTGTGAGTATAACTGGACATCTGTGTTGTACCTTAAATGGTTTTTGGTACAGAGAAATGCTGATGACATTGGACAGATGCAACTGATATTAAGAAACAATATTCAGGGTTAGCTTTGGTTTCAGGTCTCAGGTCTCACAAAGCTTTCTTTATGATCTTAAGTAAGCTTTGTATTTCAGGATTTCCAAATGGGAAAAAAGAACTAATACCAAAATATCTTCCAGGGCTGCTGTGGGACTAGATTGAATGATGTATTGTAGTCTCCTGGTGGAAAGTACCCATAATAAAGAAATATGATTTCACTGAGTCAGTGGAACACAGTATCCTTGCAAGCAATCCATACTAAATAAGCACATAATCTGTATATGTTACTGCTGATAAAGGAAACAATACTGTGTAGAAGCAAGGTGCCAAGCACTGCAGTTACAACTGTTCAATATATCTCATATAAAAAAATGCAATCATTTTACTTCTTGATGAGATTTGAACCAATGCCTGGGCAGCACTTGTCAGAGCTTTGTTTTCTCCCAGATCTTTTTAGTTTCCTTGTTTGCCCTGCAGAGAACTCCCACTGATTTCCCATTTTCTCTTTGGTAGAATAACAGTTACCAGAAGGCTTTTTCTGAACAGTTTCCATCTATTCTGTTTCCCTAAGAAAGCCTTCAGGCCCTTTCTCTTTTTTTAAGCAATAAAGTGCCAAAATTTATTGGCATCACGATAAACATATCTTAGACAGGGACACCTATTTGAGACTCAGATAGTATTTGACTCTAGAATTTCTGAATTAGGAATAAAAAGAATGCAGTATGGGCTTTAAGAGAGACACCACTGCAGAAAGTTTGTAATCCCTCAAGTCATATTCAGCCCCAATCTGTTAATTTGGTTTAACTATGGACAGATATTGCCCACATTAGTTCAATAGTGCTAATTAAAGATGCAATAAAAGATCAAACAAAGGAAAGAAACAGATATATTCATAATAAAGCCAAAAAGAAATTTTAAAATATCTGTAATTTGGGGTAATTTTCTAGAAAGCATTCACCACTTTCTGGGCTGTTTCACATTTAAACAATGTGGGATTGCTCCTGGGCAACAGCAGCAGCTTGTCTGAACTAGCTTTCTGTGTGGTGCCTTTCTTTTTTTCCATGCAAAGGACTTGTCTGCAGTTGCAAAATACTTTGAAATAAGCTAAGGTGTGATTTTTTTTAGAAATTATATAAAGTCCTGAAAAGCTCCAGATTAGAGCGTGGATACATTTCTGTTAGTATTCCTGGAGGGTGGGCAGGCTCAGTAATTCAGAAATGGATTCACATTTAGCTGTAGTAATTCACGAATGTGCATGTGCACACATGTCCAAAAAAGGCATTTTTAGTTTTTTTCCGAAAGTGGATTGGGCTATGACATGAAAGTACCGTCAAGGGTCAATCCCTCCATGTGGGAGTCGCTGCAGACCAGCTCTTCAGCTTCAGTCCCACCCTGTCTTGCTCCTCATGACTCTGCTCGTGTGGACAAGGGCCATGGGACGTGGGAGCCTTGCTGGCACCAGCCCCTGGTGCCGCTGGGGAGGGGCAGCCCTGGGGACCCAGACCCACCTGGACGTCACCGCTGTGTCTCTGTCGTGCGCGGGGCAGTTTAGGGATGGAGCACGACGGCCAAGGGAACCGCTGTGGGGACGAGGTCCGGCTGGGCAGCATCATGGCCCCCCTGGTGCAGGCTGCCTTCCACCGCTTCCACTGGTCCCGCTGCAGCCAGCAGGAGCTGAACCGCTACCTCCAGTGAGTACTGCTCAGCACACGTGGCAGCAATGCTGCACCTCGCGTTCGGCGTCAGCCCATTCTAAGTTATCCTCATTTCATCTGCGTCTGTTCGTTTTCTGGACACTGAGGGTGTATTTGCTGTCCTCTCAGGGATGATGGAAGGCACTGTTATGAATCTCACTGCTAGCTTTCCTCCCTGCTTTAACCCCTAGCTGAGAACTGCCCTGGCTACCCAGGAGCATCATCTCTGTCTTGCCACCTGTCACTGACAAGATGGTGCTGCCTAGGGAGGAAAATCTGCCCTTTAAGTATCAGAGCTTTTCTTTACTTTAGTAGATATCTAAAGAGCACACATGGTTCTAGAGTTAGTTCTTCAGTTGTTAATTTTTCTTTCAGTACCTTAAATGCAAAAGCTGTTTAAACAGCTTCATCCATGCCCCTTGCCTTCCTTTTTTGGACCTGACACTTCAGGCATTAGACCTGTGCAGGAGTTCCCTGACAAATTCTGTTGTTTATGACCTTTTTTTTTGCTCCTTACAGGAAAAAAAGCTCCCCTTGTCATGTGAAAGTTATATAAAAAATATGGGGAAGCTACTACCATAACTAGCAAAAGCTGAAAATGAGGAGGAAAAAAGTGCAGCAAAATACATGAAGTAAACATGAGCCAGTCTTTTTGTCAGTATTTTTATTACCAGAGATATCTTAGGTGTGGCAATAAGGAATAAAAACATTGTGGGGGAAGTGTGATTGTTTCAATTAGCAAGATCCTCCAGAGCTTTAGCCATTAAATAAAAATCATCTGGCCTAGAGGGCTGCTTTACGTTCTTTTAAATACAACTATTTTTAAAATGCCTTATAACAAAGCAGAACAATGGTTTACTTTGAAGTAAATCTAACCTCAAAATTCTGCTTTCAGCTATTGGTAACTTCAAGGCAATCTTAATGATTGCCAGGGTAGGCTCGTGTATGGTGTCCTCATGTCTGTTAAATAACTGGGAGACATTTCAGAGATCCTGTGGACTGTGCTGGTGTTGTGAATCAACCAGTACTTACACTGTGTTAACCATTTGGTGGCACTAGCTTCAGTCCTTTCTGCTGGCATGACTTGGTCAGATGTAATTCTACCGGCTGTCCTCACTCCTTAGGAGCAGAGGAGAAATTTCCACGTTTTGAAAGAAATGAAACTTAGTTTAAACTATGGATGGAGTTGGGAGCGATCAGGAGAAGCAGACAGAGAACAAACACGGGTGAAGTCTGTAAATGCTTTTCAGGGAGGACAAAGGGAAACTGTAAGTTCAGTGGTATTCTGGGCTGGTTACCCTGGCCTCTGCTTTTGAAACCTCACTTGAAAGACAGCTGCAGGCAGCAAGAAATTCCACAAATGGAAAATTAATTAAACTTTCTTTTCTTCTTGGTCTCATGTGGATTCTTCCTTTGATTCCTTTCACATAAGGAGCCTGGAGACTGATAGGAATTTACCTGCAAGCTAAATGGAAATTACAAGGGAAGGGCTTCAAAAAAAGATGTGTAGAATCCATTGAAGGTGGATAGAACATGCTAAAGTGAATGTGAGAGTAAATGCAATATTAGCTGCTCTTCAGGACAAGCATCTGAGAAATTGTAGGCTCTATTTTGTTTGGAACAAAAAGGCAATGAAACCACAAACACTGTGGAAGCCTCAGAGCCCCATCTGTTCCTGTAATTTTTGCCTGTTGCAGTTCCTACGATTGTCTGCGGGATGATCCCTTCGAACATGACTGGCCTTCCCTTCCACAGCTGCCAGGCATTCACTACTCCATGAATGAGCAGTGCCGATTTGACTTTGGTCTGGGATACATGATGTGCACAGCTGTGAGTACTCAACTTTAGCTTCTGCTGTTTCTCATCCAGGAGTGGTCTAAGTGCCTCTGAAATGTCCTTAATAGGGACAGCGTAGTGAAGCCCACAGGGAAAGATGTTGTGCCCTCTTAGCTGTAAGCAAGGATTAACAACTGAATGTCGATATATATGTTATTCTAAATATCTCTTGGTTTGCTTGTGTTTGTTTGTTTTTTTAACTGGAGTTACAGAAATAATTATTGTGTAGTTTCATAAAGACTTGTAGTTGTCTAGCAAACAAACTTACTGTGTTATTGAGCCTCCTCTTGCTGGCAGCTGGTTATTTTGCTACAAAACTCCCACCTGGATGTGGAGGAAATGGATTTGCTGCCACATCTCATGGTGTTAGCACAGGGCAGCATGCTTTTATGATCCAATTTTATGGAAAGTGGGATGCATTTTGATACTTTGCAAGAGAAAATATGTGTGACAGCGAGTAAAGCAACTTGTAAGGACTCTTGATGGCATGGTTGGCTCTCGCATATGAGGAAAACAATAGGCGAAGTCTAAATTTAAAGCAAGGGAAGATTAGTGCAATTCTCAGTGGACTGGCCTCAGAAAATAGAGTCTTCTGCAGTAGGGCTGTGCCTCCCACCCCCAGCTCTTCAAGTAGAACAAAATATTAAATGGAAAGAGATGTTTTCAGCTGCTGGCAGCTGCTGACACATAACATTTCTGCTTTCATTCCCATCTGCAGGAATATATGTGCTGAGCAGTGTCCCTAGATAATGGATGAGAACCTTTAGAGCATGAGCTGTAGTACTGTGTCATGACACAATTCCCTCTGATGCTGCCTTGGAAAAATGTCCTAGCCAAAGAGAATCTTTTCTTACAGCCGTACTCCAGAGCCTAAGAGAGGGAGGCTTTCTGGTCTCCTTTGTTCAGAATAGCCAAAAGCATGTCCAGACATCATGATTTAGTATGTTTTGTGGTGGGTGGTTCCCATCCTCTCCTATAGAAGCCTTTGCATCATAGGTAAAATGCTGATTTATTCATTGGATTGGGGACCTGATCTCAAATTTCCATCCCCCTTGAGAAAGGGATTACAACAGCTGAGCTAAAGTCTGAGCAGCTAATTTCCAGCTCTCATGGGTGCACAAGGATTTTTTGCTTTGTTTGCCAAATGAAGCAGCCCCATTTGGAGAAGCTGGAAGAAAAGGCAGTGTGTGTCTCACTGCCTGAGGAAACTGGTTGGTCACTTGTGTAAAACTATTTTTGCCCGACTTTATTCTATCACATGCAGATGGGATCTCACCTCAGAGTCACGATTCTCTATGCTCAAATATTCAATCCACAGGCATCACGGTGTTCCTCAGCGATCAGCACTAACAGCTGGCATTTTATACCTAGGAAAAGAACCCCCCACCTGCAGCTTCTGATGCAGTTTTCAGTGGGAGCTCTCTCAAAACATCATCCACTCTGATTTTTTTCCTGTGTTCCAGTTCCGTACATTTGATCCCTGCAAGCAGCTGTGGTGTAGCCACCCCGAGAACCCCTATTTCTGCAAAACAAAGAAAGGGCCTCCGCTGGACGGGACCATGTGTGCACCAGGGAAGGTGAGAGCTGCTGCCCTGGGTACCCACATGCCCACGAGTGTTCACATGCTTTTGTGTCTAGCTGGGGATGTTCCCCTCAAAATCAAGAGGAACAAGAGAAGAACCTGTCTGGAGGGCCTGAGGTTTGCTAAGATGTGGGGCAAACTCCTGAGTGCAAGTGAGCTGAGCTCAGCTGGTTAGAGCATGGTGCTAATAGCACATGGGTTTGATCCTTGTAGGAGCCATTCACTCGAGAGTTGGACTTGATGATTCTTGTGGGTCCCATCCAACTCAGGATATTCTGAGCAGTGTGAGGGGAGGACCTGAGGACCATTAAATATTGTCACCTCAGGCAGGTCGTGGCAGTATCTGCCCCATGAAAATCTCTGCGGCAAAGCCAAAAATGGGGAAATTTCTGCTCTCCTATGACTCTTTTGAGGTCAGGGTGTTGTGCTTGGATCAGCAATGCTGCTGTGGTGCTGCCTGGCCTCCCCCATGCGGGGATGCAGAGAGCAGTGGGGGCTGGAGACACGGCCAAGCCACGGCCCTGGAGCATCCCAGAGGGAAAGGATGGATGTGGGAGTTGAGTGCCAGCTGGAGAGAACCCACAGGACAGCACAGAGGGGCTGAGCAGAGAAGGGCAGGTGTGCGGAGGTGGATTTGCTGGTTTGATGAGAGCCCAGGGAGGCAGAGGAGCAGTGGAGGGATGGGGTGAGGTGGCAAAGGCTCAGAGAGCTCCGGCTGCTCCACCACCGCGCTGGAGCTGCTCCCAGCCCCAGGAATCCTCCCTGGAGATCACACTCTGCTCACAGTGGGGCTGAACTCCAAGCCCTTTGAAGTCTGATGAAAAAAATCTGGCTTCTCTGGGCTTTGGATGCAGTGACTGAGGGGGAGAGGAAGATGTCGCTACTTGGAAAGGTTTTTTTACAACCGAGTGTATGACATCATTTATGCGATAAATGAACCATATTAGCAGCCGCTGTTATGGTTTGAAAAGTCTTTTTTATGAAAACATTATGTTAAATTAATTTCCCAGCAAGTCATGCTCTATGCAAACCACTCCCTTCTGGTTTTCTCTTCTTTAAATTATTCCTGTTGTAAAAGCTTTGTTTCTTATTAAAAAAATAAATTAAAAAAGAATTAAGTTACAATCCAAAATTATAGACAATTTATTTGGATACCTTTTATTTATCTTGATTTTTATATTAAAAATATTCATTACCCCCAACTGAAAAATACAGTTACATTCCATTTTGTTGCATCACTCTCTTCCCTGAGCTATTCATTCATATTAGTATTTGAACAGAAATGAGGAGAAAAAAGGAATTTGTAACCCTACAGTTAAGGATCTGTCAGTGCTTCCATTATAAACAGTTTGTCAGGATATTATGCAACTCAGCTGTAAAAATTTTCTTTGGACTGGAACTTGGGATCCAAGGCTTCAGCAAGCTGTGCAGACAGCCAGGCTTTTGAGCTCGGCAGAGATGCAAGAGAGTATGTGCACATTCTGAAGTTTCAGTAGATGATAGGACTCTGACTGTTTTATTCTCAAGGGAGCTGTCCCAGTTTTTTGATAAATAAACTTGCTGTCACCTTCCAGAAGAACCTGAGAAAATATTGTAAAATGAAAACCTTTTTATTAGATAAGGCTCAGCAGTCTGAACAAAATGTTTTGGGTTTTTTAAAATAGTGTGAGTTCTGAAGGTTATATAGCTGACTTTATATATCTGAGCTCAGTATTTGACCAGTGTATTTATTAGATGTTGATGTTTTTAATAGAGGTACATCAGATCAATGCTTTTACATCTGTTCCTTTTCTTTCCATCCCTGCCTTTGATTTTGCCTTCCCCTGTTCACTCTCTTCACCAACTGGGACAATACCAGAGGATCTTGCCTGAATGCACAGGGCTGTAAAATGCATTTATTGCCCAAAGTTGGGACTCAGTTGCTGTGGGGCAGCTTCCTTTCAGGTACATCTCCCAGGATACCTCATCAGCACTTGAGAAGAAGGAAAATAATTTCAAACACGATTTCCTGTTTTCTTTGGAATCTTGCCAGAAAATAAAAGTATAGAAACATAACCAATTAAAGATGTTGATTGAGAAAGATTCATTTGTTTCCCACTTTAGAGACTTGCAGTTTTCATTATTTCATGCCACTAATTCTCAGGGCCTATTTTAAGCTCAAACCAATCACAACACTGCTGATGTGTCACAGAAACATCCTGGCTTTGCTGCAGCTGAGGGGACAGGATGCCAGAAATGAAAGCGGTGCTGGGGAGGCGAACACGGCGCACGGTGCTTGGATGTTCTCACCTAGGGCTGGTCTTCAAATAACTGAGGACCAATCCCAAATTTAGCAAGATGCCATTGAGGAGAATCCAGTCCAGCTGCCTCCTTCCTAGCTGATGGTCAAGGGGCAAGAACAGCCATGTGGGAGACATGAAATCTATAGCATATTTTTGGCAGGCAGGATAGTTAAGGGGCATGTGACACCCAGGCTGTGTCCTGGACCCAGGCACTGACCCTTTGAAAGGGAAGATGAGGCTTTCTAGTGCTGTCTATATGTAGGTATGTATGTGTACAGATAAGTGTATATTTATGTAAATGTTTGTAAGCTCTTCTGTACCTGTGGTTATTTGAACTAAGTTGCCAAAAGAGTGAGGTTCTGCCATTTTGAAAACTTATTAAGAAGTCTTCTTGTGCAAATGGAGATACTGAGCACCCATTATGTTAATTGGCAGCTAACTAATAATTTGCTGGGTTTAAAGATAAAAAAATAACATATTCTCCTGGAGCTTCCCAGTCAGAAAAGAAAACTACTATTTTGATAGAATCCTAAAGGAAGTAGAATAATTTATATTGCTCCCAGCTTGATTTTTTTAAAACCAGAGTGAGTTTTCAGTTGAGCAAGAGAGAAGCTTTGTGAAGCTTTGATCATGCAGCCACTTGCAATGGTCACATTTCTTTTCATGAAATAACTCTAGTGTGTAAAGTTAAACACATGGAGGTTCAGAGTCTTACTGTGGAGTCAAAGACACTCCATAAATTACTATAGTAAACCATGCAGACAAGACATAACTGTGCAAACCTTAACTCTGCCTGGCATTCTGTAGATTGAAAGAAAACATATGCTGTCAGCTGATAATTTATTTACTTGTATACAAGTCTGTCAGCTCTACCATTAGCCTCAGGCTTCTGAATCCAGGCAAACTTCAGAAATCTATCATCACTTTTTGTTATTCCATTTTTTAAAAATCAAACTCTTCTGGGGAGACATTTATGTCGGCTGAAGTAGCTAACTGCTCTCCACAGGGTAGAAATAAAACCCAGAGTCAGTCACGCAGGGAGATCACATGCTTGAGTCCATCTGCTTCCTGCAGTGACTAACATCAAGGTTTGCACCACCTGAGCCTCCTTTTTTTTTCTTGGAGAGAGGTAAGAGCCTGGTAGCTGCCCCTGCCAACCAAGCTGATGTTGCTCTTGGATTTGGCTTCTGTGCCAAGGATCCAGAACAAACCTAGCAGGTCTTCTCTTGTACTGTGCTAATGAGATGATCTGAGTAAAACTTGGAATGATTTTTTACTCTGTCAGGAAAGGAAGGGAATGATTAAATATTGAAATAAATAGATATTTTTTGAGAATTAAAATGGACCAAGAAGAAAGGTTTCTGAAAACACTAATGTGTACTCAAAGCAATCCAGTAAATTTCCCACTGAGAAAGCTGACCTCAGCTTCTCTCAGAGACAGGAGACAGATGGGTGAGAGTGTGCTGTGTTAGTCACCACAGAAACAGGGAGGACACTTGATTCTCCACTGAAGAAACTTTTACTGCCTCAGAATAGTCCTCAGTGTTGGAACTTTCGGTTCATGCCTTGCAACTAATTATTCTCAAACAGATGGAGCAGAGTGGGCCAGCCTGCGTGTGATGGGGAATACAAATAAATAACTCCTGATGGGACCTTAGGAGAGTGAGGAGAACTGAGCACCCCCAGCCATGGTGCAGTATGAGGGGTCACTTACTAGATACTGGAGCATCAAGTGAGGACACTGGAGAGGTGCCCATTTCTGCCCCATATAAAATAGGTACGGATACCCAGAGAAGATCTTCAAATCTTTTCTTGGAAAATTGACTTGGAGATGTGTTAAGCCCACAGGAACACACTGGCTCTTTTTTTGGCATCCACAGCAGTTGTTTCAAAGAACTGCTGAAAACAGCAGTGGAATGTTTTACTGCAAGAAATTTAAGCTCCCTGTTCTGGAAATTGCACTTGTTTTGGACTGCCCTGTTTGCCAGAAAAATAGGCGAGACTGCAAGAAGTCATCTTGTCTTCAACTAAGAAAGCAATTTGCATTTACCCTTTTTTTTCTCATTTAAAAAAATGCTTTAATATGCTTCATTCTTTAAGTGAAACCCCCTCTTTATGAAGGGAGTAGTGTTTGAAATTGGCTCTTTTCCACCTCATTATGTAGTTAATGTAGTAGGAATGGAAAGGGTTGGCTTTAACTTCTTTTATTACACTGGAGATTGCTCTGTCTCTGGTTTTACCTTCTCATGAATTTTCTTGCATGGATCAGCCCAGAGTAAGATTCATTAGTGATTAATTTTGTTTTCTGTAGGCTCCTTTCTTTTAATCCACAAAAAAAGGGCAGAGCTGGGGGTGACTCATTTTACACAAATGTTTTTCTCCTAATAGCTCTGCCTCAGCTTCCCAACAATCACCATCTGACCGGCTTCTCCACTAAAAATCAGTGCTGCTCTTCCCTTTACACAGCAAAGTCAATAACACTTTTCTATGTTTGCATTACAGTTCAGGGACCAGTCTCAATGTCAGAGAGGGGCTTTATTAGAGGTTGTTGCAAACCTACATCCTGCTATTCCTGACTAAAACAGGGAAAAGAGGCTGGGCAGCACAGTGTCATCACATCTCTCCCTGTCCTCCATGAGTCCAAGCGCTGGATTCTGGATCGTCACATAATGAACAGAGGCTAAACGGCTCCTGAAATGGATTTGGTGGCTGCTGTGGAACTCACATCTGAGAGATGCAGCAGCCTGATAAGAGGATGTGTGAGCAAGAACAGATCAGGAGCTGTCACTTCACATCTGCTTCCAAGCCCAGGCGAAATGTCTATTGACAAGCCGAACCATTCTATTGACAAGCTGAACCATGGCCAGCTTCCCCCGCATGGCTGAATGGTCCCCTGGCTGCGCAGGGCCCCACGACTCCAACTGTTTGTTCAAACAAACCTCTCTAAAGCCATAAGTAAACAGTCCCTGACGGGTACAGCCCTGAGTTTCTAAACCAAAAAAAGCAAAGGACATATTAGGATTTTGCATTTCTTTCACGCTTTGCTGAATTATCTCTTTTTCTGTCAAACATCTAAGAAAAATCTGCCCATTACAGCTCTGGAGCAGGATTGGTATAATTGGCTTTATGGTAACTCATCTATTTCATAGGTTTGACTATGAATATCTGAAGTCATGGGAAAGAAAAAAATAGTTGAAACCTAATTTCTACTCTCTCTTCTACTCCTTGTCCAACCAAATCAGCTCCAAAATAAATTGCATGAATAAGGAGCCAGTCACTGAGCAGATTAGTGAATCAGTAAGCTGTGCTTTGTCACCATTCTACTAATGATTCTCTCTTTAAATTCAGCATTATTAATGATTATCCTTCACTTTTAGATTTGCCTTCCAGATCACTAATCACTCTCTGCTCAAGAACGCTCTCCTGTTATATATCTTCTGATTTTGTTTTTGCTGGCAGCATGCATTTAGCCATATGCTTGTCTTGTGCAGCCTGCCAAATTCCTGCGTTCCAGGGCTTGTTAAGCTGTGTAAAATGTTGTTGTTGACTTGAATGTTAAGGAAAGTAAGTGACTGATTTCACTTGTTGTTGCAGCCATCTGTGCTCCTGAGCCAGAGCTCTCATCCCAGCAGTAACCGTTAACGCAGACAAACTGTGACAGTCTCATGCAAAGTCGTTTGTTTGCTGGAATATATTTTCCAGCACCCACACTTCATCAGTAGACTTTTATGAAAGCAGAAATAGTACTGAAAGGGGCCAGAATCTTGTGATCCTTGAGAAGAATTCTTTGTGACTTCAGCTGAGAAAAAATTCCTTGATTAGGGACTGGAGAAATTGGTGGAAAGGCATTGACAGGTTTCTTTAACAGGAGATGCCAGTAGAGACGATCAGTACTGGAGCTATGAAGGCTCTTAAAGAAATAAAATAAATACCTTGATGGTTTAGGGAATGTAGCACATTCTGTGTTTCAACTGCTGTAGAATGACTGTATTAAAAACCAGGTAAAAGAAAGGAGAAAGTGTGGTAGGGCGTGATGAGCTGTGCAGCTGTAGGACTGTCCCTGAGGAATGCCTCCTGGTTTGTTGGTCAGGTTTACCTTGAGATCTCCAGGGAGACACTGCAAGACTTTTTATTTAATAGAATTAATGTCTACAATGTGAGTTTGCTTTAATTCCTGTGAATAATGTGAATTTGCTTTGCTGATGGCATTTATTGTAGGAATATGTGTGTGGATTTGGGAGTGGCTGGGCAGGATGGTGCTGTGGCCAGAGCTCCTGACAGTGCTGCCTGCAGAGGCTGCAGGCAATAGTGGAGGCAGGATGTTACTGTTAGCCTGCAAGATTTGGGATTCTGCCATTTCCCTTAAACAATATCCCTGCTGCAGACAGGTGATGAGGAAATGTAACACAGAGCAGTTTAACAAACTTGGTAGGCTTGAAACCTGCATGCACATGTGTGTGTGCTGAACATGTACATTTATAGAATCTGAGTTTGGGATCATGGGCACAATCTGACAGCAAGTCTCTCTGCTTTCTACTGGAGAAGTGAAAAAAATCCAGAACCTGTGCAGAAAATTATAATCTGTTGTGCAACAGCTTCTCATCTGATGTAAGTTAATAATCTAATCATCCTGACATATGATTCTCTCTTTCAGCATTGCTTTAAAGGTCACTGCATCTGGCTCACACCAGACATCCTGAAGCAGGATGGACACTGGGGGGCATGGAGCAAGTTTGGCTCTTGTTCCCGCACATGTGGCACTGGGGTGAAGTACAGGACCCGGCAGTGTGACAACCCACAGTAAGTGACACCCCACAGTAAGTGACACCCCATGGCTCCACTGATGTGCAGAGGCTCACGGGGAGGATCCTCAGTGCATGACCAGTGCAGCAGTGCAGTAAAGGATGCTGAGTGGTGCTTGTTAAATCTGACCTATAGCATAAGTTGTCAGAAATTCTACTTTTGGCCCTTAGCAAGTCATGAATCATCCTTATTTCTCACTTTATCCATCCATTAAACGGGTTATGCAGTTATAAGGATCTTGAAAGTGCTAATACAGTGCTGTGTAAAGCATAAGAAAAGTTTACAATCCGATATATCTCACTTTAAAATGTGAGTATGAAATGATAGCAGTGATTTACTGGATTTTTCTTAAACCTTTAAAAAGTTTTCTTTAATCCACCTTTTAGGATATTTGAACAAGAGGGTCTTAAAATATTTTCAAACTGTTTTCATTCCAAGTTGTAATAAAGCTCCTGAGATCAGAACCTTCCTCAAAGTTAATTTTAGGAATTTTGAATTGTCTTGCTTTAATAACTTACATATGGGTCATCTAGATAATGTAGAATTATTCCGTTTCAGTAACAATAGAAATATAGTTAATACAAATGATATGAAACGTGTAATTATTGCTATCTTAGTGTGGTATCATAAAATGTCAAGATCCTAACAGCAAGAACTAAAGCAATCGTCAGAATTAAATTATTTTAACCGAGAGAATACTTTTAACATTGAATTTATTGGTTTGTTAATAAAGAAATTGAACTTGACTAGTATTGAAAATCATCTTATCATTGATTTGGGGGTTTTTTTTAGTTTTACAAAGCAGCATTTTCCAATGGAAATTGTTCTGTTAAGAAAAAGTTTGACAGTTCTCTTTTCAGCCTTTATTACTTTGGCAACAGAGAAGTGACCTTTATAATTGTGGGCACAGTTTTAGTTGTAAAATCTCTGTGCATGTCAGAAAGCCTAGTGTGCTATTGAAAACATTTTCTGTGTTTCCTGGAAGAGGGTGCAAACCCAGCTTCAGGTCCTGAGCTCTGTGTTGCCAGATGTGCCAGGGATCTGGTGCCCATCACAGCACTGATGTGGGTTCTTCTGCCTTTGCTGCTGCATTAGGGGTGAATGTGAATGAGTTCTGCTCTGCTTTCCTTTCCTGCCTACACCAAGAAAATGGCTTTTCTTTCCTTTATCAAATAGTTTGAACCTCTACTTGCAGAAGTTGCTTTTTAACAGCTAAATAGTGACAGCAGGTTTTGAAAGCAAGTATGTCTTGTACATATCAGAAATACAGCCCTGGCTTCATCAAGTGCCTACTGACATGACTAGGAAACAAACTTCTTCTCAAAAGATTTGATAGACACTTGATTAATGAAATAATGGCAAAACTAACCATGGGTTTCTCTCCCTGTCACAGTCCTGCCAACGGAGGCCGCACGTGTGTGGGGCCGAGCTATGAATTCCAGCTGTGCAACACCCAGGACTGCCCCAAGGACTTGGAGGATTTCAGAGAGGAGCAGTGCCGGCAGTGGGACCCTTACTTTGAGTACCAGAACACCAAACATCACTGGCTCCCCTATGAACATGTTGATGGTGAGCAGCCCCTCTCCTGTGAAAGCTAAAATCAGTTGCAAATATGAATAAAAAATTATACAGGGAGGGGTAAAGCGTCTTCCCAGGAAATCATGCCTCCTGAATCTGTTAGGAGTTGTTTGGAGGGACCAGTGAGTATCAGTGTATGAGTGATTCAATTTATACAGTGTACTTGGATTTTCAAAAAACTTTGGACACTGTTCCCCAATGATAGCTGTTAAATGGATTTACCATGAGATAAAAGGGAATGGTTTGCATGGGAGGATGGCCCACTCTGAGAGCTGCAGAAGGACCTTATGACACTGAGTGACAGAAGAAGGCAAAGGAAGTTTGGTGTTAATGAATGCCAGTAATGGATATGGGAGTAAAAGCTTGTGTGTGTCTGTATGGATCTGTACAATGGTGGGCTCTGAAGAGAAAGGCTGGAAATAGTTTTAGGAAAAGATCAGTTCAGTGACTGCAAAGGGAGAGAGGGAGAACACTGGCCTGTCCCCGTGTACCTACACATTGTGTCTGCACTTTAAATACCCAGCCAATGCAGCTCGGGTTGTGCCCATCTCATTGCTGCCCACACTGCTAAAAAACCCACAGCTGAACTCAGGCTGGAATAAAGCAAACATAAATAATGACTTCTGCATGAGGAGAGTTTGGAAAAACTAAGACTTTTCACCCTGGAAAAGCAAGAATGTAGATTAAAAAGATAGAGTTACAGAGTTGTGAGTGGCCCAAAGAGACTGAACGTGGAATAATTATTGAGTTTCTCATAACACGAGCCTGGGAACATCAAATAAAATTATCGAGTGGCAGATTTAAAACAAATAAGAGGAAAGACTTAGTACAAAGCATCTAATTATCTTGAAATTCACTGCCACAGAAAGTTGCAGATGCCAGAAAGTTCTAGAAATGATTTTGAAAAATTCTTGACAGTTCTACAGTCTGTTAAGAGCTATTAAACACCAAGTTCCAGCCATGATTTTGGAAGTCCCCAGCTGAAGTGTAGGCAGAACTGGGAGAATATTCTGAGGAAAGTTTCCATTTTGTTCCTGTGTCTTCATGCAGATGCTGCTGGCACTGTTGGGTTGGATGGGTGCTGGCTCTCACCCAGCAAGGGCAAGCTGATGTTGTGGCCTCTTGACAGAGATCACCTGCTAGAATAAAAATGTTCCTGTTCCTGTTAATGCCTCAGCTTAACTGCCAGTGCAGGTGCAGCTGCTTGATTTGGGCCATGTCTGCTCTTGCCAGAAAACACACTGTGATGTTTTACCTAACAAAAAGGCACAGGGCAATGAGTCTCAGCTTGTTGAATGAGCAGTGTGAGGTGCTTGCTGGTTTTGAGCCCTGTCACTTCACTTGACAAATTCTTGAGGGCAGGGTTGGCCTAGCAAGGGGCAGCTTGTGGGCACCCACCCCACCCTCAGCCCAGCTCCCATCACTGGGAGGGGAAGGGTCACTTTGGATGAATCATTTTGCATTCCAGTGAGAGGATACTCTGCCAGAAATTAATAGCAAATTCCTTATAATTAATTTCCCTGACTTTCTTGCCAAACAGTTCACAGAGTTCCTTCATTCTTTTCATGCCATCTTGGTCAGTCTGGGATTCTCAAAGGCACAGACACAGCCTCACAGCTTAATTTCATGAAATAGCTTTGCTGGCTCAGGGTGAAGGGATGTAGGCTGTGGCCTGCAGGACCTTTGCTTATACTTTAGCCTTTGGAGCAGTCTGCTGCAAAGACCAGTGAAACAAAAAATCGGATTTTTTTCAATTAAATTCAATGGCTTCTGGGTCAGAAACCAGCCCATTGATGTCTGAGCACTGATCCCTGGGCACTGCTGGTTTCCAATATAACTATGGTATAACTGCAGACACCTTGAGAGTTAGGTTTACCTGTGCAGGGCTATTAGAGGGAACAGCTTTTGTGTGAAAACAAGGCCAGAGACAAGCTTATGCTTGAACTCAAATCTATTCAAAACTCCCTTTTGTAAGGATAAGGCATATCAGTGACATACTTGTGAGGATAATGCAGTTGTGGCTCAGAAGTGACATAAATCCATACACTTCACAGGCAGCTCAGCTGGACATGTCTGACACATTGTGCAGAGCATAAGAACAGAGAGGAGTGCCTCATGCTGTGGGCAGAGAAAAGCCACTGGGCTGGGTACACCCCAGCGTGTCCTTGAGCATCCCATGCCCCGTTGTGCCATGGCCTGTCTCGTGTTCCAGGAGCCCCCACCTCCTCACCCCTGCCATGCTCACAAACTCCTGCATTGTCCATCTGCCAGGGCAGCAGGGAGTGACCCTGGCTATGAGCTCCCAGCCTCAGTTAAATGAGAAGGACTCAGAGAGCAGGGAGTGGACAGGCACACTGTCACATTCATGCTCCAGCACCAGTGAATAGGAAGAAAATCGTTCTTTGCCATTTAACAGCACTTACACATTTACTGTTCCCATGGAGCAGTGGAAGCAGAACCATCTCTAAAATAAAGCCCTTGTACAGAGTTGTTGGCACCCAGTCAGACCTGCTGATATTTTCATTTAATGACATGCAGTGAATGTGTGGTATGTGTGGGGTGGGGGTGGGTGCATACCCAGGGGTGGTGTGTACACATCTATCTTGAGCACAGCTTAATGTTTCTAATATATACAGTAGGTCTCTTATTATTATGATCGTTATTATGACTATTAGGAATTTGCACCAAAAAAGTACCTGTTTTAATAGACCAGACCCTGGATTTTCAGCATGATTTCTTTGCATGGTTTGAGAACAGTAACAAAATTCTCTGACGTACCAATACCCAGTGGCCTTGAGGACATCAACAGCAATAACAAGGACTTTATAAAAGGAGGGCAGAGGCCATGGAACTGTACAGGGGAAGAATGCAAAGGGCCTGTGAAGATTTATTTCAGTTGAGCTGCTATAATGGAAAGGTTGTTATTGTTTTAAATGGTGGGAAAAGCATTCCAACTTTTAATCATGTTAAAATAGAAGAATCTCTATTTGTTTCATCTAGCAGAAAGGCCATCTGCTCTTCAGTGCCAAGGAAAGCATAGTGAATCCTATTATGGGACTGAGGACAGCAAAAGACATGGATAAAATGAAATACACTAGCGGAATACAACTTTATTCAGCAACTGACTAGGCATTTTCAGCTTTATTTTTTGTTCTTAGCTCTTTGGAACGGATTAGAGAAAATACCACTTGTCTGGCTGTTTGTGCATGTGTTAGCAGCAAAAAAAATGCTTTTTTTTCTGAATCTTTTTGACATCTCATCTTGTTTAATGGTTTAAATTATCATAAATACAAGTACGACCATGAGGGAAAATTAACTTTGTGGTTAGGATGAAATGCTATAGCCCAGCTGTCTCTGAAGAAATTTTGGATGCCAGGTTCACTCAGTGTCAAACAGCTGCTTTTAATGGGAAAATTACTTTGGCTTTTTTTCATTTAAGTGCAGTGCAGGAGAAACCAGCATCTCTCACAGGTAGTCATGCAGCTGAGGAGAGCTCTGCCAGATTGCACCATCTGCAAAGGATTAAATAGATCCTCCCTCAAAGTGAATGATCTGTTATTTTTATGCCTGTTTCCTGATGGTGACACATGGATGCTTTATGATTCAGCATTTTCCAAGAGATCACAGAACTTTTCAAAGGGGATAAGCATCAATGATTTTTGGGTACCATGCCGGGCTCTGTGATGTGTGCAAGGAAGAAGGGAGAGCCAACACTCTCTGAAAGTGCTGCTCACAACGTCAGCAACTCAACTGAGAGCTGAACACACAAAATTTGGGTTGTTTTATCTTTCAGCTAAGGAGAGGTGCCACCTGTACTGTGAATCCAAGGAGACAGGGGATGTGGTGTACATGAAAAGGATGGTACACGACGGGACCCGCTGCTCCTACAAGGATGCTTACAGCATCTGCGTCAGGGGGGACTGCCTCGTAAGTGTCTGGGGCTTCTTCAGAGCTCAGTGTTGTGAAAACAATTCAAATTGTTCCTTGAGTACCTCTCCGAGAATGACTAAGTATAATAACACTTCGGGCAATAAGGAGATTTCATTAGGATTACTGTCACAATATTGTGTGTGATAGTCACAGTTGCCATGCATGTGACTCAATTCCAAAAGCACCTACCTACACAAGTAATATTTCATGCAGTATTTGAAGATGAACTATTACAATTAGCTTTCAAGGAAAGCTCTCCCTGCTGAGGTTTAGTGGGGGTGGAATGTACAATGAAATAGGAACACACAGCAGCTTTCAAGGAAAGTGGTGTTAGGAAATGGCTGATGTGCAAATCTCAGAATTTGATCATCCTGTTTTAAAAAATCAATGACAGTTCCTCTAAGCTGGGATCTGCTGCAGGTCATCTTTCGAAGGAATTAGTCTCTGACTAGCAAAACATTGGTGGAGGTGCTCATCCCCATATAGATGGCTAGATTCTCCTGGAATTTAAGTATCTGTCTTAAGACAAGCTGAGGCTTAAGAGCTTTTCCTTGACCATCCTGCTTTCCCTCAGTAAGAGAATCACTGTGAAGCATAGTATAAAAATATAATCACCCAGTTGACAGCTATTATTGGAACTGGAAGCATTAAAATCTCTGACGTTGATCATCCAGAGCATACTTCGAGGTGTGGTGCTCTGCTGAAGCAGAATCTGGGGGTTGATATGTAAAGTGAAAGCTCATTTGAATTGAAGAGTGGATAAATAAAATTACTGTTTCTCTCTTTTGTGCACAGAAAGTTGGGTGTGACAGGGTCATAGGTTCCACGAAGCAGGAAGATAAGTGTGGTGTTTGTGGAGGAGATAATTCCCACTGCAAAGTGGTGAAAAGAACATTTTCAAAAGTACCAAAAAAGCAAGGTCAGTACATCCAGTGTGTTTTGTCCTGGGGAATTCAGAGTATTTTTTCTTGATGTCTTATATTTCATGGGAAGTACCAGGACAATAACAAAACATTTACAGTATCATTAATTCCAATAAACAATCTGGACTTACTTCCAGATGTGCTTATAATTTGAAAACAAGACTTCTGTCCAGTGATCAGTGAAAGCTCCTGGTACCAAGGCCTGTGCATGCATATGGGAGGGGTTCCCTGCTCCTCATTGGAGAGCTGTGGATTTGTGCTGCTGATGCCACCCAGCCAGAGCAGTGCTGCAATAACGTGTCATCATCAGGCACTGTCAGGCAGGAGGTTGTGTGGTCTCTGTGGGTGCATACAGCACTCAAAGCACATTGTAGTCTGAAGCAAAGTCTGTTGATGATACTTCAGGCATCTTTCTTCTGACCCAAAGCCCTTTGTCCCGGTTATGTTCCATCACCTGGCACAGAAATGGGAATGGGAATAATGCTGGATTTGGTTCATCTTGTTTAATACACCCTGCTTTCAGAAAATAAGATTTATTTAAAAACCTAAAAGAAACCTTCCCTTCTTGTGGCATATTAATCCATAACTATCTTTTCAAATACCTCAATATAGGGTACATTAAGATGCTTGAAATTCCTGCTGGTGCAAGACATTTACTTATACAGGAAACAGATGCCACCGCTCATCATCTTGGTAAGTAACAAGTAGGAAAATTTTCAGTCAGAACAATTTTTTCTGGTGTTTATTTTTGTCTCTGGAGGCTGACAAAGTGTTTATACATTTGTTTACCCATTACCCACCCACACCATGTACTTTCTCTAAGTATGTTAAATTAGGAAACTTGTTTGGCAATTTGATTTCTCTGTGCTGTATTCCAGGGTGTCCCAGCCAGATCTCTGTGTTGGTATGTGCATGTGTGAAAGCTGCTCGAAGAGGCACTGAGTTACTTTATGGGATGCAGTGCATTATCTTTGCGGGTTGGAAGTAGATGATCTTCAAAGTCCCTTTCAACCCAAACCATTCTATGGTCTTTGTGTGCATCTTTTGTGCTTCCCACACTCAATAATTTCCCATCCAGATCTGTTCCAGGTTCTGCCCCACTGCTAACAGTATTAACACGGGGCTGCCAAATCAATCCAGCAGTTTAGGAGGTCATGGAAGTCCACTCCTCCCCAGGCCCTGTAATCAATGGGAAGCAGTGCCTAGTAAGCTGCTATTAACTGGAAGTAGATTCACAGTCTCTAATTCTGGTGTGAGTCATCCCAGTGTCTCCCCAGTGAATGCTTGCCTTGCTGCTCAGGGCAGCTTGGCCCTGTGGATCAGGGAGCAATCCTCGTTCAGATGAAGTTCTGTCAGGGTGGGGTGAGTGCTGGGCACATGGACAGCTGGCTCGCTGTCGAGGCCACTGCTGAGGGAGCAGGATGCTCAGGTAGCTGCCAAAGAGAGAATGGAGTAAACATCTGATGTTGCATAAAAAATAGTCCCTGCTTCTTTTAATGAGGAGGGCAAATTTTCCATCTCAGGTGAAAACCTGTCCTCACACAAAGGTGGCTGAAGTCTCTCCAGGTGAAGGATGGAGCACTGGTGAGAGCTGAAGAGAGGAACCAGGCTCTGTGAGCAATGGCAGGTGCCTGCAGAGCAGCAGGAGCTTAACAGGGCTGTGTTGGTGTCAGGACTGGATCTGAGCTGGAGAATTAATGCTGTTTCCAGTGTCTCTCTCTCACTGTGGGACCTGCTGGGGATTAGCTCAGTAGCCTTTCTCTGATGGAGCAGTAACAGCCCCCTGAGCTGCCTTACAACATATGAAAGAGCTGAATAGCTCTGGGACCCCCACTGGCTCTCAAATTGGCTTGGATTTGGCCAGTGGATTCAGAAGTTGTTATATGGGAGCAGGCAGCTGGACCCCTGTGGTGCAGCTGCATTGGCCTCATTTCTCTGGCAAGGCAGGCTAAGAAAAAGGGAAAGAAAAGGGCAATTGATGTTCCTGGAGCTGAGCAGAAAAGTACTGATGGTTCAGTGAAACACCTGAAAAAGTCTTTCCAAACCTGTGAGGGAACAGAGGGAAAATGCACACTGGCCTTTTCAGCTTCGTCCACTGGGACATAATCAGAACAAAACCAGAGATGAGAAATGAACCTCTTATATTCGGTTTTCTTGTGCTGTTCCCAGCTATTAAAAATCGTGAAACTGGGAAATTCATTCTAAGTGAAGACAACTATGTGCCAGACTCCAAAGTATTTATTGACATGGGTGTGGAGTGGGAATATCGGAATGACGACGACAGAGAAACGGTGCAGACCATGGGGCCGCTGCGTCATGGAATAGTTATTCTGGTAAGTCAAATGAAAACCACCTTCCTCAGAGCCATTATGGGCTAGCATATCATTCAGATTCCTCTTGTGAGCTACAAGAAGACATCTGCTTCAATTATAAGACAATAGAAGATGTATTTTAATTCCTTTCTCCCACTTCATTGCTCTGTATGAGAGGTGTTATAATTCAGGGTAATGTGTTGAGCAACCAGCTGTCGTGGTTATTTCCTGTGGATGGTATAGCAATCAGCCACTGGGTAAAGACTGCAGCTTACTTCTCCTATCTGACATGTGAGCACCAGTCACAAAAAGGTCAGAATGGTTCGTATCAGCTAGATCTAAGAGTTCCTTCTCCCATCCATGTTTTGAATGTATCCTGCAAAGGCAGATGCAGGATTCCTGTGCTTCCTGGCTCTCTTTTCAGGGCAAAACCAGTTCCACAGTTCCCCAAACCACTCAAATATATTCTTTTTTTCACTGCAAACTATCAAACAATAGACTTCAATTAGCAGGGGTAAGTTGATTTAAAATCCTCTGAAAACAACTGTAATGTGTTGATCTACACCAGCTGAACTTCAAAGAAAGAATAAATACTATGTTTCCAAAGGACCAGTATTTGCACTTTGTTCACATTAAGTTCTGTTTTCTTGTATTTGTCTTAATACAGTGTCATAACAAAACCTCTTTCAAATAGTTTATATTTCTGTCAAGATTAAGTAAAAAGAATTTGCAGAATTCCAAGATTATCATAAGACTATTTGTTTTATCAGAAATATAAGCAATTTTCTTTGCCACTTTTGCTTATTTCTGCAGTTGAATTTGCTTTGTCTTTTAGTGGAACTATCTGTTATCATTTCAGTACAAAATTTCCTTCCTTTGTGATGGGATATGGAAAAAATTTAGTATCATAATGTCAGTCCAATGCTGGCAAGGAAAATAAGTCTAAATCAACAACAGTCTTTCTTAATATGCAGTTTAGAAACTCTGTGTCATAAGGATGGAGATACTTTTTCATCAGGGAAAAAATGTGTTGAGTGCAGCTAAAAGGTTGAAATCCCTCCGGGGATGTTTTTATATGTGAGCCATGATCACTATTTCACATCATCTCACAGACGACTGATATCTCCTCATACCAGTCTTCCATATCTTTTTTCTTTACATCTGCTTTGCTTATTAGGTGATTCCTCATGGTGGTGCCAAGATAACTTTGACTTACAAGTACATGATCCATGAAGATTCCTTGAATGTAGACAACAATAATGTTTTAGAAGAGGACTCAGAGTCATATGAGTGGGCTTTGAAGAAATGGTCCCAGTGTTCAAAACCTTGTGGAGGAGGTAAAAGCAAAACTGCAGATCATTCAGAATTCATTCATTGCCACAAGACGTTAAGGAGATCACAGTATGGAAGGAGTTTTATTTAAGTAATAGATAGTAAATGGGGTTAAAATCTGGCTTAAATGGTTTGGGGGCAGATCTGGGCTGATTAATTTCTGATTTATGGTTATGAAAGTGAAAAATTGGACAAATGTGATGAGGGTCTCCAAGCTGTGAAGGTGCTGAACCACAAAGTGGCATAAGGCATCCCTTTGTAGATCCACATCCAGTGATGTGGCCTTTGCGATGTCAGACTCATTTTTGGGGCCAGATGTGGATGCTGATGCTGATCCCCAGGATGATGGTCAGGTTACAGCATTGGATTGTGGCTGGGCAGGTTTGCAGAATGTTTTTGAGATGCTGGATCTGGCCGTTATTTTCATTAAGTGTTATTTAAATGTTATTTTCATTTTCATGGTGAGGCCACACCTGGAGTGCTGTGTCCAGTTCTGTGCCCTCAGTTTAGGGAGGACATTGAGATGCTTGAGCACGTCCAGAGGAAACCAGTCTGGTGAGGGGTTTGGAACACAAGCTCTATGAGGAACGACTGAGGGAGCTGGGGTTGTTCAGCCTGGGGAGAAGGAGACTCAGAGGTGATCTTATCACTCTCTCCAACTCCCTGATAGGTGGTTGTAGTCAGGTGGGGTTGGTCTCTTTCTCCAGGCAGCACTGAGAGAATGAGAGGACACAGTCTTAAGCTGTACTAAGGGAAATATAGGTTGGATATTAGGAAAAAGTTTTTTACAGAAAGAGTGATCAAGTACTGGCATGGTCTGCCCGGGAAGGTGATGGAGTCACCATCCCTGGATGTGTTTAAAAAAAGATTGGATGTGGCACTCAGTGCCATGGTTTTGTTGAGGTGTTAGGGCATGGGTTGGACTCAATAGTCTCAAAAGTCTCTTCCAACCTTGTGATTCTGTGATTAAAGGAGTGAAAAATACAGGGAGTGAGCAATTATGTGGGTTAAATTTGTGTTGCAAGTGTTTATTTAGTGCAGCTTACTCCTCCTTTGGTAGCATGTTCATCTGCAGTTCCTACTGCAACCCTTGACAGAATTTGTGCAGTTCATCTGGAACTCGAGCCCTGTGTGAGATCTGCCAGTTCTGAGAGTAAGAGCAGTGTCTTTCCCCAGGCTACCAGTTCACCAAGTACGGCTGCCGCAGGAAGACTGACCACAAGATGGTTCATCGGAGCTACTGCGAGCTGATCCAGAAGCCCAAACCCATCCGCAGGGTGTGCAACCTCCAGGAGTGCTCCCAGCCCATGTAAGCATCCCTGCCCCCAGCTCTGCTCCCTGCAGGTGCAGGGGGCATCACACCCGGCCAGCACTGTCACCTCAAGGAAGGTGGCTTTAGCTTCACCTTCATGGCCATCAGACACCCAGGACTATGTGGGTCTCATGATCTGTTCTGCTCATTCAGAAAGAAATATTCTTTCTGTGATTGCTGGCTCCTTCGATTTATGAAATAAGTTGGATTAGAAAAGAAGTGCTGTCCTGATCCAGACTTCTGTGCTGAGGCCAACTTGAGGTGATACAAAATAGACATAAATTCATTTTATACCAGCAGATTTTACACGGTGTGAATTAACCATGTCAGAACAAATGGACAGAGTGCTACAAAAGACAGCTGTAATCCAGTCTCTCAAATCCAAATCTTCATAAAGTTCACAGCATATTTTTGGACATTTAAACACAGGGAAAATATTTGACCTGTTAGATTTCTCTGGCTGCCCTTGTACAGCACGGAATGCCTGTTGTACCTTCATTTCTGCTCTACATATTCAAGTGATATAAATATTTTAATTCACATTTTACAGGTGATTTTTTTGACTGGCAGCAGGTTATTCCTGCCACATGTAGGACTAATATTCTTTGTGCTACCACTGCAACAAGAAAGGGGTATGTTGATCCCAGCTTTTATCTCTGGGGGCCAAGTGTACATTCCAGGAATCACAGCAAATAAATAGAACATACCACACAATAGTTCCTAACTTCCTTTAAAAAAAAATTTGAAAGAGAGAAAAGGTAGGAAACTGTGTCCCATAAACTCTGCATGGGTCAGAGTTGAACGTTTATGTATTGGAAAACTAAAGTAATGACCTAACTGTATCTCAGGCTCTCTGAAAAGGACTGTATCCTCCTTTCAGCTGCAAATATAATGGGCCCAGGTAACACAAAGACTCAATAGGATCCTAAATTGTACTTGGATCCCTGAAGTTTCAGTTAGCTCTGTCTCCATAGAGTGTCATCCAAGCATTTTGCTCTTGTGCATAGGAGAGGCAATTATTAAGTGGTTTTACAAAGCTCTGGGACACCCACTACACTAATATGCTGCTTCTTCACTTCTGGGAAAAACTCATCATTGTCTCAGAAGTCACCTCAGGATTCATGGCTCCACAGTTCTTGCCTTTCTTCACAGCTGTGTAATTTCTGTAGGTTACAAAGAGAAAGCTGGGAGAAATTGTTACTTTCTGTTTAACTGGAATGTGTAGTGCAGTGTCTTGTATTATTTTTTGACCATTTCCAAACCCGGGATTTTATGAATACTTTAGGACAATTTCTTCAAGCTCAGGGTGTTTCTCCAGACTATGTATATTTTTTGGTTAAGTTTATTCCATGAATACTGTTTACATTAAACAATATTTCCACCTTGCAGATCTCTGTAAATATTAATAGACTGCTGTAGATCTTCTCTTAATTATAACCAAACTTTTAGTAGCCTAGGTAAATTTCCTTTGTGCTGTCAGTCCCTCTTGTTCCTTTCGAAGTTCTTTACAATTTGTAGCTATAATTCATGAGTCGGTTTGGGTGGTCAGTGAGGGTTTCAACTACACCACATTACAAACTGTAGATTTCATTTCTCAGTGGCCAACTGGTTTAGAAATTATTAACTCAAACTTTCTGTTTTTCAGCAGTGTTGCCTTCCCCCAAACCAAACATTTATGATGATGAGGACCCTGATCTGCCCAAGTTCAGCACTCACAGCACTGGGTTTGCCAGTGCTTCAGCAGATTGAGTCTAACATGTGTGGGGATATGGTCCATGGAGTGCCCAGATGTGGGCCAGGCAGGAGCTGCATTTCTAGCCCAGATGTTTTGGCTTCACTCATATGGGAACCAGCAGTTTCATGCTGCTTTATGAGACGCTCAGATGCTTTATGGAAAGCTCAGCAGCACCCTTGGGTGGCTGCTTCTGACATAAATGTGACCATATTTTTATGTGCAGTCTTGGAAAGGGCAGCTTAAAATCAAAGCAAATACAGCAAAGTAAGAATAATGCTTATCTTGGAGATAATGAGAAAGAGTAATATTGAAGATTTGGATCTTATTAATGGTATTTCAGGGGCAGTCAAATAACCCTCACCATAACTGCTTACGTGTTTTTCATATATTCTCGTTTTTTCCATATTAGAACTAGTATTAATATTAATTAATCATGTTAAACCTGTGTTCAAGAGTTACAGATGAACAGTTGAACTTTACTCTGCTCACTCTCTTTTCACCAACCCAGCTGGGTTACAGGAGAATGGGAGCCTTGCAGCAAATCTTGTGGGAAGACAGGGTATCAGGTGCGGTCTGTGCGCTGCATCCAGCCCCTGCACGACAACACAAATCGCTCTGTCCACACCAAGTACTGCAACAACGATCGTCCAGAGGGCAGGAGGCCCTGCAACAGGGAGCTGTGCCCAGCACAGTGGAGAATAGGACCCTGGTCACAGGTCAGTCTCTTTCTGGAGGTCTCAAACAACTGATTTCTGACTGGGTGGAATGAGCATGACAAGTAATGCCACCCCTGTATTTGTGGATAGATGGCTCTGTGAATAGATGGCTCGCATGTACAGCTGTTTGTTTATTGCTCAGACCATAGCTTATTCTTGGAGTATTTCACAATTGCTGGTGTACCACAAGAAGCAGTGAGTGGCTCCCCGTCTTGCTTCGTTACTGTAGTCCTGCAGTGGCTCAAATAATGTACCACGTCAGCTCAAATCAAGGGCAGCTTAAAATTGAAAAGCTAATTTCCAATCTGTTGTTTCCAGAGGGTGGCTGGGGTGTAACTGTTGCCTGTCCTTTCAGTGCTCTGTCAGCTGTGGCAATGGCACCCAGGATCGCCCGGTCCTGTGCCGGACCAGGGACAACGCCATCGGGCTGTGCAAGGAGAAAAAGCCAGAGACCGTCAGGGTTTGCAGACTACCTCCGTGTCCCAGTAAGGGCTGGTCTTCTATAGCTTCTATAACTTGTTGAAAAAAAAAATTACTTCTTTATTTGCAATGCCTTCATTGGATTGATACTTGTGTGCTATGTCTGCCAGAGGGGCACTTCTCCATAGGCCCTGTTTTGAGCAGAATTCCGAGTGTGGAGCTGCTGTGTGGCCGATGGGCTTCTTGGGCATTCTTCTCCTGCTGGGGAGCACTGCTTGGCCTGGGACAGCCTGAGAGTCTGGGGCAAACCTCAGCACAGTGCTGATGGCTGGATGTGGCCAGCAGCCAAGAGCTGCCCTGGGAGAGGAGCAGTGCCTGAGTGCAGCCCTGCACCCTTCAGACCTCTGGGGCTTGGCAAGGGGCTGCTGGGTTGTGGCTAAGCAAGGATGCCTCTTTGCTTTCCCCACCTCCATCAACAGTTCCAGACTTCTTTTTAATTCTGTCAAACACAAGTTATCTGCAGGGGTTGTCTAACTCAGTTTTTAGAAGCTGTAATTAATTTGTTCGTGTTTAATCCGGGGCAATAAGGCCTTTATCCTTGTTAGCTTTTCAGCTGTTTGCAAATTATACTTGTGAGATCATTTCACATACTCCTATTATTAAGTCATTCATATTTTTCTTCTTTTCCTGATGTATTTCTCAGGGTAGCTTTTGATTTCTAATTAATTAGAAGCAAGCTGTCAATTATAGTCTCCAATACAAAGATTTTAATGAGGCACTGTAACTAAACTAGACTGCATGTCTCTGGGGATGTGTGACACTGCCATGAAAAGTGCTGCTGGAGAACTGGCCCTTGGGCTGTCTTCAGTGTTGGCTGTGAAGTGCTGGGCACAATTTGTAGCAACCTCCCCAAACGGCACCTTTTGCCCAAAACCACATGTCTTGGTTGTAATCCCTGCCTTGGCTCCTTCACAGCCAGAGCCCACTCGCTCTCTGAGCTTGTCCCCTTCTGACAGGGCAACAATTTAATGCTGCCTAACATATGTTGTGTTGCATCTTTTTTTTCCCCTCTATTCAAGGAAACGTTTCTGATCCTTCAAAGAAAACCTACATGATACAATGGCTGTCAAGACCTGATCCAGACTACCCCATCCAGAAAATATCTTCAAGTAAAAGACCCATTTATAACTCTGCCTTTGCCCTTAAATGCATGCCACATCGAATGTGGACTTTGCCTTTTGCTCTCTTCTTCTCTCTATGCGGAAAGTTCCCTTGACTTTGCCAAGTTTAAATCTTGGGCTGAATCTGTTTTTTCACACCAGGCACTCGGTGCTCGGTGTCTTTCTTCTCTGGAGCTTGCATAGCACTGGTGGTGGAGGTCTTGAAGTGTTGGATGTGTGAAGTTGGATCTCCACAGTATGTTGCAGCCCTCTGAAAGGGAGCTGGGATCGGTTTGCTTGTTGCTTGGTGGTGGTGAAAAAAGGCTCTTAATGGCTCCTGATGTTCAGTTTGATAGCAAAACTGAGAACTTATTGTGAATGTGATCACATCACAATAATGACACCTTGTAGTGCTAAAGTTCTCCTTTATCTAAAAGCCCGAAGTCTCGTAACTCTCTGGTTTCAGTTCGCTGACAGGGTAGTCTGATGAGTGGAAGAATTTTTTCATTCCATTTTCCTTTGTGGTGCTGTTGCTTTCCTCACCCTTGCTGCTCATTTTTTTATTCCTGACCCTCACCTTTACGTTTGTGACTCGGGGAAGGCTCACTGGGAAGCAGAAGCTGAGTTTCTGTGGGTACTTTCCATGCTGCTCTGATCCAGTTGCTCTCGCCAGACTCCCAGTGGTCGTTTGATGGGTTTTTTCTTGAGAAAAGCCGTGTTCATTTTTGCCATCGCACAATTTTTGCCAGTTTTGCGCATTTTCACTTTAGAAACAAACCCAAAGCAGAACAGGCATGGTCCATGGTGAAGGTGGCGTGGTGGTGTTTTTCTTAACGTGGCGGAGGCAATACGATGTTTTCATTGACTCTGATGTCTCCAGCTGCTCAACATGGAGTTGTTTATACTCATTGCATCTCTGGTCTTTTTTCACCATGTGCATGTCTGACTTGACTGGTACGGTTGTGTGTGTGTGTGTGTGCGTGTGTGTGCTCTTAGATGTGTCAACTGGCAAACATAACAGTGTGAACTACTACAGAATTACCTCAATTTTTATTGCTTTTTTTGCTTAGGAGATGAATTTTAGAAAAATGCCTTAATGTTGAAATGTAAATGGCATTAATTTACCAGATCCAGCTTTAAATATGAACAGTACACTGGTACCTTGAGTTAATCTTCACGTGGAATGTTTTTACTTGAATGATAACTATTGGAAGGCAGTAAATTAAATTGGAGGTTGATTTGCACAGTGCATATCCATATCTTCATCGAGACAGGATTGTGGCCTGACTTAATTAAATTTAACTGGCATTCGTGCTTCACCTTCCGTGCTTGTTTGGAAGACTTGGAATTCACAAGTCATAAACTTTGTGACAGTCAGTACCAATAGTAGAAATGTAAAATTGCAGTCTTGGAGCAAATTACTACCTTATTGCTTTGATCATATTTTTTGGAAAAGTGGCATTTTTGAATCTTTGGGTCGTCAACAGTGTAGCACTTCAAACTTGTCATTATCATGTGATCACATATTTAAATTTTGCTGTTAATATTTCCTGAAACATGTTAACAATTTACATGACAAAGTGAAAAAGCAAAGACACGTATCTGGCACTGAATACTGTTATGTAAAATAATCGGTGTTTAACTGTATAAATATATTCATGACTGTTACCTTTAAATAGACAATGTTTAGTGATGTTTCAAGAGATGGGTGGCTATAGAGAATGGTGCAATAAGGTATCTGGGCATTGTGCACTATGTCTATATGCACTTTGGTTTATCAGGGATATTTTATTAGTGTTTTGTATGTATTTAACATAATATTAAAGATGTGCCAATTCAGTTTGCTTTTCAATATTTTTTTATGAGACTAATGTGTACCAAAGTGACTGTGAAACTGATTTATTTTTTTCTTACTGATGTTTTGAATATATACTTCCAGTCTGTCATGCATACTGCAAGTAAAAATAAATAAAAGTTCAGCAAATCTGGATATTTTGGTTTGGATAGAGGATCAGAATTTCATTCTGGCACTGAGAAGTTGGAGAGTTTATTTGTATAATTTATCAGATGTCACTAAACTTATTACATAATGCAGTTTTATTTCCATGTATTGTCAAGCTTGACATTGCATATTTTTGTTAGGAAAAAAGGCATTTTTATAAAGGTGCTGTTACTGATTATTACAAAGCCAAGAACAGACCTGCCTTCCTAAAATCATATTTAAATATTATATCTGTTGGCTTTTATTATGGAAGCCATTTGGAGGAACGTGCATAAGGGTCATGCATCACAAGGCAAAATGTTCAAAGGGTATTCTTATAGGGTATGTAAAAATATATATAAATTGTATAGGCACATGCAGGCCTTTGTATGGAGCTGTGCATGCAGGTATGAACAGTTCCAACTCTTAAAGGCTGGTTTGAAAAGCTCTCCAAAACCAAGGTACTATTCTTAGGTTCCTAAGGAAGGAGTCATTCCTAATCTCCAGAAGTATTTCAGTTTAGCATTTGAAAAATATGAAAATTACCTGACGCATTCTAAAGCAGGAACTAAAATTTTGCTTTTCTGCAACAAAAGCAACGATTAGGACATAAATACAATGTACAGGAAGTGTTTACACCTGCCTCAGCCAGCACTAGCATTTTAAAGCAGCAGCACCAGCTATTAGTTTATTTTAGACTGATATGTTTGCCAATGAAACACCCATGATGCCCTGTTTTGTTAACTGAGGATGAGTGAAGAGGTGGCAC
Source organism: Acridotheres tristis (assembly GCA_037013685.1). Classification (NCBI taxonomy): domain Eukaryota; kingdom Metazoa; phylum Chordata; class Aves; order Passeriformes; family Sturnidae; genus Acridotheres; species Acridotheres tristis. The sequence continues at coordinate 7,551,243 of CM072900.1, forward strand.
CTACTCTTTCCAAGTCCCCTTGGTATCGCTGAACCTGCTCTGAACCTTTGCTGTGAGGGTGCTGACACAAGCCAGTGCTCGTAGCAGGAGGGTGAAATGTGAGCTCCAGATGAGGCTGAGAGCACTGTCTGCCATTGGTACACTCTAAATAAAGGCGAGTAATTGGAGTTACTCACCCTTTACTGTAAGAGTAGGTGGAAATGAAGTAAGAGCAGGGGGAGAGACACAGGTGATTTCATCTCTGACTCAGCACTCTGGTCACAGAGAAGATGTTTTGTTATTGATGATGCCAGGTGTTGGTCAGTCTGCTTTTCTCCTCAGACCTCTCTGCTCTCCTACAAACCCTCTGACTCCTCTCTCAGCATGGGCTGCATGTTGGGATTTTTCCTTCACTGCAGTGCCTTGCTCCATTACTTCATCCTGGAGGCACAGGAGCTGAGGGGTGTCTGTGTAGGACAGAGGACAGGCACATTTCTCTCCAAGGAGCCTGCTAGACCCTCACCACCCATTTGCCACAGATTCATAAAGTCCTCTGCCTCCCCTGAGCAGAAATCACATGGGCTTGGGGAATCTCTGAGTAGGCTTCTGTTTATGTTTCTCAGGCAGGAATACTTTGACCACTTCACATTTAATGCCTCAGCCTACAATTTGCCACCTGCATTTCAGCAAGATCAGGATCTGCCATTAACAGCTTTATTATAGTGCAGATTGTTGTAACAGCTGTTGACAGCTTAAAGCTTATCGATTATCACTCTTGCTCTTTTATTACAGTCATTGACACAAAAATCAGAACTTTTACTGAGTCTCCCAGTCATTAATGGACTGGCTTGGCTCCATTGCACTGGAGTTTGTTGTTCTGAAAATATCAGCTCCCTTCTCAGAGGAGTAGAAAAGCCTCATGGTAAATGTACCACTTTTCTCTCAAACAAGAGACATGCTGAGAAAACACTGCTGTTTTCAGAGTAAGGGTACCTGGCAACAATATCACTCCTATTAGTGGAGATGGATTAATTCTGAAAGTTACATGGTGCACATCAAAATAGGACTTGACTTTCCTGAGACAGTACAGATAAATATATGTTACTCTGACCATGGTTAGTCAGTGTTTGGTTGCAGAAAAGCATTAAAAGGAGCAAAGAGGGGAAAAAATAGATTTCTTAATATAAAACTGGATGACTTTGTGGGAGTTCAATGTAGTTTTAGCAACAACACGGCACAATCAGTGTGTTTTGAAGTTTAAACCAAGACAGTAACACAATTCATTGTGGCTTCACGGTCTTCAGGGTAGTGCTTCCAGGATGGGAAGGCAAAAATTCAAGTGTGATGGTCTAGAGCTTGGATGGGACTGGTACAAACAGTTCAGATCAGCTTTTGCAGCTCTTTAAGTGAGTTGACTTATAGGTTGAATATAAGCCTGCTTCTGCTTATAGAAGGCTCATTTGCCAGTTCCTCATCCCACTTTAAATATCAAACCCTCTGCCCACTGCCAAAGCTTCAGCTGTGTTTCTTTTTCTGATTAATGTGAAGATGCTCTTTATTTATCTGTTCCCTTTTTCTCTTTCAGAAGATCATTGTCAAGGAGACAAGTCAATGTTTTGTCGCATGGAAGTTCTCTCCCGTTACTGCTCCATTCCTGGGTACAATAAGCTGTGTTGCAAGTCCTGCAACATGTACAGCAACGTTACAGAGGACAGCAATGTAACCAGTGCCAATGTAAATAAGAATAATGTCATTGAGGAGGAGCTCCTGACAACCCTCAGCCCTCCTGTGAGAGTGTCCACCACACAGTCTGCCACCAGCCCTCCTCTGCTTTCCAAAACACCTGCACCCCCTTCCAATGCAACTGAGGAGCACCCAGAAATCAATGCAGTGGATGTTCCCTATAAAGTTGATGGGTTGGATAACGAAGTACCACAGCACAACATCATTACACGGAGGAGGCCTTATGAAAGGACAAGGAATCAAAGAATCCAGGAGCTGATCGCTGAGAAAATGAAAAGAGAGACTCTTAAGAAAATAAACTAAAATGGAAATATGGCACAAACAACATTTTTCTCTTACAGAGATGTTACCAACATCATGGTATTGGCCATCGTAGAGACTAAAAATGGGGGGAAATCGAAGTGGTGCTACGGCAGAGATACCAAATTCTCAAGCCTACTATAAATGGAAATGACAGATTGTTTCATAAGTGCTAATCTGAACACTTTGATGGCTAGGTTAGGTGTACAGGGTACAGCAGAGTATTAGTGCAATATCCCTACAGTGTCCCACTGAATCCAAACAAACTATATTATTTAGGTCAGGTTAGCAGATTCTCAGTCACAGGCTCTTCAAAGTCTTTTATGCCTGCATAAAACTGCTTGGGAATAGTAATGGGAGTCACACTTACTATGGAAGAAAGCAGTCCCAAGACATAATAAATCCCTTTAACTCTGACAAGCAGGGGTCAGCACTCCTGTGATGCTTCTGTGCCTTGCACAATCCCTGGCACTAGCACAGCCTGCTTCGGGAAGGTTCTTAGGACATGCCAGGCTCGGTTTGGCTGACCTTGGCAGAGCTGCCTCTGTGGTCACAGCTCAGCCTGTGCTCACATAGCTTCCTGAACCAGGACTGTGTAAGAAAATACAGAGAAAATTCTGTAGCCATATATTTATGTGTAAATTAAAAACTGACGAACAGTGGTTTACATACTTCCATAAACAATTTCAAAGAATTCTCCTAAACTTTTGGATATATGCAAGACATTTAGTAGGGCAGATCTGGCCAACTTGGACTGACAACATCCTAGTTTTTCTGTTTACAATTATCCATATTTTTTATAGTCTTTAAGTTCCTGTAATGCAAGAGCCTCAGTGATCCTTATTGGTTGGTGCTTTTTTTATTGGTCTGGGTTTTATTCTACCCACATTCTGTTTAACTTAAAGATAACTGGTCTCTTGTTGTCTTTTCTTTGGTGCTTTGTTAAGACAAACTTTTTTTTCACCCCCCACATAGGATGCAGTTATTTTTGAGGAATTAATTTTTTATTGTCTTCCTTTCCTTAGGACAGCTTTATTGGTGCAGAAATGAACAACTGTTTGCTGTGCCCTTACATGAAAAAACACACACACACACACATACACACACACACACACATGCACGTGTATTCATAGCTCCAGGTCTGCTGGAAAACTTCAAGATGTGTAACCTGACAACCCTTTTTTCCCCTCAGGGTCATCATGGTTTTCATAGGTCATTTTGAATTCCTGGTTGGAGAACAGAAGATGAACTCAGCTTGGCTCTAACACTGCTGAGACAGGGAGCATGAGCTGGTTCCTGCTGTGGGTGGCGTCTGCGCAGTTTTTTTCCTGGCTTGGATTATTCCATTTGTTTCTTTGCTGGTAAATCTCCTGCAGAGCCCGGGACTTCCCTGAAATCCTCTCTTTACCACTAGGTGGCTCCAAGTTCAGATTTTCCAGTCTGAGAGGAAGATCTCACTCTCTCTCTAGCCTGAGCTGGTCGGGTTTTGAAGCAGCACCAGCAATAAGCCCATATATAGAGTCACAGAATTATTGAGAATGTGCTGCATTCCCAGCAATGTGTGAGCTCTTGTCTGGCCCAGCTGCTGGCAAAGAGCTTCACGGCATTGCAGGGTGAAGCACATGTGACTCCCTGTGACCCTGCCTTCTAGCCTTGACCACCACGACTGAATGAACTGCACAGTCTCCTCTTCCAAATCAGCCATTCCTGCTGGAAAGCAGGCAAGAGCCTGCAGGAACCTCAAGCTTTACAGCACCTACATGTGGGACTGTTTTGGCCTGAACTGTGGCCAGAAGTTTTTGAAGCACAAGACCGGGTCTAAGAAAAATTCTTCATGGAGGTACTAGCCCAAGCAGAAAAGGAATGTTTTTGACTGGTGTCGTCTCATCAAGTGCCCCTTCTTACATAGGATCAAGGTGATACACTTGGAGCAGCTCAGATAGCACAGGGATGAGAGAGATACTGAGGACCATGAAAACTGGGAAGCCCAACAGGCCTGCTAAGAATCCAGAGCATTAGGAAACATCTCCTGGGCCAAGCAGGTGTGGCTGCAGATGTAGAAGCAGCAGCCAGCACAAAGCAGAAATCTGTTCTGGTTTGGAGAAGTAAAACTCAGGCTCTGCAGTTTGGCAGCACAGCAGGAAGAGTTCCACTGCAGGCTTTCACTCCTGGGACATGGAGTGTTCTCCTGCAGGCAAGGGGTGCTTGTCCTTAGTGCCCTGTGTCCTTAGTGCTTGTCCTTAGTGCCCTGTCCCAGCCCTGCTCCATGGCCTGCTGGCTGTCACACGGCCACGGTGCGCGGGCAGGCCCCGGGAGCCTCGTGACAAGGGATTTGTGGTTGCCTACAGATGAGACAAGTTTTAATAACAGTGTAGGGTCAGGTCACGTCTGTGCACAACAGCAATTTAGCAATGAGCACTGAAGGGAATGAAGGAAAACAACCCCACCATTCTATTTATAAGCAAGGAAGATGTGTCTAAATCAACATCATTCCAGCTGCTGTGCCATGGGAGACACAAGCTGTAGCTGGGCTTCCAGCCTGTATTCATAGTATTTCTTGCCTTCCACATTTCCTTTACACAGATGTGGTTAGTCTAAAACTCATCTTTTCCCCTTCAAGTTAATATCCTTTTAGCTCTGTGGACAATAAAAATAAACCACAAGCCCCAGCTTTTTCATAGACTACAAGCTCATCCAAGCATATGAAATTTACGAAAAACCCTTAAAAGCCCAAAGATAGAAAGGGTTGGAGTTGGATTTACACAGATGAGGAGGTAAAAGTTTGCTGCCTGGAGGGTACCAGTCTTAGCCTCTGGGACTTTTTTGAGACCCATTGCTCCTGAGATAACTCATCTAATAGATTCTGTTCTGCCCTAGCTTCTGGAATAGGCTTAGTCAATGAGGCAATGTGAAGAAATATCACGGGAAGCAGTGCCCTCAGCTCAAAAAAGCATTTTTCCAGATAAAGTGGAAAGTTCTGCAGCCTCAGGGAGAAGGAACTGCCTCCTGGAAGGGTGGTCTGGTGCTGTGTTACATCCAGTGTTCATTAGGAACCCCATACAATGCCTGGTGGCATCTGCATTTTGGAAGGGCTTGTTCCCTTCTCAGTCTCACCTTTTGGGAGATTTAATTTAACTTGTTTCTCAGTGGTTTAAATTCTACTGAATATTTCTCTAGCTGTTTTTTGAGGGGAACACTAAACTACTTGAAGCAGCATCTTCAGTCTACATTGCTCAAGACATCGAGAGGCTGATGCACCATCTCTTTTAGGAGCAGGAGCCACCAACTCCTTCTGCTTTCTGTTCACACTCTTCCTGTATGAGAAGGGGGGAATTAAATCTCTTTAGACCAGGAAAGATGCCTTGTTTTCCAGCTGCCATGGGTTCTCCAGAGGGTGGGTTTTTTCAGCAGTTCCCCAGGAACATGTACATCAATTCTACTGGAAAACACAACACAGGGCTATAGATAAAGAAAAAGCAGCTCCAGACAAAAGGTTTGCTCTCTTGAGCTGATCTCATTTCTATGTCATCAGTGGAAAATTTGGTCATTTTTTTGTTTGGTTGAACTTTGACAACTGTTTCATTTTGTCTACAATGCTGTAATTGGGCAAGAGCACCATCAGTCAATCTTCTGTAACCAGTTTGCTGTTGCCCAGGTGCTGCATTTTCAGACATAACAAGCCAAAAGTTATATTTTAATGTAACCTAATCCCCAGAAACTAAAGCAGGTTTATAAACAAATCTATTCCTGCAGAGACCGTCTCAGACAGCTGAGAGATAAGGTAATGTGCTCTACGAAGCAATGTATTTATGATCTAACCATGCAAGTATACAGTTTTCTCAATTATCATTTTTCTGGCTGTCTAAGCTTAAAATCCAAGTGACAGCTTTTCATGAAAAAATAAATCCCAAACAAATTGTTTGTTTCTTTGGCTTCAGTCATCTGCCATTTTTTTCCACCATAATTTCTTTAAAAATTTCTGTTATCTATTATGAATGCATCACTTTTTTATTCATATATCCATTCAATATTTAGAATCTCACAACACCTCCATAGAATGTTTTCAGATATTTTGAGAATTCTAGAAATGGTGCTTTACCAGTACTCAAAGGGTTTTATGTTTTATTTTATTACACAATGCATTTAATGTCTTATTTACTCACCTACAATGCACAGTATTAGCTATGTTCATCTGAATATCTATATGCAACTTCCATTCACTTACATATGCCTTAACAGAAATTGCAATAAATAGCCATTTCTTGTATATTAAAAATGTATATACAAATTAGAATCTTTAATTTTATAATTTATTAAATTCAAATGTCTGTGTTCTTTTGCAAAAAGTGTTTGGCTTTTCCCTCTGCTTTTTTTCACTGAGTTGATCTTATGCGGAGATGCTGGAGGACAAAGAACCAGCATCTTCAGTTTCAAAACCAATTAAATTCCTAGAACTTAATGAAGTGGGATTGGGATACACTTGCTGCCAAAGTCCTACATCCTTGTTACAACATCCATTATCTAAGGCTAAATATCACAAAGTCACTGGACCAAAACCTCAGCTGATAACTGCACAGAAATTAATCAAACTCACTTAAACCTGCTTGAGGCCCAAATCCATCCTGGTCTATGTATCATCTCTTTGAAAGGCTCAGTTATTTGGGCTTCTGTTCAGGACTGATGAATTCTGCTTTGCATGTCCTATTGACAAAGTAATTGCTCCTGTCCATGAAATTCTTTTGCACACATTCTCCTGCTGTATCCTCTACACTCGTAGCCAGGTTCCCTTTAAAGCATAATTGAATCTTTCCCATCTGATTGAAGTTTGTTGCTTGAGAGTTTGAAAAATCCCTGCTTACTGTGATTATTCAATGAGCACCATGCAGTGCATTCAAGTCCAGCATTCTTTAATCAGGTAACAAGCCACCTCAACATTTTCCACCTGGAAAAGTAATTCACATACTTCAATGTTCCGATAAAACAGCCCAAACTTGGGGTTCATTTACTGTGATAATTCGTGCAGCATTTAGAGCTGTGACAAGGGTAATATTTAATTGCCTTTTGCTTTCACAGATTTTGAGATTTTTAGAGTGGCCATGGCAAAGGATCTCACATGCACACCTCAGACATGAGGGACGCTCAAGGTGGGGTCAGTCATGTCCAACACCTCTCCCTCCCCCTGGTCTTGCTCTCTCTCGCTCAAATGCCAAAAGATGACACTCACAGGAGGCCTTCCTTTCCTGCCCTACATCAGATTTTTAGCTCTTTTCACCATCATCTGTCTCTGAGAAAAAAATATTTTTCTGAAGAGGCAGCTTCAAGGAGCTGCAATTTCAGGCCAGGAAAGCAGTTTTCCAGTTATTCATAATTACACCAGGCAGAAGGCAGCTCCTCCAAAGTGCTGTGCAAATTTGACTCCCCTTTCCCATGGCGAGGGGGGCACAGGTTGATTTCCAGCCTCCCACAGGGTGTTCTGGATCAACACTTGGCTTTGCTCACACGGGTCAAAAAATGCTGCTGAGCCTTCCTGGGAGATAAATGCCTGGAAACCCCCCTAGGGCTGTGCGTGTGTGTGTGTGTGTGTGTGTGTGTGTGTGTGTGTGTGTGTGTGTGCATTGCTCACCTTTGCTCTTCTCCTGCCTCCTCCCCACCACCTTTGCCTCCTTTAGCAAAGAACCGCATCAAGCACAAGCGGCGCTCCTAAAATCTCAATACAGGAAGGAGCAGAGCAGGATGACACATGAGGGAGAAGCCTTATCCTCGTTGACCTGCTGTGTTTTATGCTCCATCAGCAGAGCAGCATCCCCCCGGAGAGGATGCGGAGCCGCGCAGCCCCCGCGGCCCCGGGGCTGCTCCGGCTCGGCGCAGTCACCGCTAGATGGTGGAACGGCACAAGGAGAGCGATTATGGAACGGCCGCTGCTGGACTGGGATCCCAGCCTGGAAAAATCCCCTGATCTGTGCTCAGGAAGGGCCAGGTGGAATAAAACCCGCTCGGCTCAGTCCCCATCACACTGTGGGTGTAATCGAAGGTGCTGCTGGGCTGCTGTCTGCGCCCTGACTGTGGCTGGGGGCTGGAGCAGGAATCCTGCAGGAGAGAAACACAGTACCTGCAGTGGAGAAATAGAGCCATGATCAATCCCACCACCCAAACCACTGGAAATAACTCAGGAATAAGTTTTCTAGGGTTGTTATTTCTTAGGGCATCTAAACATATCCCAGTTCCTCCAGAAGAAAGTTTATAGGCGAGTAACACTGCAGGAGGTTCCACTGATGATTGTAATTTATTTTTAAAAAATATTTTATTAAAGAAACACAACAGCTATGGAAAGCTAAACCTGTTTTAGGTGACCCGGGCTGCTGGCAGGACAGTGGGTTTCGTGTGACCCCAGGCAGGAGAAGGTTTTCAAGTGATGGCAGTGCTGCCCTCACTGAGACCTGCAACAATTCACAGTTCTCAGCGCTCCAGCCTCTTTGTGTGGTGTGTCCAAGAGGGACCAATCCACACCAGTGTTCAGGCACTTTGGGACATGTATAATCTAAAATGATGATGAAAAATGCATCCATGCAAAGATACAATTTAATCAGAGGCAGATCTGTAATAACAGAAGTAAAAATATATATATGATTTTAAATGAATACGCTGGGCTGGATTCCCAGGGGAGGTTGCCAGCGAGTTGTCACCACGGTTTGGACTTCTGAGACTTCAAAATATTTTAAGAAAAGTCTGCGCTGGCACAGAACTCCCTCTCTCTGCTGGCGGTGAGCAGCCACTGCTAATGAAGCCTTGACCATGTCATGCCCTAGGAACTCACAGCGAAGGCTCCCAAGAGTCATTTTCCATCTTAATTAACTACCAATGAAACAAAATACCTAAATCCCTCTGAGCTTTTGCAAAGGGTCCCGACCGGACTTCACCCGTGCTCCCAGATGGATGGAGAGCTCAGATCCTGCAAACACGCCTTGTGCCCTGTGGCAATGTGCTACAGCTCCACAGCCCTCACAACAACTGGTTCCTCACCTGCAACAGGCAAGAAATAGCCAGGAACTCCCAGAAAATCTGTGTGCATCAGTGACAGTGTTGCACATGTAGCCACCACCGCTTGCTGTGTGAGCTGCAGTCAAGGCAACAGCTGTGGGGGTAACGATTCCAACCCAACTCTGTCTAGTTAATACAAAAACAGCTCATTAATATTTCACGGCAATATCTTCACTGGTACTGTAGTGACTGCTTGCTGTAATGCACAGGAGATTAATGGGCTGGGGGATGTAATTAGAGAACACAAATCATCTGGAATCTGGCACAGATCAGGTCAAAACATTTTCATTTCCTAAACTTTTAATGACAAACATGGAAACAGAGAATGACAGAATGGTTTGGAATGGAAGGGCCCTTAGAGATCATCTTGTTCCACCCCTCTGCCATGGGCAGGGACACCTTCCACTAAACCAGGTTCCTCCAAGCCCCATCCAACCTGCCCTTGAACATTTCCAGGAACCCACAACCTCTTGCCTCTTATTGAGGCACAACCTGTGCCTCAACACACTCACAATGAAGAATTTCTTCATAATCTAAATCTCTCCTCTTAATTTAAAACTGTCCCCCCCGTCCCATTCAATATCTGCCCTGTAAAAAGTCACTCTCCCACATGCAAGAGAGGAGCAGCTTTTCCAAGTTGTTGATGCACCTTCAAGAAGGACCTGCACTGAGGTGTGGAGATGCTCAGTGTCATGTTAACCCCATCTCCCAGCCCTGGCAAGAGCCAACAAACACCAAAAATGCCCAGAGGAGAGTCACCTGTTACACTTACCCAACACTGCTAAACTGCATGGATTTTTCCCAAACAGGAAGAATTCCAAAAAAACCTCAAAACTAACAAACATAAAACCAAACCAAAAAAAGTAACTGTCAGCATTTATATCGCAGACACTCAACCAAGCCCTGTAGAACTAACAACTGGTGTTTTTCTCTGCAGCTCAGGCACTGCTGCTGTTGCTGTTTTCTTTTGCCATTAATCCCATTTGGTGACAGTTTTCATGCACCCAGGAATGCTGATTCACTGCACTTTTGGAGAGTATAAATACAGGAGACTGGGACGATTTATCCAGAACCATCCTCACAAGTTCTCAGGAGAAACCTATGGCATTCTTGCAAGAAGCATTCAAATTTTACCTTATTTCTTTTAAATTAAGATTTTTCAAGAACACAGCTGATGAAAGAAGAACCCAAACGGCCGTAGTTGAGGTTAAAAAAAAAAAGAATAGGTACATTATATTTGTCCCTGCCTCCCAGAATATCTGCCATGTTCTATTCACTCCATTAGACCTCTGAGAAGGAGGCAACTCCAGCAGGGAGGAGGGACTTACCAGGGACCATCTTGAAGACTTTTTAAAAAGAGAATGTATCCATGCACTTCTGCACGTGTGGACTTTGTTTCCAGATCAGTGATCTCCTTCACAAAATGTTTTTCCCAAGCTCCATACTGCAGCTGCTTAGCATAGCTGATGTCTGAGGGGTTTTTCCCTTTTGATGGTAATCATGTTTCCTGCAAGCTAGAAGGAAAAATTGAAGCTCTGAGTTACTACAGCATGATCCCAGCTGTTAGTGAATTTAATGAATGAAGATTGTGGGTCATTTCAGCTAAATTCAACTGTTTGGCACCAGAAGTCCAGAAAAACAGCTTAAGCTTACATACCTGTTATACTGAAATGCTAAGCAAAGGCTTTTTCCAGAAAGGATGCACAAGTCTGTTGAGTTACTTATTTCTTTTTACTGGAGATAAAGAAAAACCTGAATGATGAATGTAGGCTTGGGTAACTAAATCAGCTGTTAGAGCCACTTCGAACCTGGATGTTGGTAATATTTGCATTAAAACTAAAGCAGTGATTTTTAATCTAGGATTTCTGCTTTTCTCTTCATCCCTCCAGCAGGTCAGGACAGGCGTTGTGGGGAGCAGCAAGGCTCAGAAATGCAGTCGTACTCCCTGGCCTGGGCACACAGGGATGTTGTGTGGGATGGCTGTTCCCCAGGAAAGAGCAGCAGCTGTTGGGGCTGCCTCTGAGGACAGTGTTGGGAAATAAGTACAGAAGGAAGATTCTGCTGCAACATAACAATTCATCTCCCCATGCAACATGATGCTGCAAGAGAGGCTATGAGAGGGACACCAGGGTTACTCCAGAATTGCAATCAGTTTACAGCATGTTAATAAGCCAGGAAAAAAAGGCATATTGCTGCTGCCCAGGGAACCACAAGGTCAGATGCTGTCAGTCCTCCTGGCGAAGCAATTTGCTGTAATGCACTTGTGTGGTCTCAGAGAAACATGAACAGGAATGATGCTGGGAGCAGTGGGACAGGAGGTTTGGAGGAGCAGAGCCCTGGGAGTGCTGTGGCAGGGCCGGCTGCTGCTGTATCTCCACAGCAAAATGGATATACAGCTCAATCCAGGGATGCACAGCCCAGCCCAGGCATGTACAGCTCAATCCAGGGATGTACAGCTCGGCCCGGGATGTACAGTTCAACTCAAGGATGAACAGCTCAGCCCAGGGGCGTAGAGCTCAGCCCAGGGATGAACAGCAGTGCCCAGGGATGTACAGCTCTGCCCAGCAATGCTCGGCTCAGAGCAGAACGGGAGCAGGGACACAGGAGAGCAGAGAGCAGCACTAATGAAGCTGCAAACATCCACTGCCCCTTGGGCAAACCAGCACAAATTTGTTCATAAAATAACGCAGAGAACGAAGGAAAACAGCCCCAAACCCTAAGCATTCCCCTTTCAGCAATAAAGCATGGAGGACCTACGGCTCCTCTTTACCCACCCCAGCTTGGAGCACAGGCAGCCCTTCCTCTCCCGCACTACGGCCCCGCAGTCCCCGAGTCCCTTGCACACCGGGAATTGTCGCCAGGCAGGGAGCGCAGGAACGTGCGGTGCCGGTCCTGGCGGCCCGCGGGCTCCCCGGCGGCTGCGGCTGGGGCAGGGCAGGCAGCCAGCCGGATATATTTAGCAACAGCAACAAAACAGGCAGCGGGATCAGCTGACTGAGGCAGGGAGCTGGCGCTGGGTTAGTGTTAGACAGCACATCTCCCGTGCTGGGAAAGGGAGGAGGGAGCGGGGCAGAGCCTGCAGCCAGGGGAGACGACAGCCGCCCGTGCCCGCAGCCCGCAGGTAAGGGGAGGGGGTCTGGCCAAGGGCTGTGTCCTGGGGGTCGCTAGGAATATCCGGGATCCTGGAGCTAGTGATGCTCAAGGCATGGTGGAAGGGAAGCTGCGGGGCAGCGGGTCCTGCTCTCCGGGAGCCGCAGGTGACAGGGAGGTGACCTCGGCCGTGCCAGCGCGGTGCCCAGGGAGAAGGGGATCGCACCCGGGCGGGACCTGGTCCATCCCATCATCGGAAGAGTTTTACTGCAAATAGGTAATTTAATTTCCTTCCGGAGGAAGGGCGTGTTGGCAGGATTACTGATTAGCGCTATCGTGATTTAACACCTCATGCCCTTGCCCCTTACCAGGAGCATCCGGCCGCTCTCCTTGCCGGGCCCAGACTCTGACACTGCCGAGCTCAGGCAAGGGCTGGGAGGGAAGGAAGGAAGGAAGAAACCTTTTCTTTAACATGAGAGAAACAGAGGAGGCAGGAACAAGGATGGTAAAAAGGCCCTAAGGTTTAAAACAAGCATCTCCTACTCTCAGGTCAGCAAATCCCAGCTTGGCTAGCTTTACCAATAGCACCTGAGAAAAACCAGTGAGGGCCAGCAGCAGCCTGAGCAGGGATGGGCACCCAGCGAGCTCTACCCTGGGCTCGGCACGAGCTGCTCATTTGTGCTCCGTGTGTGATCTGCAGCTTTGCAGGGAGGTTCAACAAAGCCAGATTTATTTCCAGCAATGGCAAGCAAGGCATTAAAATAGCTAGTAAAGCACTTTTGCGTTTAATCACACAACAAAGCTATATTGTGTCTGCAGATTAGTCACATACAGATTTCATTGGAGGGAGCAGTTTAAAAAAAAAATAAATGCAGGCTATGTAGTCATTTCTGCCAGAAGGGGAGATAAGCAAATCACAAGGGGGAGTGTATGGAAAAAAAAAATAAAGTCAGTACAGTTAGAAAACACTGCAGCACAAAATATACTGAAATCTTTGTAATTCAATATATTTAACTGATTAGTGGGAGCAGTTTGATGGAAATTGTCCTAAGTTGAGGATGACTGTTGGAATATAAAGGACATGAATTAAATCCCTTTGATTCTATGTAAGCACTCAGGGGAGGACCTACCTCTCCATAACTACATTTATGAACTACGGACAAAAGTGACTCTGTACATTTTCACCTACAGCTTCTAGAAGAGACCACTGAAATGCTGCTTTACTTAGGTGGTGCTCCCCACAGGGGCAGGGCAGCTTCTCTCCTGTTGGGTTCAGCTCCTGCCTGCTTGGACTAAGGGTGAGGTCAGAGCCCTGTCACAGTGAACAGACATGGAGCATTAAATAAGGAGAGTAGTTTGTGCCTTGCTATTCCAACAAGGGCAGTGAGACAAGCTCATGCTCCTGCCCACACCTCTCCAGCTGTGCTCCCTTGCATTGCTTCTGGAAGGAGCACCATTGCTGATCTCTTTAATGAACCTTCTATTCACTGCCACATTTAATGACTTGGCTTCTTTGGTGCATTTATGAAGCTCTTTATGAAGCCATGGATATAAAAATACTGCCAGCAAACTTTTAAAATGCAGTTTTTGTTAACAGCCATGTTTACCACAAGAAAACATCAGGTGGCTCAGGTAGAAACAAGCCCAGGATTTCTTTACCACAGCAGGTTTTTACATGCTGATCATGTCTGCTCTGTTCTTTGCAGCCATGGCACCCCGGATCAGACTGAGCCTTTCAAAGCCTCTCCCAACCATACGGGAAACCCACGAGGAAGCAATGGAGGATCCAAGCAGCAACCCAAAGCGTGCTGGAAGTGCTGCAGCCAGCCCAGACTCGTACTCCAGTGATGACTACATCCAATCCATCTGCCACCTTGCCAGACCCACCTTCCCAGCCCTTCTGGAAAGCAGACGTAAGGGTAAGGACAGAAAGACCCTGGAGACCCTTGAAGATGTGTCAGGTCCTCCACTGCTTGTGGGGACACAGCAGGAAAGGTCAAAGTGTAAATTGACCAATTTCATCTCCAATGTGGTGCCACTGGGAAAAGTCCCACCTGGAGAAACAGACTTTTGGTCCAGAGAGGACCCCCTGGAACAAATTTACACCAATGCAGGAAATCTTTGCTCCCCCAAGGCTTCTTCCTATGGTGAAAGTGCCAGCACTGGTTACTCTCAGTGCAATTCTTCTGTCCCAAATGGTGACCTTCATCCCACAAATCTGGAAGAAAAAACCACAGTGAAAACCAGTTTTCCGCGAGTGTTCAGTTTTCCAAGGCTTCCCTCCCCAAGACCAGTTCAGAAAGAAGCAGTATGCTCAGAGCTGAGGTGTCTCAGAAGGGATGAGGGAACAGTTTTAGGGAATAACCACAGTCAGAAAGAAAATGGCCTCATGTCCATTAGCAGTGAAGAGCCATTGGCACCCTCAGTCAGAGGGAAGGTGGTAGGAAACCCAGCCCTGCCCTGCTCTGGCAGGCAGAATTTATTCAATACAGCAGGCATAGATGAAAAAGAAGGAAGAGAAACTTCTCACTGTGACAAAAATGTCACGGGTGGTGTTCCCACTAAGCAGAGATACTTTGAGTCTTTCCAGGTACCTAAAAAAGCCACTATCCATAACTGGATTTCAGAGCACAGATGCATCTGGAAAGAAGCAAAGATAAAAGCTTGTTTGCTCCCAGCCATTGCTGAAGTGTGAAGAAGTAGCTGCTTAGAATAATTTTATTCACAAGATAAAATCACCCTGTGCTCTAGCGGCTCTCCCTAGAGTCCTCACACAGAAAACAAGGCTTGAACATGCATGTGAGTCAGGCAGACTCTTGTGATCCATCATATCCTTCATCTGTGGGCAAAGGGACAATTCAGAGTCTCATCTGCTAAGGAAACAGCAATCAGTTTTCATTTTGGAAGGGCAACAGTTCATAAAGCATCTCCTCCCACCTACTGCCTAGAACTGCCCTGAGCACGAAGAAAAGATGGAGAGAGCTGGAGAGAACACAAATCCCATCTGTGCTGGAGAAGAAGTGGGAACACTGAAATACCAGTGCTTTCCAGCCAATGCCAAGCAGCCAGATGTTGCTGTACAACATTTGGGTACAGTTATTCAGAAAGGAACCCTTTGCCCAAGGCTTGGACAGTACGAAATGCACTCCTCTGACACACACATTTACTGGGAGAGCCATCATAGATCCCTGCCTCAGCACCAGGACCCACTGGAGAGGTCATCCATTAGAGCAATAGCATAAAGAATTATTTCTTTAAAATCATAAAAAGTCTGTTATGAGGATTTGCTGCAGGGCAACATGGAGAATATTACAGCTCGTTGGGCGGGGATTTTCCTGGTGCTTACCCTGGCACAACCCTGCTCCCTTTACTCCTGGACTTATCCCTGGCAGGAGGGGAGCTGGGAGCTCTGGTGGGCATTGCTGTGCCAGTGCTGTGGCTGTTGTGGAGCCAGCTGTAAAGAAACAGGCATCGTGTTGGACTCTGCACTGTCACAGCCAGGCTGCACACCATGGGCACCCATGGGCACCCATGGGATTTGCTGCTCAGGTGTGGGAGCCACATGAGCCCACACAGAGCTCTGCAGGCTCAGAAGAGCAGCCTTGGCTGAGGGGCAGCCTAGGGATGCTGGGCTGAATGTAAAATAATAACTTGTGTTTCCCTTCATAGCTGTGCTTGTGTATTCTCACCTACCTGACCATGCTGATAATGTTGACTGAGCTTTTCTTTGTGCTGTGAGACTGAAATATGGAAAAAACAAATGTGCATGTTCCAACCATCCAGCAGACAGCATATACAAACAATTAATGTTGATGGTAATGCTACATGGGATGTCTGTAGGACAAGAAGCATTCCCAAAAGGCTGGGAGGTCCTGGCATGGGGTAGTGGGCACATGCCCAGGCCATCTCTCACTGCCACACAGAGATTTCTCCATCAGAGAAGCTGCCTTTGACACTTTCTCCTGCAGTCAGAGAAACCTCACCCACCTGTGTCTGCTGCCTGTTCTGGCTGTCTCTGTAGCCAGTCAGGAGATGTAGCTGAGAAAACTGCAAAGCAATACAAGCCTAATTATTACTACCACCAGGAATAAATGTTTTGGCACAGTGGAGAGCAGAGGGACCAGGCTGTTTGCTCAACAGCAGCTAAGATGAGAAACAGCATTGGAAAGCTGCAATTATAAAAATGCTCACAAGTGATTTCCAAACCACCCTCAAGCAGATTAAATGAAAAAGCAACTTCTACTAAGTACCAACATGAGAGTAAATATGCTCAAAGATCAAAAGGTGAGAGTGTTTGAGCTTCTCATCCTCACATCTCTTACCTCAAATATTTTTTTTCTCCTGTTGAAACTCATTAGTGCTATGGAGCTGAGCTGCGTCTCAGCTCTGTTTTTGAGCTAACCACACAGCAAGAACAGAAATGAAGGTGGCTCCAGCATTCATTAAAGCTGATGGAGAAAGTTGAACCCAGGAGGTCCCAGCCTGCTCTGCCTCCACCACACCTGTCCCTCCCTTCTCAGGTAAATGCAGGGTTTAAGAGATGCTTGTCCTCATTGCTCTGCTGTCATTTAAATTTCTCTCCATGTGAATATTTATGACTCTAATGCCTAACAAGTCTTGTGCCAACTGCATGTATCACTGCTTTCGACAGAGGAAACAAATAAAATCCTTCCATCCAGTTGTTGCTTCCATTCTGCATTCCACAGGGAATTGTTTTTAGTGCTGGGCTGATCCACAGCACATGGGCTCTGACTTGCCATGCAAACATCTTTTCACTCTACCGGGTCACCAAAGGCCTTCACACCTCACCCCTTTAGCAGCTGCTCCCCAGGACTGTGATTCCTTCTCAGCTGCCACTGAGAATCCTGTAAGTCTCTACACTTACAGGATTCTGAGCTGTAATCCTGCAAGTCTCTACACCCATGAACCCATCACCTTTTCAGAGCAGAGAGGCACAGCAGCAGATGAGAGCTCAACCCAGGACACACTGGGAAAAGCCTCCAACTCCTCTGATGTAAGACTGGGAGTAGGTTGTGGGGGCTGGGCTCAGAGCTGGGGACATTTAAAACTACAGTGTTAGTTCCAGGTTTACTCAGCAGCAGCTGTTCTGTGCCTATGGAGCACCAGGAGTTTGGAATTAGGTGCAGCCAGGTTTGGAGAAATGAAGCTTTGGACTGAACAGACTCTTTCTGGAGAATGCTTTTTCTTTAGTCAAAACTAAGATTCTACTCAAGAAACTAGGTTTTGCAAGAAGAGCCAATGCTGCTGGGATGCAGCAAAGATGGGGGCAAAGAGACATGAGCAAATTAGAGTCACAGAAGTGGCAAGGCAGGAAAGGGAGGAGAGAAATGTGGGGCTGGTGGTGCCAGTGGGTGAGCAGGGCAGCTCCCAGCAGGAGGGGGATGCTGGGTGGCAGGGCCAGGAGCCCCAGGAGCCCCAGGATGAGGAATTCCAGCTGTGTAATAGAAGCTGGGACAGGTAAGAAAAGAAAAGCTGGTTTAACACAGGACAGAGAAAGCAGATAGGGAGGGAAGTTTCTATTCAGGTTAACTTAAATCCTGCTTTGAAAAGTCCTCACCTTCTTCCCCGTCAGCTCTATTGGAAATGACCATCTCGCTCCTTGTGAAATCACTGCACCATTAAATATGCACCAGTTCCCTGGATAAGGCAGTTCTGCAACTCTACATCACCCACCTGCTGCAGGTGTACTTTGGGCTGGTTCAAGGAGGGGATGGGGATTGGGGCAGCCTTGTCACTCCCCTGTCACAGCCTCTCTGCCTCCCAGCTGCTGAGGGAGCCTGCAGTCCTACCAAAGGAAAAGAAATTGGATGCTGTTGGGTGGGATAATGTGGCCTGTAGTTACATAGCAGTTTTCTCCCTGTGCACCCCATGGATGCACACTGGGGCCATCAGAAAATGCTCCCTCTCAGTTCCTGTCTGCAGAACAGCCCCTGAGGAATCACTGGTCAGGATAAGCCTATAGAAGTTTCTGCCTGTTCAGAAATGCTTCCAGACAAGAAAGAAAACCTTATCTAGGAATTTAGGTCACAGAGAGAGATAAAAGCTGTGCTGCTTCCGTGGCCCATCTCATGGCAGGCTCTGCATTTGAAGACACCGGCAGAAAAATCTCATTTATTGAAATCACCAGAACTGCCAAAGGGATTTGGATTAATTTGAGTGGGGAATTGGTATCCAAATCCCATTGGCAGCTTTCAGTCTCAGACTTCACATCCAGTTCACAGGCAGACTGTGAGCTAACATGGCAATTTTGCTTGCATGATCATGCAGCCTCTTCCTGCTGCAAACAGTAAATGCATTTGGACACAGAAAATCACGACCAGAATTTACAAACCAGAGATGGCAAGGCAGAAAGAAAACTGTCCCACTCTTTCCTCAGATTCCTGTCTTTTAAACGACAAAGATTTCATCAGCTGAAAAAGCAAAGGCGAGGAAGCAGGAGTCTCTCTGGTGATCTGACCTGTGCAGTGCAGGAGCTGCTCAGGAACTCCTGCAGCACAGAGAGCCCCCCCAGCCAGGAGGGACCTTTCTGTGCCCACACAGACAGCCAGCAAGAGAGATGCTGATAAACTGAAACACGAGCCAGTGCAGCATGATTACAGACAGGGACACGCCATGGATGGGACGAGCAGGAGCAGATCTGGGGGCTGCACACAAACAGGGGGATGCTGGAGGGGTGTGAGAAAGGTTAGCAAAATCAGTTTCTAAAAAGGTCTTTAACTCTGAAATTAGGATTAAAGCAGCTATCTTTAATTTCAGAAAAAAATCCAACTCTTGAAGCTCTAAGGAGAACTTAAAGCTTCCACCTTTTAAGGAGATCAGACCTGAGCCCGAGGCAAAATGCAGGATGGCTCAGCTGAAAGCTGGGGCTTTGTGGGTGCTGCTTCAGGCTTTCCCTCTGCCCTAAAGTGCCTGCATTTGGCCCTAATTGCTCATTGAAGACATTTCTTAATTAACTTTGAGCCTTCCTAAGTGGCGACTCACTTCATTTATCATAGTGCAAAATGAAGTTAAACTGCATTTAGTGACTAAGCAGGAATCCCTTAGCTTTGAATGAAACCTTGACTGAACCATCAGCAACGTGATTAATGGCAAAGTGTTTTTGTATTTTCCATTTGCATCTGTAACCGTGGGCAGAAGAGAGCTCTGAAATGACGGCTGAAAGCTTTACTGCTTGTGTTTGAAGAGCCAGGACTTTCAGGCACAGCTCTCTGCCTTGCTCACCAGGGCCCACATGTGTTTTGTGGCTGGCATCACTTACTGTGGGTCACAGTTGACAGCAAGGATGACCCCTGAAGTGCCACATCATGGGCTTGTGGCCTTTCCCAGTGCTCAGGGATTCTCAAGTATAATCTAATTTGCTTGACAGGAGCTAGAGCTGATGCAAAATACATGTTGTGTAAATAGAGAGATATTGTTCCTGGTAATTGCAGCCTTCCTGGAATTAATGGTCCTGGAGGCAATGCTTCCTAGGACTGTTGCAAAGAGCTGTAGAAAGACTGGGCATTTTTAGAATACCAGCTTGTTGCTACATAAAGTTTGACCAAATGCCATTTAAATCAAAGGGAGCCTTTAAGTGCTTTGGAATGGGCTTGTAATGGGAATAATTTTCTTCTGCGTTTAAAGCATAGATTTCTAATAGCAGCTGATGAGGAAAATAAAATTATTAGTTAATTTGCGTATATTAGCACTGTATCAACTGTTTCTTGTCTTTGCTTCTAAATTAACCTAGCTGAAAGCCCAACAGCCTAAGCCCAACAGCCTGCTGTGAGCTTAGCAAAAGCTGTGTAAACCACAAGGCTTTATCTGCCCATGCCTCACACACCTGCCGTGGCTTTGTCCCTCAGGATCAGCAAATCCCTGCTCTGCAGAGCGGGTGGTCACACACGGGGAGAGCAGAGGAGCCAGCAGGGACACTGCCACATCTCATCTGGCAGCACAACGTGACATTTGCAAGTCAGCTGTGCTTAGCTGAATGTTTTGTTATTTTTTCCTGGATGGTGAGTATGTGGGAGAGAAAATGAGGTGCTGGGTTGCTCTCTGAAATTCTCTGCAAGGAGGCTGTAGCCAGGTGGGTGTTGGTCTCTCCTCCCAGGTAACAAGTGGCAGGACCAGAGGACCTGGCCTCAAGTTGTGCCAGGAGAGGTTTACATTAGGTATTGGGAAAAATGTCCGGATGGTTTGTCAAGCCCTGGAACAGGCTGCCAAGGAAAATGGTGGAATCACTGTCCCTGGAAGTGTTCAAAAAACATGTAGTTGTGGCACTTGGGAACACGGTTTAGCAGTGGGTTTGGCAGTGCTGAGCTGAAGTCAGTGATCTTAGAGGGCTTTTCCAACCTTAATTATTTTATTTTATGTTCTTATATCTTTCCAACTCACTCAATGAGCACTGGCTGAGCTCTACCAGCTCAGCTTCAGAACAGGGAGATGGCACATCTCAAGCATCCAGGCTCCAAAGCAATTACACAAGAAATACCAAATTTGCTCCAGATGTTCTTCACATTCCCCCTCAGGTCGTGCTACAGAAGCATCAAAAACTACACAGAATAAATCACGACTTTGGCTCACAAATGCCCTTCATGATTGTTTAGCAGAGCCAGCCCCCCACCAGGCCCTGTGGAGCTGGGGGCTATGTAAATTCAGAGTGGCCATCCCTTGCTGAGCCCACAAGCCATTCCAGCCTCATTAGTGGGATGAGTTGGGAGCTTCAGATTGAGGTTGATTTGCACAAAGAGCAAAGGAACCTGCACATGGTCCTTGCTCACAGAGCCAGCTGTGGAAAACAGCAAAAATATAACTGCTTTTTAGGGGAAGCAAATACAAACACAGGCCTGATCATGCCCAGGTTAGAATACAGAAACATCCAGGTCCTGCTTCAGACCCAATTTAGGACAGACGAGTGTCTAACAACTGGCACTGTCTGCAGGTAAGAAGAGTTTGGTGGTACAAATATTGCAGGTGAGTCCCTGCTCCTGCCAGAAGAGCTGACAGGGATGGGCCACAGTGGCTGCACCTGGGACTCTGCTGCTGCTCCCAGCCTCTTTCAGTCCCAGCTCTCTCCAAAGCATCACTACAGCTGTTCCTTCAGGCACTACAAGGTGACATAAAGAACAGCTAGGCTGTGGTGACATTTGAGCTGCTTAGTCAATGTTTAGCTTTCCTTCAGGTGTGCTGGGGTGTGAGGCATCCCCAACCCTCGGGGGATGGTGATGTCCCTGCCTCAGATGCTGAATTCTGAGCTGCCCCTCCATGCTGCCTCTGCTCAAGCCCGGTTTGCTGGAACAAGGGCACTCAGACAACAACACAGCCTCCTTGCCGTGCAGGGTCAGCTCCTGGAACTGATTGCTGCAGGATGTCAACAAGATAAAATCCAGCAGGATTCAAGGGAGGATTAGACAGTCCTGTGATCAGGAACATTTATGCAATGCTAACTGGGTCAAAGAAATACAAGAGAAATTCAGTGTTGTGCTTCCCTGAAGGGCTGAGATGGTACCAGCTGGGTTTAGAACAGATTCCTCCCCACCTCCCTTTTCCAGTCTTTTTATAGCAACAAGCAAATAGCAAGATCTATTGCAAAGTGTCTTCTCTTCCCATGGAATAATAAAGCATTGCCTGCTCTAGGAAGTCCTTGAAACCAAAGTGACAACTGATCCATGCTACAGAGCTCAGCAAAACCCTCCCCTTGTTATTTTAAATACAGAAAATGGAAGTTTCCTTTCTCTGCTGCCTCTAAGCTTCAGATCAACAATTTCTCAAGAAGGGAATGAATCACACAATAAACTCTCTGCAGATGAGCTGCTTGTGACTCCACCCTGGAACTCTTTTCTAAGCATAATTAACCAAATTAATTATGTAACTGTACAATATTGTCAACTAGAAAAACATGTGGGGTAAATAGCTGGATCCAGAAGCCAACAGTGGTATTACAGGGAAACGTTGGGAAGATAATGGGAGTGATGGTTTCCACCACCAAAGAGAGCAGAAGAGATTGGGTCTTGCAACAAGGAAAAAGAGGAGCAAAATCCTCAGGATTTGGGAATAGAGTTCACTCTCCAGGTTGGCAGATACTGCACCAGGTGCTCCAAGGTGGGACTTGCCATGGAGGTAGAAGGTGGAGGCTGGGGCAGCCAGTATAACCTTTTCCTAGATTTTATTTTTCAGTAGAAATATGCTGACAAACATCCATAATCTCTGCACATTTTTCTGACATGTAAAAGGGCTCCTGGCACAATTGGCCAGCAGGCACAAGGCACAGCATGTGACAGCAAGGGCAGTGCAGCTGCTCTGAGCACATCAGTTCACTTCATTAAATTTCACTGTCTTCAACAACAGGATTCTGAGAGAAAAGTCTCACTGAGGGTAATGCTGGCAACAGAAAATTACCTGGTGATCTCAGACAGGCAGCAGAAATCTTTGGATTCTGTGCCCAAAGACGAAGCCTCCTTCCTGTAGTCCATTGCAAAGGAAAAAGGCTAGAAAGGAAAACATGTCAGCATTTAAACATCATCTCATTATGCCTGGCAAAATTTGTGATGCTCATTGTATTCAAAATTTTCGTAGTATCATAGAGTGGTTTGATAAACATCATCTTTTCCAACTCCTGCCATGGGCAGGGACACCTTCCACTAGATCAGGTTTCTCCAAGTCCCATCCAACCTGACCTTGAATATTTCGAGGGATAGAGCAGCCACAGCTTCTCTGGGAATCTTTGCCAGGGCCTCACAGGGAAGAACTTCTTCCTAATACCCAGTATAACCCTGCCCTTTGTCATTTTGAAGCCACTCATTTTCATACATGCTGCCAAAACTGATGAAGAAACAAACCCTCCCCAAACTGCCCCAACACATTTTCTTGCATTTAATACTAATTCTAGAAATTTAATTTCAAAAGGAAATTAAAAATGTTTTGTTTCCCTTTTCCCTGTTCTTCCAGAAATAGCAATGGCTAATATGGCTTCTCCCACTTTGTCAGACTCCAAGACCTGTAGGGGCTGTGAGGTCCCAGCTATCAAACCAAACATTATTAAGCCTTTATTAGACTTCTTAATTAGCCTTTATTAGACTTCTTTCCTTTCTCATCAACACTATGAAGCACCACACTTACATGGTAGTTTGTCACACATTTGTTTTTTTTTTTTAGAGAAGTGGTTTTTGATTGGACCACAATAAAACAGCTAAGACTCATAGATTTTACTGCTCCTGGTACAAGTACTCACATCCTGACCCACACGAGCTCCCAAGGTCTCTCAGCTCCATTGTACTTCAACAGACATCACAGATTTATGTGTCTGTATGGATCAGAACTTTTGCAGATGTATTTAAGAAGTCACTGCTCTCAGAACCTTGTACAGAGTGTTCCAGGCCATCAGTACAGTACTTTTAACACCACTATGAAAGTAAAGCACTGCACCACATGCACTCCTTTTCCTGGGGACAGGAGAGATCCAACCCACCTGACAGACTGAAGGGACATGGTTCATTCTGCTGTGGAGAGGAGCTCCAGGCAGGACAAGGCCATGTACCCTCTGTACCCTCCTCAGACCATCTGATCTGCCTGAACGCAGAGCAGTTTTACCCTTGCTAACGTGCCTCAGCTCATGGGATCAGATTCTCACCTGCAGGGCAAGAGGGAGTAGAACCAATCCCAGAGTCCAAGCTGGGGACTGCAGGTATGACCTGCTTCACCACCCAGACACCCAGGACCTTCAGCTGGCTGCTGGCTTTTGGAATTATTTCTGCTTTCTCTAGAATGGGAATCATTCCTACTTAGAGGAAGAAGATTCATAGGATTAGCCAAACACATAAGAAAAAAATAATATATAGAAACAGATTTTTCAGAAGCAGCAAAGAATCACAGAGGTAAAAGAGGAACTTGTGTTGCAGTGCCAGGTGGTTCTTTATTCATTTCACCAGCTCCTACAGGACATGAGTAATACACAATACTTACAATAAAATGTAAGGGAAAGGCTGGCTGACTCCTGAGGATGATGTAACAAGTTGAAACTGCAGTTTTCACACCATCAAATTGAAAGCTTAATTAAATTGTACAGCCACGCCAGAGACTTGGCATTGGACTCAGCAAAAAAGCAAACTCAGTTCACTGGAATGTGAATCCTTGTTGGGTACCACAGGTCAGACACT
This sequence comes from Acridotheres tristis, assembly GCA_037013685.1. NCBI lineage: Eukaryota > Metazoa > Chordata > Aves > Passeriformes > Sturnidae > Acridotheres > Acridotheres tristis. Next base: position 7,575,551 of record CM072900.1, read on the forward strand.
GCCCTCACGCCTGCAGGGCTCTGGGGGGTTAGGACAGGTCTCAGGGAAGACAGGCTGTTCTACATGCACATGTGGTAACTGCATTTTCTGTACTCCTGATTATGTTTTCCCAGTGAAAGCCCAGTGGAGTCAATGGAAAATTTCGTGTTGGCTGTTTTGGGCCAAGACCCAAATTTCTACCTTTTGTTCATCTCCCTTCTCCCTCACTGGTCTGTGGATAAATTATTCCACCTGAGGGAGAAAATTTTACACAGAGTAATCCCAATCCTTCCTGTAGTCTATTACCTCAATTTACCCCAGAAATACTCCTAGGTTACTACCTGCAAGCATTAGCAGGCATATCCCCCACTTACAAAGGGGTACAGCCTCAGACAGAGCTAAGGCTCTAAGAACCTTCAGCTGCCTCACACACCAACTTAAAACACTGCAAAGGACATGAAAATACATAAATTTGTGAAATCAGAAACTGAAAATCAAAGAGCAGTTGAAGGAAAAGCATGTTTGATTTGATCTTGTCTCACTGGGTAATGCATGTAGAGTTTTACCGGGTGTAGTTGTTATTATTCACTGGAAAATGGGCCAGCCATTAATCCAGCACTGCCAAGCCCACCATGTCCCCAGGTGCCACAGCTAAACATCTTTTAAATCCCTCCAGGGGTGGCAACTCCACAACTTACTTCTCTGGGAAGCCTGTTCCAATGCTTAACAACCCTTTCCATGAAGAAATTTTCTAGGGGAATCTAATACCCAAACTAAACTTTTCCTGACAGATCATTTCCTCTTGTGCTGTGGATGGTTACCTGGGAGAAGAGACCAACCCCCACCAGGCTACAGCTGTAGAGTGGGGTGAGGTTTCCCCTGAAGCTGTTTTCAGAGGTATTAACCAAGGCAAATATTCACTATCTCCCTTGGTTTCCTTTGCACAGTAACCTGTAATTCATCTTTCTGAGCCTGCAGCAGCTGTTCCATGGCTGGCAGCACATGTACCCCAGGATGTACATGAGTGCACAAGAGTGGCAAGGACTTGGTTCCCAGCACCACGCTGGCCATGAAGCACTCTCACAAACCACTGGAACCTGGCATGTTCCCAGTGACCAGAAAACTGCAGAGAAAACCTAAACTAGGGGAAAAAAAAGTGTAGCTTAATCAAGTGACTGATGTGTTACTCCAATCTCTGAGGTCACTAAAACCCAGACGGGTATGTATGTTTTTATTTTCTGTAGTGTGTGCTCTTTTATGATAAATATATAGCATTTTAAAATAAATCAGTACTGTCCACTGATACACTAGGAAGATTTGACCAAAACGTACTGCCTTACCTTTTAAAAACTGATAATCTATGAGAACACTAGGCTTATTTGGAATAAGAAAATATTCAAGTGTACCAAAGATCCCTATTAATAGCTTAATTAGATTTACTGCCTTCCACACAGAATAAGGGAACATTTAGAGAGTAAACCATTACTGCCTTTGGGTTAGGAAGGATGAAAAGCAAGAGAAGTGCTACCTTTAGTGAAGTATGGCTTTTCCCAAGAGGTTACTTCGTGTAGCTGGCATAGTCTTTTCCTTTCCACTTACCTTTTTCTCTTTGGGCTCAATTCCACAGGTTTAAGGTTCCTCTACTTCAGCCAGTGCCAGTAGAAAAGACAAGTCACACTGTCAACTGCTTTGATTTGGGAGATTCTCACCTTAGAATGCCCAAATCCAACTTTTTTTCCATCACTGAAGAGCCAGTAGACATAGGGTATGAAGGACCAGTAACCAGAGTCTGTCCAGAGAAACTGTGTAGTCAAATCTATTAAAATAGCTCCAGTTATTTTACTGCAAGTTAAGCAAAGACAAGATTTCTTTGACCTGGCTGAGGATGGCAGGACATAGGCTCAGTTCAGTCCTTTGCCATTGAGGGAGAGATGTGGTTTTCTCTCTACATTCTCTGACAAGGACACTGGCCTCTATTAATTTTGGCAGTTTCCCTCCAAACAGCTCTTCCCTTACTTATTGTCAGGTTTGCAGTTAATATTTAGGAGCTTGTAAACTCCAATCTGGAACCATGTAACAACTGTACTCATCTGAAAACATAACATTAAATAGATTAATGCAACAAGGGAAGGGCCTACTGAATGATTTTGTCAACAAGGACCAAGAAGGACCTTTTCATCCCCATCGTGACAGCTGGATTTATAAAACTGGTATTAATTGGCATGGATGTTACCAAACCAACTGCTGCCACTAAAAAAGGTTCATCCCTGGGCCTGAATTCCTACAAATATTCTTCAGAATAATTCTACAGACTACCCTTTGTGCAAGGCACTGAAATAGGTTCAAGCTGTCTGCAGCTGAAGTCTGTGTTTCCCGCACCATCTAGTGGCAATCCTGCAAATGTGATGGGAATTAACATCTCACCCAAGAGACAAAACAAAAAAGAAATCATAGCTAGGCCTGCAACGGACCCATCACACTGCTGGGAATTTACAGCTGCTTCAGGAGAGCACATTTTAAACCTAGAAACAAGCTGAACATTCTGGGGCCTGTGGTATTTGTGGGAACACTGAACTAGATTAATTTACTTCGTAGCAAAGCAGCACCAACATACTGAACGTGGGCTCTGAGGAGGGCAGTGGTGCCAGGAGAGGCATTGGGTGCTTCAGTGCCCCACACACACAAGTGTGCTCAGGTGTCTGATGGTTCCTGCTGCCAGTGCTGGGAACATCACACCAAACATGGTGAGGTTGCACCACTACAGACACTGAGACATAGGCAGCCACAGAGAAAGAACCGGGTATGAAAACAGACCAATGCCAAGAGTTTGCTGAATCTCATTCCTGAAAAAGAAGTTGAAAAACTCTTCACTTTGTTTCCCTCCCACAGTAAATTGAGTATTCAAATACCTTCCTGCTGTCAGATCCCAAGTCTACTTTGTACTTCTGGAACAGTAAGAGAAGGAAGGAGTGGGGTCTACAGGACTGAGACAAAACCTCCACTGCACGACTGACCTGGAAGGTCAGAGGATGGCCAGCTATGAAGACAAGGGGTTGAGCTTTGAGTAGGTTTGGACAGGGTTCTCCACAAGCTCTGGAGGCATTTCTGATCATGCCTTCACTTTGCAATCCAAACCCAAGTGACTGGATCAGATTTCTAGTGTGCAGCTCCCAAAAGCAGCAGGAACCACAGCAAGGTCTTTCTGAGATTGTCACATTCCTTATGCTTCCATTATACCCTTCACACACTTCACTCACTTTGGCTGTGACTCTTGAGGAGGAGCTTTATGAATCAAGTTAAAATATGAATTAGACTTCAAGAAGGTTTGAAACAGATACTGGATTTATTGGTCAGCTATGAGTAGGAAAATACATTGGTAAAGAAAAAGAAGACCCTGTATATAAATATAATACTAACTAGTTAAAATTTGACCAAGAAGAAAGTTCCACTGAAGAGAACAGTAAAAGCCCTTGTTTACCATCAGACCATATTCAGTTTCCCATTTATCTTATTGAAGAGCTGCCTATAGACAAATGCAACATTCTTTGAGCTTAGTGCAGATAATGTGCTGGTTTTTGTTACATGAATGGTAAACAAGAGTTAGTCCAGTGCATTACACATTATACAGAAGTACTGTGAATAAAGACTAAGATATTCTATTTTAGACACTACTTAAACATACCAAGACACTTACGTGTTACAAATTTATGCAACCAAAAGAAAAGAATAGCAGTTAACATACTAAAAAATACTGTGTCTGGCTGGATGAGAAAGGCTTTGCTACTGAAGCGGTTAACTGAGCTTTTCAAAGTTTTACAGTGTAATTAGTTTTCTTTTCCCCCCTCCCCCACAATGGTGTTGCAATTATTTTGTCTTTCATGCAGGTTTTGCGTGGTTGAAAAAGCAAAGCATAAGCTATTTTCTGAGCCTGCTATAAAAAAAAAACCAACAAAGAACCTTGAGAGATTTGCTGAAGTTACATCAAAGATGCATACAACGTCCTTAAAATCAGTTCAGTCAAATACTAGCCAGATTTACCTTTAATTTAAAGCTGCAAAAAGGACAAAATAATTACAGCACACACCAATTTATATGCTCTTTCCCCCCCTACTTGTGTTATGTTAAAAGCAGTAACTTGTCGTATTAGTCTTGCACTCTAAACAATCGTTTTAGTTAAGGGTGTAGTTCAATTTACACTTTGACACCCAGAACTCTTGGTAAATGTAAATAAAACTAGACAAGATATGGCAGAGTGTACTTTAAGTGGAAAAAAGCCTGGTCTTACCTAAATAAATCCTTTCAACCCCAAGGATGTTCTTTGACTTTTGCTGTATGTGCTTTTACAACAAGAACACTGAAGGTACATTATGGCAACACCCAAAACCACCTTGAATTAAAAATATTGCAAATAACCATTTCATGTTAAAAACTATGAAGCAAACATTTTGATTTTTTGAAGACACGGTTTATTGCCTTATTCTATCTTATAGCTGGAAATTGAGTCTTTTGAGTTAGATTTGTTTGACACAAGAATGTATTTTCTTTGAAAGATTGTTTGACAAAGTTTATCTCAGCTCTGTTTTGGTGTCATCTGGTCTTTCCCTATTTTCAAAATATTTCTCCTTCCTTCCTTCCTTCAGCCCCTGAGTCACAGCTGCAGTCCAGTTAAAACCCAGTGAAGTCAAAGGAGTGTCTTCAATGGATTCAGAGGGTTTTCAATCAGGACCTGAATGGACTACTATAAAAGCTGGAGGAAATGGTTATTCAAATGGACCCTTAGACCATAAGGTGACTAAGCAGGAACAGTTGTGTCTCCAAAAGCACAAGGGGCCATATTTTCACATGCTGTCATAAATTCAAATATCTTTTAAGACTAAGCAATAGAGGAGAACACATACTGGATAAAGCTCAAACCTTTAGAATCTAACAAGTGCACTCAAGCTCCAGCATCTATTAAAGTAAATTATCCCCCTCTAAAAAAATACAAAATGAGTAAGTGCTTCCCTTCCCCTTCTGTAAAGCTTTCTGGACTCCTTACACAATCCAGATATCAGAAAAGAAAAATAGTTTGCTTAGTCTGACAAGCTAAATTGGCTCATCATTACTGGAAATTGTCATGATGTACATTACCAAGACATCATTAAGGAAACATGAGTAAAACACCTTTTATTCACACTTTACAAAAAAACCCCAAAAAACAAACAGAAAAAAAATAACACTACGCATTAAATCTACTACAGCAATACTACCAGCATTTCAATGTACTGATTATAAACTGGACATGTTTGGTGTTTTTACAACTAAAACCAAAACAAGACAACCCCAAGAGATCAGGTCCCAGACAAGGATTCAAGATCAAAATTTCTCATATTGAAATTTTAAAATCTACATTTTACACATCCGAACTGTTTGTAATTTTTACTTTGAGCTTAAAACAGAACGGTTTGAGCACACTTGTGTGCTACTTTTCAATAAAATTTTGAATCGTTATTACCAATTCATTCTCTTATATATAAAAAATTCATAATATTTAGAAAGTTTTCTCTTAATGCTCAGTGTCCTTTTGCTTCCCTGCCCGCAGCTGAAACAAAAGCTGTTTAAGACCAAGCTCTATCTCCATTATTAATTTTTACTTTTTTTTTACATTTATTATTCAAGTTTATTTATTAGTTTAAGGAGATGATGAATTCTCCCTTTTAGGATACAAATAGACAAGGTAAATTTGTAAGCTGTTATATACTTGGCTTCATGACACAAATGGCACTGAGGGTACACTATAACTTCGGTCTTGCTTGACACTTTAAAATAAGACTTGGTCACTTTAAAATATGATCTGAAGAATTGTCTTTGGGACCTGTATTGAAGATGCATTTATTTTACACTGCTTCATTAATAGAAAATGTAGGGCTAGGTTTTTATCTTCAAGGAATTATACTTTCAGAAACTGAGGAACACACAAACGAAAGAGAATCCACATGATAGTAACTCTTAGTGGGAAAAACGGCACTGTGCAATGACACTGAAAGAAGCAGTGCATGGGCATTAGAAGCTAGAAACTGTGTACCCATAACCTGAACATGTTCCAAAGTGTGATATTCAATGCTTCATAAAGGAAAAAAAGATGCCACAGCTTATACAAAAGTATCTTCATAAAATTTTCACAAGTGTTAACATTATTTAAAAAAATAAAAGAGGATGCACAGGATCTCTCTGCATGCACAGGCAGTGCTAGTTGAGAACAAATTTAAGCAGGCACAGTGGAGATAGGACAAATATTTAAAACAGAAATGAAGAAGCTGTACACAAGTATCCCTAGATTTTACTTCAAAAGTTAGAGATGAGAAAAATGTCTGAGTGTGTACACATCAGCAATAATTTTCAATCCATACAGGTCTACTTATATTCACTGCTCAGCTTATCTGTTCTGCGAGAACTCTATGCCTCTTTTTTTTTTATCAGAAATATAATGTATTTTGTTATCTCTGTAAGATATTAAGATTTTATAGGTTTGGATTTTGAAAGCAACGTTCTCAATGGAACATAAAAAGTAGTATAAAAGGGCTAACGAAACCCTAACAGTGCAAATCATTAGCAGAGAAAACCTGTGACAACCTCTTTTATACGCTGGCCTTTATAACACATGAAAACAGATAAAAATTTAGCCTTAGTTTACAATACAATCATTTTCCAAATCTGATTTTTCTTTTTTTTTTTAAGTACAAAATCTCATAAATCAGGTTTTCTGTTGTTCATATACAATCAATAAAGGCTAAATTCAAATTCTATATTTTACAAACAAGTCTGAAAAAGGAGGGAGTGAAGTACGGAGAATGTTCTGTGGATGTTCCTACTGGCCTCAAAAAAGTAGTGCTACAGATAACTGTGCAAAGAGAATACACTGTATAACAATTCCCTATTTCAAGGCATGAAAATGTCACGTTGGAGAAAAGAAACAGGAAGGTTAATTGTAATGTATTAAAGAAAGGTGCAAATGCACCAATCGCTGTGGAACAGTATACAAAGTATATTGGGCTCAGAATTGTGTCTGTTGATAGCACCTGGCTTTTACTATGTCTTTAGCAAATAATTAAGATTTAAGATTAAGATTATTAAGAAAAAAAATCCCTGTTGGCCATACCTCACTCCTCTATATTCAGATTTTACAATTGTACAAGTTAGATTGAGGTTGCCCTCTAAAATGTATTTGACTACCTCCTGCCAGGGAGATGGATTCCATTTACAGGAGGCAGGAAAGGCAGCAAAAGCTCCAGTTGTGCAAAAAGTGAGAAGTGGTCAGAAGGGATAAGTGGATGTGGACAACCACTTATATTGTTCTCTATTAACCAATGATGATCCAAAGGTCCAAGAATGCCAAGTATGTTTAGCTGAGGTTTAGAGTAGAAGATGTAATCAATAATACCCTAAAACAAGAGGGGAAAAAAAAAGAGCACTGTTAGTATTTATTCTTGTCTCAAGTAATTATTCCAAACAAGAGGTGAGCTCAGTGTTACAAGTAATGAAATATCCCATTCCTTCTCTATAGTATATCACAATTTAGGAGATTTCTTCCTATATCCAGTGGGATGCTCAATATAGATTAGGAAAACAGAAGGAAAGGCCACCCTTTATCACTTCTGCTGTGCTTTTGTAGGTTTCAATTTCTAACCTCCTACAGAGCTTCAAATCACATTTTGCAGATTTTGAAGAGGAAAAAACCAATCTTTGTTTTCCTTGGGCAACAGAGAACTGAGACTCTTCCAGAAGCCACATGGATTATTTCACTATTATTGACAGCTTAAGTGCCCCTGTCATTTAGCTTGGAGTATCAAAACAAACTCTTACTGTTTACAGGTAAGGTTAAGAGCATCCCAACTCTTGTAAAGCTATTGCAAGTTATTAAAAAGAATAAGATGGTTTCTAGGAGACTGAAGTGTTGGGCATAGTTTTGCTATGTTTTAAGTATAAACTTGGTGAACTTAGCTACACGGATTAACTTATGTAACAACTTCATAGAGCAAATCACACTAGTTACACTTGAAAATGGGAATCTTTTCCAAAATAAAAGCACGTCCTTACCTTGAAGTCAAATGTGTAATTTGTATAAGGCATTAGACCATTCTCATAGGCACTCTTCAACTTGAAACCATGTGTAATTCTTCCATTTGTTGTCCCATTTTTTCCATTACAGCTGAAGTTAGTAAGACTTTCATTGTATCTCAGTTCCTTAAAATCTTTGTGGTTTGTTTCCACTCCACCAGTGCTCAAGTACTCAACAACACCTGAGGAGACACATCACAAACAAGAAGGTATTAACATTCAGCAAATAAGTGTGTGGAAGTACTTGAAAGGAGACATACAACTTTAGGCTTCATATAACCAAAACCTTAACAATACACAGTACAATCAACAGTAGTTCTTTTAAAATACTGCAGGGCAGTGTGTATCAAGAGCAAATGTCACCTAGAACAAAGAGACATACTTTGATTAGAAAAAATGAGGTTAATAAGGCATAGATTGGGAAGGGGAAGATGAAAAAAAATCAGAAGTAAAATTCTATCAATGCTAGTTACTGACTGCCTCTTCTTGCTTTTATGCTCAGGTCCTGCCATTCAATGTTATTCAGCTAAAGTGTTGCAAAAAAGCCAACTTCTGGAACACTACTTCAAAAGAAGTTAACTTTAAAGAGGCTGCAAAGCCAAATCGATTAGATTTGTGTCATAGAAACTATGATTGTGCCTCAATTTCAGAATAGCTGTGTTAAAGTTCTGGAAGGTAAAAGAAGTAGTTAAGTTGTTCTGAAGACACAACCAGACATGTGAACTAGTCATTGCAATCAGCACTAGTGAAACTGGCCTTCCTGGGATCGAAAATAATCCCATTTCCATTACTGCTGAGCAATAACTGCTCCTTAAAACCCTAACAGATGTTAAGAACTGCCAAGACGAAGCCAGAAGGAAGGTGACCAGGGATGGAGATGATTGTACTAAACAACCTGCAGCAAGAAGGAAGGATGGCTCTTGAGTACAGCACTGGGTGGGTACCCGAGCAAGCAAGGTGGCAGTCATTGAATGTGTTCTCTTCTTGCATTTATAAAGTTGCTACCAAGTCAAGAAACAAAGTCCCATGTTAGTAAATAGTTCTGGAAAGTCCCCTTCTGATGGGGATGTATTGAATTTTTGAAGTTCTAAAACATGACAGAAAACGATTGTATGGTAGCAAATTTAAAGGTAAAAAATTATCTTTTCACACTTAAAATTAAGAAAACTGAATTATCAGCAACACACTCACGTTTCCAGTTATTTCTGGAAGACATTTTAAAATACAGAAACAAAGAGGGAACAAAATCACAGTGGAAATGCTTCTGAAAGACCAGACACAGTTTTACTACAGCAAAGTCAATAAAGTCACTCACAAAGGAAACAGCTGTCTCCTCCTTCTCTTCCCTTAGCACCTGTGGAGCTTATATTATTAAACAATGCATTCTCGAAATGGAAAAACTTAAAATTGTTACACACTTAAAACAGTCTAAAGAATAAGAAACAGAACTCTTACCTGAGTCTGGTAGAGAATTGAGATCTGCACACAGTACAAGTGGAATGGTTCCAAGTTCTCCCGAAACACCAGGTTTGAGACTACGAGAAGCTTTATCAATAATGTTCTTTACCTCGGACAGGAACATCATAGTCTGAACCAGCTTCACATCAGAATAATCTGGGTCCCAATGCATATGTGCATTAGCTACAAGAACTAGCTGCTTTTCCATCCCGAGATGTGGCTTTCCAGCTAAAATTTAAAATCAGTTATTTATTTAAAATCAGTCAGCAATAGAAAACACTGTTACAGAAATTTAAACAAAATGTTTAAGGGGACAAAAAAAAAATATACCAGTATGACTTCAAGAGGGTTAATACCATTTGAATGAAGAGGGTCAGATAACTCCTCTTACATTTAGCAAGTGTTTTAGTTGATATAAAGCATTAGGAATTATATTTCACATTCAAGACCACTAACAGACTATCTTGTTACATGTAACGCTTTTGTATTCACTGAAAATTAACATAAGTAATGGATAATCCTAATTACAGGCAAATAATGTTTTTCTAAAATATTACAGCAGCTTTCCTCAGGCTATGACAGCAAACAGGCTCTGTTCATATCTTATTAGGCAGCAAGCTCTGAATTCTAAGTTATCCATATTTTAAGTTACTTCTCTTGCAAGAAGTGTTTCTTAAAAGGCTTGTTTGCTACAATCTGAATTAATAAAATATCATTTGGATAAATATAACACAGGTTGAGTAGGTTCCCACTGTGATACTTATAAAGCCAATTTCCATTTCCTAAATTAAGAATGACAGGGCAGAACAGGTCTATAAGCATGACAGTAAAGAAAATAAGTTAGAATGATGCAGACACATGATCCAGATACACACAACTAACACCACCTGATTCTTTGATACTTCTACATAATTTTAAGAAAAAAAACCCCAAAACCAAATAACATAAATGTTTTAAGAATGATCACTCAAACTCAAGTTTTTACATATTTTTTTTCCTTAAAAATACAAGTGGGGAAAAAAAACCCCTCATCATTTAAGCAATACGACTTTTCCCCAAAATACTCGCTGGAAATAAATTTTTCTGAACATACAATCTGCAAAGCCAAGTTTACCTGCAGAACCTAGTTTCTCTTGTCTATTAAAACGAGTAGGTTTTTTTTCATTTACAAAACACCATCTATTTTAAAAATATGTGGAATGGGACTTACATGACATTTCTATCAATTCCTTTCGCAGTTCTAACAGAACAGCTACTCCAATGTTATCTTTTGTCATAACTCTGTTCAGCATAGCCTCTGAACCTTCTGAGTTTGCCATTGCTAGTTGATTGAACTCAACAGTATGCTTTTGAACCAAAGTAAATCTGAAAGAAAAACATCATATGTAATTTTTTTCAGCAGCCAGATACAGTTGGAAATGTTATCAGTAATTCTCCTTTTAATTAAAGCTCAAACACATTCATGATGTGAAAATCTCGGCCAGTTACACAATTTCATAAAATCCTAAATTGAAATCAAGTGATATAATTTTCCTAGAAATTTTCACGTGGTTTATGGTACTTTAGTTACAATTAAAAGATTTTGTTGTGAGAGAGGTATTTTAGAAAAGTCATGCTTGTTTCTACCTTGGCATCTGTTCCTAATTCAAATATGCAGATTTAACAGAGAGGGACTAAATTTTCCAAGCCACTAAGTAGCAAACCTGGCACCTACACTTACTTGTGGATATGCAGGAATGGAGGCAAGAAGGGACATTATTACCATCACATCCAAAGTTATACAAGTGCAATATGACACAACTAGTAAGTGCTGCAGCTCTTAAATGATAAAGGTTTTTTTTACAGAAGTGTGCAGTGATACCTTGTCATTTGCTTTACCAAAGGCTAATATATCAAAAAGTGAGTATGATATGAAGCCTTATTTCAGCAATTTGGGGGATTATAAATTCCTTTACTCAAAGAAACAAAAGGCAAGAAAATTTACTTGATTTTTCATTATTTCCTTCATTTTCTATTATTACCACCATATGGTTGGGGACACTCACACTCAATAAGTGAAGGATAATTTAGTGAACTCCCAACCAGCACTGCTCAAACAGAATGAAATCTCATTCAACTCCATATTTCAAGGTTAAATTTTTTTATTGCTAGTTCCACACAGAATGATCTCTCATATAAACCAGTCTTTCCAGGGGTAGGAATGCTCTGTATGAAATCCTGCCTGGCTACAAAAGGGCAATTTAAAGCCCAACAACTGTTTGAACTACAGGCCAACCTGAGAAATTACGTAAAAGACAACAAGAGACAACAGAAAGCTTAGCAAACCACATCACTTACTTTTCTGTTTTGAAAAATATTGCACAACCATCAACATGTTTTCTTTCCTGTTCTGACATTGTCCTAGCTCTAGATTTTGGACTGAAGAATCCATTATAGCCACGTTCTTTCAATTCTACCAGGAAAAAACTGTAGTACTGCTCTGTTTCAACCTCCTGTAAAGTTAAGGCAGCACAGCATTAGCAAAGTATGGAAGACATATTATTTAGACTCTTCAGAAGTGTAAATCACTTTCAAATGAGATTTAAGGGGAAAAAAATCTAAGAATTAAGTACATCAGAAAATGCAAATTCAAGAGCAATATCCCTATTTTAAGAAAATATAAATGAATTTCTGTAATCCCTGGAGTTATGATTATCTCAAGCCTCTTATTTGAAAATGTGTCAATTAAAGCCCCACATACACACACAGGCACAAAGACACCCCCACGAACATTGCTTTGATCAGGGACTGCTGGTTCCCATTCCAACTGCGGGGGCTGAGAGCCTTCTTTTGATGTCAAGCAACAAATAATGTTCTAAACATCACTTCTTTTTCTTCTGTTAGCAGAAGGTTTTGAAAACAGACCATTTACTATAAATACACTTAATGTGAAGAAACCAGCACATGGGAATAGAAAAGGAAAAGAAATAACGGTGTGGTTTTTTTACCTGCAGACTTATGATGTCAGCATTGCAGCTCAGTATTTCCTGCATAATGGCTTTTTTTCTGTATTCCCAGTTCAAGGCCCAGGATGGACAATAGCCATACAGCTGCCGGGTGGCATATTTGTCACAGAGGACGTTGTAACACATGACAGAAAACAAGGCTGCAGAACAATAATTTTAGTTACACACTGATAGATTTAAAAAAAAATACAATTATGATCTTGACTTTTGTCTTCTGGGAATTTATTAATTCACGCTTCATTTGTTTCAACCAAAACACAGCATGTGTATCTGTGCTTAAAAAAATTGTTCAGTTTTTCTAGGGAGACAAATTATGTGTTTGGACTTATGGCAGCTGTCATCTACCATTTAATTAGGAAACAAACACCCCCTTTTATATGGTTAACATAGTGAAGAGCAGAAAAATGTGTTTTATGCTAAGTGGCGCTGTACTGTGAAAAACCCAAAACAAGATAAGTCTATTTAAACACTTGTATTTGCCAGCTACACAAAGGTCTGCAAGTCTACAATTAGATTCTTTAAAATCTACCTTAATTATTGCTACCACAAACTGTAACAGATCCATAGGCATGGTGAGGATCCTTTCAGACAAAGTGTAGGCAAATTAACCCCTCAAATATTTCCACCTCAAAAAGCCATTCAGGCATAGGACAAGAAATATCTCCTCTCTGTATTAATTTGAAACAGGAGTAATAATGAGACAGGGCAACTTGACAGGTAATTCAGCAGTATGGATTTGGGGGGGGTTGTTTTATTGGGTTTTTAGGTTTGTTTGTTTTTAAAAAGAACTTAAAGAATTTGTCGTACAACAATGAGATACTTGGAAGCTCTTCTCAAACGCAGAAAAAAGAAACAAGACCATTGTTTGAAGATACAGAGAATTGAGGAAAAGAATCTTGGGCTGACTGGCGTTGAAGTCTAGCATTTTGAAAACAAATAAATAAGTGACAGCAAAACAGAAGCTGCATTAACATTATGATCTTTGAAGCAATCACCTTAATAATGGGAGAATGAATTATCAGTTCTGAAAGAGAAGGCACTACAATAATTGAGAAATACTCTAAGATTTTTGGCGTACAGGTAAATAGAAAAGACTGTATTTTAAACAATTTATGCAGGGAAAAAAATAATTAAAGAATTAAACATGACCTGAATCCCAGCAGCAAGAAAAACGCTGAATCAAGGATGATACCCTGGTTATTTAAAACAATTCTGTACTTCTTGGAAATCATGCTCTAATGCTTCCATTTTTTATTCTTCAACAAATGTTAAATTAGGCCTATTATAATTCTGCCGTTTAACTAATTATGGACAACAGTTTCAAATCCTGTGAGGGGGACATTAATTAAAAATAAATTACTTAAGTGTAAAAGATGGGTAAATCTGGAACAGGTGTTCCAATTGGGATAGAATGACTTCAGCTGGCTGGTCAGCACTGCAGAGATGATTGGTTAATTTAAGCATTAACTTCTTTTCCAGTAAAGATCAACAGCTTTTATTAAAAGGAAAACAGAAGAAATGAGAAGTCCTTGAAGTGTTACAGTACCTGTTGGTCTTGTACGGTCTGGTTCTTGCAACATAATCCAGGATCTTGGAGGTGGCTGTTCTGTTGAAACTATGGGAACATTTTAAAATAGAGATACAAGAAATGATAATCACATTTATTTAACACAGCAGAAAGAAATGTTTTAAGAATGATCACTTACTTCTTTTTGCAGTACCTGCCAAATTATCAAGCAAATAGTTCAGTAGCCTTCGTGTCCCATCTGGTTCCTGATACAGGTTCAGAATATCCTGTGTAAGTGGGTTTCCTACAAACCAATTCACAGGAATATTGAATAAAATATACAGAACTATTGTAGACTTGAATATCAGTGTTGAAAGCTGACATCTTGGAGACAAGATCTACTATGAACTACTTTGGGGCTTCAGATCTCAGGTCTTTAATCCCACAAAACTCTGGACGTGTGGACAGCCCTAGTGAACATTCCCCGCTGATTCTGTATGGGACTGAGCATCTCAAAGATGGTCCTTGGACTAAGAGCAGTGAAGAACTTGTGTGGTACAACAGGCAGAGCTGATGAGCACAAACATAGGAGGCACCTCTGCTCAGTGTGAAACATCCACCAGCAGCTGATCTGACAGATCTCAGCAGAGACTCTGCCATCTGCCAAACATAAGCAGATTGCAGAAGTTGTCATGGACAACACACGCTGCAACTGCCTAGTTTTAAGGGAGAGATAAACAGACTTTTGAGACTTAACAGTATTTAGAGGTATTATATCTCTCAGTGCTTCTGATTTTGTGACTCAAAATTCCTAAAGGTCAGCGATTTTATAGCTAGAATCCATAAAGCTCAGAGGGAAAAAAGTGGGAAAAGACTTAAATTGCTGCTTGCATAAGAACCGTGCAGCTGTACAAAGGATGTTCCCTTTCTGGCTGGAGATGTACCACAGTTAACCACAGACTATTTCTTAGTTAAAGCAGAACTGCATTCAACCCCATGCAAGCAACAGAAAGCTTCTGCACATTCTGCAAAAAGAAAAGCAAACCTCTTTCTATGGGCACGGCTCTCCCAAACCTGTTATTTTTCTAAATAACCCCTAAGTAACAGTATTTATAAATGTGGAGTGAGCAGCTACATCTGGGATTGCTAATCAGTAACATTTTATGAACCAGCAGACTACAGCCATTACAGCTCAGCAGCAGTATCACTAAACAAGCACAGAGAGCAAGAGAAAAACAGCAATACCTTTCAGACCCAAAGTCTGTAACTGGAACAGTTTTCCCAGCTCAAAAGGTAAAACTCGTAACAGGTTGTTATTTAAATGTAGTTCCCTGTAGATAGAGCAAGAATCATATGGGTCTGAAAACAGAGCAACATTTATCTGCAGCAGTACAAAAACGAAACTAAAAGAGAATCAATATAGTAGCAAACCACAATATTGAAAAATTCAGAGACTAAACAACAATGGTTAGGGAAATCCTGCTGTACTCAGACACACACCCACAGACAAAACACATTATGCTGAAGTACAGAGGAAAGGAGCTGTTTGGAGAGTTTATCTTAAACAGTCAGACATTTTGTGAACATTAGCTATAATTAAACACTTTAGTATCTACAAGTGATGATGCAGTAACAGCTCAGACAAACCAAACCATGAAACAGGTCAGCTGTGATTAAGAAATAAAGGGAAATTATATCCCTGAAACCAAATTTAAAAATCCAGGGTCATGGCAATATGATTACAGCTGTGGCATTACCATTCAGTAGTCATTTACAGCAGTAATTTTCTATTGGTTTGGGTGGTTTTCTTTTCATAATTTCAGTGGTAAGACAAAATACGTGCTTTGTAACTCACAAAACCAATATACAGACAGAACAGAATTCATGTCCTGAATTCTGATATCCCAACAAACTGGGCAGAGAAAACAGACTTTTCACTTTCCCAAATGAATTCCCACTAAGCAGTGAAGACTTTCATAGAATCAGTATAAAGTTGCTGCTCCAAAGTATTTAGAACTTGGTGCCTAGAGACTTGGTAAGTATTTCTGGGCAACAAAAACAAAAAAAGAAAAAGAAAGGAAACCTGGCGGGCAAGAGTTAATTTAACTCTTGCTGATTTCTAGAGAAGAGCATTTGAGGGTTTCAATTTCTTTCTTGTCATAATCAGCCCAGAACTGACCCCAGGATTTGAGGTGTGGCATCAGCAACACCCAGCACAGGGGGACTGTCACTGCCCTGGTCCTGCTGCCACACTATTGCTGACCCAGGCCAGGTGCCACCAGCTTTCTCAGCCATCTGGGCACACCCGGCTCATGTTCAGCTGCTGCTGACCACCCCCACCACATCCTTTTCCACTAGGCAGCTGTTTCCCCAAACTGGAGCACTGCTGGGTTGTGATCCAAGTGCAGGATCCAGCATTTCACCTGACTGAACCTCACACCACTGGCCCCAGCCTATGGATCCAGCCAGTCCAGATCCCTCTGCATAGACTTCCTGCCCTCCAGCAGATCAACCCTTCCACAAAGCTCTGTGTCATCTGCAAAAGTCCTGGGGGTGCACTCATTTTTTTTCAAGCATATCAAGATAATGTTTTACAGCTGAGCTTTCCAACATGTTACACTGTTTATTTTTTTTCTCCTTTTTCTGCAAAGATCAGAACTCTACTGCCCTGACATGTCTTTTTTCAACTACTTGCAGTAAAAAGGGAGATGAAAGGAGTCCTGGGTGAGCTCTACAGTACAGACTGAACCCAGAGCTTCAGATGTGGGAGCTGGGAGAGCTGTTATCAGTTCTCAGTGCTGAGAGCACAAATGATTTCTGTGGCTCGGGATATCAGCAATGCCCAGGGTTGAATTACCGTTAGTTTGAGTAACTTCCCAGAATCCAGGGGAAGTGTCTGCAGCAAGAGCCAGCCTGGAACACAAAACCCTGGCCCAGCTGGGACCTGCAATGTGTTCTCACATAGGATGTGCTTATGGGCTTTTCTTCACTTTCACTACAGTGAAAAAAAAAATGGAGCAGTTGCAATTACTGAGGAGCACAGTGGGTTCATGAACAGCTTTTCACATCTAGATCTGGGCTCAAGTGCTGTGTTTTGGCCATAAATACAAAGCTTATGTGATCCTAGACCTTCATTACAGATTTCACATTTACAAGATTTACTCTTCTCTCAGAAGAAACTTGGGACTTGTAAGAGCTGAAGATTCACAGAATTAGGCAAAATAAATCAGAAGTGTTGGGAAGAAGGCATAATGACTTGACATTACTGATGACTCTGCACTGCTAAGCTATCTCCATGTCACAAGTTTTACATTTACAAAAATGTTTAAATAGATTGAAAGGAGGCTAATGAAGTAGAAAGATGAATTTGAGACTATTTCAGTAATTTTAGGGTTGCTAACTCACAATATCCAAAGAGTTGGATAAAGAAGGGAAGAAACCTGTTACTAATAACTGCTTTTAATTGAAATAGTAATGCTAAGAACTAGAGCTTAGAACACGCTTCTCTCCAGTTGAAAGCATCTATACAACATGCTACAAAACAGAGCTGCCAATTATGCTTCAAAAAGCAAGATCCCTTTGCTCAGCCTCCAAGGTTGAGACTTGAACTGCTCTGGAATTTGAGCTTTTAGAATCAATTTAATCAGCTAGTTTAATCCTCTCCAATAGAGCAGACTTTTCTAAAGGGGAGGAAAATGCAATGACAGGTATTTCTATGTGCAAACTTGCTTTGCTTCCAGCTTCATGAAAGCTGTGCTGGCAATCCACTTCTCTATCATTGTCTTTACTTCTAAAGACATTCTCGTTACTTTCAGACTCTATCTTCTGGATTTAGGAAAGCTGTTCAGAAATATCTTCTAAATGAATAGCAATGAAGGCAATTACAGGCAACTGTCTAATAAACCTAAGATAAGGCTCTTCCTTTGGGTCAAGGGCAAAAGACTGTTGCCTGTAAATATTTACTCTTATATAAATAATTTATATATTTATGTAACACTGTTTTTACAAAGTAAAATGCTGCAGCCTTAAGTACAATCTAAATTGGCATCATTATTCATATTTCACTTCCAAAAGGAGTTTTCATTCCATGCTAACTTTGTACATCTTCGCATTACAAAACTGAAGGAAAAAAAAAAACCTCGAAATCTGCAATCAGAACATTTTTTTCTCCTCCCCAGTTTGCACAGGAATGCAGTTACATCACAGCAAAGGTGGGGAGGAGATGATACTAGACATGTTGCAATTGTTATACAATAAACAGAACAAGAACTATTGTTAAGTATAATTACTAAATATGAATAAAGAGGAAAACATTGTAGTTAACATGATTATAAATGTTTAATCTGACCTTTTCCCTACCTTACTATGAGATAAAAGCAATTTTTTTTGGTGCTTCACTTACTCTTTGAGACAAACACCACATAAAAGATTTGTAAAAGAATCTAGAAAGAGAAGCCTGAGAGGAAACCTGACTTGGAAAAATATAAAATGGGTGATTGCCATCAAACCAAGCACTTCTGAGGCTCATTCTGTGCTGTCATACATCAGAACAGGAGATCACAGAAAAGCCAGTACTGCTATAGCTGCACAGCCCACAGCAATACTCAGGGAAGCAGATAAGAAGGGAGGAAAGGGGAATTTATTTATGCTGAAATTTGAACTGCTGCTACAAAGATAATAAAGGAACAATTTTAACTCCCGTTAGGATTTACATACCTGAGTGACACCATGTTTCCGAGCTCTGCTGGTAAACTGCGAATTTTATTAGAGGACAAGTCCAGATATACCAGATTGTGAAGCTTGGCAATGTCTGAAGGAATACGGGATAAGGAATTGTCACTGAGATGCAAAGCTGTCAAATGGGTCAGTGTCCACAACGATGAACTTAGGCTTCTCACTTTCCCTGTGGAAGAAAGGTACAAGAGAAAACAGAACATTTAAAATACATATATTTGGCAATAATCACACATTTTTCAAGTATGTACAGGGCAGGGAAATATGAGGCAGAGTTTTGCTTGTGGGGTTTTTTATTACTATTATTTTATTCAATGTAAATTCCATTAATGGCTGATTCTACAGATGAAAAATTTGTCATTGTGTGAGAAAATGCAAGATATTGCCAAGGATGCTTGAAGTAGTTTTTCCCAATCAATACTTAAGGCTTAAACATCTGTCTTTATCTAGTTCCATACAAGACAAAACATATTAAGCAGCTGACCATGAATTTATCGTTAACAGAGGTGTAAGAAACAGATTTTTTCAATTATAGTTTATGCCTGAGATAAAAGACGGTGCTTTGGTTCATCCCTTATTTCTACACACCTTTCAAGCCAAAAATCTTTACTCTATGGCATTAATCCAGCCAAAAACAGATAGAAACACTGTATTTAGGGTGACTAAGATGCTCAGTAGAGAACATGGATTTCCATCTGGCATTCAACTAAAAGCTGTATCAACTATTGCCAGGTATTTTTAAAAGGTACGATTTTTTGTATAAACTGAAGGGTGGAAACATGGAATTGTGTGACAGAATCAAGATTTTTACACTGCCACATGCAAGGAACGTGAGATTTCATCAGAAGGTCTCAAAATATTTCTTCTCTCCAAGATTTTTTTCCTCTAGGGGTAAATCCTTTTTTATTTACATAAATCATCTCACTGTACCAAAAACATTAGGAGTACCAACACCAGTTTCTCCAAGGCAAAAAGTTAGCTGGAACAACTTTAAAATCCCCACTGTGACTCAAGGTTAACAACAGTCTGGTTAATATTATACCAACACACACACTTTGTAATTCCTCTCCTTAAATGATTTTCTCCAAAATAAGAATTCATATTTAGTGCCCAGGGAAAGTTACACTGAGACATATGCATCTGGGACTCAGTTCCTGGCAGCAAAATGTTTAATATTGGTATAATTTCCAGTAAGCTGTAACAAAACAAGGAGCTCAAAAAAGCCTGTAGTGAAAAAAAAACATGATTTAAATGAGATCAGTTAAAACATTTGCGGCTTTCTGCATTATGTGACCAAGTATTTTGCAAGGAAAGGACAGTGTGAACATTAATGGAACAAAAACAGTGCATATTTTATTTTGCAAGGCAAATGCATCCAGTTATTAAGGGACTGATGCTCCTCAAATGCTTGTTAAGAAATCTTTTGAAAGGTTTTAAACACAAATCGATAGTTCTTTGCATTTTAAAACTGAATTAGCACCTCCTCCCCAGTGCCAATGCAAACAGGTGACTGTGATCATAAAAGCCTTGTAGCTGAAAGGATTTCCAATCAACATCCCTGATCCAGGCTCTCGACTCCAGCACGTCCCTTGGCAGGAATCAGTCTATAGTGAGATTACCAGGCATGAAAGGAAAGAGCCATCACTTAATGCACTTCCTATGCAGAGCAGCAGATGTCCAAGAGGATTCCAAGCCTAATGCTAAAATATAATGCTGATTCCTGAAGCAGCATTTAACTGTGTTTTTGCATCTGTAACCTTCAGTAAAGAATGCTGTTCACATGGTGAGGCATGTGGTACTGGAAGCAAGGCACAGATTCAGTGAACTGGATGGAAAGATTCTTCACAATTTGAAGGATTGTTTGCTTAGTCCTTCTTCCATAAATTTCTCTGCTGAAAAGTCATTTATAAATCCCACATGGCAATTTTCGCAGTTGCTTAAAGAACCTCCATATCAACACAAAATTACAGCCTAAGTTTGAAATGTCACAAAATAGTTTTTTAATTCTTAAAATACTTGCTTGAATTTGCTTGCAAACACACTTTTTGTAGCAAACTCAGGATTTACTCTACAAATCAAGAGACAGGTTGACCAGTTGAAATATATGCTCATGAAATTTGAGCATTATCTTACTTTTCAAAAAAGATTCAAGAGTCCAACAGTATCTCAAAGCTTGCACAGATTGTGCAGGTTTGGTGTTTGTATTTAATCTTAAGAACAAAGCAAAATTTACAACTGCTTTTAAACAGAAAACTTCCCCTTCATGGACTAATACCTCACTGTTACATTACCTACAGTAAGAACATACCACTATAAATGAACCTCAACTTCACCCTCTTCTCTTTGACAAATTAGATCTTAAATTCATGCTCTCCCTCACTTCATCTTCTTAAAACACAAAGAGCTCACATCCGTATCCTCACCTTGACAACTTGCCTATAAATGGGGACTTCCCACTTGCCCCACGCTGCCTGTCCTACAGCTCCCTGTGCTATCCCAGCCCAAGCTCTTCCCCCCACGCTCCCCCAGCTTGGCAGCTGCTATCCCAGTGCTCTGCTGGCTCCCTTCAAGGTAGGCAGTAACCCCACCCCAGGCTTGTCCAAGCCCACACTACTTGCAGTGAGTTCATAACTCAGGAGCATGCCTCAGTTTCTTACCACTTATTTCCAACTCTGCCCAGTGTGATTTCTTTCCATTGGCTGCTTCCTCTGAGGACATAATTGTGTACATCCTCCGTGGATCAGGTGGATCGTACTTTTCCTTGGGCATTCCTGTTGAAACCAAAAGGCAAGTGATTAACTGAGATATTATATACTGAGAATTCTGTAGAAGGTAATTTCCATTTCAGTTAAATTTCATATTAGGCTTTTGTTCCAAATACTTTTCAAAGCTACAGATAATGTGCCCATTTAGAAATGTTGCTGAATGGGAAACACTGACATAAAATAGAAAAAACAGAGATTCTTAATGCTCCTTGAATGGCAAACAACAACCCAGCCTCCTCCAGTAATTTACCAGAATCTGCAAAGAAGCTTAAAAATTGTGTCCCACCACCTTCCATGGCTACGTTTTGTGTCCCTCAGAACCGACACATCCCACTGCAGGCTCTTGTCTCTTCAACAACGAAACTTCAAAAAGGGACGATCACCACTACTGGGCTCTCTCTCATATTCCTAGAGAGCATATTTGCTAGTAACTCTGATTACCTATCAGTTCCAGGTTTACTGCAATTCTCAATTTTCACACAAATCAGCATCAAGAAAAGAATTAAGGTTTCAAAAAGATCCTCAATTCTTTAAATCTGTAAAGTGATAGGTTTTAATTCAACCTTCACCTTACTCTCTGCAATCTGAAAATACTGCACCCAAGGCAGATATTTCTATCAATTTCTTCAGCAAGATATTTAATACTGAAATTTAACTTCATTTTTCTCATTCTTTTTCACATCATTCCTGGTAACTTCATAAGAATAATTTTTCTAGTTCTTTTTACCATACTCAATCATGCACCATGACAGAGAAGTAAGCTTTCCTCTCCAACAAACAACAAGCTATGAATCTATTTATATGAAATAGAGAAATTAAACAATGCTGGCTCAAATCACCCTTAAAAGCACATTACAAGCAATATTATGCAATTATTCATCAAAATACATTACAGCAGTATTATAATACTATCCAAACCCACTCAGTAAGCAAGCAGCTATACTGGTCAAATTTCTACCTATCAATCTTCCCACCAATTATTTTAAGGTTTTCTCATTTTTTCATTTCCTGGGATGAACTGAAAAATATTGTCATTATACAAAATAATCAAAGAATAATTCCTAGTAATTATTAAGACTAATAATAAGGCTATCAACCAGACTTATAATCTGTTTATTAATTTTACTGAAAAATGTTTACTCTGCATGTTAAGCAAAACAACATAAATCCACTAAAAACTTTCTGATAACTATGCATCTTAATTAAAATAAATATTTTAGGTATCACATGCTTACTTTACTATAATAGCTCTTTTACTAAGCCACACTCCTCTTTCCCTTTCCCACTCCCACTACTGGTCAGAACCAGATTTCTGCAGTGAAAAGAAATTCCCCTTTAAGAAGTGAATTGTGGGTAAAAGGATCAGATTATAAATAGCAGCTGGGTGAGGTTCCTTCCAGAGTGAAGGCATTTGAGTACCCAGGGTGTGGGAATCACTAAGTGTAATACTTTTTACATCAAACTTCACTAATTAAACGAGAGGAGAGTGGACTATAATCCCCAGAAAGGTAAAAGCCTAACTTCTCCCTGCAGTAACTATGCAACTGGTGCAAAAATATATATCAGACTGATGTACAGAGCATGTCTTCTGAAATTTGTATGTATAATTATATATAATTCACAAAGACCACATAGGAATGCTCCAGTTTGTCAGGAAACATTTACCTTCCTCAGACACTTACTGCTGCTCTCTCTTCCTGCCGCTCTCTGAATTAATAAATATGTTCCAATTTTTCAAGAAGCAGGTATAGCAAAGACAGAAATCTCATTCAGTACAGAAACATGAACACTCCCCAGAGCACACTCAATCACATGCACTAATTAACAGCTTTGCTGGTACCAGCAGTGTATCACTGCTCACTGCTAGGAAAGGATGACACACTTTTCCAGTGGGTTTTGTTAATATACTCTAAAACAATTAGAGATTTAAGAATTTAGGGGTTTAACACTGGACCCTGGTGATCCTGGACTCCCAGTGGCTCCATGGCACCACCCTTCCTCTCAATAAAGTTCCTGCTCTCCACGGTTTTCCCTCTCTCACTGCTGCATTTCTCAGAGGACAAATCCCTGCTGTTTAGGATTACTAGGTACCAAAAAAGCAGCAAATGCTTTAGAGCCTCCTGGCTGAAGAAACTGTTGCTGCCCAAGAGCATCACTGCCACGAGCCATATCTAGGATACACCAGGTATTAGCACACCTTCATCTATCACCCAGAACTCAAAATTCCTCAGGAAATGACAGGAAGGCTAAATTTGGGTTGTATCTCATAGTACAGCATAAAATACAAGCATAACACCTTGAATTGCATTTCAAAACTTCACAGCATGGAGTAGTTCAAGAAAATCATTCTCTTTTACTGTCTCCTTTCTCCACCTCCCCAAATCCAAATTTAGCACCCGCTGAGCTGCTACAGTAAAACATAAAAGCTAAGGTAAACATCAGATTAAGTGATAAAGTTTTATCAGGCTAAAGCAATTTATAGTAAGACCCATAAAATAATGTTGGAACATCCTTAGAATCATTGATAACTGCAGCTTTTAACAATCATCATGGTAATTTTCAAAAGAGTTTATACCACCTGCAATTTTCACTTGCACCAACAGAGACGGTGAAGCACCATTAGTGTTAGGGTCTTATTGCATACAGTAAATCAGTTTGTAAAGGAGAAAATCTTTATAATAAAGAAATGACATGGATTCCTGGAACACGCTCCAGACTACTTAAATTTAATGAAAAGGACATTTAAGTACGTTTGAATGCAAATGAAATTGTTTACTATCTTGTACCTGGTTATTAAAATTGTCATTTTAATAGCTGTAAAAACAGAAGAGCTTGAGAGCTGTAATGAGTATGGCTGCCCACTTCCACCGCGAGTCACTCAGTCCCCACACAGAATTAACACCTCTTACCCCAAAGAAAGTGAGCCAAGCGAGGCCAGTGAGGTTAACAGTGCACAGGGTGTGACACAGGGAATTAAATCCCAAGTCACCAGTGCAGACACTGCTTTAAGCCCTTGTTTGTACAGAGGGTGCTGAGAGGAAGGCATTGGGACAAGGTGACAGGCAGCAGAGACCCACAGCCCCTTCAGGAAGGGTGACAGGGATCAGAAAGAGAAGGAAAAATCTGAAGGTTGTTGTGTCAAGGGAGGGCAACCTGCTGGAAGAGAGCTGACAAAGCTGGCCACTACAGCAGGAGGGTGATGAAGCTCTGGCTTTGGCTGCCCTCAGAACAGACCACTGGAGACAAAGCCAAATGTTCCCAGGCTGAGCTGCACCTGCCCTGACTGCTGCCTGTGTCTCCAGGTGACAGCCATGACTACAGCCAGGCCGGGCACGGCTCTGGGGTTGTCCTGCACAATGACAATGACACTGTCACCACCAGCACCTGGGGTGCACTCCCAGCCACAGCACCACGGAGGGCATCACGTCACGAGGAGCTGCTGGCCTAGAAAAGGATTTCCTGGAGGCCAAGCTGGTTTAGACACACTGCTCCCTGTAGAAGAACAAAGGGAGTTCAGCTCATTGCATCACAAGACATTTGGAATGATAAGTGTCCTTGGCTATGGACATGTGCAAACTGGAAGCTATAAGGTAGTTAATGCTTCAGGTGACTATGGAAACTACCAATAAATAATGTCTTCAAAATGGAGAAATGAGTCTGCTCTGAGTGACAGGGCAGGAAAGATGACAACCTTTTTCCTGTTCTACCCTTCTGCCATTTTTATGAAATTAGAAGATGGCGAGGAGGAAGATTTAAATGAGATCAGTAGGTGAGCAGATACTTCGAGATTTAATGGTTTTGGGTTTTTAAGCATCCCAATACTATAGCAATTCTTCACTTCACGAAATGTTTCCTACAGTACCATGATAAATTAACTCAATTTCAAAATGAAACACAGTGGACAACTCCTGTAGGCCAAGTACAATCTTTCATATTATTACTATGGATGTAGATATCAAGTTTGCCCCTAAAACATCATTTTTAAATTAGGAAAAGAAAACTTGAATTCTAAAACAGTGTTGAAAATGATGAACAAGTAAGAGCCACACAGTGCTCAGACATAATTTCAACTGATCCAATCAACTATTCCAAAGTAACTGTTTCCGTACTTACTATGAACTAACTATAAAATAGATATTTACAAATTTACAAATCTGGGAGTACCTTTAGAAATGCTTCAACACCACAATGCTGAAGCATTACAGCTCTGCTTCTGAAACTTCCTAACACATGCTGGTGACTTCTTTAGAATTCCCTTCCTTCCCCTTTACTTTCTTTTACTTGTCACTAACACACTAATGCAGATGAGGAGATATCCAGGAGGGGAAAGTAAACAAAGTAACACCACACCTGATCAAGTGCAGAATTACTCAAACTTTTTGCTAGTTTAATTAAAAACAGTGAATAAATGATGCAAATCTAGATCTAATAAAGCAAGAAGTAAAAAGACAATTGGAGAATATTTTCCATTTGTTGACACAGTGCAGTATTACTTGCCAAATAAATTACTTCTCAACTGCTGAAAAGTAGCAGGATAGAAAGCAATCCATTAAGTTGCACAAAATTTCATAAGAAAACAATAGCACATATGAGAGATGTTATTTTCCCTTTCTCTCTCCAAAACCTCAAGTGGAAGCTCACCCCAGACCATTCTTTTGTAACCTTGTGCCTTTAACCCTGATGCTCTTTTCCATGCAATCCGAAGTTTCACTTAAAAATGGGTTGCAATGACCTCCCCCACAAATATAAACTGACTGGTCTGTTTTGAATTCAAAGTTAATTTAGGATCCTCCACACCCTCGACCACTTGCACTGTGGTTTTACAATGCATGAAGCAGAACTAAGCTGGTCCTGCTGCAGTTCCTCCTCCCCAGGACCCTGTATTTCCACTTTACTCTTGCATCAGCACCGACTTTTGTCTGATAACAAAGGAACTGGTGAAGAGAAACTGGCTAAGGGGGGGGAAGAGGAAAAAAATATATATTTGAGGGAGACTAGCTTCCTGTGTTATTATTACTATATAGCAGGAATGTATGTGGATTTGCAGCTGCTGAAATCAGAACACCACCATAATGGCACTTCTGGCCACACTGACACAAAATCTTTTCTCTCATAGCAGGAAGCAAACTCTTGCTTCCAGCTACCCTCACCCAGTTAAACAGTAACACTGAACAAAGTCTGAAATCCTAACTGAAGGCAAAGTACATTGTTTTTTAGATAACTTAAGGCTGTAGCAGGTCTAGCAATGCATAGGCTAATCAGATGTGTTAACCCATATTAAAAGGGTTAATTTCTACTGTTGAGCTTTATTAAAATTAACAGGAATTTCTGCTTTCCAAACAGTGACCCTCTTCAAAGGGAACAGAAGTACCTCTAAAAGAAAACTACTGTACTTTGGAAAAAAATCTTTGAGATAATTTCCTAGTGCTCTATTTCAGTTTTACTACAAAACCGCAGATTTGCCCTTTCCTACTCAAAGACTCATTACCCCCTCTTTAAAAACTGCTTTTCCAACATGAATCAAGCTTGCTGCTTTCCCTGTCCTGTCACTGGTAGCGCTTTACTCAGCAAGTCATGAATTTCTATGGGAACTTAATTACATTTCAGCTTGAAGTGCAGGCAAATAAGCAACAACACTGTTCCTGGCCAGGATGACAACGTGCAACATCTGGCACCTCCTCACAGAAAAGCCACCGTGGCTTGAACAGGGTTTATGATAAAGGTCAGTCCCTGCAGAATTTACACACTTGACTTGATGAGTTGAGTCAATGACTGAATTTATCCTCAGCCTGTTCCATGCCTGGGCAACAAGAGTTGTGACATCGAGAGTGATGTCAATACTGAAAACTGATGGAAAAATATTCATGGGCAAGATATCACGACGAGGAAAGGAAACAAATACCCAAAGCATCCCAGCTAAACCT
Source organism: Acridotheres tristis (assembly GCA_037013685.1). Classification (NCBI taxonomy): domain Eukaryota; kingdom Metazoa; phylum Chordata; class Aves; order Passeriformes; family Sturnidae; genus Acridotheres; species Acridotheres tristis. The sequence continues at coordinate 7,603,020 of CM072900.1, forward strand.
CAAGTGCCCTGTGAACTACATTAATGTATTTCAGCTAAATTCTTATTTAAAGTGATTTGGCACCACCCCACCCACCTAAGACATAAAACTAGAGAATCAGATACTTTTCCTGTATTCTGATGCTGTTCCTACAAAGCCTTCTAAATTTCATGTTATCTTATTTCTATAAATGTCTTATTCAAAACATACTTAATTGAAACTTTGAGGGTTTTTTAAAAATATAATCTTAATATATGCCTATAATTTTGTGTTTCCCAACTACTAGCAGGTATACTCCATAATATGGAAGAACACTTGCATTCTACTCTGAAACATAACTTGCTACATAATGCCTATTTTGTTGCAGTATAATATACAATATATATTTATGTTACACATATTTTATACATGTATTTTATACAAAATACATTTTGCTACAATACACAAGCAGATAAACCTAAGTTCAGGAAAGCAGGTGCCAGCCATCACCCAAAAGAAAGAAATCTAAAAGAATTAAATCTGCCTCAGAATTGAAAAATCCATACTACAGTACATTAGAACTAAAATCACAAATATTCTGAGGCTGAATAAATAGAAATTTAAGGACTTGCCTATCTATTGAAATACAACCTTACATTTAACTTTGTGTGCATGAACCAGATCCCTTTATTGAAATATATACAAAGAAAACACCAGAGTTGCAAGAAACCACATATTTGTTTTTTTCCTACTAGTATGCTACTTCAAGGCAAGTATCAAGTCTGTTCTGTAAACACCTATTATTTGTGGACTAGTACAAACACTCTTGGAATTTTATTTGAAAAAGGCCCTTCAAGTAATTTTTTTTACAGTAAGTACTTGGTATTGAAAAAAAAAAAAAAAGGCTAGGAAAAATCCGATTGGGAAATCAGCCAAAGGCCAACACCTGAATTTTTCAGAACACACGCTGTAAATTAAAAATTTCCTTTTGCCTAGTGTGGGGAGAGATGGCATGTACCAGCTATGGGCACAGGCAGAACTGCAGCAGCACAAGATCAACTCCTGAAACATTCCCCCCTCCCAAGAGACTCAACTATAACATGTGGGAAAGTGTCAAAATCCCTTTAACCCAATTTATAGCTTAATGTTGGAATAATCTAAATTAAATTATAAAAAAAAAAAAAGCTGTTGCATCAACACAAAGTCAATTGATTTGTTCCAAGTACTTTTTCACTTGCTAAGACCACGTTTTTGGTGGCTGTTAGCTTCATGTTAAGGATGTAATGCTCCTCCATCCTATTTTGAGGACTTCTAAAACTGTAATTTTACATGACTGCCAATACAAACCCACAAGTTACCCTTCCTCTTTTTCAGACTTAAAATAATGCTGTGGGATGGGAACATGCATGTGAACATGTTTAATATAATAAATACACAATACTGACTAAGTCAACATCCATTAATTCATGTAAGTGTATCTGGAATATTACTAATCAGATGAGTTATTTGAATTTGCATCTATAAATTCTGCTAGAGAAAATTCAGAAGCTGACAAATGCTTTAATATTCTTTTAAAAATCTATAAATCTGTTAAAGTTTAGCAAACCCCTGAATTTTGCCAAAGCTGACTAAAATGAAACATAACCCTTCTGAAACTCAAGCAAAGAATCCTGGTTCAGATAAACTGGGCCATAAATGTCAAAGGATTTACTTGCTGTCTTCAAATCAGGAAGGCACCATTAGAGCAGAGAGCACTGACCAGAACAGGCTTTAAATTTTGTTAAGTTCAAAACTCAGTCATTTCAAATTTTTAAGAAGAGCATATTAAATTTTGACCTGTAGGTATTTCAAATGTAATTAAGGTGTCTTTGTCCTTCATAACTACTTGTTTATGGAAACACAAACTGGCTGGTTCCAGCTGGCAGTGGCAGGCATAGGGGGGATGTAATTTTCCCAACTTCTACTTTTTCTACCCAACCCCTGCCTATTACAATTTCCCACAGATAAGCAACGTGCAGGCCCGTATTTTAATGGTGTATGTGTAATCTTCTAGACCTTGCACAGTGTGAAAAACTTGTTTACCATCATTTCACTAATGCAAAGAAGCAACTGCCACTTCCATGTTCAATTGCTACAAAAACTAGTTTAGGTCCAGAAGAAAACTCTAAAATGGTCAGAGTACAAAAGGCACAAGTGAGGACAGAGGTCCCTGACTGCTCCATCTTCCAGACAGATCTCCAAACCAGACCTGTTTTATCAGACTCATGATAAAAAAAACCCCTTGAATTCCCACCCCTTACCCTGCACAACATATAATCATTAGAAATAAGATGTCCAAATGTTCTCAGTGTTGCAAACATGGTCCAGATGATTAGAATAGTTCTTAATTATCAGAAATTGCATCTAATTATGACTATAGTAAAAGGCTGCTGTATACAAAACAAACACTAACACAAAACCAAATTGCAAAGCAAAGACTGACCTTAACTGGTACCCCTGGAACCACATTGGCTAGTTAATGAGTACTACACACAGCATTCAGCTTTTTGCACATTCTGTTAGTATATTCTGAAATGCCAATATATTAAAGAGATGTCAGGTTTACTAATTACTTTAAGATTTAAATAAATTGCATTGCATTACAGAACTGTATACTTTTCGAGACAGATGGAACTTAAAAGACCAGCTTTAAAAAATAGGAGTTGTGTTGTAAAACATTTAGTTTCAGGTTTTATCAATGTAGGCAGAAAGACCAAGGCTTAAAAGCTTTACCTACAAATGTCTCTAGAAAGCTGAGAATAGTCTTACACTCCAAAACATTAATATAATACCAACTCCCACTCCACTGGTTGTATCCAATCATATTTGACAATTTAGTTATGATTCTTCACAATACATGGAACACTGGTTCTTGTTTAGGGGATCTAGTGCAAAATTTCTTACCTTAGTCTAACTCAGTAGGCTATTCTATATACTGGCACATGCACCAACACCTTCCTTACCACATTTTCCTTTGTGTGTCTGCAGAACGTTTACCACATTTCACGTTTACCATGTTGTTTCAATAGGGGAAAACCAAGTCACCACACAAAACACGATTTCTTAGTCTTGCAACAGAACTAAGGACTAAGAGAGAACCTGGCTACTTTAAATGAAGTTTGGACATGAGCTCATTTTCAGCATTCCTGCTACAGAACTGAACTAGAGCTTGACAAGAGATGTCAGAATCTAAATCTGAAAATCTCTGCTTTCCTAGAACACAATTTCTAGATACCTAAACACTTTTTAGTATTACTGTTGCTAAACTAACTGAAGGTCAGGATGTTACAGAACTCATCACACAGCTGATGCTCTACCCATTTAGCCACATCCTGACAGCAAGCAAATTATTCACAGATTGGTTTTACTTCAAATTTAATCAACAAGCCTGAAAATGTTTTTCTGTAACCATGCTCTTGTGCAGCAAAGCCAACTCAAGACTTCTTTCCTGTCCCCGTATTCCACTGCGTCACCTCTCTCAGTTGTGTTGATGCAGCTGCTTGTGAGACAATTCTGAAAACCAGCAATGATACTCAGCTAAGAAAGTGGGGTTTAGAGGCTGTGGGGGTTGGATTTTTTAATAATGAAGTATCACCACTCAGCCACGTCACTGGCTGGTTTTGAGCATTACTCTGACAACAGTAGTATTAACATAGATGATGTGGATTTAATGAGCAACCAAAGTAGCAGCTTTCCAAATTCTGCCACCAGAGAGAAATCCTGACCTACTAAATCAGAAGAAGCCACGAGGTGATCTAGTCCACTGCTCCCTATAAAGAAAGCACCTGTGCCATGACTGGCCACTGCAAATCTCCAGAGGTGGATCTTTCATCATGTTCCTCATCAAAACAGGATTCCTTACTAGTTTTAATTATTCTTCACATTTATTATTTGCCCCTAAAAGCTTTCATTCCTGAAAATACTTTGCAGATGAATTGTGATTAATGCTGCACTGAAATTCCTCTTAATCCACAGGACCTTTGCTTTGTCAGAAAAAGCTCCTCTGTTGGGTGCAAACTGTTAAAACTTGTTTAAAACAATATTTTAATAGTATTAATGGTCAGAGTGTGGCATAAAATTTATCAATACTTTTTATATTCAGCCATTATGTTGCCATTTCCTTGCTCTGACAAGTGATACACATCAGATGGTACACGGCCAACCCTGGTGGTGTTTTAGTTTAGTTTCAAGCCTTCCGTCTTTGTAGGTGTTGACTAAACATGGCCTTTGTTGCAAAAATCACACGAAAGATCTGTCTCTGAAGCAAGTTTTTTTCTGATCCCTAACTTTGCAAACAGATCTATGCAGAAAGATACTTTTGTGGAGCAGCATTTAAGTCAGATCAATGTGTAGGATCCACATCTCACCCATCAATACACTCCAAAATAGCTCAAGCAATAAGGCTGCATATTATTTGTAACATGCAGGATATGACATTATTTTATATGCCTGGTCTCCTAACCATGGCAAGATGCTGCACTCTCATGACAGGATCCATCACTCAAAATTGCTTCAGCATGTTCTGGAAAACCCCAGTCTCCCAATTGAAACTGCTGCCTTGCTAAGGAAAAGGGGGAAGCTCAAAGGATGCTTTGGAGATACTGGTACTATAAAATGGAACAAAAACTTCAGGAAGATCTTCAGGTAGGGAGCCCCTTTACTTGCAGAATAAAGGCTGCATACCAGGAACATGAACTCAGACACACAAGAGAGCCATCCAAATATCCAGACTGTGATCACAATGTTGAGTTGGCAGCCTCCACAGAACAACTAACAGCATTCCCAGTCTAAAAAAATCTAAAGTCAAATCAATCTCTTCCTGCAGATCTCCATTGTAGCATAAATTGGAACACTACGAGCAAGTATTTTAGTTCTAAAATAAACAACTGTATATATTTACTGCTTCTAGTCCCTCCTTGATTCATATGCTAGAAAAAAGGGCTCCAAGGCATTAACGAAAGGATTCATGTTGCAGTCTTACAAAAGGAAAAATTGAATTGTTGCCAATCTTTTTTTTTTTAAGCAAGCACCATCTTGGAAGTGCAATTAGCTGCTAAAAGAACATGTTAAGCATTTAAACAGCTTTTTCTTTGGGACCTGCCTAAGCATTTGTAAACTCTTCAAGATGTCAGCTGCAGAAATTGCTCCATGTAGAAACTGTGAGTGCAGGTCCCCAAGCTTATGCCAGGACTCCCTTGTTGAGTGGACTTGTACAACCCAATTTCAATGTAAGAACATAAATTATGTCATTTAGTACAATGCTAATAATCTTGCAGGGTATTGTACAATAATCACACTTCCAAGTGTGAAGCACCAACACTTTAGAAGGAACAAAACAGATGAAACCCTGCAGTGACTCAGTTTGAGCAATTTATGCATAAAGCTTTCAAAATTACACCATGGAGAAGGCTAAATTTAGATAGAATCAGTAATGTCAGTATTTTGACATGGAAAGTAGTGTAAGACCTCAATATATGGATTGAAAACCCCAGATACTTTGTATGCAATTGGGCATTCAACTGTCTCATGCAACTAGAACTAAAATCTGGTGGTTGGGTCTGTTGAGAACATTCTTGTGGTGTTTTAAGGTCAGTGGTAGCTTTTTTAAGCCCACCCTACACAACTGTAATCTTTCAATACTACATATATTTCCTGAAAAATAAGACCCCTGTAGAAATAAGTGTCAATTCTTGTACATCAGTTCAATTCTGAAGACTGAAAGGCATCCTCATTCCTAAAGATTCTGTGTAGAATGTGGTCCTGTTTGAGACTGGGATATAATGGTCAGACTGCACATACACAAGTGCACAGCCAAAAGGACATGACAAAAACAGATAATAATAATTTAAAACTCAACAGTCTGTTAGCAAACAGAACCAGGGCCTCTGCACAAGTGGATGGAAGAATTCTGGTTCACCACATGGACTCCTGGCATGGTGGTGAGCCAAACAGCATGGCACAGTGCACCACAAATGCCAATATGTAAGTTTTTTGGTAACAGATTAACAGAACCATTTTTGTTTATACAGCCATGTTTTCAACTATAGATTCTTTTGTTCATATGTTGGGAAAGAATTTTTAGTTTGCTCAGACTTGGAACCATTTCAAAGACAGTTGAGGTTTCCACCACAAACATTGCACTTGGTTAAAAGAACATCTTCCTAATATCTAGTACAGCCCTGTCTCGAATGACCATGCTCATTCAATTTGTGACCCTTCATAATATGTTTTCAAGTCTTCATGTATAAAATGTCAAATGTATTTACCTGCCCATGCAGTATTACACTTTCATCTATCTTTATATTTCAGTTCTTCCTCTAAAATTCAAGCACAGTAAACAGCCTGAACACAAGACTGTATTCAGAGTTCAACTTCAGAATGCAAACAGAAAAGAGATGCATGGTAGGATCCGTTTTAAACATGGGCTGATCCAAGCGATTCAGGTGAAAAGTGAACAAAGAGTTAATCCAAATGCGAAGGGCTCCATTTCAGTAATAGCATGAATAAACCCCCACAGAAGGCTCCATTGCTAGCAGCAAACTCCACAGAGTCCAGATGAACCAGCAGGAAGAACAGAGGGCGGATAATCCTGTAAAATTACCCCAGTGGAAATGTTGATAAATTCCCAATTACGAGACCTGCTCTAGAATGAAAAAAAATGCAAGATACAATACAATTACCAGTCAACACTTGCACATCTTTGTATTTAAGCCAGACAAATACCACAGGTATTTTTTAATCCCTTGGATTTTGAATTAGTTACCCACTGTGGCGAAATCTAGATTATGAAAATAAGCCTCAGAAATCAAATGAAAAAACAAGCAATCTGCAACTCTAGTTACAAAGCAAATGCCCATCCATGAAGTTCTATTTTCAGTGATACAATTTTCTATGCGTTTGTGGAAATACAGATGGCTGTATTAAAAAACAAACAAACAAACAAAAAAATCTAAACAAAAAACCCCAACAAAACCTTTAGCTTACTGCATTTGTTTTGAATACACTTCTTAAATTACACAAAGCAAAGCAGCACAGAAACACGATGGAGAAGACCTCTAAGATCATAGAGTCCAACTTAGGACTACAACCTAGTAGGTTTCATATGAATTTTAATGTTTGTGGTAAAATTGCTGATAAAATACGTGTTCACCATAGATACCAACACAGGGACAGGTGCAATAGATATCTCCTTTTCTAAAGCCTTGTCTGATCCCAGGCTTATCGCTCTCCATAAAATTCTGGAGGAGGAAAGGCTGTCCTGTGACCACCAAGTCGGACCGGGGGGTGCGGGTGCTGCCCACCGCCCGCTCCACCGCGGGCACGATGCGGTTCCGCAGACGGCCCAGGCGCTCATTCCCCGTGCCCCAGCCGAGGCAGTGACGCCGCTCGGGCCCCGCCCGGTTACAGACCGGCGGGGAGGCCGCTGCGATCCCGGACCCGCCGCCCCCCGCCCCAATTCCCTCTGTTTATCCCTGCATGCGCCTGTCCCGCGGCCTCGCGCGCCCGCCCCCCGCGCCTCCCCATTGGTCGCCGCCGCTGCCACTCACGGCCCCCGCGGCCTTACATTGGCCGCCGGCGCTGCCACTCAGGGCCCGCGCCCGCCCCGCCGCTCCCTCCGCCGGAACGAGCGAGCGGCGCTCCGGCCCCGGCGCCAGCGCGGCCGCGGCTCCCGCTGCCGGCGGGGCGGGGAGGGATGGCGGGGCGGGGAGGCAGCTGCCGCGGCTCCTTCCGGAGCAGGCGAAGCGCTCCGCTGACAGGCAGCGCTGCCGCCCCTCGGTGCGCGCCCAGCCAGGCGGATCGGCCTCCGGAGAGGCAGCGGCGCGGGGCGCCGTGCGTGGAGGGTGGACGGGCAGTTCCCCCCATTGATGTCATTTCCCTCGGCCTTTTGTTTAATTATTTTAAACTCAATTGCACGGTGAGGAAAATATAACCAAACCAACAAAAACAACAAAACCTACCAACGCCAATAATAACAACAACAACAAAAAAACAACTTCAGGCTTCCAGAGGCCATTATACTAATTTCTCTTAATTGCCCCTCCGATGCAAACCAAGCCGGGCTCCTGCGCGGCGCCGCCCGGCCCAGCTCCCTCCCAGCCTCCTTCCCTGCCTCCCGCTTGCCGGTGGGCGCTCGCGGGGCTCGGCCCGAGGGTGCGGAGCCCCCCTCCCCGCCGCCCCCGCTTCGAAAGCCGCCGTTCCCCGCCGCCTCCCCGGGCGCGGAGCCTCCCTCGGCCATCCCCGCCGCAGCGCCTGCCCAGGCCCAGCACACCCCCCCGGACCCCCCCCACGCCCAGAGGGGCCTCGGCCCCCCCTGACACCCCCAAACGACGCGGCGCGGGGGCTTCTCCCCGCCGAGCCCGGGGGTCGCCCCCTCCTCGCCGTGCTACCGCCGGTCTCCCCCCACAGCGCACTCCCCCCGCAGCGCTGCCCCCCCCCAAGCCAGACCCCCTCTCTCCGGGCCGGGCACCGGGGCCGCCCCTACCTGTGGCTGCAGCATCCCCGTCCCCCCGCCGCCCTCGCTCCGCCGCCTGCCTGGCTCTTTGTTTCCTGCCGCGGGCCGGACGGGAGAGCGGCTCCCCCCCGCCTCCTCCTCACACTCATTGAAAGCAAACAAGCATCATGGCGGCGCTGGCGGCGGCGGCGGCTGCGGGCAGGCCGGCCCCCCTCCTCCGCCTCCTCCTCCTCCTCCTTCCTCTCCTCCTCCTCCCAGCTCCGCTCCTCTCCGCTCCGCTCTCCGCCCCACCTGCCCAGGCCGCCCGCACTGCGCGCACGCTCCGCGGCCGCGGAGGGAGGCCGGGGAGGGGGCGGCAGAGCCGGGGGGGCCGTGGGGGGATGCGGAGGGAGGAGTTGGGAGCGTGTTTGGGGGTACGGCCGCAGGGGGGGGAAAAGTGCGTGAAAGTAATGAGTGGGCTGCGATGTAAAGCTCGAAACCCGTGCAGATGGTGTATGGCAGGGAAGGGGATCGTAGCAGGAGCCCAAGGAAAGCGAATGGGAATAGTCACTTGTTTGGAAAAGAACTTTTAAATTCTCCTGCAAAAGTCCAAGTGGAGAACTCGGCCTTGAAGTGGATGAGCTCAGATGCGGTGGGGGTGATAGGCCGGATGCCTTTTTGGAAAGACAATGTTTCGTCTATGTTTGTGTCTTTCATGGTAAACCAGTGCCTAGGATCCTTCACTGTGACATACTCAGGAACAGTGTTTACTGTGAAATGTCCCCCAGAATCGCCAGCAGCACCTTTCTGAAGTTCAGGTTGCGGCTCATGTCATTTTCTTCATGAACTGATTATTGGATGCAAACCAAGATATTTAGCAAAAATTAAGTACCTCCTCATTGAGTGTTATTATTACTGTCCCTGCAGAAGAAGAGTTTATGATGAGAGATGCCAAGTGAAATGATGGTGGGGAAGTGCCATCCATGGTGTAATATTAGCAAAACTCCTAAATAATGACTTCCAAATTAAGAATTTTGTCAGTTTTTCAGAGAGTTAAAATGCTGAAACATTGATGATGCTGCAGCAAATGAGCACTTGGTGCACACCACTTCATGCAAAGGAATAGTGAAGACAAAGACACTGTCCCAGATACAGAACCCTATTTCTGATCTGGGAAAGCTGAATAGGAGCTGAGGCCTCCATTTAGGTATAGCTGGATATGTGGCTGGAAATAAATGGAACTCACACTGTTGTGCAGAGAGGCATTCTCTTTTAACATAATGTGAAAGAGGATGGTGTCAGGTCCAGTTTCTGAAGAACACCACCCCCATCCATGGAGGCCAGTGCTTTGGGAAACATGACCTTGGCATGCTGCAGACCAAACCTGCTCACAGAACGTCCTCCATGGAAAGGTTGACACTTGGTAGAAAATAATCCTGCTATACTTCAGATTTCTGTTCAGCCTTATCATATCATATATCTGAAATGCTCTTGGATGATAAACTATCTCCTCTCCACATGGTGCAGTCCTGTGCTAAGATATCCGAGCCCGCTCCATTACGGATGCGCACGGGCTCCGGCAGAATGCCATATCTGCTTCCCCTTGTTGGCTGGCTCTGGAGAGCTGACAGTCATTCAGAACTAACTTGAGTCACTCTACATGTCATTCTCCTCCACTGCATGTCTTTTCTTTCCGATAAGCAGCTGTCCTGCACATTCTTCAGTTAATACTTTCTGGGTCAGATATGGCCTCAATAGACTATATAATTTTGCCCAGAGCTAATTCTCCAAAAGCAGTAGGAAAGTCTTTGAATATGTTGCAGGATTTTCCAGGAATTGCTGCTCAGCAAAGAAAATTCAGTTTATCATAAGTCTCTCGAAAAATGCTTGCAGGGAACCTTCATTCCTCAGGGATGGATGCTGGGGTAATATTACATTAAACATGGAAAGGTCTGCTGGCAAAGACCTTCAATGCTTCAAGTGGAGAACAAATGGCAGAAAATACTGTAATCTCAAATAACTGAGATAAGCAAATGAGAACATTAGAGAAAATAATTTAAAAGCAATTAAAAATAATTTTGCATTATTGCCCATTATATAGATTAACAGGAGATGACAGTTTGGCAGATTTCAAGTTAGCGAACTTTATTATGACTTTACAGGTTATTTATAAAAAAACAGCAAATTTGAAGAGCCTAAAATTACAGCCTTTTATGTCAACAATTTTTTTAACTGCTAGATTGTGTGGTTTGAAAGAGCAGAATGAAGTAAAAACAGGTATGTGGGGATTTTTTTTTAGAAACTGTTATGTTCCACTGAATTTCCTGTGCAGAAGTGCTGTTGCTCATCTGTACGTCTGATTAACTTTTGCTTCCTGCAAGTGTTATCAGACCTGTAACCAGGCAAACAGCAGAGCAGATGGCCAGTGCCAGTATCGGTGTTTCTGGTCTGGGTGCTTAATGAGAACTGAGAGTGTAACATGAGCCTCTTTCATTTTGTCTGTCTCACATGGCAGATATACTTGGTGCAAGTGCTCTGGTTGCTCAAGGTCACAGATTCATCAATCAAAAGAGAGCCCTTCCCATTAATCTTTTACCTGCCCATGACAGTTCCATACTTCTCAGGAGCTGCCATGTCACACTGAGTGCTGAGTTTGTCCTGAGTTTGGGACAGTAGTGCTGTCAAAGACAACCAGGTTAAGCAGAAATTAGCCACTGTTTAAAACACAACATTAGAAGTACTGTACTCTGAGTGTAAATTTTAATTCATTAACTCTAAACCAAAAATGCCTTTTTGTGCTGTGGAATAAGCCTTCAGCTGGGCCAAATCTCCTGTGCCACACAATCATGTGTCCCACACTGTTAAGCAACATTTCTCACCTTACACTTGGAGATAAAAGTATTTGCTGTAAGAGGTTTAAAAAATCCCAGTACCCCTCACCATCTCCTCTCTGAATGCGCACATCCGAGGCTGGAGCTGGGAGTGTGCCTGGGAGGCCTTAGGGAGGCCACTGGGTCCATTTGACCCACACTTACAGCTGGTTTGAGGTCCTGGTGCCTCTGTGTGCACTGACAGAGGGATGTGAAACTTGTGGTAGAGAGTTGTCTTTGTGGCTGAGAAATGGTACTTTTTTGCTTTATTTAAATTGCTAAATTTGGTGAAGATATATTCTTGGAATATCTGTATACCATTGCACAGTAGAGGCTTGTTTGACTTCTAAGTTCTTTGTAGTAAAGGACGTCCTTCATCCTGCATGGGTCGTACATCACCCTATCCTGAGGGGGAGCAGGCACAAGGGGTTGTGGCTTGTGAGATCTCTTGTATGTGGGGTTATAGAAGAGGTGACCAAGGAAAGGTTCAGTCCTACCCACTCCCTCACTTTCTGTGCCCAGGAAATGTGACAAAAGCAGTGTAACTTGGAGGCAGGAAAGGAAGTGGGGAGGAAAGCACAGTTATGGTAAAGCAGGGGAAATAATGGGGAGGAAAGGAGTAACTGGGAGATGGAGAGGGATCCCAAATAGGAGGGCAGAGCCTAATTATGGTCTGCATTTTCAGTCTGTGTGAGTATAGATACAGGGATCTGAACTGCAGGATGGCTTCCATGGCTGTTGAGATCAGTGGGGTAGCTGCTCTGAACATGGCATATGCCTAAAATGATAGGTAGTCTGAAAAATGAGGACTTGGAGCACTCATATTGTGCTTCTGAAATCATTGCATTTTTAATGATTTCAGCCTTAAGTTTTATGGCCTGTTCTCCATCTACCCAGTGAATGCAAGAGCATCTTCTTTCACAGCTGGATAGTAAAGATAAATCTTTGATGTTTATTGAGCATTAAAACTACAGTGAAAGCTCCATACAAAAAGCATTGAGGCAATTAATATTCCTGCTTTCCTCTGCATGGAATGGAGTTCAGTGGTTTCCAGAAGACCTTTATGTAAAAAGGTAATTGAAATCTCCCCTTATGCATATCCACAACAGAGATGAATTCAGGAATTTTAATCCTGGGATGGCACAATTTGTAGGTAAGAGCTTTGCAGTCTTAGAATTACTTTAATATGCATTGTTAGAGAAAAGTGGAATAACTTCTTTGAAAGAAACTGAATATTATCAAAAGCTTTCTTTCTAGGAATATCTGCATTTAGTAGGAAGACTTCCATAGTGAGAGAAGAATTTCTAACTCCTTTTTGCCTTTTGGATACTACTATATAACTCTGCCACCACCTGAGATGCTTGTGTACTATGTTTAGGTGACTCTTACAATTATTTAGGTATTTGATAAACTGTCAGGATTGCAGCCTTTTAAAACATGCATTGAATCTTGTTCTCTGTCTCAAGCATGCAGGTCTGTGGAACATTGAGTCATTAATACTTCCTCGTGTGTACATTTGTGCTATACTGTAGCAGTGAAGTAACAGATCTAAAATGCCATACTTGTCCTAATCAAATATTAAAATCTGAAGGCTGTTAAGAAGCTGGATTTATGAACCATGATGTTTTTTACCTCACTGTCATTTTTTAGACACAAGCTGATTCTTGCATGTTTTTGTTCCTAGAACCACCTCTCCAACTCTTGGTTACCTTTCTCCATGAAGATATCCATCTTTTTGTATTAAAACTAAGTTAATAATATGAAAGGAAATGTTAATGTTATGACCTGCCTGCATTCATTACATGGGCAGAGCTCCTGGTTGCATTCAGAACTCTGCAAAAAGAGCATAAGGCTTTGCCTTTCACAGCAAAAGCTTTTATGTATGGGAGTGAATAGAGCAAATTGCTATGATATACCTGAATGCCCAGTTATGGAGTCACAACTGAGAGGTTAAATGCCAAATAATGGCATTACTGATGTAAGATGGAAGGATTCTCTTTAGTGGAAAGCCAGTGTTCAAACTACCCATCTGAATCTTTGGTGTTTTCTACCATATCCTCTTTGCTTTGTATCCATTTTCATGGCTTTTTCCCCGTCCTCTGTTGGCATCTTATTTTTCATCTTTATTCATTGTCACTTTCTATGCTTTTCTCTAGCAACAGAAACATATTTACTTGCAAGCTGATCCCATCTGTGCTCCCGCATTGTAAAGCTTCCCCCTGCCGTGGCACTGCATGTCTGATGGCGTTTCATGCGACGGGTGGGAAGCTCCAGCCTTCCAGAGTGCCAGGATTTCACACTATGGATCAGGCAGGCAGGGCACTGCCCACTGGGCATGGGGTTTTTTAACAAAAAGAAGGTGGGCGGTTTTTCTTGTGTAAGAAAATGCAATAATATTGTAATCATTTGTTGCCTGACCATTCCCAGAAATGGAAGAGTGCTGAACTTTTAATTTAATTGGGTCTCTTGTGCTTGCACTGCTTCCTGCTCATGAACCAGAATATATGAGGACCATAACTCAAATATACACTAAGCTGTCCCTGCTGCAGTCTCATTCCTTGCAAATTAAGTAGGATCAGGACTCAAAAGAGATAACTAAGGAGACCTATGTCCTGGAGGAAATTACCGTGAATTACAAAATGATGGTTTCTCTCTTAATAAAAAATGAACTAATGCTCCAGTGTGACACTATGGAACTCTTCAGTTTATAAAGGTAGTGTCTTTCAGGAAATATATATGTTAATCCAGCTGTCATGCATAAATTCTCATTTGGGGCCTGATCTAATTCCCATTGAAGTAGAGATGGACTCAATCTACTTAAATTTCTCTATGCAGTTTCACGGCTTTCCACTATCTTCATCTGTTGTATCACATTACTGTGTGTGGGTAGAGTTGCCACATTCCACCCATGACACAACTGTTTCAGTGGCAAGTGAAGTGATACGTGCATATGGTACACACAGGCTTTACACAAACCGTATGCTTTCAGACAGCTATCTGTGTAATTGGGGGACGTTGGAAAGGCTTCCTGAAGAAAACGTCCCTTTGCTGCATTATTAGAAAATGTAGCTACTGTGTTTATGGTCCCGTTACCTTACTTCCAAATTTTGAGAGACAGAGTAAGTGATTCATTGTTTAACTTTTGTAAATTATCAAATTAGATTAATTACTTCGAATAACAATAAAATGGTTGCACGAGGATTTTGGAATCAATCTCTTATTATTATTTACTATGTAAAATCTTAGGCCCAATTTAACAGCAAGCACCTTCATAAAATTTCTAATTACAGTTTTACATAGTCTTCTTTATGCAATGTGTTTCGCATTTCCAAGATGCTGAATGTCCTCATTGCTGAAAGTTTTGTATAGGAGATTATTATTATTTATCTGAAGAATTTTGGCTAAGTGCATTCTCTGGTGGGGAAAAAGTCTCTCCAGAGAATTTATAAAGTACACTTTAATCTTGAGGCTATTATAGGCCTACTATTCTTGGGGTTTTTTTCATTGGTGGTTGCAAAAAAATTTACAAAATGACTGAATAAATTTAGCTGGTAGTTAAGTGTGACTATTTCTATATTATCTGAATTGACAAAATGATTTCCTTAGGACATGAGGTAGGCAGAGAAAGGGGACAACATAGTAGTGGGCGGAACACCAGCACAAAATAATTATGTATGAGCATATTCAGCCTCTCATGGAGCTACACAGTAGGTTGCTCTCCACCTGGAGGGCCAGATCCATTGCTTTGGGACACTCCATTGCTGGAGTAGGATCACCCAAAGTAGTGTGGGCACATCCGTGTGTGTGAACTGCTCACTGCAGCATGCACCTGCACTCAGAGGAGGCTGCAGTACCTTGGGCTCTACTTTCTTTTTGAAGGCAAGCATTGGGGCTGAGGTGATGAAACTGGAAGAGTTTTGTTTCCAAGCTCTGGAGACCTCACTGAGCTGAAGGAATGCAGAGTATTCGCTTCTGCAAAGGGTGGGGGATGATTCAGTGTCTGCAGCCATGCTGGCTAAAAGGCTGCATCACAGAACAGCTTCTGCTCAGAAAAAGGGTGACAATCATTGCCTGTTTCCCAGATGATCATTGCAGGTGACAGGAAGAAAATTTGTCTTACGTTCACAGCTGGTTATTGGTGTGGTACATTAATGGCTTTTGTTTTTCACTCCTTCCAAAATATTAGGTACTTTGAATAAATGTCCCCAGGAGGGACAAAATGCCAAGTTAAACAAGCCGCTGATCTGACCTGCTGTTGTTTCCTCTGTGTCAGAATTGTTGGTCTGCAAGATTGAAAAAAGGACAAAAATTTGTCATGCAAAAAAAAAATCAAAATGTTTGAGCCTAATGCAGCAGGCTCAGGCTAAATCACATTTCCCAAAGTGTGGCTTTCAATATCAAGCCTTCTCCTGAGGAACTGGCAAATGCTCAGCGAACACAACACGGAGACAACTGGCAGCCTGAGTCATTTTTGCATGTGATTGTTGAATGTGACAGATTGAGAATAGCAAGGAGTACGAGTTCATGCTATGAGAGTGAAGTAACCCAGCATCCGCTCACTGGCTCGAGCCTACAGAGAGATGTGGAGTGCTGTGGCAGAGAAATGCCATCGAGGCTTTGGAAAAATGGGTGTAACACACATGTTGTTTTCTTCCTTTGCTCATTTTTATTTCACCATAGAATGTTTCTTTCTTGTCTTCATAGCAGATGGAAAGTAAGAGAAAAATCCTTGACATGTTTGTAAAGCCTGGATTGACATTAACTTATTCGTCTTTTTGCTTTTTCTCTGATTACCTTTTGCCTTTCTACTTTTACTCATGCTGTATTAGCCTTTTTATTCCATGGCTCCAGCATGTTGGCTGTACAGAAATGGTTTCAGATAAAACTGGGATAGACTTGCTTATGGATATGATCCCTTCCAAACTGACCTGGCGGGATTTCTGTTCAGAGCAAATCACAAGAGGCTGGGGAAGTCCAGGGGAGTTACCCATGAAATGTCTGCTGCAATCCAACCTTCTGTTGCAGTTGATCAGAGTATTATATCTGAGTCATTTATTAATTAAATTTAGCCACACTTTATTTTGACGCATGTTCTTGGAAAAGGCAACTTCTTCCCAATTTCTTACTCAGAATTATTTGACGTGTGGTCTCTGCCAGCACAGCTGAGCGCTTTGGCTGTTCAGGCTTGTGATGTGTTCTGCACTGAGCTGCTGTTTGAAGTCTGCTGCTCAGATGTGTAATATTGTATGTAAGGGATTAGTTCGTTTAATCTTTATAAAACTATGTGCTTGATTAACTAGTTGTAGAGGTGTTTTGAGGGTTTTGGATGGGAGACACCATGGACCAATGATGTGTTGCAAAAAGACTTTGAGATGGGTAATGTTGATGGGCCTAGGGCCCTTGCAAAGAGAGAAACTTAGGCACAGCTTGAGAAGGATAAAGGAAGAATTTTTATGTGTCCAGAATTTTTTTCTTTTTTTCTTTTTTCCCCTGTTTTCCCTTTTTTCCCCCTTCCCTTATGTGTAGCCATGGGTTCAGGACATATGTGGTTCTTTTTACAGCAATTAGAACCAAACCCTTTTACTCCCTTAATTCATTCTTCATCAAGACTTTGGGAAGATGATGATTCCTGGGAGCCCTTTGGGTGCAGTAAATGGTGAGTACCTGGACTGACTCCACTGGTCTCTGTTTTGTTCTACAAATAATTATAGGTAATACATTAACACAGAGAGCTGCCTAATGCACCGGGCACACTCTGTTTGCTCACCACAGCAACAGAAAAGGATTAAATGCATTCTTTGTGTTCGTGAGCGCTGGGCCATTATTCTTGCCAGCCCGAGGTGATTTATTGCTTCAAATCTGAGTTGCCAGTCCCTGGTGGAGACGTGTGGAAGTGAAGTGACCTGTACAGAAATTGGTCTATTTAAACCCATATTTATTCGGTGAATCGTTTGCCTTAATGGCTGTTTGTGACAGCAGCTCCCTGTCAGGGATGTGCCAGTGGGTGGTGAGGGGCCCCAGGGGAGCACCCAGGACATGGGTGTCTGGAGCTGCCAATGCTGTTTTCTCCATCTTGGTACCTCGATGTCTGTCCATGGATCTGACACCACAAGAAACTACACCAGCCTGGGCACTTTTCTGATATTCCATTTAACCTCATTTCCTAATTCTCTCCTTTCTTTTGCTCATGAGAATTCAACAAAATGCCTTCTATCCTGAGTGACTGGTGCCTCTGAGCTCCCCAAGAGTGGCCCTGCATGGACCGAAGCTGCTCTCAATGTCCTGGGGCCAGAGTGGGACTTGGGCTGTGGAGAGACTGTTGGGTGCCAAGCCCTTCTGGGGACCCTGCTCTTCCAAATAATGGACAGCAGGTGGTAGCACTTGTTCATTTCATCACTTTTGGGTTTTTTTAAGAGTTAGGCTTTGCAAAACTTCATCTGATTTTCTAGAAAGGGAAAGGGTGGGAAGGCTGATTCCAAAGAGGATGAGCACCTGGCTTGCTTCCAAGTTTTTCAGCTTTTCTATGAAAGCTCAAGTCCCTGACATTTCAACAGACACTTTCTTTCCATGAGTTCCTTCGCTGTGTGACTGAGAGAGCTTGTCTTGGCTTGACTGAATCCTTCCTGGATAATTTCCCTGCGGAAGTGCACAGGTAATGCTGAGCCAGCAGAGCACCCGGGTTGGGAACAGCAGCGAGCTCAGGCAGACTGTGGACCTGAACTAAAGCTGAATTAAACTGGTTGCATCAGCTACCAGGGCTGCTGAAGAGAAACACGCTCTTCCAGCCCAAAATTCTCCCGAGAGGTGAGAAGGTGGCCAGGGCAGTGTGTCAGACAAACAGAGCTGAGCCCACCCTCCAGCTGGCAGACAAAATATACAGATCCCTCTCCCTGCAAGCTGAGTGGCAACAGGAGCAATAGAAGCATTTTTAGACAAATATTCCTGCAGGGTTTGTGATAAGACAATACTTTTTGTTGACCTGGTGAGAGCATCTGCATGGGCAAAGGCGCAGGCATGGTTTTGAAATATCCAGCCCAATTAATCCATGTGTCAACAATACATTCATCCTGAGATTTATTTAATACAGAAACTTTGTTTATTGCTGGCTTTGGAAATATTTCAGCTCCAATAAAAGTGAAAACTTGTTTGTTTTTTTAATAACTGGACTTATATAATTAACTGACATGTTATGACAGTCTACTATGGCCTGAAAAGCAGAGCTTCAATCACATGTCTTAAATGAAATTAAGACAATCTAACCTAGGGTTTCTTGTTTGACTGGGTTTATAATTGATTTCAGACTCCCCATAAAAATGCCCACATGTGGACAACATCACCTGCAGTTTGGCCACTGTGGTAACCAGTGAGTTGTTTCCTCGTCAGACCTGGGCCAGAGCCCAGCTGATGAGTTCCAGGAGGCTGAACCCTCCTACGTGGCCAGTGTTTCCAGGTAGCTGGTTGTGTAAAAATATTATGTCTAATCTCTTATATCTGTATTATATCTTATTTATAGCAGGGAGAGAAGAAATGTCAGCATTTTATGCTCTAGGAAATGGATACTGTCACAGGAATATGTGGTTCAACTTGGCTCCCCTTGTTTTGAACTGTTTAGGTTTTCTCAGGATTGATGTATAAGCCTATTGTAATTTGTCTTTGAGATTTTATGTCCTGATTTTGACAAACCAAACTTTTCTTCTGAAGCAGCAGGCTAGGATTCTGTTCTCAACTTCATTTTAGAAAAAGGACCTGGCCAGAATTCGAAATCTTCTAGAACTTCTGAGTAGTTTAAATCGGTTCTCAATACACTCTCGTTACTGTGTCATCTGTTTTTCCGTGCCAACTGAAGCACTTGTTTTTCAGTGCCAATCAGCACCTGTCTCAAGCAGGTGCTTATTACATTATGTGGCAGTATAACCTTTTGTTTCATTAAACTTTTACCAGTAAAACCTCATTCATTTTCATCTGGATAATCTAGAAGATTAATTACCTCTGCAGTCCTCCTGCTTTCCAGAGTTGTAGTTGAGCCAAACCCCAGCTTTTCCAGAAAAGCAAATATTAATTTTGTGTCCCAGTAGCTGGTAACACATGGTAACTGTTAATAGCAAAAATGGCTCCTCAATGACATTGCATTTTTTGTAAAGTTATTTTTTGTAAAGCTTACATGAAAAAAAGTACTCTCTAGTAACCATCCTATGAAAGACATATTTGAAGTAGAGAATAAGGGCTTTTGTTAGCAGTGACTTTTTTGTTCTTAAGTAAATGTAGAAGTAGTAACTGATGTGGACTTGCTGGTCAAACTTAGCCAAATTCTGATGTGTAATTGCAACATGCTTCTTCAGAAGGGTGGTGCTTGCAGAAATATCAGAGTGTGTAAGTAAAATTCCCTTCAGGATGGGATGATAGGAAAGCTCTGGGAACAAGCCCTGAAGTAGACTGGGCGTCCTGCCAGTAACCTTCACTGAGGTGACGTGGGAGGAACCACCCATCGTAGGAGTGCAGATGGCTCACGTTATTAGACGTGTCCCCAGCAGGCAGGTCAGTTCTTTATTATTTAATTTCGGTAGAGTAGGGAACATGCTATTAATTGGAGAAAGGATGTGGATGTACAGGATCCTGCCTGGCTCTGTAAACAGAACTTAAAACCTCAATCTCCCTTCCATCTTCTCATATGTGGGGCTGATGGTATCAGGGGCTGGAGCAGGGTCCAGGACAAAGTCCTTCCTTTGTGTGGTGTCTTTTGTGCCTCCCAGCAAAAGAACCCAAGTTGTGAATAAACACTAGCATGGAGGTGGAACTGAGACAATCTGGTTTTACTTAGTGGTGTGAATGATTTTAACTTTGTTTCTCAGTCCTGGCTTAAAAAAAATAAATAGAATTTCTCAGAGACAAGTCACAGACCTTCATTCAGGAACAGAAGCACTTCAGTCTGAAAGGCCAACCGATACAGGTTTTTCTCTGATTTGGGAAGCCCTACCATTCCACCCTCTTGGTGCTGGTTCACACGGCGCAATACTTAAGTGTGTCCCTTGACTGCTGTTTGGTGCTGTTTTCTAGCCCAAGTGACAACATGTATGCCTGGAGAATAAAGTGGTGCTTCACTTAGTTTTGTCATTACTCATGGGTGAGCAGGTTAAAGGCTGTGTCCTTCTCTAGTTTAGCAGAGCTGTACATCAGCTCTGGCTCCCTGGTGGGATGTCAGAACTGAACCTCTCTGGCTCCTGGCCAGGACAGGCAGGAGCTCCCTCAGTGTCCTGCTATTAGATACAGATAGGGCTAAGGAGAGCATTAGTAATCAGAGCAATTCCACTCTATTTTCTGGAGATACAGCACCCTAAAGGGAGATTCCTGTGGAAAACTCTGGTAAAGCCGATAAGAATCCACAACTGACCTTTGATGTCTGCAGCTTTCAAATGCAAAATGTTTAACTTAAGGAAATGGTGACTCTGAGGTCTTCCCAAGTGGGTCTGAACAAGGGCGAGCTGAAAATGTATTTAGAGTTTTTTCTGTAGATGTGTGGGTTTAGTAGGGTCCAGCCAGAGGGAAAAGGTTTTGCTTTCCATGAGAGGATTCGGTGGCCAATTTCCCTACAGAGCCCAGATCCCGTGAGTCTTGTTTGATAGAAAAAAAGAGCTTCTCAGCTGGAGCTTTGCCTGAAGAGATTCAGAACATACCTGTGTTTTTCTCATTTTACACAGTTTTAATTTAAATATTTGTGGTGCTGAGGTGATGCTTGCACAGGTCAGGGTTGTTCAGGGTGTTTTATTATGTACATTTTTCTGGTGTACATCCCTGTAAGCTTGTACAGCCCTAAGGAACACACTGTCCCTGTCACAAACTGTATCTCTCCAGCACAGAACTGAATGAAGAAAATCATAATACTGTGCAGCAGGTGAAGTAACCTTCTGGCTCATCACCATGGGAAAGCTGGAAGAGCAGGAGCAGCCCGAGCTGCAGACGTCAGAGGGGAGAGGAGGTGATCAGCGTGCAGGAATGCAGAGGGGACATCTGCTCCAGATCCCAGCAGTGACAAAGTCGAGCTGCAGAAGTACCCTTTGTTTCTTGGATGGGAGAATTCAGGAATTCTGTCAGTTATCACTGAAAAGCAGACTGCAGCCTCAGTCCTGCTATCTCCAAGAGTGAGATGTGTAGGTTCAGATCAAAATACCTGGTTTGTACTTACTGTGTATGGGCTCATCATGGCCCTACAAAGCATTTCAGTGCTTATGCAATGGATGTGGATAATTTCATTGGTCTTACTGAAACTGGTGGTGTATATAAATTTGATGTTGGAGTGCTTTGCATGGTTATAAAGTCTAAAGGAGAGAAAAAAATTATTTAATGGGTACATTAAAGCTTCTGAAAAAGAAAATTTTCCTTTGTGCTGACTGACTGAATTCAAATGAGACTTCTCAGACCACCTCTTCAGGTCAGATAAAAAAACCAACCCAGATAATTCAGGGTGAAAAAATACTTTAAAGAAAACCACCTCTGTTAGCATCACTTCCAGTAACTTTGTTAGTGATGCAGTTACTTGGTGCGTCACAGGGTGTGTTGGGTGTATTACACTGTGTTATATGGTGTAAAATCCTTCTTATTTGGCAGGAGAACTGTTCAGCAGTATTTTGAAGGGCCTGTAGCTTGTCCATAAGAGACCTTTGTTTTTGGACTGCTGCACTGTTATGCACAGGAAAAGTGATGTTCCATATAACCAAGTTGTAAAAAACCCAGATATTTCTGGGTTTAGCCCTAACTGGTTACCACTGTGGGCAGATGTAAAAGACTTGCTTTTTGTTTGTTAGTTGTTTGTCATATTTTTAAATGTACTAAAAGATAAAAAATATTGCATAAATATGTCCTAATCATCAGATTTTTAGTAGAAGTTCTGCTTGCTCTGCAGTGTCTGATCTACACTGTTGCTCACAGAGGTGACTGAATTGATGCAGATGTTTTCCTTCCTATATCACAAGTAACAGCTGAACACACAAATTCCAGTTCTTCTCGGTCAGAGCTGATCATTGCCTCATACATAGCTTAGTAATATATAAAAAGTAGATTTCAAAATGTTACAGGGGACTGAGAAATTGTCATTTTTGCCTGCTTTATAACCCAAACCACAGACTTCTCAGGAGTTTTCTGTGTCCACTCAGATGTTCTGTTCCAGCTATCAGCTGTGAGATAAAGATATTTGAGCTTCAGTAGGTGTAACTGGCCCCAGAAAACAGGAGGAGGGTTGGCTGCTTCCTGGAGTAGGAGAGGTCTGGTTTGAAGAAAGGCCAGCACTGAATGCCAGCTTGAAGTCATCACTGTTCTTCCTTTGCTCATTTAGATCTATTTCTTCCCTCTAATCAATAGCTGGCCTTACAGCATCTGACTGTGTTACAGATGATCTTTGTGCACTTAACAATATTAGAAAGGGGGCTGTGATGTGCTGCTTCTCTTTGGTACCCTTCCCAGAGGGAGTAATCACAACTCCAAGGGATGACTACTCACTTCCAGGCATTTAAATGGAAGAATCCTGGATGCTTATCTCTGGTAAACAGCAGAGAAGCTGAACTGGAGAACAGGCAGTTTAAAAAGAAATGGTATGAAATATTTGCAGTTTGCTTTCTACAAACCAGATGCCTTTGCCTTTGGTGAAGTGTCCCAGGATAGCTGCCCAGTGGGGTATTTTAGGAGGGTTCTGGGGGTACTGGGGTCCCAATTCCAAAACCAGCAGCAGCAGGAGCAAGGCTGGTGAGCCCTGTGGTTTGGCTGTGTCTGTAGTGAGGCACTGCAGAGCTTCCTCACACAGACACAACCAGCAGCAGCAGGAGCAAGGCTGGTGAGCCCTGTGGTTTGGCTGTGTCTGTAGTGAGACACTGCAGAGCTTCCTCACACAGAACACTACTCTCCATAAAAAGTCCAGCTCAGCTGGGCCAGCCATGAAGCAGAGCTTACATGAATCACTGGATTTTCCATAATCGTTCAGTTGCTTATAAGAAGTGTGAAGGAAAATCAGCTCTGTTATCACAGCTGCCTTTGCAGGGAGAGGGCTGGATTTTATGACCCAGTTACAAGCATATTATTACTTAATAGTAATTCCTAAGTTCTTAATTTTAAGGTAAGATGATTTGGGGATAAATACCTATTTTCAACCAACAGCCATTCCTTTAGTTCTTAGTTAACCTTTAGAAGTGTTTTGATTAATGCACATGTGAACCCATCTGCCAGGGTTTTTGTAAACCAGCACCTCTCTCTTGTGTCACCATCCCCTTGTACCTTACCTGTTCCTGCCCTGCTTTTCCAAAAGTGATATAGTTCTTGCTCCTTGATGTGGCACCTCCTTCTTCTGTCTCTCTCCTGGCTTTAGTGTCTTGATCCTATGCCCCATTTCACTCAAAGACCAGGACTCATCACCTTCAGATCTCCCTCTGATTTTTATTTTTGCTGCTGTGTCACCTAACTGACTAGCTATGGCCATCTAGCAAAAAAGTAAAAAGAAGGAGAGTTAGTATTAATTCGGGAGAAAAATACTCAATTAATATTACATGCTTTAAAAACATTAATATGTTTTATGCTCTCCGTCCTCCTGGCTCTCATCATTTATAAATTTGCAGCTCTCCAGAAGAACACACTCCTCAGCACAGGGGGATCCTGATTTGATCCTAATTGTGGCTGCTGGGCCTGAATAGGCTGTTAGTCAGCAAACTGCCCTGTGCACACAGCAAGTGTTGGGGAGCCTGAGATGTGTGACCAGATAATGTGCCAGCTGTCACCTCCCTGCCCTACCAGACCCTGATTTACCTGCCAAGAGCAGGCAGGGGCACACAGACACCAAACACATGTGGGTACAAAACTTTGAGAGCTGATAAGACCAAGTTTTGATGAACTAAACTCAGGACTAAACTCATTTAACTTAGTGACCACCTACATTTTTTCTAGTGTAAATACAGCCCATTATACAATTTTTTCATTTGTAAAAGACTGCAAAAGAGTACACAAACATTTACAATTCTGTATTCCAGACCACTTAACAGCCTGTATAACCTTAAACATTTGTGAGCCTTTGACTGAACTCCAGAAGAAAATGCTACGTTGCAGGTTGGAAGCCCTCTGAAACCTTACTGCTCTCTCTCCCAGGAGAGCAGACCAGTTATCTCACAGACTTACACAATTCTTGTTTTGCATCGCTGCTGAGGGCTCTAATGAGCTCAGCTTGCTGTGCCCCTGGCCGGGGCTGCCAGAGCTAAAGCTGTGCAAACCTGCGCTTCCCCCAGTGGAAATTGCAGCCAGATAAGTCATCTTCATTTTGCATCATCTGGAATTCCTGCAATGTGCAGTTTTATTCTGATAATATTAGCCAGTCTTTTCAGATTTTGATGGTTGCTTTCCCGATGGTGTGAAGGTGTAAGAGAGCAGAATTCCCTCTCTCTCACCAATGTGTACAATCCTGCAGAAAAATAACCTGAAACAGATATGAAGTTGTTTATTAAAATATTTTTTAAATGGATAATTTTACATGCTTGTAATCTTCTTGCTTTAAACAAATCACTCATCTATGGAATGATTACTTTCCTGTCCCATGGTGCCACAGAACTCAGCAGTGCTGGTGCTTATGGAAGTTGCACTGAATGGTGAACAAACAGAAAACTCAATCTCACCTCCTCCAGAGCCACAGCATCAGCCTCTGCTCTCTATCAAGCTGGTTAGATTTAAACAAGTGACAAAGTATGGGATTTTTCTCTAGCCTTTGAGCAATCTTCCTTTTTTTAATGCTTATATTTGTATCTGCAGGTGGTGTCTGATCCCTAAAACAAGTTAATTGAAAGCCTACTTTAATCATTAAAAAAATGTGGGAAATAGCTGGAGGGCAAAATATCAGGCTGGGATTACGAGACTAAAGCTGTATTTTACAAAGAAAAACCTTGTGCCTGGCAATTGTCCTTGTAATGTTGCAAGAGCTGGAGGCGCTGAATTAATTCCCAATAGAGTTGAGTTCTAATTATCCAAATAGATCAGGGGACCCAGGAGCAACACATCCCCCACAGTGCTCACAGAGCCACTCCAAAGCAGTGTGCTGGTGCTCCTGAGATGTTGGGGGGTGTGCAGCCACCACGGGTGGTACCTCACTCAACATCAACTCTTACCTCAGTGACATACTGAGGCGTGCTGGGGTTTGTTGCTTTTAAGTAAAGATGGGACATCCCCTTATTTAGGTAATGCAAATAGGACATAACTCACTCTGAGCTAATGGAAAATGGGGTTTGAAAGGGAACCAGAAAAATGAGGTTTTCTGTTGGGGAGCTTACACTCTCTAGACAATTTTCCTTATATATTCCCAGAAGGACAAATCAGTAGTTCATGATCACGTTGAGCTGAAGGTTATCACACTCATTTATTTTAAATTGACAGAATAGGGTGTGGTATTTTGGGCCATGGGTGGAACGTGGATTTTTGGGTGTTTTCCTGATTTATGATTGGAAGTACTTAAAAAGCAATTTCTGTTTTGCAGAAGAATAGCTATGTCATCTTCCTGTGAATAACACAGGGTGTTCACATCTCCATGGTAATTGGATGTGATAAAATAAACAGATTTTCCGAGGTTCTATGAGAAAAGTCCTGTGTCTGAGTTTCAGTGCTCCTAATGCACATATATCCCTTTGCCTTCACATTTCTCATAAATAACAAGGTCCACTGTGGGGCATGCTACAAATAATGGGAGAAGAAAATACAGATCTGAAGAGAATTATGGCTGGAAAAATTTTCATTAACTTTGGTTAAAAAATATCAGAGAAGGTTTTATGAATAGGGGACTTGACTAGACATGCCTACCCTTTAGTTCCCTCTGCCCTAATCCTGTCTTCAGCTTTCATTTCATATCCTAATTCCTTTCCTCTTTCAGAAATAATAGAGGTATCTCCTAAATTCCTCAGGCTCAATCTCCTGCTCTCCAAAGGCTGCAGCAGCACAGCAGCCACTCAAGGAAGAATACTCTGATGAGCACACTCCTGCCCAACAAAAGCCTGTTACCTTTCACCGTGGTGTTTTAATGGGCACACACACATTACACATACCCAGCACACAATTTCAGGAAGCCCTAAGAGACCACAGCAGTCAAATGAATTTGAGCCTTTATTTGAACAAACGTCAGAAGTTGTTGACCTTCCTGGCACAGCTGCAGAGCCCTTTTTCCAGAGCCAGCTCCTGGGGTGTCGGGGCAGCCTGGGGGGACTTTTGGATCTGGGGAGGTGCTGCTGAGGTTTTTTGGGTTGTGTTTACCATGCATGAGTGGAAATGAGAGGAGGGGAGTGCTGCTGTCTGAGTCAATATATTCTTGTTGATATTTCACTGATGCCTAAGATATGAGAGTGAAGCTGCTTCACGCTCCGTGCTGCCTTTGGCCTCACACACATGCTGCTTTCCCAAAAGGTTTCATGCCCTAAATGGATGAAGCAAAGAGTGGGAGGGGAGCATGGGGTGGTGAGGAGAGCTCACCGACCCTGTCTGGCAGATCTCTGGCTGTGCTGGAGCAGCACCAAATCCTCCTGACTCCCAGCCCAGCATCTCATCCACAGCTTTTCTTATCACATTTTTGCGTTCTTAAATGCATTTGATGGACTGCAGTTGCTGGAGAACCACAGATCTGCTGAGAGGCTCTTTGAAGTGCTGGAAGATACAAGTGTAAATAGAATATTTCTGGGGAGCCAGCCATATTCCACTGATAAGCCTGAGGGAAGAACAGCTCAGAACAACCCAGCCAAAGTCACTGCTGGCACTGGGGGCATCCAGTAGTTTTGGGAGTTCTCAGATTTTCTCTCACTTCATATAAATTGTAGAGAAGACAGAATTTTGTCCTTGAAGGATAATACAAAGAGGTATTGAAAGTGTATTCACCACACTTTCTATCTTTAAGGCACCCTTTAATTTCAAATGCATTGTTCCTAGTTGGTTTTTCTGGAATAATTATAAGGTGTTGCAGTTTATCATCCTCTTGGATGACAGCCATACCTGGAAAAAAGCACTGAATAAAAACCACGTTAGCAGTTAGCCCTGGGCTGGTTCCTACTGAGAGCCAAGCCTTCTCTCTGGAGCTCAGCTGTTTGCAGTTGGCAGTCCATTTATTTAAAAGCTGTTAAAATACTAAATATTATTTTCCTAGGAGTTCAATGAAATTGAGTGCAATTAATTTCTGCATTTCTAGCAAGCAGTTAAATTATTTTTGTTCCCCATTAGCTAATAAAGCTCTTGAGATGGAAAACTACTTTCCTGCCACAATGAAGCAATATTAATATTTTGCTCTTAGAAAGTCAGTGTTCGTCAGGGGGTCACAAAACATTTTGCAAAGGTGGATGACTGTATGGATTAGTATGTACACACATGTATTTATTTATTTATTTATTTCTTCATTTATTTATTTATTTATTTTTATGCCATCTCTCATGGGCTTTTCTGTCTCACTCTGTTGTCTTTAACTGAAGCTGCAGCTGGTTCCAGCTGGGGTGAAAGCTGATCCTCACCAACCAAGGAAATGTGGTAACTTCTAGACCTCCAAATTCTTTAGGGGTGCTTTACGAAGTTTGAAAACATCCATTCAGTCCCTTTCCCTGCCTACTTCCATAGTAGAAAAAAAGACTGGGAAATTTTGATATGCTTTTTACTTTAAAAAAAAAAAACAAGCAAGCAAACGCCACCCCTCAGGTCAAGCTGACTGGAAAATTTATGAGGGTGAGTTGAGGGGAGCTAATTTTCTTGGAAAGTTTCAATTTCATTTCTAAGAAATAAGAAAATAAATATTGAATCCTCCACTTCCTTTTTTTTTTTTTAATTATTATTAACTATAATGCTGTTTTCTAGCCAACCCTAAGTCTGAAAAGCCCAAACAATAACTAACATGATCCCGTCTTGGGTGCCAAGGTAAATCCTTTCTGGCTCGGGTAAGAGACCAGTGAGCTCTGTACAGTGCAGGAGCATGGAGAAAGGTCAGGGAAGGATTTCTGGAGAGATTTTCTCCTCTCCAGGAAATCTTGATGGGAAGCCCATCAGCCCTGGATCTCTTCCCTTTATCCAACCAATAACTCAGGCTCTCAGTCCCAGACAAGTGTCTGTCCCTTTGACAAATCCTTTGGCCCCGGCCTCATTGCCAAGGGACTGGTTCCCCTGTGCTTGATAACAGCTAAGCCTCTTCACGCCGCCTTGGGAATTTTATCCTCTCCTGCATTTATCCTCACTGGCCTCTCCCTTTCCTCTCCTCCCTCCTCTCCCACTCCCTGTCCCCGACACTCGCCAAGCCTGGCTTGGTGTCTCCGTTGTCAAAGCTCTGAGATGTTCCTTCTGCTCCAGTGCAGGAGAAACGTGACCACACACACTGAAAACCAGTTTGCCACGGCTCCTTCCCGTGCAGGCAGATTGGCCAGGGGGGCAGGCAATGAACAGCCTCAGTCTGGAGCCAGGAAGTGTCAGACTCGTTGGCTGCATGACCTTTTGAGGGGAATGTCACATGATTCTGCCCCATGTCAAATGACAAATCATGGCACTCTAATGTAAAATTGTTTCCAGTTGCTTTCCAGCAAGAGAAATTAATCCAACCCAAAACCACCCATGCAGAAGCAGATGAAGTTGCACAATGGAGAGTTTAATGCCTGGTGATTTTTAAAGTGAGAAGATAAGGGGATATATTGCATTTAATTGGGAAAGCAACAGAGTCAGTTCAAAGATTTAGACTTATGAGCAGCAGCAAGTTTGGAAATAAAACAGATCTCTTTCAAAATATACTGTAAGATCTCTTGCCAAACATCTATTCTTATTCACCTTTCAGTGAACACTGGCCTTTTTAATTAAAAAGGGAGCAAATTCCATTATTATGAACTGTTGACTGTCAGTAGGAGAAGAAACATCTGTCCTGTGTTAACTAAATTTTCAGGAGTTTTTTCCCTAAAATACCTCCCATTTATAGCTTTTAGCATTATTAATACTATAAATGCAATAAATTGTATCAATTTAAGCATCTGCCAAAATGAGCAGTATGCCTGATTTTTAATAACCATGGGTGTAAGCCATGGAAGAGAATCGTTATGAAATGCAGTGAAATTTTTATGAAATTAAGTTCATTCACTAGAAGCTTTCCATTAACTTTGCTGGAGTCAGTTTTCCCCTTCTGTTGACTTTCAACTTTCATTTCTTTCTCCAGGCATGGGGATAATACTTGTTCCTTGCTGTCACCTGGACCTAGGCCAGGCTGGCCAGGCCATCCCTTCCTTTCCATCCACAGGTTTGTCAACTTCACCAAACCTGCACCACCACCCTCTTTCCTCCCTGTTGCTTTGCTGAAGGCAAGTGGACTCAGAGCTGTCCCCAGGCCACCTGCCTGGGATGCAGCCCCGTTAAATGCAGGAGGGTCTCAGGTCGGAGCCACACCTGCACCTGCAGAGATCAGCATCAGCACTTTGGTGTCCAAGCACCATAAATCAGGAGTTTGGCAGTAACACAGCCACTGATTTCCTGAGGTGAGCAGGAGGATTTCAAGCTGTACCACAGAATCACCTGGTGCAGGATGAGGCACCCCCCCCATCCTTTGGCAAATTCATGGTCCCCACCTCTCCCTCCCTCCTTCCCTTGCTCCATCCTTCCCATCCTTTTCCCCTGCAGACAACTGGTTCCAATGCAAGAGCTGACTCATCCTGAGATGCTTGAATGCTGCCTAGTAAAACCTTGATGGATATTAACTATCCTTCTTGGATTTATGCATAGCTTCCAGCAATGCTGGCTTTATCAAACCACTAAAATGAATATAAATGTAAATTTTTTTTTTTTTTAATTAGCTCATTTCCCTCTTCAAGACACAACAATCAACATCTTCCAGGATACGTCCTAAAATTAAGAAAAAGACAAGTTTCATAACTAAGAAAACAGAGGTTATAAATATTGATCAGATTGGAAAATGAGTGGTTCTTGGTGTTTGATACCCATTCTTCAGTGCTGAGTACAGCAAGAGAAAAGGGCCCAAAAGACTCTTACCTCAGTAAAGAGCCTCGTTGTCTAAAATTTAGGAGAGCCTTCAGGCTTTCTGGATAACAGCACATGTTGCTAAATGTGCACAAAATGCCTGGCTTGGATATTTCATTTAGCTTGATTTGTTTTCCAGTTTCCATTCAGGCCTTGGAACTGGCCTGGTTTTCATACCTGAGCTCACAGAAGGTCTGTAGATCAGTGCTAGACACAAGGAAAGGAGCAGGAGATGGCTGGCGGGGGAAGTGATGCCTCCTGAGTCCAAAGGGTAATCATTTATGTAACCAGAACATCACTTGCTGGAGCAGTGGCTGGAACAACAGGCCAGAGCACTGAGAGCTGTCTCATGCTGAGGGAATGGTGCTCCCCCAACACGTGTTGCATTGATGGGTGGAATTTCTAAAGCAAATGGAGCCACTGCTCTGCCTCTTGTCCCAGGGCCCTGACCCAGAGACCACTGCAGCCAAAAGGACTTTTTCCATCAACTGGAACACACTTGGAATGGAATCTGAGCTTCAGACACACTAGATCTTGTCCACAGAAAAATAATTACAAAAATTCAGTTGGCTGCAGTTGTTACCAACTCACATGTTTGTGGATTTGTCTGGCCGGACACATGGTTAGGAGAAAGAATTAGGGCTGCACACAGATTCCCCTAGAGAATTAACTTCCCTTATTCCTATCTGACCAGACCACTGAAGCCAACAAACATCTTGACACCAGATTCTTTACTAAGATATTTGTGAATCTGCAATGGAAATGAGACTTGAAGGGCCAGATTCCATTGCTGAACTGGTGAGGGAGGACTGGGCCAAGCAGCAGGGAAAAAAATATGTTTGAAGAACTCGAGGTAAATTTATCTTGTCCACAAAAATCTTTTAGCTGGAGATATGCTCAGCCAGCTGGGGCTTGGGAAGCTGGGATCCTCACTCCAGCTTGGCCATGAGCCCACTGGGTGATCTGGGCAAGTACCTTTGTCTGTGGGGCTCATTGGAGACACTTGAATTATTCCACAATTAGATATTCCTGGCAGTCCAGATGCTTCACAACTCTTGGATTTTTTTCCCTTCATACTTCTGGGCACTCCACAGAGAAATCTTACATAACAGAGGTTCTGGAGACACAAGTCAGAAGTAAATCCTGGTGTTGGGGTGTCTCCAGACCTTTCCTACAAACCTGATACTTCTGCTGACAGATCTTTTGCTCATGCCCAGTTTTACATTCACTTAACCTGTTTTTGTCCATTTACTGGAAGAAAGAGTTTCTTGCAGAAGAAAAAAAGAGGATTAACGTGTGATGATGAAATAATGAGGGTTCTGGGGAAGCAGCCCTGAGTCAGAGGGCTGTGGGGGTGTGTTACTCACTGTGAGCACAGCCCGACTTCTGTCCGTGCTCTTCCTTGTCTAGGATTGAGCTGGACATGAGCTAGCACATCTGCACTGCAATTAATGGAGGCTCACCTACTCGTGCTAGACTCGGGTTTGCCCCAGTGTTTACATGGCTGGTAAAGATCCAGTTGCATTTTTGCCTTCCCTTGAGCTTTGACAAATCACAGTCAAGAGAAATATTAATCTGAAATACGTGTACTGAACCTTTGATCGCCTTGAGCCAATGAGAAGCTGTGATTAATTTTAATCCTTTAAATGCTCAAATGCAAATCCAGAAATCTGAATTAATATATTTTGCTGGCATCAGTAGAGGATTGTGAAACAGGAAATTAAGAGCACAATAATTTAAACAAAAGCTTATGAAGAAATAATAGCAGTAGTAAGGATAATGAGTCAGAGTGAAGGCTGGGCTGTTCAGAGAAACCTCTAAGAGTAGAGTACAGGTTCGGTGGGATTTGGGGACCTATTGCCCCTTAAGTTTCTGCAAAATTCCAGCCTAAAGCTGTTGCCAACATTTTATTGCAAGTTTATATCTTCATAGCAGAAATTCCTAATAAAATTAGCTTTCCTCTGACCTTGTGCTGAGTCCCACGAAGGGCCTTTGCCTGTAGGTATTCCTGGAGTCTCTAGTCTTCAGCAAAGACTGATTTGTGTTGCACGGGACATATTGAGATGGTCTCCATCATCACACCAAGAGATACTGCAGTTTAGTTGCTTCTTGTTACTGGGCAGCAGCCTCACAAAATGCAAGAAGTAAAATATATCTGATGGTTTTGATTCTGTAAAGTTGGGTTATCCATTTATCTCCAATTAATCACTTGTGTCATTCATCATATTAAAAAGTGACATAAGTATTATTTATACATGATGGTCACCCTACTAAATTACTTACAAAGATTTAATAGGTGATAGATATTTCCATGAGGAACAGGTGTCACAAGTGAGTACAGTCATATGAGCAATAAGTAACGAGTCATAAAAGACTAACTCAGTAACAACAGGTTAATCATCATTAGCCTTCTCCAGAATATTTATAATTGGAATCAGTCCATTAATTTTCTGCCTACAAGCACCAACAGGTTAACCAGTCACTTGTATTACTGAGCTACAGCCCTGGAGGTCTGATCCTGATGCTGTTTGCAATCCCATGGGATTGGAAACGACGTTGCTCCAAACTCTGTGACCCGGTGCTCGTGATGCTCTGTGCTGGGCTCCGCCGTGGCTGCCATAGGCAGGGGACGTCATCCCACCAACACCTTCCTAAAAATACCCAAAATATTGACTAGCCTGTGCGCTAGTCAGGTCCCGGGGGAATGAGTTTGGGAGTCTGTCATGTCTCTGTTTCTCATACTGCCAGTCTCCGCTGTCTGTAGGAGTCTGGGATTATGTCTGAGCCTCTGGAGCTGAGAAATTCTGTGTGTGTGTGTGTGTGTGTGTGTGTGCGTGCCTGTGTGGGTGGGTGGGTGTGAGCCACTGCCGGAAATTCAGCATCTGGAATCCATTGTGCCACAGTCACCCTGAGCTAAGCTGCAAGCCATAAGAATTTCAGACTGCATGGGCGCATTTTTTTCCTCCGTGCTTGTGGGATTTCTAAAGTGAGGAGAAAAACGCAAAATAAATCTGAATCCCAGCATCTCTAAACCTCAGAAGTTGACTTCACATTCTTTGGTTTTAAGGTTCAAATTGTGACCCTTGCACAGGAGCCAGGGAAATCTCCTTCCTCCTGCCCTCCCAAACAGCACCCGCTGTTCCCAGGCCCACCGTGCCCAGAAAAGCCAGCCTTGGATAGCACTGGCCACAGCTCCTCACTGCCTGGGAAGGATGTGCAACTTCATTTCACCTATTTGCACCACTCACATGGACATGAACAGACCACAGAGGAGGTGGAAAACGACCTCTCCAGAGTCCCACGTCTACCTCTGTGCTAGGCATCATCCTGTGCTGTCTGCCTCCTCGTTCCCTTAGGGGAATGCACACCAGGAGGAAGGATGGAGAGCAGAGGGACGAAGGTGGTAGAAAGGGTGAGTGTGGGCTGTATTGTGCCCATCCTCGTGAAAGGCTCAGGGACCCTCAGTTTATCCCAGAGACTGTACCAGCCCTCCTGTGCTCCCAGAATGCCAGAAGCACATGAGGGTTTTTACCCCTTTGGCATTGCTGAGCTCAGTCTTGCTTTATTTTAGAGAGAAGTTTCTCTCTGCGGTTTTCAGAGGCTGAGACTTGACACCCCTGTGCTGCAGGAGGCAGGAGCCAGAGCCTGGATTCAGTGGCAATGCCCCGAGGCCAGAGTGTACAGTAGGAACCACAGGGAGAGGAGCTGGAGCATCACCCGCTAAGGCTGTGTCTGTGATACCTGTAGGGCTAAAGAACAGCTATCACCTCTGTGCTACATCCTGCAGGGCTTTGCAGTGGCTTAAATCTGGGAATAAATAATTCCCCCTTTGGCACAGCCCCCTCCTGGGGAATGCCACAATCTGTGCTGCAGGTAGTCGGATTCTTTGCCTGTTGGAGGCTGTTCCAGAACTCTATTGCTCAGATGATGCTTGATTCCGAGCCTGGACTGGTCTGTGGTCACTTAACCTCATCTGTTCCCCTGCCAAAATTGCTCTTAAATAGCTCTTCTCTCTCACAGGCATTATCTTTCCAAGTATTTACAGAAAGCAATCAGTGTCCATTCTCATTTGGGTAGACTGAGGATGTCACTTCTCAAAAGCTGTCTTTGAGGAATTCCCTAAGTGACGTGAGCAGTCAATAGTTCCTTTTCCGCTGCTGACTTGTATTTCCCTTTTTCATGCAAAATCAATGTTTTCTCTTTAGCTGGGAAAATTATTTTATTAACAATTCCTTATTAATGCCTCTTTTTGATTTTCCTGGTGATACCTAACCAAAGTCTTTACTGAAATCTTGATGAGATCTACCACATTCCTGTTCTTTAGGAAATGAGATGTCAAGTAAAGATTCTGAGAGTATTACCTTTGATAACTTGATATCTTGATACCTTCAAAGGTATTACCTTTGATAACTTGCAATAGACGTTCATCCTTTTTTCCTAAATCTGAATGTGAAATGAGACTTCAGGCACATTCAGATGCTGTAATGGTTATTCCATGTATGGAATTCAGTGATTAAAGGTAGAGATTTGAAGGAGATAGATGTGGGCATCTTTCAGAAGATAGGTAAAGCATCAGGAAATGAGGTTTAAAGCAAAATGAAAATGTTTTGGTTGTTAAATTTAAGAAAATTCTCCATTCTGTTAGGTTGTAAGCAAAAAAAAAAAAATGTGATTCTTCTTTTGAGTTTTCTTCTGATGTATGACGTATTTCAAGACATGTGAGTCTTGACAGGATGCATGAAAATGTAGATCAGATAAAGGAGACTCTCCCCTAAAATCCATTATTTCTGCCTTTTTTCATGCTCTCCAGTCATGTTTCCTTCCTCTCTCTAGTGAACTGCCAAGCTGGGGGGTTTGGTGCCAGCTGGTGGAGAGCGAGGAGGACTGCTGCAATGGAAAACATGAAAACATGAATGCTCTTACTTCAGAACAGCATAATAAGCAGCAGGAGCCTCTGCCCATGTCTGATGAGCCTCTTGGGACTGGAAGAGATGTGATCTGCCCATCACTGGTCAGAGCTGCCTTGTGCCAAAGAGACAGGAGAGATTCAGATTCAAAGCCCCAGGAACCAGGTGGGTTCAATGTGAGACTTGGAGAGCTCAGCCCATTTTGCCAGCCTGGTGTAAGTGACATGGGAATGTCTTTTGTGTCTCTTGCATTCTGCTCTCTGTGCTGGCGACCGTGGATATCCTCTGAAGCAAATCACTGGTGTGAAGCATGACAGCCCCACACAGCCCAAACAGCTCTTTCTCTGCAGCTACAAACCAAGGTTTGCTCCTGTGTCCTCTTGTGAACATTTTAAGTGTCATTAAAAAACAAATAATGTCCTATTACAATCCTGTACTTTATTGCCTTAAAACCCCACAGCCGTAGGAATAAAAGTCCCCTCCCTGCCCTCTCAATACCCCAAACTGACTTGGTGATTGAAAGATTCCTGAGCTATCAGGTCCCTTGATCCTGCCACAGAATTTATGCCAAACTCCAGCCAGCAAGTGATCACTGAGGGAGGCTTGAACTGAGAAAACAAATAAACCCTGGTGCATTCTGAAGCAATTCAGATTTTCACTGCATATGAGCCTTGACAACATACATTATGTCTGCATTCAGCAACAAATCTGTTATCTCCTGGCCTCAAAAATATGCCACAGATGCAAGCTACAGAAAAACAGCTGCTACAAAAAG
Source organism: Acridotheres tristis (assembly GCA_037013685.1). Classification (NCBI taxonomy): domain Eukaryota; kingdom Metazoa; phylum Chordata; class Aves; order Passeriformes; family Sturnidae; genus Acridotheres; species Acridotheres tristis. The sequence continues at coordinate 7,638,981 of CM072900.1, forward strand.
AGGATGTGTAAGTAGTTACCATCAAAAAAATCCACAAACCTAAACAAATGTGAATTACTATGATGTCTCACTGCTTACCACAACAGAGAAAGCAAGTCTGGTTTAGAGGGGAAATGATGCAAAGCTCCACTCTCCAAATCAGAAACAGCCCAGCAAGACCTCCCATAGCAACAAAGGATTAAAAATAACAGGGAGAAAACAGGAGAGGGTAGCCAGCATTACCTGGGCTGCTTACTTCAAGATGAAAATGTTCACTGTTATGCTGGAAGAATTTACTGCTTGACCTCCAGCCAGGCACTGTCAGGCGTGGCACTGCACCCGTGGTGCCTCCAGCATCCCTGCTGTGCTTATCGTGGGCTGATTACATCACCCTAGAAGATGTCTCCTAGACAGGGTCTTCAGTGCACAACCCCAATTACTAGAAACCCCAAATTCTAATCAACCATATAGTTATGGTTTAGGAGGAAGAGCTAGATCTCAAACAGAAAAGCTGTGGATTTTAATTTGGCCCCTAGGAATATTGCCTGCTGCAGGTCAGGCAGGAGTTATTGGGTTCCATGAACTGCCATGAGAATGTGGGGCTAGAAATGAAGTGGGCCCTTAAGCTCACAGAAATTGGCCATCTCTCAGTTATAGCTCACTCTTTGAGCAGCTTCAATGGATATGGTCAACCCTTGGCCATGAACTGTTGATGAAAAACAACTGCAGTGAATGAGCTTTTTCCTCTACCTGGTAAATGATAAATCTTCAAAGAGGGATAAGAACTGGACTGTACAGAAATTCACTAAGAATCAACATACAACAGACGGTGTACTCTGAGTCTTGGGTCTTAAAATCTTAAAATGCTACTTGTAATCTTGGCTTTTATATTTTCTTTAATTACTTCAAACTGTTTCTCTCTACAGACATTTCTGTTACAAGCTGCTACAGGGGCTTCCCAACTCCATTTCTGGTGTGGCAGTAGGGTCTCAGACTATATTTGGATATTGGAATTTCAGGGTGGCAACTATTCACTAATTATTATTTTGGCCTCTGTAGCAGCGAATCAGGCTCCAACATCTTGGTTTCTTCCACTTCAGAAATCAGAGTGTCTGCCTCCCAGCCATATAATGGCTATGTGCTGAGGAGCTTTCTGCCCAAGACTTTGTGGGCCCATGAAGTTTAGAAAATGTAAAGAATGAAATTCCATTTAGCATTTTTTCCTGCCTGTCTACAGTGACTCAAAGAGTTTATGAAAATTCAGAGGAAATGCTCCCCAATTCCCTAAAGAACCAAAAATGGGAACAACATATTCAGAAAGTTCATCCTCAGCAGCTAAACTCTGATCCAACACAGATGTAGTTGAATACTGTAGATGGAGAAGATTATCATTTTATATATTGTTTCTCTTGCTTTATTGTTCTCTACATTTTTATGGGCTGGCCACATCTTGCTTCATGTACGGATATAAACACGTGGGTGAACACTGTGAATGTGAATGAACATTGTTGTGCAAAGTCTTTTTCTGATACCAACAATGGGAAGTTTTCATTGCTGGGTATTACACTGTTTCCTGATAATAAAAGTGTGCAACCCCTGTTTATTGCTCTCCATTTAACAAAGGAAATCAATGTTTATTTTGTATGTCTATAAAGTACAAACTCAATTGAAGGAATGACCGATGAAATATTGACTCAGGTGCTCGTACACACATTTAATCACATGTGTGGGAGAAACCCCCCCAGAAGGCTGATTGTGCTGCCCATCAAGAATGATGTCAAAATCCATTACCTTCAATAGGAGCAAGAACTGGCCAAATCTCCAAGTTCCTCCCCAGGCTTATAGTTGGCAAGAAAATTCCAGTATCTCCTGCAGGACCCTGACTTCTGCTGTGCACACAGAAACGCTCTGCCTAGAAGAGCCCACATCTACAAGGACCCCCTGCTGCAAAGGGCAGCTGGCTGGATCCGGGTACCCAGCAGAGCATAGCTTGGATCCCACAAAGAATTCATCCATCCCTGTGGTATTAATTTTACTGTCCTTGAGCAATGTACAAGTGTGGGCAAAGGTCACAGCTGGAAATGGCCAGTCCTGCCTTGTAACACTGAAGGGGGATGGAAATTTGGCTGTGCATTTTCCATGCATAAACACGGCAAGTTACAAAACTCCTTAATGTCAGTTATTTAAAATATTAGTGACAAATTTTAATCAGGCCTCACTCTAGCAGCCTTATGCCTGGCTTTTATCATATGACAAATAGAAGGTTTTTTTCTGGGACAGTCTGCATCTTCAATATTATCACTGGTAGAGCTGAAGTCGCTGACAAAAGTTTTCAGTTGTGTCATTTTCAGTGTGATTTAGGCACAGCTACTTTCAGATGAAAAAGACATTAGGAAGGGGAAAAAAGCCACACTGGGCGTTGTAACCATGAGAGTGACCTGTTCACTTCCCTACTACAGATGACTTGTGTAATTTGATGGTCAAGCCTATGGAAACTACAAAATGTACTCTGTTTTTCAATTTCATGGACAGTGATGTAACTCCAAAACAAGCAATGATTAATGAAATATTATTCATCCCACCCAAAACAAGAAATGTCACACTGCTCCAAGCTTTGCTATTATGCTGAAAATGTTTAATAAAATGTCTCTAGAAGAGCTTCAGCAGTGTTGTTTCTGTCCCAGGCATAGCAGTTGGTCTTCTCTGCTACAGAAAATTCCATGTGATATGGTAGGGATGTTCTAGAACACATCTGGAGAATGGATCAAGTGGTTACAATTGGGTAAATGGTTCCTTGCTCAATATCCTCAGTCATTATATCTACTAGTTTTTGTGTTTTCTTTAGAAACCAACGGAATTGGGTTATCTCATGCAAGGCCACAGTTGAAAAGGAAGAGTCAGAAGAGAAAATATATGAATTTGGAAATGTGTCGTTTTGTGGAAAGGTGACTGTGTCATGTCTCATGCATCAAAGGCTTCCTCATGCCCATCTGCTGTGGGAGGGGTTAATGAACCCCTCACCAGGAATTCACATGGAAACCTCAGAATTTCAGATAGACTTGTTCACTGCTCAGCTTCATCATCTTTCATCCTCATTAAAGTAAAAATATCATATAAACCAGGAAATCACTCAGTAAAAACTTCCTCCATGTTAACACACACTGGTGGAGTGAGAGATGAAAAAGAGAAGGCTAAAGAAAGGCACACCAAATGCAGAAGCAAAGTTGCCTTGTGAAATGTGTCTGCCTCCAGGGTCATGCAAATCAACAGCAGATGTTTGAGATAACCTCTTGTGGCTGGAACTTGACATGTCAAAGAGCAGTTCTGCCCTACAGACCTCCATTTCTTCCCCCCTTAGGAGGGTAACAGGAGATCTTTCTGTCATCCAGTGGAATTTCTCTTCTACCACCATGCTAACTCTGGTAATTCAATACATATCAGCCTCTGAAACTGATATATATCAAGGGGCTGCAGAGGTAGGAATCCCTCCAAGCTCTGATACTATTTTGGGATTTATTAGGACACTTCCATGGGACAAAAAGAATGTGCTGAAATGTTCACAGCAACCCACATTCCCTGGGGTCTGCAGCAAGTGGTCTCCTGTGGGTGGGCTGCTGTTGTGCAGGAATTGGGAGTTGGGGTGAATGGGGTTCACGTGCTCAAGATTGATCTCTCTGTTGGTGTCCTGGCTCTTACTGCAGGTAACATAACTACAAAAGTGTTTTTTTGAGCAGGCAGTTGGGCTCTAATCCCTCACAGCAGAGCAAATGTGACACGAATGAAGCTGGCAAAAAAGCTTTGCAAAAGCTCAGTCACTCAGCAAGTTACTGGGATGAATACTTTTGTCACCAAAAAGTGACAATTAATTCTTAACCCAGGGGATCTTTGTCCTCTCCTCCTCCAGGCACAAAAGTTTATGTTCTTGTATTTCTGCAGAGCACAATTTAGGGACATGACAAAAACAAGAGAGGCACCTTGGACTTGATTAACCCTCATATAATGAAGGCATGGAAAAAATAAAGCCCAAATAAAGGTGAAACTGAAGAGGAATTTCATTAACATCTTCATGTTTCTAGAAACAGTTTATCACTTTCACACAGTGCAAGGGGCAGCCCCGGGGTGGGGAATGTTCCCTTGGTGAGATCACCACTGAAAGAAACCCAATCAAATCAATGCACCTGAACTGCAGCAATGCTTGGGCACACCAAAGATCCGGACTGAGTCTTGAGTCTGTTCTAAACTAATCCTTGTTTTATCATATTGCTGCACTATAGACACAGGGTAAGGCTTCCATCCCCCTCCATCATTGCATCTTTAACACCACTGCATACATATGAGTCTAAAAGATCTTTATTGCCCACCCCCCTCAAGTAATTTTTATCACTTTTTTTCTTTCAGAGGTTGAGTTTCCTAGTTATTCTCCTCCCTGCATAATGAAAAATACTGTAGTAAGGAAGAAAATGCTCCTGCTTATAATGAAAACCACATTATGGCAGAGCCCTGGGGACTGGCTGAGGGGGGTGGAGGCAAGGGGGCTCCCTGGCTCTGCTCAAAGTATGATCCAATAAGTCATTTCCAGGGTAAACACATAAATCTGTCTATGTTGAACAGAATCCAAACAATCAGGATTATTCCCCTCGCCTTATTCAAAACATCTCTGCTGCTACTGAGGAAATAAAAGGAGTGGAAAAAACAAACACCCTTTGGTGGAAGTTGAAAAAGAAAACATTCCGTGTAAATGTTCAGATGGCCGCTGAGTAACTTTGCTCAGAGGTGAAGTTCTGGCTGCTGCTGATGTTCCTTGCCTCACTGGTGGTGTCATACATGCCCTGATGTTGTTCAGAGTGCTAGGATGAGATGTTAGGATGGATGCCCCAGAGAAAAGAAAAAGTGGGATTGGAAAGGAAAAAGAATGGACAGTTCTTCCCCTGCAGCAAATAGGGTTTAGCTAATGTGCAAGTCTGGATTTGCACAGAAAGCAGAACCTCCAACAGCAGCCTATTTTCATCAGTCTGCCCTGCTGGGGAAGTGTAAGACTGGCTCAACTGGATGGCAAAGATGAAGGACAAAATTCTTTTTATGAGGGTCAAAACTGCTTGTAATCTGCAGTGTCAAATTAACAACCCAAATCTGATAGGCTTTGCAGTGAAAATGAAAGCTACTGAGCTGTCATAATTCAAGCTCTCTCACCCCCAAAATCTAGCTCTGTGTGCAATGTCACTGCACATCTGCAGTGTCATTAGTGTCAGGTTTGGCTCACCCTGTTGTAAACCAGTGTCTCTCTGAGGAACTTTTCAGACCTAATGCTATTGTCTGCTATCTTATTTAAAGCATTGTCTTTACTGTTATCTTGAACACCTTTTTCTGCAAAGGCAGTGATGTTCTCAGAGGGCTGGAGTCACAAGGAAACACCAGGTGTTACAGAGGCGTTGTCATCTGCATAGTGACTCCAACTGAGCATTTAAAAATGGTGATGCTTGAAATACCTCTCTAGCTATCTTCTAGGATTCATTTCTGCTGCAGAATCGTACAACTACCCAGTTTCCTACTGAGGTGATACAAATAATTCTAAGTTTTCTACTTTAGGTCTTGGTTAGGAACACTGGGAGCAAAACACAATGCTCAGCTTTAGCTCTTTCCCAAATTGTGCTATTCAGTTATTTTCCTTGGAGGCCCTGTCTTTAACCTCTACTGTTAGTTTAACCCAGCTACACTTCGAGTTTGTTTGTTTAAACAGGTTTATAACCCAGTAAAAGGTGAGCCAGGTTCCCTGAATTATGGCTGTAGATAGCACAAAGGCAATCAAGTCATGGCCAGTAGTAGTCAGGAAGATGCTACCAGCCAGTTCATCCTTTCTGTGTAACTGGCTGGATTCTGCCCTGAGGATCTACAAGGAGCTCAGCAACACAACTACAGGTGATTTTCCAGGAAACACACACAGGAGACAGAATAGCTCTGTGGTTCTTTTACAACTCTTTGGTAGCTGCATGCTTGTATCTGGTCTACTTTCTACTCATTCTGCAATTCTACTCATCAGTCCAAATCTGTCAATTTTCATTTTAATTTGTTAGCTCGATGATGATTTGGACTTTCTCTAGGTTATATTTTCCCTGCCTCCTGCTCAGTTGACGCCACTCTTAAGCTTCTGTTTCTTGCAGGAGGTTATGAAATGTGGATCCCAGAAGTGCAAGGTCTGACGCTGTGGTGTGATGAGCAGGTCATTTCTGTCCCGGTACAGCCCCTTCCTGCATTAGCTCAGCTGGATGTGTCACTGACACACACGATCCCCTCACCCGACTGTTTCTACACACAGGGCAGACAGCAGAGTGAGTAGTGAGAAAGGAATTAAAATTTTTATGTCACTCCCTTCACTGGAGAGAATGTTTGGAGACATTATTGGCATAGTCATGTGGAGTGTTTTCCAGACCAGATTTCACCAAAAGACTTCAAAGCAGTTTGAGGACGTAACTTTGATATTCAGACAATTTTGCAAGGAACAGATTAATTCAGCCTTGCATTAGAGCTGAAGAAGCTCCTAGTAAGAGTAGAATAAAGCCCATTTTGTGCAGATGGATCCTCATTATCTGAACTAATATGGCTCCTGCAGAAAGTGTCAGGGAAATGGTCACTGGTGGGGACCAGAAAGCTGAATCTGTTCTCCTATATCAAGAAGGAAAGAGACAGAGCACCCAAGGAAGAGCTGGAGAGCAGCTGGGGACTTGAGGAGGGCATGGGATGGGTTTGGCTGGTAGGGGATGGATATGTTATGTACACACATCTGGGAGAGAGTTCACAGCTGTTCTGGCAGAGGGAACTCTTCCTTGTCTCAGATACACACATCAGCAGAGAGAGATATTTTGTTCATCTGCTTTATCATCTGATTATCTTTCATATTAGGTCATTCATGGGTAGATTTGACGTTTTAATAGGGTTTATTTCCCAAAGGACAACTTTTCCTCCTGAACTGTGCACTTCCCTTGTGTAACTTTAAATGTGGCTACCAAGGAATGAAAGAGCTGCTGAGGTTCTTTTAGAGGCTCAGGACTTAAATTCCCAGGTTGCCTAAACACAAGGCATTATAAAACCAAGGAAACTGGTACTCGAGTATTTTTAATGGACTTTAGTGACTTCCCTACATTAATAAAAAAATCAGTGATGGAACATGAGATTTAAATAGGATCTGCTGAAGCCCATTTAACCTTTGAATCATCTTCCCCTGGTCTAACTGGGGCTTTAGAGCTAAAGGAAAATGCCACAATCTTAGTGCTAGGGCTCACCTTGAAGACATCCCTAAGCAGAAAGCAGATTCAATAGGTATTTCATGTCCCTGAAGGGGTACATTGCGCTTTCACAGCTCCTTGTGAAGGTCAGGAAATCAGCTGCTCTGAGCCTGTTCTGAACAGTTTGCAGACTGGGAACTCCAACATCTGGGCTAGGGGGATTGTGCTTCAAATGAAAGTCGTGAGGGGTGGGGGGTCTCTTGTAAAATTGGGCTCCTACTCTGCAGCCATTGATACTTCTTGTCTCAGTGAAAATTACAGTTGTATTTCCACGAAATGACTGCTGAAACTCTGCATGCAGCTGCTAACAGTGGGATGCTGGGGGATATAATGCATGTGCTAAGCAATTTTCTTGGAAGCTTTTTAGATATCTAAATTCAGTCTGGAGAAGGAAATAATTTCCTCTGAAGATACCTCCCTTTTGAAACCTCTCCCAACAGTGTTCTCTGATGCCTCACTTTGTGGAAGGAAGCAGAAAGGCTGGTTGCAAACAGTGAGGATATTGCTTTACCACAAAAGACCTGGCAAAATGTTCAAATGTTTTTTTAGTTTCATTTTGAGCAGGATTAAAACCCAGCTTCTTTCTTTTCCTTAATCAAAATATGAAAAGCAGAGGAACCACAAATACTGGAAATAAATATTTTCATAAAATCAGAGTCTGAAATTTGCCTTTTAGTGTTTTTACTCTAACAATTTTGCCCAAGTAAAACACAATATACTGGCAAACAATGCATCGATCTAAAAGAGAAAATGTAACTAATATTAGTTGATAGTTTGTTTTGTATCTGACTGTTCTACCAGAACTATTAAATCCTGGTTATGCTAGGATGGTTAATTTGTTTTTTAATGAAATCTCTATCTGTGTAATGTGTTTTGTTAAATCTAAGCCAAATTTAATAGAAAGAAATTGTATTTTTGCAAACAAGAAAAGGATACGTTTCCTGCTAATTTTGCAGACATGGCTTTTAATTTTCTGCCCAGAAAAGAGTGCTCAGATCCATTAAAAGATGGACCAGTGTCAGTTATTACTGAAACCTCCTCTATGTTATCAGTAAATGCTATTTGTAAGAGTCGGCCCTTTAATAAAAAGGGAACATGGATGGACGTAGCTTACCAGGGATACTTCTTAGTTCTTTCTGTTGCCAAGAGGCCAAAGCTTTTACTTCATTTTGGCACTGTTTCACTAGCAATGCACATTACAGTTCAGTAGGAACAGGTAAAGAAGAGATGGGTAGTGGAATTGCTCATTTTGTTGGCTGTGAAAAAAACATTCAGTCTCCTCTTGGATGTGTTTTCTCTAGTGTAAAATAGCACAACAGCAAGAATTGCAAGGTAAGAAGAGTCTTCAGAAGCAAAATTTGTAAAGGGCAAGTCCTACCTGACTGGATCATCTGGCAGAATTCTTGTATGGAAAAATGAAATATTTCATTACGTTTGGTTTTCAAGTGTGACCTAAGAGGTGAGAGAAGGACCCTTGTTATTGGGACAGAGACACCACAGATGGTCCATCCTCAGCATCACACACTGCCTCTGGCTTTCTTTGGGACCTTTGATAAGTCCCTTAACCCATGAGAAGGAATATCTATTTATCTCCTCAGAAGATGTTTTGCCCTTTTAAAACCAAATGCAAATGTTGACTTGTAGGTGCTGTGAATAATCTCTTTTGCATGAGCTCTGCTCATTAAATGCCACAGGCACAGATCTGAGATTGCAGCTGTAACAGTCAGCCCTTGCTCCGACCCCAGAGTGCATTTACTGCCCCCAGCATTATCCTTCTGTGCTTGGGAACTTCTGGCAATAAAGACTTGCTTTCTTAGGAATTGTCCTAGCAGCTCATTCCTTATCTAAGGAAAGGTGACAGATGTAAGCAGACACATAAGCAGACACACAGGTACTGGCTGCAAATTATCAGTGGGAAAAGATTCCCTGAGGCCAACAGTTAGGCTTGGATGTAGCCAGTGACCACCTGGCCCAGAGCTGATAAGAAGCAGTTAAACCAAAGAATCCACCTGTCTGAATAAGAAAGGAAGAAATAGGCTTCAACTATTTATCCTCACTTATTTTAATTCAAGGGATAATCCAGAGGGTAACCCTGGGGCCAGGCTCAGGACCTGCACAGCCACATCCAGGTGGTTTAGCAGGTCCAGCCCCTGTGCCACTGCTGCTCTTGAACACTCTCACAAGAGTCTGAGCCACTTTACAGAAAGGCCTGATGGATGCAACATTCACAAATATAGTTCATGCTTCCAAAACCTCAGATCTCATCCTAACTCCTCAAACCATCTCAGTGGAGAATAGAACTAAGGTTCCTGAAGCAGGTGTGTGTTTGGGATCTTTCCTTGAAAAGCTGGCAGTCTGCACCTGTGAATCAACTCAGCTGCTATAGATCAGGTAAATCACTCTGTTGTGTGGCCGGACTTCTCTTATTCATGGGTGACCCTTAGCTATATTTTATTTATTGTTGTAGTCATCATCAATTTTACCTGACTGATTATGCCTATGAAGGAAAAGTTTATTTTGTTGTTTGGTTTTGTGGGATTTCTTTGTATATTTAAAATCCATCAATTTAAAGGATAAGAAAGAAGCTTGAGTTGGTTAAGAATTAGCAGGCACCATGTTTAAGGCTGTGAATAAGCTGTGGTTTACACCATCAACAGAGTACAGAGTGGAAGATTTAGTGTTGGAGATTTTATTTTGCTAGTCAGAAAAATAACCAAAATAATATTTATTTCTGTGCATGAAAATTGATAGGAGTTCTTTCCCTAAGAGGAAGGATGTGCTCTATTCAGAGTTGTGCTTTTTCCCAACCTATCTGGAAAAAATATCTTCATGTAGGCTGTAGCAATTGAAGCACAAGCTATTTATGCATTGATAGATATTTCTGACTTGAAATATTTGACAGGCTCTGTATTAAATATCTGGTTTCAGTTTCTAAATGTCTGTCTCAAAGCCTCTCTTTCCCCTGTGCCTTATTAAAAAAAAAAGAGGCTGTAAGAAAGGAAGCGAGGAAACTTGAAAGTTAAAAACATTCTAGCAGCATGTAGGAAGCCTTCCATTGTATCAACTCTCCTCAACCTCTAATTAATGACATGATTTTGCTATATTAATTCTGTTGATCAATTAGTTTGTTTCAAAATTGTAAATGCATCTAGGACTTTTTAGGAAGAAGTTGGCATTAAGGATGGAGCTCTCGAAGATACCAGAATCAGACTTGGCTAAAACTTTATTTACTTCACAGTATTTGCCTCTGCAGTTGATGAGGATGTGTTTAATGGGCTGAAGCTAAGAAGCAATTGCTTCAACCATGTCTATCTAAAGAAAATATTGTTAGAGACCACTTTCCAAAGGCAAAAGATAAACCCCTGACCTATTCAAGAGGAGCACCAGGCTGTCTGGTGTGGTTTGTAGAGGGAAACTCTCTTCCAGGAAAGGGCTGGCTCAGGTTGGTGCCTTTGCTGTCGAGTGCCAGTGATAATGCCCAATGAGCAGGAGCCCTGTGCTTCTGGAGCTTCTGTTGTCTGCAGGAAGGCACAGAAAGGTGGGCCTGAACCTCTCAGAGTCACTGAAGATCCCACAGTGTCTTCCCAAAGGAGCTAGTGCTAAAACATTAGTGCTAATGTTTTGATCAGGTTCTCCCCATCAAATGCTGCAATGGGGGCCCAGGCTGATGGCTGCTGTTTTGGCAGAGGATGCTCCAGGTGCCAGCAGCCCATTCAGGGAGCACTCCAAGCTATTGCCACACAGCCAGGAGCAGGCTTGGATGGCCCTGATGGCAGCAGAGCCGGACAAAACCATTTGTCTTGTCTGCAGTGTTAATGCAATGATTTGGTTTGAGAGACACCATCATCTCAATGGACCTTCTAATTCACACGTTTACTATCTCCTTGGAGCTGCTGGGCTGCCTGGACAACAGGAAAAACGGAGCTATTTAACATCAGCCATGTGCAGCATCCCAGTTCCTGTCTCCCAGGCTAGATGGTGAAAGCCGTGGTAGTGCTTTGCCATCCACTGGTTCTTTACTGTAGAATTTTCTAAAACAATTAAAATGGTTTACATATGTAACCTGTCTGTTCAATGTGATCAGGGCAATGCTGCTGATTTTTGCAAATTTAAAGATAAAGCCTTGCTTTGGACCTGGTGGGTTTCTCTGCTGTTCCTAAAAGCCTTGCTTTGGACCTGGTGGGTTTCTCTGCTGTTCCTCAATAACCCTGCAAATCTGGGGGTGTAGAAACACAAGTAATTGCAATATTTTGTTACCCTTCATACAGCTGTGCTTAGTTGTTGACAACATGACTTGGGAGAAAGCAGATGGTTTTGCAGTCCAGAAGTCTGGAATTCATTAGTGGAAATTTTCAGACGTGGTTATTTTTCTGGGTTTTTTCTTAATTATTTTTTGGCTGAGCTGCAAAAAGTCAAAACAAACAGAGCTGAAAATTCATCATGAGGGGTTAAAGAGTTTCTTTGCTCCCTTTCACCTAAGAAGTGAGTAGACAGGAAAATCACTTGAAAATTTTTCCTGGTTTGCTTTATTTGTGACAGCAAACCCTTTCTTGAGAAGAGGAGCTGTTAAGAGCTGCTCTGGAATTCAGGTTTATTTGTAGAACACCAACTAAAGCCTAAAGTTGCACTAACCTCAGAAAGGAAAGGGGAGGAGACAGAGAAGTGATGTTAATTTATTCAGTGAAGAGTTTAAACTGCACAGTTTTTCCCCTCCAAGGAACTTTTTCTCCTGCTCAGGAATAGAAACTGCACAGCAAATGTTAACCTGTGACATCCTGACTTGAGACAGGAGCAGATTGGTTTGAATTTATTTGCTAGGCACTTAGTGAGAGCAGACTGCAGCATTTCAATACTGCAACTGCCTTGAAGAAGATGGAGGTGGAATTTGTTTGGCAAAAGTGAAAAATTCTTTGCTTGAGTAAAAGCACAGGAGTGCTGAGCCCTCCCGAGGCAGGCACCAGCCCAGCTGCTGATCTGGCAGTGCTCTTGGCCAGGTTCTGCCTTGAGCTCTCCCTTCTCAGTCTCGTACCTGTTTCTTCCACTTTGTGGGTTTTTCCTTTGTTCTCACCATCTAGATTTGTTGCTTTAGGTTCCCCCTCTTTAGGGGGACAATGGCATTGTCTCAGCTCCAGGCTGACTCTTTCTGGAGTGTTTTCCAAGAGATCTTGTGCTCCAAGCCTGCCCCAGCATCCACCCTTCCCTGCTATTCTTCTTCCCATTATCCTTTAGACATCAAATATTTCCTATCTTGTTACGCTCTTCTGATGCTGAGCCCTGGGAGAGCCTGGGCTCTGCTCCAGGGCCAGCAGCATTCTGACAAGCACAAGTGACACCGTAACAAATAATGTGTCTTTGGAGAGCTGCCTTTCCATAAGGAAAGGGGAGGTGGGGAGAGAAAACAGGCATGTGGAACCTCTCCTGCTAAAATCTTTCAGCACATACTGTGGATCTGCTGCAAAGGATGTTTCAACACAAGCTTCTGGAAGCTGTGCTGATTGTGAATCACGAGGTGGTTTACACACACCTTAATCTGGGAAAGCCTTTTATCCTTAGGTAAATACAGGTTAACAAAACTGCATTGCCTGGGACTTCAGAAGTGTTAGGTAAATTTCTCTAGAACTGGGGGAGTTGGTTGTTTAAACAAAAAAGAATAATTAAAATGTCCCTGTTTCTGCTTCTCATTTTCAGGCCTCTTGGGTTTCCAAGCTGAGTTAGGTGTTACCCTCCCATGCAGACAGGGAAGCAGATTTGGTGTGTCACAGCAGTCTGGAAGTAGAAGTGGTGTCATAAGGAAGTTTTGCCCCAGTCCAGACAGGATGATGACTCTCTCCATTTAGACTAAGGACTAGCCAAAGCCCTGGCAGTCCTCTTCTCAAATCTAATACGTAGAGAAGGCACTGCAGCTGGTTATTTAACATCTGTGCTCCTTGTACTCAGACAGCCATTAAACAATGTGACTAAGACACAACGAAATTGGAAATTTTTTTTCTGTAAACTGTAATGTGTAATTATGGCAGATGATAATCCCCCATTTCTTGGAAAAGAGAAAGATTCCTATCTTGGATTTGCTTAGCATGACACAGTTCAGGAAGCAAATGACCTTTCACAGAATTCACCGCGAAGCTAAAGTAGCAAATTTCTGGTCCTTGGTGCCAAGGATGCCGGTTCTTGTGAATTGACATGCTTCCTGCTGGTTTCCAATGTGGAAATTCTTGTTGTAACTTCAGTGGCAGATGCAGGACAGACTGTGAAGCTGTTTTTTCTGCCTTCTTTTACTGCTGGTTCTTGTAAATGAACTCAGAAGATATGTTATATAAAATACAATGGTTCCTTATTTGAAAATTTTTCATGAACTTATGATATTTTTAGCACATCCATCCAAGTTAAAACTGCATTCATTTACGTTGCTTAGAAGTAATTTCAAATTTTCATGATTGGTGGACTCATGAATGTGCATACTTGTGTCAAATGTTGGCCGTTTTATTCAACACCTATCTGTGTTTGAGTTAATTTAAAACGTAATCAAGCTGTATGATAACAACATATCCAAGCTTTGAGCCTGGACTGACTGTATTGCATTCAGACCTCTCTCGGGCTGCAGCAATGCTGTGCCTGCAGCTGTACAAGCACCAGTTTAAACATTGCTAAGGTTAGAAGGCTTTAGCAGTACTTCCCTAATAACATGGGCAGAACTGTTGTAGGCTGTAAGGACAGAAGAGGTTTGTGATCATTCCATGTCGTGCTGCAGCACCCCGAGGTTCCTGCCTTGATGCAGAGTTGGTGTCCTGCAACTCGATCATCTGAGGGGGGTGGAGGAGAGCCCAGTGCCTGCAGCTGTACAAATAAGGGATTTAGTTGCTTGGGTTTCAAGTTTGCCAGCCAGTTTTGGTCAACTGAGTTGAAAACTGACTGTCTTTGCTGTCAAAATGTACAGCACAAAAAAAGGACCAGACTTGAATTGAAATTAGATGTTTTGACTAGGGGGATAATATTTTAAAGAGTAAATCCCTTCATTTTAAGATGTAACTAAAATATAGAAAACAGAAACAACTATTCCTCTTTAGTTTTCTAGAAACTTTCTCTTACTTACTCCCCCAACTCTTCCTTAAATTTTGTCCAAGTTATCATGAGTTAGTATTTTTCTCTTTAAATTGCAGAAATAGTAGGAACCATTTAAGAAGTACATGCTCAGTTCCAGCACACAGCTCAAAGAAGCACAGTTATAAGTGGAGAATCAAAACCATCATCTTGTCTCCCATTTACCTAAGTAAAATAATGAGGTAAACTGTAGATTTACTAAAAGCAGAAAACTCAGTTTTGAAGCAAAACATCATCCTCAACTTACCCCATCTGGTATGTTCACACCAAAGTACCCAGAGCCCAATGACGATACCACAGGAACTTCAGTTGCCAAAGGCAACTTTGCAGTGCAAGAGCATAAACACTCCCACAGAGATGCCATCCTTTCATGCATCTCATGGGATACTCTAAACATGAGGTTCTAAATCCATTTAGTAACTGGAGCTGTTAGGACCAGATAGAACCCATCTGAGTAAGGGAAACCCAAAGGGGATTTCTAATTTTACTGTAATACAAAAGTCCTCTGCTTAATAGAGGAAAACTATATTTACAACCAAAAAGAGGAAAAAAAAAAAATAGAGAAATACATGGAATTTTTACTGGCAGTAAAACAGTGCAATTCCTAGCTTGGTCGTGCGAGCTGTTTCACTGTGTAGTTGGCAGAAGCTGTCAGGGACAGATGTACTCTGCAGCCCCAGGGGCAGCAGCAGCAGAGGAGGTGCTGTGGGATGTGCACTCGAGGTGACACTATGGGGGAGCTGCCATTTCACTGCACAACTTTTCCTCCAGTCCAGTCTAACTTAAGGATAACATCCTGCACACTTTCACAGGTTGTAGAGCACTGTTTCTGGTAATTATCAACTTGTGACTTCTACTCAGTGGTCTCTACCACCCTGTTCTGTAGCAATGCTGTGAGTGTAGTAAACAAACAGATACTTTGCATTTTTTTTTAGGTGTTTCCTAATCTCTAGTACAGAGAAACTGCACAAAAAACTGGGCTGGTTTTGCACATGGCTGGTAATAGAAAAGTTATCTTGGAATCCTCTGCGTGCAATATCTTCATTTCTACCAATGTAGATATGGCCAAACCTGATTTTGACAACTGGTAGATTATGGCAGATCTAATAACCCCAAACCCCTGAAAACAGAGATGTAGATGAGTCATTAATTGTCAGTGAAAGAAAATTACTGCTTCTATTTAAGCAGAGTTAATGCCATTTTTCTTTGAATAAGCTGCCAAAAGAACAAGATTGCAAGCTGTTAGAAAAACAACTTGAAGAAGCTGTAGCAGTGATTTGTGTCAAGCTCAGGAGGAATACAGAATCTGTAGGCAAGAGCAGACATCATCAGAATAGCTGTGACTCTGGGAGAGAAAATAACTCACCTGTGAGAAGAGTTTTGTTCAATACTCTATCAGTTGCTAAACAACAGCATCACATATCTATCACAACTGTTTTTTATTTATTAAAGCTGGGGAACTTCTGATTACCTGTGCTTGGACTTAAGGTACTTTACTTTCACCCTCCTCTAAAATAAATAGTAGCACTGAAGCTGCAGTGTTAAATACAGCAGTCCTAAAAATTATTGTTGTAGCTTAATCTGGCTCCCCCCCATTTATTTATTTTAATCACAAATGGGAGAAAATGGGGAAGAGATGGTGTTTAAATTCCCAGTATGTAGTCCTTTGTTGCCTATCTCAACTAGAAGGAAGTGACAGGGACAGATTAGGATTTGGGGACAGGGACAGATTAGGATTTGGGGATAGGGATAGATAAAACAAATAGATTAGAATGTGTGAGGTAAAGCCAGATGTCTCTTGTTATATGGGCTGCTTTTAGAAACTCTGATTTGTTTTCTTTCAGCCTAGAGTTGCTGATAACTGGAGCTATTTGGAACTAACTCCCATTCCCAGCATCTTGCCTCCCTCCAGCTCATTCCAGCTGCTCTAGCAGCTTCTTGCTGGGCAGTGGTGACAGAAACAATGTTAGGGGTGAGACAGTGGAGAAAATTGGATTGTTATTCAGCTTGGCTTTGTGGAGAGTATAGGTATGTGTTCTGCAAAACAACAGATTTTTATTTGCAAAATCAGAAGTCTCTTGCCAGAGAACTCTTTAAAGGGCAAACCAGAGGGCAGCCCACAGCAAAACCATTTTCTTCAGCTCCAGAGGTGCTGTTCTCAAGGGCCAGCATAAATCTTTGGAGCATTAATGCTGTGAAAACAAATTGAGAGAAGAATGGAATGAAATTGTTCTTACCAAAATAGCAAGCCAGGTTCATAGGCTTAGAAATAAAATTACCCAGAAGAGTGCAGAAGTTCCACTTCACCCTGCTCTGCTCTGTGTGATGAGTGAGGCAGTGCAGCTGGGGCAGAGCACAATTATTGCAAACGGAGCTTGGCTGCTGCCAGGTGGGCTCTGCAGGAACTGGGCAAGGAGAGTGAGGCTTTCCTTAGTGCAGGAGAAAGAGGAGATGCTGTGGCCTCTGTGGGGTGTGATGGAGCTGTATGAACCATATGGAGGAGCTGCAGCAGCTTTTTGGTTCTCTGACCAGTTCCTTGCTCAAACACTTTAGCCACACCATGTTTTGGTGCATTACTGGAGAGAATTATCTTCTTGTAATGCTTTTTTCATCTTTGGATTTTAAGCTTCTTGACTTCTCACATGGGTATGCTTTCTGCAACCACTGTAAATAGCTAGCTTTGCTCCCTCCAACTCCATGTAAGCTGAGAGAATCCCGAATTTATGAAAAATACTGAATTTATGAAAAATCCTGAGTAGAGGGACCCGATCCCCAGAAATGGGGCAGGGGAGGGAAAGTATGCAGATATCTGTGTTAGTCTATCAGCATTTCTCACTTCTGACCTGAAGGACCACACAATATGCTGAGAAAACTAATCCAGCACTGAAAGCTGGCTTGCTTGAAAATTCTACAGACTTTTCCAATAATTTATTTTCCTCTCTGACACTTGCCATCAATATATTTGCAACTCCTGTTATGAGGAATTTACATCAAAACCTCAGGAAACCACTTAATGCTTTTTAAAACACAATGCTTTAGATTAATTATCACTAAATGTGCCTTCGTGTTTTTTAAAGTAAGATCTAGTTAATTAGCTGGGTTGGTTTTACATTACACATGCTCCTCACAACACTCAGCTGAAAAGCCACCTCTGAATTAAATCATGGTTACTTAATCCTCAGTCATAGGTATGATGATGATTCACATTCATATGTAACTCCTCCTACCACACATAATTTTTATAATTTCAAAGTCAACTGTTCGACAGTGACAAATGACGATTAACTCTCCCCTGTTTCCAAATTAAAAGCTGTTAATTACTATTACATGCTTTTAAACTGGAAATACCAATGCCTTAGCCCTACACAGATCCTAGGTGAGCAGCTAGTTGACACCTCCACTGAGAGAACCATCAAAATAACACTTTTTTCCTCTCTTTTTGAACTTCTCAGCAGAAGAAAGGTGTTGCTGTTTCCACTTCAAAGGCATTGCTGATTGTTTTCCAAACTCGCTGTGGAGCTGAGATGGATGCAGAGGGTGTCCTGAAGTTCAGCCTGGCCTTCCAGCAAGGTCAGCACTTCATTTTTGTATTTTCTGTTGCTGAAGTTCAGCTTCACTGGAGTGATCCCTGGTTAACAGCAGTCATCTTTATCAGACTGGGAAGAAATCTAAGAGATCCAGACCAAGCTGTCAGCCCAAATATTCTTGAAAGCCTTGCTAGGGAGCAACACTGTCCCATTTTGTTAAAATGAAAGTGATGGTGATGAGAATGTTCAGAATTTGTCCATGTTTTAAATATTTTTTATTTAGAGTAATTCATAAAAATTGCAGACGTCCAGAAGCCTAGTGGAGGGGGATGATGACCTGTAATGTGCAATCACTGCTTTTAGGTTCTCAACTTCCACATTTTGAAGCAGGAAACCTCTGAATAAATAATAGATAATTATATGTAATATATAAGTATATAATAGAAACTAAAATAATGGATTTCATTGTTAATAAGAACTTGTGCTGTGTATTCTAGTATGAATCTAGAGACAGGCTATTAGTTCTCAGAAAATGTTGTAGCCACTCAAACAGCAGTTCAAAAAGGCAATATAAAAGGAGTTTTATAACCCAGCCCATAATTATAGAAATGCTGGAATTGGAAGGGACTGCCATTTGCTCACCCCTTGTCCTTCATACCACACACAGTCACCCAGTGGTGATTCCCAGCACAGGGTCTATTCCAGTGGTATCACCAGTGAAAGGGCCATAAGCCAGCCTCTGGGACATGCTCCATTGCATAACTGCTCCTCCTAATTTTTTCCTGATATTTGTCACAGTTCTTCCCTTTTGCACTTCAATCCATTACTTTTTCCTGCCCCTGTTTACTAATGAGAGGGATTTGGTCCTTTCACTCCCTGGGACAAGGGAACTTACTGAAACTCCTCACCAGGAAACTCGGTCCCCATGGATGTAAAGGAACAGAGTAAGGTATTCAGAGATGTATCTGGACCTCTTGAGTAGGCAAATGCAGTTTGAAATATCTGTCCCTAAAATGCTGATGGCTGCTTTTCAGGGTAGATCATAAGAGCTGTGAGAACTAGTACCTGTATTAGGCTCAGAGGGAGCCCAAACATAAATCTCTCCTATTTCCAGCCACATGCTCAATGATTTTCATTGCCCCTCACCTTTGCCTATTGATGCCCCAGCAAACTCCTTATTACCTGACTCTAAAAGCACTGACACAGTGATCTCCATCCTGTACCCTACTCTTTCCGACTTCTGTTTTTGATCACTTGTGTAAAGACAGAAAAAAAAAGAAAGACGTAGCTGGGCAAAAATTCCTGACCCTTTGGGTGCCCTTTCAGGTTTGTATTCAGACCTTAGTGGGAAATTGTATAAGTTGAGCTCCTTATTGCTCATTAGTTGCCTGTCTCTTATGACAGGAAAATTGCAACCTTCAATTTATAAGCTCTCCGTGAAAACTGCTCTGTTTTGGTTTGGTTTTTTTAATGGTCTCATGAGAAGAGCACTTGTCCAGAGCATGGCAGAATTGTTAAATACAGTACGTAATCCTTTCAAATATTTTGGCTTTTAGAGTTTTAGAAGTTGTGAGGTGGGATGAGTTTGATCATCCCATCAAAGTGCTATAAAATGTGTCCTTCAAGCCCAACAAACCCACCAGTAAAAAGAATTAGTATACTCTCCAATGCTCTTCCAAAAAGTAATGAAAAAGCCAAATGGCATCAGACAGCTGTGTCTGGGAAGTGTTGACTGATAAGTTATCAAGGTTTTGCATTAACCACTAATTAATGCAGTTCTTGCTAGCAGTTGAATCTCATTCTGTTTAGTTTTCTCTCTGGGAATGTCACATGGAAACATGAAATGTCTTGCATGAGTGGAATTCTGGGCTCTAGCTTGTGATCTTTGGCAATTAGTATTGCAGTGGTGTTAAAAAAATGTGTTTCCTACTCTGTGCATTACTTATTATTTAAAATGCTCCACAAGGAGCAAATAAGAAGTTTTCCTTTATTGTATATAATTTAATATAAATAGCAATGCTACTTGACACACAGAGCTGCAATTAGGAATGTCTCTCTTCACTCAGGCTGGGCTGAGAGAACAAGATCAGAGGTTAATTTAGAGGAGGAGCAGTTACTTAAACAGAGAAGAAAAACTGGAATGGAGTGTCAAAATGACTTGCTTGATGTCATATGGCAGGTCAGTGACAGAGCTGGGACTGCAACGGTGACAAATCATGGGCCTGTTTGGTCTTACTCAGGGAGACTGGGGGAAGGAAAACAATATTGGTTTTTAAGGAGCACAGTGTGCATAGCTGTCCACACATTAAGTGAAAAATACACTTAATTTATCCCTTTTCCTAAACTAATTTAAAGGAGAATTTAAACACTTTTAATTTTATGACCTGAAAATATTTTAAATATTTTTTTACCTTAAAATTGAGACAAAGTTTCTTTCTTAAAGTGGCGCAAAAACTTTTGGGGTTTTTTTTGCAATTGGAATATTAATGTTCCAAACTTTATCTTTCATTCTACTTCTCCATCAAGACAGAAAGTGACAAAGTTTGAGGAAATCACTACTTTAGGTAAAACAAACCTGAAAAATAAATGCAAGAGGAAAAGAGTCATTAAATTCTACCTTAAATAAGACACCTCACACGTGAATTTCAAGAACTCTATGAGATAACTAGGATCATGTCTATAAAATATTTTGGTACTCTTTAACAAGGAAGAAGAAACTATTCCATGAAACTTTGCATATTTTTAAAAGTCATGTTTGTTCAAATAATGGCTTCAGCTGTTCTGTGAGCGCTGTCAGTCCAAGTGTGCTGCAAAGCACTCGTTTAAAAGTCACCATTTATTCCTGTTTTTTGGAGGAGGCTCTCTGAGATGAGAGGACTTTCTTTAGAAGAAGATAAAGCTCGAGGCTCTGCATGGGCCATGTCGGCAGAGTGACCCCATGCCAGGGGCTGTGGCCTTCCTCCACCTGGCAGTGCCTGCCCGCAGGAGAGAGCCTGGACCCGGAGGCAGAGGCTGGACAAGGCTCCTGGAGCAGTTTCTATTTTGCCAGGTACATGGAAGAGACCACAGGGGCTGAGCAGGAGTTTAGGCTGTCCCTCGGTGAGCTGGTGACCACGTTCAGCACCAAGCAGGGGCTCCTGTGCAGGTACATTTGGCTGCTGGGTGTGTCTGCCAATTCTTGTGGCTGGAGGATGGGGGACATTCCCCTGCCCAGCTCCTAGAGGGGCTGCCCTGACAGGATAGACCTGTGCTGTTCCTTCATGGCACTGCCAGGTGGAAAACCAGAATCAGTGCACAAAAACTGCTCCTGGTGCTGCCCATGGTCACACAGCCAGGTGTCCCTGGAGTTCCAGTCACCCTGAAAATCCCTGAGCCCACCTGAGTCACCTAGACTGAGGTGGACATGGGATTCATCATGTCTTGACATGACTAGACGATGTAACTTAGAACTGTGCCAGAGAAGGTTGAAGTTGGACATCAGATAGAATTTCTTTACGGAAAGGGCTGCCAAGCATTGGAATGGACTGCCCAGGGAGGCGGTGGAGTCCTCATTCCTGGAGGTGTTGAAGAAATGATTGGACGTGTCATTTAGCGCTGTTTGACCAGGTGTGATGGGTCAAAGGCTGGACTTGGTGATCTGGGAGGTCTTTCCCAAGCTTAATGGCTGCGTGACTCCCCGCGAGCGGAGCTCGGCCGGGCTGGGCAGGGCGGGAGTCGCCGGAGCCGCGCCGGGCTCTGTCCCCGCCGGGCTCGGTCCGGGCTCGGCCCCCGCGGGGCCCCGGGCAGGGGGCGGGGGGAGGCAGGGCCGGCCCGGCCCTATAACCGGAGCTATAAGAGCCACAGGCAGCGGGGCTGGCCCGGCGTCAGCCGCGTTTGCCGGGAGCCGGAGGGACCGTGCGCTGCTACCATGTGCGGTGAGTGACGGCCGAGCCCGGCCAGCGAGGGACAAGAGCCGCTTTGTCCCCGAGCCCGGCGGTGTCGCGACTGCAGATTCGCTCGGGACTGGCCCCGCTGCATCCATCTGGGGGGGTGGGAAGGACAGGGAGCGCCTGGCAGGGGAAGGTGAAGCCTCTCCTCCGCCCCTTCTCCCAAGGAGCGGCGATCGCCGTTCCGTTCCTCCCTCCCCGAGCCCCCCATGCTTGGCGGCGTGTCCCCGGGTCTTGGGATGGAAACCGTCCCGTTCCCACCGCCCGGCTGCCCCGGGGGTCCCGGGGTGCCTGGTTAACCTCTGCTCCTGGTGCCGCTGCCTCTGATGGCGCGGGACGCGCTGGGCTCTGTCTTTCCAAATCCAGGACTAGGGATTGATTAACCGTGACTCACTTCCAAGTTGCTGCGATAAAGGAGAGTTTGTGGTTTTCAAACAAAGGCAGTGAAGGAGCTTGTTTCTTAGCTGTCGTGAGTTTATTCACCTCATTTTATCTAATAAAGATGAGGTGGTAAAGATAATTCCTACAGCGTGTACACAGTTGCTTGCATATACCTCGGACCAGACTGAAATCAAAGTGGGGTTCAGAAGCAGCTAATGCGATTGTATTTGGTTATGGATGAAAGTTTAGTGAAACTTCGCCAGCCTGTCCCTGACATCTCCTCTCAGGTCTGATGAAAGTAGAAAAATTTGCACTTGTACTTCTTAGTCGTCATCAACAAAACCTCTTTTGTGGGATGCAGGCTGAAAGTGAGTTGAGTTACTGCTCCCAGAACTGTACTTTCTGAATTAGGTGTCTTTTCCTTGCCTCCACATCCTTTTTGACTGTAACCTTAGAAAGAGCAAGGAGCTCAGGAATCCTCTTTCACTTGAATGGAAACACGAAGTGATATTGTTTCAGCTCCTATTGTTTGAGCTCCTACGTGACAGATCACTATCACTGAGACAAACTCGGTACCTTCTAAACAAAACCCCTCCAGGTGAGAGACCTGGCTCAGTGTCTGAGCCACTCTCGGGTATTCACGGCGAGCCCCCAGACACGGAATGGTAATATCAAAAACTTTGCATGTCTGGGCTGTGTATTGATTGGGAAGTGAGGGTGTTAACAGCGTCCAAGGAGTTCGGTAGAATTTGGGGTGGAGCGAGTGACTCAGTATGAAGCGGCAAAGAGCAGCAGTTCATGAAGGGTGAGAGTAGAGCTGGTTTTTTTTTCTTCCCCATCAGCATTTAGAGACCTTTTATGTTACATTTGTTTTCATGAAAGATAGCCCCCAGCCTGCAACTAGCAGTTTCAAAATTACTTTTTTGTTGTTGTTTTTATGTTTTCATATCATTCCAGATTTAAGTGCTGATAATAGATCCTTATTGTGTTTTCTTTGGCTTTAGGTAGCACGTGAAGATTTATAGCCCTTGCTTTATGTTTTGAAAATACATAGGTCATAAGTACTGCTATAAACTTGTTCGTAAGGAAGCAAAGTTGAGATGTTACCATTCGCACACCTAGGACAATATAGCAAAAGTATTCAAACAAAAGTATTCAGGGTTTAAAAACTGTCAAGATGCACTTAAACTGATGATCTCTTTCAGATCAAAGTTAGTTTTATCAGGATATAAAGTTGAGACTTTTTCAAAGCTAAGTTTCTGGCATCAACAGTGTGCTTACCCCAATAGAGGCATCGTTTTATTTTTCAAAAAGTAAATAATTTTGTTCAAACTTCAAGTATAGGCTGCCCCCTTCTTGATTTTGGTGAAGTCTTGCAATTGCAAGAGTTTTTGTGGAATTTTCCCACAAAAAATACTCAAATTACTTTTCTTCCTTTTGATGTTCTGCTTGTAAATCCTGAAAGGGGAAGCTCTAAAGTCTTGATATGCATGTAAAGGGAGAGCTGGTTTCAGTAATGTTTTACCAACCTTTTCTTTCTGTTTTTAGTATCTGCTTCTAAAGGTAAGCCATACATGATTAACCTGGTTCATCCTTCTAAGCAAACTGTGATTATGGAAAGTTACAAACTAGATTTAACATTCAGATCAAGAAGGCAATGTCCTAGTAAAACATTTCTGTGGTGCTTTTCTTGGATTTGAATGTTTTTGAATCTTCTCAGGGAAGCAAGATCTGGAAATGCATCTAAAACCCTGGGGAGGCCATCATAAAGGAACTTGTTAGCATCACAAAACTCTTATCATAAGTATGATTCAACTGAGATTCAGTCATACTGGTGTGCTTCCAGAAAGAATTAAGATACAAGGAGTCTTTATCAGAAGTTGTTTCTACATGAGTTGAGTAATGTGCTTTAAATCTAGCCAAAATGATGATTGAGGAGGGAAAAAATACGTGAGTGGTTAAATCATGAAACAGAAACGTACTAGAGAAAGTGTTACTCTCAGTGCTTAGAGTAAGATTTATTTCACTTAACTGAAAGATTTTATAATATGTTCTTTGAAGTCAGGCTGCAGCTATTGTTTTCATTTTAAATGGCCTCTGGTGACTTCTGCATCTTCTAATGCACGTGTGTGGAAATGCAGCTCCAATTCCCTGGAAACAAGGATCCTTTTAACAATTGCAGCACACTGGCAGCATTGTAAGGATGGTCCCAGAGGAAGGTTCTTCCTGGAGCTCTGTGCAGTGAAAGATGCCACATGGAACATACAAGGATGTTGAGGCTTAAATTCATTGTGAAATCTGGCCTAGAAAGTAGAGCTGGATCTGAAATGAGGTGTGTGGCAATGTTTCGGAATGATGTTGAGAAATTTGTATTGAAGAAATTGAAGAATGCTGCTCTTGAGGTTCGTGGTTAGTGCCAGTGAATGGTAAATATCTCTCTGGAAAAATGATCAACAGGCTCTCAGTCTAAAGTGACTGCTTATAACCAGAGGCATTATTTTTCAAGGCATCCGTGAAGAACAGCACTTAAGCAGTTCAAATTTCCAAATACCTCCTTAAATGCAACTATTGTCTTAATGTCTCTGTTAATGTTGGATGCGCTAGAAATAATTAGGCTGAGCTCCTCATAAATCTCATTTCTGAAGCAGAAAAATATTATCCGCCCTTTAATCTTTCCTAAATAAATTCAGAGGCAAATATAATACTCTCTTTGTCTCACTGTCAAATCAACAGTATTAATGTCTTATAAACCAGTGGAGTAACCAAATTCACAGTAATATTTATAAGGGAGATTTATTGGTGTATCCTTAAAACAGCTTCTTCACTATGGCCATTTACAGTTCAAAAGCCTTAATTGATGAGGAAGAGGGTGTCCCATTTCAAACAAAGGCTTTCTCTATCTAAAACACTTGTCTGAACTACTTATCTGTTGAGCTCTTAAAGTCTGGTCTTTTTTCTAACTGTGGTCTCCAGTCCTGACTTGTTGCTTGGAGAAACTGTTGAAACGATGAAATTAGTTGTTTCTGTTTTACTGGGGCACAGATTTGCCAGAGTTAAATAAAATTAAAGGGCCTAATGTATCCATATAAATACTGGAGTCCCAGGAAGAGCAGTAGGCAGAGAAAAGGAACGGCTGTGTTTTCCTTTACAGGTGACTCTTTTATTACACCTTTGCTAAAGATAAAACAACATCTTCAACACCCTCCTAATTTGAAAATGCCTGTATACTTCTAAATAAAGAAATAAATAGATAAAAATGAGGGTGGGGAACCAAGCCCCAAACTAAAAAAGCCTCTTCTCGGTTGATGACTGGTCTATTCAAGAGAAGAGGACCAGGCTCTGTTTGCCGAGTGGGCAGGGAGCGATGCCCGGAGGAGCGGACTCGGGGCAGGCGCTGGGCTCTTGTTCCCGGCTGCCTTTGGCGGGCGGGATTGTGCTGGGGCAGCTCGGGGGGTGCTTGTGTTTTGGGTGACCCTGTTTTGTACCTTCTCTTTCTGTCTTTTGTTGTCCTACCCTATTGACTTCTGCCCTTTCCTCATGTTTTCTTCTCCATCCTCTTTCTGCTGAAGTGACTGTTGCATACAGGATTAAGCTGGAGCCTTTCAGAAATAGATGTTGTGCCTCGTACCTACCCATGGGTATTTAAGGCCATGACTTGGATTACAAAAGTCTCCTTGTGTTAGTACTGGTGAATATATTCCTTCTTTGAATGCCTGGATATGAAATAGATCACAATGTTCCCATTTTCAGCTGTGGTTTTCATGAAAAGTGGAGTTTTTTTAACCTCTCCTGACTATTTAACTCTTGGTGGGTAACATGAGGAGAGTGAAACTCGCCAGTAAATTTTATGTGTTGTGTTTTGAAATGAGGCTTCTGAGTCCTTTATTGTATTTGAATTCTTTCTATTTAAAAACACATTAGAAGTAATTGTACTAAATGAGTGGTTAGGTGCCCCCAGGATTTCTCCCTGATACTACTTTTAAGGAGTTTTAAATTGTGTCTGAAGTGATGCACATTTTTAAAATAACCCCTTTGCTTCTTTCCCCCCTCCTTCCCCCTTTCTCTTTAAACAGGAATTTTTGCTTATCTAAACTACAGAGTGCCTCGCACTAGGAAGGAAATATATGGAACCCTGATAAAAGGATTACAGAGACTGGAATACAGAGGATATGACTCTGCAGGTATGTTAACCAACCCAACGAATTAATTTTAGCGACCAATAGCTCATTCAATAACTTTTTGAGTACTTTCAGTGTCTGGCCTCTTGGATTTTTCTTTCTTTATTCTACAGATTAACAGATCAGAACTAATTAGCTTGATTCTTGGAGTGCTACAGCTTTTGTCAGGACTTAAAATTGGGTGTTTAGTTCTGTAATTAGATGGTTGAGGTTAGTACACGTAAGCAAAACAAACAGGGCGTGGAAGACGATCTCTATACAGGGCCATGTAGTTTGTGCCTCAGCCTTTTTTGTGTATGTGAATCCCAGTGAAGGATGGGGAAGATTAAATTTGTCTTAAATTCGAGTTGGCTCATTTCATCTGGCAAAATATTTCAGTCTGTTGTCAAATGCAATTCGAGGTGGCTCATGTATGTTTTAATCTGTGCAGTGGATATAGACTTGATATAGTTTCATTTGAAGATGCACAGGTCTAGCAACAGACTTCAAATATATCCCTTCAAAGGGTAATTTAAAAATACTCATTTCAGTGGTGTGTGCCTGTGTGTATTTTCTCAGCCTTTTCCTCATTCTAGTGTATTTCATGCTTTAAATAACACTTATGACTGTATCCTGTGCTGTAGGAGTGGCAATTGATGGAAATAATAATGAAGAAAAAGAAAGATTCATCAAACTGGTTAAGAAAAGAGGAAAAGTAAAGGCCCTGGAAGAAGAGTTGTACAGTAAGTGTTAAAAATGACCCCTTTGCTTTGGCCTCCCAGTCAGATACCATCTGCATCTCAACAGAAAGTCAGACCATAAAACTGCAGTTATGATTTTGCATCAGCAGTAACTGCATTGAGAAACCCAAGCAGCCACATTTTTTGTGCCCCTCAAATCTGCACTTAAAAAGCAAGCTGATCTTCAGATCACTGTGAGACTGTCAGTCTATACTCCCTTCTTTTGCTTACTCCTTTGTTCAAAACCTGGGCTCCATTGGCACTTTACTCATGTGATTTCTGTGCTGCATGGCTGAAATGCTGAAACATGCACTCTGACAGAATTTACGACCATTTAAGCAGCTGGCTGTCATCACAATCTGCTTTATGCAGTGCTCCCATCTGTGAAGGGCTGAAGTTGTGCTTTAATACGTTTACATTATAATTTGTAGTAATGGGGTCTGTTAGCCTGGCTGTTAGTATTGGCTAAAAATGCTCATGTCTTGGCAAATAAGGTTTTAATCACAGTAGCTTGAACTTTCTGAAGTGTAATGTCAAGAAAGCAAATGGTTTAAAAAAAATCCAGAAGATAGCATTTAGATTTTTGCCTGTAGGAATTGTCTTTGTTTTACTAATTGTGTGTGTGTGAGAGAGAGTGAAAGAGGGGGAGAGAGGCAGTATTAGTTATTCAGTAAACTGAATTTCTCCTGTGTAGAACAAGATGACCTGGATTCAAAAACAGATTTTGAAACGCATTTTGGAATTGCTCATACTCGCTGGGCGACCCATGGAGTACCAAGTGCAATAAACAGTCACCCTCAGAGATCAGATAAAAGGAATGGTAAGTAATCTCTACAGCACCTGAACCACACGAATCTGAAATGATTCAATCCACAGAGCACATATGTTCTTACTATTGTTATGGTATCTATTTTTTATACTAGGGCTAAGCTGTTGCCATTCTATTTAGTTCAGACACTTTTAAAACTAAATAGCTTCTTTTCAGGCTAAAGTAACGCTAAAAATTAATGAGATCTGTTCTCTGAAAATTGCAAGTTAATTGAAGTACAACATTCTTGTTTTGAAAGGTAAGACTGAAAATATGAATGTGTAAATATTGCCTGGTCCAGAAAAGGGGGATTTCATAAAATTCTTTACTTGAGATGGCTTGGTGCTCTACTAGGTGTACTTTAGAACTCTCAGTAATTTGGAACTGCCTTTGTATCATTTCAGAATTTGTAAGCTTCTGCTTTCAGTTGTTCATATTGTGATAAACTGTAGGTCTGAAAGCTATGGTGGTTTCAAGTGTAAGTCTAAGCTTTGTTTCCCTTGTAATTTTGTGTTTTGAATTAAATATCTTAATTTTTTGTTGCCCATGAATATATATCTCTCTATTTTTTCTCTTAGAATTTGTTGTCATCCATAATGGAATCATCACAAACCATAAGGACCTGAGAAAATTTCTGGTGAGTCTGTGGTAACTCAATTCTAAACCTAGAAAGTTAATACTTTCTCCAGCTACCATCAGATCTTTCATGACTTCAGTGGAACATAAATTCAAGTTTCTTGCTATCTTCTATAAAAAAGCTGTGTGAAAGAGTCTGCCTAATAAAGATACTCATGAGCTGGTGAACTGCAATATGTTCCAGTAATCCTAAATGCAAAGTATTGATGAGTAGAGTAGCAGTTTGTGCTGAGATTCTCTGAGAGGGTGTGTGGAGTGGGCTCCCTCCTGTCTCTTGGTGCTTGACAGATGCTAAACAAGTCTTACTATGTGTTTTATTCCAGTATTTCCCAAAGAGTATCTATGACATAAGTCCTTATATTTTATCTATAGTGATTTATATCCACTGGTCCAATGTAGTGCTCCAAGATTTGACTGCAGTTTCTGGTGGGAGGCAGCTGAGAGGCTCTTCAGTGTTTCTTGCCTGAGGATGGACACAATTTTTACTTTTCTCTATGATATTTCAGGAGAGCAAAGGATATGAATTTGAATCGGAAACGGATACAGAAACAATCCCCAAATTGATCAAATACATGTATGACAACAGAGAGAGCAAAGATACCAGTTTTTCATCCTTGGTAGAGAGAGTTATTCCACAGTTGGTAAGTGGGAAATTACTTTTTTTCCCCTGTACAACAGTATAAGCTACTTGCAGGCGTTCCTTAGCATTCTGCCTTATGCATTTAGATCTTCTGCAGCAGTTCTTAGAAGGTGCTGCAAATAGCACTTTTAAGCTTCTAAATAATGCTTAATAGACCAAGAAATGAGATTAGAATTTTGAAGACTTCAAAGACTTTTCACTGTTAAATCTTTAAATTGCAGTAGCAGCGGGGTTTTTTTGTTGAATTTTTGTTTTGTTTCTAGGAAGAAGTTAACACAGATTTTTAATGAAGCAGTTTAATTAAAAAAAAAAAAAAAGTAAAAGGAGCCTCTGGGGGTTAAAATCTCTCATAAATAGCAGTGTGTTCCTAAAGGTTATTCTGATCGTGTTGAAACACTGCTGTGATTCAAGTATGGCCAATGCCTTGGCTCTCCTATTTGGAAATAGATCTAACAAGCTGGACTAGTTTCCAAACTGTGAAGTGGGAATCTACTGTTACTCAGTATGTGAATGCTTAAAAACTTTGATAGATGCATTGCGAACTTGGAGAAAGCTGGCTTTGTTTCCTCCCCCAGTCTCTGGGCAGATGTTTTCCCTCCCCTTCCTGCAGTTTCTTACTCTCTTTTCACCTCCCCGTCTCCTCTTTAAAGCAGCTCTGTAGGATTCCTTGGAGCGGGGCTGGAATCCACACCAAGTCAAGGCCGGTGTGGGTCAAGAGGGAGCAGCCACAGAGCTGAGGGGAAGGGAGGCTTCAGCTCCAGAAGAGGGGCAGAGTGCTCTGGGTGGAGCCCTGGGACAGGAGGGAATGTCACCATCTCTGTCCTGCTGGCAGGGTGGAGGGGCCTTGGCTCCTGCTTTGGGAATCCTCCTCCAGGACTTTGCTGGCTGTGTCAGTACTGTAGAGTTGTTTCTGGTTTTCTTCTGCTGTTGTGGATTATTTTGTGTGTTTTGTTTTTGAAATACATTAATGAGAATTTGCTGCTTGAACTAGAAATAGTAACTCCAGGTTTTTAGTTGAAGCTGCATGGTAATGCATTACATGCAAATTCTGATTGAAGGTCTTAATGAAAGTAAATGTCTAACAGTCTTCATGTTGATTGTGAGTAACATCTCTGACATTATCATAACCTTTGCATTAGAGTTTACTGTTTTTATTTATAAAGAGAGACTAAGTGCTCACTTTCTGATCTTTCAGCTGTTGCACCATTAATGTGCAAGTCAGCTTGTTCTGCTCCATGGCCAATTCCTTTAAAGGTGCAGTCTGCCCTCCAGGAAGAGATTCCTGATAGCAGTTCCTTCACTGCCTCTTCAGAGAGGGGCCTCAGTTTAATGAGATGCAACTATTTGAGATATGTTGTTTAGGATCTTTTTTTTCTCCTTTGTGTTCATGGTTTCCAGGAAGGTGCTTTTGCATTGGTTTTCAAGAGCATCCATTACCCAGGTGAAGCTGTTGCTACCAGGTTAGTAAAAGTCCATTTTATACATAATGCATGCTTTTTATTAGGTTAAAAAAAGCCAACCTCTCTTAAAGGTACTAAAATATTGATGTTTAAAGTGCTTAATTAGCCAAAAACAGTGAGTCAATAAAGAATCTCAGTGTATCTTGTCTTTCAAAATTTGTGTTAAGAGCATGCTAACATTTTTCCTATATCAAAAAGGGGAGGGGGAAGGGATATTGTTCAGTTTTAGTTCCCATCGAGTAAAGACTGAGATAAGTGTATTCATGTTGTCTGAAAGACTATCATAGTAACATGTTACACAAATAGTATTCTATACCTGTCATAGCATTTATGATGTCTTTTCTGTCTAAGTTCTACTTGTGTTTACGACTTGAAAAACAACTTTCAGGAAATGTAAAGATATTAAAATAGCAAGTGATGTAGCAACTGACTAAAATAGCAAGTGATGGGAATAAAGACCGTTTTATATTACAACCCAAAAGCCCATTGCTTTGGTGGTCTAAAATAAGACTACATTAAAATTTTGAAAAAGCCAGCTGTACCATCACTCCAACTGGAGAACATCTTCTGAAATGAACTATTCTATATGTGGTTCAGGTTTGGGTTTTTAGGGTTGAGCGATTTAAGAGAAGCAAATCTTGTAATCTGAGTGTGACTTGTTCTTTTATTCCTGTGGAGAATAAATAAGGTCTTCAGTGACGTGTAACCTATATAATTAAAAAATGGTCTTAATATTCTACAGTTTAAGAGGTGCAATAGGAGTGGTTGATGTTTCTGAGTTTGAAAGGCTAAAGAGTGTAATAGTGTTATAACTCTGAAGAGCATGGGAGCTTATTGTTTTCTCACTTTAGAGGCAAAGTAAGCCTTGGTTCAAATTGGTCCCTGTACTAAGCTGTTTTCTGATTACTGCAAAGATAGCAGCTGGTTCACATACATCTTCCTCTACCTGGATGTAGCTTATGGGTAAGGAATCACCAATGCACATGGTAATTACTTATATAATATTTGGTAAATCTTACAGAAGAACCAAGTTTATATAACTTCTGCTATGTAATAGCCTTAGGATCATGGTTGAAGGAGGCTCTTTCCAAGCTAGATGGGATATTGTCTCTTCAGCTTCACTGATGTCTGATAACTTCTTTGTATGCACATTGCTCTTTATAAAATCGAGTGTTTTCCTTTCTTTAGGAGAGGGAGTCCTTTGCTCATTGGGGTTAGAAGCAAGTACAAGCTATCAACTGAACAGATTCCAGTTTTGTATAGAACATGTAAGTTGATAAATCAAAGGACATTATTTTTAAGAATTAATATTACTGTTACTCTATGATTAGAAATTAGGTTAATTGTTTTTTGTACCGTAAAACTACCAGCTGATGCCCCCAAATAACTTATTGACTGGGAATATTTTTATACTACTGAATGTGTAGTTCATGTTAAAGTCCCATGCCTCAACCTATTTCTGTAACTGTGATACCCTAAACCTGTATAGTCTGTAATCTTAGCTTAAACAGAACTGGTTTTGCATTTAAAATGTCTCATTTCTTTAATAGGCAACATTGAGAATGTGAAGAACATCTGTAACTCCCAAATGAAAAGACTGGACAGCTCAACCTGCCTTCATCCTGTTGGGGATAAGGCAGTAGAATTCTTCTTTGCATCAGATGCAAGGTAGCAAAAGTACTTCACCTTTGCTGAAAATACTGTTTGGTTTTTTTTTTGTTTAAAAGTGAGATAGTTCTGGAAATCTAAACCACCTTGTTCTTGTACAATGGCTTTCAGAAAACTGCTGTCACTCCAGGCTCGGGTGCTTGAAAAATATTTGCAGTTGAAATGCTGCTGACGAACCTTCACAAGTGCAATATCTGCCAGTTGCTGACTTCTATGTGAAATACATCCTGTGTAGGAAAGTAATTTGGGTACAAATGGGCATTCATCAGCTGAGCATTTGGGCAGACTATAGTCGGGGTTGTGATGTTTTCAATTCAGATATCAGAGAAGGAAAATGGTGGCATGGTTCCAAGCTGGGCAGGAAGCTGGACATCAGGCACACATTTATCTTGGAAACAAGAGTGTGACCTTAGCAGGATCCAGCAAGGACACTGGGAGGCAACTTCAGACCAGCAGGAATAGTTGCAGTGGTTCCTGAGCCTCTTGCTGTGGGTTGCTGTGAGAGTGCAGGAGGAGCAGCAGATGGAGCCATTGCCTTTAGGATGGCTCTGTCTGCACTTATGTCCAAAAGGAAGAGAGAAGCAGGGCTGAAAGGGCTCTTGTGGCATATTTAACTGCTTTGCTGTTACCAACTCTAACGTGTCAGGTTTGTCTTGCTTCTGTTTTTCCCTCTGTAGTGCTATCATTGAGCACACCAACAGAGTGATTTTCTTAGAAGATGATGACATTGCAGCTGTAACTGATGGGAAGCTCTCAATTCACCGTCTGGAGCGTTCAGCTAGTGATGATCCTTCCCGGGCCATCCAGACCTTGCAGATGGAATTGCAGCAAATCATGAAGGGTTCGTTGAAACATCTGTAAATTAGTATCATCAACGATGGATAGTTGCTGTTTGTGTAGTAGATGAGGCAGAAAACTGCTAATTGTGACACCTACCTTTTATTCAGGCTGTTTTTACTGGGAGCTGACAATTCCAAGTTTTAAGACCAAGAGAGAATGGGCAGTCTGGGATATTTTAGCCTTGGAAAAGTCATAGATACTTCCATTTATTTCAGTATCTAGTGAAAATGTAACTAATGTTAGCATGTTGTAGTTGTTGGCAAGGTTTGACTCAATTAAGAATTGAAAGGGAGCACAGCAGTTTCCTTATGAAGGAATTTATTTACCTTGTCAGTATTGGGAAATGGAACCAACCAGAGTGATCTATCCATCCTTCCTTTCTTCTTGCCTATTATAAGCTTTTATTTAGGCTAACTCAGTCAAGTTCTCTTTGTAACTGGAAGAGACTTAAAATAACAAACCTAAGCATTGCCATGTCATGTTTTTGTAAACAGGTAACTTCAGTGCCTTCATGCAAAAGGAAATTTTTGAACAACCAGAATCAGTTGTCAACACAATGAGAGGCAGGGTGAATTTTGAGACCAGCACAGGTAACGGTGAACAGCCCTTCAAACTGCACTAAGTTTGAAATTTGTAAATATCAAGAAAATGAGAAACACCATTGATATATGTATATTTATTTGTTTGCAGTTCTGCTGGGGGGGCTGAAAGATCATTTGAAAGAAATCAGAAGATGCCGAAGACTGATCATTATTGGCTGTGGGACCAGTTACCACGCTGCAGTGGCTGTAGGTTCCCAGCCTTGGTTGAAATGCACCTATAAATTAATTGCTGGGGTTTCAGACAACAGCTTTTCATCTACTTTTTCTTCTGTCTCAGACTTTGTCTTTATTGAAGGGTCTCACCTTTTTATTTAGCTTTCCTTAGTGCCACATTTTTTATTAATGCTCTAATGCTCTAATTACCATGCTAGAAGTTAACTTTTTCCACTTTGGTTTTTAAAGCTCTGGTGAGCTGTAATTAGCAGCTTTTCTAATAAGAATTCATTTAGATTATCTCTGACTTGTAAAATGTCCAAATGTCAGTGGGCAGCAATATTAACAAATACTGTGTTCTGCTTGAATACAGACTCGACAAGTCCTGGAAGAATTAACTGAATTACCGGTGATGGTGGAACTTGCCAGTGACTTCCTGGATAGAAACACACCTGTATTCAGGGATGATGTGTGCTTTTTCATAAGCCAATCAGGTGAGCTGCATTTGCTGTTAAATAAGTGCTATAAGATTACTTTCCATTGCACTTTGCATCATGTAAGTGTATTTAGAACACACTTGTGTAGAATTTTATGCTTTTTAAGAATCATTATTATCCTCTGCCAACCTGAAGCAAAGGTGTGCATGTTTTCCAGGTGAAACTGCAGATACACTTATGGCCTTGAGGTATTGTAAAGAACGCCGTGCTCTGACAGTTGGCATCACAAACACAGTTGGAAGTTCAATATCCAGGGAGACTGACTGTGGTGTGCACATCAATGCAGGGCCTGAGATAGGTGTGGCGAGCACAAAGGTAATTGCTGTTCAGTGTTTGACTTTCACTCTTTCAGCCGGGTGGAATACAATTCAAATTTTAATTGCAGCATTTCAAACTGAGATCATATTCACTCTGCAGAATTAGCTGCTAAATATTTTTCTTTTGTCTGCAGGCTTACACCAGCCAATTTGTGTCACTTGTAATGTTTGGCCTAATGATGTCTGAAGACAGAATTTCCTTGCAGAAAAGGAGACAGGAAATCATTAGTGGACTAAAATCATTGCCAGGTACATTGATACTTTGAGTTTGAGGAGGCATAGGGGATGTTGGCAGTGTAAAATACTACTCAGGGATATTTCTTTCTCATTTAAGTTTCACTGTCCCCCTCATCCTGAAAGGCAGACAATATGAGAAAAATGGACTGGTTGTTTCTGCACTATTTGCCAATTTTACAAATGCCCTTCCAAGAAACTTGGCAGAAAGATCAGAATTTTCATGGGTTGGGTTTTCTAATGACAATAAGGTAGTTTTGTATGAGAAATATTACTTGATCTCCTAAATTCATCATTTGAAATTGTTAAAGCTTTCCACTTTAAAACAGGATAGATAAAAGGAAGCTAATTCAAGGTGACTTTAGAAATTCACTTCCTTTAGAAGTTCAAATGGGATGTGTGAGCACTGCTTAAACCAATAGTTGCTTTAAATTTATTACTATAAGTAAAGCTGGAGTAAATGTCCTTAAACTCCAGTTTAAAGTCGCTAAGTTAGTGGCTGGATTGTATGAAGTGTATTTGTTCAATTAAATAATTAGAACATTCCGCTACAAGCGAACTATTTTTTCCAGTTAAAAAAATTGATTTTTTTTTTCTGTGTCTCAATAGAAATGATTAAAGAAGTCTTGTCCTTGGATGAGAAGATACATGATTTGGCTCTTGAACTGTACAAACAAAGATCATTGCTGGTTATGGGTCGTGGGTATAATTACGCCACTTGTCTGGAAGGAGCTTTGGTAGGAACTTCTCAATATTGTTTAATATTATTTAAATTGAGATAATATTTTTTTGTTTCTGCAAGATAGTTTATTTATAGTATTTCATTGCAATTTACTTCTGCCACAGTAGAACTGCTGTCTCTAACTAGAAGCATTTAATTAAACATGTACATAAAGTGAACCTGGGTATTGTATCAGTTTCCTGCTTCTTTCACATAATAAACACAGTATTTAATGAGTCTATTTTAAAACAAGAAACTAAGAATTTAACTTGCTGACCCATTTGAAAACAACATCAGAAAAACACAATGTGCTGATGTTGAGAAGAGATGTTCATGCAGGAAAGTCATGAATTATGAACACTGTGGTAAAATGGACACATATCCATCTCTCAGAACAGTTTGATGTATTAAAGGCAGACTGCAGTAGCCAAGGTTGTGCTGGGTGTTCGGTTCCTAAAGTTCCTGTTGGTTACTCTGTGTGCATGGGTGAACTCTGCTGCTGCCCACAGCCTGCTAGAAATCCCAGCAGCCACCCGTGTGTTTTCACTAATACTTGATACTGGGTACATGTATTTAAGTGGCAGAGATACAGCCTTGGTGTGGACACACACATTTAGAGAGCTAGGGAATTACAGCTTGGAAATTCTTTTCAGGCCTGGATTTCTCCTGACTCTCAGGTCCATTTCCAGACTGACAAGCTGACTGCAGCTTCAGTTAGGGAGGAAGTTTCCCAGGGTGATAACATGGTGAAAAACAGAGTAAAATTCTTAATGAAGATTAACCCCTGGTGTCTTTCCCGTGGGATACATCCTGATGTACTGTCCCAAGGATGTTTTTCCCAATTGTCCAATGAACTAGTGTCCTGTCCTAGCTGCACGTAACACACTTTAAATACGGGCTGTCTGTACAATAAAGTTGGCCTTTTTTCCCTGAAGAAGTCTGTGTGTGTTGCTGTCCTTTCACTCGCTTTGCAGCACAGTAACCACACCTTGGTGTTTTGCTTCTTGTGGCTGTTTTTTTTTTAGCTGATATAGTACTGACTTGAGGCATTTCCTTTCTTTTAGAAAATAAAAGAAATCACCTATATGCACTCGGAAGGTATCCTGGCTGGTGAGCTGAAACATGGGCCCTTAGCCCTAATAGATAAACAAATGCCTGTTATCATGGTGATCATGAAGGATCCTTGTTTCACCAAGTGCCAGAATGCTCTGCAACAGGTCACTGCTCGGCAGGTACAGTGTTTAACTAATTAACTTCTACTGTGTTATAGGAAAAGAGATTGTGCATACTGCATCACTGCTGACTGTGCACCTGGAAACTGATTATTGTTAATTATTAAGTTGTAAATAAGATGCTACATCTGCATTGCAGCTTGTTATTACAAGTTAACATCAGCAGTGAAAACTGCTTTCATATGGCTTGTTTGTTTGTTTTGGGTTTTTCTGTTTTGAAGCAAATGGAATAATGTTAAAACTCTGTGGGGTGAAAACATTCAAATCTTACAATATAGTGAAAGTCAAGAGCCATTATTCAAGACTGGCATTGCCTTTGTTAGCTACTTGAGTGTCTTCAAACACATACAGGCGTGCTGTGAAAGATACTTCAAAGCAGTTCTAGGCTAGCTCTTCACTTAACAAGGCAAAATTTTATTTTCAGGGTCGTCCAATCATTCTGTGCTCTAAAGAAGACACTGAAAGCTCAAAATTTGCCTACAAAACCATTGAGCTGCCCCATACAGTTGACTGCCTCCAAGGAGTGTTGAGTGTCATTCCTCTTCAGTTGCTTTCATTCCACCTGGCTGTTCTCAGAGGATATGACGTAAGTATTTTCTATATTTAACACTCCTTTTAGTGTAGTTTTGAACTTCCTCCTACCAGTGTGAAGTGAGAGACCCAGTTATATGGCATATCTAAGATTCACTAGCTATGAAAATAGTGAATGTGGTTATAGAGGTGGCATTTCAGTGCCAATTCTTCAGTTTTGTGTTTTTTTAACTATCTCTCTAAAAAAAATTATAAAGCTCTTTTGCTTAGTTTGATTAGTTAAGAATGCAAATGGGACTTTTATAGAGAACCTAATTTTGAAATGTGATATTGTACTTTAACTTAAAATAGGTCAGTGCTTTGTTCAGCTTGGTTTGTTGATGTGTCAGTGTGTCAGTTTGATAATGATGACTGTTTTGGAAATGTACCCTATGCAAAACAAATATGTATTTGTTAGGAGGGTTTTGGAAGCACAAATGAATTCAGCTGCAAGTCATTATCTGCAGATCTATAGCCTGTTGTGTGTGTTAATGTGTCTAGAATAAAGCAGAACTCATTAGGAAGTCTGAGAAAGCACACTAAATGAACTGTCAAATGCAGAATGTCAGTATTACTCTGTCATACTGAAAGCCTGTCTCTTCATTCTAGGTGGACTTTCCAAGAAATTTGGCGAAATCTGTTACTGTAGAGTAATAGTCAAGAACAGCTGATGTCTTTGTCACCAGACCTCTGAGTTATACTTGTAGAATGTGTTGTTCTGAATTCATAGGTAAATGCTTTTTCTAAAGAGAATGACAGTGCTAACTGGAAAGTGTCAGAAGGATTTATCTTGCAGCTTTAAAAGCTTTTGATGTGCCTTGTACCCAAGTGCTTTTGCTCACAGCAAATACTCCTCTAAGTCCTGAAATTGCCAAAGAAGATAAAAATTGTTTACACATGGTATACTGAATGAACTTTTTTACTGTGCAATATATATATATATATATACAGCTCTCTCCAGAGTAACTGTGAACATTTTTTTTAGCCTACACTACATAACTAGTTTCAAAGATATAGTATTTATAAGTACAATTTGTATAGCCTTTTTTAAGTTATTTTTTTTAGTACATTGCTTATCTGTAACATTGGTAATGCTCAGAATGTAAATACTGAGCGTGTTGATACTTCTGTACAGTTGTTAGGGATTTTCCTCTTCAGCCTCAAACTGGAATTTTGTTGTCCCCTCTTTTTTCTCAGCTTCCCTTCCCCCATTGCATCTGTGTTTCATATTTAACCAGTCATTTGCAAAGTTCTTCTCTGGCTGTAAATTCCCAGCTATGTTTTAAATTTCTGCTTCTTTCAACTGTTTCGAAAAGCCAGAATGACATTTGTTTTGTATGCCACCCCAGCTCTTATTTGCATAACATGTATAGTGCAACAGAATAAGGGAACTGGATGTCTTTCAAGTGATATTTTTGTTTGTAGAGGGTACAATAAATGACAATGCAATTAAAATATTATATAATTCTTCTTATTTTGTGGTTTTGGGTTTTTTTAATGTGTCTGTGTTTGCGTTTTTATTTGTTTCATTTTTTTGGTTTTTTTTTAAACTTGATAACTTCTATCTCAGGTCTGAAGAAAGTCCTATTTTAGTACCATATATATTTGCAAAAGCACACTTTGCTAGATGTGAACCACCTTGCAGTAGAGGAGCACCTATAAATCTGTAAAAAAATAAGGTAGATACACACAAGAAGTTCTCTACTCCTTTGTTTGGTTTTTATTTCCAAATGGCCAGAAAGCATAGTATTTATTTTTTCTGCATTTTATTAACGAAATACTTCACTAGTGAAGTCTTCTTAAATGATATTCCTCTACTTGGTTCTGAATGGAGGTGTTTGAATGCTTACTTAGGTAAAGAGCTTGAAAGTATTACACCAGCTTGTTACAACAGGAGCTACTTACTGGAAACTGCCCTAGTACTTTTTATAACCACATAATAGAACCAAAATCATAATGAAAAATATAGTACTAATCTGATCTAAATGCCAAGAATATGTAACTCTGTATATCTAACATGTTTTGGTAAGTGATGGAAAGGCCCCTTTTACACTCAATCTAGGATTAGTATTCTCTTCATATTAAAAAGTAGAACTGTCAGAGCATATTGATGTCATCTAGTCTATATGTGACATTAAATTGATTTATTAAAAAAATTACAGTTGCGTTTTTCTAAAATCATTTGTGAGAATAGAAATCACAGAAATGAAAGCTCTCATCAGTCCTAGGAGAGGTGGAAAATTGAGTTTATTTTTAGGCAGCACCTGTTTTTAAAAACAAGCAGTCCTCGTGTCAAGGCAGGGGCTAGGTAATGGAGAAAAGGCTGATGATTTTTGAGTGGGGTTGAAAATAGCTCGGGGAGGGAATAAATCCCATCCCTCTGGAAAAGCTGTGGGAAGTCCGTGCTGCAGGGGCTGTGGCAGAAGCAGCGGCTCAGGGCCTGCTGTGGGTGCTGTGCCGTGGTTCAGGCTCTCACCGTGTGAGGCCATCGTGCCGCTGGGGGCTCCTTGCCCAGGGCGGGTGTTTGTGGCACCGAGGGCTCCCCCGGCCTGCGGGAGCTGTGAGGAGCCGGCTGCAGGGTTGGTGCCACAGCCGGTCGCGACATGGTACTGCTGTGAGGTGACATCGCGACTATCGTGACAGGCTGACGTCAGACAATGACGTAACAACTCCCGTAACGGCATGACGTCATGCGATGACATCACTATTATCGTTACATGCTGACGTCATAAAACGCCACCACACCGGGGGCGGCGGCCGAACTGCCCCGTCACTGCGGGCCTTCAGCGCCCTCCCTAATATAGCGGCCAGCAGGTCCCGCCCCCCAGCCCGATTGGCTGAGCTCCTCCGGCGGGGTGTGCTATTGGTCGGGGCCGCTGTCAGTCAGGGCGGCGCCGTGCGGAGCACCGGGAGGCCATTGTGGCTGGGGCAGCGGGAGGCGGCGGCCGGGGCAGGTCCCGCCGCGTCCGACCCAGGTGAGGGGGCGGCCGCGAGGGGCGTGCTGGGGCGGCGGGG
The DNA here is from genome assembly GCA_037013685.1 of Acridotheres tristis. Lineage (NCBI taxonomy): Eukaryota > Metazoa > Chordata > Aves > Passeriformes > Sturnidae > Acridotheres > Acridotheres tristis. The sequence goes on from CM072900.1 coordinate 7,679,462, forward strand.
CTGGAGCCGGGGCGGGACGAGCCCTGGGCCTGACGGAGACCTCGGCTTGTCCCGCGGCGCCGGCAGAGCCGGGGCGCCCCGCGGGCCGCTGCCGGGGCCCAGCTGCCTCGGAGGGACGCGGGGGAGCGGCAGGGCCTGGCCGTTCCTCCTTCGGCCGAGCCCCTCGCCCTGCCCGTGCCGCAGTGCCGGCCCCGCGGGAGCCGCCTCTGCTCGTCCTGCTCCGCTCTCGCTCCGTGCCGCCTCCGCCGGTGCCCGTGTGCGGCCGGCCCGTTCTCGGCGGCCCCCAGAGCTCCGTCCCGGGACGGGAGCGGCACCGAGCGCTGCGGGTCCCGCGCGGTGCGGCCCCGGCCAGCCCGGGCTCTCTGGAGCCGAAGCGATTTCTTAGCAGAAGTTTTAGGAAAGATGTGAGAAGACTCCTTTTGCTCGGTTCTTCTATAAACAGCGAAATTGCTTACAACACATGCATGTTTAAACTTTTTCTCTCTTTACACCAACTTGTCCTGGCGGACTTCAGAGATCCTTTCAGTGTCTGCGTCTGTGTGTAACAGCTGAATGATACTGTAACAGGTAGTGATGGAACCTCCCTTTGGTCAGTAGTAATGTGGGTTGCTTAAAGAAAAAGGTCTACTTTCCAAGAGTTTCCAGTTGCAAACTACCTCTGTAATGCTGTAATCCTTCGACGTTATTCAGCTAGGGCTTTGTTGCACTTTCGTTCTAAGGGTTCTGAGTAGCGGAGTGAGGTGTAACTCACTTGATCTTGTAGTTGGACTCTTACCTTTTGATATATACTGCTGTAAAGATTGAAAAAAAAACTACTTGACACTATTGGGTGATAGTCCTTAAAAGGGCACACCTGAATTAGAAGTGCTTTTGCAAAGGTGAATAAGAATAGGGGGAGATTTTCTGCACGGAATTTCCATATGTTTTCATAAATTGGTGTATGTGTATATATACATTCACTGCTTATATTGTCAGCAGTAGAATTTTAGCTTAAGGTTTAAAAATTAAGCCAAGCTTCATGTTACTCTTGTGTTTTGTTGTCAGTAATAACATTTCTGTAACCAAAACAACCCTGGGAATGTGTTCCCAGTCTTTCATAAGGTTTTGACTTGAAGATATCCAGAGTACAGATCTGGTTGTTAATAAGTTGCCATTTTAATAAATATATTTTAGGAAAGTGACTGTTTAATGCAGGATGTATTCGATAGTGCAGTTGCTTTTAGCCTCTAGAGATTTCTTACTGGGACTGTGTATAAGCCTACTACTGGCAGGTTTGGTGTGTTGGTTATTTTTCTAGTAGGAGAATAACAGGTAAACACTAAGAAACTTATTTGACAGATATACTTCTTACTTGCACAACAGGAAATCTATTTTTATTTGGAGCTCTTACCCCCAGAATGGATTGTCTGAAGTCCTGTGAACAGCTACAATCCCATGGCACCTAATTTTACATTAATGTGTACGTCTGAAGTAATATATGTCCTGATGCATTCAAGCAATTTGAAGCCCGAGTGAAAGTCAAGACTCACGGAGAGATGCTTTGCACAGAGAATTGCAAATGTGTTGAAATACATAAAACTTTTGTGTTCTGATACCCCGTTTCTCTCTTTGGGGCTTTTCTAAAGAACTTATCCTCATTTCCAAGTGATTTTTGAAAGGTGACTTTTCGCAGACAATGATTTTTAAAGGGAGCGGTTTTTCAGGCTCAGGATAATTTCGTTTTCATGTAGTTCTTTATCCCTGTTACAGAAAAGTGTTTCATTAACTCCTGAAGAAATACAGTATAGCTCTTGTGTAGCTAACAAGTTGATATCCTGTAACTTGTTACCCAGTTTATACAAAATCTGTACTTTTTTGGTTTTATCTCTTAAGTCTTTGCAGAGGGAGGATCTTGACCTTCTAGCTGTACCTTTCTTACAATATTGAAGATTCAGTGAAAGTACCATAGCTGCTCAGGAACTGTTCATCAAAACGCTTGGTACCTCAAAGTGCATAGTTTTGGAGTAATGCAAAGGATTAGAAAGAAGAATGGGATGTACTAGGAAAGTCTGGGAGGCATTCCAGAGGCATCCTTTGGTCTCATGTTAGTGCTAGCTGGCTGTGGAACTGCATCTGACTGCCTCTAATATTATTGTGTAGGAGATACCATTTTCTTTCTTCTTCTCTCTGTGACAGAGGTAGAAAGTCTGTAGCCCAGATTTTCCCTTTGCTGGTCCTTTCTCCTCTGCTTTATTTCTAAAGCTTCTAAGAGGAAATATCAAGTAAACTGACTGTCTAAATTGCTGCTGGACATGACCTAGTTGAATCTGCCTCTTAAAATGCTGCATACATTTTGAGAAACTAGAAGATAAAAGGACTCTAGACATTTCTTGAGAATAGTTTCTTAAGACTGTTACAGTTTGGTTTAAATTCAGTCTTTACTAGGGCTTGGAGGTCTTCAACCTATTTTACTGCAGATTCCTTGAGTTCGTCAGCTGACTTTAAACATGGAAAAGATGCTGCTCCCTCCTACGTGCACTGAGGAAGAGAGAAATCCAAATTCTAATTCTTGAAGCAACCAAAAGTTATTTGTGTGGCTTTGTACCCTTCTGGGTGGGTGTCTGGGTTTCTCTTGAGGCTTTTCTGTTTTGCATTGGCTCACAGATATTCGGTGGGGCCAGTGAAGAGATAGACGAGCTGTTCTTTCTGTAACCAAACAGACAGCAAGAGCACAGCTGCTCCGGGGGAAGGGGCTGCTTGCATTTCCTGTTTTAAGGAACAAGTTTCAAGTGATTTGCCTGTGCAAATCACTCTGGCCTCTAATGGCACTATCTGTCATAGTGAATGCAAAATTATAAAGGGGAGAATTTGTTAGAGAGCCCTTCGGTAATTACTGAGGTAATTTTCTTGTAAGGTTTGGAAGAGGAATGGACACCCAGGAAAGCTGTTGGTCTGTGCTCTTGTTACTGTAGCACTTCAGAGCTAAAGAGGGTGAGTCCATTACTGTGCTCTCTGATGTAATTACTTACCTCTGATTCATTCTTGACAGATGAATATAACTTACTCTCTATTATGGCAAGGAAGTCTCTTCTAAACTGTAGCACAAAAGTCTTATTTTGTAGTACTACAAGGACACTGATAGTGTAGAGTGTTGTGGTGTGTATAAAATGTAAAACGGGAAGGAGAATGTGTTGCCATAGGTCAGGATCAGGGGAGGGTTGCCTGACAGAGGTGAGAAGGCAGACCCCTCCTTGAAATGTCCTACTGGAAGGGGATGTTGGAGAAATTGCAGCAGCCACAGAGATTTGAGGGACAATTTTGTTTTAAACTTGTTTTGCTGTTTTAATCAAGTCTTTTATTAAAACCCCATTTCCCTCTGTCCATGGACTCCATGGATGTCTGTTGTCACTTTTATCTGAGTTCTCAGTGTTTGAATAACATTTTTTTTTCTATTATGCAGAAATTAGTACAGTCCTAGCACATAGCATGAAGTAGCCTTCAAGGAGTAGAGTTGTATTTGGGTGGTTTTGTTTTTAGAGTTGTTTACTTAGATGCCTTTTGTTTGAGGGATTGGAGTAGGAATGTGCATTTCCTTAAAGCTGTGAAAGCTGTAACTGCTGTTTGTCTGCAAGTATTTTTCATTAGCAGTGGCAATGCACAAAATAGAAAGAATGTTTGTTTAATGGTGTGCAAATGAAAAATTAATATGTCTTAAAATATGTATAATATTTCCCATCTTGTCTGCCTGAAATTAGTGAGATATTAAACATTTGTTTTCTTTCTTTTTCTTTAAGATATTGAAAACTTTACCAAGTCCCTGAGAGAGAAAACTACATGACACTACACCATGACTGACAGTAAATGCGATAGTCAATTTTACAGTGTTCAAGTTGCAGATTCAACATTCACTGTGCTAAAACGTTACCAGCAATTGAAGCCCATAGGATCAGGGGCACAGGGCATTGTTTGGTGAGTAATAAATACTTTATTTAAATATGAAAAACTGTAAATATAAAGCAAAGTTTGCATGTCTTTCTGATAGAGGTACCAGAACATAAAACACTGATAATAAATTCTCTTGCTACAGGATTATGGACTAAATACATTCTAAGCCAAATGCTTGCTATAGTTCATGTGCAAACCTATATTTTTTGTTCTGTTTTTAGGGAAAATTAATATTTGGATAAATTAGAATGGCCAACAAATTCCTTCCTTTCTCATTAACCACTTTATTTCTGTTTCTAGTTCTCCCATTGCCCTTGTAGTTGTGATATTGCAGTGTAAGGTATGACAATGGTGAGAGATTCTGGGTTTTACTCGTTTCTTCATCATGGCCCCCTTTCTTCCCCCTCTTTTATTCCCAATCACTCCTGTCCATTTCTAGGAGCCATCAATGCAGTGCCTTGCCATTAACTAGCAGGATGAGGCAAATCAGTGTCATTGTCACTCCATGGATTAACCAGAAAGGGATGCTGTGTGAGGGGCTGGGCTGGCCGGCTCTCCCTTGGTGTGTCACCCCAGCTTTGTGTCCAGCCTCCACTGGCCCAGGACGTGGGAGTCCTTAGGCTGATCCTGAACCTTAGTCTCTTGTATGGCACCACACCTCTGGGCCAGCTAAAGGTAAACACTTTCAAATGTTTTTTAGACTGCAGCAATCCATTCTGCACAACTTAGTGCCAGCCCATATTTTGTTGGGCAAAACTTAACTTGGTAACAGCAGAAATGTTTCTTGATGTGGGTTTTCATTCCATAAACAGGGGAGCAAACAGATGTACCCAGGAACTCTGTGATATTAACTTCATCACAACACATGGTGGGCTGTTTGTGCTCTGAATCCAGCCTGCAGTTTGTCTTCATCTGTAAAATCTGCAGAATAAGTGTGATGACTCATGTACTGTGAACAACTCCTTAACAGCACCTGCCCATGTCTTCTTGGCCTTTTCATAAGCATAATAAGTTATATAAGTCGTGAAAGAGTGCATTTCTGTGTGAGCATGCCTTTATTTTAAAATTTTTGAGCTACCCCTCTTGCCCTGCTGATAGGTGACAAACAATCAAAATGAAAACACCATATTTCATTCCTCTTCAGTGGGTTGAGTGATGAGGGGCTCCTAGATCTTGGTCATTAGGATTTGGGGAAGATTTAGTATAGGACTGGCATTTTCCAGGTGTTGGTGTTTTCAGAGTTATGCTTGGTTTAGATGGTGTGCAGGAATTCGGGGTGATTGAAAGTGTTTCTCCTTTCATTAGAAGCAGAGCATTTTAAAGCCAAATTACTTCGACTGGATCTCTGCTTCAGAACGAAATGTAGGTACTGTTAAAGTCAACATGTTGGGAGGAAAAAAATTATTTGATTTATTGACTTGTTTTGGAACTACTTGATTTATGGAACAGAGTGAAACATTGCATGAATTTTCATCTTCCTGTGAAATAGCTCAAGTTGAACAAGGTGCAGCATCTTAGTTACTCCTAAAATCTTTATGCAAGGGAAAGATACAAAAAACTAGGAAGTCAAATGTAGAAAACTCAGTTTAAGATGAATGCTATCCTGCTGTGTTTGGCTGAAAAATTTGTCAAGTTATTGGGGTAACACACAGATGTGATGGTTTTTTTATCATCCCCTGTTTAATATAAAAATTAGGAAAAGTTTTTCTGGAGTTTTCTGTCTGGATTGAATTTCTTCTGTGAGAAATTTTTAATACCACCTGTGTCACTTTAGCTAGGAGAGGTCTAAATTTGCACTTTTTTCCTCATAATGTTAATTGGAAACTCCATTGGTATTGCTCCATGTAGTTTTATCTTTGATATTAAAATGTAGGAAAATAAGTAGTTTTACCATTTTTCTTAAGTATATATTTTTAAATGAGAGCTTGAGGAAGATGAAAAAGTAACTCAGTTGTTATGTAGAGCGTATTTCTAACTCACACTGAACACAGGCTAGGAGAGAAGCTTTTGTATTTTATGTACAAAGCACACATAATTAACTTACTGCACTTCTTTGTTCCTAAGTGTTGATACATCTGAAGTCTGAAATCTATTTCAGACTGAATCAGAATAACTTTTGTCTTTAACTTCTTGACATCTTTTTTTTTTTTCCTTGTCCTTGATTTCCTAAATTTTCTAGTTCATCTCCAAAGTAAGAGGTTCAGGTGCAGTTCTTCACATGTTCTTAGACTAAGGCTTACCATACATCTGATTTGTCAAATCTCAGAGGGACACTTCCTATAAAATTATTTCTCTATCCTCTGCTGCCCTGTGATTTACAGCTAATTCATGCAGACCCTGTTGGTTCCTGATTTGATACTAATTCACAGGTACAGTCATTAACATATGGAAGTCACTAAACATTAAAGGCATTAACATATAAAAATTAATTTACATGTAACATTTTTTGGGTCAATACTGAAATATCAGTGCTTTCATGTTTGGGAGGAAAATAATTTCTACAACTGTCTGGCCAGTTGCTTTACTCCCACTCTGTGTTTTCTTTTGCACAGGCATTGGGCTTTAAATCAGAGACTGATGGTACCATTCAGTAATGACTTGTGCATTTCACAGAATTCAGCTGAAATAAATGCTAGCAAGTCTTTAGTGTAAGTGGCACATTGGTTCAAACTGGGAGGCATGTCCCAAGAAAACACACCTCCTGGGTGAGCCCTGCTTTGTGATGGTGTTGCTTTTTTCCAGGAGGGAAAACAGTGACTTAATGCTGGGAAACTTGACATAATTTTAGTATTGTTGTACTCTCAGGCAAGCTGTACTTTTTGTTAGAGTACTGTAGTGTGATGGCCCTTTTAAGTCTGGTGTCACATATAACTTGATGAGATAGGAAAGGAGCTGACAACGAGCTTAAATGTGCTTGGAAAAAATGTGAATGAGAATTCTTTCCTACCCTATGAAAGTAACATTAAATGGAAATAGGGTAACGTGGGAATCCTTATTTAAAACTGAAACTGTTTAGAGACTGGAACTCCTGAGTAGCATGTGCTAGGAATTCACATATATTTTGCCAAAATCTGTGTTACTAATGAAGACTATTCCCACTTTAGTCTTGTTTTGTTTATACAGATACTTTAGCTTTAGATTCTTAAAGCTATTAAAGCAAGTTTAAACTTTGACCTCAAACTGCAGAGGGAAGGAACAAATAAAGGTGAAAAACAGGGTAAATTGGATGGTCATGGTCGCTTTTAAACTCTTGTATTCCTTCAGTCTGAGTTTTCCTTATTTCTCAATTTAATGTGTTGTTTTCCACCCAGAAGGAGATGATGAATGTCATTTTCTGCTAGGCACCACATTTTTTTATCATTGCAAACTATGTACAGGAGAATATTGATCCCTGCAGAAGCAATCATGGAGTCTTTGTTGTGACTCTCCTTTAGCAAAGAGAAATTTCTGCTGCAAATACTAAATGATTGTCAGTCAGCAAAAGTGTCCACAAAATATTCCAAATATACAGATTAGGCAGCTGCAATGCTTCTTGATTTTAAACAAGCCTAAAATATTTTTAGATCTTGCAATTTTGGGTGTGAGTTTTGAGTCAGCAGTTTCAGTCTAAAGACAAAAAGGAGAGCAGGAAGACCTCTGATGAATGTCAGTGCTTCTTTTGACTTACTTCTATTTATTAAAGGTTGTGTAGTTTTTAAAGGCTGTTTCTTTTCTGAATTAAAATTAGGTGTAGTACCAACAGGTTAGTGGATATACTTTGTCTTAAATCTTGATTTCTTTCCTTCCTCACTTCTGCCTCCCTTTTTCCCCCTCCTCGCCCTCAAACAGACTTCAACTTGTTTGTCTTTGAACACTTCTAGTGCTGCGTTTGATACAGTGCTTGGAATCAATGTTGCTGTGAAGAAGCTGAGTCGTCCTTTTCAGAACCAAACCCACGCCAAAAGGGCCTACAGAGAGCTCGTTCTTTTAAAGTGCGTCAATCACAAAAATGTGAGTCGGGCTTTGTGTTTCTCTCATTACTCTGAGTTATCAAAAAAGCTTAGGATTTGCTCTCTCACTTGCTGTTAGTAACCATAGGAATGGAAATAGTGAGGGCTGGAAAGATTTGCTGCAGGCAGTGCAGTCCTCCACAATGTGTGGCTCGGTTTTTGGGTGAGCTGCTTGGTGTCTGAAGTACCAAGGGGAAAGAGGTTTTTTGCTGCACTGTTGGTACAGGGCTGCCATCAGTGTCTGCATTAGAGACCAGGCCTTGCTCTGTTGCATTTGCCCTTTCTAAGCCATGTGCAGCAAAGCCTGTTAGGCACTGGGATGGTTTGTGGGTTTGACTATTGTAACTACACTGTATTTAAATCTTCTGAGCTTGGGGAGTCATTTTATTAAATACAGTGTTTAACTGGTGGGGTTTTCAGGGGTGCAACACTGTCTACAAAAGTGAAATGCTATGGACAATACTTATGAATTTTGAAATCTTTAAACTCTCTAAAGTGAGTCTTGATGTCAATACTTCATTGTTCAAATACAAGATTATCAGATTTATGTGACTGCTGTGTGCTGGTACTAGCATGAACTAGAAACATTGCTGGTCAATGAAGTTATGCAGTCAAATCTCGAACTTCCTGCTGTCAATTAACCTTTCAGGGTTGCTTTTAAATAAGCTTTTGGTGGGGCCCAGATGTAGCAGAATAAAAGCAAGGTAGCTATTAAAGATGGCAGTACGGCAATTTTAGCAGTTCTGGAAATAGTACATCATAATCTAAGTTTAATGGGATGGCATGGGGCACCTCTGTGCACGTGGTATTGGACAGCCTTGGTTAAAATTCCTTGCATGGCATGTGATTTAAAATAAGAGGTTATTATTTATGGGGGAAAATGGGATATATTTCAGACACTGGGGAGGGAGCTAGAAGATGTCATATAACTTAGGACAAAATCACTTTTTTTTTTTAATCTTGGTTCCCTTGGCAGACATGCTGCAGTTCAGAACTATTTCTGTATTGGCAGTTTTTCAGCATATGTGAATTAAGTGCAGCCAAGTAACATTCAAATTGTGTATATAGTAACAGTGTGCACTTTTATTTTACATAGTAACTTCTGCAGCAGTGGAGTTTTATGTGAATTAAAGCAGAATTTTCTTCTTATGTTTATTTTTATTTTATAGATTATTAGTTTATTAAATGTATTTACACCACAGAAGTCACTAGAAGAATTTCAGGATGTGTAAGTACTAGATTTTTTTTTTCTCTGACTAATACTGGCCTAAACCCTAGATGTGGATTCCCAGTATCCTACAGACCTCACACTTTGAAAATCAAGAGTAGCTAAAAGCTGAAGTGATTTGTAAAAAAGGAATACTTACCTTTTGTTCATCTCTCTGCCATACTTCGCTTGCACATGCATCTGGTGTGTGTGCATGGTCCTTCAGCTCCATGGATCACCTCAGGGTAATAACTTGGTCTGGTTATGTGACCATTAGAGCAATTTTTTACTGTATCAGTCACATCAGCCCAACAGTATTTTGGCCTCAATTCAGAACGGAATATATTCCTTTTCTGTTCAAGCATTATCAATGCTAGAAAGGATTCATGGCCATTTGATTGGTGGAGTATCCCTAGGTTTCAGTGAATGTGCTGTTATGGTTTGTGAATAGACTGCTTGGGTAAATGAGGGAGTGTTTGTGTCTGAAGAGGAAAGTAGATGACAACTGAAAATTATTTTATGATTTGTAGTTTTCACTGTGATTATCCTAATTTTCTTATTTTTTATAGTAAAATACAGTGAAAGAGGTAATTTATTGTTGCACTATCTGCAATCTCTATATCAACTTCAGTCTTAGTTTTTCATGATGCATAAAGATAGAATTATTCTCTGTATTACTGTTTATAAAACTAGTGGAATTTTAATATTTTGTGATGGAATATTGAACACTTAATTTTTAATAGTAGGACTTTTTGAGTAGATAATTTTACTTTGTGATCCTGCATGGGGTTTTTTGTCATTGGCTTATTGACACTTAAGTTAGGAAAGGAAGTAATTTTTCTTAAATGTCTCTTATGCTGAGCTTAAACTCATATGAAAAGTAAGACTTGAGTTTTCTCAATGCCTTCTTTTTTGTGCTTTAGATATTTGGTTATGGAGCTGATGGATGCAAATCTGTGCCAGGTTATTCATATGGAATTGGATCATGAAAGAATGTCTTATCTTCTTTACCAAATGCTATGTGGGATCAAGCATCTCCACTCAGCTGGTATCATCCACAGAGTAGGTAGTAGTAGATCCTTAACAATACTCTTTGTGAACACAGTTTTTATGAAACAGGGAGGAGGGAAGGGGGTTGTATAAATAAGCACATACACCAGGGTGGAAAATGCAGTTGTTAGTAAAGTGAATTTTTGGCTTACCCTGATTGTGGAGGGGGTGTGTGTATTATTCTATATGTTAATCCTTCCTTAACTGAAGTAATTTCTTGTTAGGATTTGAAACCCAGCAACATAGTAGTAAAATCAGATTGCACACTAAAAATCCTTGATTTTGGACTGGCAAGAACAGCATGTACTAACTTCATGATGACTCCCTATGTAGTAACACGGTATTACAGAGCACCAGAGGTTATCCTGGGAATGGGATATAAAGAGAATGGTAAGTGCTGGAGTAATACTTTAAATCTTCTGTCTAAATTATGTCTCTCTCTTGGAACATAACTACTTTAAAAAGAGAAGGGAGGGCTGCTTTCCCTCTGTCAGATTGTTGTTTAAAAGTATTCTAATCATAGTATTGGAAATCAAAATTAATGCAGAGTAATTTTTTGTTGAGAATATAATAGTTTTCTATGTGCTTTTCTTCATTTAACATTAACTGCTCACTCTCCCCTGCTATATTTATATATTGTCATATATTCACCTATTATCTTTTTGCCATGTTTTTTTATTCTCAAAAAACTGTTGAGACACTGATGCTGGCTGGTATTAAAACAATCCAAACCAATAAAATCAATATATAAATAATAAACCCTTTAATCAATGTAGTTTTATTCTGAGACATCTTCTTTTGACAGTGTGTCCTCTTTTGCCTCTGTGATTATTAAAATATGCTGCAGATTCCTACCATAAACCACGTCTTATGTTCTCTTAAGCCTGCACAGTGCTTGAAGAGGCTGGGTGTTACATTACTAAAACTAACACAGCTGTAATGTATTGAACATACAGCCAACAAAATTGCTGCCAAGGAAACTCTCCTTGCATTGTTGGGGGTTTGCCTGCTGGTTTTTACTAGCACTGGACTTGTATGCTCTTTGCTTTATCACAAGGGCTTGTGGATGCCATGGTTTTGTATATCTGTAATTTTGGCTGTGTCAGACCAGGGACCTGTGGGACCTTGCTGGGCCCTTGATAATAATAACACTTTGTTTAGTGCAGAAGGCAGCAAGTGCTGATGTGGATCAGAACTTCAGCAGAGATTGTTCTGGTTGGGACAGAAATAAATTATCTGCAGGAGTGTGGGAATACAGTGTGAACTTTCAAATAAATAATTGTGGTATTTAAAAAAAAATCTTTTTAATCTTTTGTCCTTGTTGCACCTAACATATGATAGTGGATATCTGGTCTGTTGGGTGCATTATGGCAGAAATGGTCCTCCATAAAGTCCTGTTCCCAGGAAGAGATTGTATCCTTCTTCATGGTCGTTTCACAAACACTGGCTATGTTTTACAAAATGCAAATTTCAAGAACAGTCAGTTAGTGTTGATATGATTGAAAATTCATGTGACCAGTTTGGTTTTTCACATTGTTGTGTTTTACTGTAGATGCAGATGGTTTTGTTTGTTTTTCTCACATTTGTTCATGATACTTCATGATTTGATCATTTCACTTTTATTTTCAGTTGATATCTGGTCAGTTGGGTGCATCATGGGAGAATTGGTGAAAGGTTGTGTGATATTCCAAGGCACTGATCGTATCCTTCCCTAGTCATCCCTGAATCCCATTCCACTTCCAACAGAAACACAATTACTTAGATCTGTATAAAAGCATAAATAATATTTTCAATAATGTTTTACTAGATCCACTGTACTCTTTGAAATTAGTGTCATTAACCAAATCGTTGAGCTTTCCATTTTATTTTCTTAGTCGAATACATTTCATGTAATTTATAGTGGTTGAATCCAAGGTGTTATGAGCTTCAGCTTTTGTAGTTTAAAAGGCAGATACTGCTAGGTTTGAAAAATAGAAAATAACTGCTTTTTTACTCTTGTTCTTTGTTGATAAGTGTTTTAAGCAAAAGCCTACAATGGTACTTCTTAACTATGCATGGATTTTGCTTATTATTTGTTTGAAGAGTAGACTAATTTTTTTTTTTATTACACAATATTTTGAGTTTTAATCAGATTTTTTTCTTGTTTATTAGTGCTTGCTGGGCAACGGTGACCTAATGGCAAGCACACTGCATGAGATTTTTATTATTATTTAACATAAGAAGAAAAACTTTCTGGAGATTCTTCTTTTTCCATTTTATGTAAATTTGATTTTGGACTTACTTTTTCTATAAGGTTATTATTCTTCCTTTTCTCCCTCCAGTATTTTTGACCAAGATTTCGTAGAACCATAACCTCAAAATGGTTTGGGTTGGAAGAGGCCTAAAAACCATCTCAATCCAACCCCCCTGCACTAGACCAGGCTGCTTCAAACCCCATCCGGCCTGACCTTGAACCCTTCCAGGGATGGGGCAGCCACAGCTTCTCTGGGCCACCTGTCCTCATAACTGTGCTCCAAGTTTTTGAAGCCAATATAATATTTTTGCTCATCAGCAAGGAGCAACCACCACTGAAACATCAGGTGCCTGTTCACAGATACCCATGTATCTTGCAGAGGAGGATTTCCAATTTTAATGCTAAATTTCATGACACTAATCTTCAACAGTTGATCGTACATTATTTAGTAGTAAAATGATTAAACGTTAAATAAGTTTTTTTTTCTACCTTTCTTCTTTTCTATATTTATTATTTTACCTTTTGAAGCCTTCAGACCAACCTAACACAATTCTTCATGGATGTTATGTGTCTTTCACCTGCATGTTCTTAGCATGGGCTGTTTTGATGTATTCATGAATAAATGAAGGAAATTTTGTTCATACTTGTTGAATATACAATTTATTATTTGTGATGCTCTCAGGGCCGCTGGAACTCCACCAGTCTATGTTTCAAGGAGTCTCCTCCCCTGATAGGGAAGTGCATAGCTTACAGGGATTTTTGTTTCTTGTAAGAGTTCCAGTTCTCTCTAATGGGAGATACTGACAACTGTTTGTGTTGAGGCTTTTCCTGAGTGATCACTGCATGGGTCAGGCTGTCACCTTCAGCTGCAGGATTGTCTTGGCAGGGTGGTTTATGAGCAGTGCTGCTGTGCATGGCCATGAAGCTTTCTTTTTGTTGATTGTGTTTGGGGTTTCTTTTGTTTGGTTGCTTTTTTTTAAGTTAAATTTTAAAATGTCTTAGTATTTGAGCATTTAGAGGAGGGAGCCAAGTTCAGCATATGGCCCAATGCTTGCCCTTGACTATCTTCAGGAAAACCTGCTCTTAGATTCAGTAATTTTTATTTGCCCAGATGGTGGATGGGAATTTCTGGGATACTTGCAGCAGTGCTCTGGGTGCAGTGAGACACTCTGTGTTTCCAGGGTGATGGATGCACAGAGCCTGCTCCTGGCTGTGCTGGGGAGGTCTGAGTTACTGCCACTTGCTGTTGGAAATGAGAAATGGAGAAAAACCAGGGAATGTAGACACCTAAGGTGAAATAGTGGAAAAGCCTGGCAGCAGCTCTGTGCTTTTGATGTTCTTTCTGCCCATGTGAAGGAGGACAGATTGCCTGACCAATGCAAAAAGCATGAGGGATATTTGTGCTTTCTTGGGAAAAGTCATGCTTTGTTGTGATGGTAATAAGAACTCTGTTTTCAACTTCTCTTCTTCCAGAGTCCCAAAAAGGCCAATAGACTTGTCATAGTTCAAATGCCTGGTTCCTTCTGACCCTGAAGTCTCTAGAATGGGGAGAGTGGCTTTGTGTGAAGGCTGCCAGGTCAGTCACAGAGCTTACTCTGCCTGCTTTATACTGAAATCCCACTTGGGTTTCTGCTAAGAGGCTTATTTTAAGTCCATCCTAGATTGAGAATTTTTTTTTCAACTTTCACCATCTGTAAAGCACTTTGAAACTGAGCTTTTGTTTTTTGTCTGTTTTTGCCTCTAAAGTGGGATGGGTCATTAAGCTTTCTGCCCTTCCCTGCAGTCTTCAGAGGCCTCAATAAACTGGACTCTAATTTGATTATCTGACTAATCAGGCTGCCGTTACTCAAAGGAAAAGCATCTTGAATCTAGATTGGTGGAGATCTCACACAAATCCCTTTCTCAGCTAGGAGCAAAATTTCCTGATGTATGTTAATTTTCTCTGTCTGTGAGTTGTTTTAGCATGACAATTAAAAATATTCAGTTCTTAATTTTGATTTTAATATAGCTTTTCCATCGGATGCATTCAATTAGCAAATAAAATTTTCAATCTTTGTATCAGAAGTCTAAAGTCTTTGCATGGAGCAGTGACTATACATATATTCATAACTGTATTGACACACTAACTGAAATAGAAGCATCTTAGTGTTTTTTAAATACATCTTAATTCAAAGCATAGCATATTTGTTGTTTAGTTGCATAGTCTGTCTATGAGAATGGATAGGTTGAAGTGCTAGATAGTGAGTTTAGCTATGAATGTTTGCAAGGTCAGTGGATAGGCTCTGCTGGAATTATACATGCTTTTTATCAGCTGGAAAGTGTAGATCTGAGTTGACTTAAATATCAGCAATATTAATGCAGTATCTCCTGAGTATGATGAATGAGCTTTTTTCCCCAGCTGGGTTGATTCAGAGCAGGCTCTGGTATATCTGTAACGAGTGTCACCATGGCTGGGGAAAATGCCTTCACTTGAGAGAGGGAGGAGTAACAGTCTTGAAGAAACATGAGGCCCAATTTCAATTTGTGACTTGTAAATACTATTCTTATAAAAAATTTAAATTTTGAATTATAAGAACAGAGTAATCTGTGAGTATTATCATGGTTGATAGACTTAAACAAAATAACTTGCTTTAGAACCTTCTGGAATATGGATTTTCTGTTCAGAACTTCTCTGGACCTTTTCTGAAGTTGAAAAATGAAAATAAACCAACCTCACCCAAACACCAACCAAAAAAGCCCCCAACCATCTAACTACACGCCTGCAAAATGCTCCAAATCAAAGTTTGATTTCTTTAGGAGACAGGTACAAAGTTCCTTTGGGTGGGATGCATTTGTGCTTAAGGGGGTTTTGTGTATTTTTCTCTACCTTCAAGAATTTTCAATGTTCCTGATGTTACATTGCACTTCAGAAGATTCCACAGCAGCCTTTCTTTTCTGACCTTAGAGTTGTTTTTGCTATGGATACAACTGCCAAATAAAACTTCTTTTGGATTCTAGTAAACTACTATAATTAGAAAAATATACTTAGGCATAATGCATTGTGCAGCACTTCCAGCCTGTCCTTCAGAATACAAAATCTGAGTCTTATTTTTGTGTCAGTGTAGCTTTTTGCATGGCAGCTCAGAATACTGCTGATGCTGCAGTGAAGTTCATCTTTGTGTCCTCTGTTCAAGTTTCTGTTAACTTCTCAGATTTTGTAAGTGGTGTTTTTGTAGAGTGTAGACTTTAAATTCATCAGCTGATTTTCCTAAAGATATGGTGCAGATATTGATCAATGGAATAAAGTTATTGAACAATTAGGAACACCATCAGCAGACTTCATGAAGAAACTGCAGCCTACTGTGAGGAATTATGTAGAAAACAGGCCAAAATATCCCGGTATTAAGTTTGAAGAGCTCTTCCCAGACTGGATATTTCCATCAGAATCTGATCGTGACAAGTTAAAAAGTAAGGTGACTTTTTTCTCTCTTCTCTTCTATGATGTTAATCTAAAATGTCTGCAGCACACTTAATTTAAAGCCTAATAAAAATATTTATTGCAGTAGCTGTCAACATTAAAAGCTGTGTACTTTGTTTCTTTCATTTATGACAAGTTCTCAGATCGTAGTAGTAGTAGTTACTAAATATGTACTCTTTCCTTGTCCCGGGATTCTGTTGAATTCTCTCAGTTTTAATCCACTGATTAATGTCTGCCAATGTTCTCCAGAAGTAATACTTTTTGTTGAGATTATTGCTGATCATCTTTTTCTAAGTGCATACAGATCATGTGGGTTATACTTCATCTTTAGATAACTACTGAGAAAATAAAAAACCACAATCCACCTTACTACATTCTGTAGAACAGAAGTGAAATTTTGCAGTGCGTGTCCTGTGTTCCCAGTATTTTTTTTCCTGTGTCGGACATTAAACTCTACAGCTCTTTTACATGTGTGTTCTTTTCACCTTTACTTTCTAGCCAGCCAAGCTAGAGATTTATTGTCAAAAATGCTTGTAGTAGATCCAGACAAGAGAATTTCTGTAGATGAAGCCTTACGTCATCCTTATATTACTGTCTGGTATGATCCAGCTGAAGCAGAAGCTGTAAGTTTGCAATTAAAATAATTCTTTAAGATACAAATTTAATAACTTTAAAAATAACTTTAATTTTAGTCAAGAGCATGCTTTAAAGTCATTGGCTATCAGAAGTCACACAGGAAGCCTTCAGATGAGCATTAGGGACAGAATCATCTGAAGGACAGATGCTGGTGGGGAGTTGATATAATTTTGAAAGTGGTTGCTAATATTTCATTTTACTTACAGAAAGAGGTTCCTGTTTGGTGGCAGTCATGGGCTTTTTGAAACAGGCTCTTGCTCTAAGGCCCTGTAAAACCTTACAATGAATTTAATTTTGGTTGATTCTTCTAAACAGTGTTTCAGTGTGAGGCAGGACTTAAAAGCAAATTCTGGAGTTGTAAAATGAATGTGTCTTTGAGGTATGGGGAATAAACTGCCAACAATGAAGGTAAAAAAATGCTAAAAAAGTTGTCATTTTTAGATTTTTTAGTTAAGATTGGGTATGTTAACCTGGTGTAGTAGGCACTACAGACTTTGTTTTTGTTTTTAGCCTCCACCTCAAATCTATGATGCACAATTGGAAGAAAGAGAACATGCAATTGAAGAATGGAAAGGTAAAGAAGGAGCATGACAAATTACATTTATTGTAGTATCTTTTGTTAATAATGTTAATAATCCAGCATGTGCTGGATTGTGTAGCAGATTAGACCCCATTATTCCAAATAAGCAGTACTGCCTGTGGCAACAGGAGAAGGAATCAGTGATGGAAACATGTTTTGTGTTCACATACCTAGGTGTGTGAATGCTCATATATACATGGAACATTCTGAAGTCTCTTCAACAAAATGCTGCAGTTTTCTTTCTTTCCCTTCTCTTTTTGTTCTTAAGTGCTTGTAATCTATATAGTTTTTTCCTTGATAGAGAGTTCTCTGAAAAAGAAACATGCCTCTTCTCAGTGTGCTTTATTTAAGCCGTATCTCTTGACAATATTTACTAATTCATTTGTTCTAGAAATCTTAAATCGCAGGAGAGTCCTCTGGTGTAGTTTTTTTTTCTCTAATCTCATTGCTTATTTATTGACCAAATAGATTAAACTGTTGACTTAAACAAAAGAATAAACAGCACTGTGGTATTAAAATCAATTCCACCTTACAGTTTTAGTCAAAACCATTAAATGGTGAAGCAGTTAAAATTTTAACATCTGCCATCACAAGACCAAGGGTAATAGACATCTTTTATGACTACTTTGAAAGCTGCTTGCTTTTGTAAAACAGCTTTATAAATTTCAGATATTGATTCTGGCTGATCTATACATATATTATCCTTAGGGCATGCCTGCACAGGTAGGTAGGCTTCAAATCATCTTTGTTTACTGCAGGGTGGAAAAGTAAAATGGATCTGCTAAATGGAATTGAATGCATTTGTAAGCATTGTTATTTAGATCTGAAGAGTCCTTTATTTAGATACTGTTATCTAAGTTACATTAAGAATGTGGGTACATATTCAAGCTTTTTTGATTTAAGTTACAGCTCTGGATTTTTCTGGGTGTTGTTCAGGTGACTGTATCCTAAGTTGTCCTTGATTAGTAAATGAGGGGTTTTATACAATATTTTAACTGTTTTGTCTTCAAAATATCCAGACTTTCCTCAGTACACCCATGGAGATGACTCTTCAAGTATAAATATTTGTGTACAATTTTGTTATCAAAGTAAAATTTCCAGGAAGATTTACATAAAATCAGATTGTGAATCCAAATATGATTTTTAATCTTTTTTTTTTTAAGTTAGTATTAATGCATTGTAGGTATACATAAAATTTTGGGGTGAGATATTTCTTATTTTTAGGTGGACAGCTATGCTATTTATATGATATGTTGATTTTGGTACAGTCCTGATGTCTTTCTGTGATGCTTGAGAAAATATGTATAATTCTCTTATCATTGCTGTAGGGCTGGAAAGAGGACAAATAAATACCTCTACAGTTCTACTTCCAGACTGACCCTTAACTATTTCCTTGTACCTTGATACAAATGGGAATTGTATACAAATCTCCTGTGATCTTACAGTGCTTTTTCTGTCTTTCTTTCCTTTGTCCCACTGTTCTCTCATAAGAATTAATATACAAAGAAGTTATGGATTGGGAAGAAAGGAGCAAGAATGGTGTGGTAAAAGATCAGCCCTCAGGTTAGTCATTGTTTCAGTAGTTCTGTAACTGTCACACGTAGTGCTGTGAATGAAGAAATCTCTCAATAAGCCAGGTAGGCAAACATTTTGTTATTTGGGACTCTTAAGACTGGTTTGCCTTTGGAGATCCATGTGCTCTGCTTTTTAATTGTTCTGAACTTATAGAAAAACTTCACTGGTCAGGGTGTCCCACACCCTGAGCTGCCTTCTCCCCAAAGGGCTCAGTCATCAAATGAAATTATCAGCACCAGTTACCTCACCTGGTGCTCAGGTAACTGTGCTGGGTGCTGTTCTGAGCCTCGGCTTGAGCCCCTTTCCTCAGGGCTCAACAGCATTAGGGCTGCCTCAGGTTACTTAACAGTGCTAAATATTTGTGCCTGTGATTGAATCCTTGTGTTTGCTGCTGTTCTCACAGCTCAGTAATCAGAATATTGTACTGTCTTTATTAACTATATCTGTTAGATTTCTTGACATTCAAGCCACTATTCACACTATGCATTGTTAGTTTTTTCTTTCTTTCCCCCACAGAGAGGGAGAAAAATAAAAATCTCTTAAAAGGTCACCTTGGCTTTTGAGTGCTAGGGCCCTTAGTGCTACTTTTCTCCTTTTTTATTAATTCCTTGATTTTCTAAGGATTTTTATGGGAAAAGTGCTGCTCACAGCCCAGAAGCATGGTTATTTGTGACTGTAATATTGTCTTGCCTCAGATTTTATTATGTTTGGTTTTCTTAGCACAGATGCAGCAGTGAATAGCAACACGAGTCCTTCCCAGTCATCATCTATCAATGACATTTCATCCATGTCAACAGAGCAAACACTGGCCTCAGACACAGACAGCAGCCTGGATGCCTTGACAGGACCCCTGGAAGGATGTCGATGATCAGCCACGATTGCAGACTTGACTTTGGAAAAGAACTCTTGTTTCCATTGGGCCTGAATTGCTTGTAAGTTAATGGAACCAAGTAGAAAAACTCCATGTTCTGCATGTTCTGCTAAAGTAATGCCTGTTGTTTTTTTTTACTCAGTTGTTATGAAATTGCCTGCTTAATGTTGTAGAATGGAAGCAAATCAATGTCTAAAGAACAAAAAAAAAATAAATTTAGACACTATTATAGGCTTTTCTTTGTTTCAGCCTATTTCAGGTGAGCAGTTATAATAGACTTTTAGCCAATAACTCCTCTTAAGTGGGTTAATTAATCTCCAGTCCCAGCTGGCAGGCTTCTGTGACACAGTGGTTGTTTACATTTTAGTACAGTATTGCTCATGAGTAGGTTTTTTGAATGTGTAGTCCCTATGAAGTTCGTTTTACCGTGTGACTGTGGCAGTTTATTTAATGACTGGAGTGTTGTGTGTAAGTGTGAGCTCACATGGGGAACGTTCTCAGTACTGTGTTTAAAGGGCAGATTTTCTTCCACATAGCACTTTTTTTTTTAATCAAAATCTTTCTAGCTTCACTTTTCAGCAATTCTCTCTTCTTATAGAAGAGATAAATGTGAAGTTTAAAGCATAATTACTTTGTATTTCACCTGAGTGTCTCTAACTTTTTCAGTCTTTTAAATGTTGATGGAAAATACAGTAGCTTAAATAAATCTTGAGGAAGGATGAGTGACTTTTCTGTGAAGCAGTGCCTGTTTAGAAGAGGAGAGTGCTAAAATGTTCTGCATTTTCTAGCTTGTGGTACTCATCCTTAAATATAAAAAGAAAAAGAAGTTTTATCTGTGATGCTTTTTATTCACTGCAAACTGATAAAATGAGAGATGACTTGGAGATAATTGACAGCCTCAAAAAGCTGCATAAATATTTTCCATTTTTTTAATGGGTCCATTCCATCTAGTGAGTTATTAAAGAAATAAAAGTGCAGTAGTTCTGAGTCATTTGTAAATTAAGCATTGAGTTAACAGAGCTTGGCTCTATTCTCACCTTAGGAAAGTCTCTATTTGTAGTGAGAAGCAAAACATGTTTAATACAAATTTTCTAAATGCAGTGTCAGACAAGAGGAGGAGGTTATTTGCTATTTCCGTACAGATTTATCAATACACCTTTCAGAATCAGATAATACAAAATTGCCTGTTACATTGCACAATCTGTTGAATTAGAAAATGCATTTGCAGTAGAGTAGGACTTCAGTTGCTTTATAATACCCACTTGTGACTTTGTGTACGTTCACTTCGGAGTGTACAGGTGTGAAATTTTGCTAAAGGATCTCATGTGTGCATGTGTGTGACTGAGCTATAGAACTGTAAGAGTGATAGTCATGTACAAGATGAGGTAAAACACCACTTTCTTAAAGGCACTATATTTAGCTGTTGATCAGATACTCTTGTCTTGATTATATAAATAGAACCTGTAAAATATACTGGCCCAGACAGCCACTGCATTACTGACATACTTCTCTTGTACAACACAATTGTCCCTTGTTCCAGACCTTATGACTTGAAATGCAGCACTTTCTCCTTATGCAAACATTGCTTTTATATTAAAATTTTGTCCCTTTTTAACAGCTTAATTTGCTGTGGTAAAAATATCAAGATTTTAGTGTCCCAGAAGATTTTTAAAAAATTAACAAAGTAGTTAGTGTTAACTTCAGAATTGTATTCTGGCATCTCTGACTTTTAAAATTCTGTTTAATTGAATTGCAAGACATTTGGGGCTTGTGTTTTTGGTTTTTTTTCTTATTGTTTAGTTTTCAACCAATGGATAACTTACTTTTATCTTTGGATACTGACCGTATATGTGAAATATTTTTAGTGGATTCTTGTCACTGGAAAAACATTTTTAAATACCTATTTAGCATATAGTAGAACAATACACTATGCTGTCCTTTTGCTTTTTTCAGTTCATGTTATTTGTGTGAGTTAAAATAGCTGAAGACACCTATTCACAATGAACAATTAGTGATTCATTATGGAAGTCATCTGCTGAATTTTATTTTTCAAGACTTTTAAATTTTTCATCTGAAGTTACACTGCTATGTCCATTTTAACAGTTTCTGCTTTAGAAGACAGATTTATTTTTTTCCCCATGTGATTTCAATACTCACAGAATTGAATTATTCCTGTTGGACTTGGGCTGCTCCGCACAGCGGAGGGTTGGACCAGATGACCTCCAGGTCTATTCCAACCTAAAATTACTCTGTGATTCAAATTGTCTTTTAATGTTTTTGACAAAACTGTCTTATCTTCATGACTTGAACTTGTATCTGACCTTCTCCTAGTACATACTGTTAGCTCTTGGAACCCCAGCCTTGAGATTAAGTGAGTTTATTCGGAAATCTTGTAGGAAAAGCTTTCTCATACCTAGTCTTTTTTATGTCTTCTTGCTATGGCATACATTGAAGCTTAACTACAGAATGCCTTCAGAGCATGCATGAAATGTCTGTGAATATTGTGGTTTTTGATTCCAGTTTAATTCCAAAGCAAAGTGCAAATGCACTTGGATCTCTAGAGGACACCTATGCAGTCAATACCCACCAAACCCAGCCAGGCGCATGCTGCAGTTGCCAGGTGTGCTCATGTAGGCCCTCAATGCACTGCATGCAGCTTCTCCCCATATCACTGCTCCTGACTGCAGGAGAAATTCAGTGCCAGGTTTGTGATATGGTTGTCAATGCCACGAGAACCTCCTCGCTGATGGAAAACAAAATGCAATGTAACTTGACAGGGGTTTAAAAATTAAGAGAGTTTGGTGTGCAATATAATCACTTTTATTCCTAATACTAAAATTATGTATGTAAAGTGATGCAATTGACCATTTTTTTGCACTTTGGCATTTAGAAGTATTTATATGTATTTAAAGATTAAGAATATGTGTGTGTATACATATATATTAAGAAAACAGCTCCGTTTTGTAAACATGAATGTTACTTTCCTTTGAGAGACTTTGTATAGTGTTAACACTACTGCAGCATACATAGACAATTTATGATCTATGACTAAAATAAATAGTGGTCAGCATAGATACAATCTGTAATCTTAACTGCTCACCTGAAAAAGAAAGGGATCTTTGGCTGTCAATAGATACTTTACCAGAAACTTGTTAAACATCTGAACACTGAGTAGCTGAATGGCATTGCAGAAATGGAGTATGTTTTAAACAGTTCATTTCATATGTGCTCATATCATTTTTCCTCAAAAAAGCCTTAGAAAGAGAAGTTTGGC
Source organism: Acridotheres tristis (assembly GCA_037013685.1). Classification (NCBI taxonomy): domain Eukaryota; kingdom Metazoa; phylum Chordata; class Aves; order Passeriformes; family Sturnidae; genus Acridotheres; species Acridotheres tristis. The sequence goes on from CM072900.1 coordinate 7,702,258, forward strand.
ATTTTGCAATCTGGGTAAGCAGCCTGTAAATGTACTTTGAGGAACTACTGTGATATGACAAGTCTAGGTCTTTATGGAAAAAGACAAGAAACGGATGTCAAAATTAAGGCTTTGTCTGCATGGATCATACAAACTAAACTAGTCTTAGGACTGGAAACTACAGTTTGCAAACAGCCTTCAAAGTTTTGTAATGTTTCCAGAAAGGGCTTGCATTTTCTTGTCAAAATAATGAAAAACTCAGCCTTGACTAGAAATTAACTAGTTGGTTGGAGAGTTTCAAAAGCTGTTAGGAACCAGAGGGCTCTTGAGGTTTTGTCTTTTTTTACATCCTAACAGAGGATATGGGTTTATTCCAAATTAATTAAAAGAAAAAAAGCGATTCCATATGTTTAATTTTTCTTTCTTAAAGGAAGGACCTTAAATGTTAAATCGCTTTCCTTAAAATTATAATTTTATGAATGAAGTAGGATTTAGCTATTCCAAACACAGCTGACATACAGAGTCTCCAAGGATGGGCTGGGTGAGCCTTGTGTTGTCACAGGGGCCACCCTCCAGCTGGGAGTGAGCTGGGAGGTCACAGCTCCAGGTGCAGACAAATCTTTGTGTTCACTGGGGAGTGTGGGTTCAGCCTTGCAGCAGCACAGAGTGTTTGGGGTAAATGCTGAACTGCATTTGTCTGCATGTTCGACATGTGTCTCATGGATTCTAGCAGGGCTTGATGCTCAACGTAGTGAGACCATATCCTGGGAACCAGATTCTTTCCTGGGATGTGTGTGGTGTCATTCCTGCTCAAAACTGGTTTTGATACAGGGACACTTGCATTCAGATGCAGAATTTGGACTCGAGTTCTATAATTAATTTTGTGATTTCTTTGCTTTTCCAGAGTGTCTTGAATTATTTTTTTAACGTGTTGAAATATGACAAAAAGTGTATTCTGGCTCATTATTTTACATATCTTAGATTGTCTTTAACATGAGCGATGTTCTAAAAGCTTTTTACACAAGTTGTCCAATCAGTTTTGGTTTTTGCCTGCTCTGCATGCTAAAATAATGTCTGGAGCTAAAATAATGTTTTAAGTAAACCATCTTTTCTCATATTAGCTTTGGAGGAAAGTGGAGAGATAACCATTTATTCTGTTTGTGTTTTATAAAATGATTATTTTTTCAGCTAAATTTCAGTTGTTGGATTTCAATCTTGCATTGTTGCTTTGTGAATATAAATTTCCTGGGTCCGCTATTTCAAACATGTGAATAACAAGTCCAGTATAAAATTGAACTAATAAAATGCACTCTTCTGCAATTTGTTATTGAAAACATGGCAAATCATTTCAGTCCAAGAATTCAAAACGAAATAGAGAAAATACATTTAACTATTTAAATTTATTCCTTGATGTTGCTGCTTATTTTTTTAAAAGGTGCTTGCAGTTTTGCACAAAATAAATCAACTTTATTAATTGCTGGGTTTGAAGCACTTTAGGTTTCTTCTAAATACAACCTTATATAGTATGAAAAGGAATGACATAGCATGCTTAATGTGTTTAAATTTTGGTTGTGGTCTTTGCTATTCTGATAGATTTGATCAGCATGTTTCTTTAAACCGGTTTTCAGAGATTAGAAATCAGAAACCTTTTGGGGGCTGAAATTAAACACATGGTAACTACCTGGCCATCTATTAGAAAAGGACACAGCAATGCCTGTTCCTGTGGCCAGGGCAGCTCGGTGTGAGCACTGAGATCCTTTTTTAAAACAAAGAAACTTTTCTTAACTCTTGGCTATGCACCATCAAGTGGTATGTGCTGTGGTAAGGCCAGGACAGCTGCTCTGTGGGACGCCCCTGCAGCAGATGCTCTGTGACTACCACGGGGAGACACTGTCCCTGCTCTGCACTGCTCCAAATACCAAACCCCTGGTGTTCGTGGAGCATCCTTGAGCAAGTCCCTGTGTTTCTTTCCCCGGCTGGGCAGTAGCTCAGCACTCCACAGCTCCTTGGGATAACAAAAGCAGAGGAGAAAGGAGTCAGGTAGGAAGCACATTTGGTGCTGGCTGCCTGAAGCAGAGATTGTGTTTGTTGCTGATCACAGAGCTCCTTACACCCCTGAGCATGTGCTTTTGTCTTGTCTTCTAACAGAGAAAACCGTTTTTTGAAAACCCAAATGTGTCACAAGCTTTTCTATGAATTCAGATGCTTAAATTGGTGCTAATTTTTTAAAAGAAAATGTAACAGATGGTTAGCACTGTATTTGTCTGTTTTTGATACCTATATTTTCTTAACTGGTAGCAAGCCAAACTTTATAAAATGACTAATGTGCATTTTCAGCTTCATCAGATTCCCAGATTTTCCTAAAGTAAAATGTTTAAACTTCCATGGTAGCTACTGTTTCTTTGGAGCCATTGCTTTCAGGTGTTTTATACACTAATCAAATGAATACAATTAGAACAGACAGCAATACCTGGCTATCCCTTTCTTTAAATCACAATGTGGTTCCCCAGGTGGTTTTAGCAGTCTAGTGTGATCAAGATGCCTAATTAAGAGCAAATTAGAGATACCTGTGTGCAGTTAACTCAGTACATTGAAGCCTTACCTGGTTGTTAAGATAATTTATAAAGATTATACAAATCTTTATCTATTTTAAAGAGGGAATAACAAGCAGAAATAGTTAACTGTTTTCATACAAATTAAATGTAAATTCCAGAAAATATATTATTTAATGTATTACAGAACACGAGCTATTAAAGAGTGTAATAGGCTCATTGAGTGATTAGTTATGAAATCCAGTTTTATCAAATGACTCAAATTAATAACTCCTCCAGAATGTAGTTCTTTGAGAATTTTTTTTGAATGCCTTCGAGTTTAACTCCCCTCAGAATGCTTTTTTGCTTTGTCCTCTTTCCCATCTTCTGTTAACCAAATGTCACCAAAAGTAGCATCAAGCCCTATCACTTGTTACAGTGTTCTGGTTTTGTGGCCTTAACATTAGTTATAGTCTGGTATATAATTTCAGAAGAAAGATGTGCTTTGAAGTCTAACTACAGATACATGTGGCCTCTTCTGCCTATGGAATTAGGCTCTGATTGTCATATCTCATTCTTGATGCTTGTGCAATAGGAACATATTCCTCTCAATGCAGTGGCTATTTTGTCTGATGCTGGACTTTGGTTTCAGGATGACTAGAAAGTTTTTTTGTTTTGTTTTTTTTTTTATGGACAGCAGTCATGCTTCATTGGTTTTTTTGGACTGATACTCTTTGGGAAACTAGAATTTCATAAGGAAAACTGTCAATAACTTTTTGTTTTGTAGTTCTAGTTAAAGCCTTGTTCTGAAGCTTTTTGGTTGTTTGTTTTTTTCTTTCCAAAAACATTATTGTAAAACAGTACTAAAGCCACTGTAAAATTACAAATAAATATGTATACATAAAAGATTTGAGAAGTCTGTCTTATTTACTATATTTTTTCTTTCTTGGTTCTTCCAATGTTGAAGTAGAATGTTTTATGTAACCAGTGATGTATGTTTGATGTATAGATTACTTCTTTCAAAACATGAAGTTTCAGTTACTACTTTAGTCCAGTTAACCGAAACGTAGGTGTTGGCATGAAAAATAAATGAAAAAAACTTTAAGAAATTCATTGAAGCAGCTTTTTCCTGAACAACTGGAGCTTTGGACACATTAACAGCACTTGGTTTTACTACCAAGTGTGTTTTGAAACTTATTTGGGGGTTTTTGTTGTTGTTGTTGTTGAAATGGCAGAAGCTTGAAAAAAATCCACTGTGCTTCTTTTGAGGATGACGTGAGTATTTCTGCAGAGACAGTGATGAGGTTTGCAGGCACTTTGCAGAGCTGTCTGCTCTGCCTCCAGGGAATGGGAAGTAAAACTGAACTGCTGTTTTGATCTGCTGGATTTAATGAAGGGTTTCTGATACTAAAGGGAGGATTAACAGCTGCCTTCCCAGATTCGGGGTGAGGGCTCTCAGGGAGCTTTTGGTGTTGTGAAAGCTTCACCTAGGACAGTCTGAAATTATTTTTACAGCAATGTTTGCTTCTTGTGTGGAGAACATGGAAGTTTTACCTCTTCTCTACAAGGCTTTGCCACAGAGTATCTGGATAAAGCAGAGATGCCCAGTACATCCCAGATCATCCCTGTATTAGATGATGGGATGTTTTTCAGGTTGCTGTTTGAGCTGCAAGGAAGATCTAATCCATTAAATACACACTAACAGCAACAAAAAAATAAGCAGGATGATGATGTGTGAACAGGCAAGTGCTTTGCAAACTGTTATCCAAGAACATTCCTCGCTTATGCAATATCTTTTCTTTATATTTCCTGCAAGTTCTTGATGCAGTTTTTAGAAAGTAAGGGAGTGATGTGATTAAACAAGACTCAAATACTTTTTGAGGAAAGTGGGACTTCAGAAACTGATTTTTTTTTCATACTAATGAGGTCTAAAAGAGAGAGAGAGTAGAAAAAAGAAGAATGCAGGTGCTGGAATTCAAATCATTTGTGGTTGCTTGGTGTGAAGGTGGCAATGAAACAGGCTCTTGTTCAGCAATGCACTTACATGAGTGTATGGAAGGGGTTGGCCAGGAAGCACTTGGGGATGAAGAGTTGCAGTGCTGCCTGGGGCTTGGAACAGGGCAGGGCTGTCTCATTCTATGAGCCTTGTGGGGTAAGATTGGGTTTTTGAGCCATTCATATTTGATCTTAGAACAATCTGCTTGCTTTTCTCTGGGGAAGAAGAAAAACATCTCTGGTTCCTGCTGACACACCATCGGCTGTTTAGGTGACACTCAACTCTCAGGTAGGTGGCCACTCTTCCATTTTATCTGGCTGGAAGAGCAAATAACCAACCACGTGTTTTTATTGAACAAAGTATAGTTTTAAGTTGGTACAGGTTTAAGTAACGTGGTATTTGTTTATGTGAAAGTTCTGCAGTGGGTTAAAAGAGCAGTGGTTACTTTGTTGATATAACTGTGCCGTAAATGCTGTATCAAGGTAGTTACTGTAATTCTCTAAGACTAATGTGTTCTTATGGGAATTCTGTAGGGAGGCTGATTATAATCCAGAGGAGCAACCTCCTAGCTCTCCATGAATGAAGAATATCCCTTCAGTGAGAGGGACAGCAGCTCTGATCCCAGGCACAGTGCAGGTGGGAGCTGTAGGGAGGTACAGTTCTGTCTCCTTGTTTCTGTGTTTGTCTCTACCTGAAAGAGCTTCGGGGTGCAAGTAGGTGCTCAGCTCTCTCCTAAAGCCCAGGTGATATGTATGGCACCCCTGGGATGGCTGTTAAAACACTCGAGCAAGTGTGACACCCTGAGATTAAAACCACTTGAGCATTTAGAGCACCACTCAAGGCCACACAAAAAATACCAGAGTGCTGCCCCCGTGCACTGCACAGGCTGGCTTGGGAGGGGGAGTGCCAAAAGTCCCAAAGATCTTTCCAGTGGTAAGAGGAAGTGTCCCTGACATTAGCAGGGTAGTACAGAGCTCCTGGGGGTCCCATCGTGTTCCTGTTTCACCTCAACAGGAGCATGTGCTGTCCCTAGGACTGGCCTTTCTCCCCAGTTTAGCTCCACTTCCAAGTGACACACTCCTGTTTATTTGCACCTGTGCGTTTCCCCAAAGGTTCTAAAGCATTCCTCCATTTCTCTTTCTGAGAAATTTCATTTCTGAGCATTTCATTTCTTCTCTCTAATCTTCCTTTGCTCTCTCTGAATGTCTCATCCCCATCTCCCCCAGCCTGTACCACTTATGCTGCTGTCCCAGTTTCCAAAGCATCCCCTGAAACTCCAGCTACAGTGCTCTCTTCTGCTCCAGGCTGGTAGAAACACAGATACTGTAAAGCAAAAGATTAATTTCCCCCTTAGAAAAGCTCTAGTCTTTTAAAGTTAGCCTTTTTAAACATATGTTCCCATAAATACAAATATTGGCACCCCCAGTACGTTTCCAGTCTTTGGTGTTATGCATTAAAAGCTGCAATTTTTAATTATCCTAATTTATAATAAGTATAAATAACCATATGGCCAAAGAAGTCAGTTTGTGGGTTGATTGGTTTTTTTTAGGGTTTTGTTTTTGTAGTGGAATACTCCAATAGTGTAACAGCAAATGGCAATGCAACATATTTTAGGAGACACTGGTGATTCTGCTTAAATTGCAGTTCCCTTGTACTGCAGGGGGAAATAGAAGAATACAGCAAAGGTATTTTAAAAATACTAAAATCCTACAAACAGTTCCTTTACTAAGAGGAAATTGAGGAATACTTCAAGAAATTAAAGATTAAATGGATCTTTTTCTTTACACAAGGCACAGTGTAATTTGACATCAGCCACTTGCCATCTGTTGAAATGCAGCATGTTGAGGTATTTTCTGGTTTATGTCAATTTGCATGACATACTTGTAACTTTTAACTAATTAACAATGTTACATTTAAAACATTCTTTTAACTACACAATAGCAGAGCAGCACTCTTTGGAAAGTGAAGCCTGGAAATATTGCTGTGTTTTGGCTTTGATAACAAGCTATGGGTAAATCTCCATTCAATTTCTAATCTTAGAAATTGGGAAAATACTAATGAACACTTTCCTCAGAGCTGTTAAAATTCATGACTTGCAATTCGTAAAGAATAATGACTTACTGCTAATGCTGCTGAGCAGCCTGCACATTATTCCCAGGAGAAATGCTTGATATTGGATTAAGGCAAAAAGGGAAAATACACAATAGACCAGAGGCTTTTCAAGAGCTCTGTGCAGCCCTGCAAAAAATCTTTTAGATGCTCTGGAGTTCCTCAAGCACCTTACATGAAAATGAGTTTGGATGACTCTGAATAAGTGCCTGCTTAATCCTGTAATTCTGGATCCTGGTGCCATTCCCAGTGGTACAGGGAGGCATTGACTACAGCAGCAGCATCCACAAACCCTGCTCCTGGTTACATGCAATGTGAAGGGACGCCTTTCCTGAAGCCTCATAGTGGTTTAAAATCCTTTACCTTGCACTTACAGATTTTTACTCAGCCTTTTGTCTGGCCATCAGCATCCTCACAGCTGCCAGGTCCCCAGGGGGAGCGAAGCTGTCACTGCTGTCCCCTGGGACCTGTCCTGTCTTTTTCTGATCCCACAAAACATGACTTAGGGCTGTCTTGGTTTCTTGGGAGTCTTCTGGCCAGGCAAGTTTTGTCAGATATCTTGAGAGTTTTCCTCAATCGTAGTTCGTCAGGAGGAGCCTGTGAGCTGCCCAGCCTGCTCTCCCTGGGCCCCTCAGCACTGTCACCCACTCGGTGCCTCTTCTGATCAAGAGGGGACCTTGTTTGTGCCTTGCTCTGCCTTGCCACAGTTGCTGAGAGTTTTATTTCTCCCCACAGCTGTTTGAAGCTTTTCAAGTATTTGGAAAGGGTCCGTTTTGCCAGAGCTGGGATTTTTTGTCGGTTTATCATCATTCCAAGAGGTACTGCTGCTTTCCTCGCCCAGCTCTGTTGGCTCTAGATTGGCTCTGTTGGCTGTGGTGCCTGCAGGTGGCCCGTTTAAGAACTGAGCACCCTTAAATGGTTCAATTCCCTGCCTGGGAGGGGAATTCTGCACCACTGTCCCAGTCCCAGGGCAGTGCAGGGGGAGCAGGGAACCCCCTTTGCAGGCATCAGGGACACAGCTCCTTGCATTCCCTTTCCCACACTTCAGGGGAGAGACCTGTAAGGTGTTTTCTGGCTGCACTGTATCCAGCTGGTGAGGCATGAGAAAAATTGCATGGATGTGAAATGGCTCATGCTGCTCCTCCCTGGAGCATCCACTGTGTCGGCTTCAGAGCGAGCAAATCACAGCGGTGCAGCAAGGGAGGCGGCTCCTCCGGTCACGATGCTTCAAGGACAAGAAGCTGGAGGTTAAGGAAAAATAGGCCACATCAGCGATATTTCAATTCCTCTTGGAAAAACTTTGATGTGAATAGATAGAGTGTTTATTTTAGCTGCCTGTTCTCACAAGAGAATCAAGCACACCACAAAAATAACTCAGTTATAACTGAAGGAAGAGCAACCCTTGCAGTTTAAATGCATGTCTCAGAAATAATAGAGATGGTTTAAAATAATCTGGAAAGATATTTCCTCTCCCTCATCCCCACATACTCAGTCCCATGATACATGAAAATGAGCTGGTTTTTAAGTGCTGCTGTGTTTCTGTGTTTTACAGGCCTGTGAAAACCTCCTCAGGTTTTCCCCTACCCACCAGGCAAAGCTGGGATATGTTCCTAGCAGAAATTGGGTTTGGGAGGTTATTGAGACGCTTTCCCACCTTAACCTTCACTCCCTTCAGTAGGAAGAATCCTTAGAAATGAGCAGGCATGTGAATGTTTTGGGAAGGCCTAGGATGTAATGTGTAAAAGCCAAGTAAGGAAGGCTTTAGCTATGTGAGGGGGGAAATGCTGTACTGGAGGAAGCGATTTCTGCAAAATCCACTGATTTGATTTTGCAGAAGTAAAATAATAAACGGGTTTAAATTCCACCATCAACCACCCTTCCCCACCCAATGCTGCAGTTGCTGCAACCTAAACTTCCTCCAAAAAAAGATCTTCCCAGAGTATTAATGGCAGTGCTTTACAGGACTTCTGTGCCTATTAATAAGCTGACAGATGGCTGTAGTTTCTGATGAACTGGATTCAGTTTCATTGATTAATCTGTTTTCTCCCTGCCCCAAAGGACAGGCACAGCTGTGCCAGCCAGCAGCTGCTCTTGCACAAACCTGATTTCCACAGGCACATCTGCCTGCCTGGTGAGGAGGCAATCCCAGCACTGCTGCCATGGGGAGGCTGGGAGAGAGCTGGCCTGGCATCTGTGCTAAGGCAGGATGGAGAAGCAGGGCAGCCAAAGGGTCCCCGTTTGAGAGCAGAGGCACTGGGAGGAGTCCGACCTCGTGGTGCCCACTGCAGTCACACTGTTAAAACAACATGATACGGGTGAAATCAGGGAGTTCAAGGGAAATTCAGAGAGGTGACCTCTGGTCTTGGTCCCCAAGCCTGTGTATTACTGGAACTGATGCACGAGTTGTTGCAGGCAGCAGGTTTGCAGCACGTGGGGCTGGGACTTGGGGCAAGCAACCCTTAGTCTGTGCCTCTTTTACGGGGTGGCTGCCAAGCTCCAGGTTAGGAATTCTGCACCCCAGAGCAATATAAGTGGGGTGTAACAGCTGGAATCTCATCTACTCTGTGCTTCTTCTCCCAGTTATGATCTTGGTGAGGTACAGCGCCATATAATGCTGATTTCCTCCCCCACAGCCCTCTGGATTTATGTTTACTCATATGCCATGTTCTCCTTTCACCTCCCCTATGGCTTTTCCAAGAAGACTGCTTGTATTAGTTTCCTGACAATGTAAAGGTCAGCAATGAAAAGGGCTGTGTTTTTGGTATTTTTTGCCCCGAGGCAGAGGAAGAGCTCTGTTCCAGACTCTCAGCTTGCAGAGAGCTGGGATGTTTTGAAAAATTGTTTCTTATTTTGGACTGACTTGGGATGGAGCTTGTGATTCTCTGCTATGACCTCTCCCTGAAGTGCAGAGATGCTGCCATGTGTGGTTAAAATTTAACATGCTTGAAATAGTTCCTCCAGGCGAGCTGTGGGACTCAGCTTCCCTCAGTTCTGGTCCTGTGCCAGCTGCCTGTTCCCCTAGAATCGCCTCTGAGCTCTAGAAGAGAGACCAGAGTCCCCTCACTGTGCCTTTTGTGGGGTATTATTTGCACTGCAGATAAATGAGATGTGACTGTTCCAAAAGGGACGTGGATCAGCCCTGAGACTGTGCATATTTGAGGCCACTGTCTGGATAAAACTCACAACTTCCTTCACACAAAAATTGATGACAAGAGAGAGTCATAGAATGGCTGGGATTGGAAAGAACTTTGAAGGTATTCCAGTTTCAGCCCCTACCATGGGCAGGGGCACCTTCCACTATCCCAGGCTGGCCCAAGCTTGGTTCAACCTGGCTTTAAATACTTCCAGGGATGGGGCAGCTTCTCTGGGCAACCTTTGCCGGGGTCTTATCACCCTCACAGGGAAGAATTTCTTCCTGATATATAAAATCTACCCACCCTTTGCCAATTTGAAGCCATTCCCTCTCATCTGATCACCACCTGCCGATGTCAAAGTCCCTCTCAGCTACACCATTGGAGTGTTGTTGTAAACTGGGTTAATCAGCACTTTCTCATTTTCAGCCTGGGGCTAGAGCTGAGCTCAGCTGCCAGCAAGGGAGAAAGGAGAGATCTGCACACAGCTGGCAGGGCACCTCCTTGTGCCGGCCTCAGCTCTTCCGGTTTGTTAAAGTGTCCGTGTGGTTTGTGCAGGTAGCCAAAATGCCAGGTGTGCACTGGAATGGCTGGGTTTGGCACAGCCAGAACCCACCACTGTGCTCCCAAATCATCCTGTTCTCCATGAGCCCCTTGTGCAGCTGGGTTGGAGAACATGTCCTGGTATGGAGAAACACGGCTGCCCTCTTCTGCAGGATGCAGTCCGAGCTTTGTGTGGAACTAATCACTTTAATGCTCTCTTGGTTTGCCATTAATGAATTGAAAGTTTTGTTCTTGCAGATTTTTTTTTTTTTCAGCCTGGACTCCATGATGTTGAAATAATGAATGTTATAGTCTCATCTCTTGTATTCCTCTTGCAGCTGAATTGAAAATAAAAACAGTTACCTGTGCTTTTTTTTTTTTTCCCAAATCCCACTTGTGTTTTAACTCTGAACGAACCATTTATTGTGCTAAATATGGTGAATAAAGAGAAACAAAGAAAATGTTCTCTGTGCACCTGCAGAAAGAGAACCACGATGGACCAGCCTTGGCTGGGAAAGGCTCTGGACCCAGGTACCTGCCCATGTCCCGAATCTTGCCTCTGTTGAACTCCTGACAGCAATTTTGTATTGTTTGATATCAATCTTTTTACAAAAAGGAATGGAAACAAAATAATAAAAAGCAAAAGTTCATAACTGGATTTTGAATCTGATTATACTTTTAATCTTAATTTTCCTTTTAATGATGCATTTTCTTGTAGGAAGGTGCTGCCACATTCCAGTGAAGGAGGAACAGGTGTGTGTGGCTCGATGCCATAAGGACCTGAGCTTTTTTTAAGCTTTAGGGCTTGTCAGGAATATTTATTGCCCGTCTGCATAACATAATGCTTTTGTGCATAAATAAAGGTCTAGGGCTGCAGTCAGACAGCATCACAGAAAATGAAGGTGCTTGCCTTTGGGCAGCTGGAAGCTGCTTGGAAAGTAGAGCTGGAGTCTCCTTCCTGTGACCCAGCAAAGAGCCGTGAGCACATTTGAGCTTCTCTGGCTCGTTGCAGGCTGGAGCTGAGCGTGGCCTCCATCCTGCCCCCAGAGCCGGGCTGGGGCTGCCGGGGGCAGGAGCCTTCCCGCTGGGACAGCGGTCACATCTACGGGCACGTGTGGGAAGGGGCAAATGTCCTTTTTTCTCTCCTCTCCGGAGAAGAGCAGTGCTGAGCCGATCTCCCGCTAGATGTCACGGCTGGGGCTGGGTTGGGGCTGCTGGCGCTGCTGGAGCCTAGAGAGGGAAAATCCCACCCTCTTTTCAAGCTCTATGACAGCTCGTAACCAATATCTTATAAAAACAAGCCATAAAATTATTTACATTCCTTAAAAAGGGGGCAAAAAGACAGGTGTAGGGGAATATTTGGAAAAACACAGGCTCCTGGCAGGAGAGGGCACTGTGTACTTGGCTATATCGGAGGCAATGCGCAGTTGGGATGAGTGTTTTAGGTGGGAAGCTGTGCAGCCGCAGAGCCCGCACCCCTCTGCCCCTGAGCTGCCACCAGCCGTGGGCAAAGCTCGGGAGTGCGGAGCTGCTCCTGCTCCTGTCCCCACACCACGCTGGTCTGGGTTAAAACCTGCTTTGGACCTGATGCTGGGCTACAGGGGCAGAGGGGCTGCTGAGGGAATGGGCTGGGATGAAGAAAGCATGGGGGAGGTGGGAAACAAGGCTTTATCATAGGCAGCATCTGCATCACTCTGCATCACTCTGCAACAAAAGCATCCTCACCAAATGCATGCAAGTATCTTTAATTTGAGATGCTTTTCTCCCTCAGCAACTGTATTTTTTATCTTAAACATTATTTACCTGTTTGCTTTAATATAGGGTTTCCATCTGGGGAAAATAGAGTTTCATTGGAAATGTCTGTTCAAATTAACTCTCTTACCCTTTGTTTTCTTCTGTAAAATAACTCCTGTTGTGTTATAATGAGGGAAAACTGCTTGGAAGGAGCCCTCCCAAACTGCCTGTATCGTGGACTTGGCTTTTAATGGAGGCAGTTTTGATGCAATTTAGTTTTATTTTAGCTCGATAGATCTGCAAGGAAGGACTTCCAGTATTAGGTTTGTTCAGCACTAAAGACAAGCTCAAGACTTTCTTGTGCTCTCAGAATGACCCTCAAACGCTCACAGGGAACAGCCTGTTTAGTTCAGTTTATTTCTGGTAAACACTAATGGGAGCTGCTGGTGTTCAGGCTGTCATTCAGTTTTAAGGATTTTATTTCCCTTTCAGGTTCTTCCCAAGGCGTGTTTCCATGTGGGACTTTTGTCTTTGCATAAGGACGAGGCTTTGACTTTAAAACAGGGAAAATGCTGAGAGCTCCTGCGATCCCTCTGGAAATGATCACTGTAACAAATGCCTGCTGCTCGGCTTGAAGCGAGCTGTCGTGTTTAGCTGCATTTTGGATGGTGTCTATAAACACAGCAGCTGTCTGCATGCAAACGGGACTTTCCAGCAGTGCATAATATGAAAAGAATCTTATTACCAGTTAAAAAAAAAAAAAAAAGAAAAAGAAAAAACAAGAAAGGCTCAAAGAGCTCGGATGATGCCAGCTTCCTATCAGCTCCAACAGCAGTCTAGACATCTCGGAGAGTCATCAGACTAATGTGATATGCGTGAGGCATTTACAGCTCTGCGTGCCTTAAAGACAGCTGGGCAAAGGGAGCTTTCCTCCAGGGACCGGCACAGCTCCTCAGCGCTCCTGCTGTCCCTGGCCCAGCTCTCACCTCTTGCTTTTCCTCCTGCCTGGGTTGGGGTGCCAGGGCTCGCCTCTTCAATGAGGCACAGCGTGTGATGGTGACTTTCTCTGAGTGCCATTAACCTCGCCGACACTTCGCTCAAACCAAACCCAGGGGTTTTTGCAAACACTCCTGGGGCGGGGCAGGGCTGTGGTCGCTTCATCCTGGCCGAGCCGTGTGGCCGTGGGAGCTGCAGGGATCCTGCAGGAGTCGGACACTTCCCCTGTTCCCTGCCCTGGGCCTTTCCTCAGGGTGGTGAAGGAACAAAGCCAAGGTCTGACCCCACCCCCAACATTTTCCCCAGCCACAAGCTGCTCTTCCATCTGCTCCAAAAACTGCTCTGCTGGGATACCCCAAGATGGGGCAGCTCGTTCTGCCAGGGACCATTTCTGAGTCAAGTGTCCCCACCCCCTCCTAAGCCAGGCTGCTCCTTGGGGCAAGAATGAACCATGTCCCAGTTGCAGGATTCAATTTGTAAAACATTACAAAATTTTGGGAAAAAACCCCAATGCCTTGCTCTTTAACAAGTAATTTACTTACTTGAGTGCAAAGCCAGGGATCTAAGTGGGTTTTCTGCCATCCCTCATGACCAGCTGAGCTGTGGGCGATGGATGCCACAGGGAAAACTTGGCTCTGCCTGCACTGAGGAGGTTCCCAAAAAAGAAATATCAAAACACCAGAGGAAAGACTGCTTTCATGATAACTTCTGGCCCATACAGAGGGAGAAAATGTCAGGAATTTCCCAAGAATATCTGTAGTCTTTGACTTTCCAGCTAAACTCTAGAGCTGTCTGGCATGGAGGAGCACCAGAAACTGCAGTGTCTTGCCTCTCCTCCAACACCCAGACATGGCATTTCTCACAGGGCTCTTCTTTTAACAAGATTCAACAAAATTTATTTGGTGCTTCTGGGTTTTTCTGGGTGTTTCTGGTTTGTGTTGACAGGAGCATGTTGGGCTGGATACACAGCTTCATTGTTTGCATGTTACAGGGGAAAAAGAAGCAAGAAAATGAGGAAGGTTATGGAAAACTAGCAGTTCTTTGTTATCATTTTTGGAAAATATAGCATAAATTCACTAGTCCCAAGCAAAGGTACTGAAGAAAGAGGGAAGGAAAGAGGTGTGTCACTTAACATATTATTTTTCCTAGGCAAAACAAGCAGGTAGCAGAAAACAGTGGAAGGAATAAATCCAAGTTCTTATTCAAACTGATAAGTAAAATGCATATTAAAAATGCAGTGAGTAATTGCTTTAGGGGACTTAAAATTACGGCCCCAAAAAGCCCCAACAACATGACTGAGAGTAGTTCCTGTGTAATCACTGCCCTGTGAACATGGCTTTGCCCCTCTCTGTATCCAGAGCTGGAGCTTTGTGCTTCATTGCAGAGTTGAAATCTCCCCTCAGCCTGCAGGGTCAGGATGCTGAGGGTGGGTCAGTGCCTTCCTCTCACCTCTCCCTCATCCATGGAGAGTTTTCATGGCTGAACGGGAGCATGAGGAAGCAGGGGGGCCTGTTTCAGCCCACACGAGGGTAAAATTTTGGTGAGAATAAAGATTGAGTGAGCCCTGTCCCACTCTGATGCTGCCAGGGAGGAGAGGGTTGAGGCACAGCAAGCACTGCAGGGCCAGCCTGGCCCAGCACTGGGTACAGACAGGGACAGCAGCATATTAGACCCTCAGATTCAATCATTTCTTTCCTAAATGTCACTTGAAGAGAGCGGTCGTAATGTTGAGTCATTACCAGCCATTTGCATGTACAATAACAACAGGGAAAAAGATAAAAAAATCAATACCAGGATCAATGGAGAGCTCCCTGCTCTGGGTCTTTGGCCTGGAGCTTATCATTAGCAGACACTCACAGTGCAGAGTACTATTAATTAGAGGAAGCATTTGCAGTCCACGGGAAATGACTGGCAGGTGAAAATCCTTGGATTTTTTTTTAACTGAGTTTTTGGAAGTGGGTTTGTTTTGCCTTTCATTTCTGGACTCCTCGATGTCCTGAGTGGAGCATCTCCTTCCCACCTGTGTTCTGAAGCAAGAGTTTTCTCACATGGGGAAGGATGACTTTCCAAAACGTGTGAACAAAAGCCAGGGACAGCTCTGCTTGAGCTTAACCCCTCTCAAATCCCTGGGCAGTGAGCCTCTGATCCTCCTCTTGTGCACCCGTTGCCCCAGCACTGCTCACAGCCCGGTGTAGCACACAAATAACAAATATTTATGTTGTTTTTGCAACAGCAACTGATGGATTTCCAGGAGAGGGGGCTCTGGGCAGGCAGAGCATTCTCCAAGTGCTGTTGGAAGCCTCAGCCCTGGCCTGAGCCGAACCAGGTGGGTAAAATGAACACCAATCTTGGCTTCTATGCAAATCAAGTAACTTGCATTGAACGTCCAGGAAAAAGCCTTGTCCCTCCAGCTGTTCCCAGGCTGTGGCATCCTGCCATCCCCAGCTCATGGCACTGTCAGAGGCAGGGTTGGTGCTGTGGCCTTTGGCTGCTTCTCCCTGACCACTGGGAAATGGCTCTGTGCCAAAATTCAGCTCCAGAGACCCCAGCCCACCCACTGCAAAGAGCAGTTATAGATTGGCAGCAAGGAAAGTATACAATTAACTGCAAAAAATCCAATTATTTTGCTTATTTTTGACAGTTCTGTGAGCTAAAATGAAGACAAAATGCAGCAAATGTGTTTAGGGACAGTTGTGTCATGGCTATGCTGAGGGGAAGCTGTGCCAGGGTTGGGGAGAGCCCACTGGATCTCAGGCTGAGGGTGAGGACTTCAGCAAGATTTATTTTTTCTTAGCATTTTGGGGGAGTTGTAACAACTTTAAGTGTGTGAGAGTGTACACAATCCTGCCTGGACTGGCTGGGCTGTGAGCCTGGCTCTTGGCACTCTGTTTGCTTTATTGTCTGTGGTTGTGCATTTACCTTAATTAAGAAACAAATACTGAAACCACATTCGAGATACTCTTCCTCCTCTGCATCATGGTTTAGCTGATCCCAGGCAGCCTTTATTAGGCGGCTTTGTATTTTTGGGTTTTTTTCTTACTTGCTATTACTATCATGAAAGCATTTCCAGGCCCCAGGGAAGATGGAGGAAAAAAATCTCTTTAAAAACAGCAATTATTCTTAGTAAAATATTCTAAATAATTCATTGCTTACTGGCTGTAGTTCACTATTAAATGCCTTTTAGCTACTACTTGTATAAACTCTTAAAGCCCTGGTTCAAAGCTAAGCTCAGGTTAATGATGCAGAGATTTCTGTGGGAAGCTCCATGCATCTGATAGAGCAGCTCCTGCAAAAGCCCCATGGAGCTGGACACAGAGAGGACAGGTGCTGTGTCACTGGACTTTGCTTTAATATTCTCAGGATTTCTGCACCTGGGAAGTCTCCCCATTCTCACTCAGCTTCTGGAGAAGTTGGGTGGACAATGTCCTGCATTGGTGGAATGCTCTTCTACAGAAACCCAAGGGATTTAAGAACATGACAACTGCCTGTAAAGCATGGAGGAAAGGGGCACAAATGTGAAGCCAGCAGTGGCTCAGTTCACCTGCCTCTGCAGCAGCCTGTTCTCCATCCATTCCCACTGGAGATAAACGAGAGTCCTTGGCAGACTGGGCTCAGTGCAGCACCCATAGGTGTAGTGTGAGGGGCTTTTCTTTTATTTATCATATGTCTGCCCACCTGTGTCATGAATTTATTTTTTATTTGGTTCAGACCCAACCCTTCTCTTCAGCCCCTAAATCTGATCCAGATGAGTCCTTCCTTGTCTGACAAAAATTTTACCTCAACACTGGTAAAAAAAACTGTGTAAGAGGACTGACCTGGGCACAGCATTAGACCCAAGCTCATCTCCAGCTCATCTCTTTGAGCATCACTTTTGGATACAGCTATAAAGAAAAGGCTGAAAGATACTGAAGCATGAAGATTTAAATTTACATTTCCTAGATAAAGCTTTTTTTTGTTGTTGCCTATTAGCAGGTATTAGCATTTCTTTGCATCCTTAACATCTGGGTAAAAAGGAAAAGCTACGACATGGCTCAGCAGCCACCAGGTACATCAGATTCCAAGGCCATTTCCATCAGCAATTCAAGCAGTGCCTGTGCAGTCTGTAGAATGGGACATGTTTCCAGGAAAAATGGCTGGCGGAACCAATGAAAGGTTTTCCAATTTCATTCCTGTTTAAATGATGAACATTGCAGAGTTTTGGCAGGCATTGAACTGTTTGTTTTGTAAAAATAGTTCAATTCTTGATTTAAACTTTAGAGCTCTTTGCAGAGCTGATCCAGGTTAGTTTCCAAGAAACAGTAATTTGTTGTTTATATACATGTTTTTTATAACCTGACAAACACCCATCTCAGCTGCTGGCCCTCATCCAGACACTGCTCACCCCATGGCACTGGGATCTCTTCCCTCAGATCAGCCACAGACATGGGATTTGCAGGGTTTCCTTAAGGGTGCTACCTGGGAACCAGCAGACACGACCTGAGCTCGGTTCCCCCAAAGGTCTTCAAGTATTTCTCAAATGGTGACCTTCACTTTATCTCTGGGAGATAGGTAAATAGAAATATACTAATTTTACAGATGACTAAACAGCGTAGAGAGTTTAAATGATTTGGCCAAGGTCAGAGCAGCCAGCAGTGGGGCTGGGAGGAGATCCAGTCCTGCTAAATCCCATCACCTCCTCCCACAGCTCTGAGCAGGCCCTGCCTTTCACAGAGCTCAGTGGCATGGGGTTGAATTTAAATGGATCTCAATTTCATTTACAGCAAACTCCAGGATATAAACTGGGGGTTTCAGAGCAAATCTTTTATCTGGGCATTTTTTTAAGGACTGTGTCATTTAAAATTGCACTTGGCAGAAATCAGGCTCTTAGAAATCAGAAAATAAGCTGCCTCCTGAATGACAGCTATGAGGGAATGGGTGAGTTAAGGGATTAATTTGTTTGATTAAATCTTTAAAGAGTTTACTGAGAGTGCAGACAGGCCTACAGATTATAGCATGGGCGCAGTGGTGGGCAGAGGAGTTATTTAGATGGAGCCCATGTGCTATCTTTCATTTTTCTCTAGTCTGTAATTACTTATAAATAAAGTAAAAGCAAAACCACAGCTGAAGCTGCAGAATTAGTTACCATGCTATTTTTGCTCCTCCAGGATAATAAAATATTGTGAATGACTGATGGCAACAGTGCTTCCTTCAGCCACCAGCACCCTGACATGGGAGCTCCAGGGAGAAACAGTGCCATAGCCCAGATGGGCTTTTGGTAAAATCCTTTTTACTTTCCCAAACATTAAAGCAATCACTGAAAGTGCATGTTCAGGATAGGAGCTGGTTGAAGACACTGAAGTTTTTGATCATGGTAATGAGCTGTTTTCATTAGGGCTGAGAGGCTGGAGTGCCCCATTTATTTCCAGGTTTTGCTGAGCCCCTGGGAAGCTCTGCTGGAGCAGCTTCTGGGAAGGGGTGTCCGCGTCACCGGCCACTGGCTGCTGCCACTGGGAAACATAAGCACATTCATTTAAGCCAACAGTAATTAATGTAGGGTTTTTCTTATTTTTTTCTATGATATACAATGCAGCAGGAGCACAGCAACACAGGTTTCTACTTTATTTAATGACTCTGAATGCAGCAGTTCCCTGCCAGCCCTCGGGTTGTGGGCAGTGGCTGCGGCAGAGCAGCAGCTAAAGGAGCTGAAGGAGCTGGGTATGGACTGAGTCTTCTTTCCAGGACTAGGAGGCTTTTCACAAAATGCTAACCATGGGATAAAGTGCTGCTAAGCAGGGACACCTTCCCTCTACCAGCCTTCCATAGGGACATTAGGGACAGGGGGGGCTGGATCGTCTCTGCACCCTCTGCCTAGGAGTGCTCTCAGTTGCATTAATCACTTCAGGGCCAATAAATCCTTTGCCCAATTTGCCATTAGCTGCCCAGAAACAGGGATGAATTTGCTACAATTTAGCACTCCATCTGATGGCCCTGGGATGGGTATAAATAAGGGACAGCCTCTAAAATCCAAGGTTTGCAGCGTGGCTGAGGTTGGAGGTGGGCTGAGTTTGTGATGTATGAGTAAAGATTTTTGTCTTGATTGCAAGTTTTGAAGGGCTGTGAAGCTGCTGAGTTGGAGCCTTAAGCTGCCTAAAGGACATGCCAGGTGAGAAAAGTGAAGTTTTTAACATAAGAAACTACAGAGGAGCTACAGGTATTTAAATGCCTCACCAGGCACTTGGCAATCTTGTGCTGGGCTTGTGAAAGGCTCATGTGTGGGGTGAGCATCTGCCCTGTGAGAATGACGGCTCAGGTGGGAGGCCCAGAGTCCCCCTGGGTTGGTGGCCACATGGTGAAACATTCAGAGTGGGATCCACACAGGATGTGTCCCTGGGGACAGCTGTAAGGAGTGGTGTCCTCAGCAGCCCCTGATCCCTGCCCCAGTGTCCTGACAGCATTCCCTGTGCCCTGCCCTCAGGGAGAGCTGTTGGAGGGGCTCACTGTGTCTGGTTTGCTCTGCTAGAAGGCTGCAAGTGGCTGCTCTGAGGGGAGTGGTGCCAGGTATGGGGCATATCCTGAAAGTTTGGGAGTCTTCCTTAAAGCTTGAAGACACCATGGAGCTGAGGGGTTGAGTTCTTTTCAGAAACAGTTGGCATGGGAAAGGGTGGAAGTGGGAAAATGATGCTGTTGCTGCCATAGGCTTTCAGAAACCTTGGAAGGACTTTGCTGCAGGTGGCAGCTCAGAGCCTCCTCCTGTGTGCTGAGGACCATCAGTCCCTACTGCTTTGTTCCCCTGTGTCTGATTTATGAGATAGGGCTTGGTTGGTCCCCTGTGAGCCCTGCCCACACCAATGTCCTGTGTGCCAACCTGCTGGGCTGGACTTGCTTGGTGGAGGTGATGCTTCCCAGCAATGCTGAATTGCTGCACTATTGACAGAGCAACTGAAGGATGTGAACATCACTCTTGCTTTTTATTTGCAATTAGTGCTGGGTTTGTGCCTTGAACTCTCATTCTTTTCAGTGCACACAGACCTGTTCTGAACCATTAACCTGACAGCCAGTGAGTAGTAGCGTTTATTTTGTTGTTTTCAAAACAATGGAAGTCCTTTTCTGGAAAATGAATGGATCAGGTTACTAAAATCCTCCAGGAGCACTGTGGTGAGGCACTGAAAACCAAGGTCCCACTCTTATCCCAACTGAAGACAGCAGAGCTTTGCTGGCTTGTGTCAAGAGTCTGACCTACTTCTTTAGGTTTGCTCTGGGGCAGGATGTAGCTGGGTTGGTGTTTGAGAAATTCCCACTTTCTTCATTCACTGATTACCTGGGGGTACCATATGGTTTGGTTGACAAATGGTGTGTTCACTGTAAGATGGCAGATTTTCTACACAAGCTCTGTGCTGTAGGATTTCCCACATCAGATGATGCACAAGTCTTCTAGCTTGGTCAGGGGTGAAAAGGAGCTGGGTACACAACACGTATAATCTTATACAAATTTGAAATTTCTAGTGTAAAATTTTAAAACTGAAAGCAAGTTCCCACTACCCTTGTCAAAAAAATGGTAGTAGGACAAATTCAGAATATCTCTCCTGAAGAGCAGCAGAGGCTCCAATTTCACACAGTGTTATTCAGAACAAGATGAATCTTTGCAGCAAGTCTTTGCAGAGCAAAGAGTTCCTGTGTAGAAAATGCCTCTGAGCTGTAATTTAATCGCAGTTCTGATTTTTTATTGTTATTATTCCAGAAGCAACTTGGACTCCTGTGCTATTCTGCGGTTAAATGCATAAATAGGCAACAGTCTGGCAAGAACAAGCTTATGGTGCAAAAAGAAATGTCCTGGGGGCCGGAGTGTCTCTGGGATAAAGTTTAAACTCAGTTTCTTCACGAGTTCTCCTAAGCCCTTCCCTGAAGGAAGGGATGGGGCAGAGGAGCCCCAGGTAACATCCCTGCCCCCACGGAGAGCATTGCTGCCATTCCATAGCTTTGGGTTGTAGGGAGAACTCGTGAGTCTTCTGGGTGGCCCAGCCCAAATATGTACAAGGTGCAGCATGGAGGTAGGAACGAATACAAAGCTATAATATTTTAGCTCTGTTGTAAAGGCTGAATTACTTGAGGAGAGAAAGGGAATTACAATATTTTGTCCTTGTTTGCAGTTTTAAGTACAACCTCCCTCTGCTTTTCTTGTTACTGAAGCAGAAGTATTTAGCAAAGCATTAATCTTGCTTGTCCAGTAATAACATGCAAATTAAACACCTGCTCTAGGAATCTGTAGTGCTTTGTTCCATTAGATAGTATTGACATGTCAGGTATTTGGACTTTAATTCAGAAAAATGGTGCCATTTTCATTTATCTCCCCTAATGAAGAATGAAGGTGTGCACTGATACACGGCTGCCCACAGCAATGCAGCTAAAAGTGAAAAACAATACTTAATATAGCCACTAAATTACATGTGACATCTCATTTAAAGATAAACAGCCTGAAGGCATATGTCCAAGTGGCATTGATGAAATTTTTAAATATTCCTTTGAATTTTCATTTAACCACCAATTTGGTAGTGAAGATGCTGTGCTGGCTGGGAGATGTAATGTGTTGCTGCTTTAAATGTGAGCTGAAGGAAGAAGTAGGAGAACCCTGCAAGTCCTGAGGGACTTGGGTATGGATTAGCCCAGATATTCCCCTCCAGTCCCATGGGGAGCAGGAGCTGTGCCCAGTAGATGGTGACCATGAGATGGGTGGAAGCAGTTCTTGTGCTGTGAGATGTCAAAACTCCCTTGTCCCCACCTGCACAGTGACACTGGTGCCAGAGGCTGGGCACAGCACAGGGGGCTTCAGCCTGGCAGGGCTGTGTGTGCCTGTGAATGTCCCCTGGTCCTGCGAGCTGCAGGCTGGACACTGCTGAGCCCCGTTCTGTCACATCTGACCCCTTTTGCACATCTTACTCTTCAGCTTTCCATCATTTTCTGGAAAAGCTAAGATCTACACGGAAAAAATGTGGATACAAGGGGGAATGGCTTTAAAGTGAAGAAATTCTTCTCTGTGAGAATGTTGAGACACTGACACAGGTTGCCCAGAGAAGCTGCAAGTGCCCTGGAAATGTTCAAGGCCAGGCTGGATGGAGCTTAGAGCAATCTGGTCTAGTGGAAGGTGTCCCTGCCCATGGCAGGCGGTTGGAACTGGATGATCTTTAAGGTCCCTCCCAGCCCAAATCATTCCATTATTCTATTAAATGTTTCTCAGCAATTTAAACATGGAAATTAGGTCCTATTTTCTATCTTAGCAGGGAAGCCCTCTCTGCATTTGAAACATATTCCTTGCTTTCTCTTTTTTTCCCTACCTAAATAATCCAAATTTTTTCAATCTTTTTTCCATGAGTTTTCCAGGCAGGTTTTGTTTTCCTCTGCACCTGTTGAAATTGGCTTTTCTGTGTCATGCCCAGCTAAACACAGCAACTAAGCTGAGATTCTTCCAGTGCAAAACAGAAGGAAGATCCCTTTTGTAGGGTTATGTTCTGGCAATATAAAGCCCACATTTTCAGCAGAGCTTCATCTGTGACTTTGCTGGTGTGGGCAATCTGGGCTGTTGAGAAGCAAACATTTTTTGTGTATGCAGTTGGGACCTTGTGGGATATTCCACAGCTGGTTCCTAGAGGCAGGCCCTGGGGCAAAGCATCTTGTGACAGAAACAAAGACTTCCAAAGGGAAGGCACACAGTGCCATATTCTCCTGCCAATATCTGCCCATTTCTTGAAGTGACTGCTTGAATGGTGTCTCTGAACACTACAGATTTTCCATCGCTGTTTTTGGATGAGAACCTTTGATTTACTTTCAACTAATTTCTTTTGAAGACGGCTCCAGAGATGAGCTCTGTGATTTATTTTTGTCCAAACCTCCTGAATTTGTAGCAGAGATTTTTTTTGTTTGCTTGCTTGTTTTCCCCCAGAAGGTAGCTGGACAAGCTCATGCAGAGGATGCTTTTGTGGCCAGACACTGAAAACACAAATGACCAGACTGCAGATCTTCAAAAGCATCCAGCAGCATGAAAAAGCCATGCTGGAGGCAAACAGCAGGCACTGCTAGACCATTCCCTCCAAATCTTAGATTAGTCACATTTAATGGGATTTCTTCTCATGCTTTTGAGCTGCTCAGCAATGCTGGAGTTTGACCAGCATTCATGGTCACCTATTACTGGCTCCAGCCAACCTCCATACAGTCACTGAATGTTCGTCTGTGTCTCCTTGATAGATGTCAGGCTCAATCTGAGACACAGCTCTCAGAGTTTCCTGGTATGGGGTCACTAGGATCCAGCTCTGGGAAAGATCGCATACTTCTACTTGTTCAGTCTTGATTTTGATCAGGAGAAAAGTTGATGTCATTGCATCACTCCTAAAGCTCGCCCTCCCTTTTGGCTTTTTAAAAAAAGAATATAAAGCAATTTGGCACAACAGGCTGTGCTTTGTTGGGTCTTATTTTTGCATCTTGCGATGTGACAATATCCATAATAAACACAGGCTGGGATTGCTTGTGGAGAATCTGCCCTTATTTTGAATAGATCCTTTCCTTTTCCTCCTAAGCTGTTTAAACCTTGCCTTATTAAAAATAATATAAATGCATTTCCCTTCACATAAAATATTAAAAGCAGTTTGATGGATTTTATTGTTTAATAAATAGTTTGCACTCCCAAGGCTCTTTCCAGCAGAGAATATGAGTACTTCACAATCCTTTCTGGTGTCTGGCCATGCGAGTTGCCTCCAGCAAAGAGTTCTTAATTCGCAAAGTACCTCCCAACCCTGTGCAGTTGTCAACCCCAACACAGCACACTCTAATCACAGCTGGCACGAGCTGGCCCTGCTGCTGTTTGAGCCATAGGGAACTCAGACATTTCCATACCCACTGAATCTCTGGGTATTTCCTGATGGAAACAGAACTCAGACATTTCCATACCCACTGAATCTCTGGGTATTTCCTGATGGACACAGAAGCCCATTGGAAGCTAGACTACTCCACAAACCACACAGGAATTGGGTATTTCTAAGAGCAGCCTCATTTATTTACACCACTGAAGTATCTGTGTATTTCATAGCTGTTCATTTACTTACCTCCTCCAGACCACAGGACATGAGGTTTTTCCATGTTTTCTCTTGCCCAGCTGGGAATTGAGGCCCAGAGAGAGGAGGGGGCTGCTCAAGGGAGCCCGAGGCAGAGCCAGGAAGCCACGGAGGTGCCGTGGCACTGCAGCCTCCTCCCTGCTCTGGCTTCTCGCTCACGTTTCCCTGAGCTGTGACAAGTGACATTTAGCAAATCATGTCAAACTGAGGATTTCTTGATATGATTCTTCTGGCTTGATGGGAGGAGGTGGGGAGGAGGAAGCCTCTAGAATAACAAGAAGAACTAGCAAGAAAAACTCTTTTCTTCAGCAGCAAATAACTTGCAAAAGCAAGAGAGCTGTGCAGGGGAGTTGGGGCTCTGCTGAGCTTCCCCCACCTCTGTTTCTGCAGCTTCATGGCAGGTGTTGCTGTGGGTCACAGATGATGTTTTATTGATGCAAGATTTTGGTGACCTTGCCTCCTTTCCCCGTTGCAGACAAGTAGAGATATTAGAAAAGAGAGGCCTTATAAAATACGACCTAGGCCTTGCTACTCTAGTTAAGCTAGAAGTAGCTTGTAAGTTCCCATAAGGAAAAATTTTAAGAATGAAGAAAAAAACCTATTCGTGGAGAGAAAAATAAGTTTGCACCTGCATAAACAATAAATCTGTCCTGTAAGATCAGTGAACAAAATATGTAAACATATCTAGAAAGAGAAAATTTGATAGACATATTCAACAGCCCTTATGGACCAGTGAGTTTCACTGTATTGCTGACCAATCAGGTTTAACACACTACCTTCTGATATTTCCTATAAATATAAGCTTTGTAAATAAAGAATTATCTTCCCTGCTTGAAGAAAGGGACTTCTGGCTAGTCTGTTACAACACGTCCCCCAGTTCAGTGGAGGCTATCTGGGAATGCTGAGGAGCAGCCCCTGACACCCCAGCCTGAGGATGGACCTCTGTGGTCCCACCACTCAGGAAAATGTAGATTTCATAATAATGTGCTTAAAAGTCATTATTATACAGTCGGTTTATGGACCCTTTGTGTATATTTTCTGATTCACATGACTCCTCTGGATGGCAAATCCAGGGCTCTCTTGGCCGACAGACTGTGGCATCCTTTAGCTGGGTGTTTATGGGTGATGGCTGCTGAAGAAAGGGGGATAAGTGATGATCTCAGCTCTCAGAGCTAAGGGAATGGGGTGTTTGAGACTGCTGTAATGAGAAGTGAGTGAAAATGGCAGCAGGGAATAGATTCTTAATTTAAATAATGAGCGCCCTTTGTTGCCTGACAGATGGTCATTTTCTGAGAAATGCAAAGTCTCTTTGGAGGGGTCAGATTGCTTGTATTTACATGGAATAATGAGGGAGAGGCATTGGTCCCAACACATGCTGTGTTTTTCACATTTTTCCAGGGGTATTCCCAGCTGTCTTTGAAAAGAGCAGATTTGATCTTTTGCAAACCTTGTGTGAATCTGACCACTCCTTATTATTGCAAGAGGAAATCAAATAGTGATGGGAGCCTCTCTGATATTCAGGCAGCTATTATAATGCTCTTTAAGCATCTTTAGTTGCTAGAAAGGAAGCTTGATACTGATGCCAGAAAACATCTTGGGCCTGAATATGCCTTTACTTGTGCAGGGCTGGCTGCAGTCCAATATCCAGTTATCTGCACACTGGTGGCGCCTCTGGGATTTAACTCATGGGAAGGCAGATGGATGGCAAAGAACTTGGGGTAGGGCACCTTCCTACACAATTCCTTCCCTGCTGCATCCACTTTTAATGTAAGAACTAAAGTTCAGGCACCCAATACTCTGTTCTAACATTATTTATTCCACCAGTTCTGGTGATGGGCAGCAGGGGTTATAGAGCAGGAAGGTTTTTGGGTAAGCCAGGAACTCCTTGCTGTTTCATGATATTTTAACTGGGATGGTGGCAGCCCTGTTGGGCATCATATCTGCTCTGGCTGAGGTGTCTCAGTTGTCCATCTGCTTCTCTGGAGTGTGCAGGTTCTTGCTGACTCATCAAACAGAGCAGAAAGGGAAGCAGTCTATCTCAAGCCAGTGGTCAGGAGACAAAGATCCTGGTCGCAATAGCTCACTCTCCCGTGATATTCAAGAGCTTTGTTGCTTCCTGGTCAAGGTCAATATTTTGTGTACAGAGCATTGAAAAGAGGTACAACACAAAATAACTTTGAAGGAGTAGTTTGACCATCCTTGAGCCCCCACAGAGGAACTATGAATGGTAATTGGTGACCCTAGCATGGTTCCCTTACTGTTCATCAATCACCACTGAGGCTGAGGTTTTAGCCCAAGTAAGCCCTTACAGTCCCATTAAGCTTCTCCTTAAACAGCAAGGAAAACAAGCACTAGTCTTGAACCCAACATTTTTTTAATGGCACAGACTGTACTTGGGTGTTGGGTTTCTGCCTTTTCCTGTATGTGGGTCCCCGTTCTGCCCTATTGCTTCCAATGCCAAAGAAGGATGAAGACTTTCTGTGGGTGAATGTGCAGTGATGACAGTGTCGCAGACAAAAGAGAATTCAGCTTGCAGATATATCAAAACAACCCTCTTTTGTTCTCCCTGCAGCAGTGCAGGGATAGGTTTTGCTATCACACTTTTTAAAACCCTTTAACACCTTCCCAAACTCCTGATTCTGAAAGTCTAGAAAGGCAGATACAAGTTTGAAAACACTAAAGGCAATGACTTTAGATTTGTCGCTGGGCAGCTGAGAGGTGCTCCCATAAAATTCGGCAGTTTTGTACATCCTCACCATGTGTTCTTTAATCTCTCGGTAGCAATGTATTTGGAAGAAGCCAAGGCAATCAACACCCATTTTTCACAGTGAATCAACTACTGGTGTCTAATTCTGGGCTGTGTTTTGTGCCAGAAAAGGCTTGTTGTCACCTAAATTTGGAGTATGCCATGTCAGGCTGCAAAATCACTTGTTTCCTGGTCATGGCCCTAAATCATATACTCCCTGTCAAGTCTTGAAGACTGAAACCAAAACTGTATTGACAGGGATTTTCTCCCGTTTGGTTAATTCCTTGCCAAAGGTTGTTGCCTGCTGTTTTCCATATACCCTGTGCACAGACTGACAGAAAACAGATTTGGGCAGCATAGTGTCCCTGTCATGGTTTTTGCCATTCTGTTGGCTGATGCTCCTTGCCAAGAGCTCTGTGCATCTGGGAGGGAGTTCCCAAGGACCTCAAATTGCTGGACAGTTTGCAGAGCACTGGCCTGATCTGCGTGGTTTCCTGGCAGTGTATGGAGGCACTGGCTTTGCTCTGCCATGGATAAACCTCTTATAAAATATTTTCTTTTAAAAAATATGTTTTATCTGGTTGACCTGCAGATAACCAAATAAGTGTGTTTACCAGTGGCATCCACGTGGACAGGACTTATTTTCAGGGCTGGGAGAAAAGGAGTGGCAGAGCAGTTGACAGTGTGTAGTATGATACGGGATGAAACCTTTAACCAAAATAAAAGCACCATTTTAATTTTTAAAGCTTAGTATTCTAAATTTAGCTTCAAAGATGCTAAAAGAAGATGGATAGATGACACAACTGGTCAGTGATCTCACAGGCAGTGTGAAATGTGTGTTAATCCAAAAAAGATGTTCATGATCTTCTGCACCCCCTCACCCCCGCAGGTTGTATTTGTGCTCAGGGATGACAAGCACACAGGGTGCTGATATCCAGGGCTGATCACTGGTGTGCAATGGGATGCTCCTGAAGAACCTGCCCAGCTCTGTTGTTCTGTGTGTGAAATGCCAAGGGTTTTCATTACACTTCCAAATACAAGGGAAACCTTCATTTATCCAAGCCTGGAGAAGCAGAGAGAGAATCAGCATCAAAGAGAGCCTCCTACTGAAACCATTTGATGTTATGAAGGATAAAGAGTATCTGGCAGAGGTCTTAGAGGGGGGAAATCTGACAGGCACTCAAGTGCTACAAGCAGTCCAGCCTTGTAACCTCCAGTTTAAATGCTCCAAGAGTACAATCGTAATGCACAGGGGCATTCAGAGCATAAAGTGATGCTTTGTCTTGGCCTTTTTTTTACATTGCACTAAGAATTTGCCCTGCAGCTCCTGGATTAATTAAATGCTGACAGTCTATAGAGCAGGGGTGGAGGCACTCTCCTGCCCTTTGGATGTGTTGTGCAGGGTGGAGTACACAGTGCCCCTAGGAAACGAGCTTGTTCCATTAGGCAAAATCAATAAGGCAGAAATCTCTGTGAAATTCTCCTATTAAATTACAAATAGACTAAACCCCTAAACCAGGTGACAGTGATCATTGCGTTTATGTCCAGGACAAATGCTTGTGGGAGCACTTTGGTCAAAAAGGCACGTACACTTCTGCAAACATTAGCTTTGGGCTGCTTTCTGTGGTGGCTGATTTTTCACTCCTTGTGCTATAAGAACAAAACTTTGCCTCTGTGCCTATCAGCTGTTTTCCAGGGTTCTTAGTATAACTGGTATACCCATTCATGCAAACATTTACCATAGAGGATCACTTCATGACAATAAATTCATACTCTCTCCCCAAGAACATTGTCCTTAATGTCTAATTTTCCTTGGTTGCAGCACAGAAGTTTTCTTGTCATGCCAGTTTTATCTCAGATCCAAGCTTGGTGGGGCATGAAGAGCTCAAACAGCTCTTCAGCAAGTGCCACCAGTGCCTGGAATGAAGCAGCAAACATGCCATGCATTTACTGTCCTTGAGCAGCCCAGAGGGACACATGGCCTGCCACCAACTTTATCGTCACTAATATTTTAAAGTCGCAATACTCATTTCTGCAAACACATCTTGGACGTCTCAGCTGGGGCAAAATTCAACAGGTTGTTTATTCCTGAAACGGTTGGACAGGGCTTTGATCAACCTGGTCTTGGGAAAGGTGTCACTGCTCATGGCAGGGGCTTGGAATAAGGTGATCTTAAAGGTCTCTTCCAACCCAAACCATTCTGTAATTTTATGTCACAGGAAACCTTGTCTGTAAAGGCAAGAGCTTGGACACCAACAGATTTTGATAGGCTCTGAGACTTGCCAGGCCTTCCACTTTCTCTCACACATCCTGTCTCCAGCAGCTCAGGAGCTGTTAAAGCAGCAGATTCCATAAACCCTGATCTTCTTAGGACATGCAACACATGAAAAAAATTGCAAGGAAATTATGATCCTTACTAGTGTCATTTTCACAGGAGATTAATCTCCTGCTGCCCCAATTCTTAAAAAATTCATTTTACCTACTTAGATGAATGTTGGTTTTCTTACACCTGGTGGGTGGGGCAGGGAGCAGTGGAGTTCAGCTGTAGCACCTGGGGCACGTACTGGGCATTGGAATTGTGGGCAGGAACTGGGTTTCTTGGGTTGGATGGGAGAATCTCCACCTTGAGAAAGTCTTAAGAACAGCTGGATAAGTTTAGTCAGAAGCGTTTTCCCTGACTGACAGCCCAAGGAAAGGGTTAGGTCACTTCTCCAGGTCTTTCCCAGGTTTATTTGTCACCAAGTCCTGTGCTGTGTCAGGGTGCTGTGTTCCAAACTACTTGTTTTTTGGAGGTTTCCATAATTAAACTTCTCCTTACAGTTCCTGGAAAAAATGGCTTTTGGGAAACATATTTTGTTATGAGGGTCAGAGACTAACACCCTTCCCAGCATCCATAGCAACCTGCCTTAAGAATCTCTGCTTGGAAATCTTGTAATCTTGCTTGGATGCTTTTTGAACAATTTCCAGGAATGTTCTGCTCTTTCCCATTCACAACTACTAAATATATGCTCTGTTTGGACTGCATATTCTAGTCTATTTTTATATTTATTTCCAGCATGTTTTAATTTTTCTACCCTGGGTAGAACAATTTGGTCTGTTCTTAAACCCAAGACCTTGCTGCCCCCTCTCCTGCCACTTCCCGATTTTGGCATCACTTACAAGGAGTTTATTATTCTGGGGTACTTCTGTGTGGACAAGGATTGTGCCAGCTTCTGACTGACTGGAGACAGACTTAAAACCAGAAAAAATTTGAGCAGGAAAAAAGGAAATCAGTTGTCCCTACACAAAGGAGTAATAAAGAGTACAGAAGCGTTTTATCCTGTTTGTAAATGGTTAACTGAGTTTTGAGGAAGAAAACACTGTACTAGAGCAGTGAATTCCTACCTGCGGAGCATTTCTCATTCCTCTGGGTTGAAATGGCCAAAGATTTTCATGTGTAAGGCAGAAAACAAGTGTCTGCTTGCTTTCTTGTCTTCCTGCGTGCTCATATTTAGTAGGGCTTTATTTATTTGATTAGGTGCAAGGAATATGGGCTCATTGTTTACAGTGCATGAACAAGGATGGCTAAAAAATAGATTTTTATCAGTGCTACTCTTGCCTTTGGGTGCTACTCTGGCCTCTGGAGTGTTTATTTCTGCATCAGGTGAAGATTTAAAGGTGGAGAGCAGAATTTGAGAAAATATTTTCAGGCATGTGGGTAGTGAAGAGCTATTCAATTTGAGCTGTGTCTTGATTAAGCTTATATATCTCCTTGTGACCTTGACATGGAAATTCCCCCTTTAAATAATGTTTATAAGTCTCCAGGGTCAAATCCAGGTTTCTGTGATGCAAAACATGACTAATGAAATTACTGTGTCCTGAGCTGACAACATCTTTCTGGGCTGTAAAAGGCTGAGCCTAGAGCAGTGCTGGGATGTCTCAGCTCTGCTGGGAACCTACCTGCAGCCTTTGGGAAGGGGTTTAAATTCAGAAACAAACGTTTTTAAGTGTGGGTTGAAGCATTGCGAAGCTTCAGTCCCACAGGGACAACCATGGTTCTGTCCCATTACTCCTCACTAACACCCACCACAGCAGCTGGCTTGGCTCTAGTTAGCTATTTTTCCTCCAGACAAGGACTGTGACCTTTGATAGTGACAGAAGGAAACTCTCCCACTAATACTGGTGCTTTAGAAACGAGGGAAAAGGAACCCAAACCCTGAGTCTGTTACCACAGAAACAAAATCCTTAATCCACCAGGGCTGGATGGTGCAGCAGGAATGCTGACTGGAGTTTCCAGCAGAAAGGCAGGTGAAGGGGTTAAAGACAAAGCTGGTACTTGTTCCTCCATGGCATTATCTGTATGATTGCTTTTCATATCTTGTTTATTGTGGTTAGCGGAGCAGCTATAATATAGAGTGCTAGATGCAATAAATCTTGTCATTGCAAACAGCACACTTTTCATCAGAGCTCAAGGAATTGCAAGGTAAGCATTCAAAGGCAATCTATAGATTTAATTATATAGAAAGCCTAACCCGTGTGTAGATCTTAATGCAGTCTTCACAGTTATAATTTATTTTATGTTCAGTTTTATTTGTATTACGTGTATTATCCTGTTTTAGTTGTTATGAGGACATGGGGAATGGCATTGCCAACACAGAGTCTTCTGTGGTTTTGTATCAGCACTGAACAGCCAAGGATGCTGGTAATTTAAGGGATGAGAGTTTTTCAGCCTTTCTGACAGCTGTGTCTATAAATTTACACTCCTGAGTTTTAAAATCTTCTCAGATGCTAATTGTAGCATCAAGAAATCCCATGGGGTGTAGGAAATCATCTCTGATTTTATTTACTGAAAGAGGCCTGTGACCACAAAGCAAAACACTGTGTATCAAAGTGACAGGTCCCAATTGCTCTAATCTCCATCCACACTCTTCTCTTGGCACTGGGCTGGTCACAGCCTGTCCCCACCCAAGGGACTCTCTGCATGTCCCCTGCCTGGGACAGGAGTGAGGAGGTCACTACCCTGCCAGCTAAAAACACCCACCTGAGTCTTGGAAGTTTGGAATTATAGCAGTTTCAGCAACTTTCATTTTTGTTCTGACTTGTAGCACCTCCAGCTTGGTAGTGCTGATGTGTGGGCCTGGGTAGGCTGCTTGGCCTGTGCTGTGGCATCCCAGTGTGGGACTTTCCTCCCCCAACACAAACTGTGAAGGCTGCAGGAGTGTGAGAGGTGATGTGGGATGGTTCTGCTGAGACTGGTGCTCTTGGGAGATGCCAATTCAGTGAATTCAAGCTTCTGGGGGTTGAGCTGCTCTGCTCTGGGCAAGGTGTGGCTCAGTGATGGTTTCCCCAGCTGGGGCCTGAGGGGGGCTGCTCTCCCTAGGAGGCTGAAATAGGATTGTTAGAAATGGAGAGATGGATTTGTCATTGCCCATCAGCCACAAGACCAAGCTGGGTGAGAGCAATCAGCTCTGTGGCAAACACCAGGACATGATCCCTGGCTGACAGAACCTGCTCTGGCCTTCCCAGCTCAGGAGCAGGGCTGGGAGCTCCTGGGTGGGAGGCAGATGGGATGTGTTACTGAAATGTTCCACCTGGACACACAAAAATGGTGCTTTTGGAGCACTCCTACGGACCATGAGTCAGGAGAAGGTTGCCCAACATCCCCTCAGGGTGCATGTTGCTCAGACAGGTTTGTCCAGGAAGGAGCACCAAAAAATTCTTGCTGGAAAGAGGCAGAGCAGGCAGTGCATGTGCTGCAAATTCTCTACAAACTTTTGCCATCAATAGCCCTGAGCAGGACTGAAAGGTGTTTGTGCTCATTTCACTGACTCACTGGTCACCCTGGACTTATGGGGGGGGAAATGGGGTTCACAGCTCTGCAGATGGAAACTGTAAAATTGCTGCCAGTTTATCTCTATCTTGGGCTGTAAAGTGTGACTCAGGAGCTACTTCACAAGGGATTTTGCTATTGGTGGCACAAGGAGACTCAGGAATGGTTCCAGACAGGAGTGGAGGGGTCCCCACAGCACTGAAACCAAAATAGGACTAAGTTTTGGTTCTAGTCTTGTTTTTCACTCATGGCAGTGCCCCAAGTCCACTGGATCTGCAAAGTGCTGAGTTTTTCCAGTGCTTTCATTCATCATTCTTTGTTGGACAGAAGGATTTCCTATTTCAGAGTGAGGGCTGGGAGAGAAGTAATTGGTAACTGTAAGGGACTCTGTTAAATGGTAAGAGCAGTGTAAATATGACATAAAATCTAAAAAGCACATTTTCTTCCATCTCACTTTGCTGAAGTAAACCACATCTGACTAGAAAATGTAGTCTAAAATCAATAACAGCTAAGCCTCAACAATAAAATGCATGTACTTAATTAGCACAAAAGCACAAACTTATTTCCAGTCATAAGCAAGATGCTGAGGTTTCACTCCTGCCTCATTGTCAGCAGTGTCACTCTCCTTGTGCCCCCCTTGCCAAATCCCCTGAGGTCTGGGAAGAGCAGCATTTTGGATTTAACACAATTAAGATGCTGTATGGGGTGAATTAAAAATATAATAATTGTCTAGCAACTGTGCCAGTGGTAAAACTTGGAATAACTATTTTCAGCTGTGTGCTGGAGTGATGGGATAGGCAGAGCATGGCTCAGTCCCCTCCATGGCAGGAGCAGGGGCAGGTCACTGCCTGATCCCAGTGTGAGCAAGGGACCACCTCGGTGGGAACTTCTGCAGCCCAGCTCTCTGTTTCCCTTCAGCCTCAGGGATTAGGTTTTCAGCCATATTAGTGTACATTTGAGCAGCAGCACAATCCCAGAAAGAAGCTCTTTTGTTCATACGGCACAGCATGAGCAGAGATGTATAATTTGTTTGTGTGGACTGGGGAAATCCTGTCCCGTGTTGTTTTTAATGAGATGTTCTTAAAGCTGGGCTTTGTGCTGATGACAAACCTGTGATCAGGGCTGGTGACAGCAGCTGTGCACACAAGGATTTGTGCTTATTAATTCAAAACAGGCATGTGATCGTGAAGAAAAGTCCTTTCCCAAAACTCTCCGAGGGCCTGTCCATACACACCTCATAAACCTCTGCAACTCCTTTTACATCTCCTGCTCTGGTTGGAAGAGCAAAGCATCTGCTGTGACCTCCCACCTGTCCGGGATTTTGGCAGAGCAGGAAAATCTCTCCCCTGCAGCTCTGATGCAGATCTGAGTGGTTTCTCCTATGCAGGATTGGTAGCACTTAGAGGCTGGGGGTTGAGCTATACCCTGTTGCTTGCACAAACCTACATTCTTCAAGTCCCCAGAGGAAATTCCATTCCTCATTCATCCAGACCATAGTTGGGGTGCTGCTGAGCTACCCTAACCTCACTGTTATCTGTCCAGGGGCTTCTCCAGGGCTTTAGCTCAGGATTAGACTCTGGGGACTGGCACTGTCCCTGCTCCCCCTCTGAGCAGGCGTTGGGTTGGTGACAAATGGGCACAATTGTGGCACGTGCCTTGCTTTCAGCATGCAGAGCTGGTTTGTAAATGGAGTGCTTTGCTAATGCAAGAGGAAATGGATGGATATTAATTGCTGGCTGGCAGTTTGTCATTTTTCCTGTTGGTTATTGATGAAATAGCAGCGGCCTGAGGGAAAACAGCAGAAGAGACACAAGCATTAGGAACAACCTGAAGTCATAGGAAAAACCCTTTATTGGCTGGAAGCAGAAGTAGGCTGCATTTTAAATTGAACTTTTTCCAGTAGATTTACCAATATCCAATTATTTCATCAATTCTTGGCCTCACTATGCTGCTGCCTCATACCACTGTGGAAAGAAAAACTTCTTCTGAAGATCAAAACATTCTTTCAATATTTCAAAATGAGCCATATTGACTATTCTTTCAATCACTTTTCATTCCTTTTATTATGAAAGCCACAAATTTTGGGGGAAGAAACACCCAAAATCTAAATTTAATTCAGCCCCAGATTGAGAGCAGAGCAATAAAACTTTAATTTAAATAGAGAAGAGCATTATGTTGGATTCCTGAAAGTTTTGCAACTTCTCTTTTTTATCTTTTTCTTTCAGCACATCTGCTTTCTTTTGAGAGATTGCAAACAAACAAAAATAATAATAATCATGCAATTATTTTCTCTGTTGTGGATGTATTCCTGTGTTGCAGTGGAAATGGTGGGTTTATAGATGTTGGACTTAGAACACCCTGGAGTGGACAGAGCTTAGATGAAAAATGCTGGTACTTTGGTGTGTGCTGGATCCAACCAAACATCATTATGATCATCTTGGGCCAGCTCTGGGGAGGGAAATCTTAATTGCCCAGGTTAGGTTTTCATTTATCAACTCCTCCAATTTAGCATAATAACCCAAAAAGGCAATGCTCCTTTGCCATCAGTGGCACTCTGTGCTGCTCCTGATTCAGAGGGGAGCAATGAGCAGGTACAAATATTCAATGAAATTTATTAATCTCCTATAAACAGCAGAAGAAACCAAATTATTTTGTCCTTTACATATAGAGTTACAGCTTCATTAAAGATGCAGAGCTACAACATCCTTTGGCTGTGGGAAAGTCCAGGAGAGAACAGAGTGCACTTGAATTGCTTTTGCTGTGAATGTATGGAAAACCTGGACCAAAAAGGGAATATTCATGCTTTGCTCTGTCTGTTTGCACATTGCATTGCTCAGTGATGCTGCCTAGCTCTCAGCATGCTTTTTCATTTATACATGCATTTCTAATAATCCTCATTCTGTGCTTCAGCCTCTTCTCCATTTTTCATTTTTCTCCCCAGTCCCCACATTCCTGGCAGTTGGAGTAGGTTGGGCTGTCCAAGAGCTGGTAGACAAAACACCATGTTCTCATCACCTTTAAACACAGGAAAGACAGAGGCTTGGAGAAAAGGCTTTGCTGTTCTGCATTAAGTATCATTCAAGTTTCACATCCCAAAAATGAGATTCTATCCTTCTCCCTGAGAGCAACGCTGGGAAAAACTCTAGACATAGAGCAAACAGTCATTGAAATGCATCACTTTTTTTTTCTTTTTTTCTTTTCACTGCTTCCCTACCCCCACCTCTGATGTGAACTGTTATTTGGCTGACACCGGGTGCCTGCCACCTACATCCTATGTGCCATTAACCTCCTTTGCATCCCCTGGGCACCTTATCCCCAGGAGGGATGGCTGCATCATGTGTCCCAGCTATAACTGTGTTCCTGGGTGGGGGAAATTCAGATTCCCCAAAACCCTGACTATGAGAGATGAATGGGTTGCATGGGGCTGGTTTTACACAACCTCAAACTGGAAGTATTCATTGTAGCCAGGATTTTGTGCAGGTACTGAGACATGGGGAGTTTGTAGGTAATGAGGAGATGCTAGAAAACGTGGGGTAATTTTTTTTTTTTAATTATATACTTGTGGGGAGAACTGTTTTTCAGACTCTTGGAAAGTGTACCTTGGCATGTGTGGTGTGATGCCATTAAAGAAAGTCAAGCTTAGCTGGGCTTCTGGCTTAGGGTGATGGCAGGGGCTTCTCAAACAGGGACAGACAAACACCAAACTGACCCTACAAATTATGTCCTCTCCTTTCAGGGTGTCCTGAGGCAATCCCAGCTCAGCTTTCATGCCCTAAAGCAGCTGGAGTTTAGGATCTGCCCTGATGTTTCTGCAAACACTCCAGAAAAGCTGTTCAGAGGGATCTCTCCCAGCCCTGGAGTGGGACCAGGTGTCTGGATGTCACTGTCACAGGTGAGAGGCAGAGCACAGCCTCAGGAAGGGACCCTGTGCACAGCCTCTGAGCAGCTCCTGCCTCCTGCATGTCCCTGACTTCAAAGGCAGGAGCTGAGAGGTTTCTCAGAGCCTCAGCTTTGTTGTTCGTCTTCTCCAATGCTCATAAATTATCAACAAACAACCTCAGCTATCAAGTCAGTGAGGAGGACTAGGTAATTATGTTTGTGGTTCAAAATGAGGGTTGTCAATTTTAATTAGGGAAATCTGAGGACACAGGGAATTTTTAATGTTACTACCTGAACTCTCGAGTGCTGCAAAGAAAATAATTGTAAATGAAAAATTAATCAGGGCTTGGTAGGGAGTGCAAGGAGTGCTCCTTTTCTTCTTAATTTATAATTTTGCTTTCTTTGAATCAAATTTGAGACTAGTGATACAACTGCCGTGAAGTTTGATTTTAATTACAATAAGAAAAAGGTATAGGCATGTGCCAAAGAGTGATTTCAAGGGGAATCAGGTTTTTAGAGCCCAACAATCACTAATATTTGAATATATTTCTCAGGTATGAGTTTCAGAACAAATCCACTACCTGAAGGGTGTTTCTCTCTGGGGTTCTGGTATCAGCAAGACAATTCTGAGCTGGTTCTTATTGCCCTGTCCCTTCCTGCAGGTTTCCCTTGCCCTGATGCTCTGCCCTGGCACAGGCAGGGTTTGGGCTTTGCAGCCTTCCTGGGCAGGGCTCAGCAGCGTGCTTGGAGGAATCTTAGGACTAAACATTGGTGGGTGTTGATCCCATCATCTCTGTTCCTCCTAAAATCTGGGGAGTTTCATCCTTTAATGCCACCAGCAGCCAGAGGGGCTGTGTCTGTGACTGCAGTATGCAAAGAGCAGGCAAATGTCAGCCAGTGGTGGGGAGTGTTTTAATCAGCAGGCCAGTATCTTCTCCTAATTTATTTTCCTTCATCTAGACAGGATTTTCTGTATTGCACGTGATGCTGTGAATATTTATGATGAGAATTTTTTTCTCTTACTGCTGCTGTGATTAACTAATTTGGTACTTCCCAAGGATGAGCACAGTGAAGGTTAAACTGATCAGGACCAATCCTTACCTGGCATTATCCTCTGAGCTTCAGCAGAATGGTTAGGTGTGATTTTGGCACTAAGACTTGTTTTTCTCAGCCAGAAGACTCTGCCTTTGCTTCAACTGTGCTTGGTACCAGCAGAGCTGTGTCCTAAATAGACAGCAGAAAGATGTTTTAGTGGGCTTAGATCAGCCCAAAGGGTCCAGGTGCCTGCCACATAGGTGGGTAAGGCCACAAATTAAAGGAGGAAAGGAGGGGAGCTTGTGTTCATGAACCCCTGGTGCTCAGACACCTCTGGGGCGATTGCACCTCACTTGGATGCTCACTCTGTGATCCTGAAAAGCTGGGAAGTGTCTGTGGTCTGGGAGAAGAACTCAGAGGATTATTTTTTTTGCCAGTCTGGATGACCCAAACATCACTGGTATATCATCCCAAATCATGCTCTGGAGGCAGCTGCCTTGCTGCCTTTCATTAATTTTGACTTCTCTTGCTGCAATTACTGATTTGCAACCAGGCTTGAGGAATATTTATATCAATGAAGGCTGCAGCCATGTGAATTTGTTCTCATGCCGCTGTACCCACAGTCAGCTCTTTAACTGTTACATACTCCAGCATTGGGAAGGAAAATATGCACAAGAGAAATACACTCCTGGGAGCCTCCACATTTGGGGTGGTTTCTGCAAATTGCAGCTGATGATGTTTCAGGCTTTGCTGTGATTTGGGGCTGGGAGGTCAAAGTCTGGCAACAAAAAATTTGGCCCAAAGATTCTGAGACTTGGGGACATGATTAAGACACTGGTACTCGGTTCCTATTTATTATCCTTGCTCAATACAACTCTTTATCTGAAGATCTGGCCTATTTATGGGTTTGTTATGTCAGGAAGAGACAAGCTGGGGGATGCTGTCCTGCAAATTGCTTGGTGCCCTCAATTATTTCTCTCCAGGAGCCTTCTTTGTTCAGCTGCTTCCCAGGCGAGTGCCTGGCATTGTCTGGAGGGCAAAAAGTGCCATCGTTCATCTGCACCACGGTGGAGAGCTTGTAAACTGTCTGCCTGCAAATGGGATAGAGGGTGGTAATTAAAATGTGCTCTCAGAACACAGAAAGAGGTTGCAGACAAGTATTTATCATTTCCCAGGCCTTCAACAGGATGGTACAACATCAGACCACATTTAAAACAACAGCTTAATTAAATGGTACTACAGTCTTAATCATGCCTGGCAAAATCATTGGCTTATTTCCTCTAAACTGTGCTTTTAGAGAAAGGGAAGGACAAGAACATGCACAGTCAAAAACTTGCTTGTCAAAAATGTCTAAAAATGCAGGCAGGGTATACAGCATTATGGCTGGGCTTTAGGAGAATGACCCTGGTTCTGCTGATGGCAGCTTCTCCAAGTCCCCCCTGCTCTCTGGGTCTCCTCCATTCCGTCCATGCAGGGACAAAGCTGGTCTGCAAAGAGCAGAGCTGCAGCAGGCAGCTGTCACTGCCCTCAGTCCCACCTGGGCATGGGTTGGTCTAAAACAGGCATTATGGGGAATAAATGGCAAATGAGTGAGGCTGAAGCTACAGTAAAACAGGGAGGAGGGGACATGGTGCTTCAGTCACAGGCTGGTGCCACCCTGTTCTCTCCCCACAGCCATGCCAGGTACAACTCACACTGTGTTAAACCAATGGGTAATCACTGCTCTCCTCAACCCTCCAGACACAGGTGACAGAGGGACAACACAGCTTTATCAACTGGATTTGAAAAATGCTAATGAGCTCAAATGGAGCCTGGCTTTTCTCTCTGTGTCCAGAAATGCTTCTGTTTCTCTGAGTGCTGTTCACTGGGCTGCTCTGCAAAACATCACCTTTGAGCAGAGAGCTCTGGTAAACAAGTGAAGGGTCTGATCCCAGCTGCTGCAGTCTGATGTGGTTTATTTTTGGAGTTTCACACAAGTATGGCAGTGGGCTCTAGAGCAGATGTGCAAGGAGAGTGTGCTGGACACAAGTGATGCTCAGATATGAGCACCCTAGCAAGATCCAGCTCTCTGTGCCTGGGTGCAGTTCTTTGAGGGGTTTTGGTGCTTGTTAAAAGCTAATCTCAAAGATGACTGTAAAGAACCGCAAGCACCTTCCTCCCTGTCTATTTGCATTTGTGGGATCTGACCTACTTCTTATTTGTAACACAAAAGCCTCCCTTGTTTTCTGACTTGCAGTGAGCTTCTGCAGGAGTACTCAGTGCCTGAGAGTCCCAGCAGCTCCAGCAGAGTCCCAGTGTCTTGCAGTGCAATGAGCTTCACCTCAGAAAAACCCCCAGGGGAAGGAAGGTGGTTTTATGGGAATCTGAGTTAAGTGCACATGTGCCAGGACATGTCCCCAGCCTGGCATCTCTGTCCTGCCTCTCCTTGCACCTGAGCTCAGAGCCAGCCCTCCCACGGTCAGGGCTGGCAGGGTGTGGGGGTTGCTGCCTTTCTGCTCCTAAAACACCAAAGTGCAAACCCCCAGCAATAAATCCTGCAGAATCATACTTTGTGTGGCCACAGCTTCTCCCTGTTTCTGCAAGGACAGGGATGGTTAAACCCCCTTGGGGTGGGGGAGCTCCTCAGCTCCCGTGCAGCATCACTTGGCAAGGCAACATTGCCAAGAGGAGGAGAAGGTGGAAGGGCAGGAGTAGCTCCCACGGCTGTGCCTCAGTGCAGGGCAGCAGCACACGCTGCTTCTCCTGATCTGCAGCACCAGCACCCCATGGCTGTGTGTCCATGTGTCTCCATGGGGAGATCAGCTTTTTTTTCTGAGCACACACATTTTGTCTTCCCTGCTGCCCATCCACCAGCACTCTCTGGCTGCCCTCTCCCTGGGGCAGAAGCAGCTGATATGAGCCAAGGAAGAGGCACACAGGATGCACTGTGGATTTTAGAACTAAGCCTGAACAGCAAGGAAACATTAATATATGCTCTCTCTCCTCGTAAATATTTCTTCAAAAGACACTGCTGCTATCTGGGATGCTCCTACACAACAGCAAGTCATAAATGATGGCTTTCTTCAAGGAGAGTAGACTGGAAGTTCAGTTAAATACATCAAATTAACTGTCAAAATAATCTTTCAGGAGTTGATGAGCCCAAAGATTAAATGACATGTTATTTCTTCTCTCTGCTTTTATTATCTTAGCAAAAGGGATTTGCAGTATATTTCAGAATCCATATTTTAAATGAATTGCAAATAGTTTCTAGTAGACTTGGCCTATATGAAAAGATTATTACCCAAAACAACCCCTCTGTCAGGGGGAATGTAGGTTAAAGAAAAACAGGAATGTAAATAAATGTAAAGTCTTTACAGTGAATTCTGCAGGGAGCATGTTTACTTTCTCTTGAATCCCCAAGCCTGGTTTCCTGTGCAATTAAAGGCTCTAGTTCTTCATTGCAAAACATACCAGCACTTTTTTTGTGTGTGTCATCAGTAAATATTTGGGCTGAAACTGTTTAAACATAAGCTTTCAATAATCTTTGTTTTGCTTTTTTCCCCTGTTTGCTGGCTGAGTCTTGGTTTGAATCGCTATAGACTGAAAATATATTATTTTATTGGAAGAGCTTAGGCATCTTGTTCATTTTGCTGTTTAGCTAGTACCAGGAAAGTCCTAATCCTCCTTTGACTGATGTTCAGCCTCATGTAGTCAAACAGGGATACAGGATGTGCAGCAAGGTTGTTATTCTGAACCACAGTCTTCAGGTGCCTGAGCCCACTGCTGACATCTCTCATCTACCACATATTAAATTGCATGGCCCTAACAAAACCTCCTGCCACAGGCTGGGAGCAAAAATGGTAACAAATAGATGCAAAAAGGTGATAAAAGCCAGCAATGGCGTGGGGTGTGAGGAGGCACAGGGCAAAGAGAGATTGGTAGCAGCCAGTCCTGATTTCCAAGATAACAGCGTGACTCTGACAATGTGTTCCCACATTGTTCCTGTGTGAACACTGACAGGGAAGAATGGCATGTGCCCAACCCATGGCTTCAGCCTTAAGTATGATGCTTTTCCACGTTTTTATCTGGAGCTCTGAATCTCATGTCCCCTTCTAGGATGTTTTATAGGCAACAGCTAGTAATTTCTTTAATTTATCGAAGGACCTGCAGGGTAAGTAAGCAGGGAGGGGAAAAGAAATCCAAAGATGTTGGAGGATTTCCCCATTTACTTTGCTCCTGGATGTTCATGTCCAAGTTGAAAAGTAACATTAATTACAGGCATCTAGAAAGGGCCATAATCATCTGTCATTCATGGTGACAGGATGACATCTCCTGTTTGGATGTTTCAGCATTACCATTCGCAAGCTCAAGAGCCCAGGCTGTGATGATAACAATTTCTGACAAGCTCGGCAGAGGAGTTGGACATTTTGGATGTGTGAGTGTGTGCAGGGGGGGTGGTGTGGCAGCACAGGTGTGTGTTAGGGCCTTCCACAGATGAAGAGCAAACAGGTATTTTCATTATGAGTACCTTTTAGTTTGGATAAAGGGGGAAATAAAAGAAGAAAGAAAGCACTGAAGATGGGTACCTTGTGTGCTCTCCATACAGCTTCTATTGCAGATTCACCACCATAGCCAGAGTCCCATTAAGCCAGATGCTGCACCACCCAATGACATGAAACTCTTCCAAGCAGCCAACACACAAAGTCTGATAAGTTGCTAAAATTTGGCAGCTTAGTTGTGCATCTTATTCTTGCTCAATTCCCACATTTATCTGGGAGCACATGTGAAAACAAAGGCTTTCCTTTCCATGGACCAGGGTCACAGGCTGCCCACTGGCTCAGTGACCTGGCTGAAAGGGACCTCTGTGGAACTTAACTTCATCCTTTGCTTCTGGAAATCTCATGGATTTTCTTGCTTGCAGTATGAGTTCCAGGAGAAATGCTTGTTTGTAAAAATAAACAAACACTAGTAGCTATTAAGAGTTAGTCTGTTTATTCTCTCCATC
Source organism: Acridotheres tristis (assembly GCA_037013685.1). Lineage (NCBI taxonomy): Eukaryota > Metazoa > Chordata > Aves > Passeriformes > Sturnidae > Acridotheres > Acridotheres tristis. Next base: position 7,744,808 of record CM072900.1, read on the forward strand.
TATAGTGTTATGATTGCAGCTGTCATCAAAATCTTACTTGCGAGTGCCTAAATTGAGTAAATCGGACTGGAGAGCAGCAGGGTCGGGAATGCCAGACTCAAATAATGGGTTCAGCATGCTGAGCCTCCCCAGTTCAGGACTGGTAGGCACCCATGTGCAGATGAACAGATGGCCAGTATCACATCTCTGCAGAGCAGGGTCTTGGAATGGCAGGTCTTTTTTTGTCTGGGTGGGTATTTTCCCTCCTGTCAGATATCAATCTCTTAGAGAGCTGACATCTCACATATCCTTCCTGGCTTTGGCTTCTCTGTGTGTCTGCATAAAGTGGGTCTGCTGGCTCCTGCTCACTTCAGAGGAGTGTAGGAACTGGGAGACCCTGCCTGCATTGCTACCTGCCCCACAAAATGTTCCTGTGTGCCCTTGTCGCCCGTGTGCTGCTGTGGCTCATCCCTGCAGTGCACTGCAGGTAATTCACAAGCCTGGGGTTGGTCACGTAGCTCAAGTGTGTGAGGGATGCAGCATCTTCATCACTCTTGATTAATAATGTGTCAAGAGAGACAAGAGTCACTTACCTGTGAAATTCACTAATGATGTGTTGTATTAATAACAGCACAAATGAAGAATAAAGAACAAAACAAACAAAAAGAAAATCCCCATCCAACCCCAAATCCAAGTTAAATAATGTAAGGAGTGTCTCCTGTGATCATCTCACTGTAGATTAGATCAATAACAACCTCTGAATAAAGCCGGAGAATGGCTCTGAGCCCAGAGCTCTGCAGCACTGGCAGTATTCTCAGCCTTTATCATGGTTTACTAGAGAAATGTTTTCCCTGTGTATCACAAGGTTCCCTGTCTGGGTAATACACAGCCATTGTTGAAATAAATATTTTGTTAATTTTTTTCTTGCTGGAGGAGAGATCAAGCAGTAGTTCTTCGCTGCCACCTGGAAAGAATATGCAAAGCCGGTTTTTCAAAATGTCAGACTTGCACCAGACACTGAATATAGAGAGAAAATTAAATCTGTGCTCATTCTCCCTTTTGGGTGGATGCTTGACATCACAAAGTTTGCTGTACAGAGTATTTTTTTATACTTATGGAATAAGGTTTTTTACCCTGAACTCTTGAGAAAGCTTGCAAGAATCTCTCCTGGATCTTGACATGGCATTTCTAACTAACATGATGGATGCCTTTGTTTGCTGTGTTTATTTTCCTCCCTCAACTGAACCAGTGCCATAGTGTTTATTGTGTAGTTCATTATTTATACTGCAGCATTCAGCTGCCCTCATCGGATCAGCTCCCTCTGTGCAAACACACAGTGGGAAAGTGCCTTCTCCAAAGAGCTTTAGCCATCGGTGCTAATTAGAAGACAAAGGTGCCTGCTGCTCTCCCGGACTTTGTTCTGCTCACAATAACAGGCAGTTTGTTTTCGCTGCTGTGCCGGGAGACAATGGGATTGTACCTCCCACGGGTCTTTGCCAAGAGTCACCGCCCCAAGGGTGCAGGTTCAGCCCTGGAGGATTTACCCATCCGTGAACAGAGGAGAGTTTGCAACACACTTCTCGCCTGTGGGATGCTGAAGTTCTGGCATGTCTTTTTTAACATAAAATAAATATCCTGGCCGTGGGAGGTTGTCATTCAGGTGCCTTGCTGTTAGGCAACCAGAAAAACCTGGCTTTTCCTGACGGGAATGTGGCAGAAAGTGAGGCCATGGTGGCACCCTCCAAACACTCTACTTTGTTTCAAGGACTCAAAAGGATTTGAGCTGCAACTTCTTCTTCCATCTTGCGTTATCTTCAACATTTCCAGTCTCTGTTTGGGAAGATATGAAGGAATGGTTTCCCACGTTTCTGACTATTACACAAGGGGAGTGCAACATACAATGAGAGTTAAAATGATTTATAATGTAGAATGCTCAAAAGGATACACAACACAGAGAATGAGAGAAGTGCTGGAACACAATCTTTTGGCAGTGCATGAAAGCCCAATAATGATCTTGGAAATGTATTGATTCAGGGATTAGCATGAAAGGCATCCAGCTAGGATGCTTTGTTCTGTTTTGGGTGGCATCACTGGAGACCTTGAGGAAGGTCAACAGATCACACTGCCTCTCAGTCATTCCAGCTGGAAGTTGGGCAAGAAGCAAAGACCTCATGGAGGACCAGATGCTGTATCCACACTCACTGTTCCAGGATAAATAAAGGAAGAAAATGCTTTTAATTTGTTTGAGCAGCTGTTGTTCTCCAGTGAATCTTCGTCTCCATCATTTTCAAATGCAAATTGGCTAACTGTACATATTTCAAATGACAAAGATAAAGAATAATTTAAATATATTATTCTGCTGCCATTGAAATGGCATCAACCACAGTTTAATACTGCAGTCAGAAGGGTTACGAGTGTAGTGACACAGAAAAGGCCAGTTGTGCTAGTCAGGCACGTCTCCTGACTGCATTACAAAAGGATTTTGAGAGAGGACAGAAAAGTAACACCATGAAATAAGACCTGGAGGATCTGAAATGGTTTTAGTTTTAAAGTACAGCTGCTGTGTTATTTGCTTCCCCATCTTCCTCCCAGCTATTTCTGCAGTGGTGGCCATTAGATGTGGCCAGAAATGCAGACTTGGCAGCATAGATTGGGTGCAAAGAATCCTCTATATCTTAGAGGAAGATAAAACCATGTAAAGCAAGAAGCAGAGAGCTGATCCATTGCAGTGTAACTCTCCTGTGAGCCCTGCACAGCCTCAGGGTGGGATGAGTGATGCTGAGACCACACGAGATCCAGTCCCATGGGCAGCCCTGGACAGGACATCCCTGCCTGGCAGCAGCCCTGCCCTCCCTGCTCCGAGCTCAGGCTCCTGCACCTCGAGCACATCCACCACTGCTCACCTGGGGACAGCCCCCTGGGGACACCTCTGCAAATGGAGCAGCTCAGTCACTGACTTTTAGGCAGCTTTCACAATACACAAAGTCTGACTGCAAACTGTACAGCTCCTTAATTAATGACTTGCTGGCTTCCTTCCCAACTCACGGCTTCTCCATTTAGACTATTCCAGTCACATACACTCTCAAAGCAGCTTTGGCTTTTACAAAGGCAATCCAACAGATGAATAAATAACAATAAGCTCCAGATGAATACATTCAGGAAACTTTTGAGAGGAACTAATTTATTTTACTTTATTATTTAGCAAGCCAATATATAAAATTATCTATCACAACAGCAGATAAGCTGATGCACTCATTTCCTTTTAGCTTTTGGTTGCTGCTATTGAAAGGTTTAAGCATATTTTTTGCAAGGAAGTTATGTAAGAAAGGTTTTTTAAAAAGACAAGATAGTTTCAGGGTTTCCTGACTACTGAAATAGCCCTGCATCATCAAGCTTTTGAAGTATCTAAGCTTCATCTTGAAAAGCTTACATCCTCGACTGGTTTTAAGGAAGACATCGCTGAAAACCCTTCCATAAAGATTACAGCTGACACCACCTATCCTCAGGCACAGTCAAACATCCCACCACATGGGTGAAGTGTTCCCAGGGGATGGCTGTGCCCCCCAGGAATGGAGCAGCAGCTTAGATCTCCCTGCCCCCAGCCCTGGGAGCAGAGCCCATTGCACTGACTTGTCTCCTCTAACATGAAAAGGGAGCAGCACACACAGCAAGAGTGAAACCCCAAATTAAATACTACAAAAGCAAAATATTCTTTGCACATACAGTCCTTCACGAGGGAAGATAATAGAGTGTGCATTATCTCTGCTGGCTGTGCTATCCTTGAAGGGCACTGCTGTTCCAGTCAGTTTATGGGTTTCTCCCTCCTGCCAGAGGCTGCAGCACCGTGCTCAGGTTTGTGTGACAGAAAAACTCATCACAGGCATGTGGGTAATCCTAGAAAACAGGGGGACTAAAATGTATCTCCAGTAGTTTGGCTGTCCATGCACCACACTGACTCTGCTCTGACAACACAGTATGGACAGACTCCCTGGAGTCAGAGGAAACCAGACAGGGCAGCAGAAAGAGCAGCCAGATATATTCCCCTGGCTGTAAATAGCCACTACTACATAAAACATTTTGGTGGATACAGTGAGTTTGTATTCCTGAAAAATACCATTATAATGGTAAGGGTGAAAACTGGAAGAACAGGGAAATCATTGGTTTTGGATCCCCAAGATGTCCAGTAAAGGAAAGCAAATCTTCAGTAATTCCAAATGTGGTGGAGGTTTTTTCATCTTTAGACTTTTTCTATTGTATTCTGATCTCTCTGCTAGACAAAAGAAACAGCTTGAAATACTTAGGCCCTGTTCCTGAAAATAAGAATCAGTAAAAGGCCTCAATACCTGAAAAAATGTGAGTCTTTGCACGAGCCATAACTATACACCGTCATATTCTCTGAAAATCTTATTTTGTAGAAACAAAAAAACCTGAGCATGGGTAACTCTGAAAATTTTATGGTGGGTCCAGACAGTAAAGAATTATTAATGGAAATCTGTCTATGGCATACCAGGAGATACTGAAAGTTGAGTGTGTCACACGCTTGAGCTGCTTTATTTGTACAGTCATTTATTCAGCAGTCATCCTGGTAGTTTTTCTACCCTTCAACTTTGTGAAAATGTAGAACATGACACAGTTTCTTTACAAATCTTTGTGTGGTTATATAGAAATTAAACTCATCATTACTTAAAAAGGTCACAATATGCAAGGAATTTGTTGGTATGTTTAAGAGTTGGAATGACATTCTGTTCAATTTTAGAATATTTATCAATTTGTTCATCAAAAGATGTGTCTAAAAAGTCAGTAACCTGAAGCTGAGGGTTTGGTAAGAAAAGGTAAATATACAGTTCTTGGAAAGAAAATAAATTGAGAAGAAATCAAGAGCTTAGTAAAAGAAATCCATAATGGTGTATTTTCTTCTAATGTATCTAAGAAGCACTTAAATGGCTAAAACTGACCAATGTGTAAAAAAGAAAGTATTCAGATATAGACAAGTCAATTTTAAGACAGAGTAGGTTATGTGACTTTGAATACTAACAATGTCCCCAGGGTTCAAGGGGATAAAAAGCAGAGAGAAGCATATTCAAAGTAAACAGAATATTGAGTGTACTAGAAAGAGTTACCACCAGTTACTTTCTGGGGTTAATGGTAATGCAGAGCAATGTGCTATGTGTGTGGGAGAACCTGTGGAAGAGAGGAATGCCTGGCAGGGAAGGGCAGTGGGGAAAAAATTCTCCTCCTCTGTTGCCATCAAATGCTTGTCCATCTCTCTCCATCCTTCCTAGTTCCCAAAGGCACAAATGCCAAGCTGTGCCTGGCTGTCAAACTGCCTGAGTAACCAAGCAACTCCAAATATAAATATATTATATATTAAATGTCTTCCTTTCCCTCCCATATATAAATATAGGCAACAGTACCCTGGCTCGGATTCTTAAACTGGTTTCCCATTTCTATGATTCCCTCCCTGAATACAAGCGGGATTTTTTTTGGTCAGTGATCAAAAAATATTTTGCTCCTTTCTGTGAACAACTTTCTGTGTATTTTACTTCTGGCCTTTAACACCGTGAGCACCCCACAAGCCCTTCTTGCCACCCCAGCAAAGCCAGGCTGTTACTGAGGTGGTGTCTCCTGTTCTGCAGCACAGCATATGCACTTGCAGTGATAATTCCCAAGACAATTTTGCTGTGCTTTGAGGAATTAGTTAAACCTCCAGCTCTACCTAGAGCTGAGGAGTTTGTGGGGGTGGGGATGCTGCATGAAAAGTAGGCAGCATGAGACAAATATAGAAGCTGTCAAGGGAAGCTTATTTCAAGCCTGTCCCCCCAAACCCACCAGTCTATTATTCCAACCATAAATTTGTCCTTCAGTGTTTGTTTTTCTTGTCTTAAAGTCTGAAAGGCCTATTTCTAACATTGTGAAGCCTCAGCTGTCATATCTGCTTTCCTCTTATTGCAAGCTATGCACCGAAGCACCGTGCCCTTTCATATCAAATACATCATTAAAATAGAGCCTTTTTCCCATCAGAAGGAAGCCTGGGTACAGCTATTCAAGCATTTTCTCTTGCAGCCGAGCCAATCTAAGACATTCCCACCTTCCTGACCTGTTTCTGCCCACATGTACAGTTTCCATCCCCTCACGTGTACCTCGGGGGGGTCCCCATGAATATGATCCTTGTGAATTAAACCCAGTGCTCTGAAAACACGTCTCAGCACATCAGAGGGGGGCATTGACCCCTGCCATGGAGACAGGGAGAGTGTCCTTGTAACCACATCTTCAGACACAGCTAAAGGCTGTTTCTGCTGCTTACAGACACTTCCCAAAGCAAAGCCTGCAAGCAGCGAAAAACCTGACCTGAAACCTTTATACAATTCTCCAGCAGCCAACTAGAGACCGGAACCATTTATTTATCTTTAATGGCACTCTCTTTAGGCATTTCCCCAAACAAAATTAACACCCTTAAATCCTCAAATCAATTCATCTTCCACATTTTGCTATGACTGAGCAGCATGCTGTTACTTATTTAATCCTCTTTGGAAACAGTGGAGTTGCTGTGAAAAGAGCCATATTTAATTTCAGGCGTTTAAAATTCATTATAACCTTGTACTCGTAGATATATATGGAGATTTATATCTAACATAATCCCGGGTGAGTCTCCAAAGCTGCAGTGCAGTCTCGTATCCCCTTTGCAAACACAAACCTCCCAAAAGACTACAGCCCCCAGCATGCACCAAATCCAATGGCATTTCTGGAAGCAGGGTGACAGCTTGCATGAAGAAGCAATTAACCTGCCTTGGCAAAACAGGGGGGAGTGGGAAGAATCATGGCCACAGCTGCTACGTATTCCTGAAAATTCGGTGCAGCTGCCAGCTTGCAAGACAACCCTGCACTTTCAACTACTGAAAATTTGCAAGCTGTTGGATGTGCTGGTTGTCGGGAGAAAAAGGGATGCTAGAAATGACTGGTGGAGGGCTCGGTAAATGCTGTGACATCCCAGGAAGCTGCTTAAATGCAAAAAAAGCACCTCTGTGAGCAAATGCTAGTGGGGTGTGCTTGCTTTGGAGAAAATGCTTCAAGTTAAAGTTGCAAAGGAGCAGAACAAAAGCTGAAATGTGTCATAATGGGTGTTCGCATCAAGCGCGCACTAATGAGCCGTTCCACCTAATGAATGAAGCCGTGTTGGATGTTTTGGGGACAATGCCAACAAGCTGCAGCTCTGTGACACACGTGCTGACCCCCCCAAAGGGGATTTGTGCTGCTGCCAAGCCCGGGGCCAGCCTTGCCAGCGCAGGGCACAGCGGCTGCTCCGGGAGGGAGCAGCACCTCACCCATCAGCCGCACGCTGCTGTGGAGCTGGGTGCTATTGAGGCGGGTGTGAAAGTTCAGCTCTTTGCAAACCTGAGAGTTTGGGAAGAGAAACAGCCTTGCCAGTGCTCATCCCCTCAACAGAGAAAGTGCTGGGTTAATTAGATTTGCATCACCAGTTGCACCTACTAAATCAAGCCTCTTTAAGCCATTCCTGTTCTTTTCCCTGGGGTGAAGATGCTGGAAGAGAGGCACCTTAACTGGAGACAATAAGTTCTCTTTATTTTCACTTTTTTGCAAAATCTTAAAAATAGAAGTAGCCATTTGTTGTTTTTTTTCCTCTAGTCCTGTCAGAGCTGAGGATTTATGTGTGTACTTGTACAAGATGTACGTGTACATCTATAAAAATCTTCACCTCCTCTTCTTCTCCCCCACACATACGGACTCACTGCAGCACTTGAAATTCTTCAGTTGCTTGCTGAAAAAATACTCTGAAGAGTGATCAAAGGTTAATGAAAAGTTCAGCCAAGGAGCAGACCCCAGCAGAGACAGCAGTTCTTTAAAGCTTTCAAACAGCTGACAAGAAACCATCAATAAGTATTTGTGGTCAGGGATAAAGAGAAACATCTTTTTGAACATATCCAAGCATGAAACCTCCATGGTAGTTACCTTATAATATTACCCTTACATGTCAACTATGTCATTTTTATGAAGAAGACTGATTTATGTAAGACAGCAGCAACTTTTACAGCCCTCAGGGGCTGTGATTTCAATAGCTAAGACCCAAGTAATAGTAGAACTGTAGTCTACTACTCCCATACCAAATGGCAGTGGGAGGAAGATGATTGTTGTGTTTTCAATCCTGTTATCAGACTTTAAAAAGTATTGCCTGCAAGTGCAGCCAATTTGCTTTCAGGGCTCATGAAAATGGACTTTGGAGAACAGTGCTTTTTAAATTATTATTATTTTTAATTTTTTTCCTGTATTTCTCATGTTTTAAAATAGAACTGTCTTGAAAGTAAGTTTTTGCTTAGATGCCTGGGAAATTTTTAAGGACATTTATTTATGTTTTGCAAATGTTCATGTTATAAAATGAGTGTACTTGTGTTATTCATGTTCATTGAGCACTGGGAGCTCCACTCACGTGCACTGGGGTACCTCAGTATTCTCAACAAGAAGTCACAAGGAAGAATCATCACCTTATGTGGGCTCTGGTTTGTGTTGTAGCACCATGGTCAGAGGGTGGGAGCTCATGATGGGGGGAAGATCTTGGAGAACGTGTTCAGGAGGAAAAGATTGATTCACATTCTCTGGGGTTAATTGTATGGTGGATGTTGATGGACTGGACAGAGACCTTAATACCTGCAAGGTATTTGTAATGGGAGTTTATCATTATACCTATCCTGTTATTGATTGACATGGTAGTGACAAGACATCTGGATCCTACTAATTAATTTAGATATATTGAGTGTGTTTTAAACAGGTTTGATGCACTTGTGCACTTTTTCCTTGACTTTATTTTCCAGTCGCCATGGTGCTGTGTATGTAAACACACCATCTTTAAAAATATCAAATATGAAAGCAGATTTAAAGATTTTAGAGCTTAAGTGCTGGGATCAGAAAAACATGTGTGGTGTTTTGACATGAGCTGAAAATACATCCAAAGGCTCCTTTCCAGCTTGCTGACAAAATATATAAATTAGCCTGGCAAAGGTCTGGCTCCCACCAGAGCTCCCAGCTCCGTGCAGAGCCCTGATCCAGCAGAGCAGCCAAAGCCACTGGTACGTGTTGAATAATCATTTTTTCTAGCAAAGATTGTACCTGTGGTTGTCACAATAAGGACCACAGGGAAGGCAGCAGCTCACTGCCCCTAATTTCAGTGATAAATTAGGATTGCTCTGTGCCTGGCTGCTGCAGTGGTGGCTGAGAAACCCCCACAGTGACCTTGACTATTCCACCAGGGGAAGAGAGGGAACAAAGTCACCCCTCAGAGAGGAGCAAGGAAAGACAGCACTTCCTAAGGAGGAGCCCTGAGCATCACATCTCATATACACCAGCACTTCCCTCCTAAGGAATCATAGAATGTTTCTAATTTTAGGTCCAGCTTTACCAGCACTGAGAACTCTGGCCCCGATTACACCAAAGCACCACAAGAAGGAAGTTAACATTAGGAGTGTAATTCCTTTTAGAGCATTTCAGATCCTGTAGTTTACACAACTAATTCCTACAGATGCTCTGGAAAAGGCCACTTGGAGTGTTTCTCAGGCATGCTAGGACTGCTGGTGGAAAGTTCAAATTCAAAGCATAAATATTATTGCTGAGCTATTGTACCTAAAGTACAAAGGAGTCATGTGGTCTTTAAAAGTCATTTGAAAAATGAAATCTTTCCCTAGAGAGATCAGCTTGTTTCTCCCAGGAATTCTCTGCTCCCAGGCAGATGTGTAGTATTGATGGGACACTCATTCCCATTCACATCTTGTCTGTTCTGATAGAGGCTGAAGAAAAAATCTCCCAAGGGAATGTGTGTGGATGCTCTAGTTCTTGTATTTCATCACTGCACCTCACCTGTGCTGTCCTGCAGCTCGGGCTGGTGCACTGCTGGCAATAAAATACCAAAGATCAAGTTGGAAATCAGGTCAGCCACTGTGTCTCAGTTTCAGCTGTTCTAATTGCAGCATAGGACAGCCAGGCACAGACACCCCAGGAGGTTCACCTTTACTTTTGCCTTTGCAGTGAAGCCCTGAACCCCCCTCTCCACGCTGCTGGATCTAAAGAGGGGTTACATTTTGCTTCTGAGAGCACCCGAGTCACTCCATCTCCCTCCCAGCAGCTGGGGGTGGAGGGGGAGCATCTTTTAGCTGATGAGGAGCCCTGATTCACTGCCAGCACTGTCCCCATCCTGCCACACACCTGGCCCAGATGCTTTATAGCTTTAGTGGCCTTGCAGTTAAGGGGGTGTAGCTGCTCTAATGTGTGTCTGAGGGGGATTTCTCCCCTTTACCACTGCACTGTGCACTTTCTGAAGCTCTTACAGCATGTGTGGCTCTTCAGTCATGGGTAAGCAGCAGTTCTTGGGTTAATTTGGTGCTGAGAGCTTTCATTTAGCGTTTCACTTCTGTGAGTTTTGAAGTGGGTGAGATCAAGTGGGTAGTTTTCCTGCAGTCTGCTCCTAGGCTCATGTGAGTTCTCTGTGACCATCTGCCAGGGAAACATGTCTGTGTCCCAGGAAAGGTAAAATGGGATGAAGTTCTCCTGTTCTTCATGGACAGCTAAAAACCATGAGACTTGTGTTTGCTTTTTGTTATGATTGCCTATTATCTTCTTCAACAGTTACTGTTTGTGGGTTACTTGGGCATACAATAAAGCTTAGTGATATATGGTCAAATTAATTCATGTATTACTGGAATTTTCTTTGTCACGCTTCTACTGGCTTCTTGCCCACAGTCATTACATTTGAACTTTGATACAGTGCTTATAAAATAACGATCACTTGGGAAGTGGGTGAAGTTATGAAAGTACTTAGCAGCTCTTGGGGAGCAGGTACCCAGTGATTTTCCAGAAGTGCTCAACATGCACTGTACTGACAACTCTGAATATACAAAAAGTTTAGCACGTGAAGAAAGATGTTTGATCCTGAGGTAGGAAAGTACTTGACCTTTTGTGTCTGCTGCATCCTCCTGTCACTCTGGGCTCTGTCTCTCACTGCTTTGGGACACATGACACATTTATGAAGGACCTGTTTTACACCTAAGAAAGGGGGTTTTTGTGGCTTCTTTCCTAATATTCTGGACTTCTAAGCTATCCAGGTCTTCCTTTTATTTATAACTGTTATTTATAACAGTTTTCTCTTGGTGGACTTCATAGCAGTTTATGGTGGTTTGTCATGGTATAAGAACAGACAACTTATATAGGACCAGGACTTTGGGGAAGAAAAAAAATATTTTGAGAAGTAAAACTTCACCTGGTTTGCTGTGACACTAAGTTTCTTGGGGAGGTTAGGGTGGGGTGCATGGAATTGGCAGTTTAGTGTTTCTTGGTCTATAACTAGTGACCTGAATACTTGCTGTAATTCTCCTTGCCTTGTTGAGGACCTCTGGCTCACAGCACAGCTTCCCCAAGCCCCAGGACAAAGGGCTCAGTGTCTCACTGCACAGAAATTACTTTCTTCCCACTGTCTCATCTGCATATTTCAGGTGTGTGGCAGCCAGGCAGGGGATGCCTGGGCTCTGTGCCCTGTAACCCTGGGATACTTGCAAAGGTGGGGGACTGTCACTTAACTAACTTTAATGAAATTATATCAGAAAGTAAAAATTGAGGTCTTTGCCTAGAACCTCAAAGTTCCTCGTTTTGATGCTAGGAATGGTCCTCACATGAGATATTCAGGCAATTCCTCTACTTAGTACAGCAGAAATCTGTATTTGAACAACAAAGCAATATGTGATAAGCACTGAAATTATTGGCTGGAAACACACAAATAAATCCATCAGAATCAGGTACTTTGTGAGAATTCTGGACCTCAGTTAGACATGTGCATGTCAAAATTCCAGCTGGCTGGCAAGGACTATGGGAGCATCCAAAAAGTTGAAACAATAGCTTTATATCAGCCTCATCTTGAAACACTTGCTTTATATCAGCCTAATCTCTCTGGACAGTAAATATCTGGTATATTCTCTGCTCTCATAATCAGGTTCCTTTACCTTGGTGAAACTGAGAAGACAATCCAACCTTTGTTTCTGATGGTTACTTTTCATAAGATCATCTATCTTCAGCAAAACCAATTATATTCTTCCATGTTACATTTCCAGTCATTTCAGAGTTGTCTTTTGTACCGTGTAAATGGAGCAGAAAGCCTGTAGTAAGTGCCAATCCTGGTAAAGTGAGTCCTATTTCAGTATATTATGGTTGATTTGCAGTGTTTCTTGCTGTTATTGTACATTTCTGTACAGAGGAGGAGGTGGATGCTGTATTGCCAACTACTGAGCTATTACACAGGTTTAGCATTGCAGTTTCCACTGGTAGCAAATGTTGTAGTTAGAGATGCAAAATGGCTTCCATTATAAAATTCTGACTCAGTGTTCTCATTGTTAGCCTTGGGATGGAAGTTGTCTCCAAACAGAATGAAAGCAATAAGAAAATAAATTATTTGCCCTACCACAGTCCTTTTATTGTGAAATTTGCTTCCTCTCCCCAGTTATTGAAACCTTTACTTTTCCTAGACATGAGGAACTGCAACAAGTTACTCTGCAAGTAGCAGAACTAATATAGAACAGCTTCTCACCAGTGAATAGGAGTTACTGAGCTGCTCCCAGAGCCAGAATGGTCCTGTGAGGCCATCAATATTGTCATATTCCAGCTATGTTGTACCTCTGCTAATGAGCCCTGGCAGATTCAGGCCGGCTCCACATCTGGGCCAGCTCCACATCTGGGCCATGGTTGTCCTGGGGGCCCATAAGGCACCCAGGACAGCAGTGTTGATAGCACTGTATTGTAGCTACAGCAGCACAGAGAGGGTTAGGAACATGGAAGAGATGTGATTGAGCTGGGTAACATGAAAAGCAGATCTCTGGCACAGATGACCTTCCCTGGGTCCTGGGCTTCTTGATAAGATTGGAGCTTACTATGAATGGAACATTCCCATTCACTGCTCCCTTCATAAAGAAGAAAGGAACCAATTTTGTTGCTCAGGGCTGCCTGGTCCCACTGGCATTTGCCTTGCTGAGCTGGTTGTGGGTAGTGGAAGAAGCAGTTGGATGCTTCCACATTGCTTGGTTGATGTGCCAGTTTTCATTCTATTTCTAGGGCAGCTTCCTTCATATCAGGATCTTGCTCTCACTACAGCAATCGAGAGATCAATGTTGTCTTCCCAAAGTCAAGGACAGGGCAAAGGTAACTGGAGCAACAAGGAGATAACTCTTTAGCAGGGATTAGAGGGCAATGAGAGAATGAGTGTGTGGTCTGCTGCAGTAGCAGGGATCAGGGTCTGGGTCTGTTCCTATCCTCACTGACCTACCCTGACTGAGAAACTCAGGCTGCTTCAGTCCCTATTTGGAGGGACAGGAAAACACTCCCTCATCTTCACCAGTGTAACAAATATAATAGCCCTTATCTAAGGGATTTTCTTCAATACCCTGATGCTTCTTATCCTCTTTTCCCTCAGCTCTGGCTGCACAGGCAGGCTTAAAGGAGGGAGGGGATCATCCTTTCTCCCCTCTTCCCTCTTAGTGTCCTTACCAAAGAGAGGAAGCACTTCCACGAAGACAAGCAACTGCTGTACTGCTCTGAACGTGCTTGATCCAGAAGAGGCTTTGTTAGCTGACTCAGCTTCAGCAGCACTGAAATGAAATTAGCAGGTGTTAAGCCTGTTTTGAAATGCTGCATCACTATGACCCGATCAATAACAGCCTAACTCTTTTAAGCTGCCTCCTTGGCCTTCTATGATTAAAATTTTGCCAATACATCATGTTGTTCCCTTGGTTTTTCTTATGCCAAAATGAAATTCACTTTATTGCATTAGCCTTGGTGGCTGGAGGATGCTTGCTATTGAAGGCAGTCAGAAATCTCTCCTGTTCCTGCAGAGAGCAGAGTGTGTGCAGTTCCTTATGGTGCTCCATGGGTACCAGCCAGGGCTGCCTCACATCCAGGGATGTGCAGAGCTGTGCCTTACCCATGGCAGCTACTGACCACTGGTAAAAACTTATTTTATCTTGATTGTTTTGTTTAAGACTCCAGACTCAAAGCTTGTAGTACTGTCCTGCCTGTTAAAACTTGTCCTGTTTGGAAATCATGTGCTTGCCTCTCATGCCTTCTCACTGGCTATGGAGGTACAGAGAGACCCAAATGCTCTGCTGGTTACTGCTGTGGCAAATAGCAAATAAAACTGCATTTTTATTTTGTTTTTAATGCTTAGAGTGACAACTTCTCATGCATTCCTCATGTAGTCAGTGTGATGTAGACTTCTGTCCATTTCTTTGCTGCAGGTGCTGTTGGTAAAGCAGCTTCTGAGGAAACTACTGGGAGCAATGAATTGGGGCATCTTTCTCTGAAGACAAGAATGGTATCGCTCATCTTGTAACTTTCACCTTCCTGGGCTCCTATTTTCCTGCCTCAATTTGTTTATTTAGCCTGTATGTTTCCAGGGCAGGGCATGGCTCGTTTCTTCCAAGCTGCAATCAGCAGAGCCCTGATCCTCTGATAATGCAGCAATAAATCTCCTGGAGAGTTTCCTGATTTGACAATTGCATGCTGAGTCCTATCTTCAGACATTCAGGAACCCAACAGGCTCAGGTATCTTGGATGTAACCATCAAGACAAGAGTGAAAACCGGGTCAGCTTTTTGGGAACTAGTATTTTGGTACTCAGTCATCCAGCAATTATGGGAAACAAGATAACCAAATTTTCAGTATCTAATGCACTGATATCTGATGATATCAAAAGCCTGCTGCTTTTGATGACTAAGTGGAGGCTGACTCTCCAGGTGCTGTTCCTACTTGACTTCTGAGCTTGACTCCAGCATCTGATGTCAACAGAGACTACATTCATCCATCTGCAGGAGGCTTGTATGTCACCAAAACTGAGTTTTAATATGGTGACTGAACTTTATCGTGTTCATTATTGCTATCTAAGCTTGCAGCTTATCCTCACATGCCTCTTAAAAATGCTATGAATCCCCTGGAAGATTAAGTTATTGAAGTGCCATGTCCTTTCTCTTCTCCTTCCCAACACAGTTGGTCAATGCAGTGTTTGCACCCACAAACATGAGGAAGTTGCAGCTCTTAGCTCTGCCATATCCATTGTGAGGGCATGCTCTGTTAGACTAAAACTGATCTAATCCCATTAAAACCCCCAAGCTGTGCAAGTTCAGACAGCCTAGCTCTTTGCTCTGAGTTTGAGTCCATCCCTGAACACAGGAGAAAAAAAGGCAGCTATTCCTTGCTGACTTAAAGCACACACTATGATGAAACTAAAATTGCACTGCTACTAGAAGTGTTTGTGAAGAGAATTCTTTTTTTTTTTAGTAAAGAATTTCTTTGGCTTGCTGTGATTTCCTTAGTTTGTGTTATTTTCATGCAGATACAATGATTTGTTGTATAAGCAGCATTTGCACATGTCCTGTATTTTGATACAAATTGTCTAGCACCAGAGTTATCCTAAATGGTCATCACAGTAAACAAAGCCCAGTGAGTGTGTGCTGGGTGAAAGGAGCAGATTTGCAGTAGAACAGCTGACAGGAGAAGAGACAGTGTGAGACTGCAGCCCTGAATCATGTCACTGACTTCAGGCAATGCAGATCAGCAGGAGACAGGACTGCAGCAGATGGTCTGAGTTTGATTAATCAAATGTCCTGAATTAAAGCCTGATTGTTTTTCTTTTTAAAAAAGTAGGTTAAAAAATAAAAGCAAGCTGACAATGTAAATGCATGCACTGTCTAATGCTGTTATTAACTTCAATTAACTGAAGGATGAAGGAATCGTTGTTTTCCTGTCAGATCTCAGCACATGGAACATCAGAGTGTTTAAAGAGATTTAAAACATTGTGGGGATCTAGCATAGGTACAGTAAATTCTGCATCCTCTGGAAAGGTTGAGTGTGATGGGCTGGGAACCTGAAGGACAGGCAGGACGGTGCTAAAACACACAGGGCCCCACAGTCTTGGGAGCTGCTCTGGGCCACAAAACCCTGTTCAACCCCAGACATTCTCCACCCTGTGCTTGAATTCAGTGTCGTTGAGAGGCTGAGCCTTCCAATGTGACTGCCAAAAACAGGAAACTAGACCTCGGTTCTCCATGGCTGAGATTGCATGTTTATTTTTTGCTTCTAAATAATGCACATTTCATTGTAACTAATCATCATAATCCAAGAAATAGGGAGAAATTGCAGAAGTGGTAAAAAGAATACTCAGCTCTGATTTTCTGTCTCTAAACAGCAAAAGCCACCCAACATTTTAGGAGTGCAGAATTGAATTAAAACTATAGATTGATCATAAGTCCTCTTGGCTCCAAGCCAAGAGTGGAGCTATTAATTTGACGCAAATTAATCTATGCAAATTTGCACACTGATTTAATGAAGAGACAGACATGCAATCATTTCATTACTTCTCAGATTTTCAATTAGATTGAATTCAGTAGCTGGCCACCATCATAGTCGCAGAGTTTTGCTAAAAGGTTATTTGATGAATATTTATGAATTTGTGACTGCTACAGCTGGGCTTAATAGCAAGTATCATACTTTCTGAGTATATGCAAACGATTCTTCAAATATCCTAATGCAGTGATTGATTCACCTTTTTTTTGTCTTGACTGCTCTATCTTTAATCCCAGTTATTACTCTGGTGTTCTGGTCAGAGACAAATGACTTGCTTAGGGGTAAGTGACTATTTTAAATTATTACAAACACTGTCTTGTTTCATGGCCATTTCAGTGTGAGACGTGATGTTCTGAACAGCTGGAAATGTGACAAATCTCACTCAGAGTGCAAACAGATAAAAACTGAGACAACCCATAATACTGCCCTGGGCAAAAAAGGTGTCACTTGTACAGATGTCTGAGATTAGAGGGATGGATTCCCTTCTCATGGAGTTCTATAATGATATTCAGATTGCAATCACACCGAAGGTTGTGTTCAGCTGGAAGTCTGAGGCTTCCCCACTCCAATGAAGCCAGTACCTGCTTAAGCATTGTCCCAGTTTGAACTGGTGCTTCTGAACCTTATCCAGCTTTTGCTGAAATCAAAGGAGCTAGGTAAAAAATCTGTGACTGGGAATAGGAGCAAGTCCAACATGTCCTATTCCTGCTTTTCATTGTTTCAAGTTCTCAGTTGTTGTAAGTATCCAGATTAAAAACTGAATGCACAATGCACTCATGTGGTGCAGGACCATTTTTGAGCTAGTGGGTGTTTGGGGAACAAACCAGGTGAGGAAGTTAAAGCTTTAATGTACGCATGCGTTACTCCCTCAAGAGTTCAGAAATGTTCTCTTCTGGACTCATTTAAGGCCACAGATGATCTCTAGCTTTAAATCTGAAGGTTCAGCCACTTAGTTCCTCCAAGCAGCTACTTTTATTTTTTATAGGCTTTGGATTTTTTTTCTTTCCGTCTTTCAACCTGCCTGTTCACAAGACATTAGCTTGGAGTTGGACCAGATCTCTTCTGGAGACAGCCAGAATCAGCAAAACCTATCCAAAATACTGGTTGCCTCGAGGTGGCTTTTACACTCCAAACTATAGACAGAATGTCAGAAACTTAGAGTAGAAAATATTTCATTTGGTGACAAGTGAAACAGGGACATGAAAAAAAAGTGATCACATCCTTATGAGCACTCTGAATCTCCATTTTTCTGTTTATTCATGTAGGCTCTTACAAAACCTCCAAAAACACTGTCAGGGCATCTTCCTATAACCACAGGTGTGCTGTTTAGCATCTGGCATGAGGGACTCATTGTCTCTTTGCATCTCTTCTCAGCTGAGCTACAAACGGGATTTGCTTTGGCTGTTCAGGAAGTCAGCCTGGAGAATACACAGCTGGTAGTTAGGATGGGAGATAGGGGGGTTGTGATGCTCTTTAGTTCCCAAAGAAAGTAATTCTGATGTCTGAGGTCAGCATCTTCCTGTTTATCACAAACATCAAACTTTGCCTTGGACTTTAGCCCTTTACTGGTGCAATGCAAGTGAAAGCACAAGTAAATGAGAGAGGAAAATGGCTGTAATTTGTGAGCTTTGCAAAATGAGGTCTTGAACTGCACAAGGCAACATGGAAATAAGCCCTATATTTTATCCATTCAGAACTGGAAAGAGCTGGCTAGCAAGAGTGAAACATACAGATGTCTTAGTAAACTGTGATGGAGGTGACAATGGTAACTTCATAACTAAGCCAAAACTGGTGTTACTTGCACCTTCTGCCAGACTCTGAGGTGTGCCAGTTAAACCAGTTCTGTTGCCCTTTGGTTGACACCCACATATATTATAATTACTCCCACATAACTATAAAACTGGCTCATTTTACCTGAGCAAGAGTATTTTCTGTATGAAGAGCCAGAAGAGGAGGATATCTCTAGAAAGACAAGAAATGGTGATAAGGAAGTGTTGACTGAAGGAGTCTGCACCTCCTTTAAATTTCACTCTCTGCTGAAGCCAGGGTGTTAAGTTTATTCCTACTGTAACATACACCATGTTATATCTTTCCACTGACCACTATGTGCTATCCAGGGTATGAATTAAATCCTCTTTGTGTTGGAGGAGTTTATCTGGGAAAATGGGAGAGCAGCAAACTTCAGAGGGTTAGGAGGTTACCAGGACAAGGGGGGCATGCTCCCATTCTGCTGAGAGGGAGTCCTCTTTCAAGATTGGTCACTATTCACTAGCAGCTCCTGAAATAAAGAATATTTATAAATTTTTGCAATCCCTTTACTCAACAAGGTCAAAAGGGTGCTGCTTTCACTGCAGCCTGTTTCTTGCACTACATAAACACCTGCAGGTTATGTCAGGCAGGACTCAGCTGCTCTGTGAGGAAATGCTGCAGGATTTCAACACAGGCCTGGACTGCCTGGGAAGAAAAGCTCATTGAGTACAGGCTTTGGGAAAGTTTGTAGCAAATGCCATTGGCAGGGTTTGTCTATGAGTTATGTAAATTGGAGTACATAGAAAGGAGGATTATCAAACTGGCAAAGCAGTGCCATCACCAGGCTGTGACCCAAGGCTGAACCATTGCAACGAGGCTGGGCTGAGGTGGGGCTGCAAAATTTGATTCTATTAAGGAGTTTCTGATGTCCACACCAATTGATTTGCATGATGTCTACGAGTGTCTAATCCTCTCCTGCTTATTTATATTTTTCTCTGCTCTGGAGAATATCCTCCCTGAGCTTTTTCTTTAATGTAACAAAAGGAGGTTTCATCACTGGCCAGATATGTGACCATACAACTTGGAGAGGTGTTGCTGCTTTTACAGCTCTATTTTTTGACAGCGTGTGATGTTTCCACACTTAACTAGAAAGCTTGTCAAATGCCTCATTGCCCTCCTGAAAATCGCCTTTCTTCTGAGCAGTGGTGACAAATGACCATCACAGGGCCCACAGAGCAAGAGGGGAACTGTAAAACTCGGTAGAAATTAATTTCCTGAAGCAACAGACTAAACCCCACATTTGCACAACCCCATACATCTCAGCCCCTGGCAGCATTTCTGCCTCCCTGTGGGAGCAGCTGAAGTGTGTCCCCTGTGCTGATCTTGGAGCTGGTTTTCTTGGCTTTAGCAGCTCACTGAAAGGACATGGCATGTCCATCTCAGCACATGAGGTGCCTCTTCCAAATCCTTCCTCCAGGACTGAGCAAACAAGAAACACCACAATCCCATTTTCCCTTTAAAAAGCAGGGATGAACAAGAAACAGAACCACCCAGTCTAAGGGACTGGGAAAGTTTTGTCCCCACTCTTGTTACTGGCCCAAGCTGGTGTTTCTAGCATGTCCTTGCCCTTGTCGTTTCCTTGGAAAGGGCCCTGAATTGGCAGGAGACATTCTGGGAGCTGAGGAGATTGATGTGAGGGAGGAACACAGGATATCTTTGTGTCCTCATGGATAAGTCACCCCTGGCCTTTACCTGAGGTAACTCCCCTAATGCCATTTGTGGTCAGGCTCATTATTATTACCACGGCTGCCTTTAAGAAGAAGGCACTGGTACACTCCTGAGTAAAGGAAAATTGGGGTAAGGAACATTAAAAAGGTGCTTTTCCTGCCCAGAGCACAGTGCTGAGGGGCAGTCTCTGGGGGACTATCCCATGGCTGTCCCCTCTGCCTGGGGGCCAGGAGGAGACCCCTGACCTGTGACAGCCCCTTGGGCAGGGTCTGATGCCCTGCCGTGCCCTTGTCCCCCACTGTGCTTTCAGCAGCCCCTGAGCAGGGCTGGCTGGGTTGTGCCAGCAGCTCTTCCCACGAGGCAAACATAACAAGCGAAATACCCAGTTTAAACAATTTTAAAAAGTACTTTTGTTTCCTGTGGTGTGCAGCCTGTTGTGCATGGAGGGACTTCTACTGCAGGGTCTAATCTTCTGCTGCTCCTGGCACTCATCGGGATTTTGGGGGTGTTTCTCTCATGCCTTGGCTGCAGGTACCACTCTGCCTGCTTTGTTGTGCTTCACTTGCACCCACATAACCCTCTCCAGACTGCCCCTGAGTGAGAAGATGGCTCAATTTATTGTCTGGTAATATTAGGTCTCTCAGCCATATTGCAAATAAACCTCAGAGAGAAATCAATATATCCCACCCTTAGCACATTGATTTACACCACCTTTCCGATGATGGCTCTTATAACAAATGCAAAAGGGCTTTTAAAGACTTATCTGAATGCAAATGCCTTCCATGTGCAAAACACAGCAGTGTGGGGTGGTGAGGAATGTGTGGTCCTGAAACAACTTGCACAGGGTCACACAGGCTCATGGAGGGTTGACTTCTGTGCATGTGAGTGCATGTTTGAGAGATGCAGCCCAGTTTGGGAACAAGCAGTAAAACAGTGGGATGCTGCCTCAGCATGTGGGCTATAATGGAACTAGGATGGTGACAATACATGATGACAATAAAAAATAAATATATAAATAAAGGCAGCGACAAGGTTTGAACCTTGCAGCACTTTGTGTCAAGAGAAGAGCAGAGCTGAACACAAAGAAGCAGCACATGCCATGCCGTGCTTTTGAGCTGCCTGTATTTTGGTGCCAGGCAGCTGAGTGCCTGAAATTTTTATGTATGAGAGCCTCAGTCAGATGGTTACAATGCCAAAATATTGGCCTTTTAGCTAACAGAGCTGCAGTGAAACTCCCTGCTCTGGGTCAGGCAAGGCAAGGGGAGAGGCTTCAGACATAGCTGGGATTGCTCAGGGGCTGCAGGGGTGGGTCCTGTCAGTATCAGAGCAATGTTCTCACACCCCAATGCTCTTCAATGACCTGAAAGCCACCCAGGATTGTGTTTCTGCCTCTTTTTTCCATTTGCTTATAGAAAGTGTAATTTGTGTTATTACCTGTTGTGTGAAATCCAGGCATTGCTTAGTCATAGCAAGCCTTTGTGTTAAGCTGCATTTTGGGGAAGTACAGCAGCATCAGTCCCTGATGTCCCCTTTCATATAGCAAAGCACCCACCATATTCACCAGCTGAAGTCACCACTCAGAAGAGTTGTAGGGGCTTCACAAGGTGCTGTTCTGTGCCCTGGCAGAGCAGCATCAGATTCTCTGTCTGCTTACACAGACAAACATTGGCAGCACAGCCTTGAGAAAATGCTGAATGCGGCTTTTTGCTGGCTAAAAAAGGACTTGGAGCTCTCTCCTGCTGCTGCGTTCCCGGGGTGTGAAGTGAAACAAGGCTTTGTACATAATTTGAAAGCAAACAGGATTATGTCAAAGATATCAGACTTTACTATTAATTATTTCTGCAGACTGGAATGACCTATGGGAGTCAGATATTTTAGCCAGCTCCTCTGAGCAGGCAGATAATACCATGAAGTGTTCTTATCTGATGGAAGTGGGCATCACCCCCTGAATGGTACACTGATACACCCAGCAAAGAAGCTGACAAAAATAAGAAGAAACAAATTCTATTAGATTTGGAGCTGAGCAGCACATGAATTAAAATATCTACTTTCAGTTGGCTACTTGGTATATTAAATACATAATTTTCCTGCTCCATTACTCCATTGCAAAACAATCACTAATGAGGATGGAATTAATAGTTTGAAAAAAAATGCTTTTAAACATTTTGCAGTTTGACTCAAAGTGGTTGCTTGTCTAAAAGGGTAGATCTGATAGTTCATTGAGCTGCAGGTATTGCTGACATGCACTATACAGTTGCTTTAAAGGTGTCAGCATTTCAGATCTGTTGGGCTGTACATCTGCATTGCTGCAGCCTGTGAGTTCCCATTAGGGCAGTTTCCAGTATTTTCCAAGCTTCATCTCCAGTAAAATTGCAGGTGCTTGAGGAAGAAGGCGCAGAGGAGAATAATTTCTTTTGTGTTTATACAGTATCTACTACCATAGGACTCTAATCCTAATTGAAGTCTTTGGGTATTGCCACAGTATAAACAATCTTCTAAATGAGAAATAAGTCTTCCAAATGCTGTTTAAGGGCCCTTTAGGGGGCTGTGTAGCATGTCTGAGTCCTACTGTACTAGTTCCCTGGACCAGGGATTTACTGTTGATAATTTCACAGGATGGGTGCTTGGCTCATTTAAGCTGGGTATCTGGCAGTGTTGTCTTTCTCTTGAAGTCCTCAAACTCAACCAGAGGGGCAAAACCTAAACACAAGCCTCACCATCCTTTAGCTCTAAGGCTGTATTGGTTTGTGGGACCTTGTTGGGTCCTCAGATGTCCTGCTGTGGTCTGAGCATCTCTTTGGGTCCAATAGGAGCAGAGGGTTAGGCTAGCTCAGGATCTCGTTCATAGGCAGACTCACCAATGCATTTTAATGCTGTTGCTTCAATACGTAGAATGTTTGTTTCTTGAAGGAAAAAAATCTCTTAGAAACCAGATTTGTAATAGTTCTTTGTAAGTTGGATAAAATTGGCACCGTTCACTTGAATGACCCTCTATGCAAAGATTATTTCACTCACTGAACATCATGATTGCTCATCAATTCACAGAAAAAGCACTGCTCAATCAAGGCACCTCTGCCTGCATGGCAGAGCAGTGCTGCAGCAGTGGTACTTTGCATGGTCAGTGAGCTGTGTTTATGGTGCACACTTGATGTTCCAGCCATAGTCCCATATCATACATAAAACAACATGGATTTTCCCAGCAAGGAGCTCTGCTGTGCACAGATCTTCTGTGCAGCTGCCTCTGTCCCCCAGCTCATCTCTCGGTCCCAGCAACAGCTCAGAAAGTGCAATACTTTAAATAGAATGGTTGTATGTGCATCAGCCCAGACTGATTGTATTCATAAGCTGCCACTGCTCTGGGCATGTACAAGGACAGGCATGGCATCAAAAAATGGAACAAAAAGCCACAGAGGCTTTTTCCAAACACTTTGGCTATAACATGGACTTTGGGAAATGCACTTCATAGGACAATGCACGACCTCTGCACTGAGACCCATTTGCATGATTTGTCTCTTCTGTATTCATGAACAGCCCTCTCATTATTACTATTTCTCACATTTATTTTATTTCTAATTACAGTGATTTATTATTGAGTTTTAATTAACTTCTCTTGTCTGGATCCTACCTATATATTTAATTGAGCCTTGCAATCTAGGCTTCACACTGGTGAAAGTTGTACATGGAAATAGTAGCCACTATTGACTTGTAGCCACTGGCTTTAAATTAATCTAAGATTAGATTCTGGAATGGAGCAGCTACTGAAGATGATCTCAGCTTTTGTGATACAGAGGAGGTGAATGACTTGTTCAAGGTCTTTTCTGAGCCCTGGTATCCCAACACCAAGTTCATGCTCAGTGTTCCTCAGACTCCCATCCCATGAGTCGAGCCACTGTGCCTGTGGATACAGCCTGTTGTCCCGGAAGGCTGGCTTTGTGGATGCTGTCTTTTACCTTCAAGGCACTCAGCAGCTCTAGTGACACCTCAGCTGTGACATTGGAGGGTGCTGGGACCCTGCAGCAGAGCCAGGAGGTCAGCAGACTGCTGGCAGTGCTGTGGTGTCAATTCCCTGCACATTCCAGTCTGAGAGTCCCCTTGCAGTGCAGCCCTGGCTGCAGGGACACGGTGCCATGAGCTAACTTTGATGTGACATCTGACTTTCAGTTTACTGTGACAGTCCCTCAATTTTCTAATAAATTTGGGTCAATGTTGGTCTTTTGTGGGATAATTAAGGTTGATCCATTCTGCAGGGCAAGCAGGAAGAAAATTCATTACTGCACAAGGAGGTCAAAGAGGTCCAAGGTGTAGAATATCTGTGATCCAAGCACTGCTGTTTAGTGCTGCATCCAACTGATCAGTGAACTATGTAAATGCTGAACAGGTCAGGCTCTGCATTTTACAAAGTGTCAGAACTTTTGAGGGTTGCTTTGAAAAGTTACCTTGCTGTGCTGCATGCTGCCGAGAGAATAGGAAAATGGGATCTTCAACAATTGTTCATTTTTAATTTATGGCAAGTTCTTATGATCTTTACACTGTGCTTGGCCCGCTGAGCATAGTGATTGCCCTGTAAACAAAACACAACACAAATACAACAACAAACATTCTCCAACCCTTCTCGCCTCTTCCCCCCTCATGCTGGGTGCTGTGCCAAGCAATGGCAGAGCAGAGATAGTTTCCAATGACTGCAAACGACCAAGCTGCTTTGTAATAAGATCTATTAGTTGGACTTTGGGGCAGGCAAATTCTGGAGCCAAAATCAAAGCCCATTGAGGCCACTGTTTCACATTCCTTTGGGTGTGGACTTATTTTTTAAGAACAGAAACCCGATCCCAAGCACAGTCTCCATCTTACCTCTACCTGGGCTCCAAGATTCTGGGCAGAAAGTTGCCATGACCACCACTGTCCTGCACAGCAGAAAACAGGAGCATCTCACAGCAGAGCTGGGTCCTTTTATGGCACTTCTAAGCTGGAATTCCAACACTGAGAGGAGGAGATTTGCTGTAAATACAGGGCTTTGTTTGCAGAGCTTTGACTTGCAGGACTGTGCTCAAGTCCCATAGCCTGAGCACTCTGCTAGAACAAATTGCTCTGAGAGATCTCAGTGTTTTTCATTTTAGTATGATTGGAGGAATGCCAAGTTCTTTTAATTCACTTGCAGCAAAGAAACTTACCTGACCTCAGGGCTTTACAAAGTGCAATGAGTTAGAATCATCCAGGAATGAGAACTTTCTATGAAGCAAGCTGCATATTCATTTTTACAAGTGGTGCAGGAACAGAATTCCTACTTGTTTCATTAATCACTTTCGTGACAGGCCCTTCACCACTCCTTCCTATCAATGCTAAAGCTGGGAAACATTGTTTTTCACAATGAGAGAGGCAAGAAGTGGATCCCTAATTATGAATACTATTACAGAACAGAAGCAAATCACTCAAGGCTGTTTTAAGTATCATGCAATGGAAATCATCACTCAGGCTCAGACAACTCGCATCTGTTACTGATATTAGAATTGTTAATGTGAGTATATCATGGTTTTCCTTTGTGAAAAGACTGTGCAAATAAAACAAAAAAAAATAATTTCAGAGGATACTTGAAGTTCTGGTTCCTCCAGGCAGAATTCCTCTGGTGGGCCCTGGGCTGTTCACTGTTTGAAAGAGTAGAGTGGAGGACTTGCATCCCAGTCTGGGACAGGTATGCTGTGAGTGATGGTCTTGTTATGAAGAACAAGGAATTTCTAATCCTGAGAGAAGGAGGCTGAGGCTCTCACAGGAGAAACAGCTTAGCTTTTAGTGCTTTGTGAAGTGAGAGCTGAAGAGAGAATGTGATTCTTGATTATAAATTCAAGAGGAATAGATAGCAGGAAGGAGAAGAACTCTTTTGTTGTCCTATGTATCTGTCAGTTGGCCCAGTGCTTTCCCATTGTATTAATGTATTACTGAAAGATGTTACTTCTTCTAGAAGAATTTGGTTTTCTTCTAGTCTTGGACTATAGCAGCTGTGGTACTTCTATGCTTGGCACTAGAGTGGGAGTGGAACACTTACAGTCAAGTTGAGATAAATTTAGTTTCAGTGTGAGGAGGATTCCAAATATACGACCTGCTGGGAGCTGGGAAAGACTCACAGAATTCAGGCAAAGCACCTGAAATAGCCATAAATTGGCTTTTGATTAGTATCTGAAGGATTGCATGACGTGGGAGCATGTGATAGCTGAATTGTGATGGCTCAAAATCCTCTGCAGTCCTAAGAGAATGTGAGCTGAAATAAAGAGAATGTGTAACATCAGTGAAGTGGGGAAAAATCTACATGAGGAACATCAGCAGACTTACTAGCCAATGGTTTCTATTTAATAATTGATAGTAATCCAATTCTTACTCTGTCTTGTACTATTTTACAGTGTTTTCCTGCGTGTATTGAATGTCTCATTTACTAAGGAACTATATGCCTTGGAGTTGTGTAAGAACAATGAATGTATTCATCAGCTCTCATATGAAGCAGCTGTAAGATCTCACTGAGGAGGGCTTCTGCAAAGACAAGCTGGGGGATGAAGGGAAATGTAATAGAATTATACATAAGATTGGCACATCTATCTAATGTGCTACATGGGCTGTGTCATAAGGTTGGTTGTTTTGTTCTCCCTCTGTTCTTAGAACTTAACAAAGCATTTCAGAAATTCAGCATCAATATCTAGGGTAAGACTTTAGCTCCCACTTAGACCCTGCACAAAGCAGCCAGGGTCTCAAATGGAGGGATGTGCTCAGCACTTTCTCCTTGGCTCTGCCGTGGAGAAACTCTGCTCATCACACTCAGCCAAGAGGAACAGGGCATGGATCAGTGCCCTGGTGTTCCAGGCTCCCAGTGCCTGCAGTGAGGGGCTGGCTACAGGCATTTTGGGGAGTTACAGTACAAAGGGTGTGAGTGTTTTGAATTCTGCAGTAGTTTCTTCAATACAATTGGTGTGGGATGGCACAGACCAGGACAACTTTGCATGAAAAATTTACCAGAGTGAATTGTCAAACTTTTGTCCAGGATAAACAACCAGGGAACATCAGATTGTTTCTGTAAGTTAACCTCTGCCAGTGAACTCACTGAAAGCACCAGGAAAAACTCTCATCCTTCCTCTGCACTGCATTGTATCCTTGCTTTGTATTGGTAAGATGGAGATTTCCTCATCTGGAGCCTTAATGGTTCATTGTGCTATGAAAGACCTCATGCACAGGTTTAACTGAAAGGAGGTTGCACTGACATGGAGGTTGGTCTCTTCTCCCATGTAACAAGTGATAGGACAAGAGGAAACAGCTTTAAGTTGTCCCAGAGAAGGTGTAGATTGGATATTAAGAAAAATTTCTTCACTGAAAGTGTGGTCAGGCATTGGAACAGGA
This sequence comes from Acridotheres tristis, assembly GCA_037013685.1. NCBI lineage: Eukaryota > Metazoa > Chordata > Aves > Passeriformes > Sturnidae > Acridotheres > Acridotheres tristis. The sequence continues at coordinate 7,772,017 of CM072900.1, forward strand.
TGTTGAGGGAAGTGGTGGAATCCATGTCTCTGGAAGTGTTCAAGAAATGTGTAGATGTAGAGACATGGCTTAGTGGTGTCCTTGGCAGTGCTAGGCTAATGAATGGACTCAATAATCTTAGAGGTCTTTTCCAACCTTAATGATTCTATGATATTATAAAATTGCCTATCTAGATTGTTTTTTGATGTTCCACTGGAAGGGGTAGCCCCTGATGGAGGGCTGATAAAATAGGATGGAAGATCTCACTGGGCCTCCCTAGAGGAATATGTGGGCTCAGAAGAACAAGATAAGACACTTTCCACATCCTGTAGCCTGAATTTGGGGTGCTCTTCCTGGCAGCTTGAGCAGGTTTGGATCAACCCTTGCGAATGGGAATGTATTCCCAGAAATTACACAGCAACACTCTCATGAGATGCTACTCTCCAGGACTAGTTAGGAGCCACTGCAAACAACTGATTGCACACAGGATGAGGCTTTACACTGTCCTCAGCTATCATCCCTCTCGTTCTGTAAATGCATCTGAAGGGCATGATTCCCATTTTGAGTACATTATAGAACCAGGTCAAACATGAGGAATTCGGTTTTTTACCTGCCTGCTAACCTGACAGACCACGTAGTTTGATCTTTGTGAAATTATCTGACTAGACATGGCACTCTTCAAAAGAAGAGGATTAGGAACTATTTAGACAAAGGAGAAGACAGGTGTATTAAAACACAGTGATAAAAGTTGCTTACTCTAGATTTACAGAGAAAATTAAATTAAAGAGGAAACTGTTACTTATTTGACACTGAATGTGGGAGTTATTGGGGAAAGTGTTATTTATTTGACTGTGAACGTGGGAATTATTACTAATTGCAAGAGTAATTTCTTGAAAATGATGCTGTAATGATTCTTTCTATTACAAGTGGTAATGCTGTCATTACTACATTACTCAAATCCATGGGGGAAGCTCTGTAGGGTGAGCAGTGACTGAACGTTCCACATTAAAATAACTACACTCAGACTTAAATTCAAAATATGTGATTTATATCTAATGTTCTCTAGATTTCTTAAGGTTCCTCTTCCACAAAGATGCTTCTCTTATCTGCACTGTGGACTGGCTAGTTTATTCTTTTTATACTAATTAGTTATTCAGGACATGTTTGATGACAATATTCAGAAGTGAAAGAGTTTTAGCATTCACACAATGGTGAAAATCAAGAAATGAACAGCTTATTTCTTATTTATAATGCTGTGTGGAGAAAAAATTGTCAGCCCTATCCAGAGCTTTCCTGGTTTTGCTGCCCCTTTGAGACAGGATTTAAGCATCTCAGTGAAAACATCCTGTGGCAGTGTGAGAAATATGACATAGGTAGGTGCAACAAATGCTACTCCAGGTCTCATCTTGATTCTGTAAGCCCTGGTGAAGTGGGCAGGGCATGTGAAGGATAAAGAAAGGCCCTTCTGATTAGAGTAAAAGAGTGTTAAGAAGTTGGGCTTCCACGCAGCCTCTCTCTGCTAAGTGTCTGTCTCACTGACCCAAGGGTACCCCCAGAGTTTCCTAAGGAAAGCAGGGCAAGCCTTTCCCCTGGGAAATACTCTTAATGCAGTTCTCCCAGAGGTGAGGAGCCTGCATGATCTGGAATTTTAACCAGTATCTTCTGTACTACTTAAAAGTCAATTCTTTGGCAGCCAGATGGAGGCACGTGGCTGTTGTGTACAGATACACCTTGGTGTGGCAGAGACCAGGGAACACCTCTGAAATGCAGGAAGAAAAGAAGGTGCTTTCCTCTCCTTGCTTTTTTACTGTGATGCTCCTGGTAGCAGCTGGGACCTGAGCCACTGCTGTGCCCTGCCCTTGGCTTGGCTCTCAGTGGAAGGTTGTGCTGACCTAAGTGTTAAATGCCATTGTAGGAACAGGTCTGAAGGACAGTTTTATTCTGGCTTCTCTGTGCCAAAAAAAAGGGGGAAGGAAGCACCAAAACCAATTTTTGGTTAAGTTAAGTGGATGGAAATTAGGTAGTCATAGAAAAACACAACCCACTTCAACTAGAAGGTGAAGGAGCTGTGGGAGATGGACTCTCCTGCTTTGGAAGCACTTGCTCTGCTTCTCCACAAGGTCCTGAGCAGGGGCTGCTGGCTGGGACTGCTGAGGGGTGGTGGCTGGCCCAGTGTGGGCCCTGAGGGCTTCTCCCTGATCTCACTGCTCTTCACTTCAGTGATGAACTTATTTCCTTACTGAGCTTGTCCCAGTTAACTATAGTTGGGGACTTGTGAGGATCGTCCTCTGGCAGAGAAATGTTAGTCTTTGCTCTTCAAACATATTCTCCTTTGTTAAAGTGTTCAAAATGTGTTTTCTTTTCAAGTGTAATTTTGAACACATTAATGATATTGGCAATTACTCAAAGGAAAACATGTAATCAATGAATGCTTGCTAGTCTGTGGGGTGATAAATTTTAGAAATACAGTCTGTGCTTGCCTGGAATTTATTGCTTGAGGCAAGGTGATGGCTGCAGCAGTGCCATTTCCAAAGACTGCGCTGCGCATTTATTTTCTCATTAGGATCTAGTTTCTATTGTATATTTTGAACAAAGGTAACCTTGGAGTAGAAACACATTCCTTTCTGTCAGGAAGAACTTGTGATGCTGTTTCAAAGGTGCATGCATGATTGAGCAGCAATACATCACAAGAAGCTCTGCAAAGAAGATAATTCTCCATGGGCTGTAGTTGAAGAAAATAAAAGAAAAATCCATTTTTTCAGATTACCATACTTTGGGGGGGGAGGGTTAATTTATGTGTGTTGTGACAAGCTCTCTCAGATGGTGAGTAGACTGTTTGTCAACTCATAACTATCATTCTCCAAAATAGCAAAGATTCATTGATTTACATTTTAGTAGGTTTTGATAAAAATCTATATTCCTTTTTTAAAGGAAGGAAGCTGTTGACAGTGAAAATTCTTTAAAAAGCAAAAATTCAGAGGGATTTTTGCAGTTCAGGAGAGGAATTTGAAACAGTGACTCTAAACTTGAACTGCAGCATCCACTTAGATAATCCCCTCGGTATATTGCTGTCACTTAATGCCCATGATGCAGACAGAGCTGGAAGTTCACAGGAGCTGCATTTCTGAGGATGGGGAGGAAGATGTGGTGGGGAAGTGAGGAAGGGCAGTCCTGTGGCAAAGCACTGAGTTGTGCCCTGGAGGAAGAGGAGGCTCATGGTGGAGGGAGAAGTGTTTGTGACCAAGAACATCAAATGTCTGTGGGAATCCTGGAAATGGCCTCTCAGGGTCTCCTGTTCTGCCAGCAACATCTCAGAAACATTAGACCCAGCCCAAGAAGGTAACTAGGAGTGGTCCTTTCTGTAGCTTGGACCAGAGCTGGGATAATAATCATTGCCCAGCACAGGAAAGACCCATTCACATCCCCCAGAAACCACAGGGCATAGTTAGAACAGGAAAAACGCTGGCAGCAGAGCCAGGTATCGACCAGGATGCTAATCCCAGTCCTCTCATTTTACAAAACACAAGCTGAGACCTTTAACAACTCTGCTTAACCTCAGTCTTGTCTGCTCCAGCAGAAATGTGCCCCCACATCTGAGGTGAGCACTGATGCAGGGGAGTGGCTTCTGCTAAAATCCCACCGTGGGCTGGGATTTGGGAAGTCCATCAGTGCAGGGGCAGCTGCCTCGAATGCTGCCAGGATTTTGACTTAATGTGCCCCTGGAGCAGCTCCCAGTGCCACCAGCACTCAGGGTACACCCTCAGGGATGAGCTGAGCTGTCCCAGGAAAGCAGAAGCACAGATAATGAGCTGTGGAAGGAAAGTGGTGTTCCTTCAGGCTGCTGTTGTGGGTGGGTTTTATCACAGCTGAGCTGGCTCTGTGTGGGGCTGAGCACAAACAAACTGCTCAGGCTCATCCCACCCCAAAGAGAGAGCAGTGCCTGGGAATTCCAGAGATACTAAAGGGCTGCACCAGCCACAGGAGCTGCATTTGGGCTTTCAGCTCTCAGTTCCAGAGAGCTGTGGTGTTGGCCCTTGCTCTTGTGTATTTGTGATGATGGGGATGGAACTGACACCCTGGAGTTTCTTGTTTTCAGGATTTTTCTGTGATGGCAAGTTTGAATCCTCAGCTTTCCTAGGACACCAGGGTCCCAGGAACTTTCTTCAAGGCAAAATGGAGCTGGTCAGTCCTGTGCCCGATTGATCCTAAAGGTGAAACCTCCATCAGAGGAGGGAGGGGTTTAAGGATAAACTTCTGGTGAGAGGCACTGTGTAATCACAACATGGGAACACAGCTCTTGGCTTGAGGAGCTTTAGCTCTGCAGTCAGCTACAGCTGCACTGGCTCAAAAGATCACATTAAATCTATGCCTGTTCCTATTCATAAAACTTGATGAGTTTTGAACATAACAAACTTTAATGTGTTTGAAAGCGCCTTAAGTTGGTAGTGATGATGAAACACAAAGAATCATCCAAATTTTTTCTGTTTACTTCTATAGTATAAACAGCTTTATTCAGTAGTTCCTGCATGGGGTATTCAAGATTTTCAACTGACAACAGAAATCCACATATGGCTCAGAAAAGTGTTGGCATCCTCTTGTGTGAAGTTTGTTAAAATTTTATGATAGACATCTTGTTATTTAAAAAATCCTTTTCCTTTCAAACAAATTTATTCTGTGGTTTAAAAACTGTGTTTGAAAAGCTAATTGGACATGGCCAAAGTTATAATTAGATTTATACTCATGCAGAGTAGTCTCCTAGGACTATTTTGTAACTCTATATCTGAAATTGAAGTTTGCCAGGGTGTCAAAATTATTTTTAAAAAATTGTCATCTGCTGTAAGTGACAACTGCAGTTGTACCAGGAATGTCTCAGTATCAAAGGCAGAGATAATCTCAGATGGGGGGGATCTGCCATTTTTTACTGTCTACCTTGTCAAGCTGGTTTCCTCCCTTCTCTCCTGGAGGTGATGCTGATGGCCAAAACTGTCCTGCTGGTGGTTTCTGTAAGATTAAGAAGGTTAAGCCAACATGAGGTCATTCACTGAAGGCTGATTCATAGCTGTTAACAAGTACATTCAGTAATCATATTATTTTTCCCAAAGCAATCACATCTTTAAGAGGAGCAGAAAATAATTTATTTAGGACATAAGAATCTTCACAAGCAGCCTAAATTTATTTAATTTTTTTTAAATGGAAATTTAAATTCTCTCTTTCTCTTACACAGAAGAGTGTGCCTTTGAAACATTTCATGGCTGAGAGGTGTCTGGGCTCTCTTAGAAAAGCACAAATGTTTTATTCAACTCACCCTGGCCTTGTAACTGCCTTTCCCACCTAATACCATAACTTTGTTACTTCTCTCTTTGTGCTTTTACCTGCTGTTATCACACGTCAGAGATCTGTTCCAGGTCCTGGCTGAGCACAGGGAGTGTTCCAGGTCCTGGCTGAGCACAAGGAGTGTTCCAGTGGGTTCTCTGTGGAGAAGTTCTGCCCTCAGTGTGACTCTGCTTTGCTGTGGCAGGTGCTGTGTGCAGGGGTACCTGGGGGAGAGGATCAGCTTACCTGTGCTTTGCCTCCTCTCCCTCCTGATTATTACAGGCAGCAGCAGCTTTTGCAATGTAAATGAGAGGCTGCTGCCAACAAGTTCCTCCTGATTCCATAGTGCAAATCCTGAATATTAAAGAACCTGTTCCTCGTTAGACACACACTATCATTTAGCACAATGAGGTACCAACAAAATACAGGTATCCCTTTGCTAGCAGCTACACATTTGGGTAGTCAGAACTCATCTCTGTCCTGAAGAACTTGCAGCTGGAGCTTGTGCTCCAGGACTCACAGGGAACTTCTTGAATGGGGAGTTTTCCAATTGTCAAACTGAGTGGTTTTGTGGAAACGACCTGACTTCCCAGACCTCTGACAGAGCATATCCATGTCTCAATGGCACTGTTTCCTGCTTTCCTAGAAGCCCCAGGTCTTCCAAAATCCCATACAAATGGAATAAACGATAAAGGCTTTCAATTTCATTAAAAGACTGGGGGTCTTGGACAAAAATTATCCTGGAAATTTTTGTTGTTGTTTTTTGTTTTGTTTAAGTCTTGTTTTCTGGTAAACTCTATTTATCACCTAATAGAAAAGGTGGAGGAAATGTGCCTTTGAGAACAAACCAATTAAATTACTTCCCCAGGGTCTCACATGTACTCCAGAAGCAGAATTGAACTTACAGCTCCTGAGTATTAGAAGGGCCTTAACTGCAGAATGATCTCAGTCTTATGTGAACGTAATCTCAGCTATATGTTGGCTGACTTAAACCTCTAAAAATAAAAGCAAAGCTCTAGCTCAAAAATGAAATGAAATGCTGGAATCCCTTCAGTACTAGTGAAATATTAATATTAACCATTCAAAGAGAAATGTTGCTGTTGTAGAGGATCAGCCTTTTAAAAAGTGTTTTCAAAGGACAAATGTTTATATTCAATAACCAGACTGCAGGGAATCATCTCTGGGAAAGCTGCTTTGAGTCTTTACCCATAATTTGCTAATGAATTTCATCTTAAGTGCAGTTAAAATGTAAGAGTTTGACTAGGGATGGGATTGAAAATAATAATTTTTCTTCTTCCTGTTTTCTCTCTAGGCACTTGTTAAGAAATATTTGAACGCAATGAAGTGTTAAGAGACTGAGAGCTTGTTAAAATAGCAGAGGGGCAGCTGTTGGAGGGGAGGAAAAGAAAAAAGTAAGGAATGCATCTGAAGAATCTTTCTTTCCAAGGAAGATTAAAAGCACTTCATTTTAAGGAAAAATAAATGTCCTTTCATATCTTCCTGTTACACACTTTAAAATCAAATGAGGCAGAAAATTTGTTTGGCTGCTTCTGTGAGCATCAGTCTTTTATGTCTGAATTGGGACACTGGACCTGGTGTGCACATGCCCAGGTTAATTGCACTGGTAATGGTCTCATGCAGCAACTGGATCCAAAAGTGAATGGATATTTAGGAATAATGGATGTACTCATAGTAACTGGGATTGGCTAAAACCAGGATAAAGTGCTCAAATATCTAGGTTGCAGTGGGTGATGCATTCAATTTTGATAAGGACATTTTGCATTAAAAAGGCTTCTCTATCCTCAATAATTAATCAATTTCTGTATTTATTGCTCAGTAGCCATCGCTCAGCTCTGATTAGGCATCTTCAGACATGGCTTCTCCCAGTGCTTCTGCATTCCCTGCAGCCTTCCCAAATGGTGTAACCAATGGGATCAGATCAGCTTTAACTATGAGGGACAAACCCAGCAGCTCTAAGGCAGAGAAGTGTCTCTGTGCTGGTGTTTTCTGGCCTGGCCAGGGCTGAGTTCAGGCTGTGTGTGACTGTCAGAGCAGCCAGCCAGGCTCTGCAGGGCACAGGATGAGTGAGGGCAGCTGTAAGAGCCTGGAGCTGACAACACCAAGGTGGTGGCTGTGATCCCCACGTGGATTCACTGAGCAGTTGATGCTCCTTGATGATCCTTGTGGGTCCCTTCCAACTCAGAGCATTCTGTGGGAGGGATCTGTGGTAAGAAAGCTGCAGTTGGATTATCACAGATCTGTGGGGCTGAGCACAGGCAGCAGCTGCAATTGTTCACTGCAAGTCCTCTCAAATAAGAACCAGTTCATGTTTGTCTACCAAGACTGGCACAAGGGCAAGTGCCTGGGATGTCTCTTTGTTTGCCACATACTAAAGGAAGGAGCAGGTTCTCTGAGAGTCCAACCCACTGGTGCCAAACAGGAAAGGACTGCTTGGCCTGGGCCCTGTTCACTTCTGCTCTCTTCAACTCTGCTGGGTTGGATCTGGTGCTTTTTGGACCTTGCCTGGAGCTGAATCTTTTTGTTAATCCAACTAAAAATTAACCTCCTCCCCCCACCAAAAAAAAAAAAAAGGGGGGGAAAAAAAGGTGGTCTTTGTTTTGGTTTTGGTTTTGGTTTTTAGTTTGTTTGGTTTGGTTTGGTTTTGGAAGAATTGCCCCAGAGTTGGCTCAGCACAGGTTCCATTAAATTCAGAGCAGCAGGAAGGCAGGAAGAAGGACCTCTGCCTTCAGAGCTGCTCTCTCAGCTGTTGGTTCCTGCACTGGGAGTAGACTTAACAAAGAAGATTTGTTAAGTGAAGTGTCTTAATTTTTGTGAGATTTTTACAAATTAACAGGACAATCTGTGGAGTAGATATCCTGCCCTGGGAGCAGAACTGAGCTGACTCTCTGGAAAGGTGGCAGTACACCTTTGCTTTTGAAAAACTGTGCTGATATGTGTGCAATGTCAGCTTGTTTCATGGTTTACAGGCACAGATATTGAAGCAATTCAATTAGATTGCATGTGATTAAAGACACTTTTGCTGTTAATCAGTGTGGATTAGGAGGATAGGTTTAAGTGTTTGAAGGGAGAGCTAAAAATATGGAAGGGGATTTATTAATATTTGAAGTGCAGACTGTCATTCATTCAGCTGTAAGGCTTTGGGATCCCAAGAAGGCCTTGTTTCACTTCCCAACAGCATACAGATGGGAAAGTCTGTTGACACATGCATCATATTCTGTGGGAGACTTAGTGGGAATGTTTGCCCTGGACTTTTAGTATTATTCATATATAGTTCTTATTTAGATTGGATTTTAAGCAAGAAATCTGCCTCCATTCTAGTCTAGTTTGCATTTCAGGGTTTACTTGTACATGTGCTAGTACAGGCTGAGCTAATGCCATTGAAGCCCTGAGTGGGATGTGGGGATGGGTTGGACTGAGCTGAGCTCCTGTCCCACCCCAGCTGGTGTGAGCACACAGGTACAGATCACCAAACTGGGCTGGGCCAGCCCATTGCTCTGACCCTGTCACACCAGGGAGTCAAAGGAGACATCTGACAACGACTTTGTAACCAGACCCTCAAATTAAGGTACCTGAACTCTGAAACTCTGCAAAACCCCCCCAAATTGCTTGGCTGATATGCACCTTGCTAGGCAGAGATATAGATATCCAGGCAACTAAAGAATATTTTGGCATATATTTGTGTTGCTGCCTTTGAAAATTATAGTGGTATATTTTAGGGACTGAATTAAACCCTTTGAATCATCCAGCCTGACTTCTGACATCAGAGTTTTTCCTTACTTTCTAATTGAGAAAAAATGTATCTTTTAGCTATAAGGACCAGTCTGTCACATCCCCCAGGAGGGCTGTTCAACTACAAAATTTCCTTAGTCTTAGAAGTGCGTTTTGTTGTGCGGATGCCTTTCAGTCAAGTAGGCAAGTCCATAAAACTGGCTTTGATGTTCAGCCTAACGTGCTAAATTGAGCCTGGACATTGAAAACTTTGCCCGAGAAGGGCACAGAGGTGACCTGGCTTAAAATTTGGCTTGTCTTCACCTTAAAAAAAAATAAAAAAACAAAACCTAAAAACCCAAACCAGACAAACAAAAGGTCCCAAGCAAAGGAAAAACACACAGAAAAATTACTGCCATCTAGTTTACACATGATCACAGCCAGTCCCTGTATGTTTGCTATAGATTTGCTAACACAAGGGGATCAGAACTACTGCTACTACTTTTCTGGTTGAGCAATAAAATAATCCACATTGGGATATGAGTAGTAATTTTCTGCTACTACTTTTCTGGTTGAGCAACCAAATAATCCACACTGGTGTATGGGCAAGTACTTTTCAGCACACAACTGAAAATGGCTTTATCAAAATTCTCAATTAAAACAAACCCTCCCCTAGCCTCAAATATGAAATCCTATTCATTGGCAAAACTCGTTAGCTTGTCATTTTGTTAAGTATTCCCAGGACTAAACTCACACTGCCAAAAAGGATAACGCAAAACGCAGAGTTTTAACAAAGCCATAAGAGGGATGGAAGCTCTTCTTTCTCCTGCTAATGTATTTCCAGCACTGTTTTGCATCCTTATAACTCTGGGGAGCACAGTCTGCAGAGTACACGATTAAACATTATCACTGTGATTTCAGAGCCATCCTGTTACACCAAGTAATAACTCATTTTCCACCACTGTGCACACCAATATTGCTGTCAGGGCTGAGAGCCTGACCCTGGCACTGGCACTGCAGAGGAAGGGAAGCCATAAACCAGCAATAATCACTGTGAGCACTTTTACATTGGTGAAGCCAAACAGCCCATGGACCAGAACTGCAGGCCTGCCATAGGCTTGGCAGGCTGTGCAAAATAAGCTGTTCTGTTACTCCAAGGCATTTTGGTTAATGGTTGTAGTTTTCTGTGGGTTTATAAGACAGTCTTATGTTTTCCTGGAGGCACCATTTTCGTTTTTAGGGCAAATCATGACCAGTGTTGGATTTGTCTGTTTAATGAGATCACTCCAGGTAGAAGTTGCTCTCTGTTAATTAAAACATTCACTTGAACCCAGACCTGAAGTACTGCTTGGAAGTAGGAGAGCAGCAGCTGCTGGGTGTGGATGTGAGAGGGAGGCTGAGGTTGGTGGGAAGGTGCAGCTTTGGGGCAGAAAGAAGTACAAGAATCTTTACTCTTTAAATCCCTGCTCTTTCAGTCTCCCTGTTGGGCCACCTCACATGCAATGAAATGATGGCTGAGATGTCAATTGATAGAGTATTACAAGGGGCTCTTGCTGCTTATAATCCCTAGACACAAAACTGGAGACCTAGTCCCCATTTCCCAAACAGGCAGGAATGTTTTCATTACTATGTTAATTCAATCTCTCCTAGAATAGTGATACTTTAATTGCTCCTCTGTTTTCCTCAGACATAATCCAATTCCCTTTGGCCTCCTAGTTTATCCACACATTAATTGGGTTATTGCCTTGTAAAACAGAAGGGCAAATATATAGCTTAAATTTTATGACAGACAGTTAATAAGCACGACTGAGATTTTTAAAGTGCCCTAATGCAATTACATGCCAGGCTTCCAGGAATTTCAGTGGGATCTGGGTGCCTTCTTGCATTACACTTCTTGGAATTCCCATCCCAGATATGTAAGGATGGCTATTTCTTTACTGTACATTGAATATTTCAGAGATTCTCCTTTTCAACCTGAATTCTTGATCCTACAGTTTTTAATCCTGTAAATCTGCTTTTGATTTAATCTAGTAAAATTCCTTTTGATTTCCTTGATTAAGGATTGTGGGGTCAAAGCCTTTGAAGTACTGCTGAAGGCTTTGAAGTATAAAAGAGGCAGACCCAGGGCTTGGGGACTGGTAAAAGGACACCCAGGTTCTCACACTCAGGACTGCAGTCTCTGTCAAAGGTGACTCCACCCAAGCTTGTGGCTGCAGGACTAATGTCCATCCCCTGAAATGTGAGGGAGCTGCTGGACAGCCTTGTTCAGCAAACACAGAGAGCTCTGAAGCTTTCCCATCTCCCCACACCACCCTGCTGTGGGAAGGAGCTTACTCTGTCACAGCCAGGTCTGAGCTGGTTATCCAACAAGCAGCTGACTCTGAACCCCTCCTGTCTCGTGGGCACTTTTGTCCTGTGAACTTCTATCAACTGTGTCAAGAACCACTGGACCAGGATAGCAGCAGTGAAAATTATTAGAAAAAACAGAGACTGTCAAGGATGGCCTTAATTCATTTTGACTTGAACAGCACAGTGGAACACCAGGACTGAGCACACTGTGAAGATCTTCCCCCCCGTGGCTGTTTCAAGCACCACTTGCAGCAGCAGGATCAGAAGTAACCTTCACTCAAAATCAAACACATTCTGTGACTCCTTCAACTGGCTGTGCTGGGAGGCAACAGGCTGCAGCAGAAGGGGAGATGGCTGCTGCACCCTCCCATGAGTTCCTGGTGACACCAAAGAGCAAAGAGCCACCATTGTGACAAAGCCTTCATCAAGGAAAAGCCTGGGCTCTTTAGTGTCACTGACCTGGAGTTTGAATCAAACAGCATTACAGGCAATAGGGAATGATCAAAGGGTGAATACTAATGATAAGAATATTAATTAATGGAGTATCTACCATGCCCTACCCACAGCACACTTGTGGAGTGGCAGTGATCAATTTTCTTCAAGCTGAAAATAAGAATTGCCTAAGCAATACACGTTTTGGCCTCTCTAGTCCTTTAAAATATGGAGTGAATAAAACTGACAGGGGTTGTTTTGCTTTGATTGGTTTTTAGATAAAAACACTTTCCATCCAACCTTACACAGTGTAGGTGTTATAATGGCCAGGGAAAACCGGGTATTTCATAGAGCATTACAGGAGTTGCTAAAAATCAAAACTAGAAATAAGTCAATAGGTTGCAAGTAGTGGGAAAGAGCTGGAGTCAGGTGCTCCTTCAGATCAAGCAGGGACTGAAGACCAAAGGCTGAGCTGAGCTGGAACCTCTGATTCCTGGTGAATTCAAAGCAAGATGTGTTTTGGCCAAAAATTCCTTTCTTTATTGGAATCTTTCTTGTTTAAAGTAATTTATGGATTTAGGATCAGTCTCAAGTAACTTTCACTGACATGTGAACTGGGGGTTTTCAGGAAGTGCCATGTTCCTAACCTCAATGGCCAGAGGGATAATGAACATCCTGGTTCCCTTGGGTGTGTCATGGAGCTAGGCACAATGTTTGCTTTTGCTTCTGACTCTTCCATGAGGAAAGTCAGCCCCATTTCTGGCTGGGCTTCCAAGTGCCTGTTGATAAAAAATTTCTTATATCTGGAAAGTGTGCCATGTAAGAATATAGAGAAGTGCTATCCTAGGGGGCTGGCCAAAGTCTCTGGAGGGGCTGGATTCTCCATCAGTTACAGACCAATTCACAATATTTTAAAGATACAGCTGTCCAAACAAGCTGAGCCCTTTATGGTAGAGTGTTTCTGATCTGTTACACTCTGTTGGCTGTGACTGTCATAAGTATCATCTTAAAATCTACAAACAAATCTTGTGCTGTGTCTTTCATTTCCAGGAAACACGTTTAATTTAAATGGAAAAAGTCTGGGTAATTAAGGCAAGCAAAATGCTGTAGCCAGGAATGTGCCATCCAGCTGTGACTGTCCTAAGCACCCATGGTTCCTTTGTCTCTTCCCAAGAAATTAAAGGAGTCACAGTCTCGTTGCCACTCAGTTCCAGTTCCCAGAGCTGGCTTTGCCCACTTCCCACCGTGGCTGCTCTGGCTGGAGGCGTTCAGCTGAGTGTTTACAGAGAGGAAAGGCTTCACTGCCCGGGCTGGCTCCACAGGGAGCAGCTTGGGAGCACCTGAGCCAGCCTGGCCCGGCACAACACGGGGCCAGGGAGCTGTGCCAGAATGCCTGGGCTGAGCCTGCCACGGGCACTGCTGCTCCTGCTGGAGCCTCCTCCGTGGGTCTGCCCCTCTCAGCTCAACCAGCCAGCTCGTAGCACCAAGTGCCGAGTCCTCCCTTGGGGAAACTTCCCTGTGTTTCATTTGGGAAACAATAAAATTGAAACATGGAGATTTCCCCTGCAGTGTGGTGGATTTGGAAAAGACAGAAATGACTGCTGCAGTGCTCTGTTAAATGCTCACTGCCACAGGGGAAGAGATGCTGTGGCTGCTATATTTGGGGTAGATTAAAACTCCCTTGTAGTGTAGGGCAGAGTATTTTCATTTGGAGCTTGGAGTCTGTCCAAAACAGAAATGCAGAAATACAGAACAAGCTGTGATTCTGACAACTGCTCAATCCTGTCCTTCCATCCCTTCTCCCTGTGCAGAAAAACAACATAAATTTTGGTCTCAAGCCCTTGGTCTTGCTTTTCTTTTTAGCTGAGCACTCGTTCCAGGTAAATGCTGCCACCAAGTTCTATTTCTTGAAAACCCAGAAGCCCATAGATTCATTTTAGGAGATTTTTTTGGAAGGCTTCAGAATTTATGTGAGGGGCCAGGATAGACTTGTTGGGTTTTTTTAGTTACAAAAATATCTTAATTAACATCTTTTATAGTCTCATAATCTTTATTTGTTGTTGGTCTTTTCAGATATTTTCAGGGTTTATTAGCTGTGTATATAGAAACCACCCTAAAATCTGATAATCTGTACTACTTTTATTCAGACTGTTGAGTTGATTGCACCTTATGAGACTTGGTGACATCTTAAGTACTTCATTGAAACTACAGCTGTAAGGTGATTATTGCTAGGTTATTGGCATTAAATATAACAGTAGCCACAATGGTTTAAAACTGTTGCATGCTTTAGAAAGGGGATAAAATATATTGATTACACTGGAATTTATTCACAGTTCTTTAAGACTGCACTGTGCCCAGATGAGCAGGGAAAATGCTGATCTTGCTGATAGAAGCTGAGCTCCCATCAGTTCTGCACCAACAGAATCAGGCCCACAGAAAAAGCCTGAGATGGAAGAATCAAAATACCACTTAAGCTGCTGCTGATGTCTCTCTTACCTCTGTGAGATGTGGGCTCCAAATTCAAAGTAGAGGGAAGTACAGCACTGATTTTTCAAACAGATTCCCAAATAATCAACAAGTCATGGCAGATTGGGTGTTTTCCCCCAGTGAATTTCCTGGTTTGCTCTTTGAGACATGTTGTCTTGGCCCCATTCCCTGTAGAAGAGCTGGATGGGTTGAATTGTCTAAAATCTTTAAGATCAACAAGAAATTGGCCAGCACAGATGGGAACTTGAGTCCTGTCACTAACTTTGAACAGGCAGTGTAAGATCTCAGGGATAAATGAGAAGGCTTAAGGGAAATGTTGTGCTTAAAGAACTGTATTGCTGACATTCTGTAGCACTGATTTTGATTAATCACTCTCTAATGCTGGAAGAATCATACCCAGATCAGAGGGAGCTCCACACACAAGCAACACAGAGACCCCAGAGCTCACCCTAAGGGGGACAATCATAAAATAATTTGTGTTTGGAAAAAATAAGACGGTAGAAATGGGAAAGGGGGCAAAAGTGTGAAAAATGCAGATATGGATTATCTTTTAGCTCTGTTTCAGTGAGGCTCAGCTGTGGTGCATGCTGTGTGTTCAGAAGTGTCAGTCTGGGTTGTTAACCTGGGACTTTGAATGGAGTTGCATCTGGGGTGTTGAAAATCGTGATGTGATACAGATTGAACCACTCCTTTGTGTGTCATGACACAATTTCCCTGGCCCAGAAGGACCATCCAAGGCTGAGAGGTCATTTGACTCCTAGAGATGCATAGACTTTAACTTTGCCATTTACAAGTGCTCTGTCACTCTGAAAAATCAGCCTTGTGCCTGGCATGAGATCTGAATTCCCCCTTTGTGCCAGCTGGTGCAATCCAAGTCTCAGGACTGTTTTAACTGGAGAGATCTGTGAACGTGGCAGTAGCAGTTGAAGCTTTTTCAGTTATCAGTGGTCAGTTTCAGATGTGTAGGTAAAAAAAAAAAAAAATCCTAGACTCTGTGACCTTGAACTGAACATGACCATTCTCTTTACAGCCTCAGCATAAACCTTATCAGGACCATGTGAAAAAAGCATTATCACCTTTTGGAACTGAGTGGGATGAGGGCTGTGATCCTGAGCTGTCCTGCAAGCCAAATCCAGCTCTGCTTTCCCTGGCCACAGCCAGCCCAATTCCCAAGAGATTAATGAGCCAAGTTCTGATCTCAGTTATATTTGTGGACTTGTCCCATATCCATCCTTTATAAATCACTCTTACCCTGCTCAGGAAAGCCAGCTGGGTTTTGGTCCCAATTAAGTCAATGGGAATGCTGCCATTGACTGCAGTGAGTTTGGGTTTCATTTGGGGTTGAGAGCTTTCAATCTCATTTAACTATTTCCTACTGGAAAAGGCAGCATTGTCCCACAGCTGAAATAAATATTTGGCATCCTCTAAGCAAGGCAGCTCTCATGTAAAGGTGTATTGAATTTCCCATAAAAACTGCTGCAATATTTGGTTGTCCAAGATGCTTCCTTTTCATGCTGAATCAAGGGCTCTAATAAGCATGATGACAAAATATGAGGAATTCTATGTAATTATGGCAATGGCACCACCTGCCTCTAATTAAGCTGCCAAAACATTTGGTCTAAAATGATGCAACGAATAAAAAAAATTATATCCAATATTTTGGCAATGCAACAAGAAGCTGGCTTTCCCCTCACATAATTAGTTTTAACAGAGTGTTGTTAATCTGATTTTTGATTAATAGACTATTTAATCTTATAGCAAGCTGACAAGATTCTGATCTGCCTCTGGTTTAAGTTTTTCTACCAAAAAGGCTAAGACTTGTAAGAGTTGAAGAGATATACTTGTATAAGAAACATTAGATTTTATTATTATTTTCATTGCTCTTCGTAAGAGCTCCAAAGGTTACATTCTCAGAATTCACTGAACTTTTAAGCCTTTCATTAAATTGGAAGTCAGAGGAAAAGCTCTTTTGTTCCTCTCTTCCTAATTCTTTGTTCAGAGAAGTCATTGGTATGACTAATTGAGGGGAGAAGAAGTGCCCAGAAACCTGACAAGCTCTGCACATTTTAGAGCTGCTGGTCGGCTGGCAGAAAGTATCAGCTTTGTGGATTGTTATGATGCCCTGGGGTGTTTGGTGGCTAATGGTCTCTCCCCCTAGAAGTGCATCTCTGGTTGGATTCAATGACAATGAGGAGAGGAATATAATGTGTAACAACAGCAAAGCAGCCCAACCGCTTTTCCAGGACTTGTGTGGCCATTTGGGTTTCAGAGCTGTTAATGTAACCTGGCATGTTAAATCAGACATGATCAACACTGTAAAAGAGCCAAGCATACCAACAGTACAGATGGGTGGCAGATAATGAAAGCAGCCATGGCTGAGCAGTGTAAAACTGCTGATCAAACCACGTTAATATGTGGGTCTTGTAATTCTGAAAATCAGCATTTGAATTTACCAGTATGCAAACAGGTAACTGTGTATTCACTGTAGGCACCATCTATAAAAAAACATTTAAGCAACTTGTCTCTTGCCTTGGGTGCCTTAAATGCACGATTTTTCCAGTACTTTGTGCCCCCCTGTAGCAATTGGTGACTCCATGAAGTGGGTGTAAATAGTTCCTGCCAGCTGCAGTTTAATGTCTGTTGTCTCACCCTGATGAGTTTCTTTCCCATAGTATCTACTCCTACTCCAGCTGCAAAGTCTTGATGAGCTTTAAAATTCAAAGGAGTTTCAAGAAAGTCCAAGAACTTGACAGTTCTGGGCTATTTGTAAATACGACTGTTAATTCAAAAGATTTGTTTCACTTTTCTCATCCTGAAGTAACAATAATGGCACTGTTCTTGTATCTGGTATATTGCTAGGCCAGTGCTGAGATTTCAGCATTTGAGGTGCAGTTCCCTGCTCTGACAGCAGAGATTTGATGACATGGGTGATACTCCCTTTAGAAGTCAGACAGCTTTTTTGTCTGTGTGCTCACACACCCTTCAGAGCTGGGTGCAGGTTTGTTATCTCCAGGCTGCCTCTGTGCAAGAAGTAGGTTGGTTTTGTAGCAAACCTTAACAGATTTGCTAAATAAAAACTGAATTGATAAGTGGTACCCTGACCCTCCTGGCCTGAGGCTGCAGCGTGAAACCACCTCCAGCTTCCACCTCCTGCCAGCGCTGGAGATGTGGAGCATCCTCAGCAAATGCTTCCTGTGCAGCTGCTGATAAGGGAGGACAGTGAGGCCCAAAGGTCTCATTGAATGCTGATCGAGTGTGAGAACCAAAACCCCAACGACTCGTGAGTGTCCCACACGATCTGCTGAAGCAGCAGGAATTTGAGATTACTCACCGTTCACTGGCACACCGGGCAATAATAAAAGCCAGGATCTCCATTGATTCCCAAATCTTGACAATAGACTGGCCTGCTCCTCCAACACAACAGCGACAACCCTTAGGTGGCCACCTCACCTCTATTACACATTGGACTGGCAGATTAAATGCTTATGACTTTTTTTTTCCCTCCACTCTCTATTTTACTTATCAAATAAGTTTTCAGACACAGATTTGGGAATACCCCGTGTTTACTTTTAAATGCACTTGGTAACATTTGTTTTCTTAAAAGCTTATCCAGGAACTGAACAAATGAGCTCCTGAGCCAGTCTATAGAAGGAGGTTGCTAGGGTCAGTTTAATATTTGCCATGATTAAAGTACACACTGCTGAGTAAACACAGAGAGGAATTATATGTTATTTGACTAGCTGCTAATTACAGTGAGCTCTTCCTGACTGTGCTTCCTTTTTAAAAGATGAAAATCAGATCACTCAAAATTCTAATATTTAGTTCCTTTGGAAAAAAAAAAACTGGTAAATAAAACAAGTATTACTGCTTTAGTTTGTATCATGCTTCTTTTGCATGCTAATCTGAAGTTCCCCTGAGATAATTTGACAAGAAGGCCATTAATGCAAATTTAAGCGTGACCTAGAAAGGACTTATTTTTCTTGTACCACATTGATTGTCTGCTATTGTTATTTGTTCTTCTTTGTTTTAAACTGCCTGGTGTCTTGGAATTGCCTTTCCTTCTTTTTATTTCCCTTTTCTTCCTCATGATTATAGTAGCACAACTCAGAAGAAATACATTGCTTTCAAATAGAATGCTGGAGTCAGATATGAAAGTGTTGCATGTAAAGAACAGAATTTATCTGGCAAACACTAGATATAGTTTGGGAAAACTGTTTTTGTAGGCAGTTAACAAAAATTAATTTCTTTCATTTTACTGGAGAACTTGTGTGTAAATTTGCGTTATAGATATCTGAGATTTCCTGGCAGGTGTGGTCTCAAAGCCCTTCATTGTCCAACCATGCCAAATGGCCAGCAGAATGAAGTAAACAAACCAAAACTATTGAAGATGTAAGGATTAAACATTCTCTTTTCTTCCATAGTTTGTTTCAGTAATTTCTAGGCATAACATAACTTTTTGGAACTCTGGTTCTGGCATTCATGTAAGTTATCTTTTGAAGAAGAAAGCAAGGAACAGTCCCAAACACTCCAGGATGTCCATGCTTCCAGGTTTGGTTATACCTTGTGAGGAATAAAAAGGTCGGAACTACCAGATTCCCTTTAGCCCTTTACAGGTCACTTCAGGGCTCTTACTATTTTTGTAATATAATATATATGGAAATAAAGTATATAATGTTTCCCAAAGAGAGCTCAAAGCTCTGTGCTATCTTCTTTCACGAAGTCCTTGAGAAATACACATTTGCTTACAGTCAGGAAAAGTAGATCTAGCTGGTTTCCAGATGAAATGTGGCTTGTTAGGCTGTCGTAGTAGAAACCTCTCAGTCCGAGTCAGCAGGGTTTTCCTGCTTTGGACTGCCAATGGCAGAAGGAAAACCTTGACTTTCCCTGTAGCTCCCGAGTGCTCTGGGAGGGCAGCGCTGGTGCCGGCCCCGGGACCACGACTCGCTCCCGGGTTTGTTAATATTTCTGCTTTCCAGGTCGATACGTCTCTTTAATATTCGGCTGGAGAGAATGCAAAACACTTCCTGGTGTGGGGCAATAGGGACAGCGCTCGGTCCTGCGGGAGAGGGAAGTTCAGCGGCTCGGGGTTCCGGGGTGATTGCGGCGGAGGCTGGCGGAGGGGCGAGCGCCACTGGAGCCGGGACCGTGCCCACCGTGCCCATCCCTTCCCTTCCCTTCCCTTCCCTTCCCTTCCCTTCCCTTCCCTTCCCTTCCCTTCCCTTCCCTTCCCTTCCCTTCCCTTCCCTTCCCTTCCCTTCCCTTCCCTTCCCTTCCCTTCCCTTCCCCTCCCCGGGCGCGGTGCCAGCAGCGCCCCTCGCTGACTCCGCGCCAGCTTCTGTGCCGGAGAGCGCATCCGGTGTCCAGCCCGCTTGACCCCCTGTCTGAGCAACTTGTTTTGCCATTTGTCACTGCCAAATGTTTCTTTATTCTGCCTCAGTCACTTGGTTTGCCACTCATTTGACTCCCTGCATAATTAACTTTGCCAGCCAATTGACTCGCTGTGTAATTATCTTTGCCAGTCGCTTTGGTCTCTGCATATTAATCACGGTGTGTAATGGGCCCCGGGGCAGGCTGCAGCTCAGTGGGGCTGGCAGCAGGTGCTGGCCAGCGCTCGCTCCCACCGGCGCTGCCTGCTGCAGGCACCGACCCAAGGCTGCCGGCGCAGACGGGACCTGGCGGGGCTGGGCGGGCAGCAGGGCTGGGACAGCTGCAGACACGCTGCCACTTGCTGCTTCTCTTCCCTGACCCGAATTTAACTCCGCTTCCCAGCAGTGCCCCCCTCCAGCCCTGCCCCTCCTCATTTAATTGCTCTCATTTCGTATCTCAGCCGCCCACCTTTGTCGGCGTCCCTGACACACTTCCCCGTTTGCTTTATCGCACTCTGCTTGTGTAGCCTTTGCTCCCCGAACAACCTGCAAGGCGCCCACAAATTCTTTGTTCAGCTTCAACTGGGGGGCTGTTTCGGCAGGATGCCTTGGAAAAAGTATCTGACTTAGAGTGACAAGTGTGAAGAGCAGTTGCAGACAGTTTATACATCCTCCTCGGGGAAAATAAACCTGTTAGTGTGCGCCATATGCTACAAAGAAGTGGC
This sequence comes from Acridotheres tristis, assembly GCA_037013685.1. Lineage (NCBI taxonomy): Eukaryota > Metazoa > Chordata > Aves > Passeriformes > Sturnidae > Acridotheres > Acridotheres tristis. Next base: position 7,792,397 of record CM072900.1, read on the forward strand.
TCTCGGCCACGCAGCTGAAACACTGGAGCCCTTCCTTGACTCTTTGTCTGCTTGTCTATTTGTCTTCAAAGCAGGAGCCCCTTACAGCTGACACTTCTTAAGTCCTGTTTACCAAATAGCTATGGACTTTGTAAATAATGCAGATAAAAGTTTTGGATGTTGTTGAGAATAAACAACATCATGCCTAGATGAATCGCAGGATAATGTACTTTGGAAAACTGTCTTGCCTGCCTGCCTACCTTTCAGAGAGGGTTGTTTTTCTCCATTGGTGCAGTTCACCTTTAAAGTCTCTCTAGCCTGTGCTTTGTTCTGCCCCTTCTGTCCAACTTCAGTCTAGCCCCTGTATTGCTTGATTAAATTTCATACAACTTAATTCCCTGTTGGATATGCTTTAGCTCTAAAAACACGATTCAGCTCCAAAACCAAACACTTCCAGTATAATTTTCCCTGACAGTGTTTTCTAGTTTGCCTGGATGGATAAAAACCCATGGCTAGGATTTTGGCCTCTCTACATCCTTTTGTAGTGACAGGTTATTTCATAGTCCCGTTATCCTCCTTGCTTAGAGGACCTGTAACAAAGTCTTGTAAAGAGCTTTTTAAAATCCTCTCCCATTGCTCAATGTTTTGCATCTGTATGTAACCAACAATGTCGTGCAGGCCTTATTTTTCTGAAGTGTAAAAAATATAAATTCCCAAATGCATTTTTGAGATACAAAGGCACAGATCCATACAGTGCAATCAAGAATGGTGTTGTTATCTCACCCAATTTTAGTTAAGCTCTCCAACAGGAGCTTTCCAGGTGGCTCTAACCTGAGGTGCTTCAGCCCCCCTGCCCAGCCCCGTGCAGCCTTGCTCAGAACTTTCTCATGGACCTGGACACGGTGCCCTGTGGGGTGAGAGATGTGAATGTTCTGCTCATGTCAAAGGCAGGAAAAGCATTCCTCCTTTTCTCAGCTTGTCTTTCAGTCTCCAGCCTTTACATTCCCAGGCATGTTCCTTGGAGAGCCTGAATTATTGTTGGTAGTGGTTTTGTTTTGCAAGAGGAGGAGTTCCTTGGCTGACAATGCATCGGCAAATCGTCTGTCCTGGCTTGGTCTGCCCTTAACTTCCACAAAACAAAAGGAAAAGGAGCGATCCCATCTCAGCTGTCCTGTGCTCTCATGCCTGCGTTTCAGAGAGGGGCAAGACAAAGGAACTCTGCTGGGAAGAGATCTGAAGTTCACAATCTGGAGTCTTTCTTCTGAGGCTTAGCAAGATTTTTTTCTTTTTCAGGAAAGAAAAAAAAATAGTTCATGTGTGCAGTATGACTGCTGTTTATGACTATTTTTTTTCCTGAAGTGTCTCTGGTCCACCTCTCCCGACAGCTTTGAGCTGCAATAAACCCACTCAGAACTGCACCAAGAGCCAGTTCTGACTGGTGCAGACAGTGAGGCTGCTGAAATTGGATTTCGACACAGGAAGTGACATGACTGGAGCAAATTCCTCAGCTTGATATTTAAGAGCAAATATAACATTATTGGTGGTTTGGCTGGGGCTGCCGATGTTTTGGACTAGGCTTGGGTCAGTGGGAAACACAATGAGGAAGGGATGTGCTAATGCAGCCTCACATCACTTGCTCAGGGACAATCTGGGGGACAAGGGCACAGCTTTGCCTTTTCCCCAGGTGCCTGCCTGTATGGATGTACAAGCTCAGGGCTCTGTGCACAAGGAGCTTCAGCAGAAAGGAGGAAAGAAACACAGTCCTTGCACCGAGCTCTGGCTAAAGATTAACCTTGCTGGTGAATTGAATGCTGGGTATGAAAAATGTTCAAACTAATAGACTAAAAAATGGGCTGTATTTTTCCTCTCCACTGACTGATGGAGGGCAGTGTTGCCACCTGTTTGGGCCAACATTTTTAGATATTAAATAAACCTGATCTCCTTCTGTGATACAGTATTGAGAAATTAATTCAGCTCTATTAGAAAAGTCTACAGCACAAAGTGAGCCAATAACAGCTTTGAGTATGTCCTTAAAGCTATGCTTCACACCCGCCCAGAACACAGAGATAACAGTGTTTACTATCACTTTGTAACTCTGGATGACTAAATCAAAAAGTAATGAAACGTGGCTGCCTGCTGTGTTCCTCTTTCCTCTTTCATTTATTCATCTTTCTGTAAAAGAGCCTAGGGTTCTGTGATCCCCTCCTCTGGGAAAAGCAGGAGTGGGTTCCCCTCTGGGGAAAGCCTGGCTGCATCTGAGGAGAGGGAAGGCACAGAATGCTGCTCCTGGGGGATTTCAGCTTCTCTGACAGAGTGGCCTTTGCTCAGGACTCTGAGTTTAGCCTCCCCACTGAATAATCCTGCCACCCTCCAAACCCAGTGCAATATCCCTCTCTCTGCCAGTACTGACAACAGATTGTCAGAGAGAGGGAGGAAAAAGAGACAACAGCAGAGGAAGGAAACAGAGATGCTGCTGGAAATCACTGGCCTTTGAAGACCTTTTTTAAAGTCTCTCTATTATTGTGAAGATGAGCTTGCTATAAACTCCCGAATGGACAGACAGAGCCTGATGTGCAAGAGAATGGACTTGAGACAGTTTTCTATTATCTGGGAGATTTCTGTCTTAATAGAAGCTTTCAGAGCCAGCATGAGAGTTGAGCTCTAAAATTATGCCCCCACAGGAACATAGCATGTTCTGATGGAAAAAGCAAATTATTTGTGTTTTATGATATTGGACACACACAGTATTATTCTGCTGGTTCTCAAGTCATGCAGACTCCATCACAGACATCAAGCCTAAATGTCTTCGGTGGAAAAAATCAAAATAATTTTCTGTTCTCACTGAGAAAATATTAATATGGGACAATACCTGGTGAAGGTGTCTGCTGTGTTTAACTTGCAGAGCTCTTCAGCGTTTTCTTCTCCTCTCTGCTGCTCAGCCCTTTCTACTCTTATGCACTCATTTTTCTTTCAATTTTTCTTTTGACAGTATCTACTTACTCAACCTGTAAGTTTGAAAATCAGTGTTTACATAATTTGAACCAGTTAAAACTAATTAAAGCAAACTGTCACCTTCCAGGCTGGGCTGAAATGGAGAATAGTCTTTGCCCCAATGCACACATACACCTCCAGGCCCCTGCCTGTCACACAGCAGGAGAAAACGGTAACAAATCAGAATGTCAACTTAGATAAAGTTCTGCTTCCACACTGCTGCTCTGTGCTGTGATTTCAGCCATCAGAACAGACCTCTCCACATTCAAACCTGTGGTTTGTGAAATAGATTTTGTACTTCCAGTCTTGCCACTACTTTATTTACTTTACTACTTTCTTTACTTGCCACTTGTGGATGGTGCCTCCTTTGGGATTGCTGGCCATGGCTTCCATTACTGGCTACACTATTTATCATAATTCCACATCATTTTATTTTCTGCCAATGGCAATCATATGATACACTATATAATATCATTATATATATTATAAATAATATAATATTAGATATTATTTATCTCCTTTCAGCTTAAATACTATCTATATATTTCAGCTCAGCTTAATAGCTCTTACATTTACAGTGCATTCTTTGAAGATTTGAATGAGATGTATGCTCCAATAATTCCTACAACAATATTTATTTTTCTAACAAAACCTCAGTAAGAGGCTGCCTTCATGTTTTGTAGGTTTTTAAAAGCAAAGAATCTCATCAGCAATTTTTGGTGTTATACTTTTTTTTTAATCTGCAGTTAAGGAATATAATTACTTTTCACCTTGTGTTCTGTTTGCTTTTTGCATTCCACTTCTGTGCTTGGAGTATGAATCATGTTTTATTTCATAGTTGGAAAGCAGGCATGGGTGTGCTGCTGATTCCATGTCTGGGCTGTATTTTTGGTAGAGACACTCAGCTGCTACAAATCAACAAAGCAGTCACTGAAGCCAAGTTGGTTTAGATGAGCAAAGGATGTAACCTTTGATCTCCTGCAAGAAAAAGCCCTTGACCCTACTCCTTTGAAAAATCTAACTTCAAACAAAAAAGTACATGACTGTCAGTCAAACACTTACTATTGTCTGGGTGAGGGTTTGCCCTTGCAGGCTTTTTTCCTCCTCCAAGGAATGCGGTCGACAGAATTCAGATAAAAACCTGATAGCTAAGAAAGACCCTTCAGCAAAATGTTTGTCCAGCAGTGTTAGAACTTGCCCCTGGATGATGAGTTAGATCCACCTTTAAAATTCCCTCACAGCTCTCACGCAATTAGGCAGCTGATTCCAGCACTCCTTGGAACTCACTGAGAATTTCCAGGCTGGATCTGCTCCTGCTGACAATCAGTTTGGCACGGCTGGAGCAGAGTGGGCCTGGCCCATCTCTCCCAGGTTACCTGCCTGTGTTCTGTTCTCCTTTCCAAACCTCAGGCTGTGTCACTGACTCAATAACTCTGGAGGCTCAGCCGAGCTTTTCCTTGAACCTGCTCTGTAATTAACTCTGTTTTAGGTTCTTATCAGTAGACTAACTTACTGCAGAAACATTCTGCATTTCCATAGCTTCCAAGCCACAGAGGAACTTGGCTACAGCCTTGGCATTACTCAATATGTCAGCTGAAGTCTTAGAAGTTTTCCAGACCTTTTAATCTTTACTCCTCACATAATATTGTTCCCTTCACATAGATATCATTCCACCCACAGACACTTTCCCTGTGGGGATCTAAAGCAAGCTGGGTTGAGTAAAGACCCGTTTCACACATGGAGGAAAACACAAGATAAGGCACCTAAATACAAATCTCCATTCAGGAGGACAATAAACCCCATGCTTAAATCCATTCCTGTTGTAATTATTGGTGTTAGGAGAGCTATAGAAACTACTGCCCTATTTGTACTTGATGTTGTATGAGCATATAATGAGGAGGAAGTGGTGTGTCCTGAAAACTGCCTGGCAATGTAAGGATAAAGGCAACAGGGAGATCCAAGCAACAGACAGGAGCACAGGAAAGTTGACAAAACCTTTATCTACAGAGGGATTCACTGGCCAAAACAAATTACCTGTTGAACAGCACTGTGATCTCTGTGGGTATTGTGGCATATCCTCAGCCCTAAGCATGTATTTAAGTCTAATTGAAGAAATTAAAGTTTAGCATGTGCTTCAGTGCTTTGCTGAATCAGGGCCATAATGCTGCCACCAACCATTTTAACACTGGACAGAGACCAGCTAAAGATTGTGTGATATCAGTGACATTCCTCAGCAGCTCCCTAACTGGGGACATCGTGTCCAGCCAGGAGAACTGAAGCCCCTTTCTGTGCTGTGATTTTCAACTCTGATTAAACCATCTCAATATACATTCCCGAGGCCACTGATGTAATAGATTCCTTCCAGAGAAAAAACTGGTAAAGCAATGCTGCCAGGAAACGGGAGCCCTCACACTTGGTGCCTGTATTTATTGTAAATATCCTGACTGAAGTCTTTTGTGTGATAGTTTGAGAAGCAGCTTGTTGTTGTCACCCTCTTCAACTGCACCATTGTCCAAGCCTGAAAAGAAATTGGGATCTCATCTGTGGCGAAGAAAAAATCCATCTTAGAAAAGATGAAACACAGTAAAGACAAAAATTGCCTGAAAATGGGTTTTCAGTGGGAAAGTAAGTTTCCTGGAGTTCTTGTCAAAATAATCTTCATCAACAAAGAGTTCTTAAATGCTATGGGATTTTCAGGGGTTTTTTTTCTGTAACAGTAGATTCAATACATGAATGCTCATTCCCGAAACTGGTGCTCTCCCTGACCGTATGGTCACAACATGACCCCCAGTCCCTTGCTGCAAACAAATTCAGCAGCTTGGCAGCCTTCTATGCAAGCAGCCAGCTCACCTTACCCTTAGTCAGTTCCCAGAAGCAGCAAAATTGAAGGGGAGTTTTGCAGCTGAGGAGGTTAAAACCCTTGAGTGTTTGTGCTGGGTACTCCACCATGCCCGTACCAAAGGCTTGAGAGCTCTTCTGCTGGAATCAACAAGCCCCCAGCACTCCAAATGTGCAAGGCTCCTTTATGCATTAAAGAAGCTAAAATGCAGACAAAAGAAGCAGCCAATTTTTTTTGCATACTAATAGTATTAAATGTTATTACACTGTTACAGATTAAAGAAACTGAGCTTGGACCAGAGTTCCCCCTTGCTGAGAGCAGCCAGTGACTGCTGGCTATGGCATCTGGGTAGGCCAACACTGACCAGAGGGACACATGTGCTGGCTGTGCCTGGCTGGGAGTCCTCGGCCACAGAATCAGCATCCACAGCTGCTTTCCAGCTACTGCTGAAACTGGTGGGCTTTCCCATAGCCCTGACCACTCTCCAGGTCCTCGTTAAGGTGTCAGAGCTAAAGATGAGGAATGTCAGGTAAAATGTGGGGCAAGGATAGGGCTTAGCCACCACCAAGTGCTCCAGACTTTGACCCTGGGGCACGTGGGGACATTGCTGCAGGGATAATAACTGCTGTGGTGGCTGTGGACAGCCACACTGCCCTGTGGCTACTGATGGGCCTCACCTGGTAAAAATTATCACACCACTAACAAAAGAGCACAGCTAATTACCAAAATTGAGAGGGGAATGTCTTAGTGAAACCACACACTCACTGGGTGTGCCTTCCAATTTGTGGTAAATCTCTCAGTGGATCTTCAATCTGCTACTACAGGTAACTTTCTAATTAAAATGACAACATCCCACATACATTTCTCAATGTCCAGTGCTATTTCTCCACTTGCAGTGCTGGTTTTGATTTAGGACCTCCTCATGTGATTGTTTAAGGGCTGCCTTGGAGTGTGCCCCTTCTCCCTCCAGCCACCACAGCAGCAGAGACCAGGGATGCTGTGACAGGGACTTGCTGAAGCCAAACTGCTGATAGAGTTTTGGGCAGTTCTGTCTTACTGGATTAATTCCTTTGTTGAGTCAGTAACATCTGGGTGTTGAAGTTAGCACAGAGTGTAATGCTGAGCCATGTGAGTGAGAACTGAGAGGGTTCCTTAACTGAGGAAACATTTTTCATTTCACAAAAAAGTATGCAATGAATCAGCTGCTGATGAAGAAAATACACTTCTTTGCCACCTTTTCTCTTTCTATCTAAGAGTCACATCTGCATGTCAAGTAATGATGAGCGAGAGCCCCAGCCTTCCTTCAGAGCCCTGCACTTCCTTCTGCAGCCTGCTGGCAACAGAGGAAATGTGGCTCAGTTGTCTAGAGAGAGAGCAGTGATGAAGATGTAGAATATCTGAAGACCAGAGACTTCTCTCTGGATTTTTTCCATGGTGTTTTATAGACTCTACCACCATCCTCCCTGGCCTGTGGGAGAAGGTTACGATGTGACTGGGAACAATGCTGTCACACGGCTGGGTGAAGCTGCACCTTTATGTGCTAGTACCAAAAAGTCCTTTTGTAGGAAGGCAGAAATATGGAGAGATTGGAAGACCAATTCAAAAGTATTCTGGGATTTTTGTGGTTTTGTGATGTTTCCTCACTTTCCCAGGTGTCTCATTAAAAATGAATTAAAATGAGACAATTAGCTGCTACAGAGAATTTACAATGCTGCTGCATCAAAGTACTTTGGAGTACTCACTAAATAAGAGCCAAGTAATTGGTACCTATCTCTACTGCCTGTCATAAAAACAATGGACATGGCGAGGTCCTGGAGAGATGTGGTCTTTTTTGAAGAAAGAAAATGAATGCTTAAAAACGCTAATTATAAACAACATATATAAATTAATATGTTTAGCAGTAGCTTGACTGGCTTTTTCTTTCTTTTCTCTTTTTTTTTCTGTGCTTCCTTCTACGCAGTTTTGTTCTGGCTGGCTGTGGAATGAGTTTCCTGGTGAACAAATGAGGAAAGGCAGAAATAATATTACTTTCACAAAACTACGGTTGAAATGCCCTTGTGCTTCTTAAAAATGGAAGCACGTCAGCTGGAACCCAGTGCCTGGCAGGACAATTGCAGGTTCTTCTGTCTGTTCTGTCTAACCTTGCTGCTTCTCCTGTTAGTTCTTGAGCAGAATCCAGGTCTTGACTACCATCAGGACCAAAATTCAGGCCAGCATTTCCCATGTCAAATGTAGTGTGAGTGCAGCAGCAGTCCCTGTGTGTGTGGGGCACACACAGCCTGGCCAGGGCCCCTCTGACATGGACATGTTTGATCCCTGCAGGCAGAGCCACCAGCCTGGACTGAGGGACCCTCTGCTGTGAGCCAGGATTTACTGCTTTTCCATATCTTCAGAATGGTCTGGCTGCTTCTGCCTCCTCAGCTCTCTACTCTGCAGGATTTCACCCCAACAAAAGGAGGAAAGAAATAGAAAAAGCAGTAAGGCAGGGGAGTGGCAAGAGAGAATTTCTGATTAATTCATTTTCACAGGCTCCATTTTTATTTGAGACTATACCAATTCCAGTTTTCATAACAAAGCATTTTTTCTTTGACAAGTGCTTATTTAATTTCATATAGTTGTCTAAATAGTTATCACACTGCTAATGTTTCCAGCCAGAAATTATTCCCCAGTGTGCCAGATCGAGACCTTCCAGTAATTTGTGTATGTAAATTTAGATTATTATTATTATTATGTTCACATGTAATACTACAGGTAACAAAATGAAAGAGCAGGTACAAATTATCTGCATAAAAATCTGCATAAAACATTCACATAGAGAAACCTAATTTTTCTTGTTTGTAGAAATGTCTAAACATGTGAGATCTATTAATCAATCTCACTTGCACCCATACAGCTCATATTTATTGTGTGACTCCTAACACCATCTTCCAGTAGTTCATAAAATATGACCACTGCGAGGAGCTGAGCAGAATTCAGAACTGTATGATTATTTGGTTACTACTCTGGGTCTAAAATGTCTCCTTTTTTTCTCATTTGACAGCCAGCTCAACTATAGTGATCTAGAATTTAGCAGCTGATGACTGTTCAACACCACAGGATGCTTAATGCAATTAGCAAAGTTAATAAAATATTGGACAGGTGCCTGGTACCAGGGGGAAAAGGAGTGTTCTTATTTGTTCAGGATCAAACAGTTACATTACCTTGTTTCTTTTTAAGAAAGCATTTATTCTAAAAATGGGATGAAATAAAGAACAGAATCAATGATTGACTTGTTACTGGTTGAATTTTGCAGTAAGTTTCCCTGTTTTCTGCTTCCAGGAAAACACAAGAACAATGCTTTCAGGAAGCAACACCTACCTATTTGCAGAGGTGCACAGAAACAAAAAGTAGACTGCAAAGGGCAAAGCCTGAAGAAGATTACCCTGGAATATCTGAACCATCTACCTTTAATAATGGGTGGAGGACAGGAAATATAAGAGAGGTCGGAGAGGAGTAAGTCCACTCTTCCTCCTCTCTTTGACAGAGCTGATCCTTGGAAATCACACACTTATCAGCTTTACACCTGGAAAGACGGCAGAGAAACTCAGTCAGTGAGAGAGAGCTGAAAAGTACTTATCTGCAGGACTGGGGGAGCAGAAGGCTCCTGCTGAGAGGTCGGTCATGAAGCATAAGAGAAGCAAAGATAAGGTAAGTGTGAGAGTTTGCTTGTACCTTCAGTGGAGAGCTCCCCCATTTAAGGTGAATGTTCTCCTGCATCTGCCCTTGAGGGAAAACTAAACTAAGTAGTTCTCTGAAGTAATTTCTGTGTTGGTTTTAAAGGAAAATTGGGAAGTCTAAGTGAGAGACTGTAATTATGAGGGCTGGTTTTTAAAACAAAACAAAAAACCAAACCAAAACAAACAAAAAAAAACCCAAAAAAACAAAAAACCCCAAATTTAAAGAAAAGAGCTTGAAAGAGAAATTGCAGAGTCAATCTGTCAGGTTGCTTGTCCTCTGTTTCAAGTCATGTTGTTCCAGGTTGTATTGCTTTTGTGCTTCCACCACCTCTTCTATATTTATATCCTTCTAAGAAAAGATTCTACTATGGCTGAAGTGAAACTAGAGGAAAAGATAGTCTTAGTTTCTTTGCCCCCATCCTGCCTCCTAAGCCATCCACTGCAGAGGCATCTGTTCTCAGGGAATACACAGCTGCCTCTGACACTACACCTTCCACCTGCTTTCACCTCTGGGGACAGAACTGAAACAAGAACAAAAAGCAGACATCAAAAATAGTGTCTGGAAGACCAGCATCACTTATATCTCTGTGATTGTGTTGGATTCTCTGTCTCCTGAGAAGCCACGGGTGTATTACAGGGTGAGCAAAACCCCAAAGAGGCCCAGCTGAATATAAACCAAGGATGCTCCTGTCCTGCCCAGCTTGTGAAAGCCTCTGTCCGTTTTGGCCCCTCAGAAATCTGCTGAGCACAGATGTGAAAACAAGGAATATTTTACTGTTCCAGCTGAGGCGAAGGCAGAGCTCCTCATGCTGAGACCAGACTCTGTGTAGAGCCACCTCTTTACCCTTTCCATAGGTCCAAAATGATTCTCTGTTCACAGATGTCACCTTGGTACCACTGGTAAAACGGGAGTGTGACTACCGTGGGCTTGGACAAAGTTTGTAATTGCTTGAAAGAACCATAGTCTCTTGGCTTCACTTGAATTGATAAGAGCTGGTGGTTAAGACCCTGAACTGGGCAAGAGGAGTGGGAAGTTTGGGGATGGGGGAGCTGATTTGTGTCAACAAGCAGGACTGCCCCTCCCCTTAGACACTGCCCGAGCTGACAGAAGTACAGATGTGTCAGCGCTCTGCAGCTCCCCTCTGCAACCCTGGGCTAAAAGAATTCCCTAATCTTGCTTATCTGAAGTATTTACACACCTCATAGTGTCCAGGTGTCAGCAGGAATGGCATGGCTAGGTTTCAGCTTTGAGTCACCGGGTGAAAGCAGTGTGGTCTGGGGCCTGTAGTGACTAGAAATCATTAGCTTGTGTTGGCTGCTTGTCCTCTGCAAGATGAATTTGTGGGCTTGATCCGTTTTCCCCACATCGATGCATAAAACGCCCACACATCTGGCTTGTATTAGCGTGTCCTCATTGGCATTTTCCTCAAAGACAAGCCAAGCTGGGGAGAACTGGGGTGCTTTAACCACGTGCAGCTCACCTAGCCCGTTGAGAGCACAGGTACAGCGAGGAAGCTGCACCGGGTGCTGGTCCTGCTGGCTGGCCAGGACATCCTCTGCTGCTGAGCCCTTGTTCAATAACAGGGTCCTTCCTTCCCCAAGGTGCAATAACCTTTCCTCCTACAACCACGTTGTTTCACCCTCCCCGGCTACGGGCAGCCCAGTTACAAAGCAAGCCCATGCTTTGAGGACACGCACTTTAAGAAACAAGTAAATAAGCGTTGCCACTCCTCTGCTGTGAGCCAAAAGCTTCCTCTGAAGTCGCAGGTCTCTGAACGCGGGTTCCGGAGCAGGGCCCTGGCCATGCGGGGTCCCCGCAGCCGGGGGTCCCCAGGGCCGTGCCCGGTGCCGGCGGGGGGAGCGCACGGCAGCCGCGCGGGGGGATTCGATCAGCGCGGCTGCCAAAGCCAATTATCGGGGGGAGGACAATATAATTATATTAGGGAACATCTGTACTTCATTAAAAGTCCTCGCGGGGTGGATTCTCGCCCGGCCACGTTACACACAGGCGCTTCCAGCCGCTGCTTGTCCCCCGCTCCGGCAGCTGCGCCGCTCCGGGGCCGCGCCCGGCTCCGGCTCCGCGCCGCCCTTCGCCCCGGGCGGCTGCACCTGCCCCCGCGGCCGGGCCCCCCCGCGCCCTCCGGGAGCCCATCCCAACCCATCCCGGCGTGGCGGGCAGGCGGCGCTCTGCGGCCGGGCTGTGCGGGGCTCCGGGGCGGCGCGCTCAGCTCTTCCTCCTCCTCCTCAGCCTCCTCCTCCGCGGCGGCGGCGCCGGGCAGATGCGGCGGACCGCGGGGCGGCTGTGGCCCGCAGCGGGCTCCCGTCCCCCCGCCGCCCCCATGGACGGCAGCGGGGGCAGCAGCAGCCGCGCGTAGCTCGGTGAGTGCCGGTCCCGTCCCTCCCCCGCGCCCTGCCCGCACCGCGCTGCCGCAGCCGCGGCTGCTCCTCCGCTGCCTCCGTCTCCTTCTCTCCGACGAGAAATCGCCCCCGGCCCGCGTGCTGGCGGCGGCGCCGGGGCTGGGCTGGGGGACCGGCTCTGCCACCTGCTCCCTGTGGCGGCTCCGGCTCCCCTCGGGGCTGCGGGAGCGCCGCCGCCGCTGCTGCTGCTCCTCCCGCCGGGACGGGGCTCGGGGAGCGCTCTCCGCTCGTACCGTGCCAGCGTCCTGCCTTCTGTGTCGGGAGTCCCGGCCTGGGCTTGCGGTTGGGCTCCTGAACATTCAGGGTAGGACTTTACCAATATCGATTTTGGAGTTTTTTTTTTTTGTTTCGGTTAAATTTGATTTACCTAGCAGTTGTGAGAAGCTGAGAGGAAAATATCAGTTTGAGGATTGTTTTCTTTACCTTGCATTTAAAGAGCTCTCCTTGTATATTCGGTAATGATTTCTTTTTGTAAAATATTTTTGTTGTGCTTTATTAACTCCTGGAGTTTAACAGACCTCCAAGGTAGGCAGGCTTGTTAGATGCTGAAATAATCAGCTCCAAGGCGCAGACAGTGCCCTTGGTCGTAACAGGTGCAGCGTGCATATCCTTATGAACAATGAAATGGTTTCAGCATTCAGGTTTATTTGTATGCTCTGCATTTCTGTGACTCTGGAAAAATTGTCATGCTGTGTTATGTCAAAGCTGTGCTTACGGCGTGAGCGTGTCCACAGTACCCAATTAGCAGGACGGGAGCAGCTGCACAGACCTCCTCAGTCCGTGGTGGCTTTAATACCCAGGGTATTCCTGGGTGACATCGCACAGCCCTGGGTGTTTTGGTGGCTGTTTGAGGACCCACACTGGGCACTGCTCCCTCTGGCACATCACTGGCAGATGACGAGGAAAAAGAGAAGCGTGGAGGAGAAGCCATTTATGCTTTGATTGTATTCTCTAGACTTGATGCTCTCTGCCCATGTGTTGAGTAGGGTGGTGATGGCACATCATATGATGCTACTGAAACATGAAATACTGACATTTGTATTCCACGTGTATTTCCTGGGCATGTATTTTCCAGATAAAAAGATAGTTATTGTTTTAGTAGCTTCCTGGGCTCCTTATTTAAAGAAAACACCCAGTGATAACCACAGTTGGGAATTGGCTTAATGGGAGTCACTAAGGAGTTAGAGCTGTAGATCAGCAGGAAATTAGACTGGAATTTAATTATTGTTCTCAAGCCAGCGTCACTGAAAGTATAGGTATATTCCAGCAGTCCTTGCCCAGGTTCAGCTCTTGCTGTGGGATAGATACCTGTGCTCTGTGGTGCACCTTGTGCCTAGAGGTGTGTCGGTCCTCCTGAGCACTGAAAGATGCCCCTTGCTGGTGCCCTGTTTCCCAGGACTCTTTTAATCTCATTGTTTTGTTAGGGATAGGAAAAGGAGTGGGCTGCCTTTGAGGGATAGGGGAGGATGGCTGGGTAAAGGAGTGAGGGTGGGGAGCGCATTTCTTTGTTATGCTCAGGCTCTTTGTGTACTTCAACGAAGAAGTGGTAGAGCAAAAGAAGAGTCAAGGCTCTAGCCAGGAGAAAGTGCTTGGTAATGAAGTCCTGGGTGATATTAATGGTAGCACTGAACAAAGCAGAGGCACCAGAGATGTGTAAGAGGTCTGAACTTATTGTGAGGGATGCCCTACACTGCACAGGCTTGGAGTTATGCCCTGTAGTTTACCATCATAGGAGACAGTGCTTCTTCCTCCAGGAAAAGGGTGAAAGTCATGGAGGTGTCCTCTGCAGAGGGTTTCGCCAGTGGTGGGGTCTGCCAGCTCATGCTGATAAGCTGCAACAGAAGTGAACTTTGTGTTGTTTTGTGGTGTCTGCAAATCTTGGGACAGCAAAGTGGAGAGGAGGTGGAGAAATATAGCCAAGATTCCTTGTGGTGTCTTAATTTCCCTTGGACTTCTTAGAGCCTCACCCAGCATTGTAATTCCATCCCTCACGGCAGGTGAAGGTAGGGATATGTTCTGCCTCCTTGAGTCAGGGCATTTTGTGTAGTTCTAATTCAGCCAAACAAGGAGGATAAACACCTTGTTAACCCTTTGTAAGGTGTGAGTACTACAGCTCCCTCTGGCTTATTAAGGTAAAAGTGCTGTGCACTGTTAAAATACAACACGCTTCTCAAAAAGCCATTAAGAAAATGGTTTTTTATACCATCAAGTCAATTTCATCTAATGATGTTTAGTTGAAAATATTTATAGCATCTTAAAATCAAATTTGAGGACAGTAATCTTAAAGGATTCTTTAAAAATCCTTAGAAATAATTAGCAGCCTTATTTAACTTCTTGGACAATTTATGCTGGTGAGAAAGTGATTTGTCCTTTTCACGTTGCTGGCAGAATGTGGTGGTGCTGTGAGTAAGCTGGATAATGTTTACGGGTCTGCTACAGCAATGAAGCTCTGCATAGTGGCCCTTTGGTTGCCTGAGGCTTGTCTTGCTATACATGCTTGTTTAACAGGGTTTTGAAAATCGTCTCTGGAAGCCAGCTCTATGTTTATGCTGCAGATGCTGTCTGGCCAGGGCTGTGTCCATTCTGCAGCTGTGGCTGTAGCTGGAAATGCTCTGCTCTGCAGGAGTGTCTGACTGTGGAGCTCTCTGCAGCTCCCTGCTCTTGCTGTGCCGAGCCCACCTGCACCAGAGGAGCTGTGTCCTCACTCCACAGAGCTGATCCATCTGCAGGAAGGGGCTCAGGATGACCTGGATCAAGGTGGGGTTGGTGCAAGAGCAGAGACTCTTGGATACTCTGGCCAGCTGACTTAGCAGAGTAGTAGCCCCAAGCCATTAGCTAGCCCATGAGTTTAGCAGGATGTAAATTGAGTTAGAGGTTTCAGATAGTGAGGATGAGAGAGCAGCATGTGCTGAAAATGAACAAGGCTTTAAGGGGGTTCCTTTCTTTTTGCTCAGTATTGTTCCTTTCTGATGCAGACTTATGAAAAGATGCTTTCTAGGTGCTGCTGAGGGCATATGGAATTTGTGAGGCCTGGGTGGCAGTGCCTGTCCTCTGAGGAAAGCCTCTTATCTCACAGTAGGCAGTTAATAAATGAATGCATTCATTTGCAACTATAAATTCCTAGTCAGAAGTTCAAACCTCTGTAGTGAATTTCTTAACAAACTTCATTTCTTCTGTTTTCTGATTTCATTGCTCAAGGACTGCTCTGCCTGCGTAAGAATAGTAGGTCACATGCTCTGGGGTGCTTCTTTCAAATATCATGCTGGTTATTTTAGAAAGGTTTTGTCTAAGCAAATTCACTCAGGACAGTTTTCCCACCTGCAGGTTTCCTGAGGGATGCAGAAGGTTAGCAGGTGTATAGTGAAGGCTTTTCCTTTGCTGGCCAAATGTTTGCTCATGTCCTAAATATAACTTCTGGGAATTTGTGTTTGTTTTGGAGCTGGGGAACACTTTTCTCTTTTACTCTCTTTATAGATTCAGAGAATTTAAGCATATGATTAACATTAAATATGTGAATATTCTCCATGGACTCGTTTTTTGGATCAAAGGCAGAGTGCTCAGCCTGTTGAGAGGATGGAGCCCACAACCACTAAATGCAGGGAGCTGATCTGATGCTATGCTTGTCTAAAAGAAGTATATCATACGAGTGCTTTGGATTTATGTCTGTCTGTGCCCCAAATCCCTCTGCTAACTGCTGTCTTGATGTTGCTTATCTACAAAGTGCTTACAAGCATTAACAAACCTTTGTGATGCTGCTGAGACGTGTTGTTATCCCCCTTTTCCATAAGGGGATGCTGAGAAAGTTTGGTGATCTCCTGAGACCACTGTGGGTTATGGACAAAGCTGGGCATTGACCATGGGGCTTTGAATTCCCAGCCCAGAAAGGGCAGCAGCATGGCTCTGTGGCAGTACTGGGTTCAACATTGCCAGCTCTCACACTGCCAGAATGCTTCCCAGATTTCCATCCTGACACAGAAGCTTCTCATATCATCTGCTGGGTCAGGCTGCAACACAAAATACAGCCTGTCTGCAGGAGTGAGCAGTGGCCTGTTAAGGGAAGGAATCTCAGAGTGAATTGTGTGTCTGTGCTGGCTCTCAGCCTTGCTAGATGCTACAGGCAGAGCGTCAAGATTCCTCTAATCTGAGCTTAGAGAAAAGGGAATTTTTCCATCTTCTCTAGCTGCAGTGATTCTTGATTTCTTGCTGATTTAAAAATACTCACAGTGCCTCTACCAAGCAGGGAGCTCGAGTCCATGCATATAAATATACACACTAGGTGTGTGTGCCTATGAGCTGGCAAATGAATCGGTTTCCTAATCTGAAGTTGATGTGGCGTCATTTTTGGCTCCATGGTGGTTGTTTTCCTTCTTCCTGGTTTTATTGTGCTTCACTTGCTTAAATTAGAAGAATTTTTTGAAGAAGAGTGGGCAAACTTCAAACATGGAAGGGCATGCTTTGCACTGGTCTCACTGTGCTTCTGCAGAGGTGAGAGGCCAGTGCCTGCCTCCCTCCCTTGCCCCTGCTCCCTAAGACCCTCCTGGACCATTGCAGGATTCCAGGACATTGGGAAGCTGGTGGTCAGGCAGGCTTATGCTGGGTTCAGTATCAAAGCTTTGCTGTGACAAAGGCAAGGTTCTGTCTTTTTGAATTTTTCCTTTAGGAAATGTGATTGATCAAAATTCAGTGTTCTGTAGGACAAAGCTGGTGACAAATTTGCACCAATTCTCAAGTTTTCCACAAGATAGCCATCTGCTGTACTGGTGCACACAAACCTGTGAGGGACAGACAAGCCCTAATTGGGAATTTACCACCTTTATGTGCTGGGTGAATGAACCATCCTGAGCTTTTGCATGTATATAATGGCATCTTTTCTTCTTTCCTTTTATCCTCTGTAGGGAATCTGCGTTCTTCTGAACTAATGTTCCCTTCCATAAATGACCCAATCAGCCTTCATCACTGCTCGTTAGATCAGAAACTTATTAGTTAATAGCAGTACTGTTCTTCCTTTTAGTCCCTTCTACAGCTAAGCTCATGGCATTTACAGACAGACTTGTTAGTCATTAATATTCTTTGTATTCTTCATCTTTGGCTTCAGAAGAGAAGGCCTTTCATCTTTTGCCTTGCTTTGTTTTTAAGAAGAAGCCCAGTTTGACTGGAGGAAAAAAGGAACCGAAAAAAACATTTCTCTGCTGCTTTCTTACAAGCTTCCAAGCAGTCTCCCCTGCTGACTTTGTACTTTTGCAGTAGATAAACATTGACTTTGTTTTCACAGAATATAGCTGATTTTTTTTTCCTAGTTTGCCTTTTTGGTTATGCCTCAGTAGCTTGACAGGACAGGATTAATTAGTCAATGACTGCTTCTTTTGCTGAAATTCTCATTCTTTATTCAGTTTTTCCATCAGGTTTATTGTACCTGAAGTCAAGTTTGTGTAGGGAGAACGTAAGCAACTGTCTAAATTTAGCAAAATTGTGAACGGTTTCCCTGGTTTGGAGACTAAAAGATTACTGAGATTGATCTGTGGATTCTTGTTCTTTTCTTTAAAAGAAAGCCAAATGCTGATACTCAGGCATGTGTTCTAAGTCCGTGCACTGGGGTTGACGTGTGTGAGCAGGTATGATAGCAAATGGTGTTTCTCAGATGGGGAACGCCTTGTTAACATCACTAAATTCTCACTACTTGTAAGTGGTCAAATCCTTTGCTAATCTTCAGTGCTAACTAAAAGGAAAATACAGAGAACAGCATTTGTTGTCTGTGATCACATGAAATCTCACACCTCATTTCTGAAGAGCAGGATCAAAAGATAAAAACTTGGTGCCTGAGTTATGTGTTTTGTTCTTGAGGTTCATTAAATTCCTTTTTTGAGTGTGCCAGTAGTTCATATCCATTCTGCTCAGGTTTCCTCACTCCCAGCTCTGATGTGGTGCACATCACAGTGTGATCATTAAGTGTGATTACTGCATTTTTGACCTATTTAAAAGTGTCTGGCTGTGAAATTCCAAAGATTCTAATTTAAGCTATAAAACAGATTATTAATGTGCTGCGCTTACACATTTCATGGCTCATTTCCTGATTACAGCAGTTTTGAACGTGTACGTGTAGGCTGTTCCAGTGCATGTGTATAAACATCCTACACCATGTTCAGCCTGGTCACCTGGCTCGGGAGTCACGTTCCACGTACCTTCCACAGCTTAAAAACAAATAGAAGAGAAAGCCACAAGTGGGGGAAGTTGCTGTCAAAAGGCCTGATGCTTTCTGCAGGGCTGGAACTCTGCAGGGTATAGGAATGGGAGTCATGCAGGGGTATGGAAGCTGGGCAAGGAATGTCTTAGACAGTCCCCTGCTGTGACCTGTGGACTGGAGAAGGTGCCCTCTGAAAGCATCAGGGATCCATGGCTGTCCCTGGATTGCTGCCAGGAGACTTTAGCTGTACTGAAACTGGAACACGGACAAGATGCTGAGCCTAGTCAGTGGATCTGCAGAGAGAAAAGATGAGATCTTCAATCTTTTCCATCACTTCATTCAAAATCCGTCAACCTGCTCATGGGACTGAAACTCTGCAGAGCCTCCTTATCCGGGTGTGCAGAAAGAGTTTGGGGTTATGGTTATGTGGGTAATTTATGATTCAGCCATTAGGATGAGCCAGCATGGAATAACTCACCAGGGTTACAGGTGCAGCTGCAAACAGTGGGTCCAATAGAGACATTCGGGTAGAAAGATCAAGAGCAGGTGAAAGTGTTGTAGAAAATACCCTGTGAGGAGTTTCCATGCAGTTACATTCAGTCTTCTCATGGTGAGGACATAAAGAAGAGGTTGTCTTGCTGTGTTTCATAGGATTAGTTACGTGCTGAAAGCTGCACCTGGAGATTTCTCTCTGAGCTGGGAACATGTGTAAAGCTAGGTGTGTGACTGGCTGAGTTTGGTGCTTTGTTCCAGAGGGGCTGACCCTGATTCCCACATGAGCAGCCAGATATGGATATCTGCCTCTGTGTGAGATTAGCAGTGATTTTATACAAGTTTGGGATGCAGGATAATAAAAGCAGGGTCTGGAGCAGGTGTGATGCTCTGTATCAGGGTGAGATTTGTATTTGGCATGTGCACACGCTAAACAGCATTTCAGTGTGTATTGCTTAGAACTTTATGAAGGCAGAGTTGCTGCCATTTGTTACTCAGTTGCTGGAACTGATTTGGATCCTTTGGCTCCTTCTGTCTTTCTCCCAACTGGAACGTTGGTAGCAAGGCTGGCTGAGCCCTGGTGGAAGGTATCATTGCATAGTGTACACAGCTAGGAGAGCTTGTCGTTTGCAGTTGTCTTATTTCTTAATGTGGTGTAGTAAATTATAAATGTACACAAACACCTACAGAGTGTTTCATTCATGAGCTGCCAGACTACAGTGTGCTTTTTGAAAGGGCTGGTTTGGGGGTTGTTTTTGTTTTGTGAGATAATTTCATTATCTGATACCAGGCATTTCCTAAAAGTAAATCGATCACGCGGGGACTCTGTGTCCATTAGTGATTCTGCTAATAAAAATTTGGGGTTTTTTTTTATTCCATAAAATACCTTCTGTACCACAGTCTTTTTATGCTTTATGGCAGTTATTAGCTGTTATTAGGTCATTTTAGGAAGGTCATTGTTTGGTGATGGGTGTGCTGTGGGGCTTGGAAGCATATGCCACAACATCCTGTAGGCCAACAGAAGTGTTTGAAAGTATCGATTGCTATGAAAACGTGCAGGAGGGTTGTATAAACAGGGATGGTTACGGGGAGTCCCTCTCGTGGCATTACTCACATGCCTCTTCTGGGCTGCAGCAGTGCTAACAGCCATCCCATTTGTGTATTAAAGCAAGGATCTTCTGAAGTGGAACCACAAATGACAGCAGAATTATGATTTAAGGGCGGTCAGTACTGATGGCAAGCCCAACATAACATACAAGCCTGGCTGCGGTTAGGAGAATGTGCCCATCTAATAAGCAGCTTAACTTGGTGTATTACTGTGAAATAGAAAGAACCATGGAATATGTGATGTGAATAGCAGGCTGGATTTCCCTGTCACTTCGTAT
Organism: Acridotheres tristis; assembly: GCA_037013685.1. NCBI lineage: Eukaryota > Metazoa > Chordata > Aves > Passeriformes > Sturnidae > Acridotheres > Acridotheres tristis. The sequence goes on from CM072900.1 coordinate 7,812,398, forward strand.
TTATGTTCCTGGAGCGGCCCTGGTTTCGCCAGGGTTACTTCTGAATTGTACCTAAGGGAATGAGAGGTGGATTTCCCCCTTCTCAGCACCTTTCTTTTTAATCTGGAAACTGTACTATTATTTCTTTGGTTTAGCCTTAGATTTGAAGTTTTCATATGAGATAAAACGTGTGCTAAATATCTTAGCAGTAAACTAATTGGTCAAAATGTTTTATTTTTCCAATTAAGCTGTTAACTGATACAACTTCATCCAACTCTATTGAAGAAAATGGGCGTTGTTCCTTTTTCAGTAATAGCAGTTGAATTGGGCCATTAAAGGCCAATTCCAGGAGAGATATTAGCAAATACTAAGGCTTGATCCACATCACTTTGCAGCCAATAAATCAGCAATTGCTGTCTACACAATAGCAGGTCTAGCAGGGTTTGAGTGTCTTTGAGATTGGGAGTCTTCCTCTTGAGTATTGCATAAGTTTCCTGAAATCAGTTAAATTGAGATAAAGCCAATGACTTCTTCATGTCTGTTGGAGTTGCTCAGAATTTATGTTCCTCACTGAGAATAGATTTGTGCTCTGCTGTGGGTTAGGGAAAGTGAAAACTTTTTTTCCCTTGAACTGTAAATACCCTGCTGAACATTTGTGTTCTAAAGATGTTCAACCAACCACTGAAACAGTGTTTCCAAATTGCCTGAAATCACTTCCTGATCGTTTCTGTTACAGGTATCCAGGTTTTACTTTTTGTAGGCTTTTACATGTGTTAGGTTTCTTTTTAAAATTGTTGTGTCTCCCTTCCCTCCCGTCGGGATTCTTTACAACCACGTCTCAGGGGTTTTCTTTGTGGAAAGAAAAGCCTGTTGGTACCCGGCTGTGTGTTTGGGTGTTTCAGCAAAGACCACAAGAAACCGGAGATTCTGTCCTGCACACCTTCCCATCTTGATGTTTTGACAAGCCCCATTTTAGAGCTCTTATGGCAAATGATTTTTATGGGCACGTGTGGAGAGGAATGTGCAAAGTGCCTGAGATGGTAGGGACGGGAAGAAGCCTGACAACTGCTTTGTGTAAGATGATCTGTGTTGGGAGGAACAAATGGTGCATTGAGATGACAAATGGAGCGGCAGAGGTGCAGCTGGGCTGTTCCATAGCGGGGATGCCGCCAGGCAGCTCCATGGAAGGAGTTTGTAGTCGATATAAACAATTTCCTCTTAGCTTTAAGCTTCTTGATGAATTAATGATATAATTCTCATTGATTTAATTAAATCAGATTCCAGGGGCTTGATTTGCGGAGTTTTCTGGTGGTAGTTTTATAACGAGGTGGACAAATAAATGGCCTTTATTTTCTTGCCTGCCGGGTGGCGTGTCTAGTGATAATTACTGCATTTATCAAAGTGTCCTTCCATGTTGGAAGCAGGCTGGTTTCCGCTTGTGATAGACAGAAGGAGGGACAGTGATATTCTGGGACTCGTCCAGCGGCTGCTGTGTGACGGGTCAGAGCACAAGAGTGAGGTTGTGGCATCCTAAAATCCAGGCTGGTCCCATCGCTCGTCCTTGGGGCCACACCGTGCCCTTGCCCTGGCAAACCACCAGACCTGGCACTGCTGCCTGCCCCAGGGGTGACTGCTGTCACCAATTAAAGCTCAAGTGCAAAGATTGGAGATTTCGATACCATCCCAGCTTAGCTTTTCACCTGGTGAGAACATTGCTCTGATTAGTTTTGGTTTCTCTCACACCAGTTTGAGTTTGAATGTGTGTTGGCTTTTGCCAGGAGATCAGGGAGGAATTAAAGCTGCATTCTACTTAATTGTTCCTCAGTAGTTCAATCATGACAAACTTGCTCCACCCCAGCTAGTAAAATAACACTTAAGAAGACTTAATTAGAGTCAATACCTGAATTTTATTTATATCTATCTTTTTACTTTTACTAATTACTGTGCTGAGTAGTAAGTTTAATAAGACCAGTTTGTAAGATGGATGACAATAAAAATATGGGAAGAGGAGAATGCTTGGGTTTTTCCTATAACAGGACTGGAGGAATTACCCATACCCATGGATTAGATTTGCAAAGCCTCCAACCCTCCCCATTGGTATTTTTTTCCTAAAAACAAAGATTCTGTCAGCACAAGTCACCACGTCTCCAAGAGGGTCGTTTACCTTTCATAAAAAATAATAAAGGCCTGTATAAATACTCCCCATGTGCTGCTGCTGGATTGTATTAGTGAAATATGTCAGTGTTTGTGGCATGTGCAGCCCTGTATTTCATGGCACTGCTTGAAAAATGTAAGACATTCCTGTGAGTTATTTGGAAGACAGTGACAAGCCAGTTTGGCAAAGCAGTGTCCTGAAGGGAGCATTTGCAGGCTCCCAGCAGGGACAGATGTGTGTGACCAGTGCTCCAGCCCGTGTGCTGCTGCAAGGATGGATGGCTGTGGGGCTTCCCAGTTTGCTGAGTTTTCCCAGTGTGACCTGTGGACCAAGTGCTTAGAGGCACCAAGCAGATGCCCACGAGGATCTTTTCTGCATGGCTTACAGAAATTTGTAAGCAGGGAAAGCAGATTGGGTTTTTTGGGGTTTTTTTGACATCTTATGTGCTGCTGGGTGTCTACTATACCATGGTATTTCTTAGCCATGTCTTTACTAAGCTTCTTGGATAATCTGTGTGTTGCCAGGACATGCTGCAGAACTCAGCAGACACAGCAGAATCCAAGGCTGTGGTCAGCCTCCAAAGCAACTTCCACCTGCCAGTGCTGGCTGGGGTAGGTTGAACCCCTGTACATCTGGTGCAGATGTTTGCATTGGTGACCAGAGTTGGATTTTTTGAGCAGAAGAGCAGGGCTGCTCAGGGACAAGCTGGGTTTGGATTTGGGCAGCTGAGGTTACCCCAGCCACCCTTCCTACTGAAGCTGTTGTGCTCTGCCTTTGCCATCCAATACTACAGGGACAACTGATAGTAAAGAGCAAGCAAGAAGCAGCTTTTGCCTGCATCTTTTTTGATTTTTATCTAGTCCCTGAGCCTTCACTGTATTATCTCCTTAAATCTCTGTGCCTGACACTTTTGCTTTAGCACAGTTGAATGTATTACTGTCCTGGGTTGTAAAAGAAAAGCATGTGCTTGCAAGCTTCCATAGGCTTCCTGGGAGGGTTTGGAGTAAATCTCCCAACGTGCAGCTGCCCGCTTCAATTCTCCCTTTTCATGTAGCTCTTTTTTTAGCAGTGAACTATTGGGAGGATGAGTTGCTATATGCAAATTTGAGATTAAACCTTTTGTGTTTCCAGCATTTTCTGTTTGAATTGCTCAAAGAGCGGTTGCAGGTTCCCAGCTTTGGGCTCTGGCTAGGCAAATGCCCCAGCTGAGGGCTGGGAGTGTTGCTGCATTTGAGGCTCAGCGTTCCCGGGACAGTGAGTGACAGGATTGATAAAACCTGTGGGTGGGTGATTTGTACTGCAGGCAGCAGCAGCACAAAGTGGGGGCTCTTTTGGTTAATGAATATTGAACTTCTCCTGTCTAACAGCAAGTTGTGTCCTGTCTCCAAATGAGCATCTTTGCAAGAGGCTGAGCTGCAGGCGGGGGGGCTGCTTGGGAATTCATTAATTCCTGTCTGGGTGATGAGTGTGCTCCAAACAGGGCTCTGCTGGTCACCCAACAGTTGGTGCCATACAAGATGACTTTTTCTTTTTTCAGTTGTTCAGTTCTAATTATTTTACTCTCAAAAATCTTCACTTAGGGTTGGATGCTTTTCTCTGGATGTTTTTCTCTAGCTGCCTATATTGCATTTTCTGCATGACAATGTCATCAAAGAATTGATGTAATAAATTTGTGCATTCGGCAGTCCCTAAATTCAGCTCTATTTGTGGCAGGAGTTCCAAAAGGCAAATGCATCTCAGAAGCATTGTGACTGTTGCATGAAATGGTAATTGTAATGCATGGAAGATCAGCTGCTGATTTATTTTTATTAGTGCAGATGAAAATTACTATGATGTTTCAAGTAGGGCGTAAAATAATATCTTTAATCTCATTCCAGGAGGAATATTAACTTCACATTTTGTATTTCTTTTCTTTCTCTAACCACTGAAAAAATGCTTAGTATGTGATTTGAGTGTCTGTTCTATCATGTTTATGTAGGAAGGTTTCTCTCCTTTTTTCATGCTCATAATAGGAAAAGTGTGTTTTTATTTGTCCTGTTTTATGTAGTATAGAAGTTCCAGTTCCTTTGATCAGAAAAGTCTCAGTTTTTAAGCAGAAATGTGCATTGATCCCCATAGACAAAAGCACACTAGGGAATACTTTTCCAAACAGGTCATTGCAGTTGAACTTCGATTTAAAATCCACCCCAGAGTCAAACCTTTGCTCCCAGCAGGAACACCTGGGCATCCACAGCTTGTGGAAGGGACAATTTCTACTCTTGGTTTTTACAGGTGAGAACCAGTTTGTTCCTGGAGACTTCACAGATACAGAAGTAGCTCCATTGGAAGGCTGGCTGTAAATTGAGATTCTGTGTGCTTGAGCCTCCACTTCTGGAGCGTCCCCAGCTATCTTGGCATGAGCTGCAGGGAGGATAAGCCCTTTGTAGACTTCAGCTGTGTCCTGTCCATGACAGGTTAATCTGCTGCCCACATCCATGCCTCGGGGTGGTTGGCAGCATGAAAACAGCCCTGGAAATGGAAAGAAGTGCTCGTTCTCTTCCTGCTGCCATTTCGGGGCTGGCACGTTACGGGAGGTGAGAGGCACGATGTGTCCCAGCTTTTCTAGCACCCCTGCATGCTGTGCTGCTGCTGTACAGCCCAGGTCCTTCTGTGAGTGTTAACTGGTGGCACTGGCCATGCCAAACATCCCTGAAGACAGAGTGAGGATTCTGCTCATGTGACTCAGCACTCCTGCTCTGAGCTACCAAAACAGAGGAGGGTAAGCAGAGCTGTGAATAACTAAGGGTTTTCATCCCTAAATAAGTTAACAAAAACCTGGTTATGGCCAAGCCAGGACTTCATACATGCAAGTGAGGACATGAATGTGTGGTTCTGTCGTATTGTCCTGAGTGCTACTGTAAGAGCATTAGGTAGCAGTGGTGTTTCAGGGGGGTTAATTGCTAGCCTAAATAGCATTGTGGGGAAAATTGTAGAAGGCCTTGAAGGGAATATTAAAGGATTCAAGTATTGCTTAAAGTATTAACAGAAGATGCACATGTAGGTGTGTGCATGCATGTGTGTAATTGACAAAGCAAAGCCTTTGAATTGGAAATCATTGGTACAGAAATACAGTTAAGGGTTTAGAATGGACGTAGTTCAAACAGCCATAGGGAGAAGTCAGCAGTAAAAAGATGTATGGCAAGGCATTCACTTCTTTATCAATATATTGATTATACTGAAGGTGGAGTGTGTGAAGAGATGGGTCTTCTGGTAGGAAAGGAAAATGTATTTTGGGAAATGGGAAAAATCACTGAAGTGCTGTAAGATATTTTTAATACATCTTTCTAAAAGTCTGGAGAGGGTCCTTGTGAGTTTTGCTCTCTGTTCCAGGAGGCTGGTGACTGTCCTCTGTCTGGGAAAAGCTTTGCACTGGTGAAGAAATCGGGGTGGTCTAAGACTCCACAGGTATAAGAGAAAGAAAGTAATGATATGAAAATATTTATAATGACAAGAAATTGTACACTGCTGAAGTTACACTTCTGCTGTGAATAATTTTCCATAATGAAAGTCAAGAGTTGGGCATCCTGGTGAGTTAACTTTGACTGTTTGCAGTGAGAGTGCTCAGAGATGTTCCTGAGGAGGCCAGGTTGATGCTTATTATTCCATAAAACAACTCAAATAGTCTTTCTCTGTCAATAGCACATAGTCTGCTAAGGGTTATGATCAGCTGGCCTGGGGAGTGAACATCTGGATTTGTGTAGTCTCTCCCAAATGCCTTACCTGCCTTGGATCCCACTGTGTGCAGTGCTGGTGAGCATCTCCTCATCTGGGCTAAGCATTCTGTGTGTGTAAAGCTTTTTGTTGGCAAACTTTTGGGAGGAATTTGGAGGAAGTGGCTTTAGGAGTATTAGAGGTTGAGCTGGGCAGAGACCTTGTTACTGTTCCGTCTGTCATTGACCTTGTTAGTGATTCCCCTGCCCCCTCTCAGCAGGTTTAGGGTGTCTGGGGGACTGTGATGGAAAGCTGCCATGTTTGTGTGCTCCAGAGTGAAATGGGAGCAGGTATCCATTAATGGTCTCCACCACTTGTGTTTGCTCAAGCTGTGTGCTCACTCACTTGTTGTTGGTGTCCAAGGCCACTGTGGATTTCTGCACAGTGCTAGGGATGCTGAGCCTGTCCTGTCCATACCCTGCAGTGGGCACACTGCACAAGCACTCTTAACTCCACCCAAACCAGCTCACACTGTGCCTCACTGTTCACATGAAAGTACACAGTGGCCCCCAGGTACTGACAGTGTGAGAGATGTGATATCTGTGCAGTGCAGGGTATGGAGCCAGTTCATTGCTTTATACTGCAGAGCATAAACCTCCCCCAAGAGCCTTCTGGTCACAGGAGGCAGCTCATTCCTGTCTCCTGAGCTTTTGTATAATCAATAGGCTGAGCTACTTTGGGGTTTTTTTACTACTAAGTGCTAAATCTTTGAAAGTACCAGCTCCTGTGGGAGGTATTGGTATTTTTAAGGATTGCTTGGTTTCTGCTTGCAAATACACTGCTTGTATTCCTGGATGAAGATATTCTTGGAATACTTTAGTGTGAACCCTCCAGTGGGCAATCTTTTATTGCAGAATAATGGGCCTTTGTCCAATTTAACATAATGTACTTTGGAAGTGGAAGCCTGTAGTTTGTTGCACAGGAAATGCACTCATTTACCAAATCTCATTAATTAACTGGCATCTATTTAAGGGAAGTCTCTTCTCTCATGTGGTGTTTAAAATCTCATCTATCATAAAAAGTAGCTCTTTAGTTTTTTAGGGTTCATCTTTAATTTTACAAATTATTCCTTCTGCATATTAAAGGTAATTTTTCTGCTGTTTCTTGTTATGAAAAAGGGACCTCAGCTTTGACAATTACAGTTTAAGCTGCTCAGAGTAGTGTGGCAGCTCTAGTGCTTGCTGCCAGAAGCTGGGACTGTGCTCAGGACACTGCGTCTCTGCCGTTCGACATCATATTCTACGTGATGAAAAACTGAAGTAGATATTTTTTTTCTTCTGTGTATAGCCCCCACCACTTCTGAAAGGTACAAGATTCATCTTCTGGCTGCCAATCTACAGAGCTTTGCCCACAGCAGAGACATCCAGCAGTGCCTGCACTGCACCAAGTGTGTCGGACAAACCTCGTCGCCTCCCCTGGGCTCTGTCGAAATAACCGTGCAGACGTTTCTCCACAGCCACCTCGTCTTTGCTCCTTCCCTTGCTTCACTTTGTCATTTCCAGGTCACTTCCCTTGCCTTTGTCAGCATGTTTAGCATTGCTCCGTGTAGGCACTGCCCTCAGGAGCACTGTCGTGCATACTAAATCCGTCTGGGGCCACGGCTGGAGTGGCCCATCCACTTGGGAGTGAGATACAGCCTTGGGGAAGAGCAGGCAAGCTGCTGACCTTCTGGAGGTCAGCTCTGTGCAGCCACACAGGCACCTCCTCCTGTCCTCCCAGAGTCAGGGTGCCAGGGTGGCCCTTGTGCAGGTGGGTGCACTGCTCTTGCCACCCCTGGCTGCTCTGACTGATCTTCAGTGGTGCCTGAGCCAATCTATTTCAGTAATGCAATTATTCTCATTGAGCTTAATCAATGAGCCACAGAACAATCTACTGGTGGCTCCAATCAGTGGAATTACTCAGAAGGATCAAAATGAGCTGCTCTTTCTGAAAATGAAGCTGTCATTCGCACAGAAATTTGAGTTTGAGGGAACCCTTTTCTCTATGCAGAGCATGCTGTGACTCAGAACACCTATTCATGGAAGTCCTTGTCTTGCTGTAATGTAGGGATAGGGGTCTGTACACGTTTGGGAGGATGAGGATCCCAAAGCAGAAGGGCCAGGGTGATAACCTTACTGAGAGAATATAAATAAAGGGCTGCAGAGAATCCTGCAGTTTGCTGTCTCCCTGCCAGCAGCACCAGTGCAGAGGATAAAAGATTGTTTCAGTGGGCCCAGCAGAGTGTCTTGAGGACAGTGTGGCACAGCCCAGACTGTGATCGCCACCTGAGGTGGAAGTTTGTGCAGCTGTTCTGCTGTGAGCTGCTGTGTCTGGTACCTGCTGGCATGAGCCTGCTGTCCCCATGCAAATGTTCCTTATACCTTCAGTACCAACCACTGAATACACAGCATGTGGGCAGCTCCTCCTGCCTCTCTCACATGTGCTCGTCCTTCCAAATTATAGGAATACACGGAAGATTTCAGGGAGTGGGGAGGGATTTGGTGTGTGTGAAAGCTGGCACTGCTCTGTGCTTGGCAGGATTTTGTCCAGGCTCACAGCTGAACGAGGGGAGGCCAAATGTGCCCCCCTGTCTGAGCGTGCCTCGGCACAGCTGTGGGGAGGAATCCTGCAGACTGTCAGCCCCGTGCTGGGATTTTTATGTGCACATCTCTGCCTGCACTGGTTGTGTTACTCTGCAAACCTGCCTGGGTCTGCTGACTAGACCCGAAATCCCACAGTGCTGTCTCCTCCCCGCCATGTGCTGGATGCCACTTGCTCACTGAGAGCATGGCTTGAAGGTTTTTACCCTGCTCATGAACTGATGTCAAAAGGGAGTCTCTGTCCTCTTTTGGAGCTGTGAATCTCCTCCCTGTGCCTTGCCAGGTTTGCAGGTTGTGGCACTGACAGGAGCGGGCTCCCTGGGCTCTTTCTGTGGGCAATGTTCACTTTTGATAAGGGGCAGGGCAGTCCTTGGAGGGGTTTTTACCTCTTGGTGTTTTCATTTGCTGCCAGATCAGCAGATTGAACGGCCTCATGACACTTTCTGCCGCTTGCTGTCTGCTGCAAGGAAAGCAAGAGGCAGCAGTGGGAGAGCAGGATCTCTCCTTCACTCTCTGCATGGTCACGCCACATTATGTTTAACATCCAAATGCTGTCGTAACTACTTCTTACCTTGGATGTGACTGCAAGTGGAAACTGCTGAGCTTTTATATGATTATTTTTGAGTTCTGAGTATCAAAATGCAGCCACAAATAGCTGTTTGGCTCTATAAAGTTAAAATGTTGGGTGCATATAGTGATGATTGTCAGACTCTTAATCTGGCTGGGTTAAGTGAGAAGCTGATGGTGAGATGTGAATACTTCCATGCTTTCAGAGACCTCGGTTCCCAAGTTGGAGATCAGGCCCAAATGTTCACAGTGACACTTCCCAAAATGCCTCGTCCCAAAGGGGGTAACACTCCCTGCCCATCTTTGGGCCTTCAGTTCAAGTTCTTGAGTTCAGTTCCTGTCTCTGGTCAACCCATGCTGTCCTGCAGAGGTAAGGGAGAGACAAATCTGAAGGCATTTTGAATTGCCAGAGGCATTTGTATGTTGTGTATTTGAAATCTAGCTGGGGAGGAAGGTTTGTTCTGTATTACATTACTGTTATTTTAAGGTATTGGTTTGGGTGTTTGGACAGTTTTCGTGCTTTATTTGTAATCTTCTCAAAAGATGTTTATGTGATACAGAAAACCTAGTCTGGGATTCCTGCTGCTTGGTAAAAATAAAGGCATAATTGAAAAACATCCAATTGGATCCAGTTTTTCAACTTAGTTCAGATCCCTGATTGGGGAACCCAAAATGTGGATGACAAAGCCAAAGAGCACAAGTAACCCATGTGTCCAAGACACCAGAGTGTCTCTGAGCATGTCTCTGGCACTGCCGTTTCCCTTGATTTATAGGAGTAAGGGTGGTAACATTGTGGTGTGTTTGGCAAAATGGTGACTTCTCGTGGCAGCCTCTGCAGGCTTTAGGCATCAGTTCAGCAAAACATAGAACCATCTGAGCATCTCCCATCTCTGCTGGATGGGACATTTATATGTTTACTAAATTTTGAACACATGAGTAGCTTTGTTGGCTGTTCCATTTTGAAGCACACATTTAAATGATTTACTGACCTGGGGCCTGCATGCAGATGTGAATGTTAAAAATTAAAATTAAAGCATCTAGTCCAGATTGTGAATCTGAGATACATCTTTTCAAGGCAGTCTTGAGGATTTAAGCAAACATTTTCCACTGTATTTAATGGAAGATACAGGCCTTAACTCCTGTAGACTGCTTTGAAAAAGCATCAAATGTTCCAGTGTGAAGCCCTAAATGCTGGATGTCTCTGCATTGCAGGTACATTCTCAGCTCTGAGTATCTTGTAACATCTCCTGGTCACTGTTTTGCATCAGGATTCTCACTGTCCTTGTCACACTGTGTTGCCAGCCCCTGCAATTTTATCTTTAGTGTCATGGTACTTAGTTAGTTTTATCTTAAAATAAGAATTCCTCATCCTGATCGGTACAGTTTCAGTTTCTAGTCTTATTTCTACTTAGCATGTATTGCAGGGCGAGATGAACATTTACAGCATTTAAATTCCTGAGGGAAGCACTTGAAACACTTGACAGCATTAACCATAAGCACTCTTATGGTTAGGGAATAGGAATTTGATAGACTTGTGCGTGTGTTTTTAAATCTCAAGGCTTTAACATCAGTCTCCTGACCTGTTGCATCGTTGGGGGAGCATTTGGTGCCAACCTGGCACATGCAGCCTCACAGCCTCCCACATGGGCATCAACCAGACACTGGGAGACTGGGTCTGTCCTGCTGTGTTTTTACATGAACCTCAGATGGATGACTCTCCTACCTGTCTTTCTGGAAAGCACTTACAGTTGTCCCAGCTTCTCACGTTTCTTGATGCTCTGCCTTCTTTCTAGTGGTGCTCCAGGGATTCCAGATTGGTGCTGCAAGTGTAATTTCTGTGTGCTATTTGTAGAACTGCTTTGGTTTTTTGGAGGTAAAACTGTTTTCCTTCAAGTCTGCCTTTTGTTCATAGGCACAGTGCTTGAGGCAGAGTGTTTCATTAAAGATTTATGTAAAGCAGGGGCTGGTCTCTGAAGCAGGAGGATAAAGCTGTGCTTCAGAATGCTAATGCAGATCTGGAGCAGTTTGAGACGTGCATAATGCAGGACCGGTTGACACGAGTTGATGTCTCATCCAGGAGAGGGAAACTTGCACCGTGTTGATCTTTGCCACCCTGTAACTTGGAGGATCGTTCACATTTCAGCGTAGGTGAGGAAACAGAAACATCCTGCAGGCAGGGCCTTCCAGGAGCCCTGAGAGTGCACGGGCTGGGAGGAGTGAAGGGGGTTTGGCTCTGGAGCTGGGGTGGCAGCAGCCACTGCACTGAGCTCCGTTTGTTGGAAGGAAACCACAACCATGTGATTTTGTTCTCTCTCTGCCCGACCCTCCCTTTTCCAGCTGGCATGAGCAGAATGTGGAGGTGAAGCCCAGCTTGTTTCCTTCACTGAAATCTCTCTGATAACTTCTGCAGTGGCTGAAATGTATGGAGAGTGGCCTTTCTTCTGTCCCTGGTTCCCCAGTTCTGTCATGGTAGGGAATCCAGGGAGTCTGACGAACATTGAGACTCCTGTAAATTTTTACAAGTGCGCCCAGCGCACCCACTGGTGTCAGTGACTCCTGGCAGCTACTGCAGGTCTTCTGGAAACCTGCCTTGTGGGAGATCACATGTGTTCCTACAGAGCTGGGAGCAGGGACTGTCCCAGCCCCATCCCCAGCAGCTTGTGCAGAGCCAAGCAGCCTCTGTCTGACAGCACTAACCAGATATCTCAGAGCATATGGAGCTTCCCCAGGGCTCCACAGCTGTGCACAGGAACCCACAGTACTCTTTCAGAACAGTGCTGTTTACTGTTCACGGCAGGTGCAGCTCCTGTTCCCCACTTTGCAGGCAAAGCTCCCTCCTGTCAGGAGGCACCCAAAGCTCCCAGGGACTTGCCAGCCTTCAGCCATGCATTAGTGTATTGCCGAGCTGTTTCTTTGGATGTAAAGGCACGACAGGAAATGGGGCTTGTATTCAAGGAAATGTAATTATGTATGTTGTGTAAACTAACTAGTAAAAATAATTCTGGAACTCATAACAGGACAAGATTTGAATACTTACTAAACTGCAATGGTAGTTGCAGTGTAGGTTGGAATAAACATCTTTATCCAATAGGAAAGACTGTGTTGTCCCGTCCTCCTTTATCCCTGGCAGCTGGAAATGACCATCCTGCAGGCCTTGTGTAGGAGGCTTTGGCAAATACAGTTCTGGATTGTCTCTGCTGCAAGTTACAGGATAAAAGACTGGAACAAGCTTGCCTGCACAGGCAGTGCCCTTCCAGCTAATCTTCTGAAGATAGGATCTATATATCCCTTTGAAGTCATTCATGGAGAGCCATGATAATGTGGAAATCTCTTGGACTGTCTCCTTCTGCCAGCAGTTCCAGGCAGGCTCACAGGCCAGACTGCTGCATTGAATGTGTGAGAAGCAAATGCTGCTGGAGGACTCTGGGCATGTGGAGGGCAGTGGTGATGAACAGCCTTGACAAGGGATGAACAGGGTAGGGTTTGACTTGAAGCTGAAATTTCAGCCAGAGCAGTATTAACAGCTCTAAGTTGGAGAGCCCAAAGGTGTGATTGCAAATGGTCCTTGTGGTGTGAGCTCCCAGCTTACATCAGCTGTTGTATTGCCTGTCACTGACATGTCAGACCCAGCACTGATTGGTTTCATTTATTTCACCATGTACCTGAATTAATATAGCAGACTGTGACACCCTCATTTGCAGTTTGTTTTGAGGTAAGGCTGTCACAAATTTCAAAGTCCAGTCCCAGTCCTCTTCACTTCAATCATCTGCATGGAGGACATCAGCCAAGTGTGTATTTTAACAAGAACACACCTACAGAAACACCTGGTGGTCTTTGCTCTGCATTTGCCAGAGGCAGGTAATGCCAGCTGATGGCTTTTATAAGGGAAAGTTCTGAGAAACTTGAGTTATTCTGGTACAAATCAACTTGATTGCAATGTGAGTAGAGCTAAAGATAGAGACTGGCCAATGTTGTTAATCCTAAGCAAGGGATAGTTTTCTTGTTCTCCTAAACTGTGGAATATGATTTAAAAAAACTCCCAAATCTATTTCTTCATTCTTATGATCTCCATTTTTGGGCAGTGCCTGTGATACAGGACAGCTGAATGTCGCCTGGCTCTCCTGTTGTGTCTTCAGCAGTGAATGCAGGCAGCCATCAGCTTTCAGTGACTTTCAGCATCTCTGCAAACAAGCACTGGAAATGGCTTTGCTGATGCACAGGCAGTGTTGGATCTGGAAATAACAGGTTGGCAGTGTCAAGTTGTTGTTTCCCAGCAGCTTTGGAGGACAGGGTATACCTGAAATAAATCTATCAGGTAGGATTTCAAATTGGCCAGGGCTGTTAGTAACAGTTTATTGAGCTTATTTATGATATGGCACCTAGAAAATGAAATGGAGAAATGTCAAGTGCTTTCAACACCAGCCAGCACAGTTTAATGCCTCCTCCCCCTTGCTTGGAAGCTCTCTTGGCTTCATGCCGGAAGCATATTATTGTAATAAAACACATTCACATTCTAGGTGGTAAATGGAATTTACTCAATAATTAAAACTAGAAATAAAATAAATTCATTCATCATCTTCATTCCCAGCATAGCTGACATTCTTACCACTATATATGGTATAAAAATGTGCACCTTGGGCTTTTTAGCTCTTCATGGTGTAATGACCAAATCCATCTGTGAGAACCTTGGGAATTGAAGCTGAAGCAAAGCCACACAAAAGCTAGATCTGAGCAGTACCCATAAAGGATGTTTCCACAGTCTCTTCTCCTGAATTTGGACTTTGGCCCAGGCTGAAGTCCATCTTCCTTCCACGCTGCTGGTTGTTACCATTGTACAAAGACAGAACAGCCTCAAGTTCCTCAGCTGAGTAACCATCTGTCTGTCCTCCCACACAGACACCTGAAGATGAGATAATATTGAAAAGAAAACAAATAATTTAAATAATTTTAAAGCCTCAAATGCATCTCTCTGCACTCTTTAAAATTTCTGATGTATTTTTTAATGTGTTAATAGGATAGATATAGTCTTAGAAGTTAAGTTTGCTTGTTACATTATAATTATGCATTCAGTTTGATAGAGTTGTTTCATAATTGTGCAAAACGTCTGTGCAAATGTACAAATGAGTTGGATTCATTCCCGGGGGCCAGCAGCCTTTCTGCAAATCTGTGGCCTGGGAAGAGTGACGTGAGCCCTACAGTCTGCTTTGCAAGCTATGTCTTTATGCAGTCTTACTGGGTAAAGCCTTCGTGAGCAGTCAAATAATCCAGTACAAGCAGCACAGCTGAGCACAGCAATTTCTTTTCAGAGGAATGCTTGCTCATATTAGGATAAACTTACACAAAATAGAAAAATTCAGGATTCATTTCAAAGTTGTCTTTAAACACAGCTAGAGGGATCTTGGATTAAAAACCTCTTGTGTGCTGCTTTATGAACAAACAACTTCATCCGTGATAGATTATGAGCCCTGAGCATACATAACAAGGTAATTAAGTGAAAGCACAGTCAATGGAATAATATTGCATTATCTTTTGTTTCACATAAGTCTTGTATCTCCTTCCCACTGCCAGTTTGCTGTAAATTGCACCTTGTCATTAATAGGATTATTGATAACTCTGCCAAACAGAGCTTCTGCAGAATTTAGTGTTTGCTAAAATGCCTCCCTCACCATTTAAAAGTGTTACTAATATGCTTTAAACATAAATCTTGTACCATTAGTACTCTAGGGTACAGCCAGCAGGAAGCAGAGCTCCGTGGATCACTAAAGCTGTAAGACAGGGATGCACTCCTGCTGTGGGATGAGGTGTGTCCAGCTGGTGGAATATTTTTCAAGTCTCTACATGCTTAGAAGTGAATTTGCCCTTCCCCCATGGGGCAAATTCAGGTGTGAATTCCACGCTGGATAGATTGTCTTGTGCCATGATCCAGTGTTCACCAGACAAGTGGTATTTTCCTTTGCTTTCACCCTCTCCTGCAGCTTCCTTGGAGGCAGCAGCTGTGGTGCAGATGGCCCCAGGCTGTACTGCTGGTGTTGACTCTGTGGGTGGCTTGTGCTGGCCTTGGCCATAGGGTCACGGTGATACACAGGTTCAAAGTCTGATGGCCTCTGGGTCGGCTGAAGGACGTGGGTTCAGGTCCAGCAACACAAAGCTCTTCATCTCCTGCCAGCAAGGCCGTCAGCAGTGGGGCTGCATGTCACACATGTCACACACTCTGTCGCTCTGCTTGGACCCAGGGTGGATGACTGCAGGGTATGGGCTCATTTGGGCATAGAAGACAGAATTGTGGCTGGAACTTTATCCAAACCTTTGGTTTCTTTGCAGAGTAGCATCACATCTCTGCAGCACGGGTCTGGGTTTCAGCCAGCACCTTCTGCTCTTTGTCATCCTGTCCTGTGTGGGGTGTCCTTGTGGCACCTGTCGTGTGGCTGTGCAAGGAAAAGGGTCGGTGGCACTGAGTTCTCCTCTGCCTTCTGACAGCTCCCCAAATCCTCCCTGCCTGATGTGGTCCCACAGGTGCTGAGTGGGATTCCAGAGCAGGGCTAGGAAGGAAAGATGCCATTGCCATCACTGCAGTTTATTAGGAAGAGTTATGTTGCAGGATTATCCTGGACTTTGCTCCTGCTGCGAAGTGCTTTATTACTGACAGGTCTGAAAGCTGCAGAGGATTTGTAGAAATGAAAATAAATTACTCTTCTTTCTCTGGTGAGAGCCAGAGATCATCTGTCACTGCTTTTGGTGTCCCACCTCCAGCTTCAATCTAGGTTGTCTGGACCATGAGGTCATTCAGGTGATTGTTGCTGCACCCAGTGTCCCCTGTCTCTGTGTAGCATTCTCTAGTGCACAGTCCAGCTCAGACTGAAATAACACAAATGGACTTAATTGTTATTTGATGGAGCTGTGTGGTATCAATCTGACATTGTAACAAGACACAAACAGACATGCTGTGTTAACCATCCTGATGTTTTCAGGACAGTGACCAAATTCAGACCAAGCAAAGATGGTGCAGAGCAATTCCTTGAGATTTGCATGCTCGTGGTGATGTTCAGATATTGTTGAAGTCCGTGGCCTGCATGGAGTTGGAGCAGTGACCGCTGTGTGCTCCTGCAGTCCCTTCTTCAGCTCCTGCTCAGTCGTTTAGAAGACAATTGTTCTCTCAAAGCAGCAGTTTGTCAGACTGTAATTTTAAAATGACATTGTGTTTTTCTAGGACTTGGCAGAACTTCTCCAAGACTTTTAAAATAGTACTCCAGAAAAGCTCATTCCTGGTGCAATTAAAAATGAAAAGAAGGAGGAAGAGCTGTTTGAACTGTTTGTTTGGGAGCTGGGTTTTTGTTTTGTTTTTTTCTAAGAGAATGGTGCCTGAAACTCTTGCTTTTGAAGATGTATTCCCACGCTGAATCACATGCAGAGTTCCTGCAGAACATCCTGGCTGGTGTTTTAGAGGTCGATACTTGCTGACTATTTCAGTGATGTTGCCGGTGCACAGCAGAGGTGTCTTGCAGAGAAGGGCTGCAGGCATGCCCTGAGATAAATTGATTCAAAAGGTAGGCACTGCCTCTTGGCTGCTTTCATTTTCCTCCTGCCAGGTTCACTGTGCTGATATGATTGCAGCACACACCAGGCTGGAGTTGCCATCTTTCACTGGGTGACAAGGACAAACATTTCTGCCTTCAAAGAGAATGAAGGTTTCTCTATTGTGTGTCACTGTGTCTGGGGAGCATGTAACTGCATGTCACCTGTGACAAACGCAGCATTAGAAATAAGTCTGCTGTGGGTTAAGAGCCTCTATCTGGAGGTTATGTGGCTGTTATGCTACTAAATGTCACTTTAACTTACAGAGTCTCACTCCAGCCTTATTTCTCAGTGCTTGGGTTGGTGAGCGCGTGGTTTTGTTGCTGTTCCTCATGAAGTGCATAACTCAGTGTGAGTAAAGACACCCATCTGAAACCATAAGGTACAACTACATTAAGCCCCATTAGTTAAGAGTCAGACTGGTTACAAATGAGGGTAAAATGGCCATTTCATTGCTGCATCTGTCTCTATATGCATGTTAAATTCTTTGAACAAAGGGTGGGGAATTAAGAGACACCTCTGTGATACACTTGGTGCCATTTTGAGCCAGCCCAAGTCTGGGAGAGCAACTGTATTTTCATCATCTCTGTGAGTCATCACAAAAAGTGCCAGCTCAGGTTTGATTGCTAAGATTGCATTGTTGCTGAAGTGTGAGACATGGAGTAGAAGGAACACAACGTGGTATTTAGCTGCAAGACTGAGCTCAAGATGCTGACAATTTGAAAAAGCTCAGTTTTGACTTTGTGTGCCAAACAAATTTACTGTTGGAAGAACACGTTGGCCACACAATGATGTCATTTTCATAGTCACTTTACAGATGGTGCCCACAGCTCAGCAGAAGGCTTAGTGTGAATACAAAAACCTCTTCAGGGTTCTTCTAAGTCTCCTGGTTGGAAGAAAGCCAGTACTGATGTGATACTGAAATGCAGGTAGTGAAACTACTCATCAGGTAAAATTCCTGCCTGAACTCACTTGCAAATCAAAAGTGTCATTGAACTGCCTAGAGAAGGTGAAAATTATCAAAGATTTGCAGATGTGAGAAAGAAAAAAAAATCTGAGGATTCTGAAGAGGATGGAGACATCGTGCTGGACCAGACTCATTCTTTGTGAGAGGGTCATTTGGAATTTGGAAGCTCACAGAGGCTTTTGTAGAATTGAGCATTGAATAATGATGGACTGAGCTCCAGAATAACCTCTTGACTCTGGCTTCTCATGGTGTGTGGTGTGGCAGTGAAATGGAATGAAGAGCTGGTGTAACATGAAAAGCTTTAAAAGCAGAGGATTTGGGAATTTTGAAATTGAGTTCTTACAGAGAAGTCACTGAACTGGCAAAATGGACTACAGTCCTGAAAAATGGTGGTGGCTTATACCATATGTGAGATGGAACTCTTTTTGTCTCCAGGTAATTGTGGTAGCCATCTAACTGCTCACTATGTTAATACAAATTTTAAACAAGAAAGCAATTATATATTTATGAATGGCAGGCACACACTAAAAAATGCCCTGGACAATCAAGAGGAATGTCGGTCATTAGTGTGGTACAAGATGTATAACAGGCTAAATCACTTAATTTCCCACACATTTCTGGATTTGGCCAGTGGGAAAGATTTCACTGAAACAATCACAAAACAGACTGAGATAACCTTGGCCAATATCCTCCTTTTTGACAAAACAGATTCTAATAATAAAATCTTGCGTTTGATCACTTATCCTAGTGAAAGGCTTTTCGTGGTCCTTCCTTTTCATAGTGTTTAATAGGCTGGAGCACCACTGCCAACCAGCCTGGAGCAGGAAAGGGAGTTTTGTGCTGGCCTTGGCAGGAAGGTCAGGGCACAGATCTGGCCAGAGTGCAGTGGCATTTGCAGGGACCAGCTGGGGACTTTATTAAATGTGTGGGATGGAAGTGAATGAGAGCACTGGCGTGAAGGGGGGGGAATCTTCACAAATACCTCTATTTAGAAGATAGTTCTTGAACAGAATGCTTGTTACAGTATGGAGGGCATTCAGATATGGGTGAATTCCTTCTATTTCCCAAAAGGGCTCCCATGCCACCAGGACTCTTGGCCTCACTGAGATACACGGAGCTCTCCAGGTGAGGTGATGTGACTGCAGGTGTGCACTGCTGAGCAGATAAATAGCAATACATCTCTGCTTTTGGACACTGCAGCTTCTCTGGAGTTTAATCTGCTTAAACTCTTTGAAGAACTTAAATATGCAGAGCTCTGTCTAAAACTGAATTATGTCTTGTCCTGTTCATCTAGCACAGTGTGGTGTTTTCAAGCAATCTCTGAGTTGCTGTGTTGGGTTTTTTTTTCACTGACTATTAAAAGACACCCAATTCCACCATGTTGTTTTAAAGCTTGAATATTTCGATTTTGTGGATATTTGATGCCAGCATCCTTGAAATCCCTAAGAAACCAGCCTGTTTCTCTGAGTCTCAGGCATGTCTTCTGAAAACACTGTAAATGTCATAAGAGGCAGTTTCACTGTACGGCTGCCCAGAGCAGACATATTGATGTTATTTAGCCTTCACTTGCCAAGCTGAGTGTTAGGATTGGGTTTTCACATGCGAGGCAGCTATCAGCTTTACAGATAGCCATATTTTCATAAGCTGCATTTGGCTGTCACACCTTCTCCTGTAGTTTCTTGATATGCAAACAAGTCTCTGTTATATATGCTCCTGGCGTATAAACTGATATCCCTGAAGAGTTCCTGATTATCCTTCCATTAACTTTTACTCTCCTCTGCCTCCCTTGGGGAGGTAACAAGTAGTCTTTCCTCCATCATGGGTTTCCAGCTGGTTACATCCCTGCTTCCCTCCTAAATAGATTCTCTCAGTAGGGAAGTACAGTCTGTGAAATTTCAGTGCCATCTAAAAGTACAGCAGGGACTGCTGGAATGGGAATATGAAAATTTTGAATTCAAGAAGGCCATCCTGGATCTGAAAGTGCCTTCCAAATAACAGAATAACCATGCACATCTAAATGCAGGGTTGTAGTGAAGCCAGGAGCAGGGGCTTTGTAGGTGTTGTTTCAGCTTCTCAGCTGTACTGCTGGAAACTTTAATGGAGGTTCATGCGAGGCTCTGCCATTCTTGCATTTTCTGGTCTAATTAGTGTTGTTCACAAACCAACTTCAGCCCCACTTCTTGGTTTCACTCAACACCACAACACTTCACAACATTCCTCGCTTCCGTAGTTCAGATTGTTTCTTAATCAGATTCCCATACCCTGTGTCCATTGTAGCTGCAGCTGGGGACATCCCAGCAAAGCATTCAGCAATGAAATCTTCACTTGTGCTTGTCCATCCTCCTGCAAACTCATGCAATGGTAAGTGTTTGTGTGAGTACAGCCTGAGTCCTATTCCCAAAGACTGGCTCCAAGGAGGGTGTATTGTACTGGGAACCCACCCATGCAGGTTTTTGCACTTGCTGCTGGCTTGACCCCTAATCTCTGATTATTTAAATTCTAAGTGTTCTTAAAATACTTCTTGATGCCACTCTGTGCTATCACATATTCCTACTTGGATTGTATCCAGTTGATGAAGGGCTGTGTGTATTTCTAGTTACTGACTTAAACTGAGCATAAGGCAGGATTCTTGTCAATATTCTTTGTTTGCAGGAGGATGCTAGCTCAGCTTCTTTAGAATTATTCAAACTGAAATAATTATTTAGTTGAATAAGCATTTCAAGACAAGTTGCACTTTTTTGGTTTTGGTATTAGCACTCAGAAAATTTGCAAATACCAGAGACTAGGTTTTTAAATGTGATCTCTAACCGGGTTGCTGTAAATATTAACGTGAGCCTTCAGTTGTGTTTGGTGAGCAAAGGTGACTCCCTTACCCACATGAGCAGAAGCATACTTGTGGAATACTCACACAGATTTCAAGAGTTTTTTGAGGTCACAGCACAGAATTAAGATGGCAAAAATATGGCCCTAGCTATGAGGTGATGCCAGACCTAATTTGTGCATATGATTCCCAGGTGGAGTGGAAAGTCAAGAGTTTTCTTAAATTGCATTTATAAATCTACAGGCTTGAGAGATTACAGGTGACATTAGACTCTTCATTTTGCAAATACTCCGTGTTTGCATATCTGTAGATGCATAGTTTACTAGAAATTCGCCTGTGGAATTTATAGTCCTGTGTCTGTCTGTGCAGGTCTGGAGCCTAAGACGATTAAGTAAGGGTGAGACATTTAGCCACAGGGTAACAACTCTGGTGTACATTCAAATTTTTTATCAGCCAGTTTGCTACATTATTAAAATAGTACAATTTCATAAGTGTGAGAGTTGCTGCTTTTGAAACCTCCCTGTTGCTCAAACAATATGCAAAATGAAGGAATGAATATAGTTTTTTAAATGTTGGGTGCTGTCAGTAGACACAAATTGAGATTTTTCACTGTCCCTGTACAGCATATCCTTTTCCAAGCACTCCAGCGGGGTGTCTGTGTCCCCATCTGGGCTGCCCAAACCTTAGGCAAGCTGCTACCCTGCAGTCTTGGAGGGTGGGAAGGGAAGAAAACCCATGTGCGTTGTTTGGGGCTTCTCAGAGCACCAAAATTATGAGTAATTAAAGCTCTGTGTCTTCTGATGGGTCACATATATTTTTGATCTACGGGATTTGCACCCTTGACACCATCTTTTGAGGAGCACTTCTAAAAAGTATGGAATGAATGTAGATTATGTGGGAAATATCTCAGTAGTGTGCTCACACAGCTCGAGTCAGCACAGTCTCCCACTGTCAACTGGACATGTCCTTTATGGAAGCTGGCTTTGTAGCCCACATTTCAACTGCTGAAGAGTTATGAGGTCAGCAAGTACAGTTCAGAATTTAGCTCATTTTGTGTATATCTTGGACCATGTTCACCCTTGGTTTTATACCACAAAAATCAGTGGAATGATGCCAAGAAAAAATGAATCTCCTGATATTTAGAATCAGCGCCTCTGACAGGAGTGTATTTCATTGAGCTCCCTGCCATAGCTCTAGGAAGGGTTCTGGTCCTGCTTCCTGAGGGTTATAATTTCTGCATGGGCACTGAGAATCACTAACAAGAGCAGGTTTTGGATGGATATTAAATCTCGTGCTTCAGGGTACAAACTATTCTCCTAACTCGGGAGCAGAAAGAGGCTGCTGTAGTGGGCCAAGTGTTGTATTTCTGCCCCCTGCTGTGCTCTTGCCTGTCTAAGATGCACCCGGTGCTGGCCAGCGAGACAGGCAGCCGGGTGAGCTGGATGGACCATGGGCAGTTCCCATGTTTCTCCGAGAGCAGATAGTTGATCCCAAAGCCGGGGCATCACATTGCTGGTGCTGTGATTGGAAGCTAAGAACTAATGTCTGCAGTCCTTTTTAATGACAGACTTCTAGCAGTGATCAGAGAATTGTCTTGCAGAGTTAATTTTGGCTAATGAGCAATTAGTCAGCTCAGCAGTGACTCTCCCTTGCCTGTGTCCCCTGGAGGAAGGGGTGGTCAGGGCTGAGCGTGGTGTTTCCCTGGGGCGTTAGGAGCCCCAGCATGTGGGCCCAGCACCCTACCCTGAGTGGATTGCTTGGGCTGCAGCTCAGATTTCCTCCTCCTGAAGCAGAGGGATTTACTTTCCAGCTACAGACTTGCAGTGTTATCCTAAATGTCAGCAGTCTCCCTTTTTTTTTTTTTTTTTTTTTCTAATACTTAATGCAGCCAGAGAAAATCTGTCAGCCAAAGACTCCTTGCCTGCCCAAACGACGGTAGAACTTGTATGGGCTTGAGCATATTCCAGGGAGGATGTGTTTAAATTTGGGGACAGCCAGAGAAGCTGGGCTGGTGCGGGGCTGCCTCGGGTCACGCTGTGGCAGCGGGTGGTGGGACTGGGTGCGGGCACAGCAGGTGCTCCAGAAGGGGAAATCCAGAAGCTCGCGAGCTCATTTCTTTTAGGGAGATGTGTCCACATGTCACCTATAGAGGATAAGAGCCTGCTCATCAGTCCAGAGCACTCTGAGGCTGCTGGTATGAAATAACCTGAATCTGTGTCTAATCTGGAGCCTGGTGCTGGCTGTGCTGATGGAGCCTCTGTGCTCTGTCCACCCTCCCTGCCAAGGAGGGAAGTCCTGACTGTCTGAGTGTTCAGTGTCTCTCCTGCCCAGGGCTGAGAGGGAGACTTTGCTAGGGAGGCTGCATGGCTGGATCCATCACTGACAGGCTCAGCTCTGACCTCTCAGTTTTCCTGCCTGCTGTCCTGTGCACAGCTCCTGGAGGTGAGTTGAGGCTTGGGGATGTGAGCACCATACATAAATCAGGTGCTTGGCTGTCCGTCCCCTCAGCCAGGCACTGCACACTGGAGCACAGAGATGCTCCACACAAAGAATGCCTTGCAGCTGGACTCAGGGATGCCTCCAGACCCTGGCTATTGGCACAGATGTCTCTTAAATTTTTTCTCCTAATCTGGTAACTGAGCATTGCTTGAATACACTGTAATGAACAGTGGTGATAAATTGACATTGGTGACAGTCAGAGCTTATGCTGCTCTTCAGAATGTGTTCATGTTTTCTGAGATAAAAATGAGACCCTCTTCCATTTAATACTTTAGCAAATTTGGGAAGAAAATAGGTCAACAGAAATGTTGTCCCACTGAAACTGGAGCAGTGGTAAGGAAGTTACTTGAATTTCTGTATTTACATATTGAGGAGGAGGAGTGCACTTACATGAATGTGTGTGTCTCTATATGACTGCATTTACGTATGTAACACCCGTAATACATCATTATGCATTCATATTCACATGTGGAGTCTGTCTGAGGATGCATGTGTATGTATAAAAACATGATTTATAGGTTTTTAAACCTCCCTGACAGATTCCAGGAGACAAATTTCTAAATGTATGCCAAGATTTTTAACTAAGAGACAGGTAGCAGTAGGTGCTAATAAAGGAAAGAACTGCACGTAAAATGTTGTGACATCTACCTCTTTGAACAACCTGCAGAGCGCTGGCAGAATCATCAAACCGAGCTGAGAGTAATCAGCAGGGACTGATAAAGCTGCTCTTGTAATTATTTGTTTGATATACAGCTTTCCTTCTTCCTTCTGCATAAATAGCAGAATTGCTTTGCTTGGTGTGGGAGGTTTTTTTATTCCTGTCAGGGCTTGTTCTCACCAAGATGTCATGAGAGGACGACTGAGATCTGCATTTTTGTTTTATTTACGGGCTTTCCATTGTAATTCTGACAGCATGCAGTAGAGACAGCATTCATTTAGCTGGGGAGAGGGGCGTCCTTGCTCTGCCAAAGCTGTCGGTGTTGCGGGGGCCAGACTCTGCCGTGCTGCTTTTAAGCCTCTCTGATTCCTCCAGGTTTGGCCTGGAAGATGCTGCTCCTGGAAGGAGGCGGCTGCTGAGGTCTGAAGGCAGTCGTGATGTCATGCTTGGGTATTTGGATATTAAATACAATTTCCACAGTGGCTTTCTTGATTTTAGGTGTGAGTTTGATGATGCCACAGCCCAGGCTGCCCAACAAAACCACACAGCCCTGCAGGTTGACAAGTGTTAGTTATCCTTAAATAACTTCCTCTCCTTACCACTTCCACTGCTGAAGCAAGAAAATCCAAGCATTGACTGATTTCCAGGCAGTCACAGTGGTGGCCCGTCAGCAAGGACTGAACTGAGCCAAAAGGCTCCTGTTGATGTCAGTGGTTTCTGGGAATGCTGCCTGTGTGGTTTTGTTCTGGGATTTCCCTCTGTCCATGCCTGGTTGAACTCTGACTTCACTTAGGACAAAGTCTGCAATTTTGTGTTTAACAAAAGGTAGAGTAATTCATTCCACCCCAAGCACTCTCATTTTCCTTTTCCCATTTATGTTCTATTTAGCCTCTTTCTTTCCTTAAAAAAGGGAGGAAAAGGATAATAGATAATTTCTAAGCAGATAAAGAAAGGATAATTTTTACTTTAAAAAAAAATCTATGCACCAGAATGGTTTTTCTATTGTCTAAGGGTTTTACCAGGATACCAGGAGCTCAGGAGGAAGGGGAGGCGTAAGGGGAGAGAGAGAAGCACATTAGAGCAGAAAATAGATTTCCTAGCCTAAAGAGAGAAATCCAGACTGCTGCCTTTGGCATGCATTTGAATATTGTCAAGGGCATCTGGAATATGTCGATAGCCGTTCTTCTAATAATTCTAAAAATCTGCTAATGATGAGGCACAGGTTTGCCACTGGCCATGTCTGCCATGTGCACACCCAGCATTGGGAAGGGTCTGAGACATCAGAGGCTGTGTTGCTCTCCCGACAGGGTCAGCACCAACTCCCTGTTACTCAGGAGAAATACTTCAGACTTGAACCAGATTAATGAAAAGAGAAATTGCTCTGAGACTAAGAAAAAAAGCTTTACACCCATTGCAGTGCTGTGGGGGGTTGTTCTTGAGCGATTACAGCTCATCCTTTCAATGCCTTCTGATTCCAGGCAATGATGGCGTTTTAAGATAAAGTGTTCATGGCTCTGCTTGTTATTGAAGGGCTTTTATTATTGCTGATGTTACATGAAAAAGAAAGTTATTAAAAAAATGTGGCACTAACAAATTGAAGCCCCCAGGGAACTGTTGCCTGAATGGGATTTTGATTGGAGTTCAATTTAATTGGCCATAAATCTTCTCTTTTCTGATTTACATTCTACTTCAGACCAGTCTACCAAATTCATGATAATCAGGTTTTCATTTTTCTCTATTGAGCAAAATACTCTGACATGAGCATAAACAGAAATATTCCTTCAGCAAGGTGACCTTGTTCTTGCTTGCACCGTGCTGGTAATTGATTTAATGCCTCCTTACCTATAAATTGGGCCTCTTTCTGAGGCATGTCCGTCAAATTTCGAGGTAATTGGTTAGCATGGTTGTTTTTCTGACTGCAAGATATTTCTCATAAACCTCTAGTACAAGATCATTTTACCTCTAGGATCATTTTACTGACATGATGGAATGAATTCAGCAGGCAGACATACACTGGCTCTGCTGCAGCTTTGAATGCACCTATGTGCATTTCTTGGAGAATTAGAAAAGGTGTTCTAGCCTGGAGTAAATCTGTGGAGTTGTAGAGCCCAGTAATTTTTGTGGAGTTCCGTTTTCCAGAAGAAATAGAAGAAAAGTTTTCCAGGCACCCTGAGGCTCCTGGCCCACATCCCCTGCTCTGGGGTGTTGTGTACCACAACACATCATGGAGCTATCCTGGCCTATCCTCTCAGCTCTCCTTCTCCTCCTTTACCCAAGCTTGCTTTCCATGATTACTGGGTTAGATTTGTGAGGAGTTTTCCTGCTCCTCTCTAAGAAGGCTTCACTGAGTGAACTCTTTAGGGAAGTGATACGTGTGGGCAGATGAGTAAGAGGTGAGAACCAGGTGGGATCAAAGGAAACAGAATTGTCATCTAATTCTGATTAGACAGACAAAGCCATAAATTCACTTGCTGCTCTTGCAGCCTCATTCATGGGAATCTCGGTGAAGTCCTCAGCTGCTGCAAGGAGTGGATAGAAAAGGGAAGGGAACCTGCATTGAGATGTAATCATCATTATTGAGATTAGAGAATATTGCAGTTAAATATTTTTCCCCACTGTTCTTATCCCTTGTGCTTCCTTTGTGTTTCTAACTCACGTAGAGACTTCATTACATTGCTAATTTAACTATTTCCAGCAGTACTGAGATTGACAGGTTGAGTTTTCAGCAATCTCACAACTTCACTGGCTGTAAATTGAATGTTTTAGGGCCTGGTGAAACGGTGATATGAAAGTTACATCTGCTACCAGTTTCCTAATTACATCATCACCAAATACATTGAGTTTGTTAATGCCAGATACTCTTGCTGCAAATACATTTATAAACATGGCCTTGGCAACTGGAAGCAATTACTCTGCAGTGGTTTTCCTTTTGTATTCTAAAACACCAGAATTCTTTCCTCTTCTTTCCTTTGCTTCCCTTCCTACAAAAAAAAAAAGAGAGAAAAATCTGAATTTTAACTTGTTATGATTATCTTCTGATTTTTTTTTTGTCAACAAAGATGAATAGCTGGAAAATTACTGAAAGTAATCTAAAGAAAAATGAGCATCTGCTACTGAACTTCTGCTGAGCTCAGTGGTATTTAGGGCTTGTGTGACAGTGGTGGGCAGGTACTTAGGCTGATGAGACCTCAATGTGTCTTGTGTTATTCTGACAGGGATTGGGGGCAGGGTTTGTTTCCCATATAGTGATGGCTGGGTAGTAGACCTGGTTAATAAAACTGATCAAGATGTTTTTCCAAAATGTTTTATTGCGAACTGTCTTCCTTTAGCTATGGTTTTGGTGATTGTTTGATCAGAAAAGACTTTTGCAGGATTGAGATGGGGTGGGAGATGCTTCCTATGTTGAGTCCCATCTCACTCTGGATTAGGTATGTTTGTTAAAATCTGTGCTTTGCCAAATTAATGCTTGACTTGGATCTCCCATACCCTTGGTTTGTCCCCTGCCCGTGCTCCCTGAATGCTGATTCGCTTGAGTGACACTGGAGCCTCCCTCATAGCACAGATGGATACCCCAGCCTGCACACCTTTCCTTACCACCCTCTCTTCTGTAATTCTGCTGGGAGATTGTCAGAAGCTTGTGCCTTTCATCCCTGAAGTGGGAAGGCTTTTATTTATTTGGTTAATCCGAAAGTTAAGTGGGTGGGAAGATAAGTCAGCAGCCCCGTTCCCTTGGTCACATGGTACCAACTCTTGTTTCCCCTAGAGAGAGGCAGAGCAGATGGAAGGCAGAGATGAAATGAAGATCAAAAGTAAACAGTGTGATTAGGTTTTTGATAAAGGATAAAACACTTATCACATCAAAGGCACTGAAAGCCACATTAAATGTTTCCTGAACATTTCGTGTCCACGTAAGCATTAACTGTACTTGCCAGGGGGGCACCTGTACCAGTAAGTGGTGGAGCTGGGGAATGCTGGTGGGTATTTACCCTCGTGGCTGTGCTGCAGGTCACCTGCCTAGCCCAGCAAGGCAGAGCTGGCAGACTGCAGCCATCCTCTGGCACCTTGAACCTTTCTTGCACCAGATCAGCAGGCCCATGTGCATGCTTAGGACTCCTTTAAGCCTCCTCAGTCTTACAGGTCTGGGCACTAGTTTTCCAGATTTCAAGGCACTTGCAGATGTAGATGTTTGTAGGTGCAGAGTTTGTGGGCAACTTTTCTCCCAAGCATGGGTGATCCTTTGGTTCCATGCTTTAGCTCAGTGAATCAAATCCTGAAATACTTTGTGTAAGCAGCATCATTTGTAGTGAGAAGTGTCTATGTCTTTTTTCATCACTGTGTTGAAATACTGGGTGGTGCTGGCCAGTGGAGAAAGATAAAAAGGTGTATGCTGCCATTATTTTAAGAATGGTGGTGCTGATTGCTCTGGTCACTGCTGGTGGACATAACATTTTGGTAAAATTAATGCAAAATGTTACCAGCCCAGCTCAGCAGCATTTGGTGTTCCTTTTTCCAGGTAGCACTGAGTCCAATCTGCCTTTGTTTCCAGTTTATCACCTTGGTTTTCTACAGGCAAGGAGGGAGGCACATGCCCTGCCTTCTGCCACATGGGAGCTTCTGTGTAACAGAGACCAGTCCCAGAAACAGTCTGTCCCTGGATTTTCTCTTTGTTTTTTTTTTTAGCCAGTGCAGAAACATTTTCCTATCTCCTGGTCTCAGTACTTCAGAACACAGAGGTAGTTTAAATGCTGTGTGTGTGCAGCCACCTGTATCATCAGTCATTTTGCATGTTGGGGTGGAAGTTCGCCCTTCACTAACATCTCACCATCTCACTTCTTCCAGAGCACTATTTATCAACTGGCATCAGATCTGCTTCTGAAATGAGAGGACCAGTAAAATATTGTGTGTTGAATTGGATGAAAGTTCATGGAAGCACCTGCTGAATGTTCACATGCTTAAATTTAATTGATTTCAGGTTAAGTCCATGAGGTTTTAATATGAGGTTTTGAGTCATTTTTACCACATTTCGAGGTGTTGTTATCAGGAAAAGTGGAAAAAACTTTTTATGCCGAGATGGACTTCTTTACAAATATCTAATAATCTAGATTCATTTTTTACTTGCCAGGGTTTGTATTAAAAAGCTCAGAAATGGGGCAATACTTGAATGGAAATGTGTGTGTTAGAGTCACAGAGAAGCTAATCAGAAGTGACCACTTGTACTCATTAGTCCAAGTTCCCACTTGAAGCAGGGCTTGAAGTTTGCTCAGTCTTGTCTATTGAGTTTTGAAAATCTCCCAGGATGGAAATGGAATATCCTTTCCAGATCCCTCTTCCAATTTCACACAGTGCTCAGGGGATGATTTTCTCTTCAGCTGGAATTTCTCTGCTGCAGCCTGGGAGTGCTGCCTCTCATGCTGTCGCTGTGCTCTTCAGGGCTCTGCCTCTGTCTGTGCTGCCTTTTCCATCATCCAAAGAGTTCAGTAAGATAAATCTCCCTGTTTGTTTGTTTTCCTCTCAGTGCTTCCCTTGTTTCTGTTTTCTGTGAATGATTGACAGCAGAACCTTGTCTGTGTATTTGGGCTCTTTCAAAGAAAGATCTTGTTTCTATTTAGTACTATTGAAAAGAGAACTCCAGAAATGTATGAACAGAAAAAGAAATTAGGTGCTGTGAGCAGAGAAGTACCTGTCCAGAATTCATGTCTGTCAAATGCTAATGTTAGTTATTTTTGAGCCTAGTAGTGCAAGAGGCTTTTATCCTTTGTACAGGTGGCCTCATCCTACTGTGAGTAACATAAAAGGGAGCAAAAGGCATCTGTTTAAACCTTCAAGTCTTCTTTGGTGGCAAGTAAGGTGGCAATCATGCACCAGCTCAGATATGACACAGGCCTTGCCTGGAAACTTGAGGTTAGACCAGGAACTTCGTAATAACAAAAGTCAAATTTAATTTCTTGACAATACCCAAGACAGATGTCTCAGTGACAGTTGTACAGCTGTTTTATTTCCTTTTTAAAAAATGTAACTTTTTCTTAAAAAGCATTACCATGTATTTCAGCAAGATTTCTCATTTAATAAGATGCAAAAGTTCAGGCAATATCCTGTTTAGATGGTTTCTATTTGATAATAAAAATGGCATTGACAGTGAGAGATTGCACTGAATAAATTGTTACTTGTGAGTTCTGTTTTATGTTGCAGCCAGGATGTGTCCTCTAAGTTCACAGCTGTTTTTAACTTTTTTCTTTTCCTCATCTAGACAGCTGTATGTCCATAAGATTTATTTCTTGATCTATGTGGACATGAAATCCTTCTTGGGATTATCGCCATAGAAACAAGCCATAACATAGAGCGTGTTAGAAGTAACAAATGGGATTTGGCAGTCCTTCCCATTTACTACACAGAGTCTGAGCTATGTAATACAAAAAGCAGCAATTACTTGCTCTCAGAGCTTTATTAACAGGCACATCTGCATATTCGTTAGAACTAGATGCTTCAACTTCCATCCTGGCTAGGATAGCGTTTACATATTCTGGTCTTTAAACTAAAATAAAGCATCTAGTTTATTTTCCAGTCATGGTAGAAATTGGTCAGGTTTGACATTTTGGTTCCTTTCTGTTGGTTGCAAATCCCAGAGGCAGCCTGTGTGAGCCTCCCAGAAGGAGATAAGTGATCGAACTGCTGGCTCCAGGGAGCAGTCCCTCCTTTGAAGGATGAAGTCACCCAAGTTTTGCTTGTAAAGCCTGATCTCCCACGGAGCTGGGGCTCAGCTCCCAGCCTCTCCCAGGGCTTCACACCCTGCCTGGCTTAGAGGAATGATTCCCTTCTCCTCGGTGGCCCAGGATGACTCTGAGCTGGGGGAGTAGATGAGTTGTACCAGGCAGGGAAGGGTTTTTTGCAGGAGTGAGCACAACAAGCTGTACCTGGAGCTGAGGCTGAGCTGGCTGGGTCACAGCACAGCTGCTCATATATATGAGGGAGAAAGGTAATCTCCAAATTCTAAGCCAAATCTATGGGTCAGTTTTTGAAATTGTATGGGATAGCAAAGAGGCAGAAAAGCAGAGGGAACAGAATACAGAAAAGAGCAGAGGAATATATTAAAATCCAAGGTGTGTCTGCTGCCTGTGTGTGCCCGAGCCCTGGCAGCGCTGTCACCATGGCCCCGGGCCTTCTGCTGTGGGAGGTCACTGCTGGCTCAGCAGGGCACAGGGTGCAGATCTTGCTTGGCTCTGGTGCTCTTCTCTTATCTCTTTCCTATCCTCTCTTTTATGAGGAAAATCAAACATGGAAACAAATAGTCAGGTCACAGAGGGGTCCCTTGATCTGGATGATGCATTTGTATCAGGGAGCACACACTGTTCTTTTCCCATCCGTGTCCTATAATGCTGCCTCTAGCTGAGAGAGGAGCAGCTTCCAGAGGGGATTTCAGAGGCAGCTGGAGATGCTTTAAAGCTCTCAGGGCAAAATCTCTCATCCCTCTGCAGCAATTCAGAAACAAAACAACTTTGCTCAATAGGAGGAACATTGAAAGCTTATTGTAAACCACAAAATCAATATGAAACCTAGAATGCAACCTGAAAATCTCAGATAGCTGAAATATTGGGATTTGAATCTGGGCTATGTGCTCAGTCTGCCTGGCCTCCTTTCCAGAACTGCTGAGGACTGAGCAGCTCTAGTGAAGGCGATGGGTGCTCAGGATTTCTTTGAAACATTTATTTAGTACCTAAGTATAGATCTAGGACTGACTAACTTCAGGCTCCAAATATAGTTCAGGTGTCTGCCTTCTCACTCTTCTTCATTTCTCTTTTCCTTGCTATTTAATCTCTTCATCACTCCCACATTCTCTGTTTCCTCCAACTCCCTTAACTTTCCCATTCTCCCCCAGTTGACTTCTGCTCCTGCTTCTATCTCCTCACTCACTCTGACACCTGAGCTGTGCCAAGGGAGCCACAGGGCATTCTCCAAGGTCCATCCCAAGCAAGCTCTAGGTGGCAGCCCTTTTCTCTCCCTCACCCCCTAGATTCTCCTGCCTCATTCTCAGGAGGGCAGAGGTTCAAACAAACTGCTTCATCCTGTTCAGGAAGCTGCTGAAGTTTAAGTCCCAGGTATCACTCCTCTCCTGTGTGGGCCTGACTAGAGGTGGCAGTGAAAAGGGAATCATCACAGACATTCTCAATTAGGGGGGAGCCCAAAGGAGCTGCCATCACTTTCTGGCCCAAAAGCATTAATCAAAATGTCTCATTTTCTGTGTTCTGCCCATTGCAGGCATGATTTGCCAGTGCCACCAATGAAAGACATGTGAAGGTTATCAAGAAGAGATGATGTTAATTTTGTGAACAGGAAGTTCTCGTTAGTGGCTGTGTTGTTCAAATCAGCCAGGAGACAGATGTGGCTGTGGATCTGATGGATCTTGTCTCTGTCTCTGTTGCAGGAAGGCATGCCCCAAACGCTGAGTTCTACCAGTATGTTTACCCCATGTGGCTTCAGCCCTCATCTACATACTTCAAAAGAAGGTGAACAAGGAGGACTGATCTTCCAGGATGGAAACCTTACCTCAGCATCTCTGGATGCTCTAATACAGCATCTGATACCTACCACTGATTACTACCCTGAAGTAAGCAATTCACAGTGTAATAAATCGTTTAATTTTTCATGAATTGGGGCAGGATTTTATGCAAAAGTGCAAATGTGTTAAATTTTGAATTAAAAGGGCTCATTTAAAAGCTGCATACAATTAAATCTTGGTAAATTGATGCATTGCTTTAAATGCTGTTTCACTGCTCTATAATTGTTCCCACGAAAAAGCAGATCCCAAAGATGATACTGCCTTTAAATAAGAGAACAAGGTATGGGGGAAGCTGTTGTGGTGATGAATTAGTGATGTACTAGTTGGAGCACTTCAAAAATAGCAGTGCTTCCCAGAGAGGTTTAGAGGAAAACTGAAGCAAAAAACTCCCAAGTCAGAACTGGCATTAAGTTAGCTGAATTTCAGTGGCTGCTGAAATTTAGTTTGCCTGTATGTACAGAGCAGTCCCTTGGTGACAACAGAGATGGGCTTATAATTTACCTGGTGTTGTATTCACAGCTTTGCAGTCACTGGACAGCACAGCCCAGATCCTAATCCTTGCTCCATCAGTGGAAATTAGGTGTTTCCTCACCAAGAGTGTGGGGATCTAAACTGGAAGCAGGTCTATATAGGGTCCTGCAAACTATTGACTTCACTGGATTTTGCACATCCTCAGTGGAATTCAGAGAGAGTTTGACTGGAAGACTTTTAAGTGCTAATATATCTCCATGGCTTGTATTTCAAAGCACAGAGGAGCACTGACTTCTGGGTACTTGAGGAGACAGGGAAAGTTATCAATGCAGAGCAGGCAGCATATTTTAAATTACCTGGAGCTCAGTTTCTGATCAGCTAAAAATAAGTAATAAAGAAGCATCTCAATTAGAAAAAAAAAAAAACGGAACTGAAAGGCAATAAAAATAGGTAATGGACAGATCAGGCTGCGAGATTTTCATTAGGCAATGTGTAATATGTAATATTATATCTGCTGCTTGGGAGCATGGCTAGGGCTGGGGAAAAGGAGATAATTCAGGTGCAAGGACACAAGGAGGGGTCAGGTTACAAATAACTGAGACCTCATGCATGCATTTTGAATTCACTGCTGGAATAATTTGAATAATCCAAGGATTTATCCAGCAGACCTGCCTTCCTGAGTTTCACAGATGTGGAACTGCATATGATGTGACTTGGCTGATAGAAATGAAATGTGGGGAGTTAATAGAATAAATGAAATATTGCTTAAAATAGGCTGGGTGAGATCAGCAGGGCAATAGCAAGATGTGGCTGACGTGGGGGTGTCTGCAGCTCCCAGCCCAGCACAACACAGAGATTCCTGCCCATTTGGCTTCACTGTCTCCTGTACCTGGGCTTGCTCCTGCACACCGTCTTCACTGGATGCTTGCCCAGGGTTTAGGCTGGAAGTGGATGCTGTGGAGGAAGGAGATGCTGCTGCCACCTGTGCCCAGTGTAACCAGTTCCATATTCAGGGTTAAGAATTGTTATCTTTTAAATGAAAAGGTCTTGCCAAGTAGAAATGAAAAAGCTGTGAAGTTCAGGGTTTTACAGTCAATATTACCCACTGTGTGGCTGCTTACTGTAGGTCTACTTGTCTTTCTCCTGCAGAAAGCCTATATCTTTACATTCCTGCTGAGTTCCAGACTCTTCATCGAACCCCATGAGCTTTTGTCCCGAGTTTGTCACAAGTGCATTGAGCAGCAGCGGCTGGATGACCCTGTGCTGGACAAGGTTAGTTTATCTTTACAGCAGAAAAATGTGAGTTATTTTCAATGGGTAGAGGATTCTGTGGCTCTGGTGTGTGCCCCTTGCCTCTTTAGATTGAATGGAGCTTTCTCATAAAGGATTTGCCCCTGAGATCCTGACATTGAGGCACCCTGAGAGTAATGCTTCAGGCAATAGTCACTTCAAATCTTCATCTAATTTTCCCTTTCCCCCGTCTCAGTCTTCCCAGGTGACTTTCCTTCTTAACTTCTTTAAGGCTCTGGTGAAGCCTGTGGGATGCAAGGAGGCAGGACATAACCCTCACACACTGTCAAGTGCAGATGTCCACATACCACTCTCTCTCCCATTTTTACTTAATTGTCTCTGCCCCTTTACTGTACCAGGAGCAAGAAAGCAATATTTCCTCTTGGCCTTCCCTGTCACTTTGAGCACCATGTAACAGGGGGCCAGGTGCCCACCACCCTCCTGCCCTCTGTGCTGCAGAGCAGCATCAATGGAGCACTGGAAATGGGCAGGAGCAGCAGTGGGGCCCAGACAGGTGAACAGAATGAGAAAATCCAAGCTGTTCCTGCCTCAGCACTCCTCCTGTTTTACCCCAGGGACTGTGCAGACTGGAACAGTGTATAGCAGCACATGTGCATCTTCTGGCAGCGCCACAGACAGTGCAGTGGTGATGGATCCCACTGGATGTTGCTCAGTGCTGGATTCTGCCCAAGCTCTGCTTGCTGCACTCGTGAACACTTGATTGGTACATTATCTGGAGCAGGAGATGCACCTTCAGGGTGAAATAATTTGTATTTGTTGCAAATTTCCAGAAACACCAAAATCCTGAAATTGTTTTCAGGATCAGGCTTTCCAGCTTTGAAATTGAATTTGGCATCAAATACTGAGTCACCAACATCTGACCATGTGCTTGTTTCTTGCACAGGCAACTGGTTCCATGAGTAACAGGAGCTCTGCCTTCACTGTGGAGAGCCATTCTCCAGAATGCTCAGCAATCCCAGACTTGGGTTACCCATAGAGTCAGTGTTAATAGAAATATCTGTATGGGGTGAACTATGCAAAACAAGTTTTCTAAGGTGTGAGGTTCTGTTCTCCAATTCTATAATACAAGTTTAGGGGGATTAAATGGGAGCATTGCAAAGTTTTGCTGCTCAATAAACTTTCAAGAAATGAAAAACATTGTCTTATTATGAAGACTTCTTATCTGCCTAAAGTGCATCTGGGTTTTGTAGCAACACAGGATTGGTGGGACACTACTGATTTTGTGTTCCCAAGAGTGGGGCTGATTTTGAAACTTTGTACACAAGCAATCTCCCATCCCGTGTCCTGTGACTTGTACAGAGTCCTCTCCATCAATTAGTAATGCAGTTTACACAGCTGGAGCAAATGTCTCCCCAGACCTTTGTAGTTTCCAATAAAGCTTTCCCTTTAGCAGCCACCTGCTGGTCTTTGAGCCTGAGCTTAATGCTAGCTGACAGCAGTTATTTTTAGAGACGTGGTTCATTGAAACCTGTTGTTGGTGGAAAGCTGAAATATGCATTTTAACCACCTTGGTTGAAAAACAAAGAGCTGGGCAGCTTAAGAGTATAATTTTTCCTGATTACAGGGTACACTTTAGCTGCAGTACGTGGGGATGCAGAAGAAGGCTATTTGTTTTGGTCTGTGTTTTCTGTAAATAAAAATGCAGTTTGTTGTTTAACACCATTTCCTTTTCTCATAACGGAGGATGAAAGCTTTGGGAGCAGCTGCACTAGCTGTCTTTTGAGATAACACTAATGCACCAGTCGTGCCATTCCCTGCATTTCCCGCCTTACCCCATCCCAACTATTTCCACTGCCACATCCTCAGATAAATCTCCACCAGAAATGGGTATCAGCTATATGCAGAGGGAGTGTCCTTGTCCCATCATGACCTTGAGCTCATGTGGGAAGACTGCAATGTTACCAGCAGCCCAAGTAAAGTTACAAAAGTGCTGCTGTTTTGTTCATCTTTTCTTCATTGTACATCTGCCAGTGGTCACTAAGAAGTTTTTTCACAAATCAGAAAGCAAAGGACCAAAAATCATCTTTGTTGGTCAAGAAATTCATTGCAGTTTTTCAGAGAAGGATGAAAATATAGAAGGATTGTAAGTACGAAAGGGAAGAACAAATGGTTTGAATCAGTAAAAAGGCCAGATATTTTAAAAAAAGGTATGAAGGTTGCACCAACAAAACGTCCATCCAACCATAAACAGGCCAATTGCATGTGCAGAATACTTAGATCTGCATGTAAAACAGGCAGTTGTGCATGCACCTGAGTTCTGGTACATTTTGCATGCCAAAATGTGTTATTTGTGCACCACTCTCTTTGTATGCATGTGTACAGGTTTTGCAGGTGCAACACAAATGCCTTCTTTGAAAACCTGGCCCCACATTCAGTGACACACACAGTGGGAGACTTTAATGAGTAGACATGTTTCAATCCATGTCCATCATTCAATGGTTTGCATTTCAGGCTCGAATCAGAAAATTTGGACCCAAAATCTTGCAGTTGCTGACAGAGTGGACAGAGACATTCCCGTATGACTTTCAGGAAGAGCGGATGATTGGCCATCTGAAAGACATGATTCATAGGATAGCCCCATGTGATGAGGTGAGGATCCTTGACTTGGGATGTTCTGCTGATACGTTAAGTTCATTTTCCCACTTCGTTCCTCCGTTTCCTCTTTTATCTGCATTCTGTTCCTTGCCTCTTCCTGGATACTCTCAGAATTTTGTTCTCCAATAATGTTAAAACCTATAGTATCTTCCCTGAAAGCCACATCTCTCTTTAGGTGCTCTTGGAGCAGTGAGCATTGGAATTTATCTCCTGCATATCGAATTGTAGGATAACAACATTCCCATTTTATGGAAGAAATATATGAACGCATAGCACAGACTGAATGTGCTGGTGACAATTCATGTAGCAGCAGAGCTGTGATCTCCCAAGTTAGAATCATAGAATCACAGACTGCTTTGGGTTAGAAGGGTCCTTAAAAGACCATCTTGTTCCACATCCCTGCCATGGGCAGGGACACCTTCCTCTAGACCAGGTTGCTCCAAGCCCTGTCCAACCAGGCCTTGAATACTTCCAAGGGTGGGGCATCCACAGCTTCTCTGGATCCAAGTTCTTATATTTAAAGAAAATACTAATATTAGGGGACATGTAGCTTGTCTGGGAGCATAGAAGTGGCAGAAGACAGCAGTGTGTGGCCTGCTGAGCACAGATTCAGACTAGATGTCTGTATGGTCCTGGTGAGCTCTGTGTGTGGCACAGTGGGTCACAGTGAATGGAGCCTCTGGGAGACGTGCTTGCAAATTCAGGTGGGTGAACCCCATAAATTAATTCAGAAACATTAAAAAGACCACAAAGTTCATGAAAATAATAAGCAAACAGTACACTGTGAGTCTCTAATTACTTCTAGGTTAACCATGGGATGTGGAAAAATTCAGTTCCACTGGCCTCAAGCCACAGAGGGGTGCAGTCCAGTAGAACAAGAACATACCCATGAGGATGAGAGAGAGAGGAGTGGAGAGAGGACTTAGCAGGGCTGCAGCACGACAAAAATGAAATTGGGCTCTCCTATGCACATGAAATATGTCATAAACGGGAACAGCTGCTCTTGGACTGACTGGCATCATGTCTGGCACTTTCAGGAAGCTGTAGGCTGTCATGGATTAACTGGCTGGGCTGGGCAGCCCATGGAAGAGAAGGGGCAAGACAGGGAAGCTGTGAGAGACAGTGGTAGAGGTGAAGGCAACAAAAAATCTCAGAGCCAAAGTGGCTTTAGTTCCATTAACCAGAGTAGTAGAATTCCCTCAAGGGAAGGAGGCAATGGACTTGCTCCTGGCCAGCCATGGCAAAAGATGCCTTGCAGCCCTTCAGCATCAGAAGTGAGGGAAGCCCATACAGATCTGCCAGAATTGTGTCCACTGGACAGAAGGAACCAGAGGGCAGAGAACAGGGACTTAGCATGTGCTCTTTAACAGCAATAGTTGCCCTGGTGAAGAATCATAAATGCTATAAATCAACTTTCTGCATGAAAAGCAGTGGTTTATTTGCCTAACCTGAGCAAGCCCTGCACACCTTTGCTCTGGAGCATGCACAGCTGTGTACAAATGCATGTGGGTGCCCTGGAGGGCCTCAGACTACATTAGTTTCAAATCACTGTTTTTCAGATATTACTAGGCATTGTAATTGCAAGTGATTATGCCTGAGCAAAATCAATAATTAATTTAAGAAACAGCTTATATCCTCCGAATGCAAATTTCCTTTTTTTTTAAGGGACAGCACAAAGAGTGATGGTGGCTGTTAGTTTTTTGGAAGGAACTTGTTCCCCGTTGTGAACCACAGAAATTAAAGACTGAAAGATTTGTGATGTCATCCAGTCCATGTAGGTCAGTGCAGGATTTTCCCCTGCAGTGTCTGTTCCTGTCCTTTGTAGAGTCCACTTTCTAAAGGCTGTGATGTGCTTATAAAGGTGTCCATGCTGAGAAGCATTTCTTAGCAAGTGCTGTGATTTGCATTTAGAGTTAGAAATTTTAATTAAAATTTGAGCTCCTAAGCCACCTGCTGAGGCCTGCTGTCTTCAGAGGAACTTTCCTAGTTAAGAAAGAAACATTTTCTTTAAATATTAAACAGTAGTGTGCTTCTTTTGACTGTTAATGTGGCAGTGAAGTGAAATCGGTTGATAAAGTCCAGCATGCAGCCCCTGTACGGTGGGGGGTCACTTTGTGGCAAGATAATTACCAGCACGTAGAAGGTAATGAACAATGTTGTTTTCAGTTAGTGGATGTAGTTTAGAGAAGGAAGGAAAGGCTTTTAAAAGAAGGGCAAAAGCAGGATTTTTTTTTTTTTTAATTTCTCTCCTAATGTGCGCAGAAAAGCTTTCTAGGCAAGGGTGCATCCAACCGATTTCCAGTGAGTCTCTTCAAGAGCTTTGATTTCTGTGTAATCGTTTGTGTCCTTTAACTGTCTCTCCTCTTTTTCATTCTTCGTTTGGTGGTTGGCTTACGTGAATCTTTGTTTACTGTTGTCTATATCTATTTTTTGTGCCATATTCCCTACAAAACAAGGTGAAACTAGATTTCTTAATAAATATTTATTGAAATACTGGCTAATATGTATGCCTTTCAAGCAATTTTATGCAGCTTTTTGGCTTTTCATTCAAGCTACGAAGAATTTGATACTGCTTAGACGTGGCTGGTCCAAGATTTTTCATCCAGACTCTTTTTAGAAAGAGAAGCTGGCTTTCCAGCCAAGTCTTTTAGCCAGATGTTTTATATTCATTAGAAGGCTTGGCTTTCAGTGCTGTCCCTCCACCCCCAAAAAACTGAGCTTTCCGTTTACAAAATAAATTCACAAAATGCTGAGTATGTCACTATTTGAGTTTTCACTAAAAAAATCACACTGTGTTCACAGAGCTTCATAAGCTGTGTTGAGATTTGCAAACACACCTGGATGTAAAACAGAGAAATATTTAGATGGTGCTCAGTAGTTTGGGTCCAGAACAGTCTTTGTAAATCAAAAGTGTGACCATCTGTTGACATGAAGATTTACATGAAGAAGGTCTTTCTTGGAGCTAATATACATCAGTTAAAAAAAAAAAAAAAAAAGTCTGACTACATCCTGCTTATCTGGTACACATTCTAGCCTGGCTCAAGAGAGCATCTTCCTTAAGTGAAGGGAGAGCAACGTGAAACCTTTTGTTAAAAAAGCTGCATCAAAGTTACAAAATGTTGTGGCAAAAGTTGAAGCACTTGAGATGTTCTAGAGGTCTCTAGCCTTTGCTACCCTGTAATGTAGACAGAGTAGATGTGAGAAGTTATCCTTCACTGTGAAGTAGGAGGAGGTGCTATCTCCAATGTGCAGATTGGATTCTGTACAGGTGAGAAGAGCACTGACTCTGGTTTCTGGTTCCTTAAACACTTAAAGTGTAGCTGTGGGTTAGGGATTTAACCCTTTGGAACAGCGGAAATAAGACACAGCTGCATGGTCCCTCTCATGATAGGAAAGAGACAATTTTATTGAGAGCACAATTGGTACTTGTAGGATCTTCTGCAGAGCTAAGACAAGACAGCAGCTCATTGGATAACTGAGCAAACGCCTCTGGGACAGTACTTCAGGATGAGTCCCACAGTTGGTACCAGGTGTTAATCTAATGTTGTTAATTCCATCCTATTTTAACCAAGTTATCATCCTGGGAGAAAAATCTCCCTACTGAAGCTGACACATCAGCTTGAGAACAGAGCTGAGGGAACAGGAGAAACTCCAGCCTGAGAATGATTTTCCAGGCTGTAATTTTCCTAGATCTCTAACAATGTGTCCACATTAAAGCATGAATGCTGCCAATGCCTAATACAGAAGACTATCCACAGCCTACAAAACTCTGACAACAGAGGCTGGATCTAAATCATGGGATTACTTCCCAAAGGCTCACTTGAGCTGCATCCAGCTTGGGACATGACACAGGTGTGTGCTGTTCTTTGTGGTGAGGCACAGTCTAGCCAAGGACATGTTCAATTAACCTTGTCCTTAGAACCCATCCACCAGTTCTGTTATCTCAGTTTTGTGATGTCTGCATCTGTCAGTCATGAAGAGTTTAAGTAATTTCTTTCTGCCCATCCTCCATGGCCAGAGACTCCACTTATTGTCTGTAAAGAGTTGCTCCAGCTCTGAGAACAACCTGGGCAAGTTGGTAATGATGATCCTGCTGAGCACACGGCTGGGTTTGGAGTACAATATGAGCTTCCTTC
Source organism: Acridotheres tristis (assembly GCA_037013685.1). Taxonomy (NCBI): domain Eukaryota; kingdom Metazoa; phylum Chordata; class Aves; order Passeriformes; family Sturnidae; genus Acridotheres; species Acridotheres tristis. Next base: position 7,853,012 of record CM072900.1, read on the forward strand.
AGTAGCAATTAACATTTGGATATTAAATACTCCAAGCTACACAATGCTCCAGCCACTCCAGCTGGGTAGCAAGCAGCTGCGAGCTTCTTCTGCATTCAGGTCAAAAGGATGGAGAAAATAGCATTAGAAACATTTCTTATTCCTGATAAATAAGAGTTGACAAAGCAGCATTAACAGGTAGAGTTCTCAGCCAAAATGTAAGTGACATAAAAGATAGCTACCAAAAGCTGCTGTGCTCCTGAAAGCTGCAGTAACTCATGTTGCAGCATTGCCTCTCCTTTGAATCTGATGTTGGCAGGAATCTGAAGTATCAATGCCAGCCCAACCCACCAGTCATGCCTGCCTCTTCTCATGACTGCAGTCTCTGTGTCCAGAGCACAGAACTGTAATTAAGCCAACTAGTTATTCTGAAATAGGCTTGTTGGAAATATAATGGTAACCTGTTGCTGGCTTAGGAGTATTTTGCTGTAAGAAAAATTCAGTACAAAAAGCACTCCTGTGTCAAGTTTTCTGGGTGGTTTATGTTTCTCTCCTTGTCTCTCCAGGCTTACTGGAAAAAGATGAATCAGCTTTTGCAAGCCCTTAATCAGAAGCTTGCAACCCTCAGCCATGGGCAAGAAGGGATTGTCAAGATCAGTACTGCTGTCTCTGATAAGCTGGTTGCCTTTAAAACTAAACCTCCAACAATTCAGAGAGAAATCCTGAGTGTCTGCAGTGACCCTTACACCCTAGCTCAGCAACTGACACATGTGGAGCTGGTAAGTGGGAATGGTTCCCAACTTCTGCAGCCAGAGATGTTATTTTAAGACATCAGCTGCTAAGTATTCCAGACATAACCAAAAAATGTCTGCACTGCTGCAGCACATCCCATACTGTATCAGCACTGCAGCAGGAGGCAGAGTTTGACAGGTTAAGAGATGCTTGGGAAGCAAATTATGTATCAGCGTGTCCCTGTGCAGCTTGGAGCAGGTCACTGTACTTCAGCTTGCTTATTTGTGAAATGAGAATCCTATTCCAGCAAAGTCAAGTCCCAGGAATATCACTTCTATAAGGTGCTCAGAGCCGCACAAGCTCTGCAGGTGCTATTGAAATGGCTGGTCATTAACCCTTTTATGAATTTGGAAGAAATTTTAGCAGTTCAAAGCCATTTCTCCAGATACACAAAGCATGTGAATTGTCTGATGTGGCTTTCATTCTTCCCTTTGGGATTTTGTGCATGGACATATAAGGGTGTGCAGATACCACCCCCACAAATTCCTGCTGTTCCCCCTGTGCTGGCCTGCAGTCTGCTCCCAAACAAGCTCTTGTGTGAAAAATTGCAGTGTTGAAGCCTTGGATGTGCTGTTGTGCTGCACACCCTTCTCCCAGGGTCAGGTCCTCCCCATGGACCTCCTGGATGTGCACAGAACATAAAACATTGCTGCCATCTGCAGATCTCTTGTTGCTCTGGTGCCCTGCTGCCTGTCCTCCTGTGGACTCTGCTCATCCTTCAGGAGAAGGATGGAAAAACAAAACATGAAACACACTTGGATTGGAGTGGGTGTTAGGAAATCAGCCTTTGGATTTCTGGAGATAGTTTATATTCTGTTTGTGAAGAAGTGGAATGGTTAGTTTTCAGAACATGCAGCTTTGGCTCTCTTTGCTTTATATAAATTAAGCCAGAGAGTAGAAGTCTTTTTGCATGGTGTTCTGTCTTGCTTTTGTTTTTTTCCTCTTCTGCAGTACAACTGTCTTCGAAGGGGAAATTCCCTGTAACTGAGGCATCACTGCCTTTTTAAAACAATTGCAGCTAGAGATTTTAATGCCACTGTACTGTAATCAATTCTCTCTACCTTCTTTTTCATTGCTATGTCAGATATATCAAGTGCTCTGCACTGAAACTGTCTGATGCTTATTTGTTAGTAAGAATTATTTGATACTTATTTAAAACAGTTATTGATTAGTAAGAGCCCTATACAGCTATCAGTGTTAAGGTGAGAGGCCCAGAGAAAAAGCATAGGACTAGACATAAAGCTTTCCCTTGAGCAGAACTACCATTTATTTTATTGTTGCTTGAGTATTCTAAGTTTGGGCTGTAGGAATTTAAAAAATACCTCCTCTGAAATACCTTTGTGGCCTACAATCTGCTGAAAATATTTGCTTTTCTAATAAACATGTTTAAGAAGAGTGAAAAGGCTAGCAGGAAGGTCAGTGTGTGGTTGGAGCTGCCATGTTTTTTCAGGATCTGCTGGAGGTGGCCTCTCTTTTACTAAGAGATTTGGACACTTTATTTATTCTTGTTTTAAGTGCCTGGGACACTCTCCAGTGTAAGCAAAGCCTTTAATGTGTCACGTGCATCCTCAGTGCATTTCTTACCCAGTGACCCAGAGCCACCACCCCAGGGCAGCACCTGAGGGTCGGTGGGCAGAGCCCCGAGTGGGCAGCTGAGCAGTGGGTAACAGCATTACTGCCTTGTAACAGCTGGGAAAAAAGCTTTTGAGAGATGCTGGGCCACAGCAGGTCTGAGGGAGCACCAAACAGAATTGATGTCTGCTGGCTCCCAGATGAAGCTCTGTGCATCCAGTGCAGTGGAGGAGACTCTTACTGTGGCCTGTCAGTAATGAGACGTATTTATTCTAATTTTCATCTTTCTGCTGACACAGTTCTAATTGTAATTATGAATTTTAATGTCTGGTTAGTTGTCTGTCTACCAGTTCAGTGACACCACTCAGAGCTGACAGAAAATGACAATGTTTTATCAAGTGAAATAGAAGATATTCTGGGATGCTTTCTTATTTTTTCGTCTCTTCCCACTCCCCTATCCTCAACAGGAAAGACTAAGTCACATTGGACCTGAGGAGTTTGTGCAGGCGTTTGTACATAAGGATCCCCTGGACGGCACAAAGGTATGGTTTCTCCACATATGAAGTGTCTCCTGTGAGCACAGTTTGTCTCATTGTGATGAGGTCCCCAAGAGCAGGGCCTGAGTCACAAGCTGACGTGGGCCAGGCCAACTGGTGACCTGTGTTGGCAAGAATGGGAACCTGTTGGCAGAGCTCGTACTGGCAGGTCACTGCCATTCCTCCCTGGTGATAAACTGGCCACCGCTCTGATGTGCTTCTGGGCTTGTTCCTCCCAGCCTGCTTTGACTGGGACAGATGGTCGTGGCTGTACAGCCAAGGAATGTCTGCTGCTCTGTTGAAGGACTAAAGGCCCGGGATGTGATGTAATGGCCTCAGCATGTGCCCAGACACCACAGCAATGAGTCAGTTCGTCATGAATCGACTCTTCTCTCTCTACACAATACCTTGTAACCCAAAGCACCACAGGGAATGGAATGCCTGATCAGGGCTTCATCCAAAGGCTGTGAAAGCCACTTGAAGTCTTTCCACTGATTCCACTAAGGTTTGAAGAAACATTTCAGTGAGTGCCTCAGTATGGAAAGAGGCGTCCTAGCTGGAGAGGGAGAGTCAGAGATTTCACATGCTGTCTGAAAAGAAAGGGTGGGAAATTCTTCCCCTGAACTGTGTATTCATTCCCACTGAGATTGTATATCAATGGCTGAATTTCCTCATTAGATGCCAAAGATACCAGGAAGACCTGTGTTTGTAGTGCTGCACAAAGAGCACCAAAATAGCTTATAATGGTGAAAAGATGGATGGATGGATGGATGGATGGATGGATGGATGGATGGATGGATGGATGGATGGATGGATGGATGGATGGATGGATGGATGGATGGATGGAGTGTGCAACATCAGGCCCTTTCTTTCTCTTCTTGGACTTATGGAAATTGTGCAGTTTGTTTTAGGATGAGGGAAATAGGCAGAGATGGAGTTGCAGGTATTCTGGGCATTGATCACATTCTTTAGAAAGGAGCCCCAAGGCAGCAAATGTGTGTCAGAAACACAAAATACCAAACCAGTCACAGTGAGATTTCAGCCACCTGGGCTTCAAGTCAGCAAGGCTGATCACAGTGGGGGTAGTCTGGAGCTTTTCTTCGTGCTCTGTGTGGTTGATTTAGAAATATTTCTGTGCCAAGATATAGCCCAGGGTGAAAGCATTGCATACAGAATCACAAAATAGTTTAGATTGGAAAAGATTGACAAGATCATCGGCTCTAACCCTTAACCCAGCACTGCCAAGGCCACTACTAAACCATGTCCCCAGCTGCCACTTCCATACATTTTTGGAACACTTCCAGGGATGGTGATTCCACCACTTTCCTGGGCAGCCTGTTCCAGTGCCTGACTACCCTTTCAGTGAAGAAATTTTTCCTAATATCCAATCTAAACCTCTTCTGGCACAACTTGAGGGCATTTCCTTTTGTCCTGCTGCTTGTTACTTGGGAGAAGAGACTGACTCTCCCCCAGCCTACAACCTCTTTCCATGGAGCTGTGGGGAGCAAGAAGGTTTCCCCTCTTTGTCTCCACACTGAACTCCCTCAGCTGCTGCTCAGCAGATCTGTGCTCCAGACTCTTCCCCAACTCCTCTGTCCTTCTTGGGACATGTCTTTGGACAAAGTAGCACAAATATTCCCTGACCCATGAAGAACATTCCTGTCAAACACAGGGTCTGAATCTCCTCCTGCTGGAGATCATACTAAACATCTTTCTTGCGTGAGGGCTTCAAAAGGCTCCACTTATGAATGTTTATCAAGCATTCTGAGCTGCAGATGGAAGATGCTTGGGAGGTGCTAAATATTGCTGCCATTTATAAAGCTTAACCTTTAAAAAGCAGTCTGTCTCAACTTTACTGTTGCACATTTTTCACAAGTTTTGCATTATTAGCTGTAGCTCTTATGCCCTGGCACAGGACAACAGTTCTGAGATGGAAATACTATTTTCAGAACAAAACCTGGGTTTTGTGTACTTTTTGCTGTAATGGGAAACAAGAAACAGAGCACAAGAAAAGCAGCCGCTGTGGTTAGACTGAGGCTGATTTGGGTTTCCTTTAGGTTTTTGATATTTACATGCTGCTTGCTAACATTTACTTTTGAGGTGATTTAAAAATACACTTTTATTATGTTTGTAGTCTGTTCATAAAGTGGCTCAGAAATTCAGTCCTGTTAGGGTTTGCTCCTCCATAGCATGGTACTGTGGTTTCTGTTTCTAAACACATCTGTATACAGAATCACAGGTGAATATTTTCTTACTTTGAATTACCTTGGGAATCATATTAAGTCACATTTCTGAAGGGGTTCTTAGTCACTGGTTTACCTCAGATAATATGGATGATCCCATTGACATTAATGGATCTTTGCTTATGCATTATGATTTTCCTCTTAGTGGCATGTGTTTATGGTACCTCTGGGAAATGATCGTCCTAATAAAACAAAAATCAGTATTCTCTGGTACCCTCTAGTGGATGTTACTGAATGTTCACATCAGTTCAAATCTCTTGAGCTTTAGAGAGCTGAGTTTCCTAGATGAACTGTCTAAGAATTTAAAGCTGGGAAAAGCACTTGAATTCTTACAATCCCAAGCAACATATTCAGGCTGTGTGAACTGCCCTATCACTCCTCTGAAGTCAAATTTTCTGCTGATGACAAAGGAACTGGAAGAATTCAGCCAAGTATCTGCTCGCATAGCTGCTATCAGTTATGGGAATTTATGTTAAGTTTTATATAAATAAGTGAAAATTATGCTTCTTGTAATGGCTCTTATCAGTGACGTGCCTCTGCCATGTAAGTAACCTGTTCAAGCACAGCCATCCAGGCAGAGCTGGTTGCTAAGAATCTGCTTTTCTGAAACCTCACTAAGGAAAATAGTGGGGTTTTTTTCATAAAAAAATCCACCAGAACTGTGTTTCCTCTTGTTTATCTCTTGTACGCTTCACTAAATTCTGGTCCCTCCCCTCCAGAAAAGGGCTGCGAGTGATTTTATTTACTGAGGTGGAGGAAATGCTGGAATCCAAGTCACAAACTGAGCCTGCTGTGGAAGATGGTGCCTGTCTTATTTTGTCTGCATTCCTTCTTGGTGTCAGAATCGTTCAGTGCCTCAGCTGTTCATATCCCAGGGAACAAGGGTCAGTACAGACTCTCAGTGAACACTTGCTGCAGGCAAAATGGGGCTGTTTTCTGGACACCAGTGTGAATTGTGCAGTGTGACACACCCAGCTAGACCCCCATCTGCCACTCACAGGATTTTTTAAAGGGACCTTTAAATGCACAGTCTTCCATGAGCATGAGAGAGATGTGTCCAGTAATTACCTTTGTGCAGTATTTATCTTAGTGATCAGGTCACTGACTGGAACACATTTATATTTTTCTGTGCTTTTTCCCCCCCAGACTTGTTTCAGTGAACAGAAGAAGACAAGTAACCTTGAGGCCTATGTGAAATGGTTCAATAGACTCTGCTATCTCGTAGCAACAGAAATTTGCATGGTAAGTTACAAGTATATGCCATGTTTTAGCACATACCTGAAGTACCACTCTGAGATTTTATATTAATAAGCAATCCTGGGGATTTATTTCTTATGACCCAGCTAAGCATCTGATAGTAAGTTTTAGTAGTGTTGCACTTGCACAAGCAACCTGAAAAATGACAAACATATTGCAAAACAGAGGCAGCAGCACATGGGGGAATGTTCTCTTGATGTAGTAGGAGCACAGTGTGGAATAATGAACCCTGCAGGGAAAAAGAGAGGAAAAAATGCCTTGAGTTATCCTGTGAGATTTCTGCTAGCAAAGATTCTAGTGGAGCCATATTTGTTATCTGTCATCCTAAAGATCTGCTGTGTGTGTGAATTCCCACTGCATGGTTCTCTGTCCCTCTGCCTATTAGTGTATCTATGGCTGTTGTTTCTTAACTTGGTAGTGGTTTTAGTTTGTTTAACTTAGTCCCATCAAAATTAATGTTTTCCTCTTTGAAAAGGGTATGGAAGGAGGAATAATAATAGTTTAAAGAGCCTGGTTAGCCTGTGACAACATAAGAATTACCATTTGAAGATCATCTTTGGAAAAGATAGAGTGATTCCAGTCCAATTAAAATGTGTATTTAAAACGCTGTCATTTGGCCTGGCCATGTTGCTAAAGGGGCAGAAGAGGCGAAAGGGATTGACACAACGAAACAAGCTCTTTCTGGGACAAAGATGCTGCTGCTATAGGGGTGTGAAATCCTGCCCTTAGGGAAGTCTCTGCTGATGAGCCCATGGACTCGAGGGAGGCTAGCAGGGAGTGGAGGCTCTGCTTCAGGACTGCTTGGGCTGTTTGTTCCAGCACTGCGACAGTCACTGGAGCTGGGAATTGCCGTGAATTGCTTCTGTGTCACTGCAGTGAAAGCTTTGATTTCAGAGGCTGCCAGTCACCAGCATCCACTGGATTGCTGGAACAGAATTAGGGCCAGTGACTGAAAGCAGATGGCCCAAGCTGTGCATGAAGCCACGCTATGCATGGAACAAATGCTTAGGATGACCTCCAATTCTGCATATGCTCATTACAGATACTCATTTATTTTAATTTACAGCCTGCAAAAAAGAAGCAGCGAGCTCAAGTCATCGAATTCTTCATTGACGTTGCCCGAGAGTGCTTTAACATAGGGAATTTTAATTCACTGATGGCAATCATTTGTAAGTACAGCTTCTAACTAGGTCTTCCATCAGCTGTCACAGATGAAAAAGGAAACCTAGCTCTTATCAATGGCTCTTTTTTTTTCTCTCTCACTCATAGCTGGAATGAATATGAGTCCAGTTTCCAGGCTAAAGAAGACTTGGTCAAAAGTGAAAACAGCCAAATTTTTCATTCTCGAGGTAAAAAAAAAAAAAAAAAAAAAACAACAAACCAAACCTGATCCACTGCTTTAAGTATATTCAGGATACTTTTGTTTGGGAATCTTACATTGTTATCCAGATGTGAGATGTCTGGAGACACATTTCACAGGCAGTGGGCCTGATTCTAAGCTGAAATATCCCAGGTGTAGTGAGGAAGGTGTAAAGCTGATGATATGTAGAGGGAATTCAAAGTACTCAAATAAATAAGAGGAATTTAAAAGCCCCCAAAGTATAAGCCTATATGCACACCACAGTGCTTCCACTGATGCATGTTTTGTTTAGCCATGGACATGATGCTGAATGTAAAGCTCCCAATCTATACCTTGGAGGCTGAGTGAAGACCTAAGGCTGTATTTTGCATTGAGGACTCCAGGATTTGGCACACACAGAATGTGCAGTGCTTATTCTTCACATTAAAGCTGTCAGTAGAAAAATCAAAGGTATGGACAGCCATGGGCTGTAGACCTCTCATTGTATCCATGGCACATGGGGTTCTGCAGGCATGTGGATTTTGAAGATGGAGGCTCTGCTCTGTTCATGGTTTGCTAAAACTGAATGTAAAATTCTCTTTAGAGGGCCCAAGCTACTTTCTAACCACTGTGTGTTGTTTTGTGCATGTAGCACCAGATGGACCCTACTGGCAACTTCTACAACTACCGGACAGCGCTGCGGGGGGCTGCCCACAGGTCCCTCACCGCCCACAGCAACAGGGAGAAGGTGGGTGTGACCACCCCCATCCATCTCCACATGCGTGGGGTGCATTTCTCCTGGGAGTCAGTGGCTCAAACACTTGATGCAGATGCTCTCCTCCCTTCCATGTGTCACCAGTGCAAGGCCTGTGTGCTTCAAGATGCAACTGGAAATGTAAAATATATTTTTTAAAAGTGATTGAAAGAGGCTGGATAGGATCAAAGCAAATCTTTGTGGACTTAATATCAGACATTGGGAGGGTTAGAGAGGGCAGGACACACAGCATAGACTTTGTTACAAGTGTCTCTAAATCCCTGGAAAATTCACGTTGTTTAGATTGATAAATCTAACAGGTATTCCAGACTGAAACGACTTTTATTTTGGTGATGGAGCATGAGCCTGGCAGATGCAGGTGGAGCTGTGCTTTGTTAGCACAGTGCCCGAGGCTCTGGCACAGAAGCCCCTATTGTGTGGTGTGGGAGGTGAGATGGAGAGCAAAGGGCACAGCAATAGAGACCAGGTGGGTCTCCATTTACGTTAGGGAAAGATGATTTACTACAAGTCCTGCAAGGAGTCTAGTCTGAATCCATTGCAGCAAATTTGGGGTGATATTCTGTCCTTGTGAATTTTCATTTCATTTGGTTGTTGTTACCATCTCAGTGAGCAAGAATTGAAGTGTTTTATCAGTGCTCATGGCAGATGTGGAGCTTTCTGACATGTCACTGATGCTGCAAAAATCAGATTGACAAGATGTTAGAGTGTAGGATCCTCCTATTTTGTACCTCAATATGTTTCTTGTTAATTTTCTTATTCCTCCATTTAATTCTTCATTTTTTTGGTATATGAAAGAGGGTTTGTGTTTTACACTGCAATTGCCCATAGTCATAAATGGGTAATCTCTGCACTAAGCATGGCAAAGCTAAAGTAGATGCTGCATGAACAAGCACAATATGGAATTTAGCATTCATTCACGAGAGGAGCCAGGCCAGATGCTAATCTCACACCCCTGTAAATTTGATGTAAATCTGCTGAAGCTAATGGAATCTCACAGCATTTACAGTGAAATGAGATCAGCATCTGGTGGCAGGCTGACTCAGCTGCAGTGGGAGTACACTGAGTTGTTCTGAAAAGCATTTCTCTATGCAAAGGAGAGATGATTTGGATGTTTGTGACTGGAAAAGCAATTATTTCAACTCTCACACACTGCAGCAAGATCCTGTCAGTCTGAGATGCTTTTGCAGTTTAGTTCTTCTGCAACCATCATAGATATTCAAACCAGTTGCTTTATTGTTTGACTTAATTTCCTGTGAAGTTAGCAATCTCTGTCATATCTCTAACCCCAGCTGGTTAATACTGATGGCAGAGAGGTTATTAGACTGAAAGGAATCTATTTAACACCAGAAAAACACCATATTCTGTTTTCCTTGTGTAGACAACATTAGTTCAGGAAAATGCTCCAGGATATGATTTGGTAGCTAATCATAGTGGGTGTTTTACAGTGTCAGATACAGCAGATCGTGTCATGCTTTCTGTAGGATTAAGGAATTTTGTTTCTTTTTATAAGGAAGATTGTAATTTATTCATTTTAATGAACTTGAACACATCCAAAAGAACATGATCGCTTCTTTTTGATAGATGTTACATTGTTTCTTGGCAAACTCATAGCAAAGCTCACTCTGAAGAAAATTTTTATCTTGAAACTGAATTGTGCTTGCAGAGGGGTGTACTGGTTAGTGAGTAAGTCTGGTTTTGTCTAAGCAGTCAAACGACCTGTGACAGTTCCAAAATTAAGTCATTCCACTGGGAAACTGCATTGTACTCATGGCATGGCTCTGGCTTTGAAATGTTGGGAGTATGTACAGCACAGTGCTGTGTGTTGTTTCTGTCTGATACTGTGGAGCAAGAACATGTCGGATCTTTCTTCTTTCTGCAGAAGTCAATCGTCCTTCAGCATTTGGGTGGGTTGGATGGCATGGAAGGGGGATAAAAATGGAGAGAAATACGACTTTCTGGCACTAACCCAGGTTTTATGCTAGCAAAGTGCCTGGAGTGAAGCCAGTATCAGAGTATAATTGTAACTGATTTTGTTGTTTTTCCTACAGAAATTTGGAAAGCGAAACATACAGGGTAATATATTTTAATTGGGGAAATAAATGGTGACCAAAATACAGCAATTCCATGGAAATGTGTAGAGAATTGATATCCTCGGATATGTCTTTAGCGCCTTTTGGATGAAATGAGAATGAGCTCTGCCATGTTCTGAGCTGGCTGGGGGCTCTGTAGCTGTATTAGCCTGGCATCCAGCCCACATTTGTGTACCTTTCCTCTCAGCAAGGCTTTTCCTTCGTGTTTAGTACCACTAATGGTGCTGACCTTGCTCCCAGGCAGTGGAGCAGGACAGAACAAGCTCACATCTGCGTGCAAAAAAAATATGTAGAGAGAACCTGGCAGTGATTCCTAGCTGGGGATCAGTGTCTGGCTCCAGCTCTCTGTATCTTTCCGCCTTTTGAGACCACACTGATCAGAGAGTCATCAGCATTTTTTGCAGAAAACAAATCACATAGACCGAGTTGTATTCTTTACTTCAGATTGATTGATCTAGTTTGGGTAATATGAAAATAAATCCTGAAACACACTTAGCTCAGTTTGACTAGGAATTGCTCCACCTGACCCTAATAGGAAAGCTCAGCATTTTGGGAGGATAAGGCTATGCTTTGTTTTCATTCCTGAGTTTTATCAGTGGAATGTATCAGGATCAGTATCCAGTGGCTCTTGGAGTGTCAGTCCAGGCTTTTTTATGGTTGTTGCAGTGACATTACAGAGTTTATCTGTGGCTGTCCCATAAGAAAGCCAGCAGATGCAGATCTTTAAAAGTTTACTGGATGTGCTAATTTAGCTAGAACAGAAATTGGCTTCCATTTTCACAGCGCATACAGACAGTAGCTTGTGGACTCCTTGCCTCAGTGTTTTCACTTCTATGGCTTGTTCACACTCATTGGAGGATCACAGCATTGTAGCATCCATGTAGACTGGAAAATAACAGCTGCCAATCCTGTTCTGAGTCCATTTCATATCCTGTTACAGTTGATGTACAGCATGAGATGGAATAACATTAAATACTTAACAAAAGGATAGCTCTCTTGGCTCTTCTTGCTTGCCATGAGGGCTCTTTAGCTTTGGTGCTGCTTAATAAGCTCCAATTCAGTTAATATACAAAAAGACCAGTGGAAACATTTGGACACTGCCATGCAGTGTGTTTTATGTTCATGGTGGTTTAGTTTGTACTTGGTAGTTTAAAAGACAGAAGTTGCTGCCAAAGGAGAATTCTCACAGGGGCACCTACTGACCTTCAGCTCAAACCCCCCAAGCAGCCTTTTGCTGTCACAGTGTCACTGCTGGAGAGGTGGGCAGACTGAGGTTTGACTGTCAGCTTTCATGGACTCGTCCTTTGTGTTATCTTTCTTTTCCCTTTGACTTGTGAGACAAAGGACCCTGGGGGAGTCTGCTTCACTCTGGATCTCTGCTGAGGTTGAGGATGCACTTCAGGAGCATTGTTACTGCTTTCTGCTGTAGAATATCTTGCATAAAATTTATTTATCCCTGCTTGTAATTATCAATTTCAAGACCCTTACTCAGACTTCTTCTGTAGCAAATTATGACCCAACTCTGATGGGTTAGAGGGAAGGCTTGCATCACCACTATATGCCGCCACTCTGCCCTGGATGATGGCCAGGGCTAATTTTGAGAACTACAATGGTCTCTCTGGCTACTGTTAGCAGTTTCCTGTCAACCAGCTTAATATTTTCAATCCTGTTGTCTGCAGGTTAATTTGGAGAAGGAGGTTGTACTAATCAGGCACCAGGAAGGAAATTACAAACCTCAAGGGGTAGCCATGCATGGAGCTGTTGAAAATGAAACAGCTCCTGATTAACTGTTTGTAGACAATCCTTGGTCATCAAATTTTATGCTGTCTTTCTTTGTCCAGGGACAATATTGGTTCTTTGGTTCCTACCTGTGTTTAAATTGTTTAATTTTTGTGTTCAGCATCTCTGCTGAACGGGAAAGGGAAGAGTTCTGCAATGTTATTTTACTCTTTGCTGTCTGATGTTGTCATCAGACAGTGATGTTGTTGATAATAAACTGGGCTTTTAGCATTTTCTTAATCATGTTATTGTTCTCAGTGAACATTGTGTTCAGTTCACTTTTCATCTCAGCATACATTCTGAAGGTGGCTGAAGGTCTCTCTAGACACTACTGCCCTTTTGCCTGCCTGTCACTGTACTGCTTTTTAAGTGCACAGCACACTGAAAAGTTAATACTTCTTTATTCTCATCTCTGCCAATTTAGTTGTTCTTTCATGCAGAGAAAATACTGAACTGAAAAGATAACGGTTATGTCATTCCTCTCCACAGATTGTGATCCCCTTCTTCAGCCTATTGATCAAAGACATTTATTTTTTGAATGAGGGATGTGCTAATCGCCTTCCAAATGGACATGTCAACTTTGAAGTAAGATCTGAAAAATGTTTTTACCTATCCCATTCCGATAGCCAAGGGACTGTCTGAGACCATTGGCCTGCAATTTTCAATGCAGACCATCAAACACTGAATATGAGGTAATCTTACTGTATCTGAGTGGAATTATCTTATGTTTACAGAAATTTCTGGAACTGGCTAAGCAAGTAGGAGAATTTATAACATGGAAACAAGTGGAGTGTCCATTTGAGCAAGACCCTAACATCATCCACTACTTGCACACTGCTCCCATTTTTACTGAAGATGGTAAGACTTTGTACAATTACTTATCACTGAAAATGTTTCTCTCCATCACTACTAATTAACACCCTGATCCATGCTTTGGTGATCTCTCTCACTGACCAGTCCCAGCTGTTTCCCAGCTTTCCTGCCAAACAGCTTGTTTATCCCCAGTCTATCAATGTGTTTTTGCAAATAGAACCTTCTAGCACATGAAGCTGCTGCCTGATGGCTTTTCTCCTGTCTGTAGCTCCTCTATAAGGCACTGTCTAGGAAGCTGCCATTGTGGCCCTATTTTTGTAATCACAAAAAGAGGCCACACAAGCATGTCATGGGCTGCTGTGAATGTCAGCTGTCCCTTAGCCTCTCATTCTGTGATTGATGGAACCAGAGCTAATCTCTTTCACAAACCAACACTGTCATCTCTTCAGTAAACACAGCCCAGGGTGATGGAGTCCAGCTGACCTCCTCCTCCACAGTAATGACACGTTATGTACAGAAAAGAATTTTTAAGAAAACCTTTTCTGTTAATTTCAGCTGTAGCTATGAAAGCCCTGTTCTGAAATTATTTCTCTGATTGTCTTTTTATACTTTTCTGTCCTCGTCAGTTTGGTATCCAGCATGTCAGACTGTCACTTCATATTGGTTTGTGTCAGCTGCCTCTCTATACATTGTCACGCACAGAATTGTCTATAGAAACCTTCCCATAAGCTATTCTGGTGGTGGGTTTATTTTTTCTTCATTCTATAGGCAGTTTTCTGTACTAATCCAAGGTAATCAGACCAGACAGCTTTTACTTCACAGACCCTTCAGAAAGCAAAATACTGCTTCTAAAATCCTGCCTAAATCTTAAGAATGACTGCCAAAATAGAATAATTAATGTGATGAAAGCAGTTGTATCAAAAGGAGATAAGATGAAGTAATTTCTTCTTGTTTTAGGCTCTAAAGGGACAGCAAATGAACGTCAGGGTAAAAGTACAGTTTTCAGGCTACTGGACTAAAAAGGAGTGACCTCAACTCACTATTTGTTTGCAGATTTTCTCCCTCCTGTCCTCTCCTATATTCCTATTGCTTTTGTGAAATGCCCTTTGCAGAAGCCACATGAAACCTCCCCCATTACCTAGGGGCAGTGCAGAGTAGAAAGAACTGCCCTAAATGAAAGGTGGGAGGATATCTGAGAGAGATTCAGCAGTGGCATGTGAAATGCAGCTGTACTGTGCTTGTCACGATGTGGAGGAATGAATATTAAAAGACAATGCATTTGTAGCACACCCTTGAATGCTGAGATGGTTCCAGCATTAAAGAATAAAAGCATCGTGAAACAATCAAATGAGGAAATGTGTGTGAACACAAATTACAGCCTGTGATTCCGTGAAGACAGTGAGATATTAATGCACTGCCAGCTTTTGCAGAGGAGGTTCTACAATCTAGACTCATTTTGGTGTCATAAAATGCATCCTACAGTGTAAAGATTTGCAGGGAGGAAAAAGGATAGATTTATTTTCTTCCACTGCATTCCTTCTCTGGTTTCTGTGACTCAATCTTACCTTTAGGGTATTGTGTATACATTTAAGATACCATGTCCCTATAAGCTTTAAAAAGATAGAGGAACATAAAGTTTTGTTATGTGATGAGAATATCCTTAGTTTTTAAAAGCTTATGTGTTTAGGTGTCAGCTCTCACTCTCTTTTGAAGTTCATGTAACTTGAGTAGCAGTGCTGTGATGGAGGAAATGGGCCCAGATCTCTGCATGCAAAACCAGAGACCATTCAATTGCTTAATATTGTAATGAGAAGGTCACACTAACATATTTTAAATCTAGGCTCCTTTACTGTTCCATCAAAACTAACATAATAGCTTTCCAAGGTAGACATGTGAGCTAAACATCAGTGTCCCACTGATTACCAGCTACCTGAGGAACCATTAAGTTTTAAAGTTTCTCTTTCAGCGTGGTACAAAAGGACATACAAGAATGCAGAGGGATGGGGGTTACTTATGCTGTTGGAAATAACACATATTTATCATTTCCAGGTTTGTATCTGGCTTCATATGAAAGTGAAAGTCCAGAAAACCAGACAGAAAAAGACAGGTGGAAATCCTTAAGGTAACCTTTCATTTTATCAGGTCATTTCTAAAGTACCTCCAAATGGCTGCTCTGATACCAAAGCTTGTGAAGTGCAGGTATTTAAGCTGTCACCTCTGAGGGAGGTCTCTTCCCTTTAAAACTAATTTGCAGAGCTGAGTCTGCACTGATAAAAGCTTATTTTAATCTCAAATTATCCTCCGTGTAAAGAATACCCTCAGCTTGCTGTACCCATGCAAAAAGCCTGATGCAGATGAAGAATGCCCCAGGTCAGCTGGATCTTCCAACAATTTACAGCTCTTCTAAGAGATGTGTAATGATTTGATATAAGTGAGAATATGAAGAGAGTGATTAAAACAACCCAAACCTTTAAATTTGCTTTTTTAAAAAATTGTCTTTATGTTTTACATTTACAGATCCACTATTTTAGGAAAGACTTGAAGACTGAGAGATTATTGCAGTAGGTCAAGGAAAAGAAATCGGCAAACATTTTGCACTACTGATTCCAAAGATGCCTGTTTGGGATTTAGACAATTTCTTTTGTTTGAGTTTTTTGTTGGGTTTTTTTTTAACTGCCTAACATGATGGATGAACTGGATTCATCCACTGAAATCAACAGAACTGTGTGCACAATGATGCTTTTCTAACTATGAGACAGAGAGAGGACAGACAAACAGACTATCTGTGGCTGTGCCCAAACTGCGTCAGGATCACTGTAATTTTGCCTTTGAAGGAAAATGCAGGAAAACCGGGAGCAGGAAGAATCACGGTACTGCAACAGAGGATGGAAAAGTATAAAAAAGGAAAGCAAAAATACACAAGAGTATTTCAGAAGCAGGTGCTTCAGACAGCAGTTCTTTAAACCTCTGAGGAGGTTGTAAATTGTAAAATTAAATCAAAGACAGACAACAGCAATCTGGTTAATTGCTGAATGAAGAAAAAGGAACTTAATCTTGCATTAGCAGTCCCCCAGCCTTGTTGAACAAAGCACTGACTGCTGCAGGTTTGAGCTTGCAGGGATGAGGACTGACACGGCTCACATACACGTCTGTCACACACAGGCCATGCCAGCATGGGGCCGCCGTCCTTACCCCCTGGATTTTTACAGACAACAGCCTGGAGTGTGACTCTCGCTTAGTTGATCTTCCCGCCGCGCTTGTTGCTTTCCTTACTGTGAATCTGGGCCGGTCTGAGGAGGGCACAGAGGGTTGATGGTGCTGCTTAAAGACACCCCCACCACCTCTGAGGTTGAATGAAGAAGCAAATGACTCTGGACTCAACTTACCTCTATTTAATATATGTAGTGTATTGCCTAAATTTATTGATGCTGAGTTGCATCTTTTAAGGGGTTTTATCACACTCAAAGAAAAAAGGTACTGCATTACCATTTCTATCAGGTTCCAATTAACACAGTACTGTTTATTTTTTAACATGATACTTAGGAGGATAGGGGGTAATTGCTCTGAACTTGGGAACTACATGGTATGCTTTAAAAGGACTAAGGGTTTCAGACTGGAATGAATGCACTAAAGAATTTGTCATTCAAGAGCAGGTAACCATTTTTGTCTTTTTTACTTTTAAGATGTAAAGTTCACCACTTCCTTACAGATAACATGAAACAGGGACTATGTCCTGTGTTTAAGGTTGTACAATAATCAAGGTGCTACTGTAAGACATATATTAAATGATAATGAACTATATTAGATTCAAAACTAAGCCCTAACAGTAGACTTACTGTCTGTGTGTGGAAGGGATGTCCCTAACTGCCCCAGAAAAGATCTCAAAAAGCTTAAATGAAACCTAAATACCACGTCATACTGAATTTTCCATTTTTCTTACTGATTTGGTGCTACCTTTTCAGATGTTCCTACAACAGAAGGATGTAAACCTTTCTTTGAAATCAGTAATAATTTTATTTCAGCACAGAGTTATTCCAAGTGGCTGTAGTGTTTTGAAAAATTAGGGTGATCACAAAACCTGACTGTGTTGGCCTATTCAGCCAGAAAACTGGAGCTGTTCCTGCTCTCTGCCAGGCCTCGCAGTTGCCTGTGCCTGAGCGAGCTGCTGACCTGGAGGCATTGACAGGCTGGTGTTTGAGGGCAGTAACCTGAGAATGCTCTGTGTGGTGCACTCCAGGTTTGATGTGTCTGCAGAGCAGCTCTGTGTTGGGTTATGGCCTGTGGGAGCCCAGTCTGGCTCACTGAATCCACTTGTGCTTGCTGAGTGGAGCAGGATGGATTCTTCTGGATTTGCAATCAGGGCTTGAAGCAGAACTTCAGGTCTCCTTTTGCTGTAGATCTATCAGCATATGAATTCAGACAGGGGGGACATAAAACTCTAATGTGTTTATTCGTGCTTTGTATGGAAGAATTAAGTGTAAGGATGGTACAGCATCATTGCAGCCACAGAATGATGACTGTTCTGCTGATACTGTGAATCTGCTGTTTGTTAATTTTTGTACATGAGCTGAGAGCTATACAGAGAAACTATACATATATAGCTGTTCCTTCAGGCAGAACCATTTCCAAAATGAAGCCATTAAAAGCCTGTTAAATTTCAGATGAATCCAGAGCAATAACCATAAACATATCTACAACAATGCTAATGTTTAAGTGTGTTTGCTAAATGGTAATTTTTTCTTACTATTTGCATGTTTTTAACAGGCACAGTGTGACTTCACAGTGGAAATACGGGGGGTTTGCTTATCTGAAACCAGTGTAGGTGGATGGGCCCTTTCTTAGAACCTGCTTTTTAAAATGGAAATCCTCACTCCTTTTCTAATGAGCCACTAGAGGTTGGTACAGATGAGATTATAAAACAGTGACAATTAATTAGAATGTGATTTTTCATTATAATTCTTTATATTTTGGGGCACCTTCCATGAATTTGGGCAATTTTGTAAGTACAATTTAAATTAGATCTCCTGAAGTTTATCACTGTTGCAAACTAAACCACTTTTGTAGTCCAAAATTTTCAAACCTTAGTGCTTAAAATGGAAGCATAAAGGTCAGATTTAGGTGGGTATTAAGGGCTTAGTGGAACTGTCAGAAGCACTAAATTATTCTTTAGCCTTTATGTAGCCACACATTTAAAAGGTCTTTTTTCAGAGGTGCTAAACATCCTCATCTCTTGGGGAATAGCACTTTATAGAGGTGCATGGCACATTAATCTGTAGTATTTGATCTCCAGAGACACTCACTGCTCTTTGCAAAATGACTTGGAGATGAGAGAGCAAAACAACTTAAAATGAGAATATAGTGCTTTTAAAAAACGGACTTCAGGAGCCATAGCTTGTCTTCACATAATTTTGTAGCTAAATGCTATTTCAGCTGAACCAATGTAAGCCTTAAGTTGCAGCTGTCGGTTGCATTTCTAATCCATCTTGGCCTAACCAGGGTGAACAGCTCCTGGCAGGAGCAGGGTTAGAGCCTTGCTTCACCAACAAACACCAGTACAACTGAAAACAAAGAATGACAACTTGGGCAATAGATTTCTTCAAAAATGTATTAATATTATATGAAAATGAGAACATAAATAAGTCTGGTAATCCATTTTTCTTGCTATAAAGGCATAAAGAACTCCTACCATGCTTGAAAAAAAAGAATCACTTCCCACCAAGCACTAAACCACTGTAAGGCGTGCATTCTTTAGACCAACATCTAGACAAGTTACTTGTAGTAATGTTGTGGCCTTCCAATTCTGCTTCTTTGAGTGGATTCACTCCCTGGCAGCTGCTTGAACTAATGCTACACAGAGAACAGAGCAAAACTATGTATAAACCTCAGTGGAAAGCAAAGATGGAATCGTGTGCAGCTTGTGTGAAGTCAGTAGATGAACTTGCTCAATGCCTTTCAAAAGACACTTAATCATACAATGTTGCCCTCAACTTCACATCAGCATCAATCACGTTACCAAATTAAAGGTGCAGGGATGTAGGGCAGCTGGGCACGACTAAATTTTCAGGGGAGAAACTCGAAATGAGTCAAGCTCTCGAGCACTCTGCACCATGAGTACCCTGATTAGACTGTCATTATTTCCTCTCTTAGGCAATGAACAATCCTGTTCTATATCTCTGGAAGCTCCCCATGTGGATAGAGCAAACTGTGATCTCAGCTTCTGCTGCGTTGTCACTTGAAAGAAGTGTGGACAGCTGCTAAAGCACTTCAAATAAGAAACAATTTAAATGTAGAGATATTTTTCTCAGCTCGAGAATATTTTATGATGTGGTCAGTGGTGATAAGATAATCACTCACTTAAAATTCAGCCTGTCCCGTCCTTGGTTATTTCATCATGTTTTATTGCAATAGTATATATACCTTTTGTTAAAGCACATGAGCACTGGTTTGCACATGACTGTAAATCCAGTTTAGAACAGAACTCAGATCACTGAATATGTAATTGGAATTATCAACTGAAAAGACCTGTTAGTAGAAAAGATAGGTATGCATATCAATGTAAAAATGTTACACAGCTGTCTCTGGCCTAGCAATGACTGTGTTCCATGGAACAAGACTGATTCCAAGCATAGCAACGTGCCAGAGGAAAAACTCCAATTAATTTTGATGGGCTTTGGCACAGTCCTGTAATTATTAACTGTAGTACAGGTTTTAGTTACTCATAGGTATTAAACTGCATTGCCAGCTGGTGGAGTCTGTGCCAGGTGCAACTCTCAGATAGGAGGTGCACTAAATAGGGTGAAAGTCCAGCCTTAACAAAAGTTTTCTTTGACATTGTTGAAGTTTCAGCAGCAAATTCAAGGACGAAATCTGATCCAATGAACTAATTCGTGTCTGAGAGCAAAATTTTACTTTCTGGCTTTAAGAATCTTTTTATACTGGTAGAAATTAGTCATAATGTCTCAAATTACTCTCTCATTGGAAATTAAACCCCCTTTGATTGTGAACTGATTATTTCCATTGTTGTAGTCGCAGAATGGGCTTAGGGAGTGACAAGGGAACAAGGAAAAGCCCCCTTGTTACTGCTCAGAGACTCAGACTGGGCCAAAGCTGTCTTTTCTTTTATCCTTTCTAGCATTACCTGTCATGGAATTCCCTCTGTAGGTCGTGCAGGGCACTCCTGAACTGTGTCTGGGGAACAGCACACACATTGTACCCAGCTCAGGATGGCAGCACAGGCACCATCAGGGACACACGGGGTGATGGGATGATCCTGGACAAAGCTGAGTGCATTCACATCTGAGCCTGCACTCTGCTTTGCGATGCTAGGACACATCCCTTCTGAAAGAGGAAGTTCACCTGAGGCAAAGCCTACTATACTTCCTTATCCACACAACAGAATGATTACAAGAACATTCTTTGAACTAAAAGAGTTTTTCTCCAGTGGACCTAAAACAGTGAAGAATTTTTTTGTTACTTAGTTGACAGAGATTTTAAGATCTAAGAAAAATAAGTATTTTAAAAATTATGATAAGTACTTTAATGGTTGTTAACTTTCATATTTCACTGCATGGCAGCAGAATGAAACAAAATATCTTCTATTACTACCAATGGCAGCTGGGCAGGAGAAGGCAGGAAAGAAAACAATGAAATACTGGTGCAGAAAATGTTACCAATAATCTTGTTTTAATACTGGCTAGAGTGTGTCGCTTCCCCTGAAACCACTGCTCACTGCTCTGTAGAACAGCTGAACCAGTTGCTTTTTTATATGGAACAGATCTGAAGTTTAATCTGGTTTGTATTAATTTCTTTACAATTCTTTCTGCGTATTTTCAGATGTGCAAAAAATACTTGGTACACTAAAGCTAATGCTCATACATGGAATCACATCCTGCATTGTTACATTTTGTAAGTGTAGCCAGGGAGCAAATAAGCTTGTATGGCTGGAATGTCATACACTCTGCATGGGTGCAAGACACTGAAAGGCTGCAGCCTTAGCTGCAGAAAAAAGCTAAATATGAGTAACTGCTGCCTAGGTCTCCTGCCCTGCTCCATGGCCAGCACAGGCTGTAGTGCTGTAAATTCAGAGTGGCTTGGACTGCTCACTCCTCCCTTGACGCCATTCCCTCCACAGAAGTGGTATTTTGCTCCATAAACAGCTCTTGCAAAATGTCAAAGGAACATTTTTCTAGCTCTCTGCCATACAAAGGCTTTGTATTCATACTCCAGATCTGTCATAACAGAATAGGAGTCTTTCTCTCTTTTCATCCCCATGGCCTTAAAACTGTCTACCCAGATTAATATTGCAGTGTAGCAATGTTCCCAGGCCTCCTAGAATGCAGAAGACTTAGGAGTTTGGAGCTCAGGAGTCCTACAAGTTAAATGTTTGTAAAGGAACCTTCCTTCTAAAAGGTGCAAAGCCCATCTGATGGAATTCTGAACAGAAAATTTCATATTCCAGCTAACTTTTAGAGAAACATAACTTCCTCAGTGAACTATTACTGGTCAGTACTATATCAGTGCTTTCATTATTCAATTATGCTTCTAAAATTCCAATATTTTTGAAATGAACATATGATGGTTTTTTGATGATTGGTCTGTGGGCAAACAGAATGGAGAAAATGGGGGCTGTACTTTAGACTGTTGACATCATCTGTATTTCTTTAGCAGCCCAAGTTGGGTTATCACTTACTGTCTGTCCTTGCCTTGAAGCAGAAGGAATTGTTCCAATACAATAGTCAAAATTATTAAAACTTAGTGAAAGATGCACACACAGACTTATTAAATTCAAGTGTTTCAAAGTCTTGATTCTTACAAATGTACAAATACTTCCCTTAGGGGTCTGTCTATAAGAACATCATTACTAGTATACAACATAGATGGAAAATAAATTATACTCTGGGTTTCAGAACTTTTAGCAAGCATTCACAGCTTATAAAGGTGAAAGATTGTATTTCAAGTTTTTTTTCACTTTTAGCAACAGTGACTGTCAACTATCTTAAACCTAAACTCCAATAACAAAGTATTCTAAAACTATTAGAATGATACTATTTAGTCACACACCTAAAAGCACAGAGTAGAAATGGATAAGCAGAATTGTCTTTATTTTCAGACTGAGAAATTCAAAGGTTGCATGACAGGCTCAGGGTTACCTGGGAAGCACGTCCTTTCAAAAAATTACCCCAAAAAGATATCCAAATTTTAGTTTTACATTTCTTCTGGTGTTACTCCTTTTTACAGATGTGCTTAGATAAATGGGAAGTAAATTATCACTTTAGGTTTTAAAAATAATCAAGCTAAGAAATAAATATGGCTTAAAAGAGTGGTATATATTAATCATGTGAGTGATAGCAATGAGGAACTGTGCTTTTCCTGTATCTTTTTCATTAAATTAAAAAATTCATGTTGTGATTAACATTTTCAGGTCAAATTGAAATCCCTCTACCATAGAATAATAAAATTGTAGAATCATTTAGATTGGAAAGGATCTTTAAGATCATCGAGTCCGTAATACTCAAACCATGTAGCTTTGTTAGAAATTCCCAGAACAAATACCAACACTTTATTAATTCCACAGGCAGGAAACAGTAAAGTTACTTGAAAGTGGCTGTTATGATTTTGTGACTGTACATAGATCTTGCAAAATGTTATTGGTAATATGCATCCTGTAGCCCACATAAACACTGCGAGAATAGCATGGTCATTGTTACGCTTTATAGCTGTTGTGGAAAATGTCTTAACCTGCATTCATGATGATAGTGCCCATCCTACTCCCATGCCTTTTTATACAGTTGTGGTAAGATTGTTATGAAATCCTTTTGTCAGTCATGTTCCAGCTAACTTACCTATGTATAGAATTTATATATTAAACCCCCCTAATTTATACTGTGTTTTAACAGTTTGCCTGAACTGTCTATGGTTTCTAAATTTTGTAATGTGAGTGTCAAATAAGAAAAAAATAATTAAAAAAAAGGCTCGGCTGTGTGGATATTTTCTTTGGTTTTATATGTAGTAAAGATCTCAACAACTGCAAATCTACAGGATAGGTTGTGAAGAAACTCACATTGCTTTGAAACTCCAGAATTACAAAGAGATGTCCCCGACCCTGCACAATTCATGAATACGTGTGTAGAAAGAAACCTGTGGTTTCTGCTCTTTCTTCATCCTCGCACATTCAGAACATTGCACTGCATTTGCACCGCAAGGAAAGGAGGCATTCACAGTTCCTATAATAAAATATTTTTCCAAATATGAGTTGTAGAATGGAAACTTCATAATAATAGGACGAAAAAGCTAAGACTGGGTCTGAGTATTTTTAGTTTGTTTCTATAAAACTCTGTGTTACAACTGATTTTTAAATGTGTTCTTTTAATATTTGTATTGCTGATGGCAATACAAATAATAACTGAGAGGTGCTATTGCGATGAGGGCCCCATTTCAGTAACAATGTACAGTAAGAGACATTGTTGGTTCAAGCAGCTTAAAATACTTTTAAATAAAGAAGAAAGAGGCTCAGAGGTGAAACTTGTGTAGACGGAAGTGGTGGAGTTCCCTTGATGTAACCTTCGGCACCTGCACCACGATGCTTCTGAGAGTGTGTAACTGCTGTTCTGCACAGCTGGTCCTGCTGTGGTCACTAAGGGACAAGGCTCGATGTGAGCGGTGTCACTGACTCCAAAGCCTGCCGAAGTGGGATGTGCAACCTCCTTTCTCAGCAGTGTTCTTACAGTGCCAGAGCTCTTGCCAAAAGGAACTGTTGAGTCATGTCTAAATTTCCTGTAAACTGTGGATTATTCAGGCTTCCCCATGTGAAGCCTCCAATTCTCTATAAGGCTGAAACATTTCAATCCTCAGGAGGCCCAGCTGTGCCACAGAGAGTGAGAAAAGCCCAAGTCTGAACCATCCCTGTGAGCTTTTCAGTTAAAGAGAGTTGATCAGCTCAGCCCAGCCCAAGGTGATCCCAGCTGGCCCGTGGATCAACAAAGTGAAACCCAGCCTGCCCACCGGAGGAAACACTCCTTGCTCCTGGTGAGCTGCCAGCTCAGGGCGCGGTGTCCCCGTCGCCCTCCCCGCTGCTCAGGGCGCGGTGTCCCCGTCGCCCTCCCCGCTGCTCAGGGCGCGGTGTCCCCGTCGCCCTCCCAGCTGCTCAGGGCACGGTGTCCCCGTCGCCCTCCCAGCTGCTCAGGGCACGGTGTCCCCGTCGCCCTCAGCACACCTGGAACACGCTGAGGGCAGCAGAGGCCGTTCCAGTCTGCCACAGCTCAGGGAGAGCCACCCTATTACCTGGCCACAGCTGTTGCCCAGTGCACATGGGAATGAACACAAGTGCCCATGCTCACACAAAGTTTCTGGGTCACTGCTTTTCTAAGAAAAATTCTAATAACTCTTAAAGAGGGAAAATGTGTCCCTAAGCCATAACCATATCTTGTTCTTTTTCACCTGGCTGAATATTTTTTTGCATTTTTTTCTATTCTATTGCAAAATCTAAAAATAATAATAATAATATAAAAATAAACTCTCGTGGAACAGAAATACAACTGTCAGTGGGTTCTGACTTTGTCTTTCTGCTGATCCACACATCCAAGCTCCTATTATCTCTTTGAATTTACATATGCACAGCAATCTGGGACACTGGCTCCCTTGATCAGTAGTTACAGTGATTTGTGAAATGAATAATATATTCTGCCTGATATACCTTAGAAATTCTCATGGTGGTTTTTCCATCAGTTCAGTCCCTTATAAAGAGATAGTATTGTCATTACCCTGAGCTCCTAAGCAAAGATACAGCTGCTCCCACACAGCCAAGGGAACCTAAGAAAATCTGTCAGTATAAAAATCAAACCATGGAACTGTAAAAATCCATAAACAACGAATAGCAAAGCACAATTGCTAATCAGCCACCCTCTGACACTAACCAGAGGGAGGAAAAACAAAACCAATATATCTGTAATTAAAAGAAAGCAAGCACAGCACTGGAAGTACTGAAAGACAGGAATTTTTGGCTCTGCCTTGGAGTGTTTCTGAGGCTTTGGGCAAGGCAGACAACCCTTGCTTTAACTTTTGTATCCAAACAATGAGAAAACCAGATAAGACCTATATCTCCAGAAGAGCTGCTGTGAGGATGGATCACCTCCTGTGGTAAGGCATTTGAAAGAGGGACCTTACAAAACTGCATTTTGAAGCAAATGGTTGGAATATATATTTTCATACACTCACAAATGTGTCCCAGCAGCACAGTAACACTGAATTGTAATGTACTCTGCTGCACAAAGCAATCTAAAACATAGTTGCATTGTGTGTTGCTCACTGCACAAGCTGTGCATACATTTGGCATTGCAAGTCTAATTAAAGAAGGATATCTCTCACATAAACAAAAGTAAATACCATAAGGGCTGACAGCAGAAGTGGCTGTAACTACTCAAACGAATTTCCTGAGTTTTGTAAAGACTAAGTTCCTCTAATTTGATTATTCACTGTTCATCTCATTCCTGACTTTGAAATGGCCATTTCTAGAGGGACTGTCACTTTGTGCTACATAGCCTGGTCATGGCCAGCAAATTTCTCCTGACTTTATCTTCTCTGAAACGCCACCTAAATTCCAGCTGACATTCCTCCACTGCTGTGTCTCCACTGCCACCTCCTGAACAGGAAGGAAAATTAACTTCTTCCAATTCTGCTTTTCTTTTGAATGTCTGCAGGGCTGGTTTTGAAAGTGCTTTGTTCAGCACACAGGGCAGGAGCTGAAACTGCTATGCAATCTGCTGTCTAGAGAGACTCTATAAAATAAAATATTCTATAAAATAGAGATGTTCTATAAAATCCATTGTAAGGCTTTTGCTTCAGAGGGAAATTTCTTTATGTATGTTTGATATGAAGGTGGTTCATCCTTTATACACTGCTTTTCTTCTTCAAAAAGGTTCAATTAATAACTTATGATCGATTTAGTCCTGTTTCAGCTGTCAGCTGAAAATCTCTGACTGAAAATTTTTGCAGCTCCCATTCATTCTGTTTTCACAATATACTATAGTTCTTTCTACCTTTTCTATTCCAGGTTGAAGATCCTTATTCCTAACAGGAGAGAAACAAAATATCCTGGAGCCTAAAATTTTCCTGCTTCCAAAGGTAGTCAGTTCTGAGAGTCTCTTCTGCATTAATTTCGTTTTTTCCCATTAACTGTGATTTCCCAAAATCGTCCTTGAATTGCTATACCCTGTTACAGGCCCTGTCATCCATTTATTAGGGGAGAGCAAATTAGCAAAGGTAAAACCCAGTAAAAACTTAGAAGTGGCAGTGAGGCAAGAAAGGCAGACAGAGTGATCCTGTCACATGCCATCTTCTCTGCCCTGCCAAGAATACCAGCCACTGGTTTGTCATCAGCCTTCCAACAAGAAACTTCCCATAAAATCCAGAGAGTCTTCCTAGACACACCTCTTGGATTAAGAAATTAGAGAAAAATCGTAATTATGTGA
This sequence comes from Acridotheres tristis, assembly GCA_037013685.1. Lineage (NCBI taxonomy): Eukaryota > Metazoa > Chordata > Aves > Passeriformes > Sturnidae > Acridotheres > Acridotheres tristis. The sequence goes on from CM072900.1 coordinate 7,879,653, forward strand.
TACAGTTGGCTAATATCAGGTACATGGATATTTTCTGCCTCTTCACAGGTGCACGTTCTCTCTCTGTAAACTTAATTTTATGCTTCTATCTTTTTTGTGCTGCTTGTAGTCTGAAAGAATTCCTCAGACATTATCAGTGGATGTTGGGAAAACTCTTAATGCTTGGCAGATATTACTAGTTTTTTATAAATAATAATCAATCATTTAGGTGCTAAATGAGAAACAGTGAAGCAATGGCACCAAAGCCATATTTGGCATTAACAGATTTGGTATACAACATGAATTATGAGGTTAAAACATTTTTTAAAATATAGGGGGCAACAAACAGGTGTAAATGCTCTGTATCTTAGTTTTTGTTCTTAAAACAAACAAACAAACAAAACAAAAAAAACAAAACCGAAGAAACACCAAACAAGAGGAACAGGATTTCCACTCTAGTACAAACCAGGTTTAAATAGTTATCTTGTTGGCAAATGAATTTTAATGAAAATCATAAAACCACAAATGCAAAAGCATGTTCTCATGTTAGAACAATTTACCAATGTTATTGGGGACTGACATTAAAAAGACAACAGCGCTCATTAAATTAAAAGTACATTATACCTTAGCTAGTCTGGATTTTGCTTCAGCTGCAAAACCTTGCTGTATTAGAAGTAATACTTGCTAAAACTATTCTGGGAAAGGGTCACTGAGTTCAGGAATTTTTCAGTTTACCCATTAACCTTCAGAGATTGTGATTTTCTCGAGATAAAGCATCGTGAGTTCCTAAATCTGAAGCTTGCATTTCAGTTCAACTTTTCCGAATTTTGGGGTTTGCTTTTTCTTTACTTCGTAACAATCTCTTTGGGCTTATTAAATTGTGCCTGTATGACTGCAGGAGGAGTTGGTGATACCAAGTTTTCCCTACGCAGAGCAGCACTAAGCCCGCAGTGCCTGGGACGCTGCATTTTACCTGTGCCAGGACGGGCCGCAGCTGGATCCGCCATCCCACACGTGCTCCGGAATGAGTCAGGAATCCACAGGAAACCACAGCAATCCATGCTATTACACACGGCGCAGGGGGCACTTCCAAATTGCAGGCTTCAGCAGATATTTTACTGGGGGTTTTTACCGTGAGCGTCACAGGGGAACGAGTCGCACAGAGAGAACTGTGAGCCTGAAGCCAGGCCTAACTGCGGAATCAACCCACGCACCAAACTGCTTAAACACCGCGTATGGCGAGTTCATTAGAAGGAATTAGTTGCCGGTTGGGACTAATTGGTGATTTCTGCACCCCGACACGCGTTTGATGAGGCACCAGGGGAGGGTAGGCCCACAGCTCTGGAGTGGCCTCTGAACTCGCCCTCGGTGCTTGAACTCCTCCACGAAGTTGGCTTACAAAGCCATGAAGATTTGGATAAAGTCGATGCCCAGCATGTGAAGTGGGGTGGGGTGGGACGGGACGGGACGGGACTGGACTGGACTGGACTGGACTGGGCAGCACAGGACGAACACCACTCCACTCCCCTCAGAGCTGCGGCCATGGAGGCAGCACCGCCTCAGGGGCGGGCCGTGGAGGCGGGGCCTCTCCTCGGCTCTCCCGCCCTGCCGGCCCTTACGCTGTGCGTCTGACGTCACGGCGCACAGACGCCGCGAGAACGAGGGAGAAGGAGGAAGGAGCTTCTCCGTGCTCGCAGCCGCCATTTTGTCTGTGCGTGCAGGGCGGACACGGAGCTCGCTCGCTTTCTTTTCCAGTTGTAAGTGGTGAGGGCGGCTTTTCTTCGTTCACCTTCGCTTTTTTCTTCACTGCTTTCTGTTTCCAGGGGGGACGAAGCAGCGGGGAAACGGAGGGGGACGCAGGGCGGGGGGTGGGGTGGAAGAGCTGCTTGCGTTGTCTCCGCGGCGCGGACAGCGCTGCTCCAGGAGATGTTGAGGGGGAGGAGGATTCTCGGCACAGGAGCTCTATCGGGGTCTCCGCGGAGGTGCGGAGGGCTGGGGCGGCCGGAGCTGGGCTCACCCGGCCCGGCCGTGCCTGGCTCCCGCCCAGGTGGCGGCGGGGACCGGCCCTTCCTCCCCCGCCGGCCCCGGAGGCCTCCCGGGGGAACGTGGCGTGGAAATGGGCTCGGTGCCCCTGCCTTGGGGTGGAGGGGGTCACCTCCAGGCTCTGCGGTGTCGGACTTTGGCCATCGCAAAGGAGTAAGCCTTTGACCTCCTCTGCCTGCCAAGATTTTGGGGAGAGGCATTAAGAAATTGCTGTGTAGGCAGCTTTACGGTAGGGCTTTCGTGGGCCTTATGTGTGTGGATCTGTTCAAAAGGGGAATGGCTCCTGCTTGAGGAACGTTATGGCAAAATGTGGGAGTGAAAGCTGCCTGTGATATGGATTAGTTCCACATGCTACAGGAATGCATATGTTCGTGGCAGCTGTCAGTATTACATAAGTGAAGTTCTTCGCCGCATAAAATCAGATAGAGCACCGTAGTCAAAAACTTTAAGGTGGCTTCTACCTTAAAATGGACTCTGACCGATTCTGGCCATTTCTTCTTCATTGAAATTTACTGCTCCTTTAGGGACAGAATTTGCAATTTTTATCTTAATTTCACTAATGCTGTGTGCATTTGGTTGTAGCAGTTAGTCTTCAAAAAAGCATTTTCTCCGGTTTCCTGTGTCCGATAACTATCCTTCTTGCCCCCAAGTCCTGCTCTGCAGGACAGTTTAATGGTGATTTTATTTAGGTAGCTGTTCATTACAGAGCCTTAGTGCAGCCTGCCTTCTGCCAAATAGGGAAAGCAAAAAAATTCCAAGCAACCATAAGTAGAATTTTCAGTTCACCTATAATTGAGTGGAGCTCTGCACCTCAAGAGTAACTGAAACCTGAGTGTGCTTCAGAACCTGAGTTATGTAAGGTGAAAATAAAGGAAAATGGCTTCGGAGCTGTGTAAGAGAGGAAATTAAAGTATGTAAATGAAACACCAAGTTTAATTTTTAATTAATTTTCATTTTTTCAGGTGTTTTAATTTTTAATTTTTTCAGGTGTTTTTGTTTGTTATTTGCTACATTAGTATATTTCCTTTTTATTAGAATCTCACCAGTGAGTAAGACTTTGTGAATCATCACTCACACACTTATTTTGCACGTTTGTTAATATGTTTTTGATTTTAAAAACTTTGTCCCAGGTGTCTGTCGGTTTTTTAGTTTTTTTTTAAATACCGGCCTTTCACAGATTTTCTGAAAGTACCAAAAAACCCTTTTTTTTTCACAATAGGCCTATCGTTTGCATGTTCTAGGAGTTTCCATCTTATTGCCTTCTCTTTGTATAGAGGCATTGTTCTCTGTAAATTTACACGGATTTGCACAATTTACACATGATTTACAGTCATGATTTTTCTATTCCGTTGCTGTCATTGTCTCTCAACTACTCTTCTCACTGTCACTGCTTACTGCAGAAAAGTTTTATTATCTTGTATAAATTCATTCTTTGGAATGTTCTGGAGTAGATATAGAAGGTTATTCTTACTTTCAGAAAACTCCTGCTGCAGATGAGTAAACAAATAACAGTTGGTTTTGTTATGCTCTTAATTCTACAGCCGTGTTTTACTTTGCCTTTTTTTTTTTCAGTTGTGCATGTACCTGCTTGAACAAAGAATTCCTGCACCTAACATCCAGCAAGAGAAGCTGGTGGGTTTTGTCTTTGGCAAATCAGCTGAACTGTAGAACACCCACAGTCCTGTATGCTAATAGGGTGCAAAAGTTGTGACTTGGCTCCAGGTGCTCCAAAGATGTGTTAATCCATCAGAGTTCACAGTGGTTGTTGCTAAAAGTGACTATTTCCTGGTGGTCTGTAAATAGCTTAGTGAGAGAAGTTTTTAGATTGATTGTGCATACTTGATTTTCATGTAGTAACTTTATAGTGTAGTAGGCCTAAATCCGGGTTTTCTTGTTAGAGGATGTTTGGAGAGGAAGGTTTCTTTCATTAGAAGGCTCTTTAAGGACAGCGTTGTGTTTAGTCACTTGAGAATTTATTCAAAACAGGCTTTAATGACATGTTTGAAGCTATTAAATGAAGATGAGTTGGCCTATTTAATCATGATTTGTGTTTCATAACAGTGTGAGTGTTGGGATGAGGGAGCTCTGTCTGCTCGCCAGACCGATATAATGGGGGGAGGGAGCAGAGGAAAAATGGGTGGGTTTAGTTCTGTCATACTTGATCAAACTACCACTGTTCACTTGTACCTACATGTGTGTTTGTTGATTTATAAAAGAGTTATTTTTACTGTATTTTCCAGTGGGAGATGAGGCATTCAAAGCAATCTCATTGCCCTGAGTGGGACGACAGAAGGAGCTGGGATCAGAGGAAGCACAGTAGCAGCCGCAAACGCAGAAAGAGGTCCCACAGCAGTGGCCAAGAGAGCAAGCACTATAAACCCAGTCGCATTTCAGAAAGGTATAAGACTCTGAACTGAGTAGTGCAAATGTTTTTTACCATGTCTAAAGTAAATGTGCTTTCAGGGTAGGAGTTTTTGAATACCTAGAGTTGTCAGTTCCTTATGGTTTGGCTCACTTAAGACAAGCCTGATAAGTAGTTGTTAACACAGCACCTGAACCATTAAATAGTACTTCTTGAATAAAAGCAAGTAAATGTTACTAGTTTGTCTCAGTGGTGTCAGTTAAATATTGGTATTGAGTATAATCAGTATTAAATTTCAAGTGAAGAGGATGCCTTTTAATTTAATGTGAACAAAAGGAGGTTTGTTTAATTATTTAATGCAATGGTAAGTATGAATTTCTCTTACTAAGTTGGAAGTGTTTTTTCTCCCACATTGCTTTCACTGGAAAGATGCGTTTCTCTGTTTTGTCTTGTTTTTGTTTGTTTTTTTTTTCTTTGAAAAGATCCAATGGAATTATTTTAAAAGCTCATACTCATGCTTATTAAAATGCTGGAAGGAGTAGGCGTACAGCAGTAAGGGAACTCTGTGCCTCAGCAGCTTTCTTAATGGTCTGTTTTCTGTGCAAAAAGATCTTTGTTCCAGATAATCTCTGAGGTTTTAATGTTGGTTGCAGGGCACTTAGAACAATGCTATTTCTCTCAGTCTCTAGGTTTTATTTAACACCTGGAGCTTTGAAAGCATAGGAGGGATGATTTCTGTATTGAAAGTGGTTTATCATGTGACTTTTAATGTTGTAATGAAGTTGCTCAGTATATTTTAGGAAGTGTTTCTCCTTTTTAAGTCTGAGTTTCTTACTATGCAATCTGTGGACAGATCATACATTGTTCATGTGGATGGCCGCCATGTATTTGAGACTGACAGTGTTGTTAAATTCCTAATAAAGTAACATCAAAAGCTCCACTATTTCTGGGGAGGGATTCAATTAAAAAACATTTCTGCTGTAAAGACAGATACTGTGTAACTCAGCTCAGGTCACTTATCTTGTTGGAACCTCAAGTTTTTGAAGTGGAGAACATTCACTTAAAATATATTTTCAGTCATTATTTGGACGATAGAGCCATAAATGAAAGAGACCATCATGACCGGAGATATGTTGAGGAGTACAGAAATGACTTCTGTGAAGTGTATGACCACAGGCATTATCACAGAGACTATGAAAAGAGTCACCATCATCACTATAGCAAATCCTCTGGTCGGAGCAGGAAAAGTAGTCATAAAAGGAAGCATAAGAGACATCATTGCTCCAGTCACCAATCGCATTCGGTATGAGTAATTTTTAACTTTATTATTAATGAATTAGTGGTAATAGACTTCTTAAATGAGTGCTAGAGCTGCAATTCCTGATCCACGGTACTTTAAGAAATACGTTATTAAAAAAGGATTTGTATTTATTTGAGTCTGTTTGTGGAGCATGTAAATATGTTATTAGTTGAGATTGTTGGATCTGTGTTGGGTGGGGGGTTGGGATCCTCAGTACTAGTTGTACACTGGGAATGTAGGTGGTTGGTAGTCAGAATCACTGGGATTGATCTGAAAAATGTTGTCTTGAAATTGAAGACAGGTAACTGTCCTGTTTTGAAGTACAGTTGTCACTTAGGTTTGCAGCATAGCGAACTGTGTTTTTTCAGGTAGGTTGAGATGCTGTCCACCCTATTGCTAAAAGTAATTGAGATGACATGCCTTTTTAACATGAATTTAAAGTACGAATGTGCATGTCTGGTAAACTGATGTGAACAATTCTACACCTAATTCCAGAAAGCTTTGATAAGCCCTGTGCCCAGCTAATGGCACCTAATGTCTTAGTGAGATGGGATAAGTTTGCTGCTTGCCTTCTTTGAAGGTGTGCTCTCTGAATTTCTCATGGTTGTTGTGATGCCCACTGATGCATCTGCAGCTCCAGGTGTTTTATACCACTTTTCTGCAGTAGAACAGCAAGGTGTGTTAGATTCGGTAATGCAGATGAAGGACTTCCGAGTAGTTTTTCTCCCCTCTCTAAACATGGGGGAAGTAAAATTGTTTACATGAGTGGATGTTTTAAGAATAGAAACATTTCACCTGACTGAGAGCTTAGGTATGCAAATAAATACTGGCTTTTGCTATTTGCTAGCAAAGTATTAGAAATAGCAGTGTTGCAGTCTTAATCTGTCTTCAATTAAGCCACTGTTTGAGAGACAAAATTGTGTTGTTTTTTTTCTGTTGCTTGTATCACTTTAAGTATTTATCTGAAAATCTGTTCCTTGCCATGTTTTTCTTCTGTAACATAAACTGTGCCCTGTGAATTTCTGGGGACTGAATTTGAAATTGCTCCTGCCAACTGTTCGTGGCCTGGTGTGTAACTGAATGCCTGAATATCTCCCCGCTGAATGAATTGCGTATTCTGCCCTGAATTCACTCTGATATATTGATTGGCTGGACGATCTTGGTGCCGTTTCCAGAAGAGTCACCGAAGGAAAAGATCCAGGAGTGTAGAGGATGATGAGGAGGGTCACCTGATCTGTGAAAGTGGAGACGTTCTAAGAGCAAGATGTATAGAACATTTTTCAACACTTTTAAAAAACTTTTCAGAAAAAAATCTGTTTAGAATAGTATATCAGAGGAGGGGGGCTAAAGAAATCTCATTGCTCTTTTTGTTCTGTTTTTTTTTGTGCTTTTTTGTTTTTTTGCATATCTTCTTTTCTGTAGAATTTAAATACTGTGGTCAAAAAGTTCCAATTAGTAAATGAACTTGAGATTAGAACAAGAGATAGTTTTTGGCTAACTGTTTTCATGACTCCTGTCCAATAAAATAATGCATTCTGATGCTGAAATTTAAAGTAATTATGCTTTTGTAATGGCACATTTTAAAATCTACATTAATATGTTTATTCTCCTTTAAGTAGTTGTATAATTCTAACTTATCTTTGTTCTTTTTAGATGAAATTGTTGCAACTTTGGGAGAAGGAGCTTTTGGAAAAGTAGTGGAGTGCATAGATCATGATATGTAAGTGTTGGGTTATCTTTATCAGTGGATCTCATGATAAAAGATACTTACATCAGAAATTAAAGCTCAGGGACGTTCTTTTTTCAAGAGGAAGTTGCAATCCAAATGCCCTTTTTAATGATTGATATGTTTCATTTTTCTGTATCTACTAAGTGCTGTTGCTGTAACTGGAGAATGAGAGCAGCTAAAGAGTGCAGAATTAGATTGGGAGACGTTTAAAGATGATGCAGTGAGATACTGAGAAAGTAGTTTTGGTTCTTAGTGGAAGCAGTTTCTGGAAAGCAGTTGCTTGGAATTGGTTGAGCTGTAAATTGCTTTCCTCAGTTTTTGTAATCAAAATTATCCTTCAAATTTTTTTTTAGTCAGCAGTAACCTAGTGTCCAGTACTTTTTTAATGGAATAATTGCTCCTGTGTAGTAGCATGTCTGGTGAAGGAGAAGAAACTTAACTGTATTTCCATTAATTCTATACGTTCTAACAGTTAGACTATTTGAATTGTATGTTTTATATCAGCAGTTCTATGACATGGTTTTAGTATCTTTTCCCCTACCTTTGGTTTGTTTGTTCTGTCATTTCATAGGTTAAGTCTGTTCTGGAATTTATGTTGTGAGGGCAGAGGGTGTTCTGAATTGAAATTGAATTCTGTTAGAATTGAAGGAGCCCTACAGAGACAAAATTGAGAGCGAATGGGACAGAAGGAGCTGTTTCTGTGTTCCATTTAAGTAACAGCCTTGCAGTCTGAATGCATGCAGGCATTCAGTTCAGGGCAGTGTTCAGTGGTATAAAATGCTCACGATCCAAACTTCAGAAATTACTCAATTCCCCTGATTCCATAAGAGCACTGGAAAAGAGCCAGGCCAAGTTGTGCAAGTTGCCAGGAAAAAGACTGTCAAATTTTTGTAGTATTTTTGTTCAAATGAGAACTTTGTTAGTTTTTTAATCATTCTACTGGCAGATTGCCAATGTTTATTGTGCTTCAGATGAGGTAATAGCACTGCGAAGTCATTAATAAAGCATATTACTATAAGTACTTGAGAAAGGAAAGATCATGATTACTTTTTTTTAATAAAAACTGTTCTGGTTGAGTGCAGCATGCTTAAATCAAATTCCCCTAATCCAGCTCATAATTGTCCATGACCTTTAATCTTCCTGTGTTTCTTTTATTAAAATCAAGCTGCTTTGGGGTTGTGGGTATTTAACAATAATTGATCCAGTTTGACGTGCTTTACTTTCTTTTCCAGGAGAGGAATGCATGTAGCAGTTAAAATAGTGAAAAATGTTGGTCGATACCGGGAGGCAGCCCGTTCAGAAATACAGGTGTTGGAACACTTGAACAACATGGATCCAAGCAGCAATTTGTAAGTATGAAATCTGAGTAGTCAGCATACCCAGGATTTGAGGAAAGTAATTACTCAATAGATTTTAATTTGTTTTTTTTTTAATTTTCTCTTTTAAGCCGCTGTGTCCAGATGCTGGAGTGGTTTGATCACCATGGCCATGTCTGTATTGTTTTTGAGCTACTGGGGCTCAGTACTTATGACTTTATTAAGGAAAACAGCTTTCTACCATTTCATATTAATGACATTAGGAATATGGCCTATCAAATTTGCCAGTCTATAAACTGTAAGTAAATTTCAATACTCCTTTCAAATACATGAATGTGTTTTGGTTTCTCTTTTAGGAATTTAATGTATGAATTACGGACTACTGTTCTCTTTTTCCTTGTAGTTCTACACCATAATAAACTAACTCACACAGATTTAAAGCCTGAAAATATCTTGTTTGTGGAGTCTGATTACATAGTGAAGTACAATGCCAAAATGGTAAGCTTGTTCTTTGTTTCTCCCAACTTCAATTGCACTGCTTCTGTCTTCATTGAAACTTCTCTTAAAAAAAGACAGCGATAACAAGTAACTGAAGTTAACTTAACGTTAACAAAAGAGAAAAAGAACTCTCTCTACTGTGAATGGTCTTTACTCAGCTGTTTTAGGTATTGAGACTAAATCTTTGTTGCACACTCTTTGAGCTGCATAGGAATTTAAGTATTTGGAGAAAGTGTTTTGTTACACATTTTATGCTAGCTGGTTCTTTGAAGATAATGTGATAATGCCTTTTGCCTAAGCATGCTTTTGAAAAGTATTAACAGCATTTTGATTTCTTGCAGAAACGAGATGAACGCACTTTAAAAAACACAGACATCAAAGTCGTTGATTTTGGAAGCGCAACTTTTGATGATGAGCATCATAGCACATTAGTGTCTACAAGACATTACAGAGCTCCCGAGGTTATTTTAGGTCAGTAAAGACTTAAACCTTCTGTAAGTTCATTGCAGTTCATTTAGATGTCTTTACTTCATAAACTGGACTAATTGCTCATGGTTCTGGTAGTCAGTCAGCTCTCAGATGGTGGTGGTAAAAGTGAGAGTAAACAATGAAAGAAATACTCTAAAACCAGAAACAAACACCAGGGTTTGAGGGGGGTGTGGGAGGGTAAGTTGGGCATCAGTAAATGTATGGAAACTGGACATGTACTTTTGTGGGTTACAGATTTTGAGAATATACTAAAAAGTAAAACAAGCTATGCCTATTTTGCAGCACTGGGATGGTCTCAGCCATGTGATGTGTGGAGTATTGGATGTATTCTGATTGAGTATTACCTGGGATTTACAGTGTTTCAGGTGTGTACGTAAGCTTAAGTAGAATGTGTTTCTTACAGACTACTGATTTTAATCTATTAATAACATGGACTTAACTATGTAAAAGGCATGACCCCATGAACTTTTAAGGATAGATGAGCTTGGAAAACCATCATCCATACCAAGTAAATGTTACATCTTGGATATCTCCTTCAGAGTATCTAAGATGATCTTTTCTGGCATTTTGAGGGAAGAAGACTGTCACGATATGGCTGAAATTGAGTCAAGAAAACATTTGTACAGTATTTGGTTTATGAACTGTTGTTCAAAGGTCATCCAGACTGTGGAAAGTGTTGTATAATCTGCATTGCTTAATCTGTTTTTAATAATCGAAGGTGGCGGTGCTTAAAGATACTGTGATAGTGCTCTGGCAAAATCTTGTTTGCAGTTGGAGTGTTGTTACCAAGTGGCTCAGAGGAGAAAAATGTGCTAAGTGCTTTCATTGCTTTTTCCACACAGACTCATGACAGTAAAGAACACCTGGCAATGATGGAAAGAATACTGGGGCCTCTGCCCACTCACATGATCAAGAAATCCAGGTATGTTCATTATAGAAGTGGTAAGTTGCCTAATATTTTCTCTTAGAAGAGAAATTGCAAAGTTGCCATTGTAAGCTATGAGTTACTGCAGATCAGCAAAGATTCATGGGCTTTTTATTACATTAAGTAGTTGACAGTAGTCCTCTGTTCTGATTTTAGTATGAATTGTCAGCCACTTGACTGTAACTTGAGTATTAGTGTTTCTAAGTCTTTAAAGCTAAGTTTGGTATGGTCACCAGAACAGTATTAGACATCAGTTTTTCTTCAAACTCTGAGAATAAAGAACATGTCATCTCAATAATTATTGTGAGGAAGAAGAGGGTCCTTGCTTGCTAATACAGCTGTCATCCTCTTCTGCTGCCCCTCCATATCCCTCAGACAATGTGCTTCAGTGATTGTCCTCTCTTCCTCAAAGATAACTCCATTCAGCATGAGTTTCTCACTTCATGGCAAGGAGAAGCAGCCAGCACAGGGTTCTCCCCTGACCCCTCTACGTCCACAATTTAGAGGTCCTGGGATTTGATGGTCTGTTTTCTTTCTTAGGACATGAGCTGTCCTCTTTCCAGCTCATGTAGATAATTCTGTAATCATGTTAAAGTAGAATTCCAATAATTCTGGGTTGGGTAATGTGTATTGTTTGTTATAGTTGTCCGGTTGATTATAGTGCATTTTGAAAAACAGGAAGAAGCTTGGAAAGCAGCAATTGCAATAGATTCAAGTAGTGCTAAAAAAAAAAATATGTTTTTCTCATTGCTGTGGCAGCAGTAACAAAAAGCAGCAGATCTCTATGAATAAATGCACACTAAAAGAAGTGTTAGCTCCCAAATGCAGAGATACATTCAGGAACACTTAATGATATTTTAAAACCTCTTGGAAAAGCATCTGCTTGCTGTGTGCATTGGCACCAACTTACTGTTATTTCCCTTGTCCTGCAGAAAACATTATTTTCACCATGACCAATTGGACTGGGATGAGCACAGCTCTGCAGGCCGGTATGTCAGGAGACGCTGTAAGCCTCTGAAGGTAGGAGACAGCATTTTTATTGTTCTGTTAGACTGCAGTTGTGAAAGCTCTCTCTAAAATACCTCCTGCTTTTTTCTTTCAGGAATTCATGCATTGCCAAGACACAGATCATCAAAGTCTGTTTGACCTTGTTCGCAGAATGCTGGAATATGACCCAGCCAAAAGAATTACTCTTGATGAAGCCTTGCAGCATCCTTTTTTTGATCCATTAAATAAATAAATTCATATATCTTCTATGCTTCTTCAAGGAGATTTCCTAGACTGTGTCAGTCAGTCAGCAGAGGTTGCATGAAACTTTTGTAAGCTTTAAATTATTTTGTACAGTTAAGTCTGTAAATAATTACATATGTTTTGTATAACTGTTATGTTTACCTTGTTGAGCAGTTGTAGTCTTATGGGTATCAAAGTGAAAAATAAAAGTAATTTTCATTTTTGAAAGCCTGCACCACTTTCCTTTTACAGATAATGCTAGTGGACCCTCTGACTGTAGGTCAAGGCTAGCTGAAGGAGTTCTGGAAACATTCCCCAAAACCTCCTTTTATAAGTTATGAAGGAAAGATCTGCCTAGTTATGCTGCCTATAACGGTTCGATGGCATTTTGAAACATGGTTGGAAACAGTGTATATCCTAAGTAGGTAGCTTTTGTGGGTCACCTCTTCCCTGATTTTCTATTGCATAGCATGCATTGCTCCCCAGCCAGCTAAATAGCTCTTGGAAACTTCTCTGATGCTTTCAGCGTTAAGTATTCATAGCTAATCTTTCTAGTTAAGATCTGAAAAGTAACATTTCCTACTTTCAAGATTGTTTCTAGTCATTAAAGATGAACATTTTTGTGATAAGTTTTTAGAAAGATTGTACTGCTGCAGAGAAATATGGTCTGCCACAGAATTGTGGCATATTTAATCTCTTGTGGTAATGAGATCATTCTGACGTCTTCAATGTGTCTTTCTGGGGACCTTTATTTGTAGTTACTGGTGAATGAAGTTACTTGGGAGCTGAAAAATGCTGGTGTTGAGACTGTACAGGATGGAGGTGGCTGGGTTCTCAATTGTGACTCCTGAATTCTGGTACTGGGTTGAGAAGAAAATGGTGCAACTTGCCAAGACCTTAATGTACTTTGATAGTGTTGGGGTTTCTGTGTCTATAAGTTCATGGTTTTTACTCCAACTCTCTTAATCCATTTGACACTGTGTATGGGTGGGCAGTAGGAAGGAAGCCTTCCATGGAAAAGTTCATTCTGATTGTAATAAGTAAGTTTTGGCTGTTTATTTCAATCTTGACTTTACTGCACAAGCAGTAAAGGAAGGAAACTAAATTGTTTCGGCTCCCACATGAGCCTTACTTCAGGTTTTGTGCTTGCTGAGTTAGTCCTAATGCACAGTAAGATTTTAAACTAATGTCGAGGAGGCTTCATTTGCAAGAGGCTCCAGACATGCATATCTCTGAGCTGGGGGTAGGATAGAGCTGGGCCAAGCTTTGAAAGCTTATCTTCTGTTACCAGTGCCACCTCCTGGGCTTGATTACAACTCATCATCGCCGCCTCCTTTCCTTGGATGTTGGTATTGAAGACATTGTTTCTGCTTGGCATGACAGAAAATGTAACAGTCTGTGCCACGCAGGTCAGCTCGGTAGGGCTAAGGAGGACAAGCGTAAACTTCTCTCCACTTTCCATCCCACAGCTTCAGAGGCAAAGCAAGGACTTGGCTGAGTGTATCAGCTAAGCAATGCAAATCAAAGGCAGATGGGGGCAGAAAAGTTTATATGCTGCTATAACAATAAAACTGTAACCATAAAACAGTTCTATCAAAATTAGGGAAAGATGGTGTGCTCTTCCTTACAGAGTGCTTCTAGCTGTTGATGTAGGCAGTGAAATTTGTTGTGCTTGATAAAGGAGATACAGCTTAGCCCTGTTATGAAGCCATGTTTAAATTGACCTTCCTTCTTCCAGTAGATTTAAAAGCACTATCAGAATTAATGTGGCACCTGCAGCAAGGTGCCTAGTGCTTTTGCAGGCCTTGCAGAATCTGCACCAGTGTTGGTTTGCAGGTACATGAGCCCAAGGCCCCTGGGCTCCCCAGGGAAGCTCTGAGCAGCACTCCAGGGCAGGGTCTGGTGCTGCAGGGCTGCCCTTGGTCCTTCTGTCTTTAGTAGGGGGATGGATTTTTATGTGCACACACCACCACCCCCCTTGTAATCTTCATACTTGAAATTTGTAATCTTTGCATGTTTGGATCAAGCTATAGCTGTTAAATAATTAGAAGAGCATTCATATCAATTTCTGCACTTCAGATTTCCAGCTGTTGTACCTTCAAAATAAGGTCTGTGACTGGGTCAGCCAGGCAGACCAGACTAACAGTGTACATTTCCATAATGAACCAGTCACACACTTTACTAAACATGGAGGGCAAGAATAAGCAGTCTTTTAAGTGAACAGCTCAAGCTTCATCACTGAAGTGCAAAGAGTGTGAGATTTAAGGCAAGTGAGGGAAAGGGGTTTGAATTTCTGGGGCAGGAACTCATCTGCTGCAGGAGCGATCAGTCCTGCTTGTTCATTCAGTGTCTGGATATCAGGGCTGCCTGGAGGGCTCAGGTCACGCAGGACAAGATGCTTTGCATCCAGGGATCTCTACCAAAATAATGATACTGTGCGTGTTCTACCGCTCTCATAGAGCTTGTAATGAAAGTCTTGGCAAGCTTATGCAAAGGAGGGGTGGAAAGGAGGTATAAAAGAAAGTCTAACAGAAACCTTGAGTTTTCTTTTTATCTTCAGGATATGTAAGAGAGCAGGAACTGGTTGTCAGCAAATGCTATGGATTTGCCCGGTTTAACTGCTTTGGAAATAGCTACAAGAAGCCTGTGTCTATCCCTGTGTGTGTGTGTTTTATTAACAAACTTAATTGGAATCTGACATTGATAGTGTTACTGACATTGTAGCATTTCCTAACTGTGTCCTAGGCTTCAATCATCTATTCTAGAAGTAAGGATTACTCTTTGAAAGACAAGTGTTCTGGGGGCAAAGGGTACACTGGAATTTGTATGCCATGGGTTTATAATCTAGACAAGCACTAAATTGCAGGAGGATGTTTTATAGCTAAGGTAAGAGTTGTGATGTTCTGTGTAGCAGCAGAAAAAGTAAAAAGCACGACAGAATATGAGAATGCTCCGTTCTTATCTGTGAGCACTTTTCTCTCATTCAGAGGCTCACGATAGTGGCTGGAGCACTCTACTAAGGTAACAGTGAGTTACGGTGCGTGGTGGGGTTCCAGCTACCGTCTCTTCTCTAAAACAAATCGCGGTGCAGATGAGCTGTAGGGCCGAAGGTACAAAGCTGCCGGCCGGGTGACATCTCTCGCAAGTCGGATGCCCCAAGGGAGCCGGGGGGGACCCCGCTGGAGGGCGCCCAGCCCGCGCCCGCCGCCGCCCCCGCCGAGGGCAGCGCTGTCCCCGGCACCGGAGCGGGGCCGGCACCCCGCGCTCCGGAGCGGCTCTCGCAGCGCCCCGCCTGCGCAGCACGGCCGGGACCTCAAGGGGCGCGGGGTCCGCGGGCGGGCGGGGATGGGGCCGGGGGGAGAGGTCCCCGCGGGGGGCCGGGCAGCGGGGGTGGGATCTGCTCCGCGTAATCCCTCATGGGGGGCGGCGGGCAGCGCTCGGAGCATCCCCCCTTCCCCAGCACGGGGGGAGGCGGCGGGGGAGCCGCCACCCCCCGCTTCCTCCGTTTAAGACCCGGGCTGGCGGGGCGAGCGCAGGAGAGCGGCCGCTCCGCAGCTCCGGCCCCACGCCCGCGGCGCGCACGGGGCGGCGCTGGATGCGCCGGCGGCGGGAGGCGGGCGGCAGCCGAGCGGGACCCCGCGCAGCGGCGCGGAGCGCGGCGTGATGAGCGCGGGCAGCGGCAGCGGCGCCGCCGGCGCGGCGGGCACCGCCACCTCCGCGCTGTGCCTGCTGCTCTCGCTCACCGCCGTGGCCGTGTGCCTGCTGCTGGGCGCCAAGACGGCGGAGCTGCAGGGCCGGGTGGCCGCTCTGGAGGAGCGGGGCGCCGCCGGCCACGGGCCGCTGCTGGACGCGCTGCAGCCCCGCGTGGAGCAGCTGTTCCGCGAGGTGAGTGAGAAGCGGCGCGGGCAGGACCGGCCGGCGACAGGCTCGGGGAAGGCGCTCCGGCCCCGCTCCGCCGCGGGGTTCGTTCCAATGTGTCACCGGCTTCTTCTCCCCTCTGAAAAAATCTCCTCTCTTTTACCAAACTTTTCCCTTTTTGCTGCCGTTTCCATGGATCAGGCGTAGGGCGAGGCGTGGCAGAGCCAAACTTGTTTAGAGGAGAAAATGCCCCAGGTGAGGGGCCGGCAGTCGAAGGTTAGAGGACATGCGGCTTTCTGCCTTATTCTATTCACTGACACAGGTAATCCGAGTACTTGTTAAAGTAAAAATAGTATAAATAGTTATATTCATCTTGGGATTAATGGACCATAATTTCTTTGTTAGAAATTATGAACATGATCCTCGCTATCTGGACTGTCTGTCACAGAGTACTGTGGTCTGGCAGTGCAGAACTGATTTATGGCAGGCAGAGGAGACCCGTCACTAGTTACTTCACTTTCAGTCCTGGGGTTTTCTGAAATTATTCAATAAATATTTCAGTGCTGAACAATTTCCCCTACTTGGAGAACTATTATCCACACTGATGCCCTTCTCAGTGCCTAACTAAACCAAATCTGTGGGAGAAGTTGCACTTTATCCCAGGGTTATCTTTTTCCCGATCCTGGTGTTTAGGTTTGGGGCTTTTTGCAGGCAAGAGGGACGTGAAGGGCTCCATCACTCAGGAAATGCTTGAAGATCCCACTGTTGGTTTGCTGGATTTGTATAAACAGTAGTTCATAAAGTTCAGCAAGATTCAACACTGCTTGTAGGGCTGCTGAAGGGCACCTCTGAGTGATCAGTTCTGACATCTGGGGAAGATTTTACACTGGGATTTTATTAATGGCCTGACTGGGCTGCAAACCATGCATTAAAATCATGACAGCCGCGAAGCCTAGATCATGCAAAAATATATTTGTATGTGGAGCTCTGGGAAAACTCTGACGCTTTGAGCAGGGATGGAGGCAGTGCTGGGGGCATGGGGAGACAATTCCTCATGCTGTGTGTTGCTGTTGGAGCTAGGGTGAGGTATTGCTGGCACCACCACAGCATGTCCTTTTGCCTGGAAGCTTGATTGCATTGATGTGTCTCGATAAAAGTGAAATGTTAAAATATTTTTGTGAAAACCCTGAATACCAGACCAGGGGGGGTGCCTGTGAGGCGTAATCACAGCCTCTAGTTAACGTCTTTTCTCCAGTCAGGAATTAGCCTGCTGGTTGTGGCAGTGGTTCTGTTCCAATTACTCCAATAAATGTGCTTAGCAATGGGAATGGTTTCTGTGGCACTGCCTAAGATCATGTGCAACCTCTTGCTGAGATTTAGTTAAGTGTGGAAAGCTTGTTTTGTACTGGGAATGCTCAGATGGAGTTTGTACAGGGGAAAATAAAGCAAAACCACATAATTGGGTTTCTAATGGAAGAGTGAGCTTGTTGAAACATTTAGTATGACCAAACCTTTGTTAATACTAAAGCAAATTTTGAATCAAGCAACAAATTCGAGGAGTCCATAGTAGTAATTGCACTATGTATTAATGGTCATTTAAAATTAACCTCTTTATGGTAGTTTCAGAAAGTGTTTCTTGCCCAAACTCTGTTACATAAGACCGCTCGCTTGTCAAGCAACTCCTGCCCTTCCTGTGCTTGAGAGTTTCTGGAAAGCGAGAGAGTATTTCCATCGTCATGAACATCAACTGATGCCTGGGGTCAGTTTTTTTGTTAAATTCTGTGTTGGTCCTCCTTTGAAGTTTACCACAGTATTTCAGAAGTGAAACCAAAGCTCCATACACTCTCTGTGTGCATGACCTAGCATCCTTTGTTCTCTGCCATGACCCAAAAAGCTTTACTCCATGTACTATTTGAGGGGTTTGCTGGCATAATTTATGGCAGAGCTGTTTATAGAGAGCAGCAAATACAACACCAACACACTGGCTCTGTTCCTTTTGGTGCTGTTTAAATGTCTGGCAAGTAAAAGAGGATAGGAAATAATAAAGGAAGGGTAAGTGTGTAGTTAAGGTAATGAAAGCCAATTTGGACAACTAAGATTTAATTTCTGGTCTGTGACAGGCAGAACTCTGTAACTCTGAAGAAATTGCTGATTTGACTGTGGCAGGACCTTGCCCTTCCCTTGGCTTGTTCCATTAGTAGGACATGCTGCAGGCTTTGATGCCCTCTGAAACATTGCCAACAGCACGATCCAGACATGGCAGCATCTCCACTTGCTCTGTGTCAAAAGCACCAACTCCAAGTGTGTAGTTTTCACACTGGAGGGAAAATATTAACAGGAGGATTATAGAAACATCCAGTTGTTGTAAACAAAGCTGGACCGTTTTGTTCACAAAGGATTTATTGTCCGCAGTGTCCAGATTAATCAGTTTCATGACAAGAACAATTGAATGGGAGAACAGAGGACTCGCTCCAGGATTCAGATCTCTGCTGTTCCCAGTAATTCCTGCTGAACTAAAAATGTGGGAGAGCTTGTTTTCATTTCCTCGAGCATCTCCATCATCCAAATTACTTTCAAAGTAAACAGATAGAACTTGAGCAACTCTGTAACATTTAGACTGCAGGTGGCTGTCAGAAAAATCTCCTTAGATGATTTTTGCCACATTTTCTCAAGGAAAGTGTAGTTTTGCAGAAGGCAGCTGGATCGTTCTGGTGTTTATACTTCCCTTAGGACAACTTCTCTTGTCAGGTACTATGGAACCTTGTTGATACTTTCAGGGCCTCTTAGCATCACATCCAAGCAGATAGAGGAAGCACAGGATTTCAACAACAGATAAAACCATTTATTCCTCAGAATAAAAAGAAAATAACGTAATTCACAGGTAGCCTAATTCTTGAATAGTCCACAGTGTCCCAATATTTGAAAAGGCACTGGGTCATCAGTTTTAAATTGTCAAGTCTTAACACCCTAAACTGAATAAGCAATTTGAATTTTCCCTCTTTGAAATGTAGGGACCCTAGTTATCAGATTATTGGTTTGTCTTTTGGCAAATACTTTAGGTAGGACAAAGCATTCCTGGAGGACTGAGAGAGTGAAGATTGTGGGTGAAGATGAGCTGTTCCCACCCTTGCTGGGCTGTCCCAGGCAGGGAGTATGCCTGAGCTAATGTAATGTACCTGTCATCAGGCTCATTAACTTGGGCTTGGCAGTGGGCTAAATGCAGGCACGAACAGTCTCGTTGGCTTAGGGAGCAGGCAGTGTGCACACATCTGCCTGCAATATGCCACGTAGACACTGCTCTAGATTTGTGAATTTTTATGTGTTCTAGTTGTCCCATTGATGAGTTTTTCACTTTGAGGATGGAAACACTGGGCTTTGGGTAGGCCTGAGGGTTACAGTCCAGTCTCTGTCCTCCAGCTTATCCTCCTGCTGAAGAAACCTCTAATACTCCACAGAGCATGAATTTTAAGTGCAAAATTAACCAAATCAGGTCACGTCTGAGCATAGGACTTGTAAAGGAGCTCAGGATGAATCCTGCCGATGGAGCTTTGCTCAAGGGACTTCGGGATGTGCAGGAGGGATGCCTGCCTGCTCCTTTTGAGGGCTGTAGGCTGCCACTTGCTCAGAAACGTTTAGTATTTATGTGCCACTGCAGCATGGGGCATTATCCAAGGAGGCTGAACGCCACAGGATGGAACCATTACCCCTCCCTGGAAGGAAGCTGGACGGTTTGGATGTTGGCACACTACACAGTCCATGCTTAGGTATAATGTACTCTCTAAAGGGCTGTTTTCATTCCACCCCAAAACAGAAACTCGGCGAAGGACTGGCGAAGCTGCGGACGGCGCGAGAGGCCCCGGCAGACTGCGTGTGCCCCCCAGGTAGGTGCCAAGGTGACAGCACAGCCACGCCACCCGGGACACCTGCCCGCGGCACCCACCGCTGAGCTCCTCCTCTCCTGCTTTCTGTGCTCCTTTCCACGGAGGAAAATGTGTAACAAGTGTTTTTGCCAAGCTGGAGCGCTCTTGTGCTTGAGACTGTTAACGTCTCCCAGTGCCTTGCTTTGGCCTGTTTACACATCAAGGAGTTTGAGGTTTGGACAAAAGCGACTTTGGCTATAAGAATAAAAGAGTGAAGAACTTGACTGGGTTGTGAGCCCTGGGTGTTGGGCCAAAACAACTTAGAAGTAGTAACAAAATCACTGGGGCTTAATGCAAGTGTGATAATTAAAAGCTGCAGCCTCTCTGCCTTTTCGGAGGGCAGTGACTTCTTTTGCTGTAGGAAAGTTGTCACCGATTGTTTAAATTTCCTCCCAGAGTTTAATGAACTTCTAAAACTGTCAAAACTTCCTGTTCTGCTGTGGAAGTGCATGCTCCTTGGAAACAATAAACAGCTTAGATTAGTTTGTAAAGGAACCTCATTTATAGAAATGTTCTGTGAAGTGCTCTGCTGTCACACTGAAGGGTGCAGTGGCTTTGAGCTGGGGCACTTGAGCCTTTATTTTCTTTCTTTGTTTTCACAAAAGTAGGGAAAGATGGGTGAAAGACGTGCAGGGCTTTGATGTGAGAGAATTCACAGGCGTGTTGCAAGGACTTCCAAGCAGCAGAGAGTTCCATTCTAGTTTCAAAGAAAATAAACAAACAGTAAATGTTACATGGGGATGGCAGAATAGGCAAAGGGGCAGGGTCAATTTTTCCTGCCACCCTGGATACGAATACTAGCAAAGCACACAGTGTTAGTCCTTACTCACAAAAAAAAAAAAAAAAAAAAAAGGCTTTTTTTTCCCCATAAGATTATGTTTAATCTCAGAACCACTTCACTAATGATGCTCTTAAACGTACTTGCTCCCTTTTCTGGTGGAAGGCTCCCTGTGTTCCTCACTGCAGTGTAACAAAACCCATCAGCTGAGAAAGAAATCCTGCTTATTTTCAGCTCTTTGCAAGGTGGTCAATCACATTTCTCTCTTATGATGCACAGACCCAACAAGTCCACCAACCTCAGAGGACTCTGGGGCTGCATCTTTCTCTGGCCTGGGCAAACAGGGTGCTACTGGTGTGCTTAAGTGGTCAAGAGGCTTTTCCTTTGCTCTGCAGAAAGCAATTGGGATTGAAGATGCTTCTTTTGTCCAGGAAAGTCCCAATTTTGTTCCGGGTCACTGGGTTGCTGGTTGCTGTGTTTGGGAGATGGGGGAAGAGAGGAAAGGGAAGGTTTTCCCACGTGCTGCTGAAATGCTCATTACAGTCATTAGTAACAAACGTCAAAGTAATTTGTGAGCCAAGGGAAAGAGAAGTGATTTCCTGGTGGGTAGGAAATGTCCCATCGGTGGCTGCTCCTGGCCACCTCTGCAGGGAGCTGATGTAGGGATGTGCTGCTGGACTGTCCTGAAAGCTTTTGGCTGTTTTTGGGCAAATCAAAAACATCTTTAGCTGTGTTTCATTTTTTCCTCTTTCTCCTAAAAAAGGCTGCCTTCTGCTCTGTAGTTAAAGAGCTTGGTCTGGAAATATCTGAGAGCTTGTGGCCCTCACTGGCATTTGCTCCTGAGCTATGCCAGGTTGCAAATCAACAGATAGTCTTCAGTTTGCCTCTGCACTGAAAAAACAAACACTGGTGAAAGAAAAATTTCTTTGTGAAGGGGATGGGGAGATGCTGCCAGCCCCACTCCTGCTTCCCATGGGCAGCTGGTGGGTATCCTGAATACCTGGGCTGGGGGACTTTCCTCTGCTAATAACCATGCTAAGCTTAAGAATTCGTTATTACGACTGGATTTAAAGCAAGCTGGGGAGAGGGAGCTGAGGATGAGGATGCTCTCTCTCTGCATTGCAGGCGTGGTCCTTCCCTCGGTGCTGCTTCGGGAGCACGGACCGCTGCCCCACAGACTCCCCCGTGGGCAGTGCCACGAGCAAACACATGCTCAGAGCTGGCCATGCCAGCTGGGCTTGTTTTAAACAAGCCCGATTCTTCCTAGAAGTGACTCAGTTTGGGGTTTGTTTGGATTTAAAGGGGTGGGGGCTGTTTTAGGGCGCTGTTTTGATACAATTGACTTGCTACACATTCAAAGCAGTTTGGAACAACATGACAACGATCCACGTACAAGTTAAAATGAGGGTCAAGTTATTCTGACTACAGCGAAATCCTGAATGCTGCTTGTAAAACACACACAAAAGCCAAACGCCCTTCCCTCTCAGAAAACCCCCAGCCCAAACTGCCCCGTTCTGTGCTCCGCGGGCAGTCACTGTTTGGCTTTAGGGCGCGGCGGGGTTTTCTCCTGCAGGGGAAGCCGCGGGGCCGCCAGGGGCGGGTGGCCGGCAGAGGGGGCCCGGCCGTTTCGCCAGGGCCACGGAGAGATCGCCATCCTCAAAAGAAATCATAGAAGGACTCTAAAAACCGTCCAGTCCAACTGCCCTGCAGTAAAAAGGGACATCTCCAGCTGGATCGGGTTTCTCGGAGCCCTATCCAGCCTGACCTTGGAAGTAAAAATGATTTGGGGGAAAAAAGATAATTAAAATAATATCTTTTTAAAAGCTTAAAAAACAACTTTTCTGTCCCTAATGCTGAGCATGCTGCAAAAAGTTGGCTCTGCAGTTGCTCTGAGCATCTGTGTGCTGCTCTGAGTTGACTTGTTTTGCTTTATTCATTCAACCAAGGCAGTGCGGGGGAGGATGACAACAACTTTGTGTCACTTTGAGTCCTTTGTGGTCTGGGCATTTTTGTGGCTGAGGGAGAGGAGAGCATCCTTGGGGGGATTGAGGCAGCTGGACTGAGTGTGGGTCAGGCTCGGGAAGGCTGTGACAGGCTGGTGACCCCACTCTGGGGACGACCATGGCCTTTGGGTCCCCTCAGCTATTTGGGACGGGGCGGCAGCGGTTGGATGCTGCGGGCGCCGGGCAGGGCCAGGACAGGCTGTCCCCATATGTTGTCTTGCAGGGAAACAGCAGCTTAATACTTGTGTTATTGTCATTCCCTAAGCCAGGCCTGTAATACTTTGCAGAGAGGCCCCTCGTCCCCTTGTGTTCAGCCTCTTTCTCCGGTGGGATCCTACAAAGCCTTTGCTGCAGGATGAAACGCAGCAGGTGCAGGAACTTTGGCTATATGGCATTTGGGACAGCCTTCAGCTGATGAGCACTGGGAGGTGGGTGGAAGGCAAGACTAAAACTTCACACTGGTAAACAATTTTTTATCAGTTGTGTGGACTCTGACTGCCTGCTCGTATATACGTTTTTGAAGGATTATTTTTTATTTTCCCACCTTAAAATTTTAAGAGTCTTTTAAAATCTCAGGTGTAAAAGGCTCTTGTTAAAGGTGGTATTTGCTGTGCCAGAAGTCTTTAAGCTCTGTGAGAACAGGTCCCTCGACACCTCAGGGTGCTGGATGCACCATGCTAGAGTCTGAGAGCAAATGTTTCCTTAAACCCAGTGAAAAAAGTCTTAAACCAGCCCCAATCCACAGAGCATGCCTTACCTAGCATCTGGTCCTTGCTGAATTGTTGACTGAGGGTGTGAAAAGCTCCAGCTCTGTTGGCTGCTCTTGCACTGCGTATTTCTATGTATGCATTGTGTTTCCATGTGCCTTTTTATTTAACAGTACCTCTGGAGCCTTAACTCCGAATTTCCTGGCCGCTGGATGATGCATATCCCTGTTTTCATCTAGAATTCACGCTGAGACGGTGTCATAAGCTTTTGAACGTATGGATATATTACAAAACAGCGTTAAATGTTCAGTGTAGTAATCTGATGTTCCAGCTAATATGTGACAAATATTTCCCAATAATGGCTTGGCAGCAGCAGGAGTGCAGTGGTGCTGCAGCCGGCAGGACGGCGGATTGCTCCATTTCTTGGCAATTCAAACCATGTGTACTGGGGGGAAGCTGAGCATTGCAAACCCTCCTTACCTCTGCAGACTCAGCAGCTCCAGAGGCTCTCTTGCTTAGATTATTTATAGAATTTAATTTTTTTTTTTATTATTACTTTTTAATATTTACCCTAACTTTATACCCAGGGATCAATGTTCTCCAGCTTGTCTTGGGAGGCTGGCCTGGCACTTTTTGTGATTTCCAGTAACTTGAAATATCTGCCTGATTTTTACTGGTGTAAATGTTGTGTTCAAGTGTCACTCGCTATCTGCCTTCTCCCCGTGTTGTCTCCCCAGGTAATTAGCACAACAGAATTTCCCTAATTGCTGGAGATCAAGGGGGAGAGGGCTCTTCTGGCTTTGTAGTCCTGACAAATGGCAGATGTTTTCCAGGAGGCCAAATGGGATGCACCAAGCTCTGCTAATTCTGGCTCTTTGTTTTGCACTCTGCCGTGATAGCTGCTCTGTTATTGCATCTTCAAGATCTGGGCCTGTAGTGCCACATTTCTGAGTCTTTCAGGGTAGTTCAATAGATACTGAAAAATATCAAATATAAGCAAGCATTAATCTTCTTTCTTAAATTAACAGTGATCTCTGCTTTTCTGAGTTGCTTTGCTTCTATTGACCATAAACCTCTGAGGAATTCCTTACACTCACCTCAAGACACCCTTTTCTGCCTACTGAATCCATGAAAACTCAGTATTTTTCTGTAATTTCTATGATACAGAGTGAGACGAAGAGCTTTACAAAATCTTCAAGTTTTAAAATGTCCTCTGAATCCCCTTTGCCTTGGTTTTCTGCACCCTGCCAGCCACTTCGCTTCAGCAGGGTTTGCTTTCTCCATCTGCCTTTGCCCGTAGGAGACTGGGACACACTGGAATTATGGATTAGTATAAACAGGATTTTTTTGTACTAAACTTACAAATGCAATCAGAATTCTCTCCTGCACAGAAAAGACTGTGCCAGGATTTTAAAAAATGAGCCAGTATCCAAGTGTTAAACTGTCTAAATAACAGAGAGACACCGGCTGGGAAGGACTTTTGACAAATGGTGCCATTTAAATGCAAGCACTTTCTTTCTGTTTCACGTGTTTTCAAATCTTAGTCCTTCAAAAATACAATCTGCAGACCTTAGCAACTTTTGGAAAAATGCTCTTTGAGCAAAGAAATGACTGCTGGCTACCTTCCATCATCTCCTTCCTGGCGACCAGTCCCTTTTGGATATTTGTGGAAGGCCCCAAGGACATCTGGAGCTGTGTCTGCGCACCACATGTGCAGGAGCTGCCAGTTCCTTCTCCCAGGAGCTACCTGGGATGGGCACTGACACCCTCCATCATCTCACTGGAAGGTGCTGGAAAGCAGCTGCCACAGAGTGATGGGTCCCCATCTCATCCTTGGGACCTCAAAGCTTTGGCTTCAGGATTCTTTGTTGATGGAAACCTTTATGTTGGGAGTGTTTTCTTGAGTGGTTGCAGTAGATGGAAATAAATGGCGGAGAGAGAGTCTTGCTTGGTTTGGCATCTCCTCCCAGCCATGTGGGTGCCAGCCAGCAACAGGGAAAGGACCCCAAAATCCCCCTGGAAAGAAGAATGACTTTCTGGTGGTCCTGTGGGTTGCTGTGTGTCCTCAGGGGGTTGCTGGAGTGGTGGCAGCAGCCAGGTGTGTTGTAGGAGTGTCAGAGGGGCTCTGCTCGCAATTTTGGCACTGCTCCACACCTCTGCTGAGGAAATCGTGGTGGTGGTGGGAGCAGGAGGCAACAGCCAGGGTAGGTGTGCAGCAAGGGTTTGAGTCTGGGAATTTGGAGACTGCTCTCAAACTCATTTTCCCGGTGTGCTGGCGTGTGAGGGAGGACACATCCACTCACACCCATCCAAATAACACCCTCCAAGACCAGCTGCTGTGTCAGACAGAAGTGACATTTAGTTACCTACCGACGTGACTTTAAATGCTGGATGTGGTCAGGACTTTCTGAGGCAGGAAATAGCACAGTATCAGTGTTATTCCCAGAGCTGACGGCGCCTCTGACAGAGGCAGAGCACGAGCTAAAAGTCAGTCTGGCCTCAAAACCACTGTCGCAGGGAAATGGGCTGGAGGCATCGAGCAGTGAGGCTGTGGCAGGATTTACCCTGGCGGTGTTTGGTGCAGCCCCAGCATCTGAACATGGAAGCCTGGAGCAGTACACCAGGATCCAGCCTATCCCAGCAGCATTTGCCTTTAGACCACTTCAGCAAAAAATAATTAAAACTGGTGACATCAATAGGAGAAGGCTTTGAAAATTTATTTTTTCTAAGTCTGCCAAAGTTATTTTGAGTGTAATGAAAACTACAAAAATAAACCTGATGACCATGTCCTCCGCAAGAGGCTCTGTGTAACTTTATCTTTGTCTCGACATATGAAGTCATTTATCCAGGCACAGATATTTTTTGCTGCCAACCCCTTCAGTGCTGCCTTTCCAGAGAGGAGTCTCTGGAGCAGGTTGGTTCAGTGTTCATGGACTGACTCACCTGGGAAGTTCCTGTTAATTTCCAATTATTTTCCTCCTCTTTCTTGTTCAAATGATGCATCACTGTCACCCAAGTGAGCAGTGACTTGGCTGTGCAGAGCTGACTATTGAAAATAGACGGTGCTGGCATGGTACCCACTGTACCTCCATCCCTCCTCATCAAGTCAGTAGTGCTGTCATCTCCTGTTCACCCTGGGTTTAACAGAGTGGGAATGTGTCTCACCCCAGCAGGCCTTCGGTTGAATTTTTCAGTCATGCAGTATTGATGGAAGCAGGTTTTAGCACAGAAACGATTTTGGGACAGTGAGCTACCACCGATGTGCTCCTGAAGTAAGAGCCACCTTATTTCTCTGGTACAAGAAGCTCCAGACTGACGTTTCACGACTTGCATTGCACAAATACTCTGCACAGGAAGCACCATCACCTGTGACTGTAGCTGGGAGCATGTAGGTAACAGCAGTTAAAGCCAAAGTAGAGCAGAGGGGCTGTACAAAAGTTTTTAATCTGCTTTAGCTGCACTGGGTGTTCACCAACAGATACCGTTAATTAACTTTCCCTCTGGCCTCTTTAGGGAGTGCCAGCCCAGACAAAGGTTGGACAAATAGCCCCATCTGCCTCACTAGCTTCTTCCCTTGGCTTCCCACTTGAGGAATCCTAGACTATCTTTATAGATATAAAACCAGTGTCTCCTCATTTCCTTGACCAGAAACACTTCTCTTCCCTGGTGCTGTTTGTTTGGTCCAGTTTTGTTGCTCCAAGACATGGTCATTTGTTTGACTTTGTAGGCTGCAAGGGCAGTAGGTGTAGTGCCCTTTAAAGGATCCAAATATAACTCTATCACTCCTGGCACTCCAATAAAGGCTGGAGCAGCTAAGGGCTGAGTGGTACTTAATTGCCAGCTGGGGTCAAAACATGAGCAAATCTATCAATAGGTTTTTTTGGTTATTTTACATACTACTTTTGGGTCAGACAGTCCCTTTCAGCTCTTGTTAAATAGAGTTTTCTTGAAGGAAATTGTTCTGAGCTCCAGCCCCTAAAGAGTGGTGTCTTTGCATTGCAAATTTGCTCATGCTTTGACCACCACAATTTCGTGAGAGGGAAGAAGGTGAACTGGAGAGTGATACCCGTGGTTGGCTGTAGCTGAGACTCATAACAGGATTTAACGAAGTAATTATGTTGCAACAGTTGCTCACTGAGAAGTGTGGCTTGCCTGGATTACAGAGACCAGGGTGTGAATCCAAATACCAGCCACAAGCGTGGATCACTTACCCTTCCACTACCACCCAAACCAACACAAGCCGAGCACGGTTCATACCAGCTGTGATCATACTTATGACTCCAGGTGTTATTTCAGACAGAAAACAGAGAGAGATCAGGAAGCTTTTGTCTGTTATTGTGTGTTACCTTTATTGCAGTAGCTGTCTAGATCAGCAGTAAAATCACTTATCAAGTCTGATACACAGAGCACCCAGACCTTGCTCCACATGAAGGTGCTGTGACACCAGCGGGTTTGTCCCACGTGTGCTGAGGGAGAGGCAGTTCTGACACTGTGTGATGGGGTACTCCTGCACCTCGTTTTTCATGAAGTCAAGCTGGCTGTAGAAAATCACTGAATAGCTATTTTAAAAGCAGCCAGAGTAAGGAATTTGGCCACAGGTTTGTGCATCCATGGTTGTGAGGAGTCTGGAAAGAGCCTTGCTGCAGTTGTGTCCCTGGGTGCCTTGGCTGGGGGTGCTGGGTGAGGTGCAGGGATGCACGTGGTGGCTGTACCTGGCTGGAGTTGGTGCTGGATGTGCAGGAATCATCAAATAAACTCAAGGTACACCAGTGTGAGTGACAGATCCTTGTGGTTACACACTGCAAGAAACAGCATGAGGAGACAGATTCAGTTGCCGATCTCTTTTGCATTGCACCTGTCCTACCATGTTAAACTAGACTGTAAAAAGGCTGGATTTCTTTTTGCTTTTCTAAATCAGACCCAGGAGGCAACAATTCTCATCACTTCCCAGCATGAGCACAGGGTAATCCCACCCAGCATCCAGCCTGGGGGAGGAATGGTGTCTGCAGGCTGTGCCTTCCCACCCCAGCATGGACTGGTGGGTATGAGCACTTGGGTTAATGCAGCTTTACAGGATGCACTCACGTGGTTAATGACCTAATTAAGCCTCCACCTGTTCTTTGTTGTCACCATCAGTCTGTTTTATCATGTTGCAGAAGAGGTACCGGTGCCAAGATGCCCCCGAACACCCAGCTTTGGCAGCCTGTGCAGCACAATGTGCTTCTTGGGTTTCATCCCTGCAGCAGATGGAGCAAGCTCGTGCTCTTGTGTAGGAGTGAGGCACAGAGCTGCTGGAAATGCAGGAATGACAGATCTCCAAGGTCCCCTTGCCCCCCTAGCATGGGTTTGTTTGCTTTCTAAAATGTGACCATGTGGGGCAGGAAGGAGAAAAAGCTGCATGTGCTGGAGGAATTGAGTGCAGCCAGAAGGACAGAAGAGAGCTCTGAGAGAACATCACTGCCTTGAATGCTGGTTTGGTGGCAAGAATTCACTTTTTTTCCTGCAAATTTAAGCTGGGGATGTGTTTGTGAAAGACCTCACATTCATCTTGTATGCCATACAGAATCTGGGTTGGGATGGGGATGTGGAGCTATGTTGCTTGCAGTTGAAGCTGTTGTTCATGTTTCTGGCCCACTTTTAAATTTGGTCTATTTATGTAATTACATATTGAAGGCATTAAAAGAACTTGGCTTCTGCTGAATGGGGGCAGCCCTTGATGGTTTATTTTTTCACAATGATTTCAATCATGGCAAGACATGAAGGCCAAGAAAAGCCAATCTTTACCTGATTCTGGCTGTGTGACACAAGTTACTTTTTAACCTAACTGAGGAACCCTATGGCAAGAGGCACTAACTTTGTGACTTTGTTCATCTGAAGGTTCCCTTGAAGTTTGCTGGGACCAGTTATGTCAAGACAACTCCAGTGGTGGACTTGGCTCCATCCCATGTGTGATGTTTCCTGTACATTGCAAGAAATCCTGTGTTTCTCCCTTTGTTTCTGGCTTTCAATGGCACAGCTGTGGATGTTGGCTGTACAAGCAACAGAGAGAGGCCATGTGCCCCATAGTGGACCTACTAAACTCCGTGCACCACATAAAAATTTTACCCCTCATGTCTCAGGCTCTTGGGTGGCTTCCCAGCAAGGGTGACATGGGGGAGAGAGAATTATTCACAAAGAAAAGTTAAATAGGTTCAATGACGTTCCCGACCATCTGTGTGTTTGTTCTCAGACTTCTAAAAAAATACTGGTAGAGATGAGATCTGTCAGTGCATTACATCTGGAAATGCACTTTCTGGCTTGAGTTTGTCTGGGTTTTCTCCCCATTTTGTGCTGTTTCTGAGATGCCCCCATTTGTAGAGCACACTTGGTGCAGGAGGATCGAGCAGGTTTGTGCTGCTTCACTGCTCACAGGCATTGAAGAACTTGGAGGAGATGTCTAACAGATTTTTCTTTTTCTTTTTTTTTCTTTTCCCCCAGCAGGTCTGTCTGGAGGATGAGAACAGTTGGTATTGATATGATCTGCTTCATATTTTGGGAAGTCTTGGCAGTAACTACTACCAAATAATGATGCTTCTGGGGCCCTATTGTGCAAACATTTAAATATGTTCAGCCGCGTTGCGCAGAAGCCCTGTCAAGAGACTAACATGAGGGCATGGCTGATGGAAAAATGGGCCTTGATAGGGAATTGGGAGTGAATGTTCCAATTTCTTAGAAGAAATCCTGGCTTTTTGGCTACTGGCAGCTGCTGGTAGCTTGCCTGAAGGCTGCTGGTTACTTATTGGAGGTGGATTAGATGGGAAGCATGCTGCTGCTGGAGCATTGGGCGCTGTGGGTGTGGGCAATGCTGCTCCTCTGTGCCATGGGTGCAGGGACTCCCTGTGTTCATTTGCTTCTTTCAATTCTTCTCCTAAACTTTGCATCCTAAACCACAGCTTGTCCAGCTTGTCCCTCTCATTACTGGGGTGATCACTGCCAGTGGCTCTGCCCCATCCCTCATCCTGGGAAAGGCATGCTGGGGGAAGGCATTGATACCCTGAACCTGGCCAGAAGTTGCACATGCTCTTCTTTTCTGCTGAATTTCCTCTTTTTAATTTTATTTTTTGAATCTATTAATTTTGAGGATCAAGACTGCATAAAGGTGGTGTTTTTAAATTCCAACGATATGGTTAAATTCCCCAAGAAGTGTTATCCAACTCCACTTGGGAGCTTATGCAGACCAGTTGACTTTGAGGATAAAAGCACTATATTTGAGCTACTGGAGGGTTGCTTTAATGTGAATTAAGCCAGACTTCAAGGAGCTCTGCTTCATTTTCAGAGTGACAAGGTTCCCAGTCTTTAAACTATTTCTCCAGACAGACGTGAGGTCAGAGTGCATCAGTGCCCTGCAGCATCCCTGGTGCCAGGACAGGCGGCTGTGCTGGAGATGATCAGACACACCAGGTCTGCTCTGTGTGGAGCAGCAGCAGCACAGCCACCCCTCTGGTTTGGTTCCTTTTGCTTGCAGTGACACAAAGACACATTCAGGTCCTTTGATAAAAGCCAGGCTTGGCTGCTTTTACAAACACAAAACAAAACAGAAAAACAGCAGAGGAGAGGAGACTGGGTTTTGTTAAAGTGGGGACTTGGGATGAAGCGAGAAAAGAAAACCCAAACTTCCACTTCTTTCTGAATTAACAAGGGAGTCTGAAGTGGGAAGCACCCTTCTTCATCTGTCCAACCCTGTCAGGTTAGTGGACATTTCCAGACCCCTCCCTGGGAACACCTTCTTCCTCTTCAGCCCCATGGTGGTGTTTGTAAGGAAGAAGGAGTTTTATAGAAATACATCTCTCTCTCTCTATATATATATATATCCCTTCCCATATATAATCCTATAAATATTTAATTGCTTTTTAAGTGGCAAAGCAAAATGCAGTGAAAACCATCAAGTGACAAACACATTCCCTCTCCTTGGAAACTAAATGCCCACCCCCTTTTACTGGGGTTTATTCTGGGCTTTGCTGATTGCAGGTGTTACCTCCTCTTGCACCATACTGGCTCTGACTGCCAGCTCAGTGCAGAGAGCTCATCCCCAGGGGATTCCACTGGTAAGAATGGGTGGAATTAGGTGGCTTCATCCTGGTTTGGTTTAAGATTGTAATTATGTGTTGCCTGAACTCAACCATTTGTTGAACTGTTTTGCTTTTAAATTTATTTAATACCTCATTTTGAAAGTTTTTCTTGGAGGTTCCTTACAGCTGTTCCACTGCTGTTTCTCTATATTCCATTATCACCCTGAATTCCAACCCCTCTGCAGAGTGAATTCACTGCTGGCAGGAGTTCCCCTGTGCAGAGCCACCCTAATGAACTGGCACTGATGCCCTGAGGAGACTGGCCTTTGCCACCAAATGCTGAAAATGTTTCCTTTCTCCTGGGTATAAAACTGTGCATTGAAGGCAGAGGGAACACACACATTGAAGTTGTGTCACTTAAGATGTGACAGCTCATCTGAGAGGGGTGGTAAGGCCCTGGCATGGGCTGCCCCATCCCTGGAAGTGTCCAAGACTGGGTTGGATGGGGCTTGGAACAACCTGGGATGGTGGAAGGTGTCCCTACCCATGGGTGTGGGCTGGAGTGAGATGAGTTTTAATCTCCCTTCCAACCCAAACCGTTCTGTGATTCTACAAAAACTCTCCTTTGCTGAGTTCCCTGAGGGAAGTTGTTCATGGCACTGGAGCTCTGGGAGGCTGAAACCCTAAATATGAACCTGTATTTGCAGATTCTTCCCTCAGTCACATCTTCTCTGGCCCCAGGAATGACCCCAAAACTGGCCTCTGCCTCACTGCTGAGGAGCCAGGAAGGATATGGGGAGCATCTCTCCCTGTTCTGAGTATCTTAGGGGGGAGAACAGAAAAGGCCATAGGGCTGTTCTTTTTGTCGAGGGGAGCATTGCTTGTTTCATGCTCTCTGTCTGTACAGGCACAGCCCGGGAAGAATGAGAGCTGCCAGGTTCCTTTGCAGGTGTCTGGGCACAGCTGCTGCTCCTGGTGCACCACCCAGCACAGGGGTGTCTGTGGGGGCTCCTCCCCTCCCATAAAGGTGGGCTGGGGGTGCTCTGAGATTGTTCACTGAGCCTTGTGGGATGTCTTGGCAGCACGCATGGGGCTCCAGGCTGGGGGAGATGCAGCTCTGTGCTCCCTGGGGCTGAGCCTCGTACCCTTCACTCTTTCTCAGTTCTCTGCAAGGTGCAGCAAAGAGACAATTTGGAAGTATGTTTATTCTGGTGTGAGATGGGATTGCTGGTCAGCCTGGTGATGAGAGCTATTTGCAGGTGACTTGAAAATATCAGAATCCCCTTGCCTTTTGAGCAAGGGTAGGGATTAAGGTGTACTGGAGCAAAGCAGACAAGCAGAAGTGTGTGTATGCTTATGCATATTTGTGTGTGGGAGAGCTTGTGTCAGGTCTGTCTGGGGCTGGCTGCTGTGGCAGCCTGGGTGCCCTCTTGAGAAGTCCTTCATGATTTTGTTGTTGGAGATGTGGGGCTGTAGCAGAATTCTTTGCAGGAGGTGGTATAATGCTCCAGGGTGGCTTTTGGTCTGACCAAGGGCACAAGTGTGTAATTTTGAAGTTGATTTTAACTTATCTGCCCTGAAACTGGATGTCTGCTTGACGAGGCTGTAACTGGTGAACATAGGAAATGTCTAAAACATGTACAACTTAAGGAGAAATCCTGTGTACAAATGGCCCAGCTTCAAGATGCTAAATTACAGGATGTTTCTGAGCCTTTCTGGCTGTTATTTTTAGTGCTTTTCTTGCAGAAAGTATTGCTTTTACACACAGGCTGTGCAGCTATTCCAGCGCAATCGAGGTGTGGTGGGGAGCAGGGGCTGAGCCCGGTTGCTGACCCTGGTGAGACACCAGCACAGGGCTGTGTGAGAAAGGCAGGTGACATACTGCGATGTAATCCCAAAAAGGCAACTCCTAGAGATGAAAAGATTCATCAGGCAGTGGGGGGCAAGGTTAATAATGACACTAATTGGCTTCTCTCTGTAGGAGTCTTTCCAGCTTAATTCTGTGACTGCAGTATTGTCTTTAATGCTTTTTTCCCTGTGGTGTTTGTTTGGTTTTTTATTTTTCTGGAATACCTCTACTGGGGCAGGGTGGAGGCAGACCTTTTGCATGAAGGAAATATTGTCTTGGGTAGGTATTACAGAAAGGAAAAGGAGAGGAACCCCAAAATTCCTCCAAGCAAGCTCTGATTTGAAGAGCATCTCACTCTGTTCTGGGCAGTGACTGCTGATGGTTCTGCTGTTCAGCCACTCTGAGAAGCACGAGCTGCTGGTGGAGCTGGGGGATGCTGAAGTCGCTGCTGATGGGCCCCAGCTTTTGTGGGGTTGGTGCCAAATTCTGCTGTTAGATCTCAGTGCTTGGTAGAATTTAGCAATAGCCTTGCTCAATGTGAAATGGGGCCCTGGGTTTGGGCCATTCATCTCTCCTGCTTGGGGCTGTGCCCTTG
The DNA here is from genome assembly GCA_037013685.1 of Acridotheres tristis. Classification (NCBI taxonomy): domain Eukaryota; kingdom Metazoa; phylum Chordata; class Aves; order Passeriformes; family Sturnidae; genus Acridotheres; species Acridotheres tristis. The sequence continues at coordinate 7,913,282 of CM072900.1, forward strand.
CCAAGGAGCCACCAACAGCCTGAGGAGAGGGGGCAGCTGAGATATAACCTTCAGCTGGGAGGTGGAGAGGGAGGGATCCCTCTCATCAAGGCCACTGACTGAGGCTGCTTCCACTCTTAGGACATCCCTGATAGCACCAGGGATGCTGAATAATAATGCCTGTTACAGGCAATTTGTCCTTATCTGATAGCCTGAAGTGCAAAAGCTGGAAGAAGGAAGATGAAGGGACAGAGGCACAACCCAGGACCAGAGGGTTTGATTTCCCTCTCCCAGCTGCCAGCATTTTGGTGGGGAGCCAGGAATGCTGTGGGCTGTGAAATGTTTTTGTTTCGCTTCATGGGATTTGTGCAGCCAAGTCCTAATCGAGGCTGTCATTTCCAGAGTGGGGAAATGGGAGGTCTGTGTTTGAAACACCTCTGTGGGACTGTAGTAGGGGAAGGTTCCTTCCTGGCAGTTTTAAGAGCTAAATTTGATGTTTGAGGCAGTGGTTATTGTTGTTTGGTTTGGCTTTGTTTTTCTTCTTAAAGTTGTTTTTTAAGCAACACTGAATTGCAGTTTAGAGTCTAAGTGGTACAAAATGGGACTGAACTGGAGCTTTCCAGTGCCAAGCATTACACACAGCTCTGATCAGCTGGAGAGCTGCAGCCACAACTTCCTCCTTTCAGCTCAGCCAGGTAAAAACACATCAGTGATTAATATGATCCCCTATCTGCATCTTTCCTAGGGACCAGGCTGGAATATCAACATCACTAATGTGTTATCATTTAAGTCTCTAATTTCTGTTCACATGCAACTCTTCAGCTCTCATCTGTGAATAATTCATCTGAAATTCAGAATAGCAAACTGACTTTATTTGTTTACAGATATTCTTGGAGGAGCCGTCCTTGGTTTGCTTGTCTTCCTTACCAGTTTATGTATCTTGACATGTCATTTCCTTCGTGGTCTTCCCCCCTCCCAAAATGATTTGCATATGAATAATTAAAAACAAAAAGAGGCAAATCCCCATCAAAAATGTCTTTCACATTGGGTAAGACACGATTTTTAGGGAAAGATGACTGAAGTAGCCTGTGATTCAAACATCACAAATGACACACCTGTGCATGAAAGGAAACCTGCTCCTCGCAGCTTCTGCTTTGCTTCCATCTCATCCTCTCTTGCTCAATGCTCTGCTGCTCTTTCTTGAATTCTCTCATAAAAGAGGGAGGGAATCATAATGATTAAATCAGGCAGGAATACATATTTTTGCAGCCGGTTACTTGAGGACATTAATTTAGTCATCAAGCCCATCCTCCTTCCACATCCTTCAGTGCAGCCCCTGCTTGCTGAGCCCTTACCCTCCACTGCTCAGTGAATCCCTGCTCTCTCTGCTGTATGCAACAAGACAGCCGTAATTTTAAGGTAGCTCTTAAAGGGCCAACTTTAAATCCTTGGGCTGCAGTCAGTCCCAGTTCTAGTTTTTGTTGGTCAGTATTTTTTTGGTTATTGTTAACAGATTTCTTTTTTCTTTGTTATGATTGAAAGGTTTTTATAAGGACATGGAGGTTTTTTATTAAGCTCACTTATGCATTGATTTCTCCAATGTTCTGAACAGATCATCCAGAAAATGATCATATTTCCTGCAGGTGGTTTAACTGTAGATTCTGTAGTGTTGTGGTACCACTCCTGAAATAGATTGACTTTTCAGTTTCAGTTCTGCTCAATTCTGCCAAAATTATTTCCTCCTTACTCTGGTTCACATTATCAAATTGCAAAGCCATTAGTTCTAGTTCTTGGTAAGGATGCTGCTGTCCAAATTTGGCCTTCACTTAGGCTGAGTGAAACTCGTGAATATTTACTCAGCCCGAGGCAAAGTATTGGGAAAATGAACAGAGAATTGGATTGAACAAGTCTCATCAGTAAGAAATTAGTGTATTTTAAAAATTATTTCAATTTTATTCGAACTACAGCAACATGTGCTGGAGAACTTGGGATGTGGTGCCCACAGAGACAAAGCCAAGGCAGCCTATGAATCCTCTTTAAGGAGCTGCAGTGGTGCTGGCTGTCAATGGTTGCCCTTCTGAGGGGTTGGAGGGCACCTGCTGTGTCCCTGTCCAGTGTGGGGACAGCAGTGATTTCCTTTTCAGGAGGAAATAAATCGATTGCATTTGGTAGAAATTGAGATGTGTGAAATAGATGTTTATTACAGGTTTTCCCCCCAGAATTACTGGATAAAAATTCTACTTAAAAATGTAGAAGTTTTATTTCAAACATCAACATAAGGAAACTTTTCTTGAGCTTGAGTTAATCACTCCCTTACTCTTTCTTCATACAAACACAGCCAAAATGAGCAAGTGGTCCTGCAGGAACCCAGCCTGCTCTTGTGCTCTGGGTTCTTCTGGCCTTGCAACTCACTGGAGCAGAGGTGCTGCTGCTGTGACCTAGCATTGCACCTCCTCTGTAGCTCACAGAAGAGCCTGTGGGAACCATGGGCCTGCTGGGATCTAAGGTGTTCAAGTGTTTGGTTTATTTATTTTTAAAAACCCAAATATACTACCCACAAAACAACCCTCTCCCCCACCTGAGTGTCCATGTTCTTTGGCTCTGAGTGCATTATTCTGATGCTGTCAGCAACCTGCTGCAAGGCTGCAGGCTGCAGTGCAGAGCTGCAAAATGTGGCTGGGAACCTGCTGCACTGAACAGCTGAACTTGTTTCTTTTGCTCTGATCTAGAATCGATAGTGAGAGTTTAAGAAACACAGTCCCTGTGATCCAAGTGTGAGTAACACAGATGCACTTCTCCAGCTGATGTCAGAGCCTCAGACACCAGATTTTCTGCAGGTATTCACCTCCTGACTCCAGATTTCTCACCCAGCCAAGCCAAAGGTGTGTGCTGGTGGCAGGTTGGTGGCATTGTGTGTAGTGCTGAGGGATGCTCAAGGCATTGCTGCAGATGGGGCAGAGGAAGAAACCTGGGGTGGGAAGGGAACAAAGTGGCTAAAAGAGTTTAAAAGCTGGCTAGATCCTGGTAAGAGTTGTAACAGTGTGTGAAAGATTGGCTCACACTGAAGGATGAGATAGTCTTGGCATAATTCAGCAAATAATGACTCTTAAAAATGTGTGGCTTTTCTTTAGATTTACTCTTAATATCCTAAATAATCTCCAGCTTTGACATTTTAATTGTACAGCGCAGATGTGAAAACTTTCCACTAGGTCCTGGCAGAAATCCCAGCAAACTTCTTAAAAGGGGGAAAATATTGTTTCTTGCACTTGTAAACCCTATTGTTTCGGAATTTATGAGGTAATATTGACCTCTCCAGGCTTTATAAAAAGCAGGATAAAAATATTGCAAGTGATGGTGTGAAGGAGATGTGATGGAGGCACTTTGTGAGCATGAAGTAGTGTATTTGGTGCTGAGGAAATAGGAAGCTTTTGGCATTTGTTTGGTTTTTGTGAGATCGGAGGGAGGCAGAGATCCAGTCATTAGTGCTCAATATTGGCCTAGATGTTACAGGTTTAGCACTGCTGCTTTGAATTTTATTCAGTGGTACTTTCTTGCAGGGGACAGACTTTCCCCATCTGTTTAGCAAGTAATCCTGGACCTGATTCCTTTTGTATCCACTCTGCTGCCAGGAAAGATAGGAAATATGCATAAAATCTACAGAAAATGCATAAAATTAATTATGTAGGGTATGGGGATTCTTTTGAGTCTGTCTACTGTAATAGACAAGCTCCTTGAGAGGGGCCAGTACAGCCCCAGAGCTCTCCTTCTTGTGTCTGGAGAATGTCTGGAGAGGTGAAGGGAGCTCCTGCAGCTACTTCTTCCCTTAAAGCAGTGTCCCTGTGTGTGCATGGTGAGGCCTTCCTTTGCCAGAGGCCTCTGCTTTGGGAGACGAAAATGGAGTTTTAATGCAATTCATGCATTGGTTTTGCCAGTTTCTGTGCTGGATCCTTTTGGCATTTAATACTTTGAGGCAGTGGCTCCTGTTCCTGGTGGGATGGAGGGGCAGATGTTCACATCTGGCAGCCAAGCAGTGGCTGCTGTGTGACACCCCTGGGGTCAGTGGTCACTCTCTTGGTGTGCAGAGCAGGGAAAGGTTGTGGTGCTGGAGGAGGTGGCTCTGTCAGCCCAGCATCCATAACCTGCATCTCCCAGCCTTCCTCTGTTGTTGTGGGGTCAGGCACAGCCCTGTCCCTTTGCAGCTCTTGCAGCCACTCCTGGGTGCTGCCCAGAGCCTGCCTCCATCCCCAAAGTGCTCATTAATATCAGCCCAGCTGATTACAGTGATTACAGGAGTGTGGGGATGGCCTTCCCTGTCTCCTGAGGGGAAGCTTGTGTTGGGCTGAGCCAAGCAAGATTTTGCCTGGAGTATGATGACTTTTAAGTGCTGGGTCAAATCAGCTCAGCAGCTCCTGGGGGAATTGTAGGCGTCCACAGACTGAGCTTTGTTGTCCCAGCATCTCCCCTGTCCCAGTGGAAAACCATTACAGAAAGGCAGAGAACATGGAACTCTTGCAACTGGGCTCAAAGAGGATCCAGACGTCTTCCCCTTATCACCCAGAGTTTGAACTGATGAATTAATTGAGTCTGTAGAAGAGGGATGGGTGAGCACAGAGGGACTGTAAATTAAATTCCCATGTGGGAATGTGAATGCTGGAATAAACTGGCAGGGAGGATTGGTGCACACATGGCCACTGCTGTAGGTGAGGGGATCTGGAGCTTGTGAGGGCTCATTTACTGAAGCAAAGAAACAGTGCTGGGAGTTCAGTGCTGCTGTAGCAGGGAAGAGAGAACAGGGATAAGTTTGAGCTGTCAGATCTCCAGTGACACAGCCAGCCCACTCCTGATGGTTCTTCATTGTCATTCTGGCACACTGGAGCTCATCATATCCCTTTGAGGCCACTTGGACCAGCATCACTATTTACAGAGGCAGGAGCACCAGCAGTGCCCCTTGGCTTGTCTGTCTCTGCTCTATACGATGTGGTTTGCCTTTGATGCCAGTAAAGAATTTTTCTAAAATTTGGTGGGTTTTTTTGTGGCTGCCGGGCTCTTCCACAAAGGTCCAACATCTGAAATTATAGCAAGGCATCTCTGGAGCTTTGCTGATGTCTCAGAATTTCATTAGCTTGGAATTGCTGTTAGTGCACTAATTGCATTTCCCTCCACCCTTTACTTTTTTTCTTTTTGCCTGCAGGAAAACGTATGGTTTTTACAAACACTGTTTGTTATTTAGCTCTGGCTTCACAGAATGCCTGTGAAGATTAGACTCCATGAGAATCAATTGCAGATAATTTTCATTGCAAACAAGATCCTGCAGTACATACATGTGCAGCTGGGTTGGCTTCTCCTTGGAGCATATGTAATGGTTTCTAGATGGAAAGGAAAGTCTAAAATGAAATAGATCATAACATGACATTTTGAAAGTTTATGAAACAATAAAACACAATAATCATGGTTAAAATTTGATAAATGTGTGGTGGTGTTTTTCTAGCACAAAATACAGTTCTGCAATAAACTCTAATTAATACAGTCTGTGGTAAACAGATTAATTCCTGTTAAAATCAAACTTTCCATGCCCTGAACTGAGACAAGCATTTGCTTTAGCAGCCAGTGTCTAAACCAGGGAGTAAAAATATTTCTGTTCTTTTTTTTTTAAATTGTTTTATTCATTGTATGCCTTGAGCAAGGCCAAAAAAAAAGCAGCTCTGAAACTGCCCTGGGTGATATCAGGCCCTGGCTGTGTGTGCACAAACCCATCTCCCTTGCTGTGAAACACTCACAGCTTCATGTCTGCCTGTGCTGGATTGTGTGGGTTTATTTTCTCAGGGCAGGGGTGATTTCTTTATCAGTTTGGATACATTTTCCTCAGCAGGCAAAATTTCCCTTTTTCCCTGGACTAAAGTGAGTGGCTGTGGGAAGGGGCACAAATGTCCTCAGAAAGCACCACCTTGAGTGGGGATGTGTTGGGATACCTCAAACTGAATTTAATGTTGACTTCAGCTGCAAAGATGCATGTTTGCTTTAGTTAGAATTAACTAACTTGGTGAGTCATCCTCTGGTAAATCAGAATCTGGGATGAGTGACACTGAGTGTCAGTGTGTGGTGGCTCCTGTATGAGGGGACCCGTGTTTTGGGAGCAGGAGAACATTTGCCTTCTCAAGTCTGAATTTCCAAGGCTACTTGTGAATGAACATAATGATTCCTGGATGACTAAATCTAAAGTTGTTGTTGTATCAAGCTTTTAATTTCCTGGAAAGCAGAAGATGGCCCAAGTTTTTTCATTTTGATAAAGCAAACGTAATCCTTATTGCAGAGGATTTGCACTGAAAATGCACCTTTTAACCTCTATCCAGCTGTGGTTTTCCTAATGTGTTTCTGAAATAGACCTGACTGCCAAGGAAAACATCAACTATTACACTTGCTGGGATGAGAGGAATAAATTCTGCTTCCTGATGACTGGATTTCACACAGGTAGTTTAGGCCTAGTAAAATTCCATTCTGGTTTTTACAAAAAAAGGAGAGATGTTTGTATTGGCACTGAGCTGTGGCTTGGAGAGTGTGCACTTTGGCTCTGATTGTGTGGGTTCTGTTTCACTGGAGCAGGGATGCCCAACCTCCTACACCACCAGCACCAGAAACCTCTCAAAGGCTCTCATGCAGCTTCTGCTCTGGTCTCCAGAGAGGATGCTCTGCTGAGAAATACATCAGCAGTGTTGGTATTTAAAATTAAAAGAAAAAAAAAAATTGAAATAACTGAGCTGAATGAAAACTTGACAGAATTAGGGCATATTTATCTAAGTTTTATGCTCCCACAGTCTTATTGTGATAATTGAAAGCAGCAATAGCAAACTGTGGTGCATCTTCCATGTGGTAGCAGTGCCTGGAGTGCAATTCTTGGAAAAAGCCAGACCAGGCAGTAGAGTTGGGTATGATGGGGTCTTTCCCCACTTCAGCAAGTTCAGTGGAGTTGAATAATGCCCTGGCTCGTGGGGCTGCAGGCACAGCAGCAGTGGCTGCTCACCCACAGCCAGGAGCCCCAGCAGCCTGAGCCTGCCATGGAGAGCCAAAGGCAGCGTTCCTGCTGGGAGCAGGGATTGGAAATAACGATTTAAATGAATGCTCCTGTGAAGTTCAGCTTACTGAGCTGGCTCTGGGCTGTCTCTGCTCCACAGGCTTAATTATTAAGTTGTACCAAGATCATGGGATTTGCTGCAGAGGAACTCCAGGTAGCTTCGGGGTTAAAGAGGAGGGTGTGAATCTTTGCATGCAAAAACATCTTTGTTTGTTAATGTAGGATATGTGACTCAAAACCTGATAAAGGGCCACTGAAGGTTTTCTAAGTGAATATATCAGTGACTTGTTTACTGAACTAATTGAGTTTATCATGTCAACAGTGTTTATGGCTGTCCCTGGGATCTTTCTGGCAGACATATTAATGTGTTTTCACATACCTAAAATTTGTAAGACTAATTGTTTATTGTGGACTTGAACATAAACAATTGTGCCAGACTGAGCTTTCACGCTGATGTTTGTAGACACCATGAGTATTTCTGCTGTAAATATCTTCTCTGTTACAGTGCTTCTTAGCCTGGACTGATTTCTCTGCCTTTAAAATGCAGTTACTTCCATTCATGACTCCTCGCACAGAATTGCCTTTGAATAGGGTTCTGTATAGTGTGTAATGCACAGGTATGAGCTTGTATATGTGTGTAGTCATATTAAAAAAATAAGAAAAACGTGGTTTTCCCTCTTAAGAGGATGCTGCTTGAGTTGGGCTATTTCAAAAATGCAGGAGAATCCACACCTGGTAGGTGCATAAGAAGTGTATTTCAATAATGAGATAAACTCAGGGAGTAGGTCTTGCTTCTATTTTGCCTTCTTTTCTTTTTTATGTAGTACCCTGTAAATGCAATGGGTAGGTATCCAGGTGTGGATGAAATAGTCCCAAATATTTTAGATTGGACTGTTTTAGGAACTGATATATATTGGTATTTGTAACTGGGGGGGGAAGAGACCAAATGGTCCTAAATATCTGCATAATCAAGCCCCAAGCCCTGGGTGAGCTGTGTGCATGCTGGGCTTTGGGAGGGCACTGCAAGGTCCATGGCCAGAAGGAGTTTGCTGAGTTAGGATCTCTGTGCATTTGACAACTTCCTGGCTGAAGGAAAAAGCAGTCACCTGGCCTCTTGTGGGGGCTGCAGAATTGAGCCAAGATGTGTAAGTCTCAGACTGTTTATGGGCAGTTATCCCCAGGAAGCAACAGGTAGCGAGAAATGCAGGGACTGAATAATTCCTCTGTTTAGGATGGTTTCCAGTTTTCACTTTCCTCTGAACACCAGAAGGCCTTCAACTAATTTTGACCTGAGTTAAATGAGTGCTTTAATTAATGTGTGTGTCTGTTGCTTAACCATGAGGAAAATCAGTTTGAAAAAGGTTTGAGGTTGTTTGGAAAACTCTAACTGGCCTGCATAGTTTCAGCCTGAAAACATCCCTGTTCACATTATCACAGCTCTTATTTCCCCAGCCCCCTGCTCCTTTTCCTTGGGAAGTGCAGACCTAGAGAGGAACTTTGGAAATTAAATGGATGACAGTGCAGGCACTTCACCTGTTGGGACAAAACGCAGCCCTGAATTTCTTGATGAAAGGGGTGACGGTGTGGGGTTTTACCGAGGTCAGACGTGGTCTCTGTCCCTGTCCATGTTTGAGCACGGTGCTGCTGGAGACTCCAGGGTGGGACGGAGATCCCTCGGCACAGCAACGCTGCTGTCAGGTGTTAACACCTGGAGTCCCTTCAGGGGTTTCACACATTCCGTGCGAGGCAGGTGGAGATGGATTAAATGCATGAAAGCGCCTTTGATCACCAGGAAGGTTTCACTGTGGTAAATGTTCCTGCAGTGGTCACTCAGTGCAAATGTGAAAAGCAAGAGACTTAGCTAGCCTTCAAATCCCTGCCTCTCCTCCTCCCTGAAATGAAGCGGGTGAACTGGAAAAGGAGGTGGGGAAGTCTCACCATGGCACCCTCGAAAGCCTTGAATTTGCCCAGCTGAACTGAATTTTTCCAGGTGTTAAGTGATGACTCTACTTGAGGGACTTGGTCCTGATTGTATTGATGGCACCAGCATAATTTTCCTACTAAAGCCCTTTTTCTCCCTGTATTTCTGTAATTAGGAAATGAATAACAAAATTATTTTATGCATGAAAAGGCACTACTCTTTTGAATAATTTTTACTGAAGAGCAGATTATTTAAGTAACTGTTTATGGTGATTAGTTGTGAGTTTTCACACTGAATCAATAGCAGATGTTACTTTAGAATGACCTTTATAAAATGTGGATGTGTTTTCATGCTGAGTTGACTCTTCAAGGTACCCTTGAAGTAAATCAGATGTCTTAAAAACCCCGAACCTGTGCTATGCCAGAATGCCATGCTCTTAGGAAATAAATGACAGACAGCTCTGCTGGCCAGAGCACCTTGGGATCTGAATAAATGATTTTATGCTCTTGCAGCCAACAAACATCAGGATGTGGTTTTCATACAGGTTTCCATGCTAATTGAGTTATACATGGAAAAACCAACATGATAAAAAATCAGCTTCTTTTTCTTTTAATAACCTCTGGCCAGAATTGGTTTTTGGTATTTTTTTCCATGCAGTTATCTCTGTGGTTCGTTTTAGAAGCTGTTAATTTAGAAAATAGGAAGACTTTATTTCTAATATGTGTTGTTGGCTGCTCATTAACAGGTTTATAGCTTTTTTGGCAGTGCAATTAGCAGGCATCCATATGAATTGAAAGACCAGATCTTTAACATCTAAACATCTAAAAATCTCTTCTTTGTCAAAAGTATTTGACTTTGATTTGTGTGGTTATTCCTCTGGGGTTTTTTTTTATGGCCTTGACAAGTGATGCCATTTGGCTGCTCTGAAACCCAGTATCATCATCGTCTACACCAGAAATGCGATGCTTGATTTGTGTTAGCCAGCCTTGCAAAAACATGTTTGGACGTGGATAATCGGTGAATATGCATCTCAAAATTCTCCCACTTGGTGTGTGAACACCTTGGTCGGGGACTGGGGTAAGACAAAGCACTTTGGGAGCCTTAGTTTTGCTTGCTTCCATTTAGGGGTGAGACCTCCCGGTGTGCTGCACTCAATCAGCAGTTACCTGAGTTTCTGGCAGGCTGTAGTGACTTTTATCTGAGTGTGTGTCCCACCTCCAGCCCCCCCTGGAGTTCTGTCTCAAACCAGAGAAGAAATCACATTTTCAAATCGGCAGTGATTTTTCTGAATCAGTTGTTATTTTGAATCAGTTCTGTTATCAGTTGTTTATTTTGACTTGATTGCAAGATTTACTTCTGGTTTCAGGTAATTATTCATATATTTTTGAATAATATAAAAATTTTGGTTATATCTTTGTTTATGGCTTTTTTTCCTCCCGTCTCTAAAGTTGTTGAACAAAAATCATTCGTAATCTTTAGCAGACGAAGATGTTTCCTGACCAGTACTTTTTCTTGGTAGGAAAATATCCAGATCAACTGTAAAACATGGGTGAAATCTCAGATCCATTTCCTCTGGAATGACCCTCTTTTATGATGAGCACTGAACATATTTGCAGTATGGTACCAACTGGCTCCTATTAGCAGAGCACATCCATGCCTGTGCCTGGTTCACTTCCAGTCAGAAATTTTCCAGACACATTTTTTCCTTGGCTGTATGATACATTAACATGGGAGTGCTCAGCAAAACCTGCCCATGGTATTTGAGGTTAGAGAGCTCGAGGGGTATCCCAAGCTACTTAAATCTCAGCTGTGGAGGGGTAGTGGGAAGGAACGAAGGGAAAATACAAGTAAGTCCCATAGAATGATTTCTCTGCAAACTTCTTATTCTCGGTTTGATGGGCTGGGCTGCTGTGTCTGAATGTAGAAATGCAGAAGCACTCAGAGCTCACCAGGATGTTTCTAAACCTGAAGAAAAAGACATTTTAACTGTTATTGAAGTGTTCAGTGAGATCAGTAATTGAAGTGAATCATGAAGCTCTGGCATTTTTCTGTAGCGTGTGGGTGTGTGTTTTGGGAGAGGCAAGGTATGCACTGTTATTTCTTTGCTAGCAGCTCTTGCACATTTAGTGATATGTATGTAGCACCCAGAAACCTCAGTTAAAGACCATTATTATCCACAGCCTGGAAATGAAGTGCCCTGAGGGCTTGTAACTCACCTGACTGTTACTGAGGCAGGTAAAAAAAGGTGTGAGTAATAAATAGTTCCTGACATTTTTGGTCGTGTGACATAGCAATATAGAAAGCACTTGACAAATTCATTTCTGCCATACACGACGGAAGAGGATAATGAGATCTGTCACACACACGTGTGGGTGTTCCACTCCTGTCTGTCCTGAGCAAGCACATTTAATTCACAGCGTAATTGTGTGTAAGAACAAGATGTTTAAGTGTACTTGTTCTCTGACAGTCTGGCCCATCCTCTGTCTGGGTGGAGAGCAGGGAAGGAACTCCATCTGGGTCTCATTTGGAAGGTGTGTGCTGCAGGGCTGGGCTGCTCCCCCAGCACAGGCTGCTGGCCACCTCCTGCTGCCCTGGCCTTTCTCCTGGCTGCCTTCTCCTTTGTTTCTCACTGTGTACATCAAATTTGTAATGTTAAAATCCATTTCCAAAAGCTCAGTTTTAGCCCAATGTCTATAAAGGAATTATGGTGCTACAAGTGGGACTAAGTGAAAAATGGATTTTTAAAGCACAGTGAATTCTGGTGTTATTTCAGTCTTGGTCCCTCTGTTGTAGTTGTGAGAAGTTGTGAACCATGGAGGAAGTTGTGCTGTTGCAATTGCAAGATTTAGAAATCAATGAGATGCACAAAACACATGGTTTTGGCTCTGTCTCTTACAGTTTTATATCTTATTTTAGATGTATTTTGGAAAAAAATATTTTTCGACTCACATTTTTCTTTGAGGAAACATAGCAAAGTGACTTTCACTTGTACTTGGGGTGACTTGCTGCACCCTGCCCTGTGATTTAAGACCTACTTCATATAATATAAAATGAAAGCAGGTGTATTTGAGTAATTTGAGATTTTAAAGAAACATTTTCTTAAGAATATGTGAAATGAGTTAAATGGAAGATGAATTAAAAACAATAAATATTTGATTCCTGTACCAATAGCAGGTCCACCTGTAGGAAGGACCTAACTTGGCTTCTCAGTCTTGGGGAGACTGTGGGACACTGGGACCTGAACCACTTTTCCTTCTTGATATCTGTAACCCTGAAATTGAGTCAAAACCCCAGATAAGCTTTAAGTATCTCCTCTTCATGCACTTCAGTGAAACTGAGCTATAATAGAGAAGCTTCTAAAGCCTTGCTGATATGAACAACTCAGTAGGTTGTTCATAATCAAGACATACAGGCAGAGAAATCATCCCATTCTGGCTTGGCAAAGTCAATATTCAGAAAAAGTTCTCCCAAATGAGCCACACGAGGCCATCCTGAATGAGATTGCAGCAGTGTGAACTGCTGTGGTAGCAGCTTCACTATCCAGATTGTCATGCTTGGGCAGAGCGATGAACATCCCCAAAGTGCTGTTAAAATGTTCTTTTATTGGTTTGGTTAAAGCCCTGGTAATTGTAATTAGAGTGACAAAAAACACTTCAAAAGTGAACAATCACTTTATGGCAATAAAATCTTGGAGCAGGCCCGCCCCTCTGCAAGGGCACAGGCTGCACCCTGGCTACAGGGCAGGTGCCTTTGAGGAGCCTGAAATGAAGAGAAAACTGCAGAATAGTTTATCAGCCCAGGAAAAATCTTGGTTTTTCTTTTTGCACTGCTGTTGTTTCTTCCTAAGTGAAAGCTGAATCGTAGGAGCATCGGTGGGAAGGGGTTGATGAGGGCTCCTGTCCAGATTGCAGTGCAGAAGGGTTTGATCAACATCCCCCTTGATTTGGACACCAAAGCTGGGTCCAACCCCTGTCAGCAGCTGTGCTGGCCTCGTATGTAACCCAGAATAGTTGATTTTTGTATTTTATTATGTTTTTACGGTATGTATTTTGTAACTTTTTGTAGCATTTTGTAGGATTTTTGTATTTTTGCTTATTTAAAATGATTTTTTAATAGAAAGACGGTAGCTAGGGGCGTAGGGCAGCCACAAGCCAGTTAGGTAGCTGATAGTGAGTAGGGACAGAACCTTTATTTCATAACGCGTCAATTACCACCCGAACTGGACGAATTTACCGGACTTGTCCAAGGTGGACGGGCCACCTTTACTTAACCCGGAAAGGGAACATATATTATTTATATGTGTTCGAAAAATAGCCAAATGCCTCGTCATCTAATTAGTGACGCGCATGAATGGATGAACGAGATTCCCACTGTCCCTACCTACTATCCAGCGGGCAGAGATGGGACAGTGCTGCTTTCAACCCAGTGCCCTCTCAGTGCTATTGAGCAATGCTAACCAATAAATCCACTGTGGATGTGACTCCTCCAGCCAGCCCCACCCTCTGCCTCCCTGGGTCGGGATATTGGTTTGTCAGGCTAAGCTTTGCTGTTGAAGGATGTGACATTTAGCAGTCTGCCTTGTAAAATCCATCATTTGTGTTTGGACATCCTCAAATGCCTGTGGGAGAACACAAGGTCAGCCATTAGGTTCACAGTTGTGCTTGCACATGCCCAGCTGTTCAGCCCCCCTGCTGGAAGGGCTTTTTCCCCCTCTTTTTTGCATATCACGAACTGTTGCAGGTCTGTGGACCCCCACCAGAGCTACTGGGTCTTATATTGTGATAAGCCACAGCAGTTTAATTCTCCTGTGAAAAGCATTGTTTAAGTGTGTTTAGGCTGAAGGAGCATTTATAATCGTTTCATGATGTCTGATTATGAATTTCATGTGTTGAAAACATAGACTATTCTTTTCCTTTTAAACACACAACACATGGTGTGGAAGGTGGAAAGCTTTTGTCTTCTATGGTCCCACCCCAGTATATAGGGGAAAAACTTAGTCTGATGCTTATGATGACTCTAAGGTTCATTTTAGGTAGCTGTTCAGAGTTTTTCTTCTCACTGGCTTGTTTTTAAAAGAGCCTTCAGGGAAAAACTGGATGCTGCTTCATGGAACTGCACGCATGAACCATTAAAACAAAACAAATGGGAAAAGGAGTACCAGCCATTCTGCTAAATTTGGGCTTTGAAGTGGATACTTGCTGTATGGAAGTCTCTGCTTTTGTCAAACCCCATGCTCTGCATCTCTGCCCATTTTCCTCACAGCACCATCTCTGCTTCCTGGTCTGTGTGCAGAGAGAAGGTTGGTGCTCGTGTCACTGGGTAAGGCAGTATGTAACAGTCACCACTTTCTGCCAATTAGGAACTTTATTATTCAGAAGTTTGTATTTTTGTAAAAGATTAGGATGAGGGAATAAGCAGAGAGGGAGAAATGTCTCCAGGTGTTCAGCTTGTGGAAAGATGGCAACTGATACAGGGAGCTGGAGTGCCTTGGCCAAGGTGGGACAGGACATTGATCCTGGAGGCTGCTGGGGTTTGGTTTATGCAACATTGCTGGGATTTACAGAAGCGTGAACCCAACATGACTTCTTCAAGACCTGTGAATTTTTTTGCAGATCAGGCTGCACCTTAAATCCCGTGTTCATTTTTGGGCCCCTCACTGCAAGAAACACATCAAGGTGCTGGAGGGAGATGAAATGGCTTCAGGTTGTTCCAAGGGAGGTCCAGACTGGATCCTAGGAAACATTTCTTCACTGAAAGGGCTGTCCTGCCCAGGGAGTGGTGCCGTCCTCATCTCTGGAGCTGCTCAAAAGACGTGGATGTGGCACATGGGGACATGGTTTAGTGGTGGATCTGGCAGTGCTGGATTAATGGTTGGACTCTCTGATCTTAGAAGATGTTTCCAAGCCCAATAATAATGATTCTGGGTATGATTCTGAGCAAAGTTGGATCTGCTGTGCTGAATCTGTAACCTGAAGACTAAAAGAATAGTCCTAGGAAGCTTTGGTACTGCAAAGCTAGTCACATGTTTTGGTATGCATTTAGAATATTTTGATCACTTAACAACAGTCTTTTTTATAAGAAGGTTTTTTTGTAGGAACGTAAGACATCTGCAAAAGCCTATACATCAGCAAAGTCCATGGAAGAATAGGTAGGCAGTTCAAAGCCCTGGCCTTGCTTTTGGTTGTTGAAGCTATTCTAATTGTATAAAAACATTTTGATTAACACAATCTCTGATTTTCAGATGGTTTTGGAAAGGAAAAGCTTCTGTGGGAAGTGAGCTCTTCCGTGCTGCCTGAGCAGACCAAAGAACAGGGGAAATGGGGATTCTCTGGAAAAATACTGTTATTGTTCACTCAGATTCTGTAAACTAATATGGGAAGGGCTTAGTCTTCCTAAAATCCAGAGTGGTAACACCTGGTTTTAGTTTTTAAAGGAGCTTGTTGCCTGTGCTGCTCTATCAGCAGAGCATGACATTTTCCATTACTTTAGGCAAGAGTTTTAACTTGTTTGTTTAGTAGATGTACTACTGTGAGTTTTTTCCAGTTTCTAAAAATACAAATATTCTGTTTTCTAGTAGGAGAGGACCAATTGCACTCTACTATTTTGTCTTGTAGCTCGAGAATGTGTATACGTTCTTTTTCCAAGGAAAACTCGGAGCCAAAATATCAATGAAAGAAGCACAAGTTGCTTCAGCTCTGTTGAATATTCCCACTGTGCACACATGGAGAGACTTATGCCCACTTTTGTAATTATGATCTGGTCCTTAGAATCTGCCTTAACCTATACATTACACTTAATTATATATATTTTTAAACTTATAAACATCTAAAATAACTCACCATTAGACTTTGCATACGATTTGAGGGGACTCACCATACCCAGCCTGAATGCTGACAGCAGGAATCAATTATGAAACCTAATATGAGATTAAAAGGTTCCTGAGTATATCTGTAATTGAATTGTACAAAATGTCTGATTTGTGCACTGGACACAGTGCACAAGAGACCACAAGCCTAAATGAAGCAAATTATAATTAAATTATATAAATGCTTCCAGAGCAGTTCAAATCCCATATTTAAGACCACTTAATGTGGAGAAAATGCTTTTGCTTTTTTCTGTTAGGATATAAAAAATAAGCCCTTATCTGAAGGGTGTCCTCTGTATCACTTCTGGCAGCAAACTGGAGTGTATAACAGTGATGATGCTGATCTGTAAAAGAAAAAGAAAATAGATGTCTTATAGAGAAATTGGAGAAAATTATGGTAATTTGTAGTGGTGAAAAACAATCCACTGGAGCTATCTTGCAAGCTCGGCTCAAATGTTCCCATTTTCATGAGGCATTTTTGAATTCAGTCTCCTTGCAGAGCTTGTCACCAAGTAAGTCCAGCCTGGCTGAAATTTAATTCAATCCGACTTGTGCTTATCTTGGGATATCTGTTTGTTTCCTCCCTTACAATCAATGCATCCTTGGCAGTTTGAGTGCTGTAATGTTTAATTAACCTTCTCAGTTGCTTTGTTTAATTGCAGGAGAAATTTAGTCCTCACTAGATGTCCCTGTATACATCCTACAGTAGCAAAGCAAAATACCTCTGATTTTTAGCAGAAATAACCTAAAATGTCAGAAATCTGTAAAATATGAAGGTTTCAAGTCTCTTCTGCCTCTTATTTTTTTCTTATTTTTCCAGAGGGGGTTACTGGAGTCAAATATTACCACCCCAGCCAACAAACAATCTATGGCTATATCCAAAATTTGCAGAGAAATGATGGATAAGGTGTGAAATAAGTTGGATTGGTGATTGCAGGAGTCCAGAAAGCTCAGTTGGGATTGGTACACTTGGCAAGTAACAGGAGAAATAGGAGCTTGTTTGCTTGATGTAAGTCTGACAGTCATTCTCATTGTTTTCTAGCAGATTATGTTTATTGGGGATTTTAAATTTTTTTTTCTCCTAGTGGGGCAGATGAGCGTAGCATTCCATTAGATTTCTGCAGAGCCAGCAGCAGGATAACTCTGGCAACAGTCAGGTTGTGCTTTCTTGTCCAGAATTCTCAGCTGTTTGGGCATTACTGTTAGTCACTAAAACCCCATTAATAATAGTAGTAATAATAATAATGATAATAATAATAAACGTTTAAAACTTGTGGGGCTGGGAGGGGTCTGGCAGACTGTAGCCACTCAGTAAATACCACAGGAAATTGCTTAATGAGAGCAGATATAAGAATATCTCTGCCTCTAAAAAATTTTTGGCTTGGCTGCTCCTGGATAATGTGAATTAGGCTGTGTGCTTTGTGAGGCCCAGAGGGCAAAATTGGCATGACTTCCCTGCTTGTATTAGGAAATAATTGCTGCCTAGATAAGGGAGGGCAAGGTTGCCTATTAATTTTAAGTGGAAGCAGTGAAGGGGCTTGCTAGTTACTTTAATGTATCCTATGGAAAAACCTCTGTTCCTCCATCAGTGGTAGCATAAAACAGATTTATGCAATGGTTTGCCACATTTTATCCTGTTTGGAAGAGCTCTGGCTTGAAGTGCTCCTGGTGCTCTCCTCGTCTAGGGGACACTTGTCCAGGATGACCCCAATTGTCCCAGGTGAAAATAACTGATCTAAAACCATTGTTTCTATACAACAAATTGCTGTGTAAGCAAAAATGGGCTCAGAAATAGGTCCCATGTGGAGATATTTACTACAAATCCTCTGCTATCCAAGAGAGGAGTGTTGAACATAGCAGTCACATTAACTCTTGTGCAAGTTTTGGGTAGCTGTGACCTATCCAATAAGTTTAAATTGCTCTGTCACCTGCAGTCTTTAAGTATTTTCATTAAAATTCCTCCTCCGTTTAAATCTGTTGATTTTAAGATGTGATGATATAAATACAGATGTGTTCAGAGCAGTGGGCCAGATTTGCCTGTCTAAAAGCTGGGAGAGTTGAGCTGAGTTAAGCTTGGTGTATTCAAGGCAAATGTCCTTATGTTTGGTAGTTCTGGTGTTTGTGATAGGCGCTTCTCAATGTTAAATGTCTTGCTTGTTCTAGCTTCTTCTTTGAAAATTCTTTAGTCTGAAAGACTGTGTGATGAATTGCCAAAGTTCACATTTCAAATTGCATTCCTTCTGGGCTATATAAAAGAATAAATGAGCATCATGCTGCTTGTGTATTTCTTGTTCACTTTATTATTTTCTGGTTTCAAAAGAAGTGATTTAAAAAAAAAATAAAAAACAACTTGTGAAGCGAAATGAAATGTGCTCTTTTGCCAAACCAATGTATGTTCAGATTTACTGGAGAGCAAAACTCAGCTCTGGGTTTCCAGTACATCCATTTGGACAGGCTAATGGAAGTATTAAAACACAATGACTCATCCTTCCCCTGACTTCAGTTCAAGGTACCATCCATGGAAGCTATTTTAAAGAGTAAATTATGATCCATCTAAACACTCCTATAATTATCTTTTCTTTCTGGCTGGATTCTATTCATTTGAGCTGACAGTTTCTTTCTCAGCCTGTAACCCCAGCTCTCTGCTGGTCTTTTCTCTGGCATCAGCTGCATGAATTAGTGAAGCTCTTTGGCACTCCCCTGCCTTGTCATGGCCCATCCACCTTTCTCTCGTTCCCCAAGGGGAGCTGCAGCAGGGCAGATGCCCTGGGGACTCAGACCATGGGGGTTCATTTTGGTCCCTCGTGTTTCCTCCTAACACACACTTGTGGGTGGATGGTGGGAAGACCTGTGGGATTTGAGTTTATTATGGCATCCCCCCACCAACATGGGCAACACCAGAGTGTTTGAAGTGTGTTTGAAAGTACATTAACTAGACATTAATTTTTGTGGTCAGGCTGAAGGAATCACATTTTATTTGAGTTTACTTTAACAGCAAATCCCCAGTTTGCTGAATCTACCAGCAGCACATCTGCAGAGAGCAGGAGCTGCCCTGTGTGCTGGGGTCTCTAAAAGGCTGCTGGGCAGCTTCCTGCAAAACCTCCCTTCTGGAGTTGTTAAGATCAGCCCTGAGCTGAGAGCTCAACCCTACACTTCGCATAAATCTTTCATGGTCCAGCAGGGAAAACTATAAGCTTCTTCTGGTCTGAAAAAAGACTTGCTTCTAAACTGCTCTTCTATTACTCTTGGCCCACTCTTTCAGAGAAATAATCCCATAATAAAAGCAAGATCTTTATTTCTTAGAGCTCTGTTTCTTTCTTCTTTCCTGAATTTCTCATCTTCCCCTTCTGATATGGCTCAACCAGGCAGGAGACTCTGTGTAAATCCACTAAGAATCACGATTTCTTATTTCCTTTTAAAAAGCTCTTTTCCACTTTCTATGCTCAAACTAACTCAGTTAAACTATTTATGACAATAGGTGCAAATTCATAGGCTTTGTTTTCTTAGCTTGAATCTGTTTTCTTTTATGAATATTGTTTCCTCAACTCTGCTGAACTGAACATCGTCTTTAACCATCAATAAAACTCCCAGTGCAAAACACAATTAATGCCTCTTTTGAACTTCTTGCTTATAGGAACTTCAGTTATTGTTTGGGAGTTTTTTTAGCCTAAAATTAAGTTTTTTTGCTAGCCCTCTTTCTTGAATGGTTAATTAAAAAACAAAACAAAACAACCCCAAATTCAAAATCCAAATAAATAACAAAACTATGAATGAGCAAATTTAGGAAGTGGCCCTAAAATACCTTTTGGCAAACTTCCTGAGCGGGCATCTTGCCATACTTGTCTTTGGAGATGCAGGAAGTTTAATCCTCTAGAGCTGATCAAATCTGCAGAACTCTGAGCTTTTAGCAGCTTGTTTTTTGTGGTAAATAACTGGGTTGAAACAAACTGTGTGTCTCCTTGGCCCTCTTTTGGCCTAAAAAGAAGCAGATTTATCCCACACAGAATGAATGCTGCTGATCTTGGCTGCCCCAGCTCTCTATTGTAGGGTGGCTCTGGGGTGGTTTTACAGCTGTTTCTTGAAATTTTGGCTTTCAACATGTAAGGATGTGTGGTTTAGTGTGATACAGCAGGTAGTGGAGGCTGAGCTGGTGACTGTGATGGAAAAGTCAAGGCACAGGACACAGGTGCAGCATCAAGATCAGCCCTTGCTGAGGGGCTTGGGGTCTGGGAAGGGGGTGGTGGCTGGGTTTGGTTGTTTTTCCCAAACTCTGCCCTGTGCAGGCTGAGCTCATACAGAGCTGGGTGGTTTGGAGAGGTGAGGGCTGGGCTAAGGCATCAAGGTTTAGCTCAGTGCATTGTGGTGGGGCTGCACTCTGGATGCAGGAGTGGTGGCTTTCATCTAAATAAAAATGCCTGAGTTAATTAGACATGTACATTTTTGTTTGTATATCAGATCACCTATTCCCAGGGCTGGCTCACTAAAATCTTTCCCTCTGCACCTTCTGTCGTTTCAGAGCAGGGAAGGCAGCACATGCACTTTCTCTTTTCTTTAGAGCATGTGAAGGAGACAGAAAGGGACAGGAAGTTCCTCACTACCTGTGGTGTGAATTTCTTGGTAGAAGAGCTTCCCTTTATTTTCTTTTTTTTCTTTTTATTTTTCTTTTTAAATTTCCAGCAAAAAGTAAGCTATAAAATGGGTGCTGTTGAATGCTGACTTCAGCTGTAAATTTCTTTCAGAAGGTAATTATTTTATTTTTTAAAAATGGTAGTTTTATGTAAGTGAGCAATAATTCTTCCCAGAGACCTGTCTGTAGTAGGATAAGAAGATGTGTAAGAAAATGAGGCAAACCAGACCCTGACCTGCTTCTTTTTATCTGGTTGCTGTCAACTCAACTGATCTTGATTGGCGACTTCTGCGTTCCTGAAGTTTACTTGTTTATCTGAGCAGAGGCCAACTCAAACAGCCACAAAATGTGCCTTTAATCTGCAGCGATAAAGAATACCTTGGAGAGGAAATTGCATTGTAATGTTGGAAGAAGAGGAATAACTGGAGAGAAATGCATGTGTAAGCATTGCTCTGCTTGCCTTAGAAACAGTTTTTCCCATCGCATTTTTTTCCTGAAAGAAGAAAAATGGGGGGGGGAAGGGGAGCTGTGGGGAATGGCAGTATCTGCTTGCTGTTTTGGAAGGAAATTGCAAAATATTAATTACAAAGATAAAATTTGAGGGGGAATTAAGAATTTTTATTTTGAGACAGTAGTTTCTTTCCTAAATGCTTTGATGACGTTGCTGTGATATTGCCTTTATTTAATAAGTATCTTTAACTTTGTCTTTACTTAATATAATGTGTTAATTATCTCAATATTTTCTATTCTTTCTCCATATTTCAAAATCTTGTCTGGGAGTGAATTATTTTGAGTTTTTCTGGCCTGCCTGGCTCTCTGGATTTAGCCCTGATTATCAGGCCTTT
Source organism: Acridotheres tristis (assembly GCA_037013685.1). Classification (NCBI taxonomy): domain Eukaryota; kingdom Metazoa; phylum Chordata; class Aves; order Passeriformes; family Sturnidae; genus Acridotheres; species Acridotheres tristis. The sequence goes on from CM072900.1 coordinate 7,934,588, forward strand.
GAGGAAGGGATCGTATTTCATTATGTGTGGACTATCTAGCCCAGAGGTTTCCCTTCTCCCAGTCAGAATTGCAGATGGCCATATGTTTAGAAGTATTCTGCTTTTTAAGTAAAAATAATTGTGAATAAATTTTGCCATGAGTTTGTTTCTCCTCCTTTAACCAATGAGTTCTCTAAAACCTGGTTTGTGTTTTCTTATTTTCTGGTGCTCATAACTCTGACTTAATGTAGCTTAAAGTTTTACGAGGAAAACTGCCTTTGGGCTTTGACAGTGCGTGGAAAACTTTAGTCCTTTGCAAAATTTGTTTAATAAAGCTATTTTCAGCTGAAAAAGGGGATTAAATTGGAAATGCCATCTAGTCCTAATGCTCTCTGCTGTAACCTATGCCCGCACACATGTAATACCTCATATCTTTGCCATAACCTCCTGCCTTACTGAGTGACTTATCTCTGTGTGAAATTCCTGCTTAAATATTTTCAGTGAACAAGTTTAAATAAACTGATGGATAATTGCTTTCCCTCATTCCTTACAGCTTTTGGCTCTTTGCAGCATTTTTATGAGGCGTTTTAGCCCCATGGTTTAAATTGGTAACCCGAGAAGAAAGCTGGTGTATACTTCATTTAAGTGAAATCAGAGCATTTTAATTAAGTCATTTAAGTAATTTCTTGGGCTGTGATGGGGGCAGACAGAAATACTGAGCACAGCCAGCCATTGGTAAAATCAATTATGTAGATCTTTGCTTTGCTCGTCTCTCCCTGAACTGTACATCAGCCCAGTGTTTATGCTGGTGGTGTATCCCCAAATTCTGGCTTGTTTCTGGTTTTAGTTTCAGTAAACTTTTCTGTGTTTTTGGTTTGTATAAACTAATTGATGTGTTACTCTGGTATTTTGGGTTCATATGCAGCCTAGAAGCCTGAGAAAAGTAGATGTTCCCTGAAGAAAACCCTCATATTATGTTACCAAGTGCTGTGAACCAAAGCTGGTCTTGGAAACAGACCATAAAACACAGCTCTGGTGGCTCTAATCCCTGGTTTAGGATGGAGTGGAAGCTGGTTTCCTGTGGTGTACTGGGCAGTGCTTTCACTGGGGAGCTTATTTGATGGCTAAGAAGATAATTTGGTATTTCAAACCTGTTCAGCTGATTTTGGTTGATATTTCACTCTCCCTGGGAATTTGGCACTTGGAACCAGAGCTGTATCACAGCCCCAGACTTCTGTGGGAGTCTGGGAGGAAAATGCTATGCCTCCTCTTGCTGCTTTTGAGTAATAAATTCCCATAGTGACTTATGTATTTCATCTTCTCTCATTCCTCAAACAGAATGAGTTACATGTTTAGTGGTATTAGTATTTACTGGTAGCCAGGAAAGGAAAGGAGACACACAGATTCCCTAATTTGTTGCCTTTGGTGTATTTTTGTGGAGATTTTTGAGGATTGGAAATGAATATGCAGTTGTCCTCTTTAATCTAGATCTTGTGACACATTGCAGATTAAATGCCATAACTCACAGCTTAATGTTGCCTGAACATGACAGTTTCAGCCATAAGAAATCAATCATCTTGCAATACAGCCTTGCAGCACATAAAATGCCCCAGCAATTACATTCACATGCATTGCTTGGACTCACATATTCTAAAAAGTTGCTATTTTTGTACTCTGTTGGAAATTGAGGTATCAGAGAGGAGGAACTGATTGCACCAGTACTTTGTGTTAACACAGAAAATGTGTTAATACTTGATTAAGTACAAAGTCCTTCGTGTCTGGCCTCGAGATGTGTGTTTGACTGATCAGTGTATGTTCATTTTTTGACACTGAAGCTGGGAGTGACACATGTAACTAAATATAGGGAAATGCACTAGGAAACCCCTCATGAAAATAGTGAAAAGTTTTGCAAAATTACCATGATGGATAAGAGTATAAAGTTATGGCATTTAAGGTACACTCTGAATGAACTGCCCACACTGGGCTTTGTGAATGGTCTTTTTATTTAATCCAGAGTTGTGAGAGTTGTCTGTAAGCAAGCAGGGAAATAGAAAAAAATTCGCTTCTTACACAAGAGTAGTTGAAGACTGTGGACAAAGCCATGCGAAAAGCTGGTCCTCTCAGTGCTGTAGCTCTTTTTTGGGTTTGTTTTGGTCAGTTGAAAGACCACAATTGCACTATTGATGGCTCAGAGTGAACATGAACGAGTGGATACTGTTCTCTGAACTGGCACCATCACTGAAGTTTCCATGATGTCTTCTGAGGCAGAGGGAGGGTTGCAATAAAAACCTGTGGCTGGGCTCTCATTTTACATACTGAGAAAGAGAGGAACCATCACTACAACTTGAAAAAAAGAAATACAGAAAAGCTTTTTGTGTTCTAGTTCATGAATAAGTACAGGATTGAGTTTAGTATCTTAAGACCTGTTTAGATTCATGTTTCTTGCCCTGTTGATTTAAAAGGCAATTTTAAAGTATATGGGTTCAGATGGTGCAATTGCTGCTGTGCTTTCCCGAAGAAATTTCTCTTGTTGAGGAGCTTAAAATTTAATAGTTTGAGCAAGTAAAAATTTTTGAACTAGACAGCTGTGGTTTTGTCCAATATGAAATGACATTTACAACTTGATAAGCACAAGCGCTGCAGAGCTGAAGACTTTGTGTCCCCCAACAGCTTTTCTTTCTGCCAAAGTCATTTTGACCCAACCTTTTATTTTATTTTGGGAATTAGTCATTGCATCCTTCTGTTTTTAATCAACCTAACTGGTAGAAAAAGAAAATTAAAGAAAAGCTGAGACTTGTACCATTCAGTCTGCTGATCACAGTTGTGGTGTATGGTTTGACGTAGGTACTCAGCTGTTGTCGCTGGTTGTCTCTGCAGTAGTTCTTTTAATGCTAAGAAAGAGGGGGTTTTATTTGATTGTAAGCAGTATCCAAACCAACCAAAAATGGCATTACCCCCCAGTGCCTCTGCCTGGTGGTGATTGGGACTGAATTAGATTGTCATGGCAGGCTGAAACCCTGGCATTTGGCAGAACTTGAAAGGGGGGTGAATGTCCAGCTCATTGCTGGTGGCAAAGACTCGAGCTGTAATCAGGACCATGAAACTCTTCCCTTACTTAGCTGGATGCTTGCCATTAAAAATATTTTGATGTAATATGCGCTGAATTCTGACATGTGGGCAGTGGCATTGGTGCCATCAGTCACAGAGACTCTGGGTTGTTTGGGAGCCACAAGCAGTGGTGTCAGGATGCTTTTACATCTTTTTAATCAGATTGGGTGTTGGAAAATCATTCTGGGCAACCAGAAGAGCTCAACTTCCCTAGAGGGTCCCTGAGGGGGTTCTTCCTGGCCAACTCAGTCAGCTTAAATACACTGCATTTTGTGCTTGTCATTACCAGGACAGACTAATTACTGCATTGGTGACAGCCGAAGTCTGCTGAAAGAAACAGCAGATGCCAAACCCAGCCTGAGCTGCTGAACTGAGCATGGCTCTCTCACCAAAGTGGCTTGGCCAGAAAGGATAAAACTATGTGACTAAAAACCCTACAGGTATGTGTTTAGAGACCACATTTGAGACAGTGAATGACCTGCCCCTGGAAATCCTCAAGGCCAGGTTGGACTGGGCTCTGAACAATTTGATCTAGTGGAAGATGTCCCTGCCCATGGCAGGGGGTTGGACTGGATGACCTTTAATAGTCCCTTCCAACCCAAACCATTCTGTGATGCCATTTCCAGCTCGTGCCTTGGCAACAGTGATCAGGGATTTTGATAACAAAAGACTTCCTCAGAGGTAATTATCACTGTGTTTTCACAGGCTTTGTTGAGTGGACAATTTCTTGTCCTGTGGTCATGGGGGCAAATGTGGTCTCTGGGTGACTCAGGAGACACAGGCAATGCTCATTGTAAGCCAGTAACGTTTTTGCAGGGCAGAGCAATTATATTTCCATTGTTTTAGTAGGGATGCTTATGAAAGACAGACTGGCTTTTGAACATGCAGTTTCCATCCTGCAGAGACCTCCCCTCCACAATCAGTCACTGCTGTAGCCATGCTGCTGCTTGTACCACCAGCTCTTCACTCGAGTGGCTGAATATCCTAAGTCCAAAGTGGTTTTGCTTTGCAGCCTCAATGTTTTTGGTGTAGAACAGTTGATGTGATGTGGAATGATCGGTGGTCTGGGTGGCCATAAAATCCTGTTTCTGCTCTGTCAGAGGAGTGCAATAACCCGGCCTGTAAAGCATAGAAAGAAGGTGTGAGAAATGCAGCTCTGCCAGCTGTAATGCTGAACAAAAGGCTGGAGTGGTTTTGGATTCAGGTTAGCAAATAACTGGCAGGCCAGTAGAGCTGGTGCTTTTTTGCTGCAGAAAATTCCCCTGGAACATCATGGAACTGCTGAAAATAGTATCAGGGTTGAGTAAATTTCCCAGATGATGTGGGGAGATGGCAAGGAAATTCTTGAGGAGAAGGAAGCCATTGGGAAGGGGTGATTTCACAAAATTTTGTGGGTTTGTTTTTAAAGAAGATAAAGCAAAACAAAAAAAAAGCATGTGGTTTTCATAGATGTTAGTATCTCTGTGCATTACAATGTTTTGAGCTATGATAAAGCTTTGGGCTGCAATAGTAGATGTAATTTCAAGCAAAGGGATTCCTCTGGTGGGCTTTAGTGCATGTTGACCAGGAGAGTGGCTGAGCTCTGCAGAGTGAGATGGAGAGAGAAGAGCAAATGACTTCGGGGGAGAATTAATGGCAATTGTTTACAGCTCACATCTGAATTCTCAAGCTGAAAGATCAGCTTTCCTCAGAGGATAATGCTTGTTGCTGGCATACCTTTCCAAGCCTGAGGACAAGTCAGAGGGCAGATGAGATATTTGGACTTTGATTATTATTATCATTTATTTTTAGCTCAGTGTAGGTGGGTAACAGGAGGCAATTGGTGTCCCTTGTATCTCTGCCTCCTGGGAGACCAGCTGCATGGCTCAGGATGGCTACCAGGAGACTCTGTGATTTAGAAATTTAAAGGGTAAATCCAATGGCACACAGTGTTTTCAAAGTGTGTAACTTAAAACATTTCTGAAAAGAGTAGCTCTTAGTCTTTGACCACAAGAGCAGTCTTGGAATATGGAGGGCTCCAAAAAATCAGGAAAACTTCTGGATTTCCAGGTCCATGGAAATGCGTTCCTGATAAAAAGCTGGCTTTGTGCTGCCTAATATCTGTGTGGAAGCTCCTCTTGTATTTGACAGATTCCTAATGATAGCATCCTTCACGTTGACTTTGCTGTTTAAAACATGACAACTAGAACCACTGAAGATAGAATGCAGTGTCTCATTTCCAAATTCACTGTTAGTGGGCTTGGGACAAGTGTGAGGCTACCAGTCTTACGGAGACGTGGTTCCCAGTGGAAAAGGGACACAGGAGAATGAAAACTGAAAGAAAGAGAAATTCTATAGGAGAATGAGAAGTGTTACTAAATAACCGAAGAAGTTATTGAATAAAATGAGTAAATATCACTGTTTGTAATGTAATGGCTGGGTGCAGCTCTCAAGAAGGGCATGGACTCACCTTTTTCTTTATGCCTGGCTGTGGTGCATAGCTGGGTCAGCCCAAGACGTTTTCAGACCCTTTTGCAGGTGCTCTTGGCCTTTGGAGAGCTTGGTGCCCTGAGCAGTATGGTGACATGGGAGGGATGTTTGCTGTTCCCATGTCATGGGAAGACAAAATGTGGTCAGAAAAAGCTTCCCTTGTGCACTTAGAGTGATTGGGAAAATACCTCCAGGTAACAGGAGTCCTAAAATGATCCATTCTTGTCCTTTCCTAAAGGGAGTGGAAAAAAGACGAGAGCAGATGCTGAGCAGCAAGCATGGAGGATTAAGGTGTGTGTGGGTGTTTGGTGTTTATTGTCTTTCCTTCAGCAGCTGCTGGTTCTTCAGGCTGTTTTATATCCATGCGTGAGACTTGGTTTACTAGTGCTTTTAATTAGGAGATACTTCTAAGCTGAGTTGCCTCTTTTAGTTTACAGGGGATTTCAGAAGTCCATCCAGTTATGTAAACTGAAAACGTCCTTGCTCTCATGAAACGCTGCAGCTTTCCTGGAAGTTTGCAGTTGCCATTGATAAATTTTGTATGGGACAGTGAGGCAGTAGGAGCCTCTGGTGTCAGTCTTTACTTAGTGCTTGTTCAAACTGGGGACAAACCAGATGTCCCAGCAAATGCTGCTCCCCAGCTTTGGACAGGCACAGCCCTGGCTGTTTCCAGGCATGTGGTGGTGGTTGGATTGTAGGGTCTCTGTTCTGATCTTGGCTACAGTTAAAAAATGCCTTTTTTTAAAGCACACCTGTCTCTTAGAGCCTCGTGTGTTCCAGGTCTTTATGGGGAAGAAACACAAGGAGGAGCATCCTGCTCAGGTTTGGTGTGTAAGAAGCCTTCCAAGGAGACCATCTTGGAGTCTTCCACCAGATTCAATTTTCATCTGTTTATTTTTCTGCAGTTGTGTTTACACGTGTGTACAGATGTACAGGGTATGCATGAAGGCACCCCAGCCCTGAGTGCAAGGCAGAGCCTCCAGTCTGGGTTCACACTGCAGAAAACTGATGAAAAATAAGCTGCCACCAAAAGGCCCCTCTGTCGCTGGCAGTGTGCTAGGTGTTGGGAGTCTCTGCATTGACCTCTGCCAGCTCCCATGACAGGGAAAAAGGATTATTCTTGGAGGAATCCTGCTCCTAGATCTATTTAGACACATCATGAAACCTCTCTGTAACACGTTTCCCTAGGCAACATGAACCAGATCTACTCACACTGCAAACAAAGTTTTTGATCCTGTGCTGGCTCTTGTCCCTCTACCATCTCTTCTCTTTTGTTGGCATGAACTAATAGGGATTCCAGCCCACTTTATTGTCTCAACCTGTCCACAGTAGTCTCTCCTGTGTCTCTGTTCTGGATTTGCAGTTACACTGGCAATGGGCCAGCACAGGGTTGGATGGGAGCGAGCAGCAGAGCCTCTTCCAAGGACAGTGCTGGTTTAAACCCCTCTCATGATGGTGGCAGTAGGTTAAATAATGTGTTGAAACATCCACAGGGGAAGAAGCTGAAACTACTGCATGTCCAAGGACTTGTGCCTGGCATTAAACTTCATTCCTGATGAGCTGTACACAGTTTTTTTTGTTCACATTTTGTTATTGCAGAAATTGTAAATATTTATAACCTACAACTTTGGAAATCTTGTTTTCCGGCACAATGTGCAACTTAAAACTGCATTAAACTGATTGGGATGGGTTTAATCCAAAGCACTGTTGCTAGGTTTTTTTTTCTTCAAGTTTGTGTACATTAGTGTAAAATTCTGGGAAAAGCCTCTGCATGATGAGGGTGAGAGGTTGCTAGAAATTTACTGGCAACTCACATCTGGTTTTGACCTGGTCCCCTGCCTGTCACATTGGTGGAAGATCTTCCAATTACTTGTAAATCTTATCTCCTTAAGTTGCTTTTCCTCTGGTCTTTAAATTTTTGGGTCTCTGCCAAACCCAGCTAGGGCAAGCACAGGACACATCCCACTTCTCCCCATCTCCTTTGTCACTGAAGAGTGATGTAGGGGTTGAGGTTACAGAAGCTACAGAGCTAAAGACCTCAGCCCTTTCTGGGGGGCCCTGTGTTGGGTGTCCCCTTTCCCCCTTCTGTTTTGTTTCCTTATTGATTTGCCTGGAAAGCAAGAGGGTAATTTCCTCGTTTGATGCTGTGAGAGCCAGGGTAGAACAGGGGCTCTTGCAGTGGGAGCAGCAGGGATGAAATGGGTGTTCCCCCAAGCTCTGGGCTGTGGCTTGCTGGACCTTGTGCCCTGCCACTGGTGCCAGTGTAGGGGAGGGCATCCTGCTGCAGCCCTGCAGGGCACTGGTGTGCCCAGGTGTGCATTGGTGCCTCCCTTCCAGCCCCTCATTGGCAGTGGTTTTCCAATGTGAAATGCAGAGTGGTTGCTGTGCTGATGGGCAGGCAGGGCTTTGGTGTGGATAACATTAGAGCCAAACACAAACTGGGCTGTATCTTGTGGTGCTGCTGTGATGCCAGCCCATGTTTCTGGCTGGAAGGGAGCTTGTCCTTCCTTGCAGCTCTGCTCTAGAGCATCTGAGCCTTGAGACTTTTCTGTTTAGTTCTGCTTCTTTCTTCCACACTTACACAAGGATCAGTCTTTCTTATTCATATTCCGATGAAAACAAACCAGAAAATTCCCATATGCTAAAGACACTTTCAGCCACCTCTGGCATAGCTAAGGAAGCCTGTGCTTGGGCAAAGTTTTGCAGAGGCAAGCAACTGCTTTGTTTTATGAAATCTGCATTTAAAGGCTACATGTGCCATTTGGTCACCAGCTGACTTAGCTTGAAAACCAAAGGCCTCCTTTGACTTCATAAGCTTTCAACTCATGTGTGGCACCTACAGAGACTGACTTAGCAAAGTCAAGTTTTCCAGTAATAATAATTTCATTGTAAGAATAAGGGTATGAGTCACATAGGATTAAACACATGGGAAGAATGTCAGCTTTTCAACTACATGAATTATTTGGAAGCTGATGGATGATTTTTCATAACACACTCATATTCTTTCCTAGGTAAAAAAGTCTGAAGCAATTGCTCCATTGATTAAAATAGCAGGCATCTACTGTATTGAATTTGAAACGAATTCATTTTGATTAAATTGCCTTCCCTTTAACATGCCATGTGAAAAACGTGGGTCTTCTGAAGGCATCCAAAATCATACTTGAGGTATGAGAAAAAAGAAAAGCTTAAGTTTATATCAGCAAGAGATGAATCACCTGGGTTCACACTTTGTTTTGGCATTTCTTGCTTGTATCAAATCAAACTTGCAATTGTCATGGGTATTTGCGAAGCAAGTTAAGATAATGCTGTCCCAGGGATAAGAGGGAATCCTCGATTCCCAATCCCAGCCTGGAAGAGGCTGTGCCCTTTGAGTGAGTGGTGATTGTTCATAACAGGAGAGTTATGAAGAAGTGAGGCAGCATCTGCCTGCCCTGTACAGTAGTTGTGGCTGGAGGAGGCATGGGAGTGCAGGGCTCTGGTTTCTTTTTGCTGAACACTGATACCTGTTGTTCATGTGAATGAATTCCTACCTTCTAGCTGATATTTTTTAATGCCTATTTCTTATGTATTTTTGTCAACTGGGAGACATCAAAGCTGTTCTACCCAGAAAAAACAAGAGAGATAGGGAATAGCAATTGTTTCAAATTAGGTCTTAATGAGGTGCAGATGTTGAGCTGTGCTTGCTAGAATTTCTTTGAAACTACATATGGTCTGGTAGTTCAGGGGTAAGAGAGGGGCTGGGAGGTTTTTTGGTTTCATTTTCTCTCCTGTGCCATTTGCATGACATGTTAGATTAGAGCTGAATGTAAATGAAGGGCTAATACCCTTCTTGGATCTCTGGTCTTGCAAAAGCAGTGTGTGTATAGTTTTGTTAGTGAAGCAGATTTTGTTAAGCAGTCTGGGCTTATGTAAAATACATCTCTCTGCTTTCCCTTGGTGTTTTGTATTGCTGAGGGTTGGAGGTGAATAGTGGAGAGCAGAGGGGCTCTGAAATATGCAGAGACATCCCAAATATCTAGAAGTACTTTGGACTTCTTCTGACCTAAAACGTATGATAGTATTTTAACAGAAATGGCGTAAAGGATGTTTAAAATGCATATGGCTCTCTCTGCTCTGTTAAACTTGGTAAAATGTAAAATCTGCCTTCTCCCACTAGTTCTTGCATTTTACTGCTCTCTGGGATGAATCTCAATAAATAACTGGGAACCAGATCAAAGGCCTATCTTTAAGACTGTTTATAAATGCCTGTGTTCTCTAGAAGAGATGATTGTGCATGTTGGAGGACAGGGTTTGGTCTGAACAAAATGATATGTGTTAAGGCCTGCTTTAAAATACCTCATGTTTTGGTGGCTTTTTTTCTCATCCCAAAGGTGCTGAACCTCAGAGCTTGGCTGAACTCAATGGGGTTTTCAGGCTTTTAGCACATTTGGAAGCCACACTTATCCATGATTATTGAGCTAAGTAGGAAGCCATGACGAGTGTTTTGAAGCTGCTTCAACCCTTGGTGAACAGAGGGATGTGGTTGCTGGTCTCTGTCTCCTGCCCTGCTGGGTGCTCCCAGCAGATTTGTCTCCTCTGGTTAAACTGCTGAGCCCCAAAGCTCCCAGTGCCTGCTGTGAACCCCAAAGGAGGGAAATGTTGACAGTGTTTGTGCTGTAACACTTTGTGCAGACCCGTATCTCCACAGTGAATTTCTCCGGTGTTGTTTGCACGTTTGGCATTAGTCCTCCTGCTAATTAATGTGAAACAAAGCCCTTGCAGTCCCTTTGATGTGGTCTTCTGCCTTTCTTCCTCCTCCATGTAATGTAAAGCCTTTTAAATCTAGATGGATAAATCCACTATCTATGGCTGTAAAAGCACTGACATAGCTAAACCTTCAGTAATAGGGCTACACTTTGTTAGCTCAAAATCAGACCTGGGAAATAACAAGTAAACTTCAGCATCTCTGAGCCTTCTCCCTGTTCAGTAAGGGTCAGGGAAGGTATGATGTGGCTCATCTGCTGACCAGAGCCTCTCTGCAATGCAAAATTGCATTTCTGGCAATGGGTTAAAGCTGTTGGACCTGGGCTGGCAATGGGTGCAATTGCATGAATGAAACAGTTGGAGGAAAGAAATGGATTTTTGTGTTGGTGTCGATAGTGAGGCACCTAATGTCATCCCACATTGGATGATCAGATCCAGCTCACATGTTGGAAGATCTCTAACCAGATAAGGAAGGAGGTTCTGCATCATCATGCAGGCTCTACTGAGTTTGGCTGGCTCCAACTTTTTGAAACAATTTGTAGAACCAGAGAATAGTTTGGGTTAGGAGGAACCTCAGAGATAATTTTGTTCCACCCCCTACCATGGGCAGGGACACTTTCCACTATCCCAGGTTGCTCTAAGATCCATCCAGACTGGTCTTGAACACTTCCAGGGATAGGGCAGCAGATGTCTAGTGGCTGCTTAGTCAAGGCTTGTCTGGATTTCTGGAATTAAAGAGCTCCAGATGAACTGTAGTTTGGAGTGGCCATTTGTTGACCAGCTAGCCAGTAGTAATGAAGTATTTCATATTTATCACCTCTTTTCCTTTGCGAGATTTTTATGTAGGTTATGTGATTGCAAAGGAGCAGCATGGTTGTAATCTCAGCTCTGGATAACAGATGCTGAATACTCCCAGATTATAGATTAGATTTATTTTTTTAAGGCCAGAAAAAATTATTAAGGTTGTTAAATCTGTGTTTGATACCTCCCAGTGCAGTATTTCTTCCAGAAACCAGATTAAAACCTCTCATTTTGGAGAGGTATCTAATCTCCTCTGTGAGACTCCAAGCAGTGGCAAGTCATCCATCAGAGACCAAAATAGTCAAGCAGTGATGGGCTGGCAGCAGGGACTTCAGATTTGGGTTTGGAGTAGCACCCAGGCTTCACATTCTTGCTCAGAGCTTATCTGGCAAACCCAGACCTCTGGAGCCTGTGGATTCAGTGTGGGAGCTGAAGTGAACAGCCTTCTTCCTCACATGGCTGCATAGAAGCTGCCTCGTAATTTTCTCTGTGTATTTGAGTACAGAATAGAGCAATGTACCTGAATTTTGGGAAGGAATGAGTGCAGGTGCTGATGTTTTACACTACATGTCAAAACTCTGTTTGATCCCTTGCTCTTCCATGTGCACATCCCAAATAATGGTGAAAGCATGACCAGGAACAAAATGTGCCTGGAAGCATCTCTTTGTCATTTGTTTTGAATTTAATCTATGCCAGAGACATGTAGGTTTACATTTTCCCACTTTTTCCATTAATCCTTTTGTTACTCTTGAGGAATTGGGATGAAGCAGCAGCTTGTACTGAACGGAGTGAGTGTACAAGTGTCCCAGCTCGTGTCAGCAGCTGCTTTTGAATTTCCTGAGTGAGAAGTGAGAAGCTGCAGTGACAGAACAACCCCACCAGGGAATGTCAGTGCCCATGGGAGAGCAGTTTGGTAAGGGAGGGAAAGAGATCTAAAATGAGAAGAGAGAGCATAAATTCAACAAGCTTGGCTTAATGATTTTCACTGAAAGTTCAATTTACCCATGGAGCAGTTCAAAGGGGAAAGGCTGCATTGTTCATTGACAGATAAAACACATGTGTACTGTCTGCTATTTTTTAATTATTAGGTACTTTATAAGGATTTGAAAGATACCTGATTGCAAATGGTAAACTTCATCCTTAAGTGGGATATGAGTGGCTGTCATTTGAAGACAAGGAGGGCTTAGATGGTCCAGAGCTGTATTTGAAAGGTGGAAATATTGACATTGCAGTGATGGAAGTTGCAATGTCTACTGACAAGGCTGGGCAAGATTAGAAAAATCAGGTGTTGGTAAAATATAATCATTATGTAGACATTAACTGTTAATGAGGTGTTTTCTAACTGGTGAAAAGCTGCAGAAAGAGGTTTAGTGACACAGGAATCCTTCTCTTTGCACAAAGAACTTTTCTTCATAGGAATTTCTGTCATTAGGAGTTCACTTTGGGTTGACTTTCCCTTTTGTATAAAATTCTCTGAACCTTTTGTAGGAGACTACTAATGATTTCTTCTTTTTTATTTGGCTTTGCTTATGTTTCAAATAAATCTTTGCTGCAGTGGCCTTCAGAGCCTTTTCTCGTTCTTGCTGGCTGACAGCAGACCCATGTCTCATTTTCTTGTTTAGGTTTCTGCTTACTTTGTTCCAGGCACTGGCATGCTGGCACAGAAAATGGTCAAATTTTCAAAAATGCTAAAATCCTGATTATCTAGTATTGTGGCAAGAGAAACATTTGAGTCACGAGTGGCTGCTTCATTCCCTTGCCATCCTGGGAATAAAGAGAGTGTTGGCTCCAGAAGGGATGTCCTGAGATGCAGGTCAGTGCTGGGCTTTGGAGAGGTCAGCTCAGATGGTGCAGGGGTGGTGTGAGCCTGGACAGTTCTTTGTGAGAGAGCCTCGTGCTGGTGGCTGCTGGGGCCCTGCCTGAGCCTCGCAGATTGCAGGGCCAGGCTGGGGATGGACTCATTGCTGTGTTTGCTTTCAGAGGCAGTTGGGAAGGGTTGTGTTTGCTGCCCACAGACATTCCTGGAGCAGGAGTGACAGCCAGACCCACAGCGTTGCTTTCTCTCCATCACTGCTCAGCTCTGGTCTGAGAAGGAACTTGGGGAGAAACAAGGAGTGCTTGGTTCAGTCCTGGTGATCTGAGCTTGTGCATAGCCTGGGCTCAGAGTTACACAGGCAGGGAAGATATGCAAAACACAGCAAGTAAGGATTCTGCAAAACAGAGGGCTTTCCTAAAAAGTCAACGTGGATGGCATGGATTTCTCTGGTCGTGTCACTGGTGGAGTGGCAGCACACTCAGTAGAACTTGGAGAAGCCACACACAAGGTAAAGATCTCACTCAGCCTTATCAGCTCTGGTGGATTGACAGACTTGTCCTGGCTGACCCTGATCTCTTAAGGGGCTAATCACAAAATCAATTGCAGAGTGAAAAACAAGCAGTTAACAAGAGTCTCATCAAAGTCTCACAGGGCGTCAGAACTGGAAGTGCCTCATTTTGTGCCAGCAGCACCAGCCAGACACTGTTTCTCGGCCTGTTGCTGGTAATTAAACTGACTACAACCTCCGTGGTGGCTGGTTGGCAGCCTGGGGCTTGCATGACACCCCAGAATTCTTTCTAGCAATTCAATTAATTAATGTTTTATTGCAAAATAAACTAACAAACAAAACCCTAAACCATAATGGCAGGAGTTTTAAGGATTTTCTCTCTTAGTTTTTTTGTAAGGCTTACATTCTAGAAACTTAATCAGGTTGGAGCTTTACCTTTGTTTTGCATACTGAATGTGACCTATTGGCATTTTCCTCTGAAACTCTGCAACTCCAGTCTGTGGTGAGGATGAGTTGCAAGCTTTAAATGAAAGAAATGCCTTTTGTAGGATAACTTGATGACCATGAAGTTTATATAATGCATTTGTGTGTGCGGTGGTTTGGGAGTTGTCAGGGGTCTGTCTCTGCTGCTGGAAGAGGTTCTGTATCCCCAAGGGTGGCACTGTCCATGCATGTAGCATCATGCAGTTGTTCCCTGGGACTCTTTGCTGTCGTTCTCCATCATGGTCCCTTTCCATGTCACAGCTCTCTGTTCCTCTAGTGCTGGAGGAAGCCACCCCTCTCCTCCCCACCCTCTCTGCCCCCAGGGTGCAGCCCTGTGGTCACCAGCCCTTTTCTCCCTTGGGCTCAGCCCTGCTTTGAAGGCTCACCAGCATGGGACAAGTCAGCATTCCATGTGGGGAATTTGGGCAGGTCAGGTGCTGCAGGGCAGAGAAACAGCAACAAGCAATTCTTGTCCTAGTTTTTATCTCCATGCCAAGGATGGGAAAATTATGTTTTCTTTTGCCTTCAAGTAAAGATTCCTGTCTCTTCTTCAGCTAGGGTGAGTTTGGTGGTTGTGTGGCATTTCCTGTCCTTGCCTATGTCTTGGGTTAAAGGATGGAAACTCTTATGATTTTGATGTGACCTAGAGAAAAATGGTCTGATCTGTGCAGGGTATGTGAGTGTTCTGCTGCAAAGGAAGCTCTTTATAGCCTTTTGTGTTGACTGCCCATCTTCATCTCGGAGAGACTGGTGCTTTAGGGCACCTATATGAAATTGGATATTCTGGCTCCATCTCTCAAAGGGATTTGTTAAACTTAACCATGTTGTCCCATAGTTCAGTAACAGCTCTGGATGATGTTCTAATCATGTCTTGCATTTCATGGTGCTGCAATGCTAAGGAAATGTGCTTTATATGCCTTTTCCTGGAGATAATGTTTGAGGGAACAGGAAAAAAACCCAATTTTTCTACTGAATAAGAGGTAAGGAAATGATGGAATGGTTCGTATGTTCCTAGTGCCTCCTATTTAACTGGAGAATATTGATCAGGGCTGTCTCTTCTGCTATCCTGTAAGACTTTCCCTCCTTTCCCCTGGTATTCCCATATGCTCCCAAACCATACCTCTTTGCACCAGTGCCTGGAGACTGACAGTCATGTCTATGAATGATTTCCCAAGCTCAGTCTTGGCCTCTCACAACAGTAACTGGTGGGTGATCTCTCCCTGTCCTTATCCCAACCCAGAACCTTTAGCTGTATCTTGTCCAGCTGAGGAGGGGAGTAATGGAGTAGCTTTGACCCAGAGACCAGCTAGGGTCAAGCCATCACACATAGACATGATGCACAAGGGTTGCAGGACAGAATTCAGATTTATTATGCATTAAATGAGGCTTTGTATATTTGTATTTGAATTTTAACTTTTCAAAGAAGGACTTTGATTTTCAGCCATGGAATTGGTAATCACAGAGTCTTAAATTCCTGGGCTTTCACCACAGTTCAAGTGTATCTTTGAAGTGTTTTCGGGTTGTTCAGCCCCTGTTGCATTCAGGTCCTCCTTTTCCCAGCCTTGGACATGAGGATGGGAATTGTCTCTCATGGAAAGTAAGACTTTTATGCAATTCCCTACTTCCAGGAACTGCTGTCTGCAGGGAAAATGCCTGTTCTAGAATAAGATTTTGAAAAGCTAACATGGTGATTGCTAACATTGATAAAGCTAAGACACTGTTAGTGTTTGACTGGGACTGCACAGCTTCTTGTTAGTGGTGACACCTCTGAGTTGGTCCCCTGGTGCTGCCAGTGCTGAGCAGACAAGACATCGGTGGTGGTGGTGGTGTGGCACCAGATGGGACAAGCACAAGGGATGACTTTCCCCATGCTTTGTGCTCATGGAAAAAAACATAAAACCCCTTTACAGCTTGCTTTTACAGTGTTTGAAGACGTGGGGCTGGGGTGCTTTGTAGCACTGCAAATACCAGAGATAATGGGGATGTGTGTTTGACTTTCTTTACTTTAATGTGCTTGTGCCTTTCCAGGACAGCAGGAATCCCTGTAAAGCTGCTTCGTGTGCTTATGGGGCTTTCACTTGCAGTGGTACATGTCAGCTGGAAGGGAGAGTCTTTGCATGGTCTCCTAATGAACAGGAGAAGGGAAAAATGTGCACAGCCATCCCATACCCTTTTTGATGGGGAGAGGGAGTGGGACAAAGGTTTTACACGTTGCTACATGTCCTTTGTTAGTGCATGGCTGATGCTGCCTTTGGGGGTTCTGTTGTTTCCCTGTTCAGTTTTGCACAAGACAGATACCAGCTCAAAGACCGTCATCTTTTTCTTTTTTTTTTTTATTTTTTCCCTCCTCTGTGAAACTGCTTCCCAGGGAGCCTGAGCTATGTGCTGGGGGTTCCCAGGGAGCATGGAGAGGGAGGCCCAGCTTTGGGAAGCTTATTTTATTTATTTTTCCCCTGTCCTGCTGCTTTCTCAAGCCAGCTATCTCTGAAGTCAGGGCAGGAAATGAAAGGGCTGAGAGGTCAGGGGTGCCTGGGGAGTGCTAAGGACCTGCCTGCCGACAGCCTGCGGTGACTCTCCAGGCCTGGACACAAAAGCAGGAGGTTGTATATACTTAGAAGCATTTCTAGCTTGATTCATTAATAGCCAAGCCAAAAAAATTAATGTGCAGCCCTTCCAAAAGGGGAATATAACTTTGTGTTGAGCTGGGTGCTGTATTTGGAGTGCAGAGCTGTGTTTTGGGTAGGAGCAGTGTGGCTACTGCAGGAAATTCCATGCGATGCTGTTAAAGGTCTATAGGGATTACCTTTGGAGCTGTGTTCTTGTTCCTGTCTTTAATTTGCCCATCAGCTGTCATCAAAAACTGCAAGATGCTGTAGAGATCTTTAATTTCAAACTACAATTGTCCTCTTGTAGTTTCCTGGTGGTAGTGTATGAGAGGATATTTTAAACCATTCTCTTTATAAATACTCAGGAGTTGGGTGACAGAGCTCACAGCATCAGTAGGGAGGGCTTTTGGGCAGCTTCTCAAAGGATTCCTGGTTCTTCAGGGCATGACTGGAAATGGAAGATGTCTTACTCAGTTTGAGCCTTGGTTTAAGCTAAGACTTATTCAAACACTGATGTGCCAGTGTGTGGTGTCCTGTCCAAGCTAAAGCCACTTAAATGAGGTGGTGGACAAGGCAAAGGGGAAGGATGTGCAGTGCCAAGGACCAGGGTGCATGGCTGGGAAGAGGGGATTGAAAAACAGGAAAAGTTGTTTTTCTATAGCACCCTGCTCCTGGCTGGCCCCATCCAAGAGCCCATCTGCACCCTCCTGTGCTGCACACAGATCTGCAGCCACGACTGCCAGCTTTGTCCTCTGCCTGCCTGCCCAACCCCTTTGGGGCTGTCAGGAGAGCCTTCCCAGGTTACACAGCTCTGCCTCTTTAGAAGACTGGCTGTTCCTGGGCTGTTTGACACCCGTGTGTGTTCAGTTTAGGGCTGGACTGAGAAGTGATGAGCTCCTGGCATGGCCAGAGGCTCCTGATGTGCTGCAGCTGTTTTGTCCCAGGAGGGAGCTGAAGCTGCCCAGTCATCCCCACCTTGCAGGGATGCCAGTTTAACAAAATGCTCTGAAGGATGGTCTTCAAGGGTTTTTCTTTTTTTTTTTTTAGTTATGTATTTGCAAATAGTAATTGTTTGTTTATTTTGCACCCCTGCTTCCAAGCTGTGGTGGTTGCATCTGCCCTGTGGGTGCAGACACATTTAAGCTTGAAGAGTTTTACCTTTACAATGATGTTTTCCCAAGTGTTAATGAAGCTTTTCCACCATATATATTAGTGATCTTGTGGGAACTCCAGTGAACTACCAGGAAAAAAATTTGGAAATTATTATTTCCATTTTTTGCATTGCCTTGTCATGGTTTGAAATAATAACAAAGTGGGCATTTCGATTAGAATTTTGGTTAGCTCTCCTTTATGAGTAAAAAATTCAATATCTGCTGTGCAGGTTTCTTTTCTGGATTGAATTACTTAACTTAGTTCGATATATATTTTTGCCTGAAATATCCCAGGCTTCTTTGTTTTACAAGAACTTTTTTCCTTTCTTTCGCCTTCTGTTACGATTTTTGTATTGTATGACTTAAAAAAATAAAGCTGCATGTAGTGTGCTTTTTCGGACACTGCTAATGAACAAACATTTGTAAACCATTAGCTTAAGAATTAGTAAGAACAGATAAGAACAGTTTTGGTGATTCTGCCGAATTAGACATTTGCTTTCTCTTAGTAGAACACTTTCCAAGTCATAAGCAGATCAGCTGCCAAACTGCCATTGACTTTTTGGAGGAGTAAGATACATTTCTGCCTAACACAGCATCCTCTTAATGGGATGCACCTTCTTGACCTTCTGTGTTTATACAATTGTATGTGTTTATAATTGTATGAGATTTTTATTATTTAATTATGATGTTCCAAAGGAGTGGTTAGTAATCACTGGTATTCCTCCAATATCCCTGAAGGTGAGCTCTCCTGTGGCCTTGTACTGAATGCTTTGTAAAGAAGGTTGTGTGTAAAGTACTCTGCAGTCTTAAAAGAGGTTTTTTTTTTGTTCTGTTGGTTTCATAACACAGAATCCTACATGAGGTTACAACTGATTGTCAGCATTTGTAAAAGCTTATTTCTACTTGTATTTAGAAAGACATTTATGTTAAGTTTTCCGATGTAGAGTTCTAAAATAATTTCATAGAGCAAACATACATTTAGCATTACCTCAGTTTGTGTTGCAACTCCATAGGAAAACAAATGATCTTTGTCAAAAATAACACAGAGCTGGTTCCAGTGCTTCTCTTGCTCAATTCTCACATTTCTTTCAAACGAGCACCTTCAGGCTTGGGAGCAGCTGCATGTAGGCATCTGCAAAACCGTCTTATCCTTCCCATCCTGAGTCCCACTCATAAAAAGGGTTTTTAAAAAATACAGGAAAAGGTTTGGCTGTAGTAGTAGGTTTAGGAGGTTTTGTACTTCTGTCTTGGTTTGGTTGGGCTGTTGCTTTATGAATGGAGAGCTTTTTGGGTAAGGAGTTACCTTTGGCACTGTGTTTGTGCAGTCCTTGCCATAGTTTTTGTGTGTGACTGGGGCACTGAAAAATACAAATGCTTGTAATGTGGATAGAATTTTCCTGTCAGGGCTATAAGCTCCCATCTTTCCCAAGTGAGTAGTGGATTTCCCTTATGGATGGTACTGGTGTG
Organism: Acridotheres tristis; assembly: GCA_037013685.1. Classification (NCBI taxonomy): domain Eukaryota; kingdom Metazoa; phylum Chordata; class Aves; order Passeriformes; family Sturnidae; genus Acridotheres; species Acridotheres tristis. The sequence goes on from CM072900.1 coordinate 7,953,719, forward strand.
TTCACTTCCCAAAGCTGTTGGATTTCTTTTCTTCTCTGAAAACGTTGTTTTGTTCTGGAAAAACCACCAAAGGACACCAACACTTCTCCCTAGTTGTTTCTGGGAGCCAGGGGTTCAGCTGGGGAGAAAGGCGTTGGCACAGCTGCTGTGGCTGTTGTTGCTGCTCTGTGCTGCCACAGACCTTGTGCTGCTGAAGCCACTCTCTCCTGAGGACACTCATAGCTAAGGAGCGAGCTGTCATTCCTCAAGGGTCAGAGAGGAAACATTATGACTTCTATAAGCCCAGTGATACTTCCTTTTCATTAATGGATCTCCTGGTGCTGAATATTAAGAATGAGTTTTTAAGAATGAAACGAGCGGTCACGACTGTTCTTTGCTTTAGAAGATCTTTAGAAGATATTTTAAGTGTTTGTAATATAATCCATGGTTCGTGGTCTTAGCAGTAGTTTTCCAGAGTAGCAAAGAGTCAATGGAGGGGTCAATTACACATGCACGGAGAGGAGGAGTTGGGAGAATAAACACAAGGGAAAAATGTTGTGTGTTGCAATAAAAATAAGCAAAGTTCTTCTCAGGGGCTCTTGAACTCTGTGCTGGGTTTGACGGGCAGCATGAGGTTTGCAGCTGTCATTCTCCAGCCTCTTCATGGGGACAGCTTCGTAACCCGGGAGGTCTTTAAATACAAGCAGCAGATCAAAAGCCAGAGGAGGAATTCAGGCTCTGGGCTCCACTCTGCCCATTAGGTTATGTGACTTGTTTAAACCCACTTCTTTTTTTTTTGTTTGGAATCATGTGAGGGAACTGTGTGCTGCTAGCACCACAACAGTTTCTGTGGTTTGCAGATGTAAATGCAGTGCTAACATCACTAACTAAAAGGCTCTGGCTGTGATTTATGGCTGGTACATATGGCAGTGAAACAATATCCCCCCGTGAGCACGCTGGTATGAGCGGGATGTGCAGGGAGTCTGCCTGAGGAACAGGTGGTCACGTATCATCTGGGGGCTCCACATCTCCTGTGCTCTATGCTTTGTGTAGGGTGAAGCTTAATTTTCAGCTGCTGGCTGCCTTTGATGGCCCTGCTGGTTTGCACGGGAGAAGTGGCTGGTGCTGTGAAGGCACAAGGATTCTGCTTCTGCAGCTGTACTGGCAGTTTTCCTCTCCATAGTGCAAACCAAATTTATCTCATGCAGCTTGTCAGTAGTAACTATTTTCCCCTGCAGACAAGACAAAGGGATCAATGACTGCTCTAGTAGTTATCCTTAGTTAATGTACAGTCCTCTTTTCTAAAAAGGTTAGTGGATTTTATTACCAATGTGCAGCAGAAACTTTTTGACTAGTACCAGCAAACACCAAAATGTTTCTATTCTGCAGTGAACTTCAAAGGGGGAGAAGCAGAACAAAGCTAGGAAGAAGATAAAAACAAACTTGCCAACTATCCAGGATGCTGTAAAGCCTTTATTGATTCTGCTTGGGAAGATTTTCATAATTCTACCAGACCTGGACTCAAAGTAATAAAAAACTTTAAAGGAATCTGTGCAGTCATATGTTCTCTCTATCCTTGAATTTCATACGCAGTGTAAACATGGAATTTTACCAGGCCCTAATCCCAGGAGGAGCCTCTTACATACACAAATAAGAGCAAGAATGAGTGCTTTCCTCATTTTCATTTTTTCCCCCTTTGCATGTTGCTTACCACTTGGATTTCATGGACTCATATATTTTCCTGATTATTATCCAAAAGGAAACCACAGTAATTAGGGAGGTTTTGATATATACAACATCCTATCATGTCTCCATAAAAGAGAAAATGATGATGATTTGACTTGGGGTCAAATAATTGTAAACCTCCATCTGACAGTCCTTCCCTTGGAGCTGTGCTCTTCATGGCAGCACTGTAGTAGCACCCTGGGAATGGGGAATCTCAGACTTCTCTTCATGATGAATACCACCAGGACATCGGGGTAGTGTTAATTATTTCAAGATTTAGGAGTCTGGAAAATTGTTTTGTGGGGTTTTGGGGCCATGTTTAGTTTTAGGGGTTTTTAAAGAAAAAAAATAGAAACACTTTGAGATGTGTGTTTATTTACTCAGGACTGTTTCCTATTGAGAACATGATCCAACTGCATGGTTTTAAGTCTTCTGCAAATATTCCTGTGCTAGGTTTTGGAGTAGGAATGTTGTTGCTCTGAAGTGCACTTTTATGTCTGCATTGAGAAATGAGGTGGTCTGTGGACTTGCATAGAAAGCGAGCTGGTTTTAGATCTTGTGATGATAAACTGAAAAATGGAGGTTAGAAAACTCTCTATGGTATTACCCACTGTAATCCTGCAGTGTGAAGGGGAGAAGTGGTGTGGTATGAGTGAAAGATTGAGTGTGCTTTTCTTGGCAATAAGAAAGGAAAAGAGACTCAAACTTCTTGGAGAATGAATTGGTTGGATGTAATCCAGTCGTGGATTTTCTTCAAAGTGAGATTTGCCATCAACTTGCTGAATTCTCATGATGTTTGTGCATCCAGGAGTTAACTCCCGTGTAAACAACTTTTAACATCCCAAATAATAATCTCATGTGGTTTTTGTGAAGTATCTCTCTGAAATGCATAGTTCTAGTCAATTTTGGCCCTTCCTTTGTCTCTTCCTAACCAGCCTTCCTCCAACTCCTTAAGATACAGCTGTCAAAGTAACTTGAAAGGTGTGGTGGGATGTTTGACTAAGCAGTTTCTATAAAACCAGGACAAGCCTGCAGGACACATCTGTTCAGAGCTCTCCAGGGAGCTTTTGTTGAAGTTAAATCTGAACATGTGTTGTGAAGAGCTGGGGTGTGGTTGGGTTTTGCTCCACTCTGTGGGGTTTTTGGGGGTTGTTTTCTAATGACAAGATACATGTGGTGTGTCCATGTTGTAATTACCCAAGAGCTGCTGAGTGCCAGGCGATAAAATGTCAGACAAAATGTGGTGCAGATAAATAAAATAGTCTTGTGTGTGGGAGATGGATGAGTAATAATTGGGAAAGATGAGAGACATCTCGGGCTCACCTACATCTTGATACAGTATGTGTGTCTCCTCCTTTCTCCAAAAGGAGACAGAGGACCTTTGAAATGTGCAGAGGAGGATGAAAAAGGTGATGAAATTTAAGGGACAGCAAAGAACCATTGAATAGACAGTCCTTGCGTGTTTTAAAGTACCTGCCCAAGAGCAGGAAGAGTCCCCTGGCTATTTTGGTTGGCATGATTGGGTTTTTAACCAGCCAAGAGTGCAAATGCAGTTCCCCCCAGCAGAGCTCCTAGAGTTGTTTCCTGCCCCCAGAGTAATCAAGCACAAGAGTTGGTGCAAGTGCTCAAGAGATGATCTTCTCAGCCTGGGAAAAGCATTGTCCCTATTCTGCACTATTGGACACGGGTTAATTATAAAGAGGAGAGTCATCCCACACATGTTCATGTTTCAGCTTCTTGCTAATGCTGTCATGTGCGTCAGCAGAAGTGCCAACAGCAGAGCTCTGTAACACCCTCTTCCCCCAGCCCTGCCCTCCCTCGTGCAGCACAGAATCCTGCTCATAGCCATGGCATGTGACATTAACCACCGTGGAGAAAGCTGGATTTGTGGGTTTGGCAGACCATCTGTTGTGATGGCATGTGAGCATTTGCCCAGGCAAATCACGGCACAGCTGGGCAACAGCTCAAAGCAGCCCCTTGCTCCCACCAGGTAGCCCACGCAGGTAGGCAGCACTCAAATTGTAGCTGTCCTCTAGTAAAAACCTCTTGTCAACAAATTTTGAGGTGATTGTTTTGGGTATTCACTGGATTTTATTTCCACTAAAATAATCCAGTAGTGATTTTCTGATTAGAATTAAGCTTGCTTTTCTGTTGTTTTTTTCTCTGAAATAAGTCTATAAACTGAGTTTTGTTTAAGCTGTTTTTTGTGTGGCTGTGCTGCCCAAACCAAATAAATATTATGGTTTTCCAATTGATTTTGCTGGAACTCCGATGGGATCTAAAGTTACATGAAGGCTCTTTTGGTTGGGTGATTTTTAAAAAATCTTGTTTTTTTCCTACAGCTGCAGGTGTAATTTCCTAGTCTTAATAATAATTCATGTAGCAGCACAAATAGTTGTCTCTTATGTTGACCCAGGATCTGATCTTGCTTGTCTGCTTGTGAAGGGAAGTCTTTTTACATCAAAATAAGGGGAGAATTTCCAAATCTTAGAACCACTGATGTAAGATACCTGGACTCATATAAGACACTTAAGGTTTCTGGGCTCCTAAAATCCTGTTTGTATCTTGGGATCAAAGAACCCCTTGTTTGTAAAGTGGTCTGTGTCAATGATTGGCTCAGAATAATTTGCAATGTGTGTTTTATTGGCGCTGTTCAGTAACAACAAAATGCCCTTGGTCCTTTTGCGTGCCACATTCATCTTTTTAGTTAAGGCTGTCCAATTAAATGGGCCAGAGCAGGACAGACACTGAGCTGAATTCATCTGCCTTAAAGATCCCTCTTCCCTGGGTCTGAGTCCATGAGGTAGAGCTGGTTAGAAGCTCCTGGGGAGAAGGAGCTCTCCTGGGGACAGGGGACCTCTCTAGAGGTTGTCATCAGCCTTTTCTTTGGACTATAAAGGATAGACAACTCTAATGGAAAACCTTCTCCTTCGAAGACAAGGCAGGTGAGAGGAATCCCACTCTCAAATCCTTATCAAACATGCTGGAATAATTTTCCTGTGCTTTGAGGCTTTCTCTCATAATGCTGTGCCAAAAATAGTGAACTATCTTCAATTTACTCAAGAATTTAGTTTTTATAACTCCTTTCAGACAGAAACATGTGAACACATTTCATAATTTCCTCTACAATTGTGTGCATCCATCTATGCAAATAAACAGGCTGCTGGAATTATTTAATGTTGGAGTGCTTTGAAAATGTAATGTGCTGTGTAAATGCAAAGTATCAGCGATAGAGCCCTACGATTAATAAGGCCTTTTATTAAATAAATTCCGGTTCTTGCCAAAATTCCAGAGAGACTTGTGGTAGAGCATGTGTACTTAACAGGTCAGAATGTGAAAGTAATAACACACATTCTCAAATAGAAAACACATGTATTTGTTTTTAAACTTGGATATATTATTTTAAATTCTTAATACCCTCACCCTTCTTTGATTAAAGGGCCATAGACTAAGTGGGGTTTTGTAAGAGATTTTCTAACAGATGTTCACTGCTGAGAACATTTCAAACTGAAGACAGAACAGATGAAAATCCGTAGAGGAAAATATCATATAAAATTGATCTTTAAACTTGGAAGTCTGTGGGAAATAAGCACAGTTTTTCTTCTCTTAGCATTGGTGCGTTGCATTGACTGGGCAGTTGCAGAAATCCATGTACACCAGTAGCAAGAGGAAAAAATGGGAAAATTAGTCTCTGTTAAATGTTACTCTGGTCATACAAAGAAGTTACACGGTTTGTGTTAATCCCCGTGCATGCTACTTAAGTGAGCAGGTATATAAAATTATACTGAGCTTAGGTCTCTCTCCTATCTCAGCTGCATCATCTTAAGTGGAAACATTGCTCAGATTGATGGAGTTGGTGTTATCAAGTGCTCCTTTATTAGTGTTTGGCTCAATTCTTGTTTCTGTTCAATTTATCAGCTCTTACTACAGACAGATTAGAAACAATAGAAGCTTTATCTGACCTGAAAGCCTCGAGATTCAGCCATGAATTACACTGTTTTGTTACACAGACCACTGGGAAAAAATTGAACTAATCAAGGAAATAAATTGCATGGACACTTAGAAGTTTGGGCTTTTGAAGGGAGATTACCTTTGCTATTCAGCGGGATGTGTTGTGGTGAATTCCTCTGTAGTGCTTTGGGGGAGGGAGGTGGGGATGTGGGCTGGCTTCAGATGCAGAGCTTCAGTGTCCTGAGGTATTTGTTAGGATTCCAAGCATGACATGAAGGTGCCAAACAGCCTCCCTTGCTGCCTGTTTCAAAGTGGATGTTGTGTCAATTGCAAAGGAATCTTTCAGATCAAAATCTGTTGAAGCAAAGCTATAGATAAAGTCACTAAGCAAACAGAAAAACAACACTAAAAAAATAAAAATAAAACCTCAAACAACAACAACAAAACTAAACAAAAGATGAATCAAACCAAACTAAAAATCCCTAAAACTATAAAACTAGAGAATGTATCCACTTCAGTGTTCTAGGCTCCCTTCTGTCTCTTTATACTAAAAAAACCAACAAAAACCAAAAAAACCCTAACAAAACCATTAACAAAAAAAAAAAAAAAAGAAAAAAGGCCAGAAAAACCCCAACAAAACAAACAAACTAAAACTTGAAATGAGGCAATGAGGAGAGAAAGGTGGAAAACCACTTGGCGGGAGAATTTCCTGTATTTCCCTGGTTCAGGACTGTGAGATTCCAGCTTGCTCCTTATCAGGGAGGCAGGGTAACCAAAAGGGATGGGGCTGGCACAGCTGGGTGCTGCATGTCCCCAGGGCCACTGCTGGGAGCGCTGTGATTGCAGTGTAGGTTGGAGCAGCATATGGATTTGGAAATCTGCAGATGGGTGTTTAGGGAACAAATTTACACCACCATTGATGGGATATGCCAGGCATTAAGTTCTGCCCATCCTGAACTCTTGTTTTTGCATTGCTGTGTGAGAGCATGGACAGAGCAGCTGGCAGTGTGCATTTATCTTAAACCACGATAGAGCACAAGAACCTTGATATTTTGTGACAACTCAATTTTCCTCTTTTTTCAACTTCAGTTTACATATTAAACTGCTTAGCAGCTGCTAAAAACGATTAGCACAGGATATGGATATTCTTATTGTACAATGTATCTCTTAATTAGCTTCTACTTCTAGCTGCTTTTATTCTTCCTTTTGTTTATCATATGGATTATGTTTATCTATGCATTTAAATAGTAAACCAAGGAGGTTAGAAGAGTTTGATCTCTGCCAACCTCCTATACTTTTCCAGTTGTCTTTAAACTTAGATTTTACTTTATAGTCTAGTGAGAATATAAAACTGGGTTCTGATTCTGGACAACTTTGGCATATCTTCTTTAAAGAAAAATTTGCTATGCTTATCTTGATGCTGTGATTCAGCTATATCTCTTGTTTCTTCATTATGTTGTTTTTCCTTTCCCTATTTTTGTTGCTAATAAATACTGATAGGCAATATGTTTTTTGGAAAGCTTTTTTCTTGTGCTGAATTTTTGCATCAGCAGCGCTGGCACTCTGGTGCAGTCTGGAGCCAGTCCCTCTGCCCATTTTGATATAGGGAGAGTCTGGCTTTGGTTTCCATACAAAAATGTGTAAAAAGCGGGAGGATCAACTTTCATCTCATTTACTGAGGGAAGCATGTTTCACTACAAACCAAGTCTGGAAATAAGAGAACGTAGGAAAATGATCAGATTTGGGATAGCAAGGGCTTTCTGCTTGGGAGGCAGTGGCCCTGCTGCTCACTTGCTGCTGAAAAATGGTGACATCTATCAATCCATCAAAGGGCAGAGCAGTAAGGTAAACAACAGCCCTGAACAGGGACATCTGGCTCCCATAAATTAATTGGCCATTTACACAGTGAGGGCTGTTTGCATGTAAAAGAAGGTCTTCCTGCTAACACTGTCATACGCTTTTGATTCTCCTGGTTCATCCATGAATTAGGATGGCTTGTTTGAGTCAGCTGGGTTTAATTTATTTTACTTTGTCACTCTTGAAATGAAGAGGAACTGGGCGGTCATGAATCATCTGACACTGACACTTTGTCTTTTGATCGTCTGGGATCTTGCTTATATTTTTCTCTTATAATAAGAAACTCAACAAAAGGGGATGATGAGTCTGTCTGCACGAATGTGAGTTCAGACTCCTCTTCCCTTGAGAAATCTTTTTTTCCCCCCTCTGCCACTGCTGTTGAGTGTAATTGATGGTGTCATGGGCTGAAGAGGTTTCCTCCTTGCTAAAAATGTTCTGAACAGTCCCCATATGTGGGAGCAGCCCAGGTTCCCTGGGCTGATATTGGTAATGCCTTGTGAGTTACTAACTGGGCATGACAAGCTCTGAAGCCTGGACTCACTCTGGGGCAATCTAGAAATTTCAGTCAACTGGACTCTTGAAAAACATGAGGATGGATGGAGGGTGTGGGGATGCTGCTGTTGGGATGGACAGGGCTTTGGAGTGCATCCAGTGGAAAGACTGAAGCAAACTCAGTCCAGTGTAAGGAATGGATTTATGTTCCTGGGCCTGCAGCCAGGACATGCTGAATGCATCCCAGAAGTGTTGTACTACTTATTTAACATGCCTTTTCCTCGGTTAAGAGAAGTTTGTCCTTCAGGGTTGCTCTCCTTGATTCATCCATTAAGTAATGTTGCAGTGGGGGAAGGGGGGAAGCTCCTAACATGTTGTTTTAGCTTGAATGAAGTAACCCTTGCTGCCACATGTGGCATTGAGGATTGTCATCCAAATTTTTGAGTCCGTTAAATAGCTGAGGCTTCCTCTCTTCTTCACCCTGAGGTGAAGAACACATGGTTTGGCTTTTCCAGGAGAGTTGCTGAACTGAAATGTTGGGGGTTTTGGTTTGGGTTGGTTGTTGTTTTTCCGGGCATCTGTCAGCAGTGCTGTGGGGTAGGTGGCTGACCCTTTCTGAAGTTCTCAAGCAGGAGATAATTGATTTTAATCACTCTTGGCATAATTGCTGGAGTGTGTTATCTAGAGAAAAAAACCCAAAAAGGTATTATAAAGGGGGGAAAAGGCCATTTAAAACTCTGTTTTCATGTTTGTACAAAATACACCCTGGAGGGGAAGAATTGCTGCTGGCGTATGAAACAAGATGGTCTAGAACTGAGAGGCCTGAGGGGACATGTTTTAGTTGCTACTTTTTCCTTTTGACACTGCAAAGATGTATTTTTTTTTCTTCTGTTTGGCAATCTCTGCCCCAAGGCACCAGGATTTTAAACGCTCAGCTGGGTTGTAGTTTGGCTGGGTAGATGAACCCTTTGCAAACCTGTGAGTCTGGTAGATGTTGGTTTCAGGATCAGGACCATTTGGAGTGCAATGAAAAGAAATCTGCCATTGCATAAAACCAGTGTATCCAGCTTTTCTTCAAAAAGCACTATGGGAATTTTTTTTCTTGAGCCAGTCTGTAAGCCACTTGAGAGACTCCTAAGTAAATATGTACAGTTGGATCAAGCAGGATTTGTACTAAAGAGGGAATTTATTAGAAAGTATTCAGAGAATAATAAACATCACTGAGAATTCCTGGGTTCCTGCCCATGGATTTATGAGTTTATGCTTTAGCTGGATAAATCTCTGTGCCTTAGTTTTCCCATTAGGATGCAGTGTCATCTCCAGCCTTCTTTCCCAGCTTGTATCGTGGAACTAAAAAATGCCATAACCACTGTTCCTATTGGCCTTCCCCACCCTATGTCACTCCATGGGCTTGTCTGACTCCTGCTGGAAGTGGTGTTGATTGATAAGTGGCTGTTACCATCAGGGTGGAGAATTAGGGAGATCCCTGCAAGGTTTGGGATCTCTGTGAGGAGTTGTTCCCCATGCAGTAACAATTTTGCCTGCTGTCTGAATTTGTTTCCCTGGGCTGTAGATTCCTGTGGTTGCTTTTGGGCACCTGCAACTCTGAGAACAGAGGAGGTATATTTTCAGTGCAGGCATGTAAAAAGGAATGAGTCCAAAAGCACTGGCACTGTTTGAATGCTATCAGAAAAACAAAAAGCCTTCAGCTTTTTGAGTTACCCTAGTTTTAAACGCTGGTACTGGCCACCGTGGTTTTAAAATTTGCTGATTTTTAATATGACTAATTGAGGTCTGAAGCACTGACCCTGGCTCCCTCCCAGGAGCATCTCCTCTCCACTGAGAGTTCCCTACAGGAATGAAAAGCCACCAACCCTTTTGTACCAAATACAAGCCTCTTCTGGGGGATGTTTTCTGAGGAAAAAATGTTCTTTCTTCATCTGCCAAATATAGCTGAAGGGGTTGTTTGTGGCTTCCTGGGCAGTGACAGTTTGAGGTATGGGGATATGCCAGCCTTGGGAAATTAAGAGCTCTCTTAGAGCACTTTACTAGGTGAGGCTTGGAGGGAGCTAAAAAAAAGGCAGGATGGGAGGCCTGAGTTTGTTTCGTTTTGTTGTATTGAAGTCAAGGTGAAGTTCAGTGGAAATAGGAACTCTTCTCCCTACTTTCCACTAAGCAGAGAAGTGTCAGTGTCTGAGCCCACCAGACTTCACACTGTGCTTGTGATTTCTCCAGCCAGTGGTGATGAAAAGTCAAGGGTGATTTTCTGCTCTTTTCATCTGGTTCAGGTAAAGCTTTCCATGGTGTGAAGTCACCAGGGTCCAACCCAGGAACACCTGATGGGACTCCAGGCATGAGATGTGCAGGACAGGGGAGATGCTCCTTCCAGCATGACTTGTCTGCTTCTCCCCTTCCTCTCTCTCCAGCTCCAGGAAGAAACTGCCCTGAATTTGCTGCATTTCCAAGGTTTTTTGTTTAGCTGAAGCCTCTTGTTGCAGGCCACCATGATGGTAAATGGATCAGCGTGTGATTCAGGCAGTGATGTTGAAGGAGACTTTCCTCTTGTTTTCTTCTCAAGGGGTCCAGCTTGAACCCACTTATCTCCTTTCCTGTGGATTATCAGGAGCTTGTTTGTGTGCTCCCAAGCCCTGTCTCTTGGGCTTCATCTGCTTTCCCTGAAATCCAGTAGGTTTTTGAAAGCTGTGAGGCATTGATGACAAAACACAGGAGCGGTATTTGGGTTTTGATGGGAAAGATACAAGCATCAGGATATTTTTAATATATTTTTTATATGTGGGTTACTTCTGAAGCTTAGAGCAGTGAAGGGTTTTCATTTATGCTTTCAGAAGTTACTTTCAGAAGGAACAATGTAGGTCTTTGTGTGTCTATGTATCAATTCCCTTAGTGTGTTTCTACTCATATTTCATCAATAAAAGAAACATATTCTAATAATATTTTTCTAGTGACATTAAATAATGCATTCTCTTCTGAACAAGTTGAAATCTATCCATAAATTTTAAGTAGGCTCTTTGCTGCTCAGGGTTGGCTTGAATATTTCAATCTCTGTCCAGCACTGTAAAATATAACAAGCATTTTGAATAAGTAGTTTGGGGCTATTTTTTAGTTCATTGTGGATTTTTTTTTAGTACCTCTAATTTAAAGAACCAAATTGATACTCCTTGCATTTCCTAAGCAGAAATACAGTTTTGAGGGATGGCATGCTTTCATAGGAAGAGATTAAAGTATCAAATGCTTACTTTAATGCTGTAGTGAGATGCAGTTTGAGATACTCCTTATAATTTTAGGATTTGATGAAAGTCCCTCTAGGTTTATAGTGCATCCTTATAGTCTAATTTCCCATTCTCTTGTTTTGGTAGAGCAACTATAACTTATTAAAAGAGGAGCTGGAGTTTAATTTATTATGGGTAACTCTCCTAAAATCTACTTTCATGTACAGATGGGCTGCAGCACTTTTAAGTGACTGTTGGGCAGAATGATCTATTTATTTTTGTTGCTGGTTGATAGAGAAGAATTTTTCCCCAGGGATGTAGTACTACGCAACTGACCTATTGCATTAAATAAATTCTCTGCTTTCCTTTGGATAAGCAAACCAGTCTATTCCCAGAGCAATTACGGATGTGTGCCCCTTCCCCTTGCTGTGATTCATACCACATTGGTACAAAGCCTGTAAATAAACAGAGCTGAATTCTTACCTAACTGTTCTACATGGAAACGGTGCTGTTGGGCTGGCTGGGGGTGATATGATCCTTTTGAACTATTGAAACTGTGCCTGAGAATTGCCTTGACACGTTGGCCTGGAGGAAAAGGTTTGGAGATGAGCATTGCAGGGGCTGGAGAGGTGGTCTCAGCCCTTGAGGGTTGTAAAAGAAAGATCAAGATATAACAATGGCATGGTGGCTTTGAGGAAGAGACAAGTACCATATCAGTCAGTGTGGAGCTGTCATCACTGGAAAGCTGAGGACAGAAATAAAACACAGCTTCATCTCCATGCTGGTGCTGAGCTGTCACACCGTGGTAGCACAGGAATGGGTGAAAATAGGGCAGGATTTGCTCTGTAGCTCAGATGATTAAAGAAGCTCTAATGCTGATTCTCAGCCCTGTTCCAGATTTCCTTTCTGGATTTTACAAACTGCTGTTTGCGGGAAAGCCCAGTTTATCTTGATATCATCTAAGTGCTTGACATGAGCACAGATGTTGTCGACAGAAACTCCCTAAGAATTGGCACCAGATCTAGTGCTTTGCCTCTTTATTGTGCCTCCATTCCCCTAAGGAGCAGACCCGGGGCCAAAAGGAGCAGTCTGTCCTTCTGTCTACAGCACACCTGACATTTCTGCTGGAGTATTCCTCATGGGATGGTTATCCCCAGACACACTTTGGTTCTCATCACTGGAGTTTTCCTTTGTTTTAATTCCCTTTGACTTCCCACCTTCTGAGAAGTGTTTAAAGCAAAGAATTACGCAATAGAGACATGAACAACCTAAGCCCTGTTCCCAACATGTTTTAATGAAGAACAGAAAATGAGAAGGAAGTAAGGCTACTGCCAAACCCTAATGTATGACATAAGTTCCAGAGAACAGCACAAATTCGTAGATGTAGTCTGAGTCCTCACACTCAGGCTTAGGGTTTTACAGGCAATTCTACCTCTGCACCCGTGTTTTTTACACATGATGTCAGAGAGTCTAAAATAGTCATGCAATTGTCCTTTTGCTTCAGATGGTGACAAAATTGCTCTTAAAGTGAAAGTTTTAAGATCTCGATCTGAAATTGGGAATAGTTATGTGTTGAGCCTATTAAGCCTTGCCTACAGTCACTGGGACTATATGTGGAAAAACTCTGGAAAAAAAATATTTGCACCTTGGTTTTGATTACAAAAACCCACCCTCTTTACTTGTAGCTTTAGGTCTTGCTTATATTGCATAGTAGTTACACTTCATAACAACTTTATAATATACAAAATTGATTTGGCATAAGTACTTTGCTCATAAAAAGAACACTTCAGCCTGCAAATGCTGGTGTTCCTGAGCCTCAGGGATATTGCTTATTCCAAAACATACAATGATTTGTCAGTCAGTTTTAAACCTATGCATAGAAAGAAAATCCTTTCCTAAATGTACTTTCATGTCTGTCCTGTGAAATAGAAGTGTTCCTTGTTACCAAGGATTCTCTGAAAATATTTTTAATATTTTTGCATGCACAAACCTGGGGTTTGGATGTAAGTGTGAGAGAAATCCCACAAAGCACCATAGTTGTGGAGATCACAAAAAAGCACTGTGCATTTTGATCTGATGGATCACTGCTGTACACAATTCTAAAGCCTTCAATGAAACATAACAGCATTAATGTTGAGCTTTTGTTGTTGAAAAGTAGGCTTTGCTTCCAAAATAGATACCCCATTGTCCTGTCCCATAGAGGCCAGTAGAAATCCCATCAGAATCACACTGAATTGTCCATTGCCAAGACCTGCTGTAGTATTCGGCTCTTATGGGCAGGAAAGCAGAATATTGTCTGGAATATGAAGGATAAACAGCTCTCAATCCCAGCTGTGTGCTTTTACCAGTTTTATCTATTTTCTACATCAAAATCTGGTATTGTCAGAATTCTCTACTTTTCTATCTATGACAAGGCAAGACCCACACCTTTGGAGTATTGGGAGTCATTTGTTGTGATTATTTTCAAAACAAATTATTTGCTAGTTTTATGGTAAAACATGACAGCTTGAAAGAAACTTGTGCCAAGGACAGCTGGGTCTTTCTCAGTTACATGTATAGCCTTGAGTTTTCTGCAATTACTAAAAGCAGCTATTGGGCAATTGAGGAGTAAATTCAGTCCATTCCTTATGCCTATATTCTTTCATTAGTTGCAGCAGCATTTAATTAAGAACTGCAGAGCCTGAGATAGTAACCTAAACTACAGGAAGATATGCCTTGTCCTAAACAAATTATTATTTACCAATTTAAAAACACTTCTAAGAAGTGTAGGCACAAAAAGAAATGTCTTGCTGAAGGCTACAGCATTGTAACCTCGAGCAAGTTGCTACTGAAGGGCAGCCGTGGATAAAGCCAAACCTCCTGCTACATGGTCAGGCCTTTCTGCCCCATGGATTAGGCTCATGGATTCTTAGAGTATCCTGAGTTGGAAAGGAACCATAAGGATCATCAAGTCCCAGTGCTGGCTCACCATAGGATGACCCCAGAAATCATACCATGTGTTTGATATGTGTCCATAGGGTTCTTGAACTCTGTCAAGTGATTGCTCTTAGTTTCAGATCCCTCCCAATGGCTTTCTTTTCTTCTGTCTCTTTGGAGTTCTGATTTTACTGACTTTCTCTTCATGTGTGTTGCTTTAAGCTGGTAACTGTGCAGTGTTGAAACATTTCTGAACTGTGCAGGAATTGATTAATCTGAGCACTGGAATGGTGCCATTGACAGAAGAATATGTGTGCATGTCTGTTTTCATCAGTACAGAAAAAGAAGTCATTAGTCATTGTTTTTTTCAATGAAGATTTTATTTTAAGACATGTCAAATATCTCTTGGAGCCAAGGAGAGGTTTGTCCTGAGTCAGCTGAAAAATAAGATTCTAAATACCAGTAGGAGATTTTTCTAATCAGATTTTCTGATCACATGTGATTGTAGCACAATCAAATGGAGTTCTTTGAAACATAGGCTGTTTCTTAGTTTATGGCAATTATAAAGCAGAGAAAAACTTTAGCTAGTGGAAAAATAAATTTATACTTGACAATTTACATACTGATGTCCAGAAACAATAAAATGTATTTGATGTGCAAATAAATAGATTCTCCCCTCTGATGAATTTGAGTGGCATAGCTCCAAGAACAATAGTTTTCCAATGAGGACATTTTCAGGAAAAAAAGCCTGGGTGTACTATTTGTTTTCCTTTTCATCCGTAGAGAATATACAATTGGGGAATTACAAGGGTCTTTCTAGGAACTGTGCCAATAAATGGACCTCGGTGGTAGTGTTGTCTTTGGCAGCTCACCAGGGAATAATTCTGAATTAGGTTTGAAGGCCCTGCTTCTAAGAAGTCCAGCAGACCAAGGTCAGGGTTGAAGCAACCGAGTAAGGCAGGATAGAAATGACATTTTGTATCTGAAATGATGCCTGTTTTAGCATTTTAATCTTACTTTGTGTGGAGCTCTGCTGGCTGTGCCCAGGCACCTGTGTGAGCAAGATAGTGCTTGTGTGGGCTGGTGGAAAAGGATGCAAGAGAAGTCCTTGGCACAACTACTTCCAAGGAAAAAGTGAGAGTTCATACAGTATTGTTGAAAGATTGTTGGGGAACACTAAATTTTTTCTATATTGAATGTCTTGGATGTAATACACTGATTTAAAAAAGAAAGGATCTGGTTGAAGAATTCATCAGTAGGAAATGTTGGTTGGTGTAAACAGTGTTTATTTCTTTTTTGGCCATGTAACTCAAGGGCACAAAGCCACTCCAGAAATGCTTTGCTCCCAACAGTCCAGCAAGAGAACAGGAGCTGGACCAGCAGCAGCAGAGCATCCTGAGAGACAGTGATGGGTGCCTGGAGATTTAGCACCTTCTTTTATTCCCTCTGTTTGCCCAGGTTCTAATCCTACAAATGCCAGTGGGGAGCAGAGAACAGGAACATGTGTAAGGGAAGGAACCCTGGAGTAGGCTTTTGGGGCTCACCAGGTAGAGCTTCTGCTAGGAAACCACACAAGCTTTGAGTTCTCCATCACTGTAGGTCTTTTTTTTCCACCCACTTTCCATGAAAGGGAAAGAAAGAATAACACAGGTTGTGGCTTTCAATCAATGGCTGAAGAATTAAATTACCATATTTTCAATTCACTACCATTTTCAATTCACCACCATCCTCTGCTCTGAGTAGATCTGGATTATACTGCATAATGTTTCCCTTGCCCATGCATATGTGACTTTTTTAATATATAGAGAGGATGCAATTCATCTGTGTATGTGTGTGCAGATGAGATGCTTCCTTATATTAAAAATACTAAAACCTTTCCAGAAACTAAAAACATTATTTTCCTGCTTTTTTGCTGCTGATTTAGTGCAGAAGAGGTGAGTAAGGCGGAGT
Organism: Acridotheres tristis; assembly: GCA_037013685.1. NCBI lineage: Eukaryota > Metazoa > Chordata > Aves > Passeriformes > Sturnidae > Acridotheres > Acridotheres tristis. The sequence continues at coordinate 7,969,819 of CM072900.1, forward strand.
GCAGGTGTGTGTAGGGGAGTGCTGGCCCCAGCCCCAGCTCCAGGTGCTCCACTGTGCCAGGAAACCCCGCTGGGAAATCCTGGAGACCCTGCCTGCAGCTGGGGATGCTCCGTGCACGTCCTGGGGCTGCAGATCCCCTTGCGTGATCCCAGCCCGCGTTTCATGTTTGGGACGAGTGTAAATCCTGCAGTGTCACAGCCTCTTCCATGGAATACTGTGCTGCTTAAATGCTGAAGTCATTTTGATTTACTACATAACAAAGTTATACGTGGCTTTGAAATACTATGTGCGTAGTTTACCAAGAGGTCCTTCCAGGCTTTTTTTTTAATCTTGCCACAAAGTATCACGACTGTGGAATGACTTGTGTTTGTTCTGTGGTTTTGCAAATGGGCTCCGAGACGGGGGTTTGAAAGGCAACAACAACGAAAACCTCAGAACTTCGAAGCATCTCCCTAGCTCTATTTTGGGATCCAGTGCTACAAAGGAGCGGCAAGAAGCAGGAGCCAAGGTCTGCTCTTGGTTACCCTGCTGGAGCAGGGAGTGATTTCAAGCTGTCATCCAACCAAAGCCTCTCACAGCAGCAATACCAGCACAAGTAGCGTCTGCAGCTCTGCGTGGTGAAATGGGCTGGGAGCTGACTTGGTTACTGGAAATGGCTCTTCTGAGCCTGGGCCAGGTCCTGGTCGGGTACCACTGTCACCCAAGGAAATGCTTCTTGTCTTGCACACTGCAGTAATTGTAGCAGCCCTTTTACCACATAGAGTAACCAAGGCTGTATGTGGCCAAATGTTTGTTTTCTAGACAAAAACCAGAACCTCAAGCCTGCTGCTGTGAAAAAAGGGCAAGGGTATACATTTTGCAGCATGGAGGGCTTGCTGGGGTGGGCTCTTGGTCCAGTTCTGCTTTCAGATGCAAGTGTTCGGTGCTGGGCTGAGACTCAGCTGTGCCAAGGGGACTGAGGTTCATGCACTTAATTTATCCAGGAGAGGTCAGTTCAGAAGTAGCATCTGGTTCTCAGCTGAACTTTACTTGAGTTTTCAAGCTGACAAAGGCACAGGGAAGCTCACCACAATCTGCCCTGGGCCATGTGGTAAATAAATGTCTTGTTTTCATGATCACAGGCGCTTATAGGTTAGTAGTCACTGCTAGAACTGTATTAACTTGGTTGAGATAAACAGATGTCCTTCACCTTCATAAGTCAATAATTCCCATTTTGTTTGGAAATGCAGAGAGAAGAATCCAGCTGAATTTCAATGTTGTTGGAGTATTGCATTTATAATTACTCAGTTTGATCTCCTTAAAGCACAGTGTGTTTCATGTGGTATGTGAAATATTGCCTGGACTGTGAAACCCAATGACCCAAGGGATAAACTTCTCCTTACCTGCTGTACCTAGGGCAAGTTTATCTCAGAAACACCATCTGAATGCAGAGCTGACTCTCGCATGGGAGATTTGGGAGCTGTTTTGTTGGGTTTTTGTAATTGATAAAAGCTTATTGTTAGCGCTGGGGTATCCTGTGTTAAGAGGCACGCTTTCTGTGGTTTTCCTTTTGGAAATGTTCCCATGTTGACTGAAAGCACAGACGTGCTGCTGTGTAATTGGGCCTTTTGAGCTCATGGAGCAGGAGGCTGTGCTGTGGTGCTGCAACTCCAGGAAAAGGATCTGAAGACCCCAGGTATGCAAACAGAATCCCAGAATGGTTTGAGTTGGAGGGGACCATAACAATCACCCAGTTTAATCTGCCCCTACCATGGGCAGGGACACCTTCTGCTGGACCAGTTTGCTTCAAGCCCCATCCAACCTGACCTTGAACACTTGCAGGGATGGGGCAGCCACAGCTTCTCTGGGCAACCTGTGCCAGGGCCTCGCAGTAAAGAATTTTCTCCTATCCCGCTTAACCCTGCCCTCTCTGTTTGAAGCCCTTTCCTCTTGTCCTGTCACTCCAGACCCCTGCCCAAACTCCTTCTCCAGCTCTCTTGGAGTCCCTTTAGGCACTGGAAGGGGTTCTAGTCTCCCTGCAGCCTTCTCTTCTCCAGGCTGAACAGCCCCAGGTCTCTCAACCTTTCCCATAGCAGAGCTGCTCCAGCCCTCTGAACATCTTCATGACCTGCTCTGGTCTCTCTCCAACAGATCCATGTCCTTTTTATGTTGGTAGCCCCAGCTCTGGATGCAATGTTCCACACTTTGCCTTAGTGAGACATGGCAAGCAGGGGTGTCTGGGCTCTGTCAGATCGTACAGAGAAAAGGAGTTTTGCCAAGGCAAGTTTTGTATCTGCCCCCCAGCTGGACTGGAACTCTCAGCTGACCAAAGGGTGCCACTGGGGATGGGGAAACACATCTTGAGTCATGTCCAGAAATGGAGTGAGCAGTAGCAGGGGGAACCTACCCAAGCAGTGGTGTATTATGGCATTCTGTAGCACATGGCAGTTTGGGGTCTGGGTGCAGGGATGTGCCTGTCTCTGGTGTGGGATGTGGATGCTGCTGCACGGCCAAGCCAGAGCTGAGCTGTGCTGTGCATCTCCCCCAGCTCACAGAGTTCAGATCAGCCACACATGGGTGTTTAGGTTGCTCTGCAGTTGGTTTATTGCTTTCACATGCTGCTTTCATTATACCTTACAGTCTTATTCCTCTTTTTTTTTTAGGGGAGGGAAAAAATAGAGGAACAAATCCAAAACTAAAATTAGACATTTGAGAGTCCAAGTTTGGTTTTCATTTGTTTGCAGATAAGGATAAATTTGAGTTAGGGGAGGTTTGCTGAGGGGAGGGTACTGCAAAGATGAGTTGTGGGGATGAGGCATTGCCCTCTCTCTCTCACTGTCAGCATAGTCCTTCTGCAGTCACACACTAATGTAACACCAAGGTCTTGATGTTTTATTAGCATCTTCCTCCACTGGCTCTTCTTTCTTGCAGTGTTTACATGGTAGAGATGAGTTATGGCCAAGCACCCTCAGCAGCACTCACAAGTACCTTGGTGCTGGGGTTGCTGATCTTCTCCTGGCTCCTGCTGCTCCATCATTGCTTCATGCTGGAGTGACTGGTGGGACAGGCTCCAAAAAAATCAGAACAAGTCAGATGTGACCCAGCTGTCATCCCCTATTGCCTTCCTGGTGCTGGTGTGTTTTGGTGGGTATTTCTGCTCTTAAGTCCATGGCACGTCTGTCATCGCTGTCCTGCTGGCACTCAGAAATCACACGCTCTGCAGGCTCCTGGGACTGGCGTGGGAATGCTGCTGGTCTTGGGTGACACAGTGATGGTTTGGTGTATGCCAGAATAGTTGCTGTGTGTTCCAGCTTGAACTGCAGCCCTGTCTTTGATGGGGTTCCCACTCCCAGGCACACTTGCCTGCCACTATGCCACAAACCCTCATCCTCACTCAAAACCAGTGTTGTTCTTTTGGGTTTTTTTAACCTTCTCACGAAGTTTTTTCTGCAATTATAAAACTGGGCATGTTGGCCAGACTGATTGACATCTCCCCAGCAGCGGGCTCAGGGCCAGGCACTCGTTACTGAGTACTTCAATCCCTATTGAACAGTAAAAAATATAGTTGTTTCCAACATGTTCTGGCCCCCTACCAATCACCTGCAGGTAAAATGCATGGTGCCTATTGCTGTTCTTTAATTCTGTGCTTCCTCCACCATTCCTCTCTCAATCTCTGTGTGAGGATGGGCTCCATCCAGAATCCCAGTGCTGTTCCCCCTGCACAGGGGAGGCCCAGGGCACCCTGTCCATGTCTCCTGCTGGGGAGATATCTGGGGGATCTGCTTGAGAGATGATTGGGGCTTGGTCCTGCCATGGCCTAAGCAAACCTGCTGGTGGTACATAATGATAAATCTCCTTGATCACCCTAATCTTGCCTCAGTTCTGGTTTCTCTTGTGCAGGATCATGCCTCCCACAAAGGCCTTTGGATTACTTTAAAAGTAGTAAGAAACTGCTTTACTGTTTCTCCCCATGGGAGCTTACATAGTGATCTCATATATCTTCCTGATGGAAGAAGTTTCTCCTGGCTGCCAACCCGAACTTTTATCTTTTCCATTTTCCTAGGGCTCAGGTAGTAGCATGCACTGGAACATGGCTGTCCTCTTTTGCCTCTTCTTGGTCAATTTATTACCAGTCCTTTTAAGGTTTCATTTAGCTACCTCTTTATCTTTTTTTTTTTTCTGTATGAAAATACTATGGTTGCAGAAGAACTAAAAACTGACCTGTTGCTGCACTGGTTTCTGGTGGTAAAATGAGAGAGCTTTCATCATTTGCAGCCTTGTTACACTGCAACCTTTGTCTAACATATAGAAGTCTTGATTCATATTTTCCTTGTGGAATTACTGCTTCTCTGATCTCCTGCTTTGTTTGAAGAAGTTGCTGGGAGTGATGGTGTTGGTCCTACCTGGCAATATCCATAGCGCAGGGCTGTGATGTGTTTACTTGCATCCTGTCTGTGATAAAAACTCATCCTGCTGCGCTTTCATGGTGTATCAATTCAAGCATCAACTAAGTTCATAGTTTCTTTTAAACCTTGATAAATCTCCTTGTATAAAATCTAATTTGAGATTTATAAGGAGAGATTTAAAACAGGAAAAACATCTGAGTGTAAGCTGAACAAAAATCCTATTAATGATGTGTTATTGAATTTGACGTCAGTCAAGTGGTTGTAAAACACATTATAATAGAAATGTGCTGAGAACAAAAATTGCTCGCTACTTTTTGGCTCTGGTGATTTAGTTCTTCACTGTGAACATAACTTTATAATATTATGTTTATACATATTTTTATAGCTTTTTTTCTGAGTGTTGTAGAGCATCTTATAGGATCCTTACTGATCACTTTTAACCCTTTCATTAATGTTTCTAACATAAATTTCAGGAGAACAGACTGTTGTGTTTGTTGTCTGTTGTTTCTGATGATGTTTTGTTGAGACATAGAATATATGTCCAAGAGCTGCATGAGTGCCCTTTGGGTGGAAACAGGCTCCACTGTGAGTTTACAAAAATTGATCGTGCCTGGGCAGAGAGAGGAGGAAGAAAATGCACTACATATCCTCCTTCCTCCCACCCCCTTTTCCTCTTTGGCATCAAATAAAACGATGTCTCATATGGTAGAGTACACTGTTCCTGATGAGTTTACTGTCTCCATACCACCCAGGATGGGTCTGGTTCTTATTGTGTGTACTTGCACACACAGCATGGAAAAACAGACTCCTTTGCTGAAAAACAAAGATTTCAAAGCATAGTTAATTGGCAATTAGTCACCTATTACTTTAGGATGGAGTTGTAGGTTGGATGTAATTTTGATCAAGCTGGGTTCATGCAGCTTGGGATGGAAAAAGAGACAGAGAAGTCCTTCCTCCCTCAATGAAGAGTCCAGCTGTGGACTAGAGTTGAGAGCACTTGTGTTTGGGTTCTACCCCAAGCCCAATGTGAACAAAGCTTGACAAACTGTTGTCTCTTTGTCACCTATCTATAAAGTGCAGAAATGCTTTGGCAGCCCTAGGGTAATTACTGAAATGTGTGGTGTTAGTTCATGGCTGTGGTCTCACTCTTGTACAAAAGCAGGGGAAGGACCTTTGCATGAAGTGTCTTCATAGAGAAAAGTTGCTTCACCCTCAGCCCCACTGGTTCTACATAAGTGGCAAAGCCAAGGTGGAGAAGTCAGGCATTTTACCTCTAGCAAGTTGGAAACTGCTGTTTGTTAATGTTTCCTCCAGGCTCAGAAGCCCAACAATAACAGTTCTAGATTGGCTTGGGTTCAGCCTGAAAGCACTGGCCAAGCTGTGACAGTGCATTGCCTCCTCAAAGGCAAGGAAGATAGATGTGTGTGTGGAAAGCATCCCAGCTGTGTGATTGCTTGGCATAGTTCACCAGGAATCACCTAAAGTAAATTTTCTGTTTGAAAAAAGAGCAATTATTTTTCTCTCATGCACTTCTGGATGACAGTTTTCTGACCCAGGAGATGCAAAACAGGTCTGTGATGGACTAGACGGTTTAGTAGGGCTTTTATCTACCTTTGAATCCAAGATGGAACAATGAAGAGTCAAAGCGTGCTGTAAATAACTAGGATGAGGGAACAAGCAGGACCTGAGTATTTTTCCATCTGAAGAAACTTTGACTTTTGCTTAGAGCAGCTGATATAAGAATACAGTCATGTCTGTGCAAAATATTACAACAGTGTAATATTCACTTTCAGGGAATTTGTTGTCTAGAAACTATTTCAGAAAATGCTAAAATTGTTTGAAGGTGGAAGTAACCCATCTGTATCTGACATTCTCTGTTGTACTAGTGAGAACATGAACCACAGCAGGTATTTGTGGGATTTATAGGGATCTTCTACAATGGGCTTTAGCAAGGGGTTTATTACTGATTGTCTAGATCTGTATTTGGCACCAAACTGTTTATCTGCCAATTCAGATAGAACATTAAGACCACATCGAGTGGTTTTTCCAGCTAAATTAAAGATTGTTGTAGCACACTTTCAAAAGACAGGAAAGCACCTCTCCATCCTGTTTTTGCATTGGGAGGCTCCCCTAGCACGCTGTGAGCTCCCAGGCTGGGCAGGAGCCCTTGCAAAGCCTGGAATAACAGCTCAGTGTGCCCAGGAGAGCCGGCACTGGCCGCGCTCGCGTGCGAGGGGATGCACAACTATGCAGAACAAAACAGCTGAACAGCCCACACAGGCCTTGCAGACGCCAATATACTTCATCAGCCAATGTTTTCATGAGGATTAGGGCAGGTTGTTTGATAAAGCACATACAAGAACCATTGTGTGTTATCGCCTGGCACAGAAACACTGATGTGCAATGAAAGGCAGCTGCAGTGACTCTTCAGATGCCCGAGGATCTGATGACAAGTGTGCTCACTCAGACTCCTCCACTAAAGTCACTCGTGGGTTGTGGTATTCCCTCTGTGGGCAGTGCAGCTGGAAGGGGCCACGGCTGGCAGATGGACTGGCCACAGCTGATAGGAAACCCTGCAAGGGCTCCAGCGTGGAGTGAAGAAGAAATGAGAGACATGGGCAGAATCCATAAAATAAACAGAGATTATGCTTAAGATATTTTTCTTTCATTTTGATTTATGGCAGCTGCACAGCTAAATCTACATAAATTAATTTTGCCTAATACAAACAGAGTAGTTTATCCCATGAGAAGGTGCTGCTGGGGGTGGGATGGGATGTGGCAGCATGGGGACTCGAGGCTGGGAATGTTTCTTGCTTTTTGTGAGCTTGGGGTGTTTGCTCCAACATTGGGGATGGTGGTGTAAAATGTTTGCTGTTCAAAGTCTGGAAGCCTTGTCCCAAATCTGTAAGTGCTGTCTTGGAAAGGATGGGAGAGGAAAGGACTTGATGTGAGCAACATGCTTCCTCCTGCAGCTGCTTGTGTTGGGTGCACCTAAGGGTGTTGGTGGCTTTTTGTATTAGCCTGGTCAGCTCTTTCATGTGGGTTTTAACACCAATTCCTGGCTAGATGCATGTGCCAAAAGGAAAAACTAAAATTATTTCCCCCAGCTGCAAATTAAACAAACAAAAAAAGGTTTTGGTTTGGGTTTTGGTCACAGCACAATCAGAGCTTCAGCTGTACATCTCTGATACATCTCATGTGCTGAGCTCCTTCCTCCTGGGCTGAGCAGAGTAAATCCAGACTGACATCTATGAGTAGGTCTCCCAGGGTTGTCCTTTCCCAGCCAGGTGTTTTCAGTGTAGTGGAAATGAGGAGCTGCAGTGTTGGGAAGCAGCTGTAGGAATTAGCTCTGTAAAGCAGTAAATCCATAGCCCTGCTACTTATGAGTACTGCAGGGAGGATTTTCACTCTGTTTGGAGCCTCTGGCTTTGCTAGTGAGGGAAATAAAGCTCAGCAGCTCTCCTCAGCTGTGGTTTGAACTCTCAAATGAAAAAACAGCTTATTTGATTTTTTTTTTTAATACTGCTCTTAGCATACCCTTTCCAAGAACAAAAATCTGTCTCCTTTGAAAAAGACACTGGGGTATTGCATGTGCTGCACAAACATGGTAATAAATTCCATATCTAGGTCTCAGCACAAACCCATGGGCTGTTATGTTTTCTTTTTTCCCGTGTTTCAAATATCTGTGTGCTCCACCATGGTGTGTCTAGACCCACTTAAAAGCTTTAATGGTGTCTCTGGGAGAAATGTGGAATGATTTTTGCTTTGTAATGAGGTTTAAACTCAAACATACAAATTATTTAGTGTTAAATTTTGAAGAGGAAAATAATACTACACGAAGAACGACCAAAGCCTGTGCTACAGGGGAAAAGGGAAGGTGTTACTGGTTAAAAAGAAAAGGGTGAAACTTTGATCTTTCCAAACAGTTCCTGATGGTGCAAATCATCAGGGCTACTGAGTTACACACACACATTCCCTAACCCCGAGTTATGGGGGGTGTGATGGCCGATGTGTGCAGGCAGCTGAGCGGCACAGCCTGTGAAATGAGACCCGAGCTCTGAGAAGTCTGGAGACTCAAAAAAAATCAGATGGGTGAAACTGGACCCCTGACAGTGTCACAGTGAGGCTGCAGAGGGCTGGGCAGCACTGCCTGTGCAGCCTCCTGGCTCACCACTAAACACCAAAGCAACCTCTGAAGGGAAAATACTCAAGGGATGCTCATATTGATTTTATAGTATTAGTCACTATGAGAAAGGGAGCAACTTCCACATTGAGATAAATGCTATGCAGACGGGAAGTTCCGTGTTGACAGCAGATAATATTATCTCTTCAGATTACTTTCTAGCTGACTCTCTCAATTACTGCAGTACTCTTTTAAACTGAGCAGTTACAAACTCCAAATTATTGTTCCTTTATAGGATTCTTCACTCTAATGTGCCACCTCCTCAGGCTTGGAAAGTTTCTCTTCTTTAAATTCAGCAGTAGGAGGCAATAAGAATTTTTGAGAAAAAATGGGCTGTGGTGGATCCCCTGATAATAAGGATTTTCTGCCAGTAACTTGCTGCTTCTGAACTCCTTTGGCTTGGGACAGAAGTTCATTTTTGGTCTGGCTGGGAAACCAGGCAGGTCATTCCCACACATTAGTGCACTCTGCTACAGTTTCCAGGCATGATATCGATCATTGACATGACCAGTAGGAGAATTTTCTATATTTCCTATTAACAGCAAATAGAAAACCTCCCACTCCTTTGTAGGTGGATTTGGGGAGCACGTGGCAGGGTCCCATGGCTGGGACATGGAGCTGTGGATTTGAAGAGCTGGGTTCACATCTCACTGTGTGACCAGGCACAGAGTGTAGGTTGTAATATCTCTGTGAAACCATTGCTGTCTGAGGTAAAAATTCAAACTAATCACATAAATGCTCCACTGTGAGAGCTGCACTTCCACAAGGGCATGTGAAGATCCTCATTAGTGTTACAAGTGGTAATTAGTGCTTAAATTCACCGCTCACCTGGAGTCACAATTACCTACTAATGTTGCAAGTGACCTTTCCCTGCTTTTGAGCAGCCTATGCCATAAAGCCTAAACCAGAATATGCTAAAGCAGGCATTGTTCACAATCTGTTTTTAATCCTAACCCAGGGCACAAGAACCTTGGCTGGAAATGGGTCTTCAAGTAATGGTGGCAGTTTGGCAAAAGAGGGAGAGTGTGTTAAATCTTGCATTACACAGCCTACCATTCTACTTACTGAATCATCTACTGCTTCAGTCACTTCTTGGAAGGGAAGCTGCTATTTTTATTCACTGAGTGTTAAGTAGAGGTTCAAATACGACCAATATTATGGAAATATTTTTTCCTGTGTGACTCCTGGTATTTTGCAAGCAGCACCACTTTGCTCATGAAACTGCTCTTATTAGGGCTGTTACCTTGGATAATAATGAATGTTCTGAGTTCCTTGAGTTATAACTGGATGTTAGTGTAGTTACAAGACCAAATTCCTCATTTATTTTTGTGTAGAAACAATTGAATCTGTTAAACTTCACTAGTCCCCAAATATATGGCTGGTACCTAGGTTAAGTACAATGTCTTGTGAAAAAAAATTTGGTTTATGATGTCATTTGAAACTTGTAAGAGACCAAAAGACTCTTCAAAACTAATAGTTGAAAACCCAGCGGAAACTGTAACTCTACAGTGATTTATTCTCATCAGGGCACTGAAATATTTTATGTCTAATTTGTGTACTCTACTTTTATTTTACAGACAACAGGGTATCAACCACGATTGACATGTAAGTCTGGAACAGTGGTAAAAGGCTTATGGATGAGTGCTTCCCTTCCCCTTTGGAAGCCTTAGAGGCTGGAATATTGCAGTAAAAGTGCAGAAAATAGTGTGTTGTAAGACAGTGCTGGGAGTTGGAAAATCTTTCTAGGGATGAAAGGTCAAAAGCTGGTGTTCAAAGGCAGGGCATCAGGGTAAGTGTCATACAGAAATTCTTAAGAAGCCTCCACAACTTCAAAGCCCAGACAACTGGGTGTTTGTGCCAGAGGGTCACTTCCTCTATGAATTGCTAAGATGCTCTAAGAAACCCTTTGGAGAAATCCATGGTATGGTGCCAGAAGTTTAATACTCATAGGGTCATCTTTGTTGTTTGGTTTGGTTTTTTCGCTCCTTACAAAAATATTATGGGAAGAGAAATACTGCTTTTCAGGATCTTATTTTACTTGAGTTTTTGCAACCCCTGGTAATACTTTGCAAGTCTTTATTCTTTCATGCAGAGATAGTGTTAGATTTGTTTATTTTATAATCACATCTCATTGGAATGTTTTATTCCTGATTTGTAATTAAATCTTGCACATTTTTCTTAGCCCATTGCTTACCCTGGTGTCTGTGCATAGGTGTGTGTAGTTGGCAACAGCAGAGTGAGAGGAGGGAAGGAAGGGCAGAGAGTAATTTTCTCTATTGACCTCTGCCATGGTCCTGGAGGGCAGATGGGGAAAGGGGTCTGGGAGGAACCTTGCCTTGGATGTACCAATATCACAGACCAGGTGTTTCACCAACTTTGCCTTGTGCTTTCTGTGTCAGGGACAGTCCAGCCAGTGTCACTACTGAAGATATTCCCTGATTTATTATCGTTTGAACAGCAGCAGTTATTTGAACTCCCAGCCTAGCAGTGAAGAGAACAAAAACAGTTCTTATTTCTCAATAAGTGGGAGTTGGGAGCAATAAAACCAGGCCTGTTGTTTAAGGGCTTGGCTTAGCCCAACTGGCATTTATGACTGCAGACAACATGATCGCTTGTTGAGGGTGCTTATTTTAGACTAACATTTTTGTGGGGATAAATTGTCTTTGTCCCTTCTGCCCCCACTTAGATGCTTGCTGATAATGTGATTTCAATAGCTGGGATACCACAGTACTGCTTGGGAGCATGAACAAGTGCATGAGCTTATCTTGCCCTGCTTTGGGCAGCTCTGTGGAAAGCACCCACACCAGCTGTTCCCATGGTACCTGTAATTCTGGAGTGTGAAAAAGCAACTTGAAAATGACCTGTCACTGAGGAGAAAGCCCAATGCTTCCCATCCCATTCTAACCTTGAAAGTTTGCTGCATTTGCCAGCTACTGGGCTTGTTTTATGAGCAGTATGTAGATCTGATGAAATTCCTTTGAGAAATCTCACATTCATCTGCACTTGTGCAGCTTTCCAAGAACCGTTGTTTTGGCAGATTCTCTGAGAGTTGCTCAGATTTAAGCTAGACCAAGCTTGCAGGAGGATGTATTTTCTTACCAGAGCTGAAAATTAGTTTATTTTTTTTTTTAAGTTAAAGAAATCCACCTGTCCCTGGAAAAGAGAGAAATGCAAACCCCTTTGCCAGTAGCCTCCTTATTTGGTGCCTTGCACTTCCCTGCGGTCCAATTTGGACCAGCAAATGCTTTCTTTATAGGGCAAACATTTCCTGATGTGATTTCTGTTAAGTGTCTTGAAGCTCACCAGGGTGCAGCCACTGAAGCACATCACAGAGCTGCACGGAGTTTCTGTGAGGGGAAGAGTGGCTGTGCTCTCCTTTCCCCACTGCAGTGGGTCCGTGTGCCCTGTGTCACAGGGCCCATCAGCAGTGGTCCCATGGGATCAGTTCTCCAGCCTTTTCCTTCAAAGGGTGGTGGGATGGCTGTAACCCTGATTACTGAAATGTTTGCCCTGTGTCCTCCAGCTGAGTCTATCCAGACACTCTTTTATCACTGCTCACATCTGTTTAAGAGCAGAAAACCAGTTCCCTGCATGGCCTGAAACTGGTGGGCTGCCATGCAGCCTGGGAGAGGATTTGCCCTACATTGCTTTCTTTAAACTGGAACTTAGTTGAATTATGTGGTTTTCTGAACCGCTTTCTAAATTTAAGAGCAGCTCTAGAATGCACAATGTTTCAGTAGCTTCATGAGAGAGAAATCAAATTTTTGGTAAATAAGTCAAAGCCTTTTGTGTGTGGTGTGGATTCTGTTCTATCTTAAATGGGCCATTTTAAGTCTGTTAGTGTGACAGAAATCATTTCAAGATTGATGGTAAATCTTGCCCCTGCAGGGAGTATCAGAAGCAGTTAGCATTTTACATACAGTGTAAACAAAAGGATGATCATTAGCCATAATTAGATTTTTATGGGTTTGTAAGATGACTCATGCCCCCTGGAACTTTTGCACAGAGAGCTAAAGACATGCCAAGGTTTAGAAAAGCATGATTGCTCTTTGGTTTGTAAAAACACCAAGCCTGGATGTACAGCTGTTGTGTGTCCCTAATAATAATAATAAGACAACTATGTTGTAACCTTTACTCATCCCTTCTTCCAGCAAACTTTCCATGGGATTGAGTAAGAGCTGCAGGATATAGTTTCTGGACCCTGGCTGTTAAAGTTAGATTGGAAAGCCAGCAGCAAAAATAACCAAACTCTGATATTTCCTCAATTTTGGAGGATGCCAAAAATAGCAGGCCACTGAGAGGCGACGAAATCTCAGTCCAAGCTTTGAAGTGATGAAAAATATCTTGTAACAATAACCTGTAACACTAAGTCTTGGCCTTTTGGAAGACCTAAACCGTGTGGTATGTCTTGGTTGAGGAGCAAGACATTCTGTAGGGCACTCTCACAGAAAGATCTGTGGAGAAGTTCCCTCTGAAATTCAACAGGTGGCTGACTCCTGAGTGTGCCTTGTGAGTCTGTGTCATCTATCTGCAAGGCTTTTACAGCTTCTCACGTCTGTGTTGACACAGAGCATACTGGATTAGATAATTCTTCTGATCCACAGTCTGTTGACATGAGTTTCTACCTTAAACACCATTCACAAAAGATACCTTCTTGAAATGCGTCTTTGCCCTTGAGGTGGTCCCTGAGGTCACTGGCTGTCAGTGAGCCATTCTTGCTCCTTTGGGATTAGAAGTTCAGTCTGGCACCTGAAGCTTCCCAGGCTGATTGTTCTATGCAGGATTCAGGGACTGTAGCAGTGTCCCTTCTGCCTGTGCAGCCTTCTGCCATCACTGTCCCTGTGTCATCACAGCCATGCCTGGGTGAGGCACATGCTTGACCCCGGACTGTGACTGCTCTGTGAGGCTGGTGGCTTTGGGCACTGTTTTCCTTTATATTGTATATATCTTGCTCAGCTTCTCATGTCTCTATCCAATACATTAAATTGAATATGTAAGAGACAGGGAAAGCCTCTTAATGGTTGACAAAATTATTCCATATTTTTCCTTAAGAAACCCAGAAAAAAATATCAATATTAAGCCACTATCCTTCAAAATTACTGCTCCCTCTGCTGTTTTTTTTAGCATATGTAGACTGTCTCCTCCACAGTTATGGAATATTGAGATGGTTTAAATGAATAAATATCCTCAAAGGACTGGGCACATGGGTGCATGTAAATAGGGAAATAAGCTGACTGGTATCACAGTGCTGATTCCCTCATTACAAGGGGCAGAGGCTGCAAGGAACAGAGCTCTGACAAAACGCACAAACTGGTCTAAGATGCTGAAGTACTGAGTCTGTTCATGTTGAAATACAGGTGCTTTTAACTCAGAATAAGGCGTCTGATTTACCCTTCTTTAAAAGCATGTTAATAACACAGCAGAATAAAGCATATTTTCTTTAACCTTGTTGGCAATACTGCCTGTTTAAACTTGGCAAAGCATCTCCTAAGAGAGCATGGAAAGAAAACGGTACTGTGTCATTTGGGGGAAAAAATGGACAAGAAAATTGGATAGCATTTGTACACTTCTAAAATCTGTCATTCTGGAAACTCTGAATCAGAAACAGGAGCTTTGAGGTGCACAGGGTCTGAATTTCTGGTCGTTTCTTGTCCCTCTTCACACTCTTGCCAGGGGTTGAAGGTTGGGAGCCAGATGCCTGAGAGGGGCTTGTGGCTGTTTGCAAGTTTGCTGCTGACTTCAGGAGTGGCTGCTGTGCTACCTCGGTGGAGGCTTTTTTTTATTATTTTCTTAACATCTGTTGTGCATTTGTCTATGGCAAGAATTACAATCCCCAAAGGAATTGTTGGCTGATGTATAGATGATGCCAGATGAGGAAAAGCATCGTTTGGCACATTCCAAATTGAGCAGCTCTCCGTGTATGACACTGTCATTTGGAGATGATTTACACAGCCGTGTTTGCCATCAGGATGTCATCTGCCCTCTCTGCACTGTTGAGCTTTAAGGCTTGGATGCAGCCTGACTACTTAAACACTCTGCTGTGATTGGAAACACACTGAGGGAAACACATGCATGTGCTTGTCTTTTGTTGCAAACTGTTTTATTTCAATGGAAAGCAGAAAGAGTGGAGTCATTTCCCTCCCCCCTCCTCTGCTGTTGATGTCAGGATTTCAAGCCTGACTGCCTGGATGACGAGAGCCGTGGTATTTCCATAGGACAGAGCCATTGTCAGTTTCAATGTGTTCCCACTAATGTGGAGGGAGAAAACTTCGGACTCCTTCCCATCTTGTCCAGATGTTTCCATGCATCAGCATGGGTATCATGCATGTTCTTCCAACTGCATTTTGTCCTTAGGAGATTTGTTTTCCATCCTTTCATCTTCATTTTGCATGATGCAAAAATAAGCATGAACAGGTTGTGATGATTAGTCCAGGTCCTGTGCTGGTGTAAATCAGCAGAGCTCTGACTTCTACAAGATAGCCTAGTCCATCTTCTCACTGTTTTTTGGCCATGTGTGTTGTAGAGAGGGGGATGTGGTGGTGGCTGGACCAGCAGCTCCTCTTCCCTCTAGCCCTCAGCTGAGCAGCTCATGAAGATGTTACTCAGGTTTGGCTAAAATGGCCTTTATCTGTTTTAGAAGCAACAAAATCCCTGATGCTTATTCAATGTTGTGGAAACAACAAAAGAATATCCAAAAGTTCTTATCCTCTGTCTACAGCTTGGGACAGAATTGAAGTCTGTGTAGTGATACAGCTGCCCTCTGTAGGAGTTGGCTTTACCACTGATCTCTGTCTGAGCACAGTTTCTTTACTTTGAGCTGTGTATTTAGTGTTTTTTAAATTGTGTATGTCCAGAAAACAAATACTTCATTCTGTACTTAATTCTAATGGTCCTTCCATTAATTTCCCTAATCAGTAATCCTTGCCTACAAATTCTGTCTTTCCACACCAAAATCTTCCAACTCCAAGATAAATCCAGTTCTGCATTTTTTTTTCAGTCAAGTCCCATTCCCCCAGTATATGTCTGCCCTTGCTGGCTTAATAAAATGTTTGCTGGAGTGAAGCCTATGGCTCTGAGAGGGTGATGTTGGTGACTTTTCCCTTCTGCGTGACAAGAAAATACAGGCAAAGGTACCTTGAACTTAAAGCCAGAGTTTTCTTTGGCTCTTAGGTATTAGGATTTTAAGCTGAAATTAGAACAACTTAGAATTCTTTTGAAAACTTTCTGTGTTTAGTCTGTGGAAGCTAAAATCACTATTTTGGAATGGATAAAGCAGAAATTACATTCTATTCTGCTCTTGGCACTGTATCAACATTTATGTAGCAATGTAAAAGTTTTAAACTGTGAAAGAAATAATCGACTGCTCTAATCAGCATTTTCAGGGGAAGGCTTATTAAAGCAGTGATACATTATCTTAAACTTTTGAGTACTGTTCCTTCCATTTACAAAAACTTGAACTTTCCATAGCTGCTTCGATAAACTTTTCAACAGGGTTCAAAAAACTAACAAACGATCCCATTACACCATATGTTAAAAATCTATTCATCTTATACTAATGAGTTAGTGGACATGCATAAAATAAAAATATCTGTTCCTTTTACTTTGTTTAAATCGCTACTGTCATGTACTTCAGCTCCAAATGATAACACGTGCTTAAAAAAACAAATACATTACTGTTTCATGTTATTTTAAAATGTCTCTGACTTTTTTCAAGTGATTTATATTGCGTTTGTGATTCAAGCATGAAAGTATGCTAAGAGGCCTGGGGAGAGAAAAGTTGTTTTAGAATCAGAGTATTTTGCATACTCTTACCCCAAACCAGTGAAGTAATAAAATACCGTAAAGAAATTGAAAGAGATTGCTGGTTGTATCTTTAACAAGTCTGTTTAAAAGACAACATTTTATAAAATGACAAATCAATTTAGTGATGAGACCTAGAACAGGGGATGCCTGACTTATCCTTCTGAATTGCACCTCATTTGCTTCCCCTTGCAGTTTGTTTTTGAGATGTGCAGTTGTAATCTCTCAGAAAAATCAGCAGTGTGTTGTTGTAAGCACGTCTTTCCAATGGAGGCAAATCCTCTGTTTGACAAGCATCTCAGGCATCTCTGACATTAAACTGCAGTGCAGAAAGAGCACTGACCTTTAAGAAATTCTTCATGAGCTCATGCACTGAATAGAAAGGGCTTGAGGTACAAAAACCCTTTTGGCTTGATTTGTACAGGAGAGACCAAGAAGCTCCCGTGGAGAGATCTCTGTGTAGTGGGAAATACACTTTGGGTGGTGTCTGTCCCACAGAGCTCCTGCTCCACCCAGGCTGTGTGGATTTGCTGACAGCATCCTCCTGCTGCAGTAGCTGTGTGCTGATGTATTCTGCTTGCCTTCAGTGGTCTGATGGGAGCAGCCTTGGAGCCCACTTGAGTAGCTGGTGTCAGCTAACACTTAAATAAGATATCCAGCAAAAGCCATGGCTGAGCAGCCAGCCAGTTTCTGTGCTGAAACAGGAACACATGTGAAGGGTAACTACCATGGGAATAAGGGTTCTGATACAGCTCACAGCTGGTGACTGTGCATTGTCAAGTTTGTCCCAAGAGATTCCCTGCTAGATCCCTTGGTGATTTAGCTCCCTGTGTCATTCAGAGATGCTCTAGGAAGGTGGAAACTGCACAGGGGTGATTGAACTCCTGAGAACAGTTCCCAGCAAGCAAACACTTTTGTTTAATCCTTGGTTTAAATCAGTGAAGCTCTTTTTAAAAACCACTTTTTTTTTTTTTTTGTCTGGACTCAGCTGTCCAAAAACTACTCCAGATTTTCTGTTGCTTGCAAAACTCCTAATTTTTAACATCATCTTATTCCTGGTCAGTTTAATATTCTCATGCCAACACTGCAGTTTAAACAACTTTTTGGAAGCAAAACTGGACGTCCCTCCCTTATGCTGTGTTTGTAGATGGCAATCTGTCCCATCTGTCTTGCTTTGCCAAGGCTAAGCCTCTTCTGGTCCCTTGGCCAAGGTTGAACCTCTCAGGTGTCCTGCTCTTCTCTGGCTCCCACTGGCTAAGAAATACAAGTTTCAGCTGAAAGCCACCATCAGAAGGCAACACTAGGCCAAACTTAAACTCTGGACCTTATTTGGC
Source organism: Acridotheres tristis (assembly GCA_037013685.1). Taxonomy (NCBI): domain Eukaryota; kingdom Metazoa; phylum Chordata; class Aves; order Passeriformes; family Sturnidae; genus Acridotheres; species Acridotheres tristis. The sequence goes on from CM072900.1 coordinate 7,987,521, forward strand.
TTAGTTTTATTGTTTCCTGATAACAATTTAAAAAGGCATACGTGAGAAATGTGAGGAGCAGTTGTAGATCCAAAGGGCTCTCCTGGAAATGAAGCTGGTCTGTAGGTGCTGTGTCCAGGCACTGGTGAAGATGCCATGGTGTTTCCATGCCCCTCAGGCAGAGATTGTGCTGATGTTAATTTGTGGAGAACAAAAGCAAAGTCAAATGTGAGTTTATTTCTACAGATCTTTGTGTTTTCAGTGTTAATTCGCATTTGAATAACTCAGTCATTCTGAATTATTTTATTTTAATACCTTAATTATTTTATTTTAATACCTTCACAGTTACCAAATCATACTGATGGGTTTTTTTAAAAGGAAATTTTTTAAAAATTTGGTTGGTTTCTTGAGGAGGTTGTGCAAAAATAATTCGAAGCAACCTGAAGACATATCCTTTCCAGAAAACACCTGCAAACATTAGATTGGTGATAGTGTCGTGTTTTCCTGAAGACACAGAAAACAGGGCTAGCAAAGTCACATATGGCCCATGCAGAGGTTTTACTGAGCTGATTTCTGTCTCAGCAGTGGAAATGCTGCTTATGGATTAAGACTACTTTTTTAGCTACATGGCTGAAAAACAGTCCATCTTAAGAGCACTGTCTTGAAAAACCAGCTGTGTAAATACTTCAGTACATTTTTCCCTCCTGATTTGTTATTCTTCCCCCACCCCCAGCCCCTTTGCGATACCAGATTATTCACTTTTCCTTCGGAAAAAGATCTTTGCAGTTTGAAGTTTCCTGGCATCAAACTCCACAGGGGACTTTCACTTTCCTTTGCAGTGAGTTGAGCCCTTGCTGTCATATTGGTCAGAATTAAAACTAAATTATGATCCCTGGTATTTCCTTACCAGATGACCAGATGTCATACACAGCCACCAGGGCATGGCAGGCAAACCCAGCACCTGACCACCCAAATCTCTGGGGCATCATTCCCATTTTCCATAATGAACCTGGGAATTGTACTGTAGAGCTTGCAGATGGAGTTGTCTGAACCCGGGTGTTTGTTTTAGTTTCTATTTTGTTATTAGCTATACTGTTATCTATTTTTCAATCTGCTGGAATAATTTGCAGGAAATCAGTATGACTTCCTCTAAACCAAGATTAGCAGGAAGACTTTGCTTTCCTGTTTTCCAAGGGCTTTCATTCTGCAGCTTGAGGAATCCCATGGGTGTTTCTAAGCTTGTAATAAACTCTTGTCAGTAAAGATTTATTCCACTTCAGTTACCATCTTAATGGGCCCAGGAAAAGTGTCCATCTAAAAGTGTTCTCCAAAACTGGAGCTGCTCTTCCAGAGTGGACCAAATGATCTTGGTTGACTGCTCCAGCCATGGCCTGTGACTGATGCTTCTGAGGAATTGTTCTGGAGACAAGTCTGGCCCCTAGCAGGTGATTTACTCATGTCTTTTGGTGGGCTTTTTGGTTTTCTTTGGTTGGTTGGTTAGTTTTTGGGTCTGCTTTGTTTTTTTGTAGGGACCAGTCTGGACTTGAATCTGTGTGTAAATTTCAGAGTTTGAAGAAGTGCTGGGAGCAGCCCTCCTTCCTCCCTGGCTCTGGAACATCCTTATTACTCCAGCTCAGATTTTTCCTTATTTGATACCTGAGATATGCCAATAAGCTTTGGCTTTGTGTCTTTTGTAGTCTTTCATTGCACTTTTGCATTCCATTTTCTATTCAGGGATGCCATCAGAGCTGTGTTAATAATAAGCCCTGTGGACTATGTGGTTTGCTCTCAATTTCTATTAAAATTTTAATTACAGGAGCTGGAGACTGATAGCCTTATAACAGTATGGATTCATATAACTGTATCCTAAATGGATAATCTCTATCCAAATAGCACCTTCCTATGAGAACCGTAAAGAATGCATAGTCTCTCTTATGTATAGGTTAATGCTCTGAAATTAAATACAGAAATTCCTGTAGAAGGTGGACCAAAGAGTTATATTCACAACTCTCTGCAAGCATCAGCCACTCAGTTTACATGTCAGATCTTAAAAGCAGAATCTTTGTTTGGAAAATCCTGATGCCAGGCTGGGCAAATGCCAGCTGTGTGCATCTGGCTCAGGGGATATTTTTGTGCAAACAGGGCAGTTACTGCCTAGAAAACACGGGGGTGTGAGGGGATAGAGTGGGTCTAATGTGAGTTGTAGGTGTTCTAATTCAACATGTGCTGGTTTTAAACCTCAGCTGATGTAGGAGCTTGGGAAAGGGGGTCTGTGGGGCCAGCCACTGATGTGCTCCCTGCAGCACTGCTCTCCACCCTAGCGTGCTGTGCAGGTTGTGAGTGAGCAGCAGGAAACTCATTGGGTTGCTACTGAAATGCAACTTGGGACTATTTAAGTCTGTGTTGACTTAGAATAGAAAATAAATGCTTAAACGGTGTCCAGCTGAGGTTACAGGGGACTCTTTAAATGGGCTGGAGGAAATTCCTCTGGCCAGAATCTAGCACAGCTCTTCCCAACCACACATGTGAATTTTCCCATCTGCCACTTGCAGAAGATGCATCATCCCCATGTCTCACTTGCACATTCATTATTCTGCTCAAGAGAGCCACTAAAAAACTTCTAGAAAGTAAGAAAATCAAATTACTACAGCAGGAGAGTGGGACTGAGCCCTGGCATGGCTTGCTGAAGGCTGGAGAAGAGCAGAGCTGAATGGGGGCAGGTTGTGATCACTTGGAAGGATCCTAGTGAAGGGTTTGGACTCCCCCTGCTTTAACTTTAGCTTCTTCCTTCCCTTTCACTACTTTTCATAACCATCCTGAAGTCAGGAGGGAAGTGAACCTCCAGGCTTGTGTCCAAAGGTAGGATTTGTGTAAGCACTGGTCTGGAGGAGACTCAGGATGTGTTTTTCCTCCTTCTGGAAAGGAGCTGAGTGGCCTGGCCCATACAGAGCTCCTCATCCCTGCAGCTTTGCAGGATCTGAGTTACCCTTTGGGTCTGCATGGCACTAATTGCTGTGGGTTCTACCACTGCAGCCAAACCAGAAGATATTATTTGGGATTAGGCTGATTCTCTTCTGTCAGTTGTGATCTGGCACACCACTTTTTGCATTATTACACTTGGACCTTTTTCTTATTTATTTTAGTGATCATTAGGCATCTTAGAAGCTTTTCCTCAATAGATGTATCCAAAGGAGATGAGAGGCAAAAGTATTCACATGTGTACAGGTTCTACATACAAGTAAGGAGTGGACATGTTAACTCTTGCCAGAAGAACCCCAAAGATACTGTTTTGGAAATAGATGTCAAGCTTGCATTTAAATTGACACTGTCCCCATTGAGGGACAGTCTGCCCTCTGATTGTTTGGTTGTTTTTTTTTTAATTAGTAGAATTTAATTAAGTGGAATTTTTTTTTTTAGAAAGGCACTGACTTTTACAATCACAAATGAAATAATAGCATGTAACCACTATCATTTCCTAAGCATAATTTGCAAAAAATACTTACATCAACTAAGTAAATGTGATCTGAATCAGAAAATTATTTTGAGAGACTGTTTTAGCTTAACTTTGACCAAATTAATGTCAGTCTGGTTAGTGGCTTGATAATAAACATGCTTCTGCTTTCTGAAGCCACTACTGTATAATCTGATTACAGCTGATGTGGCTGGCAGGGAGCCAGCCCCAGCTTGCAGCAGCCTCCTTCCCCACTGGAATGTTCCAATAAAAAGCACAGAAAGCCACTGGCCAAGGCAGCAGTGCAGGATTCCATCCCAACCAGTGGCTTTGCTCCTTGCCCTCACTCCTGTAAGGTGCTGTCTCTGCTTTAAAGGCTTTTTCTGTCTGCAGGGGCAGAGCACAGGTGTGGCAGTGACATGGGACTGCTCTGAAGGCTGCCTGAAGCCAGGTGCTCAGGTCAGAGGGTCCTGTCCCACGTCTGCATCTCCTGCCCCTGTGGTGAGGGCTGCTCCATCCATCGCCTGCTGTGGGAATAAAAGATGGGCATTGCAGTGGAGAATCCTGCAGCATCAGTAGAATGTGAATTTTTCTTGTGATAAGCTCCTTTTGAAGCTGAAAAATAAAATTTTCCAGGGTTTTCTTAATGCTTTACTCTTTTTCTCTGCAAGGCTCTGCAAAGTGAGTTGGATACCACAAGAGTGGTTTCCTGGGCAAAGCATCATCTCTTCCAGATAAGATATATTTTGCTTCTTGGCAGCTGGATTGTTTTTAGTGTTTAAACATCTTCAAAGACTATAAAAAGGGAGACTTGTTATTTCAGTGACTTTGTCCAAGGTGTTTCTCCCTGGATGCTATATATATACACAGTGTCTGTGTTTTATATTTTCAAAGCTGCTGGCATGAAGGTTAATGTAAGAAATCAGAAATAATATCTTCTGAAGTGGAAAAAACTAGAAATACCTTCACCTGAAAGTAGCCAGTGATGAACAAAGGAGTTTAAAAGAAAAAGAAAAAAAAAAAAAAGAAAAAAAACCAAACCAAAATGCCTTAAATTTATTTCATTGGTACTTCAGTGCCTGTGAGCTTTTCTTCCACTGATGGCTTCCCCAGCCTTTCTGGAAAAGTTCATGAGAGGTGCAGGATTGACCCAGCTCACATGCAGTGAAATAGTCCTGGGGCATGGCCCAAAACTCAGGTCAAGACTTAAAAAATGGCAGCTTGTGTGTGTTGGTGTTGGGTTTTTTTTTAGGGGGCAGGTTTTGTTTGGGGTTTGTTTAGGACCTTTTTAGTTAGTGCTGTGGTTAATATGGACACAGATGCTTGATGTTGGTCCAGGCTCAAAATTCTTTGAAACTTATTGTCAAAATTTTAGAAGTACCTATGGTTGTACCTATGAGGTACCTATGGGTGACAAAAGAGCCTGCTTGTTCACTGTTCTGCACAGTGTAAAAGGTGGCACCTCTTTTAATCCAGACAGTCATTTGTATGTGTGTGCAGGGGAATGAACTCTATCCCTCTATTTTATGTTATGTTGGCTAATAGAAAACAACTGTGCTCTCTTTGCTCACACTCATTACACTAAAATAGATGAACTTTTCATATTCCATCTGAAAGAAATTATGTATAGATGACTGACATGCAAAATGGGAGAAGATTAGGATGAAAAAGAAAATAATGTTGACTTTAAAAAGAACTAATTCTAAAATTGCATTTAATTTTGTTTAATGGATTGCTAAGAAAAGCACCTGAAACATTGATTTCACATAAACTTTGAATCATTACTAGGTTTTTAATAATGGAGAAAGAACAGGAACCTGAAAGAGTTTCAGGAAAGATAAATTGACTCGTAAATGGGATATAAATAAAGTACCTCATTTTCTAACAGGATTCATCACAAAATTTTTCAAATGTTTTAAGTGTTCCCTGAAGTGCTGCAGACACTGAAATCCAGGGAGCGTGCTGGTGTTCTGCTAAGTTGAAATTAAATGAGGAGTCTTTCTGCAGCTGCAGAGAAGCACTTTAAGTTTATTTTGTATGATAGAGAATATAGTCTGCACCAAAGAGGTCTGGATTGTGGAGATACTAATTATTTCTTTGTCAAAATGAGGCAATCTGCCACAACATTTGGTGCCAAATCTGTTTTGCCATTCTGTTCTTTGCTTCACATGAGATACAGGAACTGAAAGCAGCTGGGCTGTCTCAGGCTTTTCAATCCACAGAGTGATTTGTTGAGGTTTCTAGGACCCAACTGCTGAATGGGGGAGACACACAAACCCTTGGAAAATATGGACTTTTGAGTAATTTGTACTTTTTTGCCAAGAGGACATCCACTGTTTCAGTAAATTCTTTCAGTAGAAATGTTTGCTTAGCTAAGATGAAAATGGGACATTAGAAAAAAACTTTTCCTGCTTCAGTTGTCTTTTTTTTATTATTATTTTTATGTTTCTGCAAAGCTTTTACAGATTTTTTTAAACTGGAACCTTTATGGGACCATAAATCACAGTTTCATTGTGCTTCTTCCTTTTGTATTTATAAATACATATCACTTGCAAAGCAGACAAACAGCTTCAAGGTTAGTAAAGGCAGAGGGGATGCAGATTGTTCCAGAATCACGAATGTTTTTAGTTTATTTGTTACTATTGAATTTGAACTTACTTTTCAATAAAACTGGAAAGGAAATGCTATTATTTTCCCTCAAAATTGTGCCAGGAAATGAATTTGCTGTGATTCTGTTTTATCTCTGGAGTTTTCCTGGAGCTTGGATTCCAAGTCCTGAAGTGTGCTGCTGCCCTGAGCATCATTTCTACCTCCAGGCCTCACATCACTCTATGCTTTCCTGTTCTGCCTAAAGGCAGTACTGAGGTTCATTTATTTCTCGGGGTGTTATGGCATGGATGAGTACAGAAGAAGGCAGAGACTTGCATTTCTGCTTAGCCTAGACATGACTTTTCCAGGTGTGATGTGTAAGGCTATATGTATGCAGGTGAGCAAGCACCACCTCTGTGTGCAACTGCTTGTGCAATAGATCTGCACTGCCCAAATCTTTGAGGATTTTAGTGTGTGATGAGTTTCTGCTCATCATCTTGGCAGTGCTGCGCCTCCACAGTAATTTCTGTGTGCCTAATAGGTTGAAAATCCCGTTTAAAATGGTGATATGGATGTCTTTGTCCTGCAGATTAAACTACTACAGCCACAAACTCTGCCTGGAGTAAAGCACAAGTAACTTCTTGTAACAAAAGATGTGCACGTGTGTGGTGTGTTTGTATTTGTAACTCCTTCTCTTTTCTGTTTTTTCTTTTTTTTGTTTCACTTAAATAAAAGCACAATCTGTTTTTTCTGGTTTTCTTTCATTTCCTCCCCAGCACGCCAGGCCTCTGCAGCACTCCGGCCTGCACCTCAGCTGTGCTGGATCCGTACAGGAGGCTGTGGGGGAGGTATCAGACTTCTTTCTATGAAATCAGCACTGAAGGGCACAATTGTAATGCAACTGGAGAAACAGGCTCCCCTTGCTTTTCTAAAATACATTTGGCAACTGCAAAGCCAGAGGGTTTCCAGATCAAACAGAGGGTGGGTGTCCTTGCTCAGGGGGTACCAGCAGCGCCCCTCCCTGCCCTCAGACCTCAGACTTTTCTTTTGGGGCATCTCCACTCAACTTGCAAGAACCAAATTCTTGAATTCAGGTTGGAAGCAATGAAAACACTTAATCAGCTCCAGGTCTTGACCCTCTTGTCCATTCTGCTCAGGTTCTCCCTGCCCCCTAACAGGATGAAGTTCCAGGCAGTTTGGCTGCTGAATGGCCCTTGTGTCTGGGGAGGGATTTCTCTGCATGGGGACCATGCAAAAACGAAGTGCTTGGCCCTGGTTGTCTTTCTGCTCCACCCCAGGGTGGCTGAGCTCTGATTTTGCAAGTACTTGGCTGTAAGGATTTGAGAAATCACGGCAGTCCAGTTAATGTTATCTGCACTGCTTGGAAGAGAGACCTCCCTGCTGCAGTTAATCCCGAGGATGAGACCACCCTTTCTCTTTTGTTTAAAATATTCAAGTTGGGAGATGAATGCAGTGGCATCTTCAGCTCCTGGCTCCCTGGCCATGCTCCCCTGGGGAGGCACATAAGAAGTCAGGACCTGTGGCAATAACTGCATCTGAAATCAGAGTGGAGCTGCTGGAAAAGCTCTTCCCCATGATAGCAGTCCCAAGGCACTGCCAGTTCCCTGCATAATAATCCACTCTTGCTTGGTTCTAATGGGAATTTGGGTTTGCATGTGTTTTAAAATACAAGAGGAAGGGCTGTTTTCCTCTCCTTTTGCATGGATGTGTGAAACAGGGAGCTGTCAGACTTTGGGGGTGAAGATTGAGTTTTGGTTCTGGGTTCCTCTAGCACCGGGTGTCCCAATACTCAGAGGTGTGGCTATTGCTCTTAGGATACAACCCCAAAAACACCCAGGAAAGGGCCATCCTTCTGAGTGCAGAGCTGGGAGATTTTTGTGCCTCTTCCTGACACACTGGAGGTGGCTGTGGACATCCTGTGCACTGGGGCCTGTTGCCACACATCAGTTGCACGTCAGTACAGAGGGGTGTGTGGCTGTGCTGGTGGTATTAACTGGAGATTTTACACTGTGATTTTCCTTTTTTTTAAAGCCAGCTGTTGCTGGGGGGGCTTTGCGTGCGTGTCTGCGTGTTTTGGAATTGCAGAGGATTTTGGATTCTGTTTTTTAGCAGACTCATAAAATTCTAGCAGGGTCTTTACGTGGTGTGTACTCGTAGCGCTGCTGCTCCACAGCTGTATGGTTATTGAAATGTTTTATTATTTCAATAACATTTTGAAAGGGATGTTTCCCTCCCAGCTTGAGGGAAGAAAATTTAATCCCCTTTCTGTTGCCTCATGGCTATGGAACTAAATCTGATGGGCTCAGACCTCATCTGAAAAGGGTTCATTGCCTGTGCCTGGTGATTTGGCAAAGGGCAGGACATGTACATCTCAGCAGATATCCTTTGCAAAGGCCACTTTTATGGGGCTGTTTTGCTCTATGTGAGATGTTTCTTGTGAATATAAAGGCTTTCTTCCAAGAAATCTTCAGGGGTTGTGCTGCCTGGTTCTGTGCTGATATGTGTTCTAGCAGGAAGCAGCAGCAGGTAATGTATTTATACTACACAATCTACTTAAAAATAGTTTTTTCCTATCAAAGTTATGAAGTTATAAATTAGAGATGAATTTGTACCACCAGATTAAAAAAACAAACAAACAAACAAAAAAGGACAGAGCCGCTCTGCTTCCTATTGATCATGAGGATATGCACAAACTCCTCTTTTTGATTTTCCTTGTCACCCTGTGGTGCTGCCAGTCTTGTTTCCAGCCTCCGTGCTCTCGGCCTGGGCAGCCTCAGAGCACTGGGATGGTGTCACTCGGGATTTTGAGTCATCACAATGTTGGTTGGGCTCTGTGGGTGTTGTGCAAGGAGGGTTTTGCTTTGAAGTCCCTCCTGGTTTATGTTCTGTTGAGCAAACTTGTAGCAGGACCTTGTTTTGTTGCTGTCCTTCTGTGCTGGATTACTTTATTCCTGGCTTTGTGTGTCAGAGTGGTGGTTGATGTCTGACATTAAGACCAGGTTTTCCTGTGCACAGCATTTCCTGTTTGATGGGAATGGGCACTGAGGTGAAAGCAAGATCAATTTTCAGTGTTTTATCCACTGTTTTTGTCCTTTCTTCTGAAAGGAGTTCCCATGTATGTGAGGAGAGCTTGTATCCTGGAGGTTAGGTTGAGAACTTTCTTTAATCCTGTGCTAAATTTGTTTCCAAAGGTAACTCATCCTTCTGGTTTAATACTTACTTGGTGGTGAGGAGTAAGAAGGTTGAGCCAGCAGCCAGAGCAAAACAACTTTGGAGCTGCACAGCCTGCAGCCCAGCCCAGCTCTTCTGGTCTGTCCTTGGGGCTTGAGAGGTACCAAAAGAAACCAGAAGTTAAATGCATCTATTGAATTTTGCACTCTTTGTGGTTGGAAGTGAATTAATTACCTTAAAGCAATAATAAAGAGGTGAGTCCCCCATGCAGGTCTCCAGCAAGATGATCAGGGTGGGCTGGGCTGGTGAATTTGGCAGGGAGTGTGCTGCTGTCCAGGAGAGAAAGACAAGGACAGGGATGTGTTCCCCAAGAATGAATGGTCCACTTTATTTGATTTGCAAGTTTTCAAGTTAATTAAAATATAAAATCTCCAGAATAGCAGAGGGATGCTCTTTACAAAATCCTCAAAGGAGGATATCTGAGGTGGTGTGAGCCTCAGAGCCTTCTCAGTGCCCAGCCAGGAGCCAGGGCTCCAGCTCCTGCCCAGTGTGGACATTAGGAGAGGGAGTGCTCCCTTTTGTAAGGCTTGGTTGTATGGTGAGCACATGTCCACATTAATGTCTCTTACTGCGGGTAATATGAGCATATTTATCACTATTTAATATTAAACAGTTGTCATTTGCATTGCTCTCATGCCTCTGAGCTTCAGCCACAGGCTGTGCCCTGTTCTGCCCCTGGCTCAGCAGAAGGAGCTGCCAAGGAGCCCGTCCACGCTGCCATTGTGGGTGCCCTTGCACTGAGCCCTTCCCAAACCACACCAAATAAACCCAAAGCAGAGGCAGGGCTGCTGACAGCATGGGAGCGTGCAATTGTGCAATTATGGAGTGCAGATCATGGAATAAACTGTTTGAGAGGGCTCCAGAAATGCTTCCTTATCTTTTAGTAACAGATTACAGCTTTGTTTTCTGAAATAGATTCTGAGAGGGATGGTTAAAGAATAGGATGAATTTAAAAGCATATTTGTTACTCCCTTGCTCCCCCACCCAAAACCCTCAAATCCATTCAAAAAGCAAGCCAAAAATCCCCCCATAAAAACTTCAAACCAAATAAACAAAATCCCATCCCTCATTAGGTTATTAATGAGGCAGACCACAAAGGAAAGAGACGCTGAAGACCTGCTTGGGTTGACTTTTATGTTTTCTCTTGCTTGTCTTCTTCCCTCACCCCACCATCCTCAGCAACACTTGAGGAAAAAAATGCCCAAGGTGTGGACTTGATGACAGAATGTGGGTCCTTTTGTTTGGTGTTGAGCATGGGGTTTTGTGAGTGAGCCAAAGGATTAATGAAATAAATTCTTATAGACACAATGAAAAATGATTTGATTGCCAAGAAACTGTCGTCCTAATGAACTTGGGTAGTCTGTTTGTTGGAGACATCAGAAAATGGAAATGGGCTTGCATAGCTTTATTATATTCAAAAATAGACTTTAACTAGAACATTCTGTATTCTTTCCTGTTTGAGTAAAAGCAGGGGCTGATAGAAGTTGAAAGCAGCAGATAAACTGATGTGGAGACACATATGGCTTGAAGCTAATGTTTGAAAAGCAAGGAAACCATAATCAGTTGAAGGTAAAAAGAAAAATGTTCTTAGTAAAGAGCCCTGTTCTCAAGGCATCATGTTGGTATGAAGACAAGTTTCGATTAAGTCCAGATAAATTCTTTTTTTTTTAATGTGTACCTCATGCAGAATGGATGTTTGTCACTGTCCATCTTTGTTACTAGGGAGAAGGAATGTGGAAGCATCTTACTGCTCAAGATTTGGGGCCTTAATGCCAGAAATCAATTCAATGTGGTCATCTTATGAAAATGCTCTTAACAGCCCATGTGCTGCTTGGATTTTTTAGTCAAAATGGATACATTTCCTTCAGAATCAGAACTGTAAGATGGGATAGAAAATTCCATTTTCTCTCTGAAGACTGCTTTTTCTAGAGGTATTCAGTGAATCTGGGAAAGAGCTGAGTAAAGTATCTTAGATTTGCAGGAGGAGGGAAGACCCATAGTGATGGGTAAATATGATATGCATCACATCTTCCCTGGTCTTTCCTCCACTAGCAAATCTAAATCAAATTGAAATCATCCAGCACAAGAGCTTGGCTGGATCTCTGCTGGTAGGATGTTGAACCGTGGTCACTCGTGGCTCATCTCTCTCCTGGAATATTATTGATATTTGCTGAGATCTTGCACATCACAAAGTGAAGAGCAGGATGTCTTCACAGATATGTTGTCTGCCTCGGGCACTTTTTAGTTTAAAAGAAAAGAAGGAAAACATCTTCCACAAAATTGAGAATACTTCCAACTTTAATACTGTTTTTGATTGTAAAATGCAAATACTGGTATTGAATTCTTGACTATTTAAGTCAAAAAATTTACTGGGAAATACCCCTACTTTCTGTCTGGTACCTGGGTCACTCTGCTTTGGACATGGCAATGGCTGTGGTCTCAGTTTCCTGTGACAGAAGTGCCACCTAAAACAATGTTAGCCTTTTATGGATGTTTTGAAGGTCAGAAGCAGTGTCGTGACACTGACAAATCAGCAGAATGATACAGAGTTAGTTTACATACAGATTGAAAAATAAAAATACTGTGTAGTTTTGGTGGTTTTCATAAATCTTTGCCCTTGTGGCTCACTCACAAAACCCCATGCTCAGCACCAAACAAAAGGACCCACATTCTGTCATCAAGTTTTCAGCAATCAGATCAGAGTATAAAAAACAAAGGTAGCTGCAGAAGATTGATTGCAAATGAATTAGTTGCTTGCTTTCAAGGTTTTTGTGTCTAGAATTTAATTGGTAGGGAATAGATAAAGAGTTATATAAGTGATTATTAAAATTACCCAGCACAGAACATGTAGATGGGTGAACTGAGCAGTGCAAGCATTCTAGCTGGTCCCCAGGATGAGAGTTGTCTTTTGAAGTGAAAATCAAAGAACTTGACATTATTCCTGACTGTAACTGCAAATACTGGGTAAACCTCTCATGTGTTTAGGAGTTGCATTCCCTATATGTAAAATATGAATAACAATATTGTATAAATATTCTTTGCTGTCTTCCCATTAAAAGCTCTATGGAAATTCCAAGAATTTGATATTAAATGCTAGATTTAACCTCTGCAAATTGAGCCCAAGTTATTTATAGGTATCTTTGTTTTCTTAAGTAAAAGATTCATTTGGCACTGTTAATTCTTTCTACTGTGGTCAAATATGAGTGGTTAAGAATAAAGCAAGTTCTATAAGTAGCAGTGATTAAATACTAATTGAACCTCTGCATTCCTACAGTATGTGCAGAGGCAAATTAAAAATGCCATGATCCAAGAAATAATGCAGTAATATGGTCTTGGTGAATGTTCTGGAATAACTCTGAGGCAGGACTTGTGGCTGTGACTGTATAGCACTGGAAGAGAGAGCTGTCCCAACATGAGAAAGGAATTGAAGTGGTAATTCTCCAAGTCAAACAAAGAATTGATTGGTTATTGCTGGTTTAACCATCATAAAATGTAAGTCAAGAAGGATACTGCAATTCAGGCTTTGGCACCTAATCTTGTCTCATTTGGACTCATGTGCTCCTTGATTCCCTGCCATCAATCTCCTCTTTAGGATCTGCAAGCTGAAGTTAATGGCTTTCATCATAAGAGCAATGAAAATACCATTTACCTATTTAAAATGCTCAGCAGGGAAATACTCAAGAATGATGCCTTGTGCTCCAGGCTATTCATCCAGTTTGATGAAATCTCAATTTTTCGTTATGCCTGCGTGTGTGCAGACACACTGCAAGGCTTTGAGCTGTCCATTTTGGGGTGTGATTAATTTGTGTCCTCACCAGACAGCTTGTTGTGCATTAAGCCCTGCCAGCCAACAGATAATTTTTCTAGCATTTAAACCAATTTATGGTCTAGCTGACGTGCTCATTGTTTCCCTAAACCTGGCCAGTCAGCACCGTCCCCACCACAGAGCAGGAAATTAATCTTTGCAGTTATTTTACTCCACCAGCTTTACCTGCTGCATGCAATTGTGGAGGAATCTGGCAAACTTTAAGAGCTACATCCTCAAACTGTGTTCATGATAGCTGCCAGTATTCTTCCCTTCCCTTCCCTGGACCATGCCCTGAGGCATCATCTGTTCTCCCACCTGGCTGGGTGGAACCAGAACACCCAAGGCCCAGGGGAGAGGCTTTGGCTGTCCTTTGTACATCCAGGGGGGAGCAGCCAAGGTTGCTGAGACTCTTCCCTTGAGGAGACAGCAAATACATGACTGTGTGATCTGAAGACTCATCTTCAGTCTTCCACTGTTGACTTTATTAGCTTGGGGCTATTAAACATAGGAAAGACTTGGAAGGGACCAGCTTAGCCCCTTGGTTATGTCCCTGGTTTAAGACATAGGCACGGATGCAATTAGGCTCAAACTTCATCAGAGCGAAGGGAAATATTGCAAATTATCCAAAATGTGTACTTTTACCTGCCTGTTCATATGAACACTTCACAAAAAGATGGATCCAAAGCTGCTGTGTTGATTGTGGTGTGCTGTTGCAGTTGTTGCTCTTAAGAGATGAAAAGACAAATCAAGAAGTAATTGGGATGGAAACTCAGTTCAAATTTTCCTTAACAGAGTACAGTAAGAGTGGCACAAAACCAGCTTTGTATCCAAGCCCCTGTTAAGTTAAACTTCCCTTTGCACAGGGAAGGTGGAGCTGAGCCTTGTATGTTGCCCTATAGGGCTGAGAGGTGCTGCTCTGCCAAAGTCTCCCTGTCATTTCAGTATTCCCAATATCTACCTGTGTCTCTGCCTTGGAAGGAGTCCTGGAACTGATACATGGTTTGAGCTAGTGATTATTTTATGACAACTCTTTGCTTAAGATGAAAGCTTGGAATTCAAGTTATTTGGCTTATACTTTGCACGACTGTGAAAAAGCAGTTTGATTTGTTTTTTTAATTTTCTGGGATTGTGGAAACAGAGCTATCATGTGGAGAAATTCTCAGCAGAAAATGGGATGCATAAAAAAGATTCAGAGGGATAAATTTCAAGCAATCTAAAATTAATTCTGAGATCCCAGGGATTTCTCACTAAGTGACCAGTATTTTGCTGAAATGCCAGCATCGTTTTTCTTTCCAGTTTTGTTTTCTCTCTGAGCCATATCTATTGCCTTTGAAGTAGCTATGGCTGAGGCCAGAATTTGTGAATGCTGGGAAACCAGCAGTTCTGAGCAAGGAAGAACCTTTGTGGTCTGTTCACAGGCAGAGCAACAGAGTAGGAAAATATTTTTTTTAAAATTAATATTTTTTTCCAAGCCTCTAGCATTTGATCCTAAGCATCAGTCTTGTTGCGTTAAAATGCGTGGTGCAATCTTAAAAGTCAGTTTGCCAAGGGGCAAAGACATCCTGGTCAAGGAGACTTGGCAGGGAGAGTGTCCTTCATGCTCCTAAATCCAAATGATTTAGGTTAAGTCATGGATTAAGTCTTGACTGGCTTCAAAAGGTATCCTGATGTCTCTCCCAGGAGTTGTGCTGGTTAATTTGAGCTGTGGTTATTGTCAGGAAATCGAGCCTTGGTTAGAACATGTGCAGCACTTCCATGGACTTAGAGGTCTAAAATTAAGAATTGTGAGCTTGTTGGGATTGCCATTGGTGTGTTGTAGCTTCTCCATGTTCCCAGTTCTTAATTTCATGGCCACAGCTGCTAAATTGGAAAATCCTTTGGCTATGGCTTGTACAATTCCTATTACCATATGATTTTCAGCTCGTGGCATAGGAAGAACTAGTGAGTATTATGAGCTATGTTGAAAAATAAAGATAATTAAATATCATATAACTGAAGTTGGTATTATGTAGTACTGATCCTGCCATGAGAGTGCTGCTGTTGCAAGCAGAAGATGAAAATCCAGGGATTTAAATATCATTGCATTTTACTGTGGTCTTTACATGTTCCTTTCCATGAATTTCAAAAGAAAACACAAAAAATTTCAAATACAGAAGAGTCTGGATGTCATCTGGAATTTATTTGACCTCTTACATTGGCTCTAAAAGAAATCATAAACAAATAAACAAATAAAACTTTTCTAAGATTAAAAAGACACTTAATTTAATAACTAGATTAAAAACCAATTTGAAACTTAGTGGGGGAGCTTGCGTGTGGCACAAAAAAGGGAAGGACAACATTTCATTTTTATGGAGATGCTGCCAGTTCTTTTGGCATGAACCCTTTGTCCAGGGCATGAGGAAATTCTTGTTGTCATGAGCACTCCACAGCTGCAGGGACCTGTGCCCCTCAAGTTAGTGAAATAGGGATCTTTATATGGAGGATTGGGATGTTTGAATTTAAAAAACAGTCATTTTATTTTGGAGGGAGTGAAATTTTAAAGGCAGTATTTGGAAAGAACATCTTTCTTGACTAGGCAGCTGCAGTGGCCCCCTGGTATTTTAAATCTATGTGATGATCATCAAGGTCTGCTTTTTTATTAATAACTAGTCTTCTTCGCCTTTAAAAAGGTAAGTTTTATTTAGAGCCAAAAGCACAATTTGAGACACTCAAGAGCCACTGCTTTTCTCAGTAGGACATTGTCCCAGCTCTCTCCTCATCTCCTCCACATGACTTCTCCCTCCCAGAAGTCGTCACTGTAGATCTCGTGGATAAAATGTGCTGCTAGACATAAAACAAGAAAAAATATTTGTTTATTCTATGGCAGACAGCTGCTTAGGATGCTGTGGAGGTCTAAGTCTTATAGTAGTTTTGCAGATGTTGTTTGTACGTGACTTTTTCTCGGAAACCATCTGTGTTAGGAAGCACAGAAGGATTCTGTGCATCCCTTGGCAAAAAGAGTTGGGCTCTTTTCCTTCAGCATCTTTGTCCAAGGAATTTGAAGGAGGAGAGAAAGACAGAGGAGCGTTACCAATATTTGGTCAAAGTGAGAACCCATTTTGACTTGGGCTGCAAAAAGGTTTTTCTGGGCATGCACTGGCATATCAAGTGTGTCCAAAGTCCAACGAGGCAGAGAAAAAACCTTCCCTTCTTTCTAGAAAAATGTAGAGCAAACTTCAGGTGATCTGTATGGAAGTGGTGGATAATGTCTAGAAACAGGTCTTTGTTTTTATGTAGAAAAGCTGTCTTGAATGGTCTGTGCTACTGAGTTCAAAAGACCTGTTTTGGTGAGATTAATCTGCAAATCTCCAGAGCAATGTAAGGAAAAGGGGCTCCCTAGGGTGTGGTGTGATGGCTGTAGGGCAAGGCAGGTTTCTTTCCAGAGGTGGGTATAAACATGCACTCACATTCGAGTACTTACATATTTCTATTAAGATAATTCAGCCAACAAAGCATATAGCCAAGGGTGATAGAAATTGAGGAATGTGGACTTTTTCTTGGCAGTTTGAATCTGGTTTGGAAGCATTTCAGGGGAGGATTAAATCTCACTGCTCGGCGGGTCAGGGTTGGGGTAATTGGCGAAGGCAGAGGTTGGGGATGGCTGAACTGGGGATTAGTGCAGCACGACTGCGAGTCTGGGGCTGCTGTAAATGAGGATGCAGATGAAAATATGTCAAGCATCTTTCCTACTGGGAATTTGCAAATGGGCTGTGATATTTGCAGGAATTTTGAGCCGGTGGAGTGGGAAGGGAAGGATGACAGAGTTGCTACCTGTGCTAAGCACAAGTTTCTATCAGGGATTAGCTGGGAAGCGATGGTGCTCTAGGCTTGTTTGATCCTGTCTTGTTTGCTTTGTGGGTACTCAAATATCTGAAGTATTATGATGAAAAACTGACTTTTGTGCCCTGACATTGTTTGCTTTGTGAAATTATCCACTTTGTCATTAGTTCACCCAATTTTGTGCAAGATGTGCATTGTATGCAAATTAATACAGTTAAACCAACGTCAAACACGCTTATATTTGAGAAAAGTTAATATTTCTCTTGGCAGTCCTGATATCCTTTGTTCCTTATGTGCTGAATTAATTTCTTCTGCTGGTGCTTGCTCTGTGCACATGGCCACGATGTCCAAGGGACTTGCTGAAAGGGCTCTGCCGAGGCTCAGTGCTGGGATGTGGGATGAGTCCAGAGTGCTGGCTCGGCGCTCGTGTCCCCTTTGCCATGCTGCCATACATTCCACCAGCAGGGCAATCAGGCAGCCTCCAAATGCACATTGCCATTTCTGGATGCACGGCTCCAAGTCTGAAGTTCATCCACTTGTCAACAAGAGCTAAAACCAGGGAGATGCTGGTCCCTGCCGCACTCAGCCTGTTTATCACATCCTTAACTCCGAGTGGGGGCTGCTGCCATGGAGCAGCAGCACTTCAGGAATAAAGAGCCTCTCAGACATTGTCACAGTGATTCTGCTTAAATACCCACTAAAAGAGGTTCAGGTTTGTTTTTCGGATGCAAATGAAGCACTCGGGGTTTGTGCGAGTTGATTCAGGCGCAGTATGAGCTGCGGGTCTTTGTGGCCCCATACAACATACGATTTCATTGTATATAAACATAAATATATGTAAATCTCTGAAAGGAGAGTGTCAGGAGAATGGAGCCAAGCTCTTCCTGGCGGTACCAAGTAATAGAATGAGGCGATGGACAGAAACTGATACACAGAAAGGTCCACCTGAACATGAGGAACAACTTCAGTGGGCGGTGATGAGCACCGGGACAGAGTGCCCAGAGAGAGCGTGGAGTCTCCCTCACTGGGGATATTTAAGAACTGTCCAAACATAATCCTGTGCCATGTACTCTGGGATGACCCTTCTTGGGCTTGCATCAGATGACCCACTGAGGTCCCTTCTGACCTGACCCATTCTGTGATTCTCCAGCATCATCAGCGCAGCCACATGGAAACAACAAAGCAGCAGTGGGTTTTCAGTTGCTCAGACCGAGAATTTTATGGACTTAAGAATGCTTATAATTTCCATAGTGTTTAGGGGAGCCCAGCTCCTGCAGTGTCCCTGAGAGCTGCTGCTCTCTCCTGGACTTCATCATCACCTCTTCAAATGAGAAAATGCATTAGAATCATGGAATCACAGAATTGTTATGGTTAGGAAAGACCTCTGAGATTGAGGTTAACCATTAACCCAGCACTAAACCATGTTCCCAGGTGCCCCATCCACACACCTTTTCAACACTTCTATGGATGGCAATACCACTGCTTCCCTGAGCAGCTGTTTCAATGCCTGACCAGCCTTTCAGTGAAGAAGTTTTTCTTACTATATAACCTAAACTTCCCGTGGGGCAACTTGGGGCCAAACTTTGAGGTTTACAATGGCTTAAATGAAGGCACTCATACATCCCAGAGCACATCTGTAGTGGAGTCTGTTGGGTTGGATCAGGGAGATGGGGATGCAGGAGCAGCACTGGAGGAGAAGGGACTGCTACACATATGTGCATGGAGGTTTTGGGCTGAACTCACCCATTATTCTTGTGTTTATTTCTCATTCCATCAATTTAAGTTGTGTTTCTGGCATTTGTTTGTTTCCTTTGGGCAGTTATAGTTATATTAGTGTAAATATTTTCTAGTGATTGTCAAGTGTCCAGTTTACATTAGTTGCTTGCAATTTCCTGCTGCAGCTTAAAATATTTTTTTTTTGTAAAAGCATAAAATTACCCTTCCCATAAGCATCAAACTCTGCTTTTTCAGGCAAAACCCATACCCCTGAAATTTCAAAGGCACCTTTTCATAATTTGAGAACTGAAAAAAGAGGTGGCATCTACACAATTGAGTGAATTCTCAGTCATGGTTGTAAAATGGTTCAATAAAATCTGAGTGAGTCACAACCGCCAGAGTTAAGTGACCATGGGAAATTTATGGTCACACTCGAGTTGTTGTTTGTCCTTTATTTCTTAGTGACCATTTTCTATTGAAACTCATTTTTGTTGTCATGTGGGTATATCCAATAGCAGTGTCTTTAAACCAGGAGCATTGTATGCCTGCCCTCTGCAAAACTGATAAAAGTCTCCTGGTTTCTGAAACAGTAATAGCACAATAAATGCTCAGAGTGAACTGTGCTGAATGTCTGTAATCTGGGACTATATTTTTCTTTTTTCTTTTTTTCCCCCCTGTTGTAAAGGTACTCTTTCCTAACTGCTTTCTGCAGTTTCCCATTCAGTTTATGAATGGTACAAGTGAGAGCTGGCTCCTGCCCTGGGCTGCCCTAGTTCTGCAAAATTAATTTTTCTTGCAGCAATATGAGGAAGAGCTGGATCTTATTTATTTTACCAAAGTAAATTTTTCAATATGAGAACAATTAATAAATGATTATGGAAAAAAAATTCAGCATTTGTTCCCCAACCTCTATAAATAAGATAATTACCTTCTCCAGAGGGAATGGAGTTGGCAGTAGTTTCACAGGGAACTGTTGAACTGTTTGACATGTTCTAAATGGTTCACCAAGCAAAATCAGTTTTAAAAGGAAAGGGGTTTGTCAATCAGTCAGTTTGTGTTGGGTTGTTGATGTCCCCCTGTCAGTCAGAGCAATAACAGCTTTCAGAGGTGGCTGAGGAGTTGCTGGAGGGAGGAGAGAAGCAGCTGTGATAATTTGGGGGGGTGGGTGTTAAACATTCCTATTTTATACAAGTGACATGTAGTTTCTTGGAGGATCTGATTTATTATTATATGGATTCAGGCAAAGTGTTTGCAAAATTTACTCTGCTTTATGGTACTGCAGCAAATGTAAACACATATAATTCAACAGTGCCAGAAGAAAATGAAGATGGGAAATAATCTTTGTCAGCAGCAGGAGGGGTTTAGAGAGAGCTGTGAAAAGGAGAGAAGTGGCAGAGCTGTGACTGAGAATAAGGTGGGGTTTTATTTCCTCTCCGGGAGGAAGACTGCGGGTCACTTTTGAGGAAAACAGAGATAAAGCAATGCCAAGGGTTAGGGGAGGCTTGTGCCACACTGCATGGTGCCCAGCACTGGCCATGGGGAGGTGCCCTGGTGAGTTCCCTGCCTGGGACAAGGGTGCAGAGGGGCCATGGGGGCTGACCCTGCAGCAGCTCCTTCTCTCAGCTAGAGCTTGTTTGAGCTCCAAACAAGCCAGAAGATAAGAAACAGAAACATCAACAAGAGAGAGGTTTGACAGCCAAGCTGTGCAGAAACCAGATGTCATTCTTCAGGGCTTTCACCCCGGAAACTTGGGTTATTGCACCTCTGCCTCGGGGTGAGGGAACATCTCCCTTCCTGAAAAAAGCCTGGCTTAGGACAAGTTTTAGCCATGGTTTCAGTGAGATTCCTGGTTATGGGCTTGGTGCAACCACTTACATGTATGTGGCAGAGATGTGCAACACAACCTAAGACTCCCATGAGGTTCCTTTGAGGCAGGAGATGCTTCTGGGGACACAGGGCTCCCCAGGAGCTCCCTGCTGGTGACAGGATTTCTTGCTCACCAGTTCAGAAAATGTCATCGGTCTGCATCAGATTAATTTAGGGTCATTTTTTTCCAGAGGCTGAGGACTATGTGGTGTGTAATACCTGTTCTTGCTGCATGGCAGCATTGCTCCACAGGCTGCTGGTGAGGTGGGACTTGCAGGGGATGCACAGCTGTGGATGGAGCTGACTGGGAGTAGCACTAAGATAATGTGGACGTGTGGTTGCAAAGCAAAATGTACTTTGTGGTCTTTCTAATTATCTGGAAAATCCAAACCCAGAATGTATTCTGAGATTGTTGAACAATTTTGGAGGGGAGAAGGGGAAATGGGAAATGCCATTTTTTTTGTTATTTTCTTTCCTTAGTTCTACAGAACCATATTTAATTTCTATAAAACCCTGTTGGATCTATAGGTATTTCTACTCTTAGGGTGGGAATTTTTGGAATGTTTTCTGAAGCCTACAATGTGTGGAAACATTGGGATTTGGTTTCACCTTCAGACTGAGCTTCATTGCCCAGTACTCCCTAAATCCCTCGAAGTCCTGGCCCACAACACAAACGGGCTCTGTATTACTCAGCTATGGATGCAGTAAATATGGAAAGGCTGATAATAGATATTGATGAATAATCAAATTACACTAGCTCAATTCTTGGAGGAATCTGCCAGATGTCCTAGAAAATTTTCATCTCTTGGGTGAAAAACAGTATCTGAAGCAGTGGTTTGAAAGCATTGTAGTCCTGTGACCCCTACCAGCATGTTTTTTTCCTTTTTTTTCTGCTTTCAGTGTTAGTTTCCATCTGCTACACTTCAATATGTGGTTAACTGCCCTTTCAAAGGCTTCATTTAACTCCATTTCAGAATTCAGTGGCAATATATCTATATTCATGCAAGGTTTCTTCTTGAAATACTTTTTGATCCTCAGGTGAAATTACATCCAGGATATCAATAGTGTAAAAGTGTATCCTGGAATCCAGAAAGCAAAATTGAAAGCAGGATTTTACTTATTGTGTTGCACTTAAAATCCAGGTCTGATTTCAGTTAAAATCATGGAAAGATCCAGCAATAGGCATTGTATATTAATCAACATAAGATGAAGGCCAACCCTGCTGCTTCACTTTGAGGAGAAACCTGCCATTTTTCATTGTCTGTCAAGAACAAGGTAGACTTGGAGGGTTGGCAAAAGTCTTTGTATAGTACCTAGAGCACATGACTAAGAAACTAGTGGTCTATGGGAAAAAATGCTCACAAAATGATAAAATGCTTCAATCAAGTCTCAAACTGACTCATTTGGGAAGTGAAATCTTATTATTTCTCTTTGGTCCCTCACTGTGCCAAAAGGTCATTCTGTCTCTCCTGGGTTCATATGATCCCACCATTGCTCTTGTCCTTAACACCAAACCAGAAGAAATCAGATGCTTCTTGTCTTTCCCTTTCATATTTTTCTGGCTTGGTTTCCTTCTTTCACCATGTTTTGTGCTGTTTTTCCCAAACTTGGACTCTTTAAAATACAAGTGGAAACTGATGGTCTTACCCAAACTTAGTAACATCTTGGATAGCTTTGCTCAGAATAATTGCCTCTTTCTTTTCATCTCATCTCAGTGTTTAAAGAGCAACAATACCTCATCTCTGCTAAACCTTTGAACCTTTCCTGGATATCGTTTGGTAAGCTAAATTGGCAATCCAGCATTTGTTTAGCTCAGCTCTAAAAAGCACAGATTACACAATTCAAGTATCCACAGGTAAAAATTTGCACCTTGGGACTGCCAGAAATAGTTTAAATTTTCCATTTGATCTTCAGGATGCTTTTCGCTATTAAAAAAGGAAAATGCTGTACACCTCCCATACTGCTGCCTTTCTGTCCTATTGATCCTGCTTTTTTACTTTAAAATGGGAAAGAATAGGTTTAGCTGGCATGTAAAAATATTTATAGACCTATTGCTTTATAGACAACTGAAACTCTGGAGCTGAAAATGGTCTAGATACCTCTGAAAGATGCATTTGGGTAATTGGTAATGAACTAAGCATCTGGAAGAAGCAGCTGAGCAAAGTCAGTCACTTCATTAAGGCTTTTTGAGCTGTTTGCCAGACTGGTGAGCTCAGATAAACCAGACTGGTCATCAAATAAGATGTACTGAGAAGGCAAATTACCTGATTAAGCAAATTACAGTGTTCCTTTTGGTAATCTGTGGGTTTAATGTGCACTTGCAGAGCTCCACACTGTACCTGTGTCTCGGAAAGGCATTGGCTCAGGCGCCTGCTTGGAAGCAACTTGTGGTGCAACACATTGGCCCAGAAGACTTTGGTCTAAAATGAACTTGTTATTGAAACATTTCCCAGATGTGTGAGCAACAAATCATCTCCTTTTTGCGCTTCCATGGAAACAACCATTGCCACTGAATCCTGGGCCAGAGCAGCCCTCGAACTGGGCAGAAAGGGGCTGTAACAGAGTTTGCCTCTGCAAATTTGTGACTGTTGGCTCATCCCATTTCACTAATTGCTCCTGCTCCCCACCTCGAGCCAACCACCTCCAAGGCATGGCATGTGCCAGAGAAGTGTCAGCAGGCTCTCTGGTATCTTAACTCTGCTTTTATGTGTGCTAGTACACCTCTTGCTTAAATTCTGCTTTTCCTACAGCTGTTTTGTAGTCAGCCTCATTGCTAACCATATCCTTTATCATCCACACCCCCAGCCTGGAGTGAGCACTCCTTCACCCTGGCACTGATCTCTGCAGCCTGCTGATGTAGGCTTGGCCATGGCCAAAGGGAGGTTTCATGTCTCTGTGTCCAGGTATCTTGGGCTGGAGCTGTCTTGCCTTTCTGTGTAAGTTGTGATTAAATTCTGGAGCACTTTTATATTTCATGGGGTTGCCCAGAGGCTTGTGCAATTATTGCCTGTACCCAGCCTGAAAGTGCATTTTGTTTTTTGTGGTGTTTTTTTTTATTTGTTTGTTTTTTTCCTAATCAGTTCCTTTGTATTGTCATGCTCCTGCTTGTTAATTGAATTCAGACTTGACATGGATTAGCATTATGGCTGGAAGCCTAATTCTTTAAATGGATATACAAATGCAGTTCTTCAGTTAGTCATTAATTACTTTTATTTATTAGAGCTTGTAAGTGTGGCCATTTAAGCCTCATCTGGAAATTTTAACTGCGACTACCTCAGCTTATTTCTGCTGGAAGCTGTGCAATGTAGGTCAGGTACACGGCAGTAAAAGGGATTATATTGTTTTGATCATTCACACTTGCTACAGGAAACACCATATTCTTTCTGGGGACAGAATATGTTCGTAGCACGTGCTGGTTCTGCCTATAGAATGGAAACTGTATTTTCCGTTAGAGTTCATGTATTCCTTTGTTGGAAAGATCTCAGATGGGTGGGAAAGCAAATTGTTTACACACAGTCAATCTGGTGTTTGCCCAAGGTCAGCAGAGAGAGAACACGCTTGTACTTTTAATTGTATACTCTTAAAATAAGAGAGCTAAAATAAGAAGTTAATTTTAGCAAATTATAAGATCCAAGTACTTCTAAAGAAATACTTTTTTTTTCCTCTGCATCTCTTCTGTAAAAATTTTTCATCACTGATTTCATTGTATTATCAGGATTCAAATGAGAAACACTGCTTATGAGCAAATATAGCATCTGAATGTGGGCCAGGAATTCCTTTTACAGTATAAGCTTTTGTGTGAAATAAAAGCCAAACAGCTGCTCACAACTTAAGTCTGAGTAAGTGATCTAATACTATTGCTCTGGTCTCAAATTTGAGGTTAAATTATTTCTTTGCCAAAAACCTTGTGCCAACCTACCTGGTCCCAATTTGTGAGAACAAAGTATATTGTTTCTGCTGCTCTGGGACTGGAATCACTTCACTTGCCATTTTTTTCCACCACAGTTTCAGGCCTGACATGGGAAGCTTCTACAAGGTTGAGAGTCTCACCTCCAGTCCTCCAGGAGGTATCTCAAGTAGGAAGGCACCTCCTTGCAAGGCTGGTCTGACACGATGTGTAGAGATATTTTATTACACTTGAAGACTCTTTGTGTCTTTTGATTTACTTTTTTACTCCTCAGATCTTTTATTCTCAACCATTTTCTTCTACTTTTGCTGTGCTCTTCATCAGCTGCTCTCCAGGCTTTCCCTGTCTGGAAATACTGCAAAGAACAGAATTTTTCTAGTTATAAAAAAGACAGTTTCTCACAGCATTAGGCAGAGACTGTATCCTTCAAATATATGGTTATGCACTTGCCCTTTCACAAAAGGTTATAATTTCCAAAGAATTTGAGTTGTGCTCTAAATGTACAGCTAGAGCTTAAGCTCCTGTCAGATTTATTGCAAACATATTAGCAGAAGGGAGAAGAAAAATGCAGAGGCCAAGAAATGTCATGTCCTCTCCCATGACGTGACACCCTTAGCTGTACCCAGAGAAATCACAGGGTGACCCCAGCCTTATTCTTCTCATGGCAAAACTGAGATTTACATGTTTGTTCTAAAAACTGGGGTTTTAAAATAGAAATAAAAATGAGGACATTTGAGACATGTATATGTTATATGTACAAATTCACATTGTTATTGAACTTTTTTCTACTTAAAAGAGAGAAGATTTTTTAAAATCTTTTTTCCTTGGGTCGGCAAGTCTTGCAGATGGTCTGCTCTCTTTTTGTGGCATTTACGGACTTAGCAGTGCTGGGTTAATTGTTGGATTTAAGGATCTTAGATGCCTTTTCCAACCTAAATGGATCTGATTCTTAGATTAACTACTTGTTGAATAATTCAGGGCAGGATGAATTCACACATCAATTTAATTTTGAGTGTCTGGGAGGAGGATCACCTCTGTCTAGCTTCCATCACTTAACTCTGTTGAAGACAGTGTGGGAGTTTCACTGATGTCTTATACCGAGTAAAATTATTTTGAAACAGACAACCTTGTTAGTATCTGTAACTTACAGCTGCTTATTTGTGTGACACTGCTGTCATTGGGATAAAATGATGTGATTTTTTTCAGTTTTGCTTTGTACAGCTTTTACTTATGTTTTACAAGACTTCATCCACATGGAGGGGATTTGGCTGTTTGCATTTTGCTTGGTTGTGTTTCATTAGGATGTGCTTTTTCCCTGTCTTTTGAAGCATATGGCATCATGCAGCCCTGGTCAAGGGTTAATGCAGATAATGGAAGTAGAAACAGCTCCAGAAGCTGACTTCATATTTGCTTGACATACTATTCCTGATCTTCTCTCTTTGGATAGATGACGAAGCTTGTGGAATAAGGTGTAGAAAACAAGATAGTTCTTACAAAGGAGGAGGAAATGCCTTCTGCATACAGGAGATTTGGGGTGGAGAAAGGGTTACACAGGAGAAAAATATTTCTTTTGAAGACCACAGGAGGAAGAATTTAACAGCTTTTTTAGAGATGCTGAAATAGTCACATGTAAGTGCAGTGTTGGATGAGTTCGGAAACAGGAAAACTTTGATTTTTATGTTGAATTTAATTTGTAACATAGAAGCAAATTCTATTGGTGATATTACTGTGATGGTTGTGGGCGTGTTCTTAGGATGTGCTTGGCCCTATCCCCTGGATGCTTTATGGTTTGCACATGGCAGCTTGGGCTCCCCTTCATAGGAAACTGGGAAACAATGAGCATGGAAAATCCTGCCAGAAGGGGCATTATCCACAGACTGTGTCTGCAAGCATGGGAATAACATTTAAATACAAAGGATGTGATTTTTTTCTTAAAGTCTCCAATATATACACCTCTCTATAGTTACTGGGATCTTCCCTAGATAACTGTGTTATTCATCTGCTCTCAAAGTCTTGATTTGCTGGTTTCTCATTTTTCACATATTGAAAATAAGAAAGAGTATTTTATTTTATTTTTTTCTCTGTGGGATCTTGGCTCTGGAATGGCTAATTCTGATTGTAGATAAGACGCATTAGCTTTGAGTACTTCCGTGCTCCAAAGATGAAATTCATCAAAACCCAAGTACTTTGTGTCAGATATGAATGTTTCACAAGAGATTTTGTAATCCAAAATGTCAAACTTGTTTAAATGTGAGATTGCAACTGAAAGCTGAAGGAATAAATAAGTGCTTCTTTATCTTCCTTACCTTAGAGAAGTGTCTTGCATTTCTTAGAAAAAAAATGTCTTATTCCTACAAGAAATACACAACTACCTCATGTTGTAGAGGTGCTCCTGAGATGTACATCTGCTCCTTGTGTTGGTAAACAGGCTGGTATTTCATCAGGCAGATTTAGTGATTCAAGTAGAGTAATCACCATCTTTATCTGCTGAATAAATCTGATTCTGGTGACTTCTTGATTCTTCCCAGAGGTGAAGAATTTGTGTTAGAAATTAATTGAGCAAGAAAAAGACCTCAAGGGTGTCTATTTGTTCATCTCTTGTCTCAGCACTCTCAGCAGTGCTGCTTTCAGTTATCTAGTACTGGAGATAATATAAGGACATGAATGTCAGTCAAATGCAGTATGAGATTGGCATCATTTCTGTTCCCCAGTTCTATCACTACATGGATTTCTAGCTTGTATCCATAGAAGAAAAATGAGTCTGTGTTTATTTTCCAGTTCACATTGATACAGTTATATCTGACTTGCCTAACCAGTAAGTCTCTGAAGAGATTGTGACCTGAATGGTTTTTTTTAATCTAAGTGTTTTAAGTGTATAGGAGCATATGGGGGACGATGAATAGAGCTGGTCACTGTTCTCATGAAGAAACATGAAACCAAATATGTGTGTGTGTTTATGCATAGACACTTTCTGAAAGATGTTCAAAGTTCCCATCTCTGTCCAGGACTTGGACTGAAGCAGCTGTCTCTGTGCAGATGTGGAAAACTGAAATCTGCCATGAAAACTTTTTTACCTTGCGTATAGCAGCCCCCACAGCTGCCAAAACATGCATCCTCTTGTTTTAAAAATAGAGGGAGATATGCTGAAAACATCTGCTCCTGCCCTGCACTGCAGCTGTGCCAGTGTATTATCTGAAAATGGCCTGAGTAAGACCAGCCATAACAAGAGAAGAAAAATCCCATGTTTGATGTAAGTGCAATTGTGGCTTTATTCCAGTCACTTCTTAATTTATATCTCAAATTCAGTTTATCTTCATGCCCTGATGACTAAACAAAAGAGCTGTATGCACTTGACTGTTTGAAGGAACTGTCTCTGGGTGTGGGAAGAAAAGAAAAAATTATTTAGGGGTGGAGGGTGGGGAATCAAGAGTATGGAGTGAGTGGCACCATCTTGATTGTTTTAAATAGAGTAAAGTCAGAGCTTTCGTTTCAGTGGGTGTGCATGTATCATTTCACACTTTGAATAAGCTTGAACTTTATTTTTATTTCTTTTGCAACAAGCATCCACGCAGGGTAAGAGGGAATTTCTCTGGCTACTGGTAAAACCACACTTAAACACCCTAAATTTCTCCCTGGTCTTGAAGCATTGTGTCATCTCAAGCTACCACACCTTGTGTGCAGGTTTTTTTGGTGCTGCTGAATGTTAGATTTGGGGCTTGGATCTGCTTTGCTGCATCTTGTTTACACAATTTAAATCTGCACCCTATCCACTCCTGGATATCCCTCATTTTGGGGGTACCCCCTATTTTAGCTTAGCTCTATGTAAAGAAAAGTTTTAGGCTGTAGACCTTTAGTGCTGATGTCCTGATGTGCTTTAGACAAAACAAATTTTGAACACTGCCTTGTACTATCCCAATAGCAATCCAGCAGCAATATTCCAGGAGTGGATGTTTTGTTCCCTGAGGTTGAGTGCAGCTCTCTGATGCATCTTGAGGAAGATGCTTTTGAAGGTATAAGAATGAAAACAATTTCTTGCTTCTTTTGTACCTTGAAAGCACCTGGATCAGGTATGGAAGAGCATGGAGCTCTCCCCAGCTAACAATTAGAGGTGCTTTCTGGGTGGTTTTTGCTAACACATGAGGTAGCCCAGGATTTCAGAGGGCTTTTGGGGCGCTTGGGTCAAATTTAAAATTAATCTAGATATTACTAATTTTTGTTTTATTTGGAAAACTTCTGCAGACCGTAGGTTCTGCGTGTTTCCAATCTGCATCTGGTATTTGCTTAGAATCTTTGGGTCTGCTGGAATCCGGAGCCAGAAAGGTTCATGCAAAGTGTTGTGACCCAAAACTGTTTAATCTCAGATCTGCGGTCCCGGAGCCGCAGCCTGACTCCAATACCTGATGAGTATCAGCTGAGCAAGCATCGCAGCATCTGACTTCTGCCCATGAACCAGAAACCTTTTCCTCAGGGAACAAGAGAGTAAATTGGCCTTTGTGCAGGAGCAGCCAGCTAGGCCGGGGCCGTGGTTTCCTCATGCTCGATACCCGACCCCACGGTGCTCTGCTGCAAACTTCTCCTTCCTTCTAAGTGAAGCCATATGAAAAAAAAAAAATTTCAAAATCCATTCTTTGAGAGTGGCTGAACCAACCAATTTGTTCAACCATTCTTCTAGCTGATTCATTTTTAACTGAAAAAAATGCTGATCTATTGAAAACAACTTGAAAAATGCCAAAAGGGAAGAAGGGGAAACAAGTTAAACCATTTGAAGCTCATAAAAGAAAAAAATAAAAATTTAAGTGCAACCACATGAGTGGTGTAAAATTGGTGTAATACTTAAACCCACACTAGAGCACAATGTGTTAGATATGAGTTCCTCTAGAAAATAAGGCCCTAAAATAACCTAATATTTATGACTGAGATTTCACAACCTGATCAGCTCACTGTGTCATGCTTGCAAGGGAAAAAAAACCTCTGGTTTAAAGATCCACTAAGATAGGTCTTAATTTCACTTGGCCAAGGTTTTCACTTGAATGCTGTTCCCAACTACTTCTTTGGACCAACATAACAAAAAAAAAAAAAAAAAGTCCCTGAGAACCTCAACAGCATGTGGCTTGAAGGAAGAGATGGACCCAGATTTATGGAACACATCTGTGTTTGTGTTCTCAGTGCAAAAGGGTGATGCGTAGAAGTGTAAGAGAAGGGCACAAGTTGGTGCCACAAGTTGTTTAGTTCTTGGCTAAAGTGTGCTTCAGTGGCATAACATTTAACAAAGTACTGGTATTCAGCAGGATTTTGCTGGACTCCCTTTCTTGCTAACATTTTAAACTCACTTGACAAAACATTGATTTCACCTGATGCCCAACAGTAATTTGCCCAGGCAGGAATTTATCCATCCAGCTGAAGGGATGAGAGGCAGCAATAAAGCCTCCCAGCCATGGGAACATGGGTCAAGGACTATTGGTTTAATTACAAGGGATAGAAAGAGATTAAACACACATAGTGCCTGTTCTCCTGGTGTTGATGGATTATGGTGTTCACTGAGCAGCCCAATTTGCAATGGGTAAATTAGTTCAAACAAAGGTTATTTACTGTACCTTGGACAAGTACGTGGCTTTGGCTTTTGACAATATTTGATGTGAATAATAAAGTGATGTTGATTTTTAATATTTAATTTACTTGCCCACAGTAGATGACATAAGTGGCTGCTACCCAGCAATTGTGAGTGTTTACTGTGAACTTTTTACCTTGTTTCTGAGGAGCTATTCTTTAGATACATCCATCATCTCTTCCTCATAATATTTTCAAATAGCAATGTATTTCATTCTCTTTCTTTGTCTTTGGGTTACTAAATCTATCATCTTACTGGGAAACTTATGATATTGTCAAAAATTGCATATTATGCCCTGGATTGAGGCTGTTTAGTTTGAATGTGACAAGTTGTTTAAAAATAGACTGCTATGCTTTGTATTCACTCTCCACTCCAAAACTCTCTTTCATAACAATGTAAATAAAGGACTCCCAGAACTGATACAGTGGGGCTGGCACAGTTAGAAGAAAAGACTCGGCTATTGCCCAATTTACTTTAATGCAACATAAATCTTAATTATATTGAATAACTATCAGACTGTGAGGTCTTGGGAGATGGGGTCATTACGTAACAGTTTATCTTCAAGCAAATTCCCAGGCCTCCTTAATTTCTTTTGTAGCTTCTTAAAGGGGTTGAAAACAAGAGGTGTAACATGGATTCACTTTATGCTTGGTTCATTAAGCAGTATCTAAATCTGAGCCCCCAGAATAAGTTTGAAATTGCTAAAATGAAAATTTCCAGCTGTGCTGAGTGTAGATGTTATCACAGCTGCAGAGTTTGGGGTTGCAGTGGCATTAATGACTCCTGGGCTGCTCCTCTGTGCTGCCATCTCCTGTGGGAGCTGGGAGTTCTGTCCTGTTCACCCCCATCTGCACCACAGAATTGATTCTTGCATCTCCTGCCCAAAATAAGTACGGGGTTTGATATTTTTCCTTTTAATTCCCACCAAACTTTTTTCCCCTCAGAAACATTTCCTAACCCAGCTACTGTATGGCAGCAGGATTCTAAGTGTGGTTTCCAAAATCCTACTTTATTTTTTTAACCAAATGGCTTTCAGATAAAAACAGCAAGTGAAACAGATGAGAATGGATTTTTAATCTTTTCCTCTCTCAATTTTGGTTTATCTCAAACTTGCCACAAGCAATATCTCTAAAATACATTTTTAATTCCATATGCTGCACTCATTTTACAGATTTCCTGGAAGTCTGTAGGGAAAGAATTATAAGATCACAAAATGATTTGGGTTGGAAGGGACCTTTAAATGTCATGTAGTCCAATCCCCCTGCAATGAGCAGGGACATTTTCAGTCAGATCAGGTCAGTCAAAGCTCCATCCAATTTGACTTTGAATGTTTCCAGGGATGGGGTATCTACCATCTCTCTGGACAACCTGTGTAGGTGTAGGCAAGAGTCAATTTTTCCCATGTGGTGTGAAGGATTAAGAAATTGCTTAAACTTGAAAAAAGAAACCAACCTAGTATTAAGGTCCCTTTTTATACAGAATCTTTGGTTTCTTGCAGGTTTCTCACATTCTCAGTTGAATGGCTCCAACCCAAGCTTTATGTGGGAGCTCTATGCATCCACCCTTTGATATCAACTCTCCTTTAAGCTACCTAAAAGCATCAATACCAACTTATTACTGCTTGTTTAGATACTTGGCCTCCCTCTCCTACACCTCCATTGGGACATCCCCTCCTCCCTAAAGAGCAGGAAGAGCAGGAGGGAAAGCAGAATGGTCACTGAGTGAACCACTTTAGATTAAACAGATCCAGGAGGAGTCCTTGGAAAGGCAGGGAAGGATTAAGCAAGGCTGGTGTTTAAAGCACCCCCTGCACTCCAGCCTCCTCCAAGGGAGGCTGGGAGCTGCTGAGGCTCAGGCTCTTCCTGGAGGTCAGACCCCCAAAATTAGCACCCAAATTAGTGGGTGGTGCAGGTAGAGGGGCTTTAATTGCCCAATCACCACTGGTCTCCGTGGTTGAAAAAGGTGCTTCATCAGAGCTGTGGTTCCTCTCCAAAGCAGCTTGACTTGGGGATGGGGGAGGTAAACCTTTCTTCTGGCTGTAATGTGCTTCCAAAGAGGCTGCAAATATGTTTGGGGTTTTGTCTCCCCTGTGAGCAAGTTACTTTGGGAGTAGTGGTGGATGTTTCTACCAATTTGTGACTACCCAGGGCTTCTGTCTGCCAATCCCATAGCAAGGGAGCAAGTGGGATTTGGGTTTCCCACTGGAGGTCCTGTGAGGGCAGGGGTCTCCTGGATCATTGTGGTGGGCTGGGGAGGGGGAGTGCTGGACAGTGTATCCAAACTTCAAAAAGGAGAACTCCAGGCCCTGGCTGAAATTCTGGAGATGCAGTTGCACATTTGAGCACAGAAATGTTTATGCAACAGGGGAAATTCTGATAGGACTGCAAAAATATTTAATGATCTTTGCTTATCATCCTTTTCCAGCAGAAAGGAGAGGGAGCAGTGTTGTTTCACAGATAAAAAAGCAAGTTCTTGCTTTTTGTTAATATTGCTGTCACTCAGCAAATACTCCACCAGAGCTGGCTGACTTGCTGCAGAAGGCTGCAAAGAGAGGCTTTTTCTTCCAGCCTGGTAATGGTGTATTGTGGGAGAAGTGATGCCTCCAGGGGCCAGGCAAGGAATATTGGCTGCAGCAAAGAGGCTGCAACACACTGGCATGAAGGACGTGGTGTTAATGGTTTGCCAGGGACCTGGATGCTCTATGTGTGCTGGAGCAGTATTCTGTATCAGAGTTTAATGTTTGAGTGCTTTCTTTCCTTAATTAAGGGTATTTTGTCACTTATGGCAATTTATTGATCCCTTAGCCATTGATGCCCAGTAGGGTAAGAATACAAGCAAGCTTTATAGCTGAAATGATAAATGTATGACCAGATCTAGGCAGTGTCAGCAGTCTGCACAGAAGCAGCTCTGACTCAGATACTGATTAGTACCAAGAGGTTCATTTTCATCACTTTAATACTTTAAGTATTGTGATTTGCAAGCTTGTAACAGCCATTTGCAGCGCACAGGGACTGGCAGCAATGCTGCTTGCTCAGCAAAGGATTTTTTCCAGAATTTTTGGTCATGTTAGATCTGGGGTTCTCTCCTATGTAAGCAATACTGACAACTTCAAACTTGCTTCCCAGCTTGCCGTGTTTTTTTCACCAGAATTGTGTTGTGGGAAGGAAAAAACTGGTATTGTGCAGCATACTAAGTATTTTGATATTTGGGAAAGGGGGAAGACATGAGATGAGTCCACAGGGAAGGACACGTGGTGGATACTGTCCTGAACCTGCTGTCCAGGGTCATCACTAACCCTGAGCTCTCTCTCCCCACAGGGCCCCCGGGGAGGCGAGGGAAGCCCGGCCGGCGAGGAGAGCCAGGTAAGCAGCACCTGCCCAAGGCACTGAGGAACCTGGGGGGTCTCTGGGTGGTGTGGGAGCCTCTGGGTAATGACACCTGTCACCTCCATCTAACAGGCTGTGGAACAGGGGCTTCCCTCACCCCTGTGTGCTGGGCATGAAGGGTTTTATTAAAAACTGAAAAAAAACAAAACCAAAACCAACTCCCAAAACTCTAAAAAACAAAAACAAATTTAAAAAAATTAAAGGAAAAAACCCAAACAACCAAAAAAAACAAAACCAAAATCAAGTAAATTCCACTCAAAACACCCACAGCTGTTGTATCTTTTATTCATCTTTCCATTTCTCTTTGCAGCATTCAGCCTCATCACTGCCCCACCCAACATGAAAGAGGGACAAGTGAATGAAACAGGGAACCCCCCCCAGCCATGTTAGATGGGAGGTGTGCACTGGATTGTTCTCTGCATGTGGACATATCCATAGGTTGCCTGCCAGCCATAGGCTGGTGGTGTCTGCATTTGGGAGTCAGGGATAACCAAACCTTGGCCACCAGCCATGGGCACATCCCCTGAGCATCAGTGTGCCCTCAGCCTGGCTGAAACCACAGAGCAGCCTCGCTGGGGATTTTCATCTGAGCTGGCTGTAATTCTGTGTCTGTGTCACTTCACTGTATCTGTTGAGGTTTGGGCTTTTGTCCCCGTCTTTGAAATGGGAAAGGACTGACCCTGTTTCAGCTGGGGAGAAGTGCTGTTTACATTCTGCTGTTGGGTCTGAGTGCTGCTGGAGAAGGGAGAGGTGCAGCTGGTGTTGCTCTTTCTGAGGAAAACAGGGATGTGCCCAGAAAGCCAAGTAGTTTTTGGGACTGCCTCAGTGTGCCAGAAAAGCAGCACATGAAATTCCATGTCCCAGCTCTTAGGTTCTTGCACACTGATAGAATGAACAGGAGCCAGTGGGTTTTCATTTAGTGAGGAGGCTGAATTCTGTTCTCTGCTGCCTCTGCTGCTATAGAAGATTCACAAGTGGAATTTCAAAAAGGGCAGCAGAATTTTTTTATCACCAATATTTTAAACAATTTTTGTGACTCTGAGGAAAGGAAATTGAGTGGACATGTGCTGCACACTAGCAGCAGCAGATGAACTCATGGACTGATGGACAAGAAAGGCAGGCAGGCATTTCCCTGCTCTTCCACTGATGGTATTCCAGAGTGCATTAGGGGTTTTCTGAGATAGTTTTGTTCCTGAAGCATCAGGGATTTACTCCTGGCCAAGGGATAGGTGCTGATGGGGTGGTGGTGGATCCCAGCCAGTTTTGTCAATTTGTTTCTTTTTCCCAGCAGCTGGACTGTAGGAATAGCCACCAGAGAGCTTTGATTCTTTTTTTGGTTGTTTTTTAAATATCACCTAAGAGCTTTCAGGAGCACAACCAAGGGCAGCTGGAGAGGTCAGCCAATGGATCTGATTTTATATGCAGGAATTTATGTAAATTCTGTGCAAGATGTGTCTTTGGTCCAAACAAAAATCTGGGAGGTAATGCTGAGCTCGCACATGTCCTTAAATCTCTTCTCCCTGCTTCATGTAAGACTTGGGAAAAGCAGCATTTTCCCTCATGCTGTGACACATCTGCAAATGCACTTGAGCATCCCTCTGAGGAAGGAGAAAGCTGCCAGGGAATCAGTGCAGAACCAGCAAGAAAACAAGCATTATAAAAGAAAAAAAAATTAAAAGAAATTAATTATTGATGATAAAAAAATTCAAACCTTAGTAACAACGTTTTTGAAATTTCTGAAGTTGTAGAGGAAAGTAGAGAAGAGTGCATCTGCCACCCACTGCACACAGCCACACACTCAGGCTCGAAGGGGCAGCTCAGTGAAATCCAAGGAATGCAGGGCAGAGCCTGAGGATTGCCCCGCTGCAGATACACACACAGGGAGCAGGCATCCCGCTGTGTATTGCTTTTGGCTGAGCTGCCAGATGTTTGTTTCTCCAGATAACTTGAATATATACTTCTATATTAGTTTGAGAACCTGACCACACATAAACCAAGTCCTTGTTCCTTCACTACAGCTGATAAATGTGAATAAAACTTTGTTTGTGTAGCATGCTGGTGTCCATCCCCAGGGACCCTGCCTGGTTAGGGCTTCAAGCCTCCAGACAAAGGCTCTTGGAGAGCCAGAAGGCTCAGCCCTGCCAAGGGGAGTGTTTTTCTCTGGCATTTGTTGAAATGCTCGTGTTGAAAAACCTTTTCAGATTCATATTGAAACTTTCAATGTATATCTCTAAGAAACAAGCAGAGAATCTGTTAAGAGATACTCCTGTCCCTTTTAATCACACCCTCTTGTTGATTTAAACCAAGACTCAATTTTGCTTTTTTCTTCTGCCATGATGGATTCAGATAAAATAAATTAATCCAACAGCTCTGTTTCTCTAAACTAAGAATTCATCATCATGAAAATGCATTGGGACAACTCCTCTCTTCCATAGATATGCACCATACCATAAAAGATTAATTTTTAAAACCATTTCTCATGAAAAAAATTAACTATTTAGACCATTTGGATGTGGGGCAAGCCTGCTGCACAAGTTTCAAAAAACACTTGTTAAACCAGTGGGGTGAACCCCCATTGCCCCCTGAACCCCAGGGCAGGCAGTGGGCCCTGCCTCTGGGCTTGGTAGTTTATTTATTTTGCTGTAGAGAAGCATAAAGGCAACAAGTTTCCCCCTGGGGAGCCCTGGAGGGCAGAGGGGGCTGCACTAAACCCCAGCCTCCCTCTGGGCTTCACATCTCTGGTGGCAGCTTGAGCTCCCCGTGGTGGCATGGTTGTCCCTGCTGTCATCCCTTCCCTGACCCCAGACACAAGGATCAAGTACCTGGGGGACTGTTCCTGCCACCATCAGCCCAGCTGAACAAACCAGGGACTAATTGAGTCAAATGGCTCCATCCAACCCATTTTATTTACTCTCTCCATCATCTGGCCCCATGGGAATCACTGCTGCAGCAGAGGAGCAGTCCTAGAGCTGGGCACAACCACTGCAAAAGAGGCTACTTTTAAAAACCAATTTATCCCACTGTTGTTACCACAACAGAAAAATTCCACCAACCAGAAAATTCACCAGCAGCCTCCCAGGGGAAATGTCACATTGGCTATTTGGTCTGGTCCAGCATGTCCTGAGCTCCATCCTGCTAGGACAGACACAGGTGTCCCAGCACCCTTATTCCTGCACATGATCATCAGCAGTTTCTTTTCCAGTTGGAAAGCAAGCATAGCCTTGAAGAATCGTGTGCACCCACCCATGGAAGCAGTGTATAAAAAGAAAAACACATTTTAGTATAATTTTATGTGGGATTTTCAGCCTTCTCTCACTGTGGGGTGAAAGAAAGGTTTTGCAGCACTTGCTGTGGTGGTTGGTCCTGACAGCCAGTCTGCTCATCTCAGGTGCAGTTCCTTTTCCTTGCCAAAGGCAAAATCAGGTTTAATGTCATGTTAGCTTATTTTTTCAATGTGATATGTCCCAGTGAGGACACAGTTCAACTGCTGGAGTGAGCGTTTGTGAAATAACACGGATTTTTTGCCAGGGGCCTGGGAGGTTTTGCTTCCCTCCTTACTGCCAGCTGGTGCTGTGTGAGTGGGATGGAGTATGGATTCACAGCCCTCATGGGGCTTTGTGTTTATTTTTTTTTAAGACTGAGCCATGCTGGGGTGTTCCTGAAGGATGGATGAATAGGATCCAGGATTTGGGAGCTTAGTTTGAGTATTGGTTCAAAGGCTTTGCACAACTAGATGGTGGGAGATGATGTTCCTGTCTCTTGGAATATCATTCTGCTTTCTTCCCCTGACTTGACAATTGATCCAAAAATGGATCTGAAGCTCAAAATCTCTCAAGATAAACCAGGAGACAATCCACATGAAACATTCAGCTTGGGAAGTCTCTGAGTAAAGCTCTGCTCTCCTCACATGAAGCAGGAGCTGCCTCAGGACACAAACACCCAAAGCTGATGTCTGGGATGTTGTGTAGCACCTGTGCACAGCTACAGCCCAGGGGGATAAACATTGGCTGCTTTAGGCACAAAATTGCCTTTACAGGTGGGCCTGAGAGGGCATTTTTTGATTAAGTGTTATTTCATTGGAAAATCCTGACTTGGTATAATTTCTGGTTTTGGCAGAAAAAGTTTTGTTTACAAAATATTTTCACTTCAAAAGCAGTTTTTGGGGAAATGTGTTGAAATTGTTGCTATGGGATAGAAGTCTTTTGTCCACCAGCCATAATTTGGTTTTTTCTTCACATTACACTGCAGGTGTTGCCTGAATTTGAACTTCTAACAAATATTTAATTCAAAGGGGTTTTTTGTTTGTTTGGGTGGACTTTTTTCTTACAGCTATTCTGTTTGTGCAAATATCCTGATCTGGAACAAGAAAGAACCTAAAGCTTTTTTTTTAAAAGGAAAAAAAACCTATGTGATTTCTGTGGAGGAAAGGCTTATTTCTCTCCCAGCCCTATATATACTTAAAATCCCATATTTTACGTATCCAGATTTACATTTTCAAACCCATTAGCCATGTGATTGAATGGACAAGTGTAAATACATAGTTGTTATTCAACAACTGAGGCTGTATATGGGTAAATCACACAGCAAATTGTATTTATTTGGGGATTTCCATTGCTCCCCCTATTTCTCACGATGAACTGCCTGTGACAAACTCATACTCAAGGACTTCTTTTTCTGCTGAACTTCAGGAAAAATCTAATCTGTCCCACATGTGCTCTCAGTAATGAGCCTCTGCTAGGAGAGCATATTCCCTGTGTGCCCCAGCACCGAGGCATAGATAGGAGTCAACACACAGTGACAAATAGTTTTTCTCAGATTCTGTGACTTCTTATGGCTGTAGCAGTTGTCCTTCTCTGTTGTTGCCCATGGCTCAGTTACTCCCCTTACAGCATCCTGAATTAATAGCTCTATGTGTATGTATGTACATAGCGTGTGTGTTTAAATACACATAGCCATGTAGTATTACAGACTTTTTTAATTACATTTTTTTTACATCTTCAGGTGGCCACAGATGCATGTTTGCTACCTTTGGGATGGGCTATTTGCCCTTTAGAATTGCAGCAAAGTCCCCTCTAACCCTTCCTGAGCTGTTGGAAATGTCAGGCTGGTTTTGTTTCCTCTGCCTCTCCTCTCGTGGCAGGAGAGCTTGCATGATAAATGATTTGCAGATTTAATAGAAATATCATCCCAAAATTTCCAAGCTGAAAAAATACTTGGAAATAAATGACTGTGACCTGTCATTTCCCATATGTTTGTGTACTGCTGGGAATGATGCCGCTGTGACCCGCTCGGGCTTTGGATATACAAAATAACATTAATGTTGGTCAATCAGGAAATCTGGGTCATTAATTTTTAATGAGTTTTGATTTTCACCTCCTGCTAGCACAGCTGTGCATGTTCGTAAGGAATCTTTTTGTGTTTCCAAATATCTCCATGCCCTTGCATGCTTGAGCACAAGGTGTTCACTCGTGGTTATAGCAGCATCCTCCCTGTTCAGGTAAATCAACCATAGACCAAAATCTGTGCATTTGCAGGTTATCTTTTCTTTCTCCTCTTCCTTCTGAAATTAGCCCCCAAGTTAATTTGTCATGTAGTTTTTGATACACAAAGGCTGTTTCCAACTTTTATTTGTTGTAAGAAGAATTTCCTTTCAGCCTCTCAAACGGATTCTTGCCAGTCAAAACTATTAGCAGTAAATTCTGGCAAATTTCTTTGAAAAGAGCATAAATCTTGTGCAATGTGCCCACAATGATGAGATGGCTGGATGAGGTGCAGCCTCTGGGTGCAGGATCATCTTTTTTATTTATTGTTGCATTGCAAAATATTTTACTTTCTTTGATAGGAAACAAGTGTCTTGTGGCTGGGCTGTTGAAAATCACGTTCAGCAAAACAGAAAGTGATGTTGCTCTTAGGAAGAGAGAAGATCAGTTCAATAGGTTTAAGTTTATGCCTTAATGAAAATTTTTTTTAGCCGTAATTGGCCAATAAAAGTGAAAAGATTGGGGCAACTCCACTGATGGGGCTGGAGAAGGTCCAAAGTTGCATGTACAGATCCCCCCATTTGACTGTGATTCCTGGATTTGGGAGGAGGAAGCACTTTGGAAGAGCACTCACCTGCACGAGTTGGGGAGAAAAAAACAGTAGCTGAGAAAAAGAAAGTAGGCAACAAATTCCAAAGAGATTATAATTGGTACATGATTGAAATCCCATATTAAAATAATTTCCTGCCCACTTCTTTGAGACTTTGTCTTGACTTTTCCACAAAAGGGCTTTTATGGGTAGGCTGGTGTAAGTGAGTTAATAAATCAGGTTTATGATTCTCAGTTAATAAATTGGCATAGAGCCATTGGCTTCTGTATTCAGAAGAAATTAAATCAAGGAGAGCAAGTTAAGTCCCTGTGCTCCTGGCCTGGAGTGAGATGTGGAGGTTGTCCCTGCCCCAGGCATGGCTGTGGCTGTCTGTGCTGACCCCCTGCAGGTGACAGATCAGTGGGATG
This sequence comes from Acridotheres tristis, assembly GCA_037013685.1. NCBI lineage: Eukaryota > Metazoa > Chordata > Aves > Passeriformes > Sturnidae > Acridotheres > Acridotheres tristis. The sequence continues at coordinate 8,027,399 of CM072900.1, forward strand.
CTTCTTGATGCACTGCCAGTCATTACTTGCTGCCACCCCTCATTCTTAGGCTTGTTTGGGTTTTTTAAATTCAATTGAACAATGTTTTTAGTTTTAAAATTAATTCTAAAATCCTTGAAAAGGCATTGACTTGAAATATGCTTTTTGAATAATATTGTTAAATAACATAAGATGAATAAAGCTTTTTAATTTTTTGCCTCCATTTTAAGCTTTCCCACTTTTTTTTTCCTTTTCTAATTGTGCTTAGTTTCTGGTTTTGATCAGGCAAGAATCAGAGCATGAAGAAATCCCAGGCAGTGCTATAGGCTGTCTCATGAACAGGAGTGCAATGTGGATTGCTTTGGATTAGGGCTCAGAGTTCACCTCACTGCAGCACCAGTTTGGACAAAGTGCAGAAATTGGTGTGGCTGGTGGTGAACACTCTGCACTGCTGGGGGATATTGGGGAATGTTTCTTATTTACTGCTGTTAAAGCCATTCTCACACTGTGCTGCTGGCCCATGAAGCCCAATGTGGGTGTGATGGGAATTTCCCTGGAGCCAAGGCACTGCAGCAATCCACTGGCTGCTGCTGGACCCGAGCAGGGGGGTGACACAGCACTGTGGGGTTGTGTGATGTGTTTGGAGGTCAGGGAGAGATGGGCACCATCCCACAGCAACATCTGGGGTCTGTGGAAGCAGCAGCACTGTCCCCTCAGGTCCCTGCTACACCGCTCCTCTGGCTTCTGGGATCTTCTCTTACTCCTCCTGCATTACCTGAAGGATAGATAAGGTCCATGGTGAAAATAGAGATTTTATTCATAAAAATGTGCACATTCTTCTGGCCATGTCTGCCTCCTTTTTGCTGGCCACAGGTGGTGCCCAAGGCTCTGATGCCCTGCACACGGGCCCTGCTTTGTGACGTGCCCTGGGTTCTTGGGGGAGGAGAGGAAACAGAGTCACACACTGAAAAAGATGGGAAAAGAGGGGGTTTACTCTCCTGTCAGTACTGCTGTGCCAGCAGCAGGGGTGAGGTGGTCCTGTAACAGGAGGATGTGGATTGTGCTGACTATATCTGGAAAGTCTTCACATGGGAATTGGGCTGAAGAGTCCTAAATCATTCTGTTGTTGGTTCCTGCTTTGTGTTGTTTTATCAGATTATATTTTTTCTTTGTAAATTGACTCTTTTTTTCTTTGTTTTTCTTTTGTTTTCCAGGACCTGCAGTAAGTATCGTGGATTTTACTGTTGGATCAACAAAGTTAAGGCTCCCCCTTGCCCTGCCTTTCAGTGTCCTTGCAAAAGCACAACAATTTTTGGTAGAGGTGTGTCTGGAAACAAAATTGGTACCAGATGCTGCTGTATTTTTTTTTCACCATTATAGACAAATTGTGGGGGGAATTTTAAAATGTTTAACTTGCTACCCCAAGAGACTTCCAGTAATTTTAAACTCAGAAAATACTCAGCAAAAAGGAGTTTTCCCTTTAAAGAGTTCTTTATTCTGCCTGTATTTAACAGAAAGAGTGCTGTACTAATATTTAACATGTTACTGGGTTTATTGGTTCTAAAGCTCTGTCTTGCTTTTCTTATCTGTTGTGTTTCCAGCATTTAATCGGGTTTGGTCACCTCACAAGGGGGGCCAGAGGGAAAACCATAGCTTGCTTGCTTCTTTCTTTGAAGTCTTGGGTAGAATAATGAGCATTCCTACCAATGCAACCAGAAAATTTATGGGGAAATAGTTGTTTGAAGGGCTAATAGTTGAAAATGTGTCAACTCCTCCTTTCAAATGTTCAGACGTGCCTTTGGCTGTGCCACCACATCCAAATCTGTTGTTCTCCTGCTGGTTTTGGAGTGAAAATTTATGTTTTGCTTGTGCCCTCCAAGTTGCTGAGGGTTCATTTAAAAAATAAATTATAGGTATTAGGTGCTTCTGGTTTTCTACCTTTCCTCCCCCAAAGGACGAGGAGGAGGCGGAGAGGTTCAGGCTGTTTGCAGCCACATTTCCTTGTCTGTCATTGCACTAACAGAGGCATTTCTTCATATTATTCTCTTTCTACAGAGCCTCACTGGGTTAAAAAGGGCTTATTTTAGGGAAAATAAATTTGGCAACTATTCCTGGGCTAATAAATTTCCAGTTCTGTTTTGGTGACAAGGAGTGGTCCCAGCACCACGGCTTTTGTTCTCCTGGGATTGGCAGCACTGTCTGTGGGTTTAGTTAAGGGTTTTCACCCCTTTGAATTTTTGCTTCTATTTCAAGTTCATTTTTCCACATAAATACTTAAGAGGGGATCAAGCAAAACGATTATTTGGGATGACAAATAAAGAGCATACTGGGATACTGCCTATTTAAAGCTCCTTTTATACACCTTTAAGGGACATTCCCCCTTGACTGACTGAAGTACCTTGGCTAGTTTGAAATGGGTTTGTGTAGCTGTTTGGTGGTGCTCAGAGGCTCTTATCAGCCCACACGCAGCCGGGTGTGTTGCTGCCTCACGTGTGCTGTCTGGTCACGTTTATTATGGCGATCCAACACAGACAACATATGGTGCACTATTAATTTTTCTTTGTCTCTAGTTGGTTTCATTTCCTGGTTCCCACGGCACTATTGAATTGCAAACGGAGCACAGGGGGGATTTAACACAAACAAGACTTTTTTTCCTTTCCTCTCCCCTTGCCCTTCATTGAAAGACAACTCCTGGTTTAGTTAATTTTTGCGTGGGGTGGGATTTGTTGGTTGGCTGATTGGTTTTGGGTTTTTTTAATCCTGCTTTTTAGCATAAGTAGCCTTTGCCAGAGACTTCTTTAAGCATAATATAAAGTAAGTCCTAGAACCCACAGAACCACAATATTATTTTATTTCAACAGTATTCATTTATTAGTTTCTTCTGTTTCTTTATTTAGGCCAGAAGGAATTGATTACTTCTTACATGTACAGCATTACACTGCTCTAACTGTATCCCCAATTCTGTTGTTCCCTAGTAGCAGTTGTTCTGCTATTTTATTCTTTTGGCTGTCATAAGTTAGTTATGCATATAAAATTATTAGAATTTGTGGTACAGGATTTGTGGCTGATGGATGATTGATTGTCCTGTCGTAAGTAAGGGGTACTCTGCTCAGATATGCTATAAAACCTCTGTTTTGGAGAGTATTAAAATCACATGCCGGGTAGGAAATTTCTACAATTGAAATATAGACTTACCACAGACCATAATTAAACATTTACAGTCACAGATATTAGCAAACACTTTATGTGTTAGTGTGCTGGCTGGGGAACTCACCAGCAAGCGAGGGCAGGGCTTTTCAAATGTTTCCTATTTATCTGTGTGTGCTCCACTGCCATACATCTCCATAAAAACCTCCCTGTACCCTTTATCCCAAGACTGTAATTGGTTACACAGGCGGTTGCTGAAGTCAGTGCTGTTTCTGGATGGATCAGGAGTGCTGCAGGAGCCATTCCAGCTGCAGGGCTGCTTAGGAGAAGGGAGAGCAGAGCCCCTGTGGTTGGTGTGAAGGGGCTGCCGGGGCTGTTCCATGCCATGAGAAAAGCCTGACTGACTCTGCACCCGCAGCACGCTGACACAGCCCGTGTTTATGGCAGCAGATGACATTGCTGCACACATACTCACTCACCTCGCTGCTTCTTTGTGTACCAGCCAATACTCAGCAGCTCCCCGGGACTCTGCCGTGGGTCTGGCTTGCAGCAGGCTCTGCTGTAGCTCACGGCATGGTTAACAGCCCCTCGGGCTGTAAACGCCTCTGGGAACTCCCCAGGAGAGCACGGAAGGTGAAATAGCCTGAATGGGCTGTGTTTTATTCTGCTGGTCCTGCAGCTGCTACTAGGAACTTCAGTAGGGCTGTTCCCCCCAGCATCAGCTGTGCTTTCTGCTTCATTGCAAATAAAGCAAAGCTTAGATGTGAGCTGGGAGAGCTGCATCCTGCAAGGAAGTTAATGGATCTTAGAGGGGTAAACTTTCACTGAATCAAGTGCTGTAACAGGAGTTTGAAGCTCAGTGATTGCTGTCCTGGCTGCTGGCTCAGCAGCTGCAGCCTCCACAACCTCTCCCTAGCACTTTCCTCTTGGTACCCCCACCCAGGGCAGATTTATGGCCAGGACCCAGAGTGTGCCATGCATGTCTGTGGTTTCAGGGGCAGCAGGGGCTGGGCACAGGCAGCAGGGATGTGTGCAAGTTGGTAAAACCCGTGGTAAGTAGCCAAAGGGGGGCAGGAGATCAAAATCCAGGGACAATACACTGTAGGTGTGACCTCTGTGATAGGAAAGTTGCCCCAAGAGGTTTCTCTAGAGTTTAGTGCCAGGGCTGTCTGGAGAGCCAATGGCCCCGTGTCCTGCCTGCTGCTATGTGATGTCAAGCTACTGCAGGTGCATTGACTGACTTGTCTCCCTTGTTCCCCCCCACAGGGGCAGTCAGGACGCGATGGTTACCCGGTAACTCCACTACTCCTTCCATTTTTATTCTTTTCTAATCTGCACCCTGTGGTCCTCTCCAGCTTTTTTCCGTGACGTTTGATTCTCCTTGCCTGTTTTAAGCTGCTTTTTTTTTTTTCACTTATTCCCTCCTCTCTTTCTTCATTAGCAATAGCTTTTGAGGAATTCAGCCCTAAAATTTAAAAACCTGAGCAATAATCTCCCTTAATGTTTATAGGGATTAAATACTTGAGCCCTTCAGTGGTTGTATTCATGCTCTTGCTTAAGAGTTCACTGGACTGCAAAGTGAGTGAAGGCTTTGGAGTTTGTCCCACTTAGAACTGTCAGAGAGGGTACTGGGGAAGGAGCCCCAGATGTTGAGATAGATCCTCATTTTCCCATGTCCAAAATTTTTCCGTGGTGTAGAACTGTCCTGCTGGATGTGCAGAGGAGGGGAGTCCTTGTTCTGGCAGGTCCCAAACTCAGCCTCCTGGCTGGCTCCCCTCATTGCCCTTGGATGGCCACAGTGCTCCAGCTCCGGGGGGCTCAGTGGCTCATCAGGGAGCCACTCCCAAGCACGACTTGGTGTAAGTGGTTGGTAAAAAACAATGCAAATTCTCCATGTTCAAGGCATGGAGAGAGAGTTTCCATCTCTGCTCCTACTTTTTGACTTGATGTGGTGAATTCTACACTGCCTGTTGCTCTGGAAAGAGTGTATTGGCTATTCTTAGCCTTCTCCTTCCTGTGGTTGATGCCCCTTTTTCTTTTTTTTTTTTTTTTTTTTTTTTCTTCTGTTGTTTTTTGGTTTTTAGTTTGTTTTTTTTCCCTGAATGAGTGTGTTAAGGAAAACTCCCTGCTTGTCTCCACCACCACGTGCCCTGGCCTGGTTCCCCTTGAGTGCCCAGAAACCATAGAAACATTTATTGAGTTTTATGTGTGTCAGGGAGCTCAAGAGAAGAGGATTGGAAAGGAAATCCAGGGGAATTTGCAGTTCAGGGGAAATGCTGCTGCATTTCCCCAGAAATTGAGAGGTGGGAGATGGGGTTAATTTCACAGAACCAGCCTGTGTTGCCCTTGCATCCCTGACATGAAAGTATTTGGGACTCCCCAAATGATGAGGATAGATGAAGTTTGTTGCGAGGGGAGGCTGTGGGTGAGCCGGGCTCTGTGTCCAGGGAAGGGGTTTGTCTCCCTCAGGTGGCACCTGCCCGCAGCAGCCCCAGAGATGCTGGAGCCAGGAAGTTGTACAGATGCCTCAGGGGTCTGTTGGAAATTAAGAGTTTAATTTATAAGAAGTTCAGATGGGAAATTTCACTCTAATGGGCTGTTTATTGTCATTTTTAGGGTGGCTTTTTGCCCCTGTGGGGTGTGGCAAACACTGCTGGATTAGCAGTGCCCTTGGCAGGTTTGTCCCTTCTGCTGTCTCAGTCATGTGGTTCAGTTGCAGAACTCCGAAAACCAGAAACTCTGGGAGGAAACAGGGACTGTTCCCTAGGAGAGAGCATCACCACTGTCCCCATGGGCAGCCTGGCAGCTTGCCTGTCCCAGCTCCTGGAGAGGGATTTTGGTGATGCTCCAGCACTTCTGGACGGTGTCAGGGACTGGGAATGGCCTCAACTCTGCTGCCACATCTGCGCTGGGAAAATGGCATTAACATCACCACAAGGGTTCTCCTCTTCTCTTACTCCCAGGACCTGCAGTGCAGGTGAGCTGTGGGCTGGTCTTATCCTAACTTTGAAACCAGCCACATGGCTGTGCTAATTAACTTTATTAGATAAAGAGGTGAGGATAATTTTATTTCCAAAGCACGATGTATCCCTGAAGAAGGAGGAAACTAAACATAAAGCTGGCTTGGGAGTATTATTCAGCTGAAAGATATTGATAGGTTTTATTAAATCCAGTTGCATATTCAAATGAATTTACTTATTTAGTTCCCTTCAGGGTGATCAAATAAACTGAGCTGTTTTAGTGGGTGGATGTGGTGAAAATGCAGAGGTAGAAGGTGGATATTAAGTGGTGTGTGGTGACACATGCATCCCTCAGCCAGCAGTGCTTTGAGCTGCTAGTTTACAACTGAGCTGCAAGTGAAGGAAGCTTTAAGGGGATGAAGTGATCCAGAGCTCTGGAAATGGGGCTGACAGAGAAAACAGCTTCCATGAGATGATTTCAATATTTTTATACTTAACATCTGAGGAGGAGAGGTTTGGGCCTTACAATAAAACTTTACAGCAGGAACAGTTTTTTTTTTCTTTATGAAGTTCTGTAAGTTTATTATTATTTTTGAAAGCCCCTAGTGGATTTCGTTTCCATTTTTAACCCTATGGCATGTCCTACTAACATTGTCATAACAGCTATGAAGGATTTTGAGATTTGTTGCTCTTCTGCTCTCGTTTGATTTGGTTTTGACATGCCACTAATCATGGATCACAGCACATACCTCAGCCTGAATTTCAGTGTAAGAGCTATATGGGTCTGTCTTCTCTTTCCCCAGTAACATTTGAACTTGCCCCATTTCAGCCAGATTTGACAGGACACAGATTTTGTAGAGAGTAGTTTAACTTTTGATACTGGGGGCAGATTAAGGGAAAAAGCTTTTCTGATGCCAATGGTGAGACAGGAGCCATGCTGCCATACAGCTGCCTTGTGCTCAGGTTTGCATGAGGGCAGCAGAACAAAAGCAGATGTGCAGCCACCATGATGATGGAAATGTGTTTCTTGTTGGGCAGGACCAGGCCCTGGGACCCCTGGGACAGGATCCCCTGGGACATGTCCCAAGCTCTGCTTCCTGAGGCAAGGACCATCCCTGCTGTGGAGTGGTTCCCCTCCACGTGATGTGCTGCCAGCGTGTTGGGGTCATTTGTCCTGGTGAAGCTGGGAGGGGAGGGAGGGGCTGGCTGTGCAGAGAGGGCTGGTGCAGTGGGGCTGTGGCTGCTTTTGTGAGCAGGGCAGGCAGCTGCATCTGGGCAGGAGGAAAAGGAGAAAATGAGCAGATGGGAAAGCTGAACTGAGAGTAGGCTTTGAGCTGACCTCTCAGAGAGGAGGAGCTCTGCATTGCACAGCTGTTTAATTGGATATTAGGAAACATTTTTTCACCAAAAGAGTTGTGAAGCATTGGTCCAGATGTCCAGGGAAGTGGTGGAGTTACTGTCTCTGGAGGGATTTAAAAGATGTGGCTCTTGATTTAGTGGTGGGCTTGGCAGTGCTGGGTTAATGACTGGACTTGATGATCTTAGAGGTAATTTCCAACCTGAATGATTCTCTGGTTTTAAGCAATGGCTGTGCAGTGCTCTTAGCAGTCTTGCCCCCATCTCTTTCTCTGCCTCATGCAGGGATGGTTCTATACTTGCCTTCAAACTATTGAGTTGTTCTCCTATATGATATTTCTCTTCTTTCCCAGTGAGATGCTGTCTTTGTGGTTCACCAGAACCCATTCCCTTCTCTTCTCCGTTTACTGGAGAGGCCTTTTGAAGCCAAAGTCTCTGTTTCTTAAGAGTTTCATCTGCCTCTACTATTCATCCCTAAAATCAGTCTCAGCTACATCACTACGTGACATCCCAAATGCAGGGTTGTCACTTCAAGTGGGAAGAAACCAAAAGAATGAAGTTGATTAATGAGGGGAATTACTTCATGTGCATGTCTTCATTAATAGAAAGCAGAGTAGGGAAGAGGCTTTGCAGAAGAAAAGTATGATATGAAACAGGGTTGTCTCTTGTTTTATACATTTCCCTTAGAATACTTAGATTTATTTTTAGTTGAGCTGTGTGTTACTCATTTTGTCCCTCCTGTGTATAATGTTTGTCTCCTGAATTTTGTTAATCACTTGTGTGCTGCCTGGAAGACAGCAGGCATCATCCTGCCCATCTCTTTGCAGCAGTGGGAAACTTTTGAGAAGGCAGGGAGAAAAGGCATCATTCTCTGCCTGCTTAGAAGTAATGAAGCTTGTTACTGAAAATAATTCAGCATTGAGTATTCAGCTCGGTCTCCAGCACAGGAAAGATATTGATCTGTTGGAATGAATCTAGAGGAGGCCACCTGGATAAACAGAGGAATGGAGAACCTCTGCTATGAAGAAAGGCTGAGAGAATTGGGATTTTCCAGCTTGGAAAAGAGAAGGCTTTGGGACATGCTAATTGCAGCCATGCAGTACCTGAAGGAGCTACAAGAGAGCAGGAGAGGGAACTATTTACAAGGACCTGGAGTGACAGGAAGAGGGAATGGCTTCACACTGACATAGGGTGGGGTTAGATGGGATATTGGGAAGAAATATTGGGTGAGACCTTGGCATAGGTTGCCCAGAGAAGCTGTGGGTGCCCCATCCCTGGAGGTGTTCAGGGGCAGGTTGGATGGAGCTTGGAGCAACCTGGGATAGTGGAAGGTGTCCCTGCCCATGGCAGAGGAGCTGGGCCTAGACAGTCTTTAAGGTTCCTTCCCACCAAACCATTCCATCATTCTGTGACTAATAGTGTCCTTTTCTAATGACAGGTAACTGCACCAATATAATCCATTAATGGTCTTAGGGTAAAAAAGAATCAAGACACAGACATCGCTGGCTCAATGCTGGCTTTTCATTTTGGGGAATAATTGCTCTGTTGGAATTGAGATACTCCTGTACAGGCCATTCTCACATATTTGTAGTCCAACTCACGCTAAGGAACTATTGGAGCTAAGCAGGTCATCATCTTCAGAAACTTTTATTTTGGGAGCCTTGGACAGTGAGCTAATATCTTCCTTTGGCTGCAGTGTTGTAAATCCAGATCTATCCACTGAAGTCAGCTGTAATGTATAAGCCAGAAATCAACTGGTAAGGATGGCAAAACTCTGGTTTTAATTAATTTTCAAGACATAAAGTGAAGCCAAATGTGTTTTTCTAGGCTGATGTCTGTGAGTGGGGTTGAAGAAGCACGTGTAGAAGAGGAGATGGTTCCCTGACATAAAAACCCAGCACAGTGAAGCACTGGAACAGTGACTTTGGTTACAGCTCTGGACCTTGACCATAAACAGTGGAGTCTGGGGTTTTCTTCCCTCAGCAATTAAGCATTTCAGTTAGTAGGCAACTTAGGGAAAGTCTGTGCAAGCTTTTTGTGTACAACCCATAAATATAATATGAATGCAGACAGGATGATGTGTGGGAAATGAGGAACACATGCCTTAGCCTCTTCCTGGTGGCAGCTCCTCTGTGCCGTTGTGGTTCCTTTTTTACCAGAAAGCTCCAAGGCATGCACTTAACCAGGCATTTTGGAAATGGCAGCACCAGAAAACCACATGTGGCTTTAATAACAAACTACTTTTACAAGAGAACTATGGGCGTAGCTTAAAATTGAAGTGCCTGATGTGTTGATTAGTTGCCTCCACCTATGCAATTGTCTCAAAGTGCTGCTTGGGTGTGCTGGAGGTGCAGCCGGGGAGAGTGGCTGGAGGAGCCCTGTGTAGCTCTGGGATTGCTCTGTGTCAGACCAGAGCAGCAGGCAGTATTTTAACCCTTCAGGAGGGTTGCCAGAAACCCCATGTGACATATGGGAGGCCATGGCCACACCTCATGGGCTCTGCGGACCCCAAATTCTCCTGGTTTTTTGCAGTAGGCAGTTGCTTTCCTTGGGTGGTAGCTTGTGCATGGGCACAGCTGCCTGTGGTGTATTGCATGGGTGTTTTGGCTGGTTATGCATTACTAGACTTGGATACTTTTAAGCACTGTGTAGTGTGTTTGAAGGCTTCTGTTGGTGAGGTATTTAGTTTTCTTAGCTAGGCTAATCAAGGTCATAAAGTAATTTAGGTTTCAGTCCTGTGTTTGTTCTCATGTTTTACTTGTAAATATTCAGACTTCAAGGAGTGTCTCCTGTGTGTGAAGTCATTTGCACACATACTTCTCCCAGTAAGAGCCCAAAAGACAGACGTAACAAACATTCATTTTACAAGACAAACTTTGTAGTTCCAGTCTTTTTCATTTTATTTTAATATCAGTTTTGTGGCCAATTCAAGTAATTGTTTGCCTAGAGGGAAAACCCTCTTTAAACAGGGAAAGCAGATCCAGCATTTTTTCCTGCTACATCCATTTGCTGGCTCTCTGATGTGCAAGCACCAATGATTTTGTGACGACCAGTTCTTCATGGCAGCAGTTTATTTTCCTTTTGATTTAGAGGTAATTCTTCCATGGGGATAATAAAAAGTTGTCTTATATCCTACCCAATAGACAAATTGCAGATGCCTTTGTTTATCCTCTGTGATTCCAGTGGTTCTGGATAGGGATAGGGATAGGGATAGGGATAGGGATAGGGATAGGGATAGGGATAGGGATAGGGATAGGGATAGGGATAGGGATAGGGATAGGGATAGGGATAGGGATAGGGATAGGGAGAGGAGAGGAGAGGAGAGGAGAGGAGAGGAGAGGAGAGGAGAGGAGAGGAGAGGAGAGGAGAGGAGAGGAGAGGAGAGGAGAGGAGAGAGGTTTCTGCCTTCTCATGCAGCTTTTCCTCTGTTTTCCTGCTTTGAGTGTTGAGTGCAGCTAGTGGGTCTGAATCTCTGTTTCCAGTGCATTTGGATCCAGCCCTGTGGTACAGAGGCTTGGTGTCTAGGCAGAGCAAAATTAAGAAAACTTGAGTTTTCTCATTAACCACCAAAGAGAGGTAATCCAAACAGAAGCTGTCAATGACACTGGTGTTGCAGGACTATAAAGGCAGTAAGCTGCTGAAGTGTTTGTTTATAAAGCCAACATTCTTCCAAAATTATTTACCTACTTAAAAATTGTATTCCCAACTCAGAGGCCATCACATCTTTCATAGGTGGATATTAAAAAAATATATATCCAAAGCCTAACTGGATATCAAATGCTTGAAGAAAGCAGTTGGGCAGAGCACATGGAACTCATTTAAGCCTCAGAAATTTGGGGGAAGCTGGGGAACTCTTTCTTCCATGAGAGTACTTTGCCGTTTTGGAAGAGAACTGGTACAATGTGATGCACAGATGAGTGAGTTCTTCCCTCTGAAATGGTGATCTGGCATATCTGCCCAGGAGCCACAGTCTGTGCTGGGAGAAGTGAACAAACTGTGTCTATTTTGGCATCTCCAAGGGACCTCTCTCAAAAACCTTAGCAATGCCCTGTGCAGCTCCAGCCAAGTGTTTGTTTTCCACCCCTTTGGACCAGTCAGTGCTAGATTTGATTCCAGACATTTTTCTTGAGCATCTTTGAGAAGACATCCAGAACAAAGGGAAAGCTCTGTGCACAGACAGAAGGCAGCACATCTTGTGGTTAAGGAAGAGGCAGCTCCTGCAGGGAGAAAGGTCCCTTATCTCATTTGAAACCCTGCAGAATGTGGCTGACATGTCTGGAAGACAGCTGGGAATTGAAGCACTCTGGTGAGCTCAGGCTAGCAATGCAAAGGAGAGGATGAACAGTGGGCAGAGCCCAGAGCTGCCCCAAAAGCTTTCTGAGGATAGAGCTTGGGTTTGGTTTTCTGGTTGTGTCTGTTTGTTTGTTTCTTTCCCAAGGCTTTCAGAAGTGCTGGCGTGTTGGTGCCCTGTGGAAGGGAGGGAGCTGGGCTCTCCCTGCAGAGGCTGGCTCTGCACAGCCCCCGAGGTGGCTGCTCTCTTGCAGAGCTGTCTGGTTTACATTATGGGTGAAGTTTTTAGCAAATTACTGCTCCTTTCTGCTCCGTTTCCATCAAAGAATGGGCAGAGGCCTCCCAGCAATCTGTGGACAGATTTTTTTGGAATAGAGCACAGATCTGGGGGGGGGTTTGTTGCCTTGTTAACACATGCTTGGCTCTTATCAGGCTGCTCTGTATTGTTTACCTGGCACCTCTGCTGGGGGATTTACTGCTGGCAGCCTGGGCTGTGGGACACAGCTCCCTCTGAAGAAATATTTCAGAGCCTTTGAGGGTTTGGTGATGCTGAGCCCTGCCAGATGGTGTGGGCAGTGCCTGGGGTGTGCTCAGGTGGCCTTTTTGGAAAGGAAGGTGGCAGAGGAGCGAGAGCTGCTGCAGCTCGGGCCTCTGTGGGTGAGGAGGCCTCGCTCATCCCGCTGCCCAGAGCAGCCCCATCTTTGGGATTTCCACAGGACTGAGATTGGATCTTACATGCAGGGAGGTTGGATTTGGGGGAACCCCTAAATGCCCTTCCTCATAAAAAGAAACGGGGTTTTTGAGCTGACAAGGACAGCCTGGCTCCGAGGCCATGCAGGATGCGGCCTGCATGCGTAAATTGTTTCCAAATGGAAATAATTAGTCTTGCAAGGATTTAAAAATAATGTCTCATCAATGCTGCTGTTTAGTTTTGTAAGAAAATTGTAGAAGCTGTTTGGTTTTGGATTTTTTTTTAAACTATGCTAAAACTATCAGCTAGTAATGTAAAAGTCAGTTTCTAGTTTGTATGTAGTCATGGAGTAAAGGGGAATTTATGTTGGACAATGCTGAAATAGCTTTATTCAAACAAAGAAAGAGAAAATTGATAGCAAAGGTTTGTCAATAATCATGTTCATCACTTAAAAAATAATATTTATTTTTAAGTGCAGTGTTGTTATGTAGCAACCCCATCCCATTGCAGTGAGGCCAATCATGCTATATATAAAATTAAACATGAAACTATTCTGATATAAGTGATCTTAATGCTTAAACATGACAACTTCGGGTAGGAATGTTTCCAGTGTTTTGTCATGCTGCAGACTGATATGATTTTTGGGGTCTCACACCAGGGACCCAGAAATCAAGGCTGATGAAGTAGGAGCCCCCTGCCCAGGACTCCTCCAGCTCACAGCAGTGAGTGGTGTGTGTTTGGGGTAATTCCTTGTATGACCAACTTCATACTCTTCACAAGTTTTTGAATGTAATAATAAATTTACTTAGCATTATAAATAATAATGATAAAAAATAAACCATAAAATATAATAAATTAAATCATGTATTTAAATGCAGTAATTTAAGTGCATTTGAAAGACAAATGATGGTATTGTATGGAAATTTTTTATTTTGTAACGGCTTCTGATCCTTCTGCACTGAGGACCTCAGGGAGGAAGGAGGAGTAGCAGTAACTGGGGAGGAGGTGACATCCCAGAGCAAGTCTCTTGGACTCAGTTTATTCACAGTTAGTGCCAGCGATTCTCAGCTGTTATTTAGAAGACTCAGTTCATTTTTTGTTTCTCAGTCCCTTTTCTCCCCTTTCCCTTCAGCTGGGAAGCTGGGAGCAGCCACGGCAACCTGGCTGCCTTCCTTCACTTTCCTTGTGACAGGCCTGGCAGGCCGTGCTTGGCCACAGCTTTTGCCAGAGCTTTCTTCTCACACAAAAATGTGCTGAGGAACCACATGGCCAGCAGACACTGCTCTGCCTGTGAGGATTTACAGCCTGGCCTATAGGAAGGGATGGTCCCTGGTCCCTGCCTGTGCTGCAGATGACCCAGGGCCCTTTGCAGGGATACTAAAATATTGCCATGCTCTTTTGTTCATTCCTTGAAATATAAAATTCTACTCTTTTTTGAAACCACAGAGACAGAGATGGAAAGGCAGCCCTTTGAATTTGTCAAAATTTGACTGCAGGGTTCCTTCCGACCCCTGTGCTAATTTTTAGCAGAGCAGGAAACATTAAAAATAACCATGAGAGAAGATTTCCCAACTCAGAAGGATTGTCCTCTTAATAATCTCTGGCTTTGTTTTCACTAGATATTTTCCCCCCTTAAAATTCCCGTAATGCTTTAAGAGCAAGTCCATCCCTGCCAGCAGCAGTGAGGGCACTGGAGGGGGACTGCAGAGGGCCAGGTACCCAGGCTGGCACCTCAGCTTGCTCTGAGCCAGAGGTGAGTGGTGTACACGGGAAATGCTTGTTATTTATTGGAAGAGCTTTTGCATGTGAACCAGAGCTTGCAAGCTCCATATCTTCCCTTTTGGGTGAGCTCAAAACTGTTCTCAAGTGTTCAGCTGACCGCAGCAATGGGTGGATATCATTTTTGCAATGAGAGGTGGCATTTTGGTGCTGTATCTCAAGAGCTCTGAGCTTCTACTGTGAAACAAAATGAAAAATGTATCAGAATTTGTTTTAAAACGCATCTGAATGTAGCCCCTTACTCTGAAGTTGAAGTGTTATGTGTCAAAACCAAGGCATGCATCAAGACTACATGACACAATAACAAGCTCTGCTCAAGCTTCAACATCTTGTCTTACCCATGTCTGAGTTCTCAGCATCAAGGTATAATTATATATTGTTAAGAATAGATCATCAATGTACACCATAAAATATATTACATTTATAAATAATGGCCTCACCTGGGTGATGGCAAAGGGGGATGCACCACTGGATCACCATGGATCATTATTCCTACCAGAACACCTGTGCATATGTTACTCTTTGTGAGGGATGGAACCAAGGCGTGTAATTGCAATTATCACTCACCTCTGCTCCCAGCTCTCCTCACTAACCCAACTCCTCCTGCTCCAGCAACCTGGGAGCTCCAGGCAGATGTTGCAGATGTTGCAGATGTTGCAGATGTATTCTCTTAGCAAAACTGATAGCAACAATTTTTCTTCTCAAATGGAGAGGGTGTTCCACAGAGCTGGTTTAGCCAGGCACTGAAGGCAGCTGGTCCTCACTGGTGTGTGGTCAGAAAATGAGATGTGAGTTGGTTACCAGCTGGGAGGGGCCTCTAGGGTTGTCTAGGACCCCAACAGTGTGGTCTTTCTTGAAGCACCCATGATCGAGGGATTTTGTTCCACTTAGCCAGTGCAGTGATGGTTTTGGTCAGAACTGTGTTTTAGGGGAAATTGATTGAATTTTCCCTCTACTTTGTTTTAAAGCATTGGGTTTGCCCTAGGCAGAAAGTTCATCCCCTCTTGATATAGTGAGCAATGAACTATCTGAATTGTGATCACTGTGTGTGTGATTTGGAGCAAAGGACCATGATCAAGAGTGAGTGAAGGCCCAAGTGAAATTGCTCCCTGGGCAAAAAGCAGAGCCTAAAGCACTGAGATGCTTTCTATTGCTTGGGGTGTCCAAGGAGAAAACTCTCATTTTTCATACACTTTTCCTGGTTGTTTAAGCAGAAGTAATTTTTGTCTCCTCAAAGTGAATACGTTTATAGAGAATGGTTTTAAGTGGGGGAGTAGAGGGTTACTTGTTTCTCTGTTTCTTGTTTATCAAATAAATTAGAGATTGCTTCATCTTTAGTTAAAATGACATGGAGAAGAATTCAAATAGAAGACAATAACAATCTCAACACATGGGCACTCCTGAGATTTGCAAGCAGTCAAGTCAGGCAGGCCAGATTTCAGATGTTCTCTCTGCTCTACCCATGAAATCTCCTGGCTGCTCTTGGGAGCCCTGCCTTGCTCACACAGACATTTGGCTGGACAGGTAGAGCAGAGTCAATTAAATCTCCAGCCCAGACTAACAAGATATTTAAAAGTCTGTATTAGTCTTGTCCATTCAGTGCTGTGGCTGGCCAAGAGCCTCTTTGGAACCCTGATGGATATTGTTTCTCTCAAGCATTAAATGCTTTCCCTCAAACATCTTCTGAATAGGCCATTGTTTTTGCTTCTGGATGTCTCTTTGTGGATTAATACAAGAATAGCTAAAAGCTGAAGAACTGGCATTTTATATTAAAAAATAATAATAATTCTGGGACTTCTACTCTTCTGAGAAGTTGAATGTGCTGCCAGTTCTCTGCTCAGATCCCACGTCTGATCCTCTGGAAGTCAGGGAGTTGCATCAGGAGCTTCAGATGAACTACCTCAGACAACATTAGTTTCAGGAAAGAAGCTCTATGAACCTGATGCCATTCCCAGCTTATAGAATCTAAGGAATCGAGGTGAGATAAAGTGTGGAGAAGGTGTCAGGGTAGTTTGGTTATGACCTGCAAGCCTTTGCATTAACAGACACAATTACTTAAAAAAAGCAATATTTTTCATTATCACTATGTAGCTGTTGAGTACTGATGGTTCCTTATAAGAAAAAGATACACATCACATGAGAAATATAACCCATGATCGCTTCAGAAATCTCATGTGTGTAAAGAAATCCTCATTTGTTTTCAAGTGAACTTCTCTTGTACAGGTCCTCCAGCCCTTGTAACTCAGCTACTGATGATCTGCCCAGGTCATCTGGATTTACCTCTTTTTCCTAACAGAGCTGTGTTTCTCAGTTTCATATTCCAGGCTCCTTCAGCATAGCCATTGCAGACTGATTTATTCCTTATCAATGGCTGTGAGCTGCAAGGATGTTCTTTTTAATGCAGCCGTTGGCCTCCTCTTACCCATCTTTGCCTCTTTTGCTCAATTTCCCTATCACAGATATAAGATAAACTAGAAAAGACTCACACCAATCAGTTCCCTAAGAAATACAAAGAACTCTGGTGCTTTAGCACTGTAGCACAGTACAAAGTCCATTTGCTTTGGTAGACCATCATCCTGAAGATCATCCCAGCATGTTGGGAGGAGGATATTCCTCATATTGTGTGCATATTCCACACGTGTGGCTGTGCAGAGCAGGTGTAAGAGGGAGCAGGAGCTGATTCCAAGGCACAGCTTTGCAGATGGAACTCTTGCATTTGCCACAGGCAGCGGATTTACAGTAACTTGTGTGTGTCACTTTGTCCCCGAAAGTGCAAGCTCCAGCTGATGACAGGGGCAGCTTTGGCCTTAGAGCACCTATGCTTCCTTCCTCCCCACATCCCTTATCAAAAGCAATGTTTCCTTTGGCCCAGCACATTCAGTGGTTTGATATTAATCGAGGGCTTAAGTGCCAGAAATACTGGGGAATTCACCATTTTCCATATTGATGCAGCAGCCGTAGAAACTGGAGACCTGAGGATGAACTGGGGTAACTGAGTGCTTTAGCAAAAATAAATCGTTCAGATCCAAGACTTATGTGAATCACTCATGGATCTGCTCAGTTTAACCAAATCAGGCATGTTTTACTGCTGTTGTTTCTGACTTTCAAAACCTCAGGGAGTCCCAGGCCAAGTGCCAGAGCAGTGTCACCTTGTCCCTGTCACTAATCCTGTCACTTCCTTTCATGCTCCTTCACACTCTGCAAATTGTTTGATGCCTCTTACTGTTCCTCTGTGAAACCTTCCTACTGGATTGCATGGATGGAGGATTAGGTAAATCACAGAATCATAGCCAAAGTTTGAACTGTACATAAGTATAGTCTCTTTCAGAGCATGCCTGATAACGCTATGTTTGAAAATTAATTTTTGTTTCTTTTTTTTTTTTAATAATACTCTCTTTTCCTTTCTTTTTCAGGGGCCTCTTGGCTTGGATGGCAAACCAGTAAGTAGCACTAAGTGCCAAATATAACATCTTTGTTCGTGCTGCTCCACAATAAATACGCAGTATCTCAACTATTACTCATTTAGTGCTACATGTATAACTACTTAGGAGGGACAATTGTACTTGGGAAAATTATTGCATGCAAGTTTGAATTCTGAGCCAGGGCTGGCCAGCAGAGCTGAACTTTTCTTTACCTGTCAGCTCATCTCAGCTGTCTCTTCCCCTCCTGCGCCAGCTTGGCGAGCACAGACTGCAGATGGGCATCAGGCCAGATTTGGGGAATAAAGTCCAGTAGCACATTCAAAGAGCAAAGTCAGTGATCTTAGTTGTGTGCTTCTGGCACTACAGTGATACCATAAAAATAATTGATCCCAAAGCGGGTTGCATTTTCTTCCAAAGGACCTGAGCTGGGAACTGCTTGAGGGTGCCCAGTGTCCATGAAATACTTTTTGGAACAGACTGGATTCATTTATGAACTGTTTTCTTGACTTCATTTTTGCTTGGAAGCCCTTTGGATATTCAGGTGCTTCATTCTTTTCTTACTTATTTTACAGAAACACAGACGTTTTTATTTTTATGCTAATTGAACCCTAGCCAGCTCTGATTCCTTCCACTGAATGGTTCCTACAGAAGGTCACAGGTCTATATTTTGTCTCCAAACCCCATTCTCTTCCACCACCTTCACTAGAGGGCCCCATATGAAATCTTTTTAAATTCTGGTCCTAAACCAAGTGGGATTTCAAAATGGGTAAAAGTCATTCAGTCTTTGCAATTGAAAAGCTACTCTGGACACTTACTTCTATCCAGTTAGGGAGTGTGCTGTTATAGCTGTACATTGCTGTGGTTGGTTTTTATCCTAACCCCGAGGATAAGAAATGTGAATAAAATCCAGAAATAAAGCATTAGACGAGAAAAGAAGGAAGGGCCAGCTCCCAGCCTGTTACCCAGGGCTTGGCTTTCATTAGCAAAACCTCATGCTGGGAATGCAGTCAGACCCCAGAGCACAGCCCTGCCCCCTGGCTGGGGTACCACAGCCAGGCAGGAGTGAGACCCTGAGTGAGAGGCAGGGGAAATCTCGGTGACAAAGCAAACTTATCACACAGC
This sequence comes from Acridotheres tristis, assembly GCA_037013685.1. Lineage (NCBI taxonomy): Eukaryota > Metazoa > Chordata > Aves > Passeriformes > Sturnidae > Acridotheres > Acridotheres tristis. The sequence continues at coordinate 8,046,145 of CM072900.1, forward strand.
CAGACTCAAAACAGACTATTCATGATCTCTTCCATGACAGTAAGGGGCCAGCAGCCTTGCTCAGAGAAAAACAGTGGGAGGGAGGCTGCATGGGAATGCAGATGCTGCTGCCGCTGGCCTCTCTGCTGACCTTCCCCCACTGCATCCCACTGGCTCCCACTTCAGCACACACTGTGCATGGGTACCAAGATTTGGTACTTTTCTGTGCTGGAAGGCAAATGCAGAGCAAACATATCAAAGTGCTGTTCTCGGGTTCTCTGTGTGGCCCCTGTGTCTCTGCCTGTCCTACAGACAGCAGCTCAGAGGGAAGATGAACGATGCCTTCAGCAAACAGGCCAAAGAAGGCAGCCCGTCCTCCTTGTTTATTTCAAACAGATGGATATTTGTTGTAATGACATGCTGAGCATGAGTTTTTCTAGAAGGATTTTATACTTCAAGATATCGTTTGCATCTATTTAGAGTCAGGTGTTGGTGAGCTGCTGTAACACTGCCTGCCCTGCTCTGGTTCTTCTTTGTACTCTGTCCTGGCAGGACCAGGCAGGACCTCGTGGGTGCTTTTTGGTTGAGTGTTGCTCATGTCCAGCACTGCACAACTTAAAATAGTAGCATGTATTCCTTAAAATAATAGAGAATGTGGCTCAGGTTTGTGAATTGATGAATGTGATGTTGCGTGCCTTGGTGATTCTGCTGTTCCTTAATTTGGATTCTTCTTATGTGTTTCCAGGGACCTCCAGGACCAAAAGGGGAAAAGGTAAAGGCTGCATTAACGTATGGATTTTGGGGAAGCAGTTCCTGTATATCCTCCTGTTGCCGTAATTCTTTCAAGTTCAGGTTGCCCCAATAACCCAGATGTGTTTTGTTAGGATATGGAGCTGTGAGAGTGGGTTCTCACATTGCTCTTGCAAAAGCTCCAGGAAGGTGAGGGCAGGAAGAATTTGCAAAAAAGTGGGGAGACCAAGTGTGGTCTTAAAGCTCATCCATGCTATAGGGTTCTGGTAAGCCACTAAGGGTGATGAGAGTGGCATAAAACTCTCTTCATTCCTTCAAGAGATCTAGGCTCCATCGCTCTGTTTGCATGAAACTCGTGCAATCACAGGAGCCAAAGAGGTCATTACTGAAAGTGAAGTTAATTTTCACATGTGAAGGACATAAGCAGTTGCTAGGAGAGCCTTAGAGTTGGAAACAAACTGCTATTTCTGATTTATTATCTGTTTCATTGCCTGCCAGGGCAGAATCTTTCCCTATTGTGTTGTCTCGAAACCTTCTCCTCCCACATTTTAAATACATTAAGCAATAGGACTCTTGCCACTTCCCTTGTGTGCTGTACCCGTGTCCAGCTGACCCTGTGCTCAGTCCTTCAGGGTTGAGATTTGAACTCTGACCCTTTGCTGTTTTTCCTGATTTGCAGGGGGAAACAGGAGACATTGGCCCAAGGGTAAGTAGTGACACAGCACATTGATTTATTCTAAAATCTGGTTGGGTTTAGTCACTGCACAAAACAAATCTTTGTGCAGCCTTGCTGCAAATAGTATGGTAACAGTTGTGGAAACATTTAATTTTGCCTCTGGAGCTCTTTATGGTGATGGTTTTCCTAACTTTGGCCATGAGGAAAAAAGAGTCAAAGATCTTTGGGTACCTCATGAAGGGTTTTGCTTCTACTAAACTTTGTCATGCCTTCCAGTGTTAGAGATAGACTCCATGTTTCTCTTGAATTTTCTCTTGAGGCTGTGCTCCTTATTTGTTGGCATTAGAGCACCAGTATGTGGGACTAGGATCTGGTGTCCCAAGGAGAGGTCCAGCACAGAGTTGTGCAGGATGGAACATTCCTCCTCCCTTGCTGGGAGCAGGAGGATATCCAGGTGATATCCAGGCTGACTTTGAAAATAAAGGGTTTAAATAACTGTATGATAAGGGAAAACTCTTTTGGCTGTAGCATACAGAAATTAATGGAATTTCATTAAATTTCCTCTCATGGAGATGCATGAAGTTGAGATTTACTGAAGTAAATCAGGGCAGGTCTCCACAAGACACAAGGGGGATGTGGCCCATGTTGGGGATGAGATGGGAGGTTTCACCACGAGGTGGGGACTCTGTTGCAGAGGTATCTCTGAGGTGTGGTTGTCTGTGGGTTATGGGCACCTGCTGGAAACCCCATTGTGAGGATGTGTTGGAATCCTGGTGTACTGGTCACTGTAGGAAGCCGGATTTGGAGCTGGCACTCGAGAGTTGGCTGACCTGGGTTAGATGTCATTGCTGGAAACATAACCAGGACCTCAGTGGTTAATGTTGAGTAGAGATGCCTCAGAGACATTTTTTTCTTTCCCCTGGAGGTTGTAAAATCACTTTATGAAGTTGGTGTCTTATTCTGAAGCAGCTCCCAACTGCCTTGGGTGTGTTTTGGAAATGTCACCCTGGGGCTCAGAGAGCCCCTAAAATTTTTCTGATAGATTTATGGCCTATGTGGTGAAGGAGGGGCTCAGTGTAAGGTCTCACTTTGTCTAAGTGCCCACCCACGTTCTCAGAACAGGATTTAAGAGGTGATTCAGCAGCACAGGGACTTGAGTTTTCACTTCTTGGCCAGGGCAGTGAGTGACTTTGGGGCTGGTGACTCAGGAATGCTGGAGGAGGTGCTGCTCAGGCTCCAAAGGCTCTGTGCTGCTAGGTGCTGTAGAACTCATCTCCTGCTGCAGGAGATGCTCTGGGACAGGCTCTGTCTGGACTTGCAGGGCAGGTACCAAATCTCAAGGTAACACTTGTCTTTTGTTTTCATCTACCAAAAAAAAAAATGTGCTGGGTTTTGGGGGCATATTTTGTCCTGATCTGCATTTGTCCAGATTTTGCTTCAGTTTTTGATTTATTTATGACTTTTTGCAGAACAGTGAGAAAAAGACTCAATTTGGGGGAAAAGAGAGAAAGAACCATGCCCTAGCAGACCTAAAATCAGGTGCCTGACTTTGAAAATAGCTCTCTTTATGTCTCCAGACACTCAGGGTTGTGAATAGGAGGCAAGACTTCTTAATACCATCTGGTCTAGATTACTTTTTATTTCTGAATTAATCTATCTTATTCCTCAAGTTTCAGTGGTGGCTTTGTTTAGCTGATTTTGAAAGATGTGTCAATGCAACTCACTGCATCAATGGGAAGATAAATAACTAGGACTATATCCAGTGCCCTCTTTCTTGTAAATGGTCATGCCCATGGGCAATGGAATGAGGGTAGAGTGTGTCAGTGAACACTGGAACACTATCATTAGGAATGATGGATTAAAAGAGAATAATCCTTGGGGTGACTTTGGAGGGACTGTGTGTGGTGGGATTGAGGTGATGGCAATTAGGGATTAGCTACTGAATATATTCATGTCTGCACTGCTTCTCTTTCTGTAATAAACACCTGCCACCAGTGTGGACAAAAACAGAGATTATTACATGTGGGACTGTGCTTGGTGGCAGTTGCTGGAGGGTGATTTTGGAAAGCTGAGGAAGGAGATCACCTTGGGTTGTCTTCACCACTGAATGCTCCTTGTTATGAGCAGCATGAGATGTTGTGCAGCCTCACCTGCTCAGGATGGGGAATAAATGTGCCCAAATGTTCTGACAGAATGCATGGAAGTGTATTTACAGGGAGAAATCAGTAACAGGTCCCCTCTGATCTTGGGAGGATAGAGGAAGCTGGAGCAGGATGCTGCCAAGGTTGGGGCAGCTGTGCCCTGGTGTTTGTGCCTGTGCTTCTCTCTCACAATCAAATACATTGCTGCATCCCTGGAAAAGACTGATTTTGTAAGCCTGACTTGCTCCCTGAGCTGGCACTGGGCCAACTGCTCTGGATTTATGAACTTAGCTGGGTGATCTTGTTCGTACTGACAGATGAGATGTTTAGACAAACGATGGGGTTGAGGAATCTCTGCACATCTGGGCCAGCGGATGCTCAGCGCCTGTGGCAGCAGCACCAGCTTTGCTCTCCAGAGGGAGAAAATGAGCTTCAGCTGGTGAGAGAAATGCTCTGTCTGCAGTGGCCCACGTGGCATGTGCCTGCCCATGGCCAGTGCTGATGGACGTGGCTCCAGCATGTCCTGTATCCAGAGCTGCTGGGGGCCAAACACCGGCATGGCTGAACCAGCTCTGCAGCTCAATGCAGACACAAAAGGACCTTTTTCTCCCTTATTTTCTGCAAATTTCTAACTGCTTGCCAAGCTTGCACTGCAGATAAAAACTCAGTGCAGGAAGCATCCTGCAGAACTCTCTCTGGCAGTCAACAGACATCTATGGATACTTTTATTTTGTTCTTTGCTTTCTTTGGACTGTTGTGCTGAAATGGCTACATGGAGGACTCTAAAGCTGGAAATTACCAGTGTCCAAGGTTTCTGTGTTCCAATATTCCATTGCTACGTGGGGTCAATGGCCTGTTAGCCCAGTGCCTTGCAACCAGATGCTTTGGGAATTCTGGAGCAGGAATATGTTATTCTATCACACTTAACCCCTCTCCTGGAGCCTGGGTCTCTACAGCCTGGATGTTTCTTGAACCAGAGATGGTGTCTGCCTATATAATATTCCTCAGGGCTCTTCACCTCTCATGTGCCCATCTGTAACAGGGGCTGTTTAAAATTAAACGTGTGATGGCTGGATTTGGTGGGATATGGTATGTTTGGCCTCAGAGCAAATACAAATTGTTATTTTACATTAAAACAGATAGGGCTGGGCTTGGAACATTCTTATTTGGATGATGCTCACCAGTCTGAGGGACAAGAAAAAAATTCAGTTCCTGTTTTGCTCTGTGGGCTTTTATGAAAATCCCACTTTATGCTCTTGTGTACTTTATGCACATAATGAGCCACAGAACCGTGTCCCTTCTGTCTACCACAAAATCCTTTGCTCTCAGTAAAGTCTTTTTGGTGGTTTCTGTAGTATTTGGGGGACCTGGCCACGTGCAAGGGTTCTGTGTCCTCATTAATTTCAACTTCTCAGTATTTCAGTGCTGTTCTTCCCAAAAGTAGCTGCGTTTAACTGATTGTTGAGCTTAAAGCCCCTCTCTACATCTTGAAAACAATTCTTGGTAAAAGTTAATTTTCTGGGGTTGATTTGTTTTTTCTATCTGACTTTACTTTTTCCCTCTCTTCTTGACATGATGGTTTTAAAACTTCCGTGCTGGGAGGCTGGGCAGGAGGTGGCCTTGCCAGTGCACTATTCCCTCCAAAACTGAGGTTTGGGGTTATATTTATTGGTGTGCAAGGTTTAAAAGCTCTTTGGCAATTTGGAAAAGAGGTTTGTTCCCCAGAAACCTCCAAAAATCCTCATGGAGCCGTTGCTGTGTGTTCCCACAGTGCTTCTTGTGGCTTCACTCCACTCTCTTAATTTTCTTATGGATGTGTACAAGGATGGGTGGATGGGGGAAAAGGAGACGTACACGTTGTCCTGAAAAAGGAAATGTTTTTCTGCATCTCCCTAGATAGATGAGTGGAAAGGCTAAAACACAATAGCAATGACTACTGACACAGTCTAAATACATTGTTTTTGAATCATATAAATCTGGGAGATTTATCTGCAATTTGCAGGCTGGGAATACATCAGTATTCATTTGAGCCTCTGAAAACAAATATGATATTTGGTCTCAGGGAAATGCTGGGATATATCATCCCCTATGGGGTTTACTGGAATAATACTCTTTATTCTGCAGTAGGGAAATCCTTGCCCCAGCTGCTTTGAATGTCCTATTGTACAGTGAATCAGAGAAAAAATACTTGTTTCCCCCAGTCTGTGTCCTGTTACAAAGATCCAGTGTACCCAGAACCTTAAACCCCAGTTTTGGCTACCTAGGCTATTGCTTACTAATGTATCAAATAGTTATTAAAAAAAAAAAAGTTATATATTGCTACATCCTTTAAAACTCTCTTCTGTGCTTTCCCTTTAAACTGCTGCTCTTTCTTCTTCTGCCTCCCACTTTCTCTGGATATAGATGGTTTTTCCCCACCTCAATCATGGATTTCTGGCTAATGATCAGCTTGTCTTTAGCCGAAGAGTGCTCAAGGTAGACACCAAATCTGCTGCCACTGGTTTGCTGTGATTGTTTGAGCTGGTTTTGCTTTTTCTTTCTGGCTGACAGTGAACTGTTGCTATTTTAAATTGCCACGACCATGGCTGTATTTAGAGATGGGAGCATGTTTGTTGGGAGCATGTTTGACTGAAATCCCATTGGAATTTAGGGGGCAGGCATTGTCAAAGTAGAGGGTCATAAAACTAATGTGTTTTAGCATTTGGTTCTTTGTGAGATTTGGGAATCAAGCGGCAAAGTCCTATAAATTTGATATAAACAGTGTTGGTATTGTAAAATAAAATGCATTAACACTAATCTAAATCCTTGAACTCTAAATGGGACATTGTAATTAGGAAAAATTCACTGTGAAACTCAACTTGACATAATTGGTTGCAGTGTTTAGCATTTGCAATTGGGTTTTTTTAGAAAAGGATGCAAGTGATTTAGGAGCCCAGATCCTGTTGAAAGGCCATGGGACTTTTGCTGCTAAGTCACTTAAGGACTTGTGAAAAATCCCACACTTGTCCTTGATTTGAGGGTGGACCGCATATTAAACACAGCCCTCTGACTGCCTCGGTGGTGACTCTCCCAGATGTTGCTAAAAGATTTACGAGGTGGCCTTTCCATGAGGCTTTCCCATTGTGCAGCCACATGGATGGGCTGGGCCATGGCCCCAGGGCTGGGCTGTACTGGCTGCTGGGGGGCCAGGAGCTGATTCCCAGCCTGGAGCCCCACGGGATGCTCCTCTTGGGAATGGCACCACCAAACCTGCACAGCCAAAGGGACACAGCGTGTTCTCTGCACCCAAAACCTACAGGGGGTGAGCAGCTCAGGATGTCCACGTGTGACCTTGGCTGTCTGTAAAGGATGAGATTAAGCACTGCCACTTTTTTGTGTGGTTTTCTGGTGTGGTGCACTGAGCCATGGCAGTGTGTGCATGCTCCCTGCCAGCATGTTGTGAGACTGGGCTGTTCTGGGTGCTCTTGGGTTGGTAGATCCATGCAGACAGTCACTGGGAAGGGCTTAAGCAGATTAAATCTTGTTAGAAGGCGTTGAGCACAATCCTGGTTGAGACAGCAGATCCAAATGGCATAAATTGGCCATCAGCTCACTTTCAGCTCTCCCAGCTGGAAAATTAAATTCCTCTGGAACAGCAGAGGCCAGGATGCTGGTGGCCCACCGATGCAGTGCATGTGTCGTGGACACCCTGACACTGCTTCATCTCACCATGTCTGTGTGAACTTCTTCCAGGGTGACCAAGGTCGAGATGGAGCCACAGGCCCCCCTGGTCCACCGGGACCCCCAGGTGCCCGGGGGCCTCCTGGTGACACAGGAAAGGATGGCCCAAGAGGACCTCCAGGCCCCCCTGTAAGGATGGGAGATGCGCAGCGAGCACAAATCAGGCAGTGCCCACCCCACGAGGGACAGGAGGGTGAAGGCTGTCCCCTTCCCCAACCACAACCACTGAGTCCCCAGCCTGAGCCACAGCTGAGCTCCAAAGGCTGCTCATAGAGCAAAGCCTTGGGCTGTAGGGCAAGGGAGCAGGAGGGGACCTTCCATCTCAAGTTTCGGAGCTAAGAGCTGGACCTGGGGCTTGTATTTGCAGGTGCAGGTTGTAACTCTCACAGCCAGGAGATCTCTTTCCCAGTTCATACCCTTTGGATGACCTGTTGCAAATCTGAAGACCACTAGCAATTTATTTAATAAAAAAATATGCTAAAGCATAACACAGTGGAACATTCTAATTATTGCTGAGCATTTTGGAGAATGAGAGGTAGTAGTTTCAATGTTGGTCTTTTTATTTTTTACAGGGTTTCAAAGGCGAGCCAGGAGAGGATGGAGACATGGTCAGTATTGCCTAGAAACATCTGTGCGTGTGCCCCTCACCCTCACTGTACATCACCCTTCAGCTCACTGCAGCAAGTGGGTTTGTGTCATTGCCTATGGAGGACAAAAAACCTCTCATGGAATTATAGGTGCTCTCAAATGGGTTTGTCCAGGGTTATGTGTCCCCTGGGGAGGAAAGAGGCCAGTTTTTGTGTCCTCTTGGCTCTTCTGGAAGGATGTTGTGCTCCCACATCCTGACTCCTGCCCCTCTGAAGATACCTGGCTTTGTAACTCCAGACTGCTAAGGTTTATGTTGGATAAAAACATGCTTATTATAGATAAAATACATGAACCGTAAAAGGGTATTATTTACTGGGAGCACAGAGAACAAATACAGCTCAATTTGTAAGGGAAAATGAGAAGTTGACATCTGTGTCATGTTTTTTCTTGGAATTAAAATACTCTTAGAAATGTTTTTATCCTGTTTTATTCTGTTGTCAAACAAGTAAACCAATCATTCTTATATTCAACAGGGTGCCAGAGGACCTCCAGGACCAAAGGTCTGTCTAATTTTAACATGAATTCTTGAAATAATGCAGCATAAGATGGTTGGGGATGAAAATAAGCATTTTGCAGTGCACTTGAACTTATCAGTATATATCAGATGATGCCTGGAAAGGCTGACCTGGAAGAGGGATTAGACAGAGCAAAAAATTGCAAAGCATTGACTGGGGATGTAAATGTCTGAATGTGTCACTTCCTTAATATCACATCTACTGCCCATGCTCAAACCTGGAAATGGGGGTGGAGGGAGCCACAGGGGACTGGAATCTGCTGTGCCATGAGAACGTGCATTTCTTGCATTTGGGAGGGGTAAATATGATCAACACAAGCCAAGTATTTTAATTTTACAGTTAATTTTTACAATTAGTTTTGATTATCCACATAATTTGCCTTATTTTCTGTTATGTCCCTAAATTTCTTTCTCTTCTGTTGATGTTGCTGTTGAAGGGTGAACCTGGTGTCCAAGGGAAAAAGGTAAAATGGTGATTTTTTTTTTTTAATTACTAGTTTTACTTTTTTCCTTTGCTTTGCTCTGTGCTTGACTAGGGAAACAGTTGCCAGAAACTGGTGTAGAAGCCATGGTTGTTGCTGTCCACACCAAGCCTTCCCTGTGTTCCCTCCCACGCCATCCTGGAGCTGGGCATGGCTGTGCCTGCAGCCTGGCTTTCATTTCTACAAGCATGCCAGAAGCTGCAACCACATCTGCCCAGTAGACAAAGAATAAAACAGCAAATGCCAAGCAAAGCAGTAGGTCTTGGGCCCTTTCTCTCCAGTAATTCAATGATCCAAGAGGTGCCTGGAGGATATTCTGGATATTCTCTGCCCAGGGGCCCTTGGATGGGTTTGAAATTCCTGGGATGGCCATCACCATGCAGCACTGCAGTCCCATGGGGAATGTCCATTTGAGGGCCAGGAATGCTGCTTGTGTGTGGCATTGAGGACTGGGAGAGATTCATATGTCCAAGTTCTCCACGTTTTCTCCCAGTGGTGCCATTGAGAAGTGGATAAATCACTGCCTGTAAGTGAAATCAAGCACTGACAGGGCCCAACCTTTCCCTCTTACTGATTTGGCCCAAAACAGGGGGTGGCCATGGGTGTTTTTCAGGCCAGAATTTGGCTTAAACATTTCATAACTGGCTGGTAAAACTAATCTCTTCAGCACCCATGAAGTAGTATTACTCCAGCAGAACAACAAAGCACAAGCAAAACCAGAAAACCTCCTCTGGCAGAGGGTGTTGGTGACTTGTGATGAAGTCCATGAGGATGGGTGGTAGCTTACAGGAGGTTTTTGGGACCCAAAAGGCCTTAAGGAATTTAATATTTAGTTCCTGTTGAAGGTAGGAGAAGGCCTTTGCCAGGGCCTTTTGTAAGCAAATTCTGGAAGATGCCCACCCACCTTCTCAGGAGCAAGGGAGGCAGAGGCAGGGCTGGGTGGGAGCAGGGGACCACGCTGGAACATCCTGTGCTCCTTGCTACAGCTCTCCCCTGCAGAAGCCTGCAAACCTGAGTGGGTTTCAGATCTGTGCAACACTCAGTGAGGTCAAATGATATGTTGGAGCCTAGTAAGTGTGTACAAGGTCTGTGTATTTCACTTTTTTATTTTATTCCATCAGGGTGATGATGGGATCCCTGGGGAGCCAGGACTTGTGGGCCCTAAGGTGAGTTCTGCTCTGTGTCCATCTAATGCATGTGTTGGGCAGCTTGTGCTGTCTGGGTTTTGGCACCATATCACAGTTGGGGTAGGATGAGAAACATTTCTCCTTTGGTGTGGAAAAATATAAGAAACTGTGAGGGTGGTGAGACCCTGGCACAGGGTGCCCAGAGAAGCTGTGGCTGCCCCATCCTGGAAGTGTCCAAGGTCAGGCTGGAAAGAGCTTGGAGCAACCTGGGATAGTGGAAGGTGTCCTTGCCTATGGCAGGGGCTTGGTACTGAGTGATCTTCAAGACACTTTCCAACAGAAAACATTGTGAATTTATTATTCTATGCTGTGTTTTTATGGTTCATGGCTGAACACACCACCCACAGCCAAACTGCAGAATCTGAAAGCTTCATTTTTATCTCAAAAACTCCCCATTTGCCCCTGGACACGGTGATGTGTTTTACTGCTGAAAGCAGAACTCTGGTCCCTCGTGTATGTAAAATGAAGATAAATCAAGAAAATTATAACCTGAATAAATTTGTTCTCCATCCTCCCTGTATAGCATTTGTCTAAATGGCTTTGTTTTCAGGGAGAAAAAGGAAGCGTGGGTCCGAAGGGAGAGAATGGCACAGATGGCTTCCCAGGACTAAAGGTAAGGAAAAGCTGCATTGCTGAGGCAGAGGCTCGAAGCTGAGGAGGTGTTTTGGGCCTTTGCCTTCTAAAAGCCTCATAAAGTGCCAAAACTGACACAAAAGGAGTGATATTAAGAGTGTTTTAACTTTTCCTGGTGATTTGATGAAAGCTAGGTTCAAGCAGAGATCAGTGTAAGAGTTTGTAAGTCACCTACTTGCACGTTTTCCACTGAATTGCCTTTTTCCTCAAAAACGGTAGAATTGTGATCACATTTTGATCCCATGTTATTGATGGCTGTGGAATTGCTTCAGAGCCCCAAGCACATGTGAGCTGTCCTGTCCTCCTGACCTCCAAAGCTGCTGAGAGATACAATTGGACAGTCAGGGTTTGTTAAGTGGTGGTGAGGAGACCCAGACAGCATCCGTGCTCTATTACTTACCCCCTCAGCTGCTTTGTATTTAGTAGGATCTGGACACAGTAATATTTTCTATATCAAAGAGTCGTGATTCCTTATTGGGCAAGAAAGTGTGTGTGAGCAAGAAAGTGGGCTCTGGTGAAGCTTAGTAAGCTTTTTCTAGAACCATAGAAGCAGTGCTGATTAAATTTAGGTTTTTTCTATATATTTTTACCATTTTTTACTTTTTAGAGAACTTTAATTTGGTCAGCAAGGGGATTAACATGAGTGTGACAAATGGGGCATCTTTTGAATCCTGAACAGAATTTCAGTTCATTGCTGTAAGAGTACTATGACTTTTTAAAACTCTCCAATTAAAAAAAAAAACCTATGAATAGGAGGGGAGGGGGAAAAATTTATAAAAAGAAAAAGGAGGAAGAAAAAAGGAACAATTTGGCACAGAACTTTTTCTTAAACTCACCCTTGAAAATGGTTTAAACATCTCAGCTGAAACTTTCCACATGAAAAACTCAGCCTGAAGCAAAGGGAGCCATGTGGAACCAACACAAAAAGATGGAGCTCAACACACTCAGAGCAGGGAGAGAAGCTGGAGAGCAGCACAGCCCATACAGGGAGCTCAGCCCCAAGCTGGCCACTCCACTCCCCCTGCAATGACACCTTCTCTTACTTCTCTTGCTGTTGCACTAACATTGTTTTTTGCAAAATATATTCTCTCTCTGGTCAAATCTACTTTCTTCCAGGAGAAGCAGTCCCTTGTTGGTGTCCTAATTTTTCTTAATCTAAAGCATATCTTTATGTGTGGATACAGTATTTTTAGATAAATATTTTATATTTTCCTTGGTCTCATTGAAAAAAAATGTGATTTTTGATTTTCAGGGTGAACCTGGTGAGAAGGGAGGAATTGGCTCCATTGGACCCCGGGTATGGATGTTCAGGATTTCAGTTTGGAGCTGTGTATTTGTCTCATCCTTAGCTGTTCCCCACCACGTCTTTCTGCTTAGTATGTGGATTCAGGATCAGTTCAGTGTCAGAAAATAGAGATGGTCCATATTTGAATAAATGATTGCACAGGTATTCAATGCTGACATGGGAAATCAGTCAAGTCCAATTTTCTTATCCTCATGACCATCCTGTGACCCTTTTTTTTTTACAAGAGGGAAGATGGGAATAAGGGTCACCAAGTGAGGATTTTTATGCTCTTCTCCATTGCACAAATTGATGGCCTTTTGAGGTTTGACAGTTCCAGCTGTCAGACTAAGGACTGGTTAAATCCATGGTGTTTGTGTCAGGTCTTTGCTTTCACACCAGCCACCTCTCCGTGCTGTAACATTAAACAGGATTCATCCCTGGCTGCAGGGTCCCCCTGGGCTGAAAGGGGAGCAGGGAGACACTGTTGTGATCGACTACGATGGCCGAATCCTGGATGCGCTCAAGGTAAGCCCTGCTCCGAGGCTGGGTCCTGCAGTTCCTGGGAAAGGACTGAAACCTGCCAAGCTCTGCCATGGTGACATTGTGACAATGTCTCCACCCTTGTCCTATGTCACCTCCTGAAATTTCTGTCTTGGCACAGAGCTGGTTGGGAGGGAAGAAAGAGCTGATTGCACCTGGGGGCTGAGGATATATAGGATGTAGCAGCAAAAACGATGGCAGAGCTCAATGGCAGCAGCTGGGATGAGGGAGGAAGGGGAACAACACCCGAGCCTAAACCTGCCCAACTGAACAGTTCCCTGACCTTTTCATCAGGATGAAATAAGATTAATAGAATAAATACTTAATTACAGACATATTTGAGAACCATCCTAATTGTTTTATAACAGGCTGCAGGGATACACAAAGTGCTGGTAATTTCCGTTTGCCAGATGTCCGCGTGGCACGCAGCTTTGGGAGTGGAGTTTGTGTAGTGCAGTGGTTGGAGAGGTTCCATCAAATGTCTGGAGGCTTCATCTGCTGGACCCAGACTCTGTCCATGTTCTGCATGCAGGGGCACGTCACTGAACCTCACTAACTTTGCTGTTTTCCTGCTTATTCACTGTTTACCGTGTTGGTGCACTGACCTGTCTCATGGACAAGGCTCTGGAAAGGCTTCCAGTGTGACTAAGTGTAACAGCATTTGGGTGTGCAGCCATGGGGAAAGGTGCTCCAGGATATGGTACTGGTTTGGTTTTCATCTGAGCAAGACCACAAATTTTGCTGCTTGAAATAATTTGCAAGCAAATATTTGCAAAAATATTTGATCATCTCAAGGTGGTTTGTGGCCTTTGCATCCAGCAGTGCCCAGGAAAAATAACTTCTTGAAGTGTGCAAGGTTTTTCTGCTGTTTTTGTTCACACAAACTCCTTTTTTCCCCTCTTTAATTGCACCTCCCTGTCTGGCTGACATTGTTTTCAGCAGGATGCTGCTTCCCAGGCTGGCTGGCTGGAGCAGGCAGGATGCAAAGAGACCATCAGATTTGAGGTCCTACTTCCAGCTAAAGGCATTTTGGCTCTTAACACGTCTTTGTAGCTGTACACCTGACTCGCTCCCATTGTGTTCTGTTTTGAATGAACAACCCCATGGCAGAGGAACCTCGGTCACTCTGTGTCAGCTGGGCTCATCTCAGCATTTGGGCAACTCTGCTCACCTGGGTGTCTCTGGCAGATCGTGGCTGGGAGCTGCTCATGAGGATAGCATACAATGTTCATGTCAGTCATGATCAAGCCTTGGTTTTTTCTGTGTTTCAGGGTCCACCAGGTCCCCCAGGGCCACCGGGCCCCCAAGGCACTCCAGGTTCCAAGGTGAGCCTGACCTCTGCCAAGAAACATGGTCTGATGGTTTGACTCAAAAAGTCTCCCAAGCCAAAATAAGGCAGTTGAAGCTGTCTGTGGAGGAGTTTGAGGCTGTGTGCACTATTTAGCCTTTTCTCTGGCTGAAAAAAGGTGGCTTTCGCACAAAAGCCAAAATTTTGTTGACCTGTGTCTAGCCTTCAGCCTCTTCCAGAGGATGCTGTCCCAGAAACGAGTCCAGTCCCAGTTCCACACCTGACAGACGAAATTCCAGCTCCTCTGAGACTGCCTCGTTTGTCTGTGGCAGAAGGCAGAAGTGGGAGAAGCAGTTGTGAGAGGGGCTGGCAGTCCCATGGCTGTGCTGAGCCACCCTCATTCCCACCCTCCCTGTGTGCTGTTTACTGTCCCAGCATGTGTCCCAGGACCTGCTGTCCTCCTGCTTCACAAGAAATAGTCTGTAACCTGCAGCAAGCTGTTTCTTAAAAAGAAGAATGTAATTTGTAGAAAAGTATCTCCTGAAAGAATGGTATGAGACAGGATTTCGGTGCCTTTTGAGGTTTCTGTGCCAATATTCAGATCAGCTTGTGATGCAGGTGGGTCACTGACACCTCCTTGGTCCTAAGCCTGACAGTGGCAAACCCACAACCAGAACAGTTGTGTATGAATAACTCATTTCCTTGCACAATGCTTTCCCGAGATAAATTCTTAATTTAATTTACCATGGGTTCCTCTTTCTTTGTCTCCCTTCAGGGAGAGCTGGGCTTGCCAGGTCCACCTGGAATGGACGGTGAAAAGGTGAGTGAGGCACAGCTGTATTGAGTGAGGCCCTGCCAGGAGCCAAATGAAAAGAAAGGAAGTTTGCTGTGTGTCTGTGAAAAGCAAATGCAGCCTGCCAGGAGCGAGCTCTGCAGTGCAGTGGAGCATCAGGGAGCAGCTGTGTCTCCTGATGGCCCTTTGCCTGCAGCCCCTGCTCTGCTCTGGGCGTGCTGATGCTGCTCATGGCTGTGTCTGCCGAGCTAAAGGGGCTCCTTTCACAAACAGTTCATCAGATGCTGTCTCAAAGCTTTTTGCAATCCCTCCTGCAGCCCAGCCAAATTCTGCTGCACCCTCAAAATTGGCATCTGTGAGGTTGAATGTTAAAATGTGTTCTCATGAGCTCTCAATGTGGAGGAAAACAGCAGAAAGGCAGAAGTGGCTGTTGTGGGGGGTTATTTTAAGAGTTTTCTCCTAAACATGCTGTTTTCTCTCAACTTGCAGGGTCCCAAAGGAGCAAAGGGTGACCAGGGCAGCATGGGGATCATGGGGCAGAAAGGAGAGACAGGAGAAATGGGCTCAGCAGGTCCCCCGGTACGTCCCTTTGTCTGTCCCTGTCCCTCTGCTCTTGGTTCTTTAGTGCACCAATTTTTGCAAACGCTCAGAATGGGGCTGGGTTGACTGATTTAAGCAATGACCTCTCCACACCCCCTTACTGTGGAGCTGGTGGATGTGGGAGCTTTGAATTTCCGTTTCTATTCAGCTTATTCAGAATGTATCAAGGAGAAAATATTTCTTCAAAGTCCCCTGGAGATGACCATGAGCTTTGCTTAAGCCAAGGCTGGTGTTTAGAGGGAGACAAAACTATTTTTCTCTCATTTTTGCTTTCCTGGAAGATGCACTACATCAGTGTCACATTTTTATCTTTCAGGGAGCAGAAGGGCCAAAAGGAGACAAAGGAGAAAAAGGAGACACTGGGTCACCATGTCTACAGAATAATCATGTAAGATCTTGGCAACATAAAGTCTCTTTCATGACACAGGATCAGGCAAAATTGGAGGGTGCAGGATAGACACACTAGTTTCATATCCATCAGCAAAACCCAACTGTTTTCTCAAGTGTCTAAATGAGGTTTACTCATTAGGGAAGAGCCAGTACACACACTTAGCACTACAAAGTTACTGTAGATTTTTTATTGGTGGTTGAGATATTGGATGCTGCTGTTGTAATTAATTGGGCATTAAATTATGATTCTGGGCTTTGTGAGGTTTCCTCTCCTGAACCATCTTCTCTCTTGCCCAGCCTTGTTAATGTGCTGCTTCATTCCCTTCTGCAGATCATACCTGAGCCTGGACCCCCCGGATTACCTGGCCCTATGGTAGGACTCTGGAAGGGATTCCTGCAGATTTGTTATTGTATGTGATTAGATAAGGGCAAGGGTGGTTTGTTCTGTTTAATCATTGTGGGCTGTTTTGAATTTGGGAAAAAATCAGGGAAGCGCTACAATCTGAACTGTCTTTGCAGAAATTAAAGCACCTGATTTAGGAGAGTACATCAGAGTTTATGGATCATTTTGCAAAAATCCAAGTTGTTCCTTGGGAGAAAAGATAAAATCTTGCGGAATGGAAAATCCATTCCCCACCATGACAGTGTGTATATTCCCTTAAATTCACCCAAGGCATTACATTTTCTGCCATCAGCTGCACTGGGAGAGCATGCAGGTGATGATGAACACACAGAGCATTTTTGATGGAGATATCGAAGGAGTTTGGTGCCTACAGTGCTCCAAAAGGAGCTGTCAAGGACATTGGGAAGGCTGGGATGCCTCTGCTGGGTCCAAGATTCACCCTGAGAGACTTCAAAAGCAGGTGGCATTTCAGGTGGCATTCACAGCCTGGGAGGTATCTCAGCCCTGCCCAGGTGGGGAGGGCTGTAGTGGCACAGTGCCACCCCCAGAGCTTCCTGTCACTTTCTTCAGCAAAGCTTTTGGGGGCTCTCACTCCCCACTTGTGTTGCAGAGCTTTATTGTCCTGTGTTACACAAAATGCTCCTTTTCAATTCCCCTGCCCTCTGATTTGACATTGGAGAACAAAATAAACTGCCACCTGTCTGGAAAAGAAGTATTTGACCATTGTCAGCCTGTAATTTGAGGAAGAAATGGTTTAGGAAGGGAAGTTTAGGGTATGTTTTAAATTCTGGGTTTTTTTCAAATGCACCACTGTCTTTCCCACAGGGTCCTCCAGGAATCCAAGGGCCTAAAGTAAGTCAATAAATTAAATGTCACCCGGTTCCCAGCTACCAGTGCATTATTTTCTGGCTCACAAAGGCCTGTCAGCTCTGGAGACTGAGTTTTTGTCACTGTTGTCACAACATATCCCTTGGTTACACTGTTCAGCAGTTGGCATTTTGGAAAACAAGCCATTTTTCCTTCCAAGCATTTGCAATCCAAACCCCTCCTCCAGCACAGAGTCCTGAGGGCTGGTGAGAGTCAGGGTTTCCAAACCAAAAGGCTTAAAACCTGTATTGTCAGCTATTTTCTTATATGATGTGGTCAAGAGCAAAACATCAACAGTAGTGTGGGTATAAGCACCCCGGAAAAAGGGTAGGAGGTGATGGGTGCATGAGGGGCTGCCCTGGGCAGAGCTGCCAGGTCTCCTTGGCTCATCCATTTCATTTCTGCAGGGTTTGGATGGTGCAAAGGGAGAAAAAGGTGACAGTGGTGAAAAGGGGGACCAAGGTGACACCGGACCTGCTGTGAGTTGTTTTCCCAAATTTCATCTCTGGCTGTTGAGAGAAACCTGTCTCACAGGAAACAATCCTAATGCTTTGTTTCTTTTTAATTTAAGGGTCTCCCGGGTGCTCCAGGGCTCATTGGTTTACCTGGTACCAAAGGAGAAAAGGTAATCATGAGTGTGGGAGAGGAGCAGGGACATTGGGGTGCAATCCTAAAATAGCGGCTGTAAAATCCTGCTGTGGGGAATCTGCAGGGCTGGAACTGCAGAGCTGGACCAGCTCCTGGCAAAGGAGCAGCCTCCAATCCCAGTGGCTCCTGCATGAGTCCATGCTCCCACCACCGTGTTAAACCAACTGGATCTAAGTTTGTCTGCAACACCAAACTCAACACAGCACATCTTAATTTTTATTTTTACATCTGCAGGGAAAGCCAGGGGAGCCAGGATTGGATGTGAGTATGGAAACCATTAATTATTCATGGTAGAAACACAAGTAACACACACATAATTTGAGATTGTTAGGAAAATACATAGCTAACACTGTATAGACTGTTCCTTCTTAAACACAATGCCCATGGAATGATGGCTGTAGGAAAGGGCTGAATTTAGATCCATTGCTGGGCTACTTCCACTGCACAGTGGAACTGCTCACCAAAAGGTGCTGCCAGGGCTTCCCTTTCCAACTGAGAAGATTTGTATTGGATTCAGTGACATGAAAATTTCTAATAGCTGTAACGTTATTGGAGTGTGGTGAAGCACTCCAGTTTTTCCAAGAAATTGCTGACATATCAAGTCAACAGGAAGAAAATGTCATTCTTCACCATGGCAGGACAGGCTGATGGCTCATGTTGAACTGAGCCATTCACACACTAAACTTACAAAATCTTTTTTTTTTTTCCTTTTTCCCACCTAAAAATTGTGGTGACAGGGTTTCCCTGGTCTCAGAGGAGAGAAAGGAGAGAGAAGTGAAAGAGGGGAGAAGGTAAGTGGGTTATGGCTGTATTGATGCTCGTGGGGCAGGACAGGCTGCTCCTTTTGGCAGGCAGTACTGCTTGCCCTGGGAGCCACTGCTGAAAGGCCTTCTGTGCAGCCAAGGATTTGCACATTCCCAGCGCAGGGCAGGCACTTAATTTCCAACCACTTGGAAGGGTTTTTGCAAGCCTGCTCCCACCCCAGCCCAACCATTGTGGGAAATGGAACAGCCTGACAGCTCCAGGTTGCAAAGAATCGCTGGTTTTGGTTTATAGACCTCAAAAATGGATTCAAATCAAAGGTTTTGTTATAGGGACCTTTAAACAAAAGGATGACCAGGTGGAGCCAGGAACCCAGCTCAACACAGGGCAATAGCTGGAAGCTGCTGCTCCCACTTGCTGTCAGATACCAACCTGAGTTCGAGCAGAAACTGCTCATTTAGTCTATCTGTTATAAAATTATCTATTACAATATTCCCACCCAGCTTAAACTGAAGATTTTCACAGTGATTTCACCACTCAGCTGAAGTCGCACTAGTGCAAGTGTCCTTACTCTGGGTGAGGACTGGACTCTGCAAGTGCTGTGAGACATGAAGCAAAGGTGTTTCTTCCCCTTGCTCCTGATATCTTCCTGTTGTGCTGACAGGGTGAACGAGGAATACCGGGGAGAAAAGGGGCCAAAGGACAGAAGGGGGAACCAGGCCCTCCCGGACTGGATCAGCCTTGTCCCGTGGTACGTCTTTCATTTCACTCATCCTAAGCACGGGCTGCCAGGGCTGCCAAGGAGACACAGTTTTGCAGCCAGGGAAGAGCAGGGAGGATTTGGGAGTTCTCTCTTTCGCAGTAAATCAGAGCAGATGGTTATTGTTTTCTCACTTTTCATAATGGTTTATCTGCACTGCTGGAAGTTCACTGTTTGCTGTAAGGGCTCCTCACTGGCCAGATGGGAGGAAGCCACAGCAGTAAAAATAAAGCATCTTTGTGTAAAGACCTTCTTATTGTCGTCAGAAACAATGGACCTCAGTAGAGCTCTTCAGGAGAGTGTGAAGCTGCCGGTCTGGCCTCTGAGCATGTTTGAAATCAGGGAGTAACTGGGTGCAGGGGATGGGAGGTGATTTGAAAACAAGGCCAGCTCCATCCCTGCAAACCGAGCGAGGCATGAGCCTGGGGAAGCATGCTGGGGTTGATAGCATCACAGTTCTGCCAAGAATAAGTGATACATGAGCTGGAGCTCCTCATGCTGCCAAGAAGTGCCTCTGGGAGAAGAGACCTCCCCTGGTTTCTCTGCCTGTGGCTCAGAGCTGTCCCTTCCCAGACACATCCCCACCGCAGTGCACATACCCCAATGGGCTTTCCAGGAAACTCCTAGGTGTTTGAGTCTGGGGAAGCCGGATCTCCCAAGTCCACTTCCAGAACCTCTTATTCATTAGATAAAGACCACAAAAAAAAGAACCCAAACAAACAAACAAAAAAAACACCAACCCCCCCCCCCAAAACCAAACAAAAAACAAACAAACACGCACACAAAAAAAACTAGAGTTGTTTATAAGAAGTTATTTGACATGGTAACATTTACCTCCTTTTCACTACTGTTCTTCATACAATGACTAAAACTAGAGAGATCCTTTCCCTGAAATGCTTTGAATCTGGGGGATGAGAAGTATCAAATATTGAACTGAAACTGCTTAAATGTAACTCTTTAGAACTTAGTTCAGAGGCACCGAATTAAGAGTGCCAGCTGCTCGCTCCATGGCAATTCAAAAACTCAGTTCTTCTCTGAACACGTGACTTTTCCTTGCTCTCTGAGCACAGCTATGGCAGCCAAGGCTGTTGTGTAGTTCCACTACACCAGCAATAAGCTCCTTTAGTCAATATGCTTTATTTTGCCTGGAGATTGAATGTAAACTGCAATTAATTTTTTCCTCTCGACATGTCAGGTGATTTACCCTTTATTTTCAACAAGCAGTTATTTTTCCAAGCAGGGAGATCCTAGCATTGCAGGCAGCAAAAGGGAACCAGGTTTGCCAGGACTGGATAGGGTGAGCCTGCTCTGCCCTTTGGTACAGGATCTGCTCTTTCTTGCATGGCTTGTGTGTGTTCCTGCTGTGGCCAAGCCTGTCCCAAGGAGCAAACACCTCCAGGGAGAGGAAGGACACAAGGCAGCAGAGTTGGAACAAGATGTTTTACTCTGGTATTTGGGGAAGGATGCCAATGTGTTGTGCTTTCTTCTTCCCAGTTAAAATGACTTTAGATAAGGAGTGCAAATCATGGGAGATCACGCAGGAGATGCCAGTCCCTTTATGGTGACAGATGCTCAAAATTAATTGTGGTTTCTCTCAGTACCTATGGCCCAGTTTGGTTCCCCTCGTGGCTGTGCTGCTGCAGCCCTGTGAGTCCCATTCCCAGCTGGGATTTGAAAAGCTTTCCTCAAATGAACGGCCAGTCCTGCAGAGCAGGGCCATGGCACTCTGGCCATCAGAAGGGTTTTGCTGTGTCAGCACAGAGCTCTGCTCAGAGCTCAGGTTGAGTCCAGTGGTTTTTGCAGGAAGGTTTGTGCTCTGTTCCCCAAAAGGCTCTGCACCACTAGCTAAGAGAGGTCATTGCTTTATTTTCTTTTTTTTTAACCATAGAAAATGCTGCGTGTTAGATGATTTGCAGTTGTCCTCAGAGAAACAAAAGGGCAGTAAGCTGTTTCTCTTTCAAAAAATTAAATTACTTTCAGATGTGTCCAAGAAACCAATTCCTAACAGCAGGCCTGCTCTAACTTCATATTTACTCCCCAGAGGTGTTCTATTTCCCAAGCACGTCCTATCTTAACTGTACAGAAAACACAGGACCCATTTCTGCTGAAGGCATTGTAAACTGCAGTAGGTGATTCCTCCAATTAACTACAACATGGTCAGTGAAGCACTTGTGCATCTTCCTGGTTACTTGCAGACTGGTTGAAATGTTGACTTTGTGCTGCAGCCCAGGGTGCAGTGCAGGCTTGCAGGGTTTCAGTCTAGGAGCATCAGCATGAGCCCCACACACAGCCACGAAGAGACATTTTGGAGTCACTCAAGTAATACATGGTGGAAAGGTGTGGAGTTTTATGATGGCCAAAATAAGTATTCTGAGTGCACAAGAAGGAGAAATAGTCCAGGGCAGAAATCAACCCCTGACCATCACTGTTAGGGTGTAGTTTAACAGCAGGTCAGGATGTTTTAGGTCAAACAACCACTCTGCACCTTGTCCCCCATACCCATCATCCCCAGACAACTCTGGCAAATGTACACGTTTTACCTTTTTTTTTTTTTAATAGTTATGGACCAAAATACTGACTGTGTCTGCACAAAAAAATGTGTGGTTTTTAAACTAAGGTTACAGGAAAGCATGACTTCTTACACTATGAATAGCTGGAGAGGCTTACCTTACTTCACTGCATCTGTTTTATTGGGCATAGGCTATTTTACATATAAAATCAATACAGAATACAAAAAATGTGATGACTAACATTTACAGTAAAAAATGTAAAATTGTATTTTGACCTGTATTTGCACTAGCAGTTCTCTCTGCTGCATCCACATCTTCCCACCCCTAGTGAGTCTGCAGGTGGCTCTGAGGGAAGGGTCAGTGCCCGTGTGCTCTCTGTGGCTTTGCATGCAGAAATTCATGTAATCGGAGATCCAAGAGCCTTAAAAAAATCCAGCATCAGGAGAGGCAGCTGAAGTAATTTCTTCTGAAGTGTCTAGAGAGAGCTGGTTATACATAGCTCGTTCCTCTTCCAAGGGGCTCCTTCCTTTCCAGTGTTCTCCTCCTGGTCACTGAGAGCTCTTCTGGCTTTCTGATTTTTGTATGTTTCTTGTATCTCCAGTGGAACAAGACAAATATTTTCACTCCCTTTGCATAGTCCACAACTCATCCTATTCTCAGTTCAGCAACTCAAGATTTCTTAAAGAAACTAAGTACTGCAGGATCAAATTTAACACAATTAAGATACCATCTACGAAAAAAATACGTATATCACCTCCCCCGAACAGAAAAGCACATTTTAACAAAAAATACATTCCCACATCATGCTTTCCATATATATGTCTGACTGCAAAAAACACTACCTTATAAAGCAGTTATGAAGTTAATGAACTGTGATTTCAAATCTTTGTATTTGTACACGTTTTCTTTGTTTAAAGGAAAAAAAGTGTAGATTCCAATTTTGTATTTTTTACCCTGAGGTGTATTTCATTTTGTGTTGTGCGTGACACGTGGATTACATTGTCTGCATATTCATTTTTGTGCATATACAGTAAATGGGTTTTGCATGGTAATTAACAGTGCTGCTAAGCCTTTCATTGTTTTGACAAATGAGCTTCAGGTTTTTGGGTCTGACACCTAAGTCGCTGTCAGGAAAGCTGAATTTGTAAATTCAATTTTGCAGGGACCAGACGGACTGCCAGTAGCAGGATGTTGGCATAAGGTACAGTAAACATTAATAATTGTATATCCTTGAACAGGTCCTGAGTAATTTTGCTCCCTGCACGTGATTGTGGGCAGTGCTGCACATGCTTTAAGCAACAGCTCACAGGCCTTGCAGACATGACATTCTGCCCTGGGAGAGCAGGATTCCAGCAGCTTCAGGTCTTGTTCCCCCCAGCTCTAGACTGGTACTGGGAACACCAAAAATTTGCTAAGCATGAAAAATCATTGTTAACACTGCCAGTAGAATGCCTTTTTACAGGCTTGCTTGGGCTTTTATTATGGCCAAAGAAGCTTAGGAACCACCCATGGAAAGGCTGTACCATGTGCTCGTGTGACTTACTCAGTCCATACCCTCCCAGCTAAGTTAACAGTGGGCTGTCTGTTGCAGAGTTCCAAACATTTCTTTTCTAACAAAGACTCTTCTGCCATTGTAATTATAACTCACAACCACTGCACTGCTTCAGTGCTGAGATCAGCACCCTGGCTACAGGTGATCAGGTAGTTTGTAGCATCTCAAGCACCCAGAGCAGCCAGGGGTTGAACTGCTACTGGCAGCCTGGCAGAATGAGATGCGTCCTGTAAGATAAGGATTTGATCCAGACTTGTAGGAAAATCCTCATTCTCCAACAAGTGTATGACACTGAAGCTGAGTGGAATTGCAAACCCAGCTGTAAACATGTGGTATGTGGACACAGCTAGAGTTAACAGCAAGTCACTAACTGGTTGCAAACCCTCAGAATGTGAGCATACCCTTGCTATATCAAAGGCTTTAATTCTGTGTAATTTTTTTGGATGTACCACTAATATTAAAAGAAATCTGAATGCCAATCCTTATAGTATTAACAGTTAAGATTTGTAAGTGTAATGAATGGAGCATTTTTCTGATTAAAATGTTTGTGTGTTCTTTTTCAGTGATCTCTAAGCATGAAGCACAATATGTAAATAATGTGATATATTTTGATCTTTTTATTTTTTGTATAAAAAAAGGAAAAAAAAAACTTTTGACAGTAATATATTGACCTTTTTTTATACTGGATTCTGACATTTATGGACTTGGAAAATAATTTAAAGCTCCCAAACCCATACCACTGCATGGTAACACCAGGATTTGCTAAAGGTACCGACGACAGTAGCTGGGGATGGACAGTGTTCCCTGCTCATGCTGCAGTGTGAACTAACAGTACTGAGCCAGCCTCGTGTGCCTTACTGCATGGAGGGCAAAATCCCTGTCCTGATTTGGCTCTTAACTTCATATTTGCATTGTATATGCACATTAAAAGGGTGAAAAAAACTGGCTGAAAATAAAGAAAAAAAAGATGCAGCCCTAAAAATGAAAGAAGCTGCTGTCTGTTGTCTGGTCAAACAGAAGGATTTGCAGCCTGCACAGGAAACAAAGCCAAGCTCCATCCATCTCTACCTGCTGTGGGTGTGATGGAAACAGCAACTCTGGGGCTAAACAGAACAACCTTGACTGCCTGTGGTTATTTCCTCTACAATCAAGAGAAACTTTTTCCCTCAAGAGGAAGCACCTCTGGGTCCTGTTCTGGGGTCTGTGCCTGAAGATGTGCGAGCACTTTGTTACTTTGGAACACAAATTCCCGAGGAAACCTCTGCTGCAGAATTTCAAAACAGAAAAACCTGTTTTGGCAATATGTTCAGTGCAGGGAGTTGCAGGACAGGGAAGGCTCTGCTTAAGCCCCTTCTTAAACAACACAGCACATAATGTTGCTCTTGGGGCTCCCAGAAACTGGGAGTTTGGAGTATTTAATTGTCTTGGTTTGTGGGGTTCGTTTGCTTTTTATTTCTTCTTGGTTTACATAGTTTTAACTGTAAACTAACTCTGCACTCTCCTCTTGTCTTATTTCTCTTCACCTTTGCAGTCTCTTTTGTTAAATTATCTCTTCTCATGCACATCCCATGCAGAGCAGGGTAATGAATAACATCTTTATTATTTTGATATCTACATATTCCACTGTGGAATCAATTAAAATTGCAAACTATTCCACAGTTCAACATTTTTTAAGATGTTGAAAAAAACAGCAACTGTGCAGCAGAGAGCCATAAAAAAAATATTTCAAAGAGGAAGAAGATGGCTTACGGCCGAGTCTGTTCAGCTTACAATGAAGATCAAGAAGCAACCAGATTCCTTTACAGGGAGGAGATACTTTCTATTAACAAGTTTTTAAACTGAATAAAGAAAGATACAAATACTCATCCAATGGGTAGAAGTTGAAGCCACACAACTCAAAAAAGTAAGCTGTGGATTTTTATTTGTAAAACTGGTTAATCCTAACCAGATCAGTGATATAATTGCCATCACCTTTATGCCCTTTTGATTTAACAGATCATGTCTGGAGGGAATACTTTGCTGAAACGAAGTTGCTGGGTTCTGCATAGAAGTTTTAGGTGAAATTAGGAGCCTGAAGCATGGTATTATGGTTCTTTGTGGCCTTGATCTTAGAGAATACAGAAGGGAAGCAGTTTTGGTGCACTGAGTAGATCCAAAACTTCTATTAAGATTCTTGCTTCATTGCTACTCTTACTGCAGCTACTGCCAGAGAGGGCTTGAGAGAGGGATGTGACAGTCCAGGTGCAACCTGTCCTGTACAAGCTGACCTAGTGTGGGAGGCCCTGCTCCAATATTCTGAAGAACAGTGGGAATGTGCTTTGTGCTCCACACAGGCAGGGTGATGTCTGGTGTCTGTGAGTTCTCATCTGTGACCAGGCTCCGGCTGTCCCCGGAGTCAGGGGGAGCCTGTGCTCTGCACTGGTCACTGCTGAAATGACCAAGCCCAGGAGGGGTGACACAGCCTCAGGGCTGTCAGCAGTGGATTTGTTACCTGTTGTTGGCTGCTCAAGGGCTACACCTACACATCACTGGCTTTGTGGCTGTACGTGGCATCTCTACCAGTTACTCACCGTTTCCTTGGTCACCATACACATTAAGTCCATGTTAAATTCAGATCAACTAACAAATCAAGAAACAACAATTATGTAACTCAAAACAGCAATGAAAATGCATTTTATTTACTTCCATTTCATGTTCTCAGCTATCACTTTTGGTGTAGGGGTTTTTAAAGGCATAAGGAGCAGCTAACAAGCTTCCACTGGCCTTTAGTGCTTTTGAAAAACCCCTTTAATATCCCAAATTAAAGCTAAAAAATCTTCTGTGAAAGGTTGAAGGCAAATCTCTCATTGATGTCACCAGGAAGATCTGTAATTGTTCCCTTAATGTACAGCTGCTCTTCCCATCTCCCCCAGTCATCTCCAAACTAAAAGCAGTTCACTATTCCAAACCATGCTGTGGGCTTCTACACTCAAATTCCCGCACATGTTGTGTTCATGGAACTTCTTTCAATATCAATGAGAGTTCAGTCTCCAGAATGACTGCAGAAAGCACAAGAATCTGGAAGTGTCCACAAACAATCTACAATGCAGATAGAAAAGTCTTGTTTTACATACGCTGGCAAAAACTAAACAGCTTTCTATCTAGCTCCTACTTAAAGAAGTTTGATATCACTGAAGCTACAAGACAAGCTAACCTCCAAAGCTTATGAAATTATATTAAAATTTATATTTTCTCTGAGGAAATACCCCGAAGTCCTATTATCTTCAGGTAAACAAGTCAGTATTCCGTCTTCAACTTGTGGAATATCCAGTGCTTGTAGGCATCAACTGTGACCACTGCCAGGCCTGCAAAACATTGATACAGAATACCAGAATAGTGCTTTACTGCTCTGCAAGGCCGCCATCCCCCTCCCAGCACAGAGCCTCTGCTGCCACAGCACCCAAGACATTTGTTTGTAATGGAGGAAGGCTGGAATTACCACTGAAGCACAGGAGTACAGCTGTATCCACATTCACAGTGCTACAGCTCAGCTACCAAACCTTTTTGTGATCCTCTCTGGAAATTCCCAGGCAAAGGCCCTTGGTTCTGCATGTACAAAATCATCTATGCACGTGCAGCCAGTCAGGAATGTTCAGGACATTGGCCTCACTGCTCATATGCAGTGGCTTTTCTGGACTCCTGCTGCTGCCACTCCCATGCTGGCAGGTATGGATCCTGCTGCACACTGTCACTGCTTTGGCTGTAAGGAACTAACCAGTAGGTCTCCAAGGCCTGGGGGTGGTACATCCACTCTACCAACCCCTCGTCATCAAAGGAGCAGAGACCTGTGGAGAGCAGAGGTCCAAGGAGCAGAGCAGCGCATGGATTCCCCAGCAGGGCTGTCACTGGCACCTGAAGTCCTGCCTGGTCCTCAGCTGAGATTGGTGCATCTGGCCTTTAGATTTTGAACAGTGTACCTGGTTCCCTGCCCATGGCACACAGTTGGACCTAGATAAGGACTGTTCCAAGCCCAGCCATTCTGTGATTATCAGTCATATTATTCAGATCAACAGACTTTGTTAGAGAAACTGTTGAGTTTTGTACTGATTACACAAAGTCTAAAGAGAAATATGTTTAGACTTCTATGTGCCTAACATACAAACATATTCAGAAGAGTAGTTGTTTAATACAGAGCAGTCATGATCTTACTGCAGTGAGTTAAAAATATATGCTTTGCTCTGCAAATTCATGCCAGATCAATTGATTATTTTCTCCTTCCATATGAAAATGTTTATGTGGGTCTTTCTGAATACTTTGACTTTGCAAATAGCTCACAAAGACAAATTTTACTTCTAGGTAGTACTAGCGGTCTTGCTCAAAACTCAGTCATGATCTCAGCCTTTCACAAAGCTTAGGGTGCTTTTCCCCCAGGAAATCTCTCTTCTGTTTTCTGCTCTGGTTTCAAAGAATCTGAGACTGCTTTACAGCAGTTCCAAAAAGCAGCTGAATGTTACCACTATATGTCAGTAGCATTGAAGATGATTGACAGAGAGGCTGCTAATGCTTATGAAATGTGGGGCAGTCTGTGACTGAGCCACTGATTTTTCTTGATCACTATAATATTTGGTGTAACTTCATGGATTCATCAATAGGCATTGTGGGTAACACTGAAGTTACTGATATTGGGGGAACCTGAAACTCAGACAAATATATTTTGTTTTTTAGCTGACAAAACAAAATTCCTTCCTCTAATTTAACTCCTGTGAAAGCACAGTGCTTTCCATGAGGTTAAACCAACCATGCTTGCTGCTGCCCAGGAGCAGAGGACACACAGCTTGCTCTAAGGTTTGTTCCATTTCAAACTGTAGCTAATGACCATCTTTTTCCAGTCACCACCACCATCCTCTCTCAACTGCAGCCCAATCGGCTTTGGAAGCAAAGTTCCGAAACTAATCATAAGGGCACAAGAATTCACTTGATAACCCTAAAAGGTTTTTCAGCCACAAAGCTCTGCAGGCAGGGCTGCCTTGCCATGAGGCACAGCAAGTGCATTCCATGACTGAGGCTGCAGCTGCTGCTGGCTGTGGTTGCTTCAGTGCTTGTGCCCCAGGAGTGGTGATGCTGCACCCATCTGCGAGTATGGAGAGCATTCCCTAAAGCTTCTGGGGAGGACGGATTTAGGGAAGAGAAAAAGGCAAAAAAATCCCATGTGTGTAACTCCACATTTGACAGCTTGAGAGGAACCTTGCCAGAGCATGAGCCTGATAATTTGGCCTGTTGTGATGGGGACAAATGAGATTAATTAAGAGTTTTGCAGCTCAGTCACAGCTTGGTCAGTGAGTTCAGGAATATTTCTTTGGATTACAAAACAGGTGGCAGAGAAATCCTAATCTGATGCCAAACTGAAACTGTTCCCAAGTGTCAATTCATCAATATTTTAGCTTAAAAACACCATAATCAAGATATTGCCACATGCTTTCTTTTATTCCCATGGGGAGTTGCCTCTCCTGTATGCACTGTTTCTGACACTTCCTGTATATATAATGGTGATGAATTTATTTCTGTATGGATTTTTCTCCTGTGTATTTAAAAATAAGAATGTTTATTTTAATGGCAAACGACTTTCTGATGTGTTTTCTTTTTAGGAGACTGATAGATAAAATATTTAAATGAGCTTTTGTTTTCTGTAATTTCATAAATTCAGCATTTGAAATCCTTAAGCAAACCAGCAAAACGTGGGAGGTTTCAGCAGTTTAAGACAACGCATGCAATGATGCAAAGTAATCCATGGAAAATGACACCTGTGGTTTTAAGATTGTTATAGTAACCACTACTCTCGGTAAAGATTTGCTTTTGCACTCAGCCAAATATAGCAGGTC
This sequence comes from Acridotheres tristis, assembly GCA_037013685.1. NCBI lineage: Eukaryota > Metazoa > Chordata > Aves > Passeriformes > Sturnidae > Acridotheres > Acridotheres tristis. Next base: position 8,075,131 of record CM072900.1, read on the forward strand.
TTGGGCAAGAATGCAAGAACTCACATGTTGTAATGCACAGTTTATTAAAATAAGTAAGAAACATTAATTAAACTATGAAGATTGCAGAAAGTTTCCAGCTTTATCATAATGGTAAATAACTCCCTGGCCTGTCAATGTAAGATGTGCATTATGAACGTGTTCCCTGGACAGCGAATGCTGGTTCAATGCTGCCCTCTATAGGAGACTTTTTTTTTAATAGAAGCAAATTTTATGCTGTGACAGTGTCTCTCTAATTTACAGCACACATGACTTTTGTGTAACTAATGTTTGAATAGATATTTGTAAAACCAGGAGTGCATGGATAGAAACTTTAATTTTTTTCCAAATCTGGTATTTCTTTCTTAGGAAATACCATTGTATTCTCACGTTTTTTCAGTCTCACTCTTGCCCAGATAATTTACAGTGTTACTCAAATAAAATCTACCTATAGTACGTGTCCTGATACATTTTTATTTTTAAAATTTTGAGCATTGAACCTCTGAATAATATTTCCTTTGTAGGCAACAGATTTCTAAGATGTGCAAAATATTAGTAACTACAAATGATTAAGATATAAAAATTTAAATGTCCCCAAACCACTCATCCTCGACAACTAGAGCAGGTATGTGACTGAATTCAGATCAGTGAGTTTGGTTCCAATGTGATCTAGCAGAGGAAAGAGTGCCCTCAGCAGTGTCTAGGGATGGAAAGAACCTCAGTATTGCTTTGTTTAATTTGAAACTCCTGGTTTTTACCTGTTCAGGACAGGCTGACATCTTGAGCAACACAGCCAGCCTTGCAGAGGTTTAACCAGAAGATTTTCAAGTGAGAAGTTAGATATATGGATAATTTCAAAAGGCCTGTGACACTCTAACTTGCCAAGGCAGTCACTGTGGCACACACTGAATCTGGCAACTTTACAGGACAGCGTTATGTAAGCATATTTCTTGACTCTTTTGCAATAGTGTTTAATTTTATTTTTTTTTTAACAAAAAGGAGGGGGCAGAGAGAAACATCTGGTCACTCTAGTTAGTCCAGTCTCAGTGTCATTTACTGGAGTCACCTGCCTTTTAACTGTGTTCCTGGCACTGCACTGGTCGTGGCCATAATTAGTTCAGTTAGAAATACTCCGGAGCTCCACTTGGGGGAATCTGTTGCAGACTGAAGCAAACCAGTGAGTAAAAAATTCCATTTCCTAAACTTTATTCTTCCTGGTGATCATTTATATTTGTATGCTAAAAATTACTTTTAGTACTTTCACATCCCCAGGTGAACTACTGCAACTTTGCCATGTGCTTGTGTCCCATTAGATGGCACAACACAAGGGATGTGTGACTGTTGTGTAACCCACAGCTAATGTAAATGCTGAAAATCTGTCACTTAGATATGAATGGAGGAAGGACTTACTAGATTATATCATTGTATAGTACTATAGAGAGCCTGGGGGAAACCACAGGAAGGCTGGGAAAAACGAGTTTTCCATGCATAAGAAGTTGAATTATTGACAAGAGAGTTGAATAAGAAATTCATTAGTAACATTTGTGGTTTTCCTATGTCTTAGGACAAATAATTCCTGTTTTGTTAAGTTCCACTAGAAGTTGCCTTCAGTGTGGTTTCATGGGACAGTCAGCTCAGTTCTGTGTCAGCTCACTTGTGTGGTTTCTTACGTAACTTAGATATTAATGAGCAGAAACTTAAAACAGAGGTGACCCGAGCATCTGTAAATGACACTGATCCCTATCTGCTGCTTTTTATTATACTGTTAAAAACTGTATTTGAAAAGTTCATTTTAGAGGAATTTATTAAGTGTAGGTGAGTGCTTATCAAACTTGTATTTCTGCAATTACATTAAAAAATTAGAATCTAGTTTTGCAAAGCAAAGGCACCCATGATACTCACTCACTAAATTTGTGTGTTTAGCAGGAAAGGTCATCAGTGCAAATGAGAGCTGAAGCCTGTTGTGTTTGCTGGTTTGTTTCATAGAGTGCAGTTTTATAAACAATTTTGTAACAGCTTTTTGTGTTTCAATTTGGGGTTCTTTTTCCTGCTATCTTAAAAACAATCAAAAATACTGAATATGAAGAAAGTTCAGCACAAATACCACAGTCAAAACTGATAGCCCCTTGCTTTGTTGCATTACATTACTTTGGACATAGAAATGATACAAAACTGGTGTGTATATTAGCATTTGATAAACTGTACCTGCTGGTATCTCAAATCTGTATACAGTTTAGAAAAATGCATGCACCATGTGCCTTATCTGTCCATATTTGTTTTGAAATTATGCCAATAGAGCTTGATACTCTACGATGTTATGCAAGTGTCCCTTATTTATGTGCAGTTGCATCACTCCAGGGAGGCTGTTCAGAGGAGAAAGGGCTGTTTGTGTGCTTGCAGCTTGCCAAAAATGAGTTTTGAATGTATTTACATGGTCTTTTATACAAAGCTGGCTAAATCTCTGTGTATCACCTTTGAAAAGAAATATATAGACATTAAAATTACAGAAAATGTACTTAACATGTCCATTTGCAAACTTTTTGTGATTTTTGATCATGTATGTGCCACAAAAAGTGTTCTATTTACTCTTCTTTGGGGTGCAACTACTTTAAAAATGAAGGCACTAATAACAGTATTTCTTATCCATTTTTAAACATGTTAAAATGGTATTAATTAGTACTGCATCATATATTTCTAGTTTAAGTTGTAATGGACAATACATTACCTTGAGACCTAAAAAACCTTTTTTTCTTGTGCTTTTTTAAATAAAAGCAAAGACTAGATTTAAAAAATGGTCTCTCTGTACAGATTACTTTTATAATTGTGTGAATATGTATAATGAACTCTGCATTTGTAACCAAGAGTAAACTTTCCAAATTGTAAATGTTCAGGTTGTTATTATAAATAGCTAGTAAATATCTTAACCAGACAAGAGTTCAAATAAAGATTAACAGCCATTATTAACTTTTTCTCTACTGTCTTTTGTTCCTTAAAACCTGACCTTTAGGAAACAATGGAGTTAGACTAAGTTCAATCTAACTTTAAGCACATAGCAATTTGGTTTTGCATTCTCCATATTACACAAAATTTAAACTGCTCCTGTGTTTATCAACTAGAAATTGCAACTAGAGATAATTATTGGTGGTTGTATCTCGTGACTAAAGTCTGTCAAGTGTAGTTTTTAAATTATCTGTTCTGTTTTTCTAGAGTTTTAAGAGCTCTTCATCAGTTTAAACCAAAAGAATGTGAGTGTGTATTTGGAAGGGGAAAAAAAAGCGTCGTTTTCCAGAATCAAGTTGGACAAGTTTATGAACTTGATTATGGAATACAACCTGCAAGTGGCAGAACTCAATCCATTGCAGAACCTCCTTTCTGGTTCTTTATCTTCCTATTTTTGTTTAGGCAATTCCAGTTAAGTAGGAATGGAAGAAAGATCATTCTAATCTGATTGACAGCATTTCCTGTTTTAATCCTGCCTATTTAGCTTTAGGATTGGCTCTGAAGGACTCAGTCAGGTGTCTACCTATCTGCCACCAACTAAATACAGAGGTAAAACATATAAAAGGTTGGGTTTACTTCTGCTTAAACAACCAAATACATGAAAGAATTATTTCAGTTCTACCACCTTGGCTACCTGCTCAAATTGTTTTCAATTGTAAAAGAAACTTCCTCAACGTGTATTTCAAACGAAGAGTGCTATAGCTATAATAGTGATCCTGAAGAGCCCGTTCCTCCCTGCGACGAGAGTGCGGTGTGCGGCTGGATGCGCCCGAGCAGTGTAAAGCCCTGGGGTGTGTGGTTTGAGGGGGAGCTGCCAGCTGGGCTGCGGGGGCCGCAGCCTGTCCCCATGTGTCCCAGCGCTGCCGGTGAGGGCAGCGCCGCCCCGCCGGCTCCCGGGGTGAGCTCAGGCTCCGCTCCCTGCGCCGCGCTCGGCCGGGCCGTGCCCGAGTCCCTGCGCTGCCGCCCCTCCCCGCCCCTCGCCTTGCGGCCCGGCCCCGCGGGAGGCGGCCGCTCCCTCCCTTCCTTCCCTCCCTTCCTCTCTCTCTCCCTCCCTCCATTTCCTCCTCCTCGCTCCGCTGCCGGCCCGCTCGGGCCCCGCGGGCGGCTCCGCAGCCATGCGGGGGCACAGCCGCGCTCCCGGCAGCAGACCCTGGCCCTGCGGCGGCAGCTCGTCGGGTGAGTGCTGCGGGACCGGGACCGGAGCCGGTGCCGGGGCCGGGGTCGGGCGGGCGCTGCCGCCTGACGTGGCCGGGAGCGCGGCCGAGCCCGCGGGCCCCGCCCGGCAGCAGCGCCATCGCGCCCGGGCTGAAACCAGCGCCGGAGCGCCGCGCCTGCACAGCCCGGTGCGCTGCTGTAATTAACAGGAATTAGCCTTTCTTAAGGAGGGGGATTACGAAACTGCACTGTAAAATCCGAATGAAACCGAGCGCGCCTGTTGAGAATCTAAACTGCTTAGAAAGCGTTTTCTGTGAGCCCGCCGAAGGCACGGCTGGGGCTGGAGGCCGTGCCGAGCCAGGCGAGGTTCTGGCTCACCTACTATTGTAGCCCGTCTTTCCGGAAACTAATTATTCCAAAATCGTGATGGAATTAAAAACGTCTGTTCTCTTTGACAGAACGAGCGACAAGACTCAGTTCTAAACTGCCCATTACCGGTGGAGTTTCAACCAACTTTAAAAAAGTCTTAATTCTGTAGACTATCACCAAGAATGGCAACACAACTCTTCCCATAACTGTGGGAATATTTTCGTATCATATATTTTAAAGTCCAAGGCTACTTTTATGTGTTGTATAAATACAAAACACGGGCCGAAAATAAATGCTGAAATTAGGGTTATGCCAGTTACACGCACCTGAAAAATACTACACTGGGTATTAAATCTTTTTCTAACTGATTTGCCCTGCCACTGGCAGCGAAGACCCAGCCTCTGCAAGCACGTTCTTAGCATCTTTTGAACAGTTAGGAGAAGCTTACAAAAACCCCCAACTGTTTCGCCAGCTCACACAGAAAGTATCAAGATTCCTGTTTGGGAGGGACAATGAAGCACTTTCTTACTTCACCATTCTCCTTTGTCATGCATTTGACAATGGCTTGTATTTATCATCAAATTATTTCTGTATAAGCAGTCTTTTACTAAATGAAGTATGAAAATTTGGAATTGCCCTTCAGAGTCAAATCTCTTCAACTCCTACTTAAGCAGATGTGCTTTCATTTTACCGGTTTGGCAATTCATTTAAGAAGTGAAACAAAATAAATGCACTTAAATAAACCCAGCCTTATAAAATCACTTGGTGTTCTAGCTATGGTTAGTGAAGCTGTAACAAATTTCACCTTCCAGCAAACTACCTGGAAAATCAGGATGTTGGCAAGAATAGCAAGAACATAATAAGAATAATAAAAAGAACATAGCACAATGTCAGAGACAAAAGAACAAAAAGAGCAGACAGCACAGACGGTAAGGAATTGCAGTTAAGACAAGATGAAACTATAGAGGCTAGTCCTACTGCTGTGGCTAGATCCTAGAGTAGGATTTTCAGGTTTGGAGTGTGGGTTTTTTTCCTGTAAATCTGAGTGCAATGCCTTTGGTTTAGGGGCCAAAAGCAGGATGACTGTGCCAGCAACCAGAAAAAATGTCTTTAGGAGGATAAACTAAACTCAGATTTATTTTGCTTTCTGCTGCTTGTCATAGCTCTTCTTGCAAGCTGTTTTTTTCTAATGATCCAGTGAAGATCGTGAAGGCAAAAGGCCAGTATATGTATGATGAGAACGGGAGACAGTACCTTGACTGCATAAACAATGTTGCTCACGGTAAGCTGAAGTCATGGTATTGGATGTTATTTGATGCTGTGTTTTTTTAAGGAGAACAAATAACAATCAGTACTTTTACTATGGTTGCACTGTGCTGGGGGAGGGGGTGTTTAATTGGAAAAGTGGAAGGAAACTTTCTTGAGCATGTAGTTTGGGGAATTAAGAGTTTTTTGAATTTGTGTGTGTGAATGTGCTTTCCAGATTTGTTTCCTGTCCTGTCTTCCTAGAAATGTGTCTAAAACATACAGGTTTTTTTCCATGGAAACTCCAGTACAGCACCTCACTGTAAAACTAACAAATGACATTTTGTTGTTTTTGTAAAAGTTACTGTTAAGTGTACAATCACAGAACCACTGCTCAGTGTGGTGCCTTAATTGTGTATATAATTAAGTGACTGCTGCTTTCTTACAGGATTTGAAATCTCTCTACCTAGTCCCTACCAGGGCTAGTAATTCTTTGATAGAAGCTTAACTGCACCTTCCCAGACTTCTGAAATATAAATCCCTAAATCTAAGCATCAAATCAGACACTATTTGTTTTAGCATGTCAATTTCCAGTACTAACTACAAACCTTAAATACAGTAGGAGGCAACTTCAAACTTTTTGAGGAGCACAAAAATGTTTTTACAAGTTGTACCATTATTAAAGCCCTACTGATAATATCTCTGTACTATTAGAGAAATATAAGTGTTAAGCTGGCATGTGAATGAACACCATAGGTAATACGAAGAACTCTCAAACTACTCTCCACATTCTCTTGCAGTTGGGCACTGTCACCCTGATATAGTAAAGGCAGCCCATGAACAGAATCAATTGTTAAATACAAATTCCCGTTACCTTCATGACAACTTGGTTGATTATGCAGAGAGACTTTCAAAAACACTACCTGAGAAATTATGCATCTTCTATTTTTTGAATTCTGGGTAAGTTGGGTACATTAGAATTGGTACTAGGGCTTTACTAGATATATAAAGTACACACTTTCTCATCAACAACCATTTTCAGTCTGGAGTGGATTGATTAGATACTGACAAAACCATGGGTTTGGTTCTGCAAGCTTTCTACCTGGGAACTGAACTAGTGCTTTATTTAAGAAGGGTTTTATTCTATTTGTAAGACCTTGGACCACAAAACAGTAATGTAAATATTTACTGTATTGGTTTTTTGTCTGATTTGCTTCTAACTTGACAGTTATTCTCAAAATTAAATGTACCAATGCATTTCTTCTGCTGGGGTGGAGGGCATACTCCTAAGCAAGTTTAAAAGGAAATAAAAAAAGCCAAATTGTTTCTGAAGTAGTTCCTGTACTCTGACTTTTAAGATGAATTCTGTTCTGGTGAACAGTCCTACCTAGTGAGTGCTAATTACTAAGGAATTTGTGCATCAACTTCTGTCTGTTCTCTGCAGACACAAAGAACAGTGCAAAGGAGGTTGGATTTCAAAACTCAAGACATCCACAATGAAACAATTACTGAATTTTTCCATTGTAGATCTGAAGCCAACGACCTCGCCCTGAGATTGGCACGGCAGTACACAAAACATGAGGATGTTATCGTTTTAGACCAGTGAGTAATTTGGCGGTTTGGGGGTAATAAGGTTCAGTTTTGGCTCACGGTCAGAGCATTTCTGAAATCCTCCTGTAGTAGAAAGACTAACCAGGAAGCTGAGGGAAGTAATTTTTCGCTCTGTTCAGTATTTACCTGCCCTGCCCCGAGAGCTGTGGTTGGGCTCTCCAGTATTTGACAGCTGTTGACACACTGGAAGGAGGCCAGCAGTGACCTGCCATGATGGGAAGGGAGCCACAGCAGTGAGAGGTACTGGGTTTGTTCAGCTGCAAGAGACAGCCAGACAGATCTCACTGCAACTACAAGTGTCTCATAGGAAGGAGCAAAAAAGACGGGAGCCAGGTGGTGGAGATGTATGGTGACAGGAAAAAAAGACCTCAGATGTAAGTTCAAACCTGAGGAATTTTGATGAGACAGAAAAAACAAGTATTTTGCCATGAAGGGAGTCACATATTAGAACAGAATGCCTACATGCCTACAGTCACTGGAAACTCCATTGTTGGAGGATATTCAGAAATAGGCCCTTCCTGTTGTCCTGCAGTCTTGTGATACTGCTCAAGTGTTCCGTGCTGTGATTCCAGTCACTGGTGCAGGCAAACCAGTGGTAAGTCTTGTCCCTCTGCATCCTTTGTATAAACAAAAAAAAAAACAAACAAAAAAAAAAAAACCAAAAAAAAAATCCAAATGGTACTAAGCTTACTGATAGAAAAGAAACTGCAGAGCTGTTCTCAGCTTAAGTTACTGAACTTCCTACCAGGTCATAGCAGCTGGCTGTACTTTACTATTTGGAATGCTAATGCTAAAGAACTCTTGATACTGAGAAAATTACTGTTTAGTTCTGCCAATTGTTTTTAAGTGCTTACCATGGACATCTGACATCTTTGATTGACATAAGCCCATATAAATTCAGAAATCTAGAAGGACAAAAGGAGTGGGTCCACGTGGTATGTACTTAAGCCTATACCCATCTATTATTTGTCAATTGAGTGAAGTTGTTTTTATGATATATTGAATACAGGATACTCTTCCTTTGCATAGGCTCCTGTTCCAGACACATACAGAGGACTTTACAGAGAAGACCATGAAGATGCAGTAACAGCCTATGCTGATGAAGTAAAAAATACTATTGAGCGTGCACATAAGAGAGGCAGGAAGGTAAAACATCATTTCCTTAACTGTTTGTCTTGTCTTAGAAATGAATGTGCCTGTCAGTGCAATTCAGAGTTACCGAAGTTAAGCTAAGTGGTATGGACTTGTCAAAAAGAAAATATCACATTAATAATCAAAAATCATCTAAGGACAAAGAGCTTGCTCCACAACTTTCTGTATTGTGTTCAAGTATCACATGCTGTGTTTCAGATTGCTGCATTTTTTGTTGAATCTCTACCAAGTGTGGGTGGTCAAATCATTCCCCCGGCAGGTTATTTTCAGAAGGTTGCAGAGTAAGTGGTCATTCATTATCTTTTTTAACTTATTTGGTAAATAGATAATTTCTCTGCCTGCTGTAGCATAGAGCTTGATTAGGTAGGAAATTACCCAAGCCTTCATGTTAGAATGTGAACTTCATATACGGCAAAGATCTGCTTATAAACACATAGTATACAATATAGGCTTGTACACGTTTGTTTCTTGAAAGTTTGCAAAGTAAAACTTTCTGCATGTTCCTAAACAGTAAATGCTATGTTCTCTTTCCTTCTAAGAAACAATCAAATCTGTTATGTTACAGGCACGTGCACAAGGCAGGAGGTATATTTATTGCTGATGAAATTCAAGTTGGCTTTGGCAGGGTTGGCAAGCACTTTTGGGCATTCCAACTTCAGGGAGAAGATTTTATACCTGATATTGTCACTATGGGGAAACCAATAGGAAATGGGCACCCACTTGCTTGTGTAGCAACAACAAAAGAAATTGCAGAAGCATTTGCGGCCACAGGAGTAGAGTATTTTAATACAGTAAGTAAACAGTTACCCACTTCTGTAAAGGAGGTTAAGGATTAAAATTAGATATTCATGCTGTGTCTTACCACACAGTAACTAAAGAGGAACTGTGTTACTGTACTAGTTCTATGTTTCTAGTCTGTGATTCTATGTATTGGCTCCATCTGATAAAAGTGCTCCTTGTAGCAGTGAGGCTACACTTTCAGTGACATGATTGCATCTTTCTTCCCTCTCCATGGCTCTGTGTGTTCTTTTCCTGGGCTCAGTTTGGAGGGAACCCCGTTTCATGTGCCATTGGATTAGCTGTGTTAGATGTGATTGAGAAGGAACACCTTCAGGCTCATGCTACAGAGGTAGGCAACTTCTTGATGAAGATACTCAAGGAACAGCAAATCAAGCATCCCATCATTGGTGATGTCAGGTATCAGTGCCTTTTTCACATTTTTAGCTGCTTTCACTTTGGTTCAGTCAGCCCAACAACTCAAGCCAGTAGATGTTGTTTTGCGAATTAAATTTTGTTTTCAGCAAAAATAAAGATGCTGCTGTACAATTACATAAAACAAACTTGAGTTTATCAGATATCTCACGTACTTGGCCACTCTGGGCCAGACCTGTTTCTTCAATTTATTAGCTGCTAAAGGAATTCACTTTCCCATTTGAACTCTAAGTTCTAAGTGCACAGGGTGCAGAAGTGATGAGCTACATGGAAAACATGCTTGAGATCCTGTGCTGCACTGCCAGTGTGAGCAGACAGAAGTCTGTGCACAGTCTGTATTACTACATTTCTGCAGAACAGCAAAACCTTTTCTAGCAGTAGCCAAGTATCAGGTAATTCTCATGTAGTAAAGGTCTGGTCTTAAAAAAAACCTCAGTTTTTAGTTCATTTGTAGTTCCTTCCTCTGACACAGATTGACTGTTTTCATTTCTTTTACAGAGGTTGTGGCTTATTCATTGGAGTGGACTTAATCAAGGACCAAGCAGAAAGGACTCCAGCCACAGCAGAAGCAGAGGATTTAATAACAAGGTACGTGAGACAATCATGGAGTTCCTCAATATGAGAGGGAAGCATGCAATAACAGACTACCTTTTCAACCTCAGGAGCTGCTAAAATAAAACCAACTGGCCAAAACTGAAACCAGTCAGTGTAGAAGGACACTGTGTGACAGCCTGCAGGCTGGTGTTTGCAGGATTTTCTCAAGTACTTGTAGAAGTTAACGTAATTCTTTGTTACTGCTCTTTCCAGACTTAAGGAAAGATATATTCTACTGAGTACAGATGGGCCAGGAAGAAATGTACTGAAATTCAAGCCCCCAATGTGTTTTAGTATGGAGGATGCAAAATTTGTTGTGGAGACAATTGACAAAATATTAACAGGTAAATAATGATCATAACCCTCAGAAATAGAGGGTGGTTTCTGAGCTTTCTTGAAGACAATGCTGAGCTACTGAGCCTGATTTTCAGAAGTGCTAAAATGGAGCCAAGATGGGAAATGCTGAGCACATAGCCTTCCCTTCTCAGTTATTCTGTGCTGAAGTTCTCTAACAAAACGACTTCCTCTACAGATTCATGTGCCTTTTAAAACAGTTTTGCTGTGGCTGAGGTTTGAGTGTTTAGCTTATATGAACAAGCACAACCTGTAAAAGATGTCCACATGGTCCTGAAAGCCATAATCTGTGTACTTTTGCCACTTAGCTTTTTATACCACACTTAGCATTAAGAAAGCTGGTGTAAAAAATGTCACAAAAATCATGACTTTTCTAAGTTGTTGCTTATTCTCTCTCCAGATATGGAAAAAGAATGTCTGAACCAATAGAAAACACCTATTTGTTCTACCTGAGCAGGTATTTACCTACAGTCACTAAGCACTATTTAAAAGGCAAGGTTCCTAAACATAACTTCACAAGCACTGTCAGAACAAAGCTTCCTCAGAGATGCTTTTCCTCAAAGTTTGCAGGAATCTCTGGGCATCTCCAAGCATGGACTACACTTGTGTACATCCAGCATTCACAACTACCTTCCATCACTCTGACACTCCCAGCAACACTTGTTCATCACTTGTTTGTGAGGGCCAACATGTCCTAGACGTGACTGTCTCTAGAGCATGCAAATGACTGCACATCCACACAAACACAGCTTTTCTGCTTGCTGCTCAGTGCCTTCAGGCTCCAGCCAGAAGCTGCATAATCAGCAGATCAGATTCAGCAGATCTCCCCTGAAGTACCATTTCAGGTTCACAGTTGGTATCTCATCCTTCAGAATCCACTTACCCCTAGACTCAAAAGTTTGTGGGTATCAGAGTAACATTGGTCCTGTTAAGTCTGCAGTCTTGTTATGTCTTCATCTGTTGAAGTCCCTCAATAGATTGCCAAGAGAACATCTAGCTGCAACTCCGTTTGCTGCATGCTCATGAGCACAATGTACACTTAAGAGTTAACACCTAGGTAATACCATCCTTTGGTATACTTAAATACTTCTTCAAACTACTCTAAAAGACAACCCCATGTTTAGTAGAACTCAAGGTAGCTGGGCAGGAATGTACCTAATGTGATCATTGTGAGCAGTGTAAACATTAGTGGCCTCAGCCACCGTGAGATTCACAGTGCCATGGCCCTGAGCTAAGGAGAAATATATTTATAATTCAGTGTAATATTAGTATAGCAGGCACAAGAAAAATGTGTTAATATTTTATTTAGCAAGTTAATGGAAAGACATACAGCTGTTTATACTACTTATTCTTAGGAACAGAAAGATTACTTAACAGTGCCAGTGCAAATCAGAGGCCTCATGACTTAATGTGCTTGTCTGTAATCTAAACTAAGCAAGAAAAATGCCTTTATTTTCTACAGGAAACCAAGAATGCAAAAAGCCTCTTACTAAGTACAGTACTAGTAAGACACTTACATATAATGTAAGCGAAAATGAGGCAATGAAGTAATTTCTTTTAATGATACTTTTACCAAAAAAAAATTACATTATTTTCTTTCCATAGGTTTCAAACAATGTTCAAGATCTACTACTAAGAAACATTATTCTACTATAATAACGCACATTTAATCTTCATCCTAGCATGTCTTAAGACCAGATAAGTCACCTTTGATTTTTCTGTTTTAATTTATCTTGTTTTTAGTAAAAGCTCTAGGAGAAATAAATTTTACAAGAGCTTGTCTCAACTCTGGCAGTGTGGAATTGGCTTTTATTTTAAACAGTATATCTAAAACTGATTATAAAGGAGGATCTTTCTAGTGGCCACTACAAAATACATTTTCTAAATGTATGCACTTTCCGGTTATGACTTCTTCAAATTAGGATGAGCCAAGGGGTGTTCAAATGTTTTTAAGTCTTCGGCTACCTATGCAACCACCATTTCAGGTGCCAGTACACCCCAGTCCTTCCCAGGCTCCTCTGACCACTTTCAGCAGCCAGTGTCAGAACAAGGTCCCTAAGTAGCACTATATTCAACTAACACTCTCAGCCATCAGGTTAAGTCAAAAACTTCAGCTCCAAATTCCTAACATCAAACGCACGAGGGACAGACAGCTGAGGGCTATGTCTCCCAAACAAGTCTGTCCTCGAGAAATATCCAAGTAGGATTAGTAAATTAACAGTAGATTAGAGCCATAAGCAACAATCTTGTGTACAAGCCTTTACTTTTACCAGGCAGCTCTTTGTATCACAAACTTTTCATGCAAAGAAGAAAGGGAAAAGCCAGCTCTGCATTTAAGTACCGGTATCCTCAGTTTCTGCCTAAGGCCACATCACCTGTTAAAGAAGCATTACCTGAGCACATATTTACAAAAACCACCACAAAAACATCAACTGACAAACTCTTGCTAGGACACTACTAGCCAGAAGGACTGCAGCACAATGGTTCTGGTATCATGCTATTTTCCCACTGGAGGGCCAAGTGTTTGCTAGAAAAATATTCTGCTACCCCTTATTCCACAGAAAAACAATATTTAAAGTATGTAATAAAGTATTTTAAGTTTTGAGACAGTAATACTTCTAAATACTGTACTCATTTGTTTCAGTGATCTGCTGTTTTTATTTGCGAATAAGTCCAGCTGTGAAGTTGTCAAATTTAAGATTAAAAATCTGATTTTTTTTTTTTTTTTTTTTTAATACTCGACTTCCACTTAACACCACAAGAGTCTTACAGACTTCTAAATTTACAAGCAGGTTTTTCTTTTCAAGGACAGCCAGCAGGGAGCAGCAGATCATAGTCCATGCAGAAATAGCTGCATCCCCTGTTAAAAAAAACTGGAAAGGTCAAAGTAACATGTGTTTGTTTCTTGTCTGCGTTACTTGTTCAAAAAGAATTTGGTACAAGAAAAAAAATTGCCATATTTTAGCTTTAAAAGGAGATTAAAAAATTGAATTGATCACTGCAATGAAGATTAGAAGTTTACTTTGTGCAGTAGAACTTGCTACTTATATTCTGTCACAAGGCAGGCAAATCACATGACAGTTATTGCCTTAAAATAGCAGTAAACCAACAGTAAAGTCAAAAAAGGAGAGTATTTCTAGCTGGTCACTCATCTCTAGAGAAAGATGTTTTTTCCACCCACAACTGTAGTGGAAGTTCTTTTAGCCTTTTCTGTTAGACAAAAAGGCTGCAAAAATTCAGACTTTGCATTAGGAACTTAATGTCTGTCCAACTTGACTTTCAAGGAAGGTATATACATCCTATCAACAACTTGCAGACAAATCTCAGACTCAAGACAGTGAAATATAAAGGAAGTGCAGGCAGCTTCTTGCATACTTCTTGGCTCCCCTCTCCTGCAGTTGCTGTCCAGACTCCCAAGCCCTACCTGAAACCTACATACAGCTCTGGCTCCTCCTAGCAGAGCCCTAAGCAGACACCACTACAGTTACTCTAAGCCTGTATACTTGCCTAGAGGATGATCCACCACCTCACCAGCACTGCCCCACCACAACTGGGACTTCTCACCTGAGCTCTCCTCCACAACCTCCAGGCAGAAATGACAGCAGGTTTTAGCTGTCACTTAACTGCAAGTGAGCACAACTACCAACACAGCCTTCTAGTTTTAAGATTAAAAACATATAAGCACAACTCTTAATCTATCAAGGTACTGCCATGAACTAAGTTTTGGGAACAGGATACTGGTGTTTTACTAACACATGAGCTGAAGAATGGCACAAGACACTAGATTACGCCTTTTTTATTTCAAAAGCTAGGATAGCGTCAATATCCATGTCATGGTGAATCAGAACACATGTAAAATACCTTACAATACATTAGATTCCAAAAAGGTACCAAAAAGTACAGTAAAATTAACACTTCCATTACAGGAAATGTATGACACAAAAACAATACAAAATAAAAAGGTGGAAAGTGACACTGGTTCCCTAAGATGCATCTCATTCTGTACAACTGGAGTAATGCAGAGTCCATAGTTAACTCCAAGAGGCAGTCCCTAGATGCAGAGCTGCAGCTTTAAGCAGACCCTCAAAATCAGTTTCAGTTTAACCTATTGATAAAATCATTAATTAATATCTTCAGCAATGCTGAAATTTATACACCACACTGTCTAAACAACTAGTTATTGGTAAGTAATAAACATGTAAAACATTTCCAGGGAGCTCTTCCAAGTAAGATGCACATTTAACAGGCCATAGAAATTTATTGTAAAGTTAAATTTGGTACAGAACTGAAGTATCCATCTACAGCATTGTATACAAAACCTATGCAGTCATTTTCCAAAAGAGACCATGCCACTGCATACCTGAATAAGTTTGATCAATATGGCTTGTAGTTATTCTGATGACCACCACGTCTTGGTGTCTTCCCATAATTTGCACTGCCTTGACCTATGAACAAGAGAACAAATGCATTAAACTGCTAATTAGTTATGTTTGCTTATACCCAATACAGTTCTCTTTACTTACTGTAATCATAGCCTGGTCCATATCCATAATACCCATATCCTGAATAATCATAGCCTCCATAGCCACCATAACCTTGCTGATAGCCGTATCCTTGATTCCCATAACCCTGGTTCCAGTAATTGCCATAACCTTGATTCCAATTTTGACTTTGAGCTATAGAAGGGAAAACCATCCACAAAATCCCATTTTAGTACACACAACTTATTTAGAATGTGTCCATACTAAAGTAGTGTGTGTGGTACTTACCGCCGCCTCTTCCACCTCTGCCTCTTCCTCCATAGCTACCTCTTCCTCCACCACTACTGAACTGTTGCTGCTGGTACACTTCTTTTGGCTGTGCTACCTTAATCTCACACTGCAAATAAAAAACAAGGAAGAGTATGTAAAGTCTCTCAGAGTGGCATTGTCCAACCTGAGCACCTGGAGAAGCCAGAGGTTTCTCTGGAGGCAAAGGAGGTGTACGTGCTGTACTCCTGGTCAGGTGAGCAGCACTAGTGCATATCCAGGGGCATCTGATTTATTGTGCCACCTGGGCAAAGGTAAGTCACTGTCAGCCTTTCCAAGAGGCCACTGCTTTCAAGGCAGTTTATCCTGCCTATTCCCTACCATCAATTTCACACCATGGAAGAGGTGCTGAAGCCACCTCTCCTGTAGGAGACACAAGGCTGCTCTCTCACCTGGCACAACCTCCAAGACAAGGCTGTTGCCATCAGACTGCTTCACCTGACATTCACTGAATGTATAAGGTTCTGAGAAATACACCAGAACTTTTCCTGGCAGTCATTGTATACCCTACATAGTGTGTATGTGGATGGACTGTACCATATCCCTACCAATGCCTGAAATCGCCATTTTAAAATACTAACAGGTAAACCAACCAGAACTGACATTTCCAAGACAGGTTCCCAGGCTGCAGGTCAAGCTGTCAGCCAACTGCCAGGTTCCTGAAACTCTGCACAGTCCAAGATCAGAGCTACTGCTTCTGCAAAAGGAACAACAGCACCTGAGCAAGTCTGGCTTTGAGTTCTTCACCATAGGTAATCTGCTTTTTATTATCTATGGCTGTAACACAAAAACTAGTCACAGGTATGATACAGAAATTTCTCAGCTCTCTTAGCATTTAGGCATTCATCTCTCCTGAAAACAAAGTTCACTGCTAACCAGTGACTTTCCCACTGCATTAAGTTTGCCAAAATTTGTTCTGTATTGTGTCAAGACTAGTCTTAAACCAAATGCAATCCAAGTCAGTGTCAGACAGTATGATCCAGTGTAACAGGGCTCTGAAGTTACGTGGTCAACACTGGCCTCAGAACAAGGGAACAGGGACACCTCGAACCAGTACACATCATTTGCCTCCAGACTCTCTTTAATTGCTGACCCATGAGCCTCTCTCCATTAGCTATTCCCTCAGATGAGCAATCACCTGGTCAGAGCATTTCACACCACCCTTACAGTAATTCCCATAACCAGCTGACCAGGCACAAGCTTCCCTAAGTGTACATTCACTCCCTGGATCCTTGTATTGGTACAAGGTTTTGGTAGCATGGGGGCTGCAGGAAGGGGCTTCAGAAAGAAAGCAGAAGCTGGCCCCCAGCAGACAGAGTCAGTTTCAGCAAAGCAAAGCTTGCGAAGTTAAGCATCTGCAAGGTTTTCATTTATTCAAGTGCTCTGTGCTGAAAATAGACATCTACCTGTTGAAATGGCTTACATTGCTACACTGATGCACAAGCCAAATCCTCCACATACATTTAATGAATGCAATTAGATACTTGACATAAAAAAAAGGCCCTAAAATACAGCAACGAAACCCACAAGTATTGTCAAAGAGCCTTGGTAGCCTCTGTGACAGAACTTATGGCAAAACAACACTTTGTAAACTTCAGGCTGCCCTTATTGTAAAATGGTACTTTGACACAAGAGGCCCACAAAAAACTTTTTAGTTTATAGATGTAGCAGTATTATCCTTGGACAAAGAGTTACAAATCAGAGTTTCTACCTTGCTTCCACTGACGTTATGGAATTTCTTCTCCAAAACCTTCTTCACTGGATCCTCTTCTTTAAAAGTGATGAACACAAACCCCCTCCTTTTGTTGGTCTTTGGATCCATTGGCAGTTCAATTGCTTCAATCTGAAGATATGAAATACTATTTTCAGACTCATATTTTAAATGAGCAGTTAGATGAACAGAAATTGGGGCAGCAAAACTGTAAATGTTCTCTTTATGCATATTATGCAACACCAAAGTTGCAAGCCTTTCTATGATAACACTAGCTTTCAGATCAGAGATTTCAATTTTACATCTCTTCAAACTGATTTTAACATCAGTTAAAATGCTTTGAGTTAAAGACAAGGGTATCTGACTAGCAATGGAAGCACCTAGTGCAGCAAGTGCCACCTTTGCTCTCAAGTTGGGAAACTTCTGGATGTTACAGAAGGCTTGATACACCTGAAGTTAACTTACTCTGAAACTTCAAAATTACTAATAAACTGAACAGCAACTGGAAACTATGCTTTCAGAGTTTACTAAGGAACCATTACACACCTCTCCAAACTCTCCAAAGTATTCCCTGATTTTCTCTTCTGTGGCTTCTGGGTTTAGTCCACCAACAAATATTTTCTTCACTGGATCCTTTTTCATTGCCATGGCCTTCTTGGGATCAATTAGTCGTCCATCTAGTCTGTGTTCTTTCTGTTCAAGAACCTAAAAGACAGTTTGGTATGATTAACCTGAGCTGAAAAGTTTCCCCTGGAAGTCAAAGATCTAAAATATGAAGCTTAAATTCACCTTTTCAACACTCCCAGGTTCTTTGAAGAGAATAAATCCAAAACCTCTGGATCTTCCTGTGTTAGGGTCCATCTTTATCGTACAGTCGGTTACCTCACCAAATCTGGCGAAATAATCTTTCAAGTCTTTTTTGCTTGTATCCCAACTGAGGCCACCAACAAACATCTTCCTGAAATTTCAAGGAGAGAAGAGCAATTCAGATTCAGGAAGCACTGGAGAAAAGCACATGCAGTAAGATGCTCAGTGGTACACACCTCAGCAGCATTGTCAGAACAGGACCAACTGCTCTGAGTGCAACACCTGCATCTTGTCAAAGGCTGCTGATATATTACAGGAGTGCACAAGGGGGGCTCTCCCCCCTCTTTCTGAGGAAATGCCACAATGCATCCTGCCATTTATTAGAGGATATAAGAAATAGCAGAAGAGCCTGAAATATTCCTTGTTAGTAATTATTCCATAATTTGCAAAAAGCAGTTTTGATTACCAAGTACTGCCAACTCAGTTTTTCCAAGGAACTTAGGATCATTCCTACTGCTCTAAAAGCATTCAGCAAACAATAAGGTATCATAAGCAAAGTATATGAGCTGAGGTTTTAGTTAAATAGCTGTAAAAATTTTAGTCCAGGTATCTGTGACCTCCAGTAAGTCACATACAACAGATGGGACTTTGGACCTTCCTTAACTACCATGTTGTGCACTTCTTCCTGCTTAGTTACTGACTCTAGCTCTGTCTTCATCAGTACTACAGGTGTCTCTCCATTCTCAGTCTTTAATTCCAAGTAGGCAGATACAGTTCTTCTCTGCCCACTTTCCCATAGAAAACATCGAAGGAGGATATCTAGCTCAAAGAACTAAATTCGAGGTACAATACAGAAGTGAAGCTAACAAAAACAGCGATAGCAGGCAATAAGGCATTTTTCAAATTCTTCACTTCTAATGAAAACATTAATAATATGGCTACATTTTCTATTTTCATCGTTTCCAAGGTAACAAACTAAGCTTTTGAAAGCATTCAAGCCTTTTTATCTAACTATAGACTGAAGCAGTTTAAGTTGTCATTACTCTTGTTTGGAGGCAACCTAGATTAACACCAGAATGTAGCAACACTTCAGAAATTAAACTATGCTTAAATAAAATTGGCTTTTGGTGTTTATGTGTAACTTCGCAAAAATCGGCATCTCTTTATGTTCCAGAGGCAATGGGGGGGAACCTTATGGGGGTTTTGCCTTTTTTTTTTTTTTAAGCTGGGTGAAACCATACCCTTTATCGGCTGAAGCCAAGGTTTCCCCGCGGACCAAGCTGTGTACTCTTGGTGAGTGCAGCAGGAAGCACCAGGCCCAAGTGAAGTGTGTGCTTCCTGCAGCCATTACAGCAGAGCCTTGCAGGAACAGCCGTACCAAGTTTATTAAGCCTTTCAATACCAGGTCAAAGAAAGGGCCTTGGGGGACTCCTTCCCATCCCAACAGCTGCCGTGGCTGCTCTAACCTGTATGGATTGACAGTGGCTCTCCTGCATACTGTATCGCTGACCACACTTATAGAACAATCAAGAGATTGGGGGATTACAGGAATTTGTCTGGAGGCAGCTTTGGCTGCTTTATGGCATTGGGTTGGAACTGTGGCATTGCCACATGCTAAACTCACCTCTTAACCACAGCAGCATGAGTTACACTTTGCAACTTGCAGTGCTTTGTTTTGTAACTGGAAAAACTGATATCTAATTTAAGTAACACAATAATTAACACTTTTGAACCTTTGAAACTAAGACAAAAATTCTGGTATTTGGCTTTCCCTTCAAAGGCCACATAAACTGGACAACTACACCCTTAACACGCAGTCATTTTTCCCTCCTGAGTGTATTAGTGCAGCTAAATTGAAGCTCATTTTAGCTTTTAACAAAACATTGTAAAATCAGTGCCTTGGACAGCACGACATTTTTCACATAGGTCAATCCCGCTGAATAACTGCTTTTCTAAGAAGCTTCATTTCATACCAGTTTGGGGCTGAAGCTTGTCACCTCCTGTTCAGGGAAGGAAAAGACTACCACCACCTTTTTTTCAGCACAGAATACTAGAAATAGTAAAGAAAAATTCCTACATAGCTAAAAGGCTGGGTTCTCAATTCTTTTAGTGTCTGCAAAAAGTACATCTGGCCGCAGTACTTGTGGGAAGCTTGGGCAAGTGTTACTCGTTGCTTTATAGTCAAAAATCTATTACACTGGCTTTAGCTCTCCGTTTAACCTGACAGATCTGACCCTCTGGTTCAGAGCTCAGCGGTAACAAAGGGAGTGCCAATTAAATACATGGGGTAGCCTGAATAACAAAGACCTGCTTGAGAAATAGCCAGGTAATGTTCATGTTAAGTATGTGTATTTACGAGCAGATCAACTATGATAGGAAAGAAATTCTTCTTGTATGCACAAGGCTTCCACTACCAAAGCACAGCGAAACTACACCGACTCCTCTAAAAATCCTTTGCAAGACTTAGGGCATCTTCTGACAATGCTGCAAAGTAGCACACCAAAATTGCTCTTACCGATTTAAACACACCTCGCATCGTCTCAATCGTGCTGATTTATCCTTTACTTCCCTAAAAAATATTTAGCTTACACCGCGCTACCTTCCAAGGCCAGGATTATTTTTATGTGCCTTACACAAAACACGTATCACATTTACATCGACGCCGGTGGCGATGGGCCACGCGATCCCCACAAAGTTTCAACCAGCCCCCCTCCCCCAACTCCTTCCATCCGCCCCTTTCGCTAAAGAGGAAAAGGATGAAGAAAACGCGGGAGAGGTAAATCCCCTTCCATTTTACAGCGTGAGACGGCAGCAGCCCCGCTCGGCGCCCCTCCCCCAGCCGCCACATGGCGCCAACAAAAGGCAGCGCCAGAACAAAGGAAGCGCTGGTGCTGCAGGGCCCCGGCTCGGCGGGGCCGCTCCCGCCGCCCTCCCCGCCGGGCCGAGCGGGAGCAGGGGCGCTGCCGCCGCAGGGCCGCGCCGGGCCCGGCGCTCCGCACATGGCGCCCGCGCTTACCCCGCATCCTCCTCGTTCTTGCTGGCGTTGATCTGGTCGCCCTCAGCCCCATTCTGGCTGGCGGCCGTGCCCGCTGTTGCCGCCGCTGGGCCGGCTCCCGCCGCCGCCGCCGCTCCCGCTGCTCCTGCCGCTCCCGCCGCTGCCGCCGCCGCCGGAGCCCCGCCGCTCTCGGCCTGCTGCTCCCCGGCGCTCTCGGCCGCTTCGTGCCCGTTCTGGGTAGCGCCGGCCGCCAGCTGCTGCTCCGCTTCCGACATGGTGCCCCGTCCGCAGAGGGAGAGGGACGAGAGGCGCCTGCGAGAGACCAGCGCGGGTCAGCGCGGCGGCTCCTCCCCGGCCGGGCCGGTCTGATCCGGTCCGCTCACACCCCTCCCCCTTTCAGCCGCCGCCATCCCGTTCGTACTCACTTTTAAAATCCGCTCCCGATAAAATCCGGGCCGACCGAAGTCTAACTAAAATTGCCCCGGCGCTGGTGCTGGAGCCGATCCCGCTCTCCGCGGCTGCTCCGCACCGGCCCCGCCGCCACCACCGCCTCCCCCTCAGACACGTACTCGGGCCCGCGCCCGCGACGCGTGGCCGCCTTTATACCACCGGAGCCTGCGCCACACCGCAACAAGGCGCGTTCTGGTTGGGCGTTGTCGCCTGTCACTCAGGGGGTACCGCTCTCGCTACTGGCTGTCCTGACGGGGCAGTGGGCGGGGCCGCGCTGAGAGAGCGGGAGAGGCGGGACCGGGAGTCGCCGGCGGGGTCGGGATAGCCCTGGGCGGGATCGGGATCGGGATCGGGATCGGGATCGGGATCGGGATCGGGATCGGGATCGGGATCGGGATCGGGATCGGGATCGGGGCTGCGCTCCCAACATGGTCCGTGATTCGGCCGTGGTGGACCCGGGCCCGCGAGTTCCGCACGGGGACGTTCGGCTGCGACTGGGGCGCTGTATTTACTTGGAGTGCCGCCCTGGTTTAGCTCGAGGTGTGTTACGGGCACTGAGTCAGTTACTCCAGGACGAGAAGTTTGCTTAATGTTTCCAGCTCTGCTGGTTTTGCAACCGAGAGGGGCCAGAGTTTGTTGTTTTTAAACTTAGATTTGGATATTACATAACTCGGGGAGCTGGAGCGCTGAGCACGTGCCCGGGCCTTAATTCCTTTTGCCCAAGGATATGTCAACCTTGTTGGCAAAGTTGTGGGTGAGAAGTCCAGAAGACAACTGCTCCTTGTAAAGAAATATTGTTGTACTGTATACAGTTCCTGATGTCACATTTGTCCATGCCAAAGGGGCAGATTTTGCCTCCTAGATATATAGGTAAAGCTTACACATCTTTAAAAAAAGCCTAAAAGTTAAGCCCTTTGCTTGTGGGCAAAAAGTAATAATTATTACCTAACTTACTGCAGTAATGAGTGCACGCGTTATTGCTCCACCCTCTGTCAAATATGGCTTGTGGCTCAACTTTCATCCGCTGTTAAAACTCTGGAGTGCCCACAGCCAATTGTGAATACAAATAGTGGCAAAACATTTGGTTAAGTGATCTGGTCTGGGATCTGGTTTGGATCATGAACCATCCTTCAGCTGAACTGCTTTTAGGACAGTTTTTATCCTAAATACAGCTGGTCAGAATTCGTCTTTAGGGATGCCTGTCTTAGCATAGGCTACTGACAGGGTATGCTATACGACCAAAACTTCAGGCTGAACTTTGTAAAAAAATGTTCTATGAAGTCAGGACAGTAAAGACAGTAGAAAGAGCAGGGCCAGTACACTTGAAAGTTGTAATGTCCTCAAGACAGGTTGTAGATGTTGGCTGATAGAGATGTTCATCTTTATAAGAATATTGTTTTCTTGTATTGAACTTTAAATAGACTGTTAGAAGCAAAGAATTTTTTACAAGATACCATAATTTATACCATGGCAGAGCTTACCCTACATCCAGCAAGGGGGCTTCTTGTGATTACAGCCATCTAAGCCACTGTCTCAGCTAAGTGCATTCCCTTACCCTGTACTGATAGCCTGCCCAATGGGAAAATACCACACATTAGTTTAAGTCACAGGGAATCAAGGCCACACTGAGGCTTGCAGATTGCACGGCTGAAGTGGTGAATGCCACTGACCTGGTTCCTCTTTTTGCAGGCTTTTGTGTATGGAGCTGTGGCAGGTGACTGCAGAAATACATCTGTGCTGAAGTAACAAGTTTACAGACCAGTACCTGAGAGTAAACTGAAATTTGCAGCACTTTGCATGGGTGTGTCAGGCTCAGTTGATAGACATAATCTGAGTGCTTTGGATTATATATTTATAACTTCATTTTCTTGGAAGATTCACTGCCCATAACATCTGCTTTGTATTTCATCAAGTCTTGCTAAGAACATGAATGATTTTCATCCCATTAGGACTTCTACATATATTTCCCTTTACTTTCTCCTCTCTTTTTATTTCTCCAGTTCTCTTTTCTGATATGCTGAACCTGTCCCATCCTTCCCTACCACTGGCACTTTGTCAGGTATTTTCCCGTTTCCACTAAACAGTGCTTTCTTTAAAGCCGTGCTCATTTCCATTTCCTGCCCATTTCTCCTGGTCAGGTCCTTCTCAATCTCCCATCCTGGCAATTCCAAACAGCAGGCCCCAGCTGGCAGAGTTCTTTGTGATTCCCAGTTGCCACATGCTAATGGCTGTTTGATTAAACCTTTTGTGTCCCATATCCAAGAGCGGGATAATGATGTGGTTGTAGACTGGCTAACCAGCCTGGTTTGAGAACTGTGACTGGCACAACTAACAAACTCATTCGTTATGCATCTAGACATCAAGGACTGAGAAACTTGAGAATATGGGCCATTGTGATTATGTTTTGTTTCACCAAGCCTCATCATGCCACAGGTAATTTTAAAGAATTCTTCTAGGCTGTGACTTGGATTTTGGTCTTGCTTTTCACTTTCCACTCAAAGCCTGTGGTTAATCAAAGAAAAATACACATTTATCTTCTTGAGTGGTAATTCTCCCTATATGACATATTTACTGCTCAGGAAAAAAAAAAACCCAAAAAGCTATCATTTTTTAATCCTGTAGTTGCTATGTTTATGCATGGTGTTGACTAAAATTCCACTGAACTTTACTTGCATATGGGCTTTCTGATCTTGGGTCTAATTCTGCTGTTCTGTCAAGCAGTTTATGCCAAGCCTCACCTTTGCTGTCTGTTCCTATGAGTTTTGTACCACACCTGTCTTCATTACCTCCTTCTTTTTCTTGGTCGTCCTCTCCATTTGCATTTCCTCATTATTTCCCTTCTATTGACTTTTCCAGCTTCTATTCTGAAAAAGGAAAAAAAACAAAACAACAAAAAAACAGAGAGAGAAACAACATATCATCCACTGCCTTGAAACTTGGTGTAATTTCTGTTTCCTGCATCCTATGCCTGTCTTGTCTAATTTGATTGTAAGCATCTCAGGTCACAGACTGCCTACTCTATACCAAACACCATGCTATAGGAAGCTTCTGTCTGAGTTAGTCTTTATGCGTAGCATAAGTAAATACATTTTATTAATGATAATTACAACTATGCAAGTAATCCCATATATTTTAATGATGGGATTGAATGTAATGGCTCAGAATAAGTATGGCAAAAAGGATTCCTTATGCTACAGGAAACTAAGATGAATAGAAGATGGCTTTGAGTAGGCATTGACAATATATCTTTAAAAAGCCTAATGTAACGAATTGCCTCTTTTAATTTGATAGATAAAATATTGGTTTATTCATACATTCATTTCTTCATTGTGGTAGGATCACAGTGACTACTTATCTCTGAGCTTGGTGGCCTCAGGCATAATCCAAGCCAGTATTATATTAAACATTGGGTAGAACAATGAAGCAGCAAACACATGCAAGTGTTTGTGCTCTAGACTTTAGATGAAAGCCTGATATCTATCTGCAGTATTTATATAGAATGTCTGTATATAGATGAGGAGGAGCTTTATAGGAAATAAGTTGTCAGCCCCAACATTTACAGGTATTCAACAGGAACTTATCCTAAGCAACAAGCTGGGATAAAGCAGGAAGGTGTTTATTTGAAAGTGCAGAAGTGGAATTCCAGTGTAGGGCTGGCAGAAAACAGGAGTTGTCTTTACAGAGTGAAACAAAAGGTACATTGGGATGTTGAGCTCTGAGCTTGGAGGGAAGGGAGGAGAGTCAAGGACAGTGCTCACCAGTGCTCCTGCAGAAAAAGGAAAGAAACACAAGGGAAGAAGGGACTTAAAAGCCAATCTGAAACAGTGACTAGAGAAGCGAAAACAGGATAACTTCCAAACCTAAGCTAAGGCATGAGCTAGATATGCTAAATGTGACTGAAGGGCAAACAAGAGATTGGTTTAAGATGGATTGAGAAGCTTTCAGATGATGAGAGAAAGCAAAACCAAGTTTGA
The DNA here is from genome assembly GCA_037013685.1 of Acridotheres tristis. Taxonomy (NCBI): domain Eukaryota; kingdom Metazoa; phylum Chordata; class Aves; order Passeriformes; family Sturnidae; genus Acridotheres; species Acridotheres tristis. The sequence goes on from CM072900.1 coordinate 8,100,565, forward strand.
AGGTGATTTAGTGTAGAACCCAGCAAGAGACGAAGAGATGTGACTGGAAGAACTGTGAGGTGACAAGAGACACTTATACCAAAAGTACTTTTTTTTCTCTTTTTTCTTTTTTTTCTTTTTTTTTTAAATTTTCCTAATGGTAAAAGAGACAAGCACATCTCTGTGGGTGCTAGGAATCAGAGCAGACTGAATAACTAAAGCTGTGAGCTGTGAACAAATGAAGGAGTGAGTGTTTGGAAGATCAGGAAATGAAATGGGGTGAAATTATCAGGGCAAGTGATGGAGTTACAGAAGACATGTTGATAAGCTTTTTGTTATTGCCACTGAGAGACTTGTCGACAGAGGAAAAATTAGAGAATATGTTATCGTTTTTATCTTTGCAAAAAATGGTGAGATAACAAGTAGAGGAAAACTGACAGGAAGGCCTGACAAGGGTTAAGCAGCAGCAATGAAAAGCTCACTGGAATTACAATAGTGCAGATGAGCTGCAGAAGGAGAATTGTTTAGTTGTGAGAAGGCAGAAACGGAGGAGAGAGCAGGCGTGTGGGAGAGGAAGTTGCCTTGATCACAGGATTTCCGTCAGAAACACTCTGCACTGGAAGATCAAGCATGGGTGGAGCAAGCAGTGAAGGTAAGCTGGTGCTGTGGGTAGGTATGGCAGTTCATCATGAAAAGACATAAAGGAAAGAGAGCCCATGGTGGATGACAGTTGTATGTGTGGTAAGTGTATAGTTAGAACATTACTACTGAAGCAAACACATTTTTCTTTACCTAATATCAAAATGCAAACAAAGCTAAAAGATGTGCAAGATTAATTTTTAATCAGTTTTACTACTTGGTATTACTTCTTTAGCTTTTCTTCACTTATTTTCATCATTCTGTTTTTCTTGCCTTCCTTTATAACAGTCTGCAAGACATTAAGTTTTGCACCTTCTTGCACTATCAGAGGACAAAACTCTGAAATAATATTTTCCCTTAAAATATTACTTATCTGGTATTGGATGTAAGTGCACCTGCAGCCACAATCTTTTGGTGTTATAGTCCATGCCAGCTAAAAATAAGTGAGACAACTAAGGCTTGTTAAACCGCTTAACAGATAAGATACCACAACCAGGCTATGCCCTGAGCAGTGTTCAGAACCACAATGGTTAATTTAATTGTAATTATAATTTTCCTTTGTTTGTTTGTTTTTTCCTAAAAGCACATTGCTGCCTACAGAAGTTAGGGAAGATGCTTCAGACAAGACTTTTAGTTCTCAGAAATAAACATAATGATATTAATACATTGTTTCAAGGTCAGGTTTATGAAATCCAAGGCTTTAGAAGAAACGCGTGAGATTCTACTACTGTAGAACATCTTTGTTAGGGAGCACATAATGTTATTTTCTTTTAACATGTGGGGCCACTTTAAATTTGTGCTTCTGCATTATTAAACCATCGTGGGAAGTGCAGCAGGAGGAAGCCCGAGTAATTGGCTGCAGCTCCAGATGCAGCTGCTCGCTCATTGGAGAGAGGAGGATTCTCCCAGTACTAAAATTAGACCATCTCCGCCCTCCAGAAATGCTTCTGGAAACAGCGAGCGGGAGAAATTGTGACACAGCCCCAGGAGCCGTGGTGTGCAGGGAGCTGCACAGGGCTCTGCTCCTGGCCAAACTGCAGCCTCGGGGTGCACAGGAAGGTACTTTGGGGTTTATGTCCTGGGTGGCTGGAAAAAAAATGCACACAATAAAGAAACTGCAAGAGATTCAAGTTAACAGTGAAACACAGATATTAAATTCACCATTTCTTATGTAATAATAATTCTGAAGTGTTCATGCAGGCAGAGGAAGCCTTTGAACTGCTAAATTTAAGCAAGGGCTGTCAGACTTGTGCTCATTGACTTTGAAAAGAAATGACTTGCTGAATTAACTCTGAACTAAACTAAAAAACTGATGGACTCTTTCTATCAGCATTTCTTAAAAAATAAAACATGTTTATCCATTATCTCTGTGAAGTTGCAGTGTTTACAATGCCTTCAAACGAAATATTGGATAAGGTATTTCTGTTAAAGAAATAAATGCCATGTGCCCGTGTTGTTGAAGGAAAGCCTGTATCTGAATTTGTCTTGTGCACTTGGAACCTTTATTTTTTAAGGTATATGAATAACAATGTCAGTCTTTGGTTTTAAAATATATTTCAAGTTGCTGCAGGGAAATAACTGCATATTTTTATTTCTTGTTTCTATGTTTATATTATTCACATCACTCATGAGAAAAATTAAGGCAAAATGGGGTTTTCTTGCACTAAAACCAGCTTTTGCTGTAAATTTGCTATTTCCTCATCTAACCAGGGCACATAGTGTCAGCACCTCTGGCTCCACATCCTTGGGGTTTTTTGTCTTTTCTCCTTTACCTCTACTTTCAGTCTGATACCATTAAAATTTAAAGCCTGCATACCTGTGTTTTCTCTCTGTCCCTTTGTCAGTGCCATCTCAAGGGTTTGAGTGTAATATGCAGTTTTGGCTGAACTCAGCCGCGAGCCCCAGGTGTTCCAGCACCTCGGATCTCAGAGTTTTATGTGAGGACACGGTGAGGCGAGGGGACGAGGCGCAGGGAGAGAGAGGAGCAGGGCGGCAGAGCCAGCTCCGGAGTTATCGGGGCCGTTCACCAGCCCACACCCCGATAGCGCGGGGCCCGCTGGCCCGGCTCCATCCCAGGAGCGCCGGTAAACAAGGACGGGAGGGGACACCGGGGCACCCGCGCCCCGGCTGCCGGGCACTATGGGTCATGCTGCATGGACAGTGGCTGCTGCACAGCCAGCTCCTGCCAGCTGGCTGCCCCCAGAGAGCCGTGGAGATAGGGCATGTGGAGGGAGCAAACGCATTGGCACCACGGGAGTAAAATTTGGGGAAAATCCCCAGAGAATGCGGCTTCCCAACTCTGCTTAATGCCCAGCTCATCATGGTTTAATGCACAAAAGGGTGAAGGTTTCCTACTCGTTACGTCTTTTTGTCATAAACGTGGAGTGGCACCTGGTAGCCGCTGTAATTCCCTCGCAATGCTGAGAGGCACCATTAGGGAGCTGTGGTTCGGGTCAGTGCTCCGGGTGTGCCGGGAGCTCCCGCCCCGCCGCCGCTGCTCCCGCGCGTCCACAGGAAACCTCCCCACAAACACTGATGACCTGGAAGGGCTGCTGTCTTTCCTATTATTTTTTTCCCCGCCAATAAATCGCGCCACGTCGCTTCATGAGCGTTTGCTGTGAGCGCATGGCTCCCTCAGCAGTTCTGAGCGCGAGGTGAAACCCACATAAAGCTTTTATTGTCAGGGAAGAATGAGATTTTTGAGATGAGCCCCGGAGATGACGCCACTCCACCCTTTATTCCCGCACCACACGCGGAGCCCGTCCCGGGGCAGCCACGGTTCCCCGTTGTGTGCGCGGAGCCGTGAGGCGCACCGAGCCTCCACCGCCATCACCGCGCCGCTCCCGGCCGCCATCTTTGTCCGGCCTCGCCGAGGCCCGCGGGCGCCATCTTGTGCCCGGGGCTGGCCCCGCCATCGCCCGGCAACGGCGGCGGGGGCGGCGGGTGCGGCGGACTCCCGGAGGCCGGGGTAGCAAAGCCCGGCGGGGCCCCAAGGCAGGTGGATTTGGGGGGTTACGAGCGTACTTTGCAGCACGGAGCAGGTTTTTGCTGCTAGGAAGGGTCTGCGTGTCTGTGTCTGGTCCAGGGCGGATGGAGAGAGCTGGGAGCCTAGGGACGGCGGGCAGTGGGCGAGGGAAGGGCTGCAGGTGCCATTGTGTGTAGCTCTCTGAGGTTCTGTCAGCATCCCCTGAGCATCCTGCGCTCGCAGTTCTCTCTAAAAGGTTGAGAGAGCTGAGGGTGTTCAGCCTGGAGAAAAGAAAGTTCCATGGAGATCTTCGACTTCCAGTGCCTAAGGGGGCTCCAAAAGAGCTGGAGAGGGACTTGGGACAAGGACAGGGAGAGGCAGGAAAAGGGGGAATGGCTTCCCACTTACAGAGGATAGGGTTAGATGGGATACAGGGAAACAGTTCTTGGTTGTGAGGGTGGTGAGGCTCTGGCACGGGTCGTCCATTGAAGCTGTAGCTGCTGCATCCCTGGAAGTGTTCAAGGCCAGGTTGGACGGGGTTTGGAGCAACCTGGGATAGTGGAAGGTGTCCCTGCCCATAGCAGGATGGATCTGCGTGGTCTTTAGGGCTCCTCCTGACCCAAAGCATTCTGTGATGAAAAGAAGGCTACAAATGGACACAGGTCTGTAGGAAACCCCCTCACTGGTTCCACCACTCTCAACACAATTCTGTGCTCTCAGCTTGGCAATGCAGCGACTCAGTCAGAAAACTGGCACTTTGTCTGGAGCCCATAAATACAGGAATTAAATAACCATTGAGAAATTACCCTGAGGCTTGTGGTGGACCAGCTCCAAGTCATTAGTCCCGCACCACAGTCTTCATGTGTGAGGATACAGATTTGGGGTTTGAAGGAGCCCATGGTGGATAGAGGGTGTGAGAGCACAGGGAGCCCACATCAGGGTGTGTGATAATGCCTTTTTTTCCTCATACATTATCCAACTCAGTGAATAGTAACATTCATTTTTGGCCTTATTTTCCACAAAATGCCACTGCACTGAAAATAGGAATGTGAACTACGGGTGCTAACAAGTGCAGAGAACATCTGACATGGATTTTGTGAGGTGGATGTGAACCTCTCTGTTCCTGGAATACACGGTAACTGCCACCGCAGGTGACTGTGCAGTAGACAAACTCTAAATGTCATGTGCTGATGTCTTTGCAGTACGAAAGGAGCAAGTGAATTCTAATTTAGAAGCCAGGATGGAGGTCTTAATGCCTGAACCTCAGATTTATGTGGAAAGAACTCTGGCTATCATCAAACCAGATATCATTGATAAAGAAGAAGAAATAGAGGATCTCATTCTCCGATCAGGATTCCACATCATTCAGGTAACAGGCTGTGCTCCAGAGAAAATAGCTGTAGTTTCTAGCAATTAAGCCAGTAACTAAAAGTTTGTGTGTCCAGAAATTCATGTTCTTCATGTCATCAGACATTGCTGCCAGATTCTGTAAAGAGGTGCTTCTTGGTGCATGGGATAGAACAGAGCAGACCAACTATTTTGCTGACTACAGGAAAACACAGACTTAGTTAATAAATTCCGATTTAGCAACCCTATGGAGCAGATGTGTGAACTTTCCAAGGCACCTCTTTGGAGAGTGCATCATTCAGATCTCAGAAGATTTTGTGCGGTGTGCAAGTGGATATTAGAGAATTAATTGAATTCGATAGCTGGTCAGTTGCAGCCTAACAAATTTTTTGTTTCCGTTGTTTTAAACTGTTTTAAACAGTAAATAGACTATGAATATTGAAATGAGTTTATGAATATTTGAATATTCCCGGCCGGGCGGCCGCTGGGGGGCGCTGCGCCCTCGCGCCTGTGGGCGGCGGGGCCCCTCCCCCTCCTCTCCGAAATGTCTTGTTTTGTTTTGCTTTTTTCACTTCCTCCCTAGCCTGTCTGGTTGTTTTATTTATTTGTATTTATTATTTGTATTTATTTATTTATGGATCTCTTGGAGCTACTCCAGAAGAGGTCGTGAAGATGCTCCATGGCATGGAGCCCCTCTGTTCTGAAGCTGGGCTGGGAGAGCTGGATAGAAGAAAAGGCACCAAGGAGACCTGAGAGCCCCTTCCAGTGCCTAAAGAGAGCTGTGGGGGACTTTGGAAAAGAGCATGGAGTGGCAGGACAAGGGAGAATGGCTTCCTACTACCAGAGGGCAGGGTTAGATGGGATGTTGGGAAAAAATTCTTCACCATGAGGGTGGTAAGGCCCTGACACAAGTTGCCAGAGAAGCTGTGGCTGCCCCATCCCAGGAAGTGTTCAAAGCCAGGTTTGGGGTTTGAGCAACCTGGTCTAGTGGAGGGTGTCCCAGTCCGTGGTAGGGGGTTTGAAACAAGATGAGTTTTAAGACACCTTTCAACCCAAACCATTCCATGTTTCTTTTGATTCAATACATATCGGAAGATGAGACAAATAGATCATTTATTTATTTAATTGCAATGTGTTAATAGAGTCTTCTGGTGTCTGCAGTGACTTTTGACACCAAAGTTACTAGGACTCTGAGTATATGGAACTCTTGTGTTGTATAAGTTTGAGCTCGAAGAATGCACTTTAAAATTTTTTCTTGACTCCCCTATGGTGTTTGATAACCTCCCAAAGTTGTCCTGGTCCTGGCCACCTGCAGGCTAGGCAGCTATTGGGAGAGTCACAAAGCACTGAATGAAAAATAGAATAATTGCGTAATTAACACTGTGGACTGGAGAGAAACTTGTATAAAAGTAGAACATTATGCTGCAGCAGCTGAGTAATAAAATCCTGCCCTTGTGATGTTCTTCACTTTTTCTGTACAGTGCCCTATCATCTGGCAGTTAGAAAATGTTGTAGCTTGACTGGGCTAAAATCATATCTTACGCAAATGGGATGTTTCCTTAATTAAGTTTGCATACTTTTGCTCTTTGTTACTCTGTATCTCAAAGAGGATCATATCTGGGTGAATCAGAGGAGTTTCAGAAATTACTCTGTGTTCTGTACTTGAAGATATGACTGCAGGAGAGGACTCTATTCTGCCTTTTAATGCTCTAAGCTGTTTCAATGTAGCAAGCACTTTTAATTATTTTTTTTGTCTTTTACGCTTTGTAGAAACGGAACCTCCAGTTAAGCCCAGAGCAATGTAGCAACTTCTACGCAGAACAATTTGGAAAAATGTTTTTTCCTAATTTAACAGCCTATATGAGTTCTGGTCCTATAGTTGCTATGGTTCTTGCTAGAAATTGTGCAGTCTCATACTGGAAGGAATTGCTTGGACCATCCAACAGCGTAAGAGCTAGAATAACTCATCCTCACAGGTAACTCACTGACTGGCCTTGGGCAAGTCAATAGGATGTTGTCATTCTTTTGATTGAGACCAGAATTCCTCCTCCTTTTGTGTTTTTTAAAAACTTTTAAAATTTTGTTTGTTTGTATAATACAGACACAGGCTTGTTATTTCTTCAGTTTTGTGCAACAGCTTTTCACCATTAAACAATTTAGTATGCAAAGTTCACCTATTTTATGGGAATGCTGAGTGTATGAACATTAAGTTTTAGGTATCAATTTCTTATGTTTAAAACAAAATCAAGCCAATGGCTTGTTAAGTAGTCCATATCTGTTGCTTTTCTGTGCTCTCAGGCTGCAGAGACTTGGAAGGGATTTGCAGCTGCCCTCCAAGTAGTTATTTCCCTTGTTTTTAGCTTAAGAGCACTCTATGGGACTGATGAGCTGAGGAATGGGCTCCACGGCAGTCTCAGCATCTCCTCAGCAGAGAAAGAAATTCGATTCATATTTCCAGAAGGTAAAATGGCACAGTTGGTTCATTGCTCGTCCTGGGAAGGATGGATTGTCCTGCCCTGTCCTACCCTGACTCCAGATACAATTTAGGAGAGGCTGGGTTTGTTTGGTTTAGAGGACTGTGGGTCTCTTTATGTATAAGTTGACATTTTCTGCTATGAAAGGCTTACCAAAAAAATATATGAAGAGCCAGTGTAGTTACAGAGATTGCTTCCACTTTTCAAACTCTGTTCTGGGAGCTGGAGCAATCAAAGCTGGTAAATGAGAAGAAATAGGAAGCTATTAAACTCCAGCAAGTGTTTCTGGCACTGTCAGCTCTGGGGATTCCTGTTGACTTGAGAAGACTAACTCTTTTCTTGGATTCGGGCTGAGTAATTACTATTCAAAAGCAGCTGGGTGCTCACTTGATAGTGCAATTCCAAAGTTAAATGCCAGAGAAAAGGGCCTTAGAACCTGGAAAGGCTGCCAGAGGATCTCTGGTTTGTAATATGACAGGATTTTCTCTTTGACAGAAAACTGCAAGTGAAACATCTAGAAAAAGCTGTCTACTGATACTTTTTATCAGCTGTATCAGTGAGTCTAGTAAAAGGTGTTGCAGTTGCTTACAAACCTTACCCGTTGTGTAAACCCTGTCTCTTCTCCTCACCCTGACAAACAGAGCAAGACTAAAAGTGAGATTTTTAGGTTTTTCAGAAACCAGCTTCACACTGGAAGAAGAAAGTGCTAAATATATACTAAATATAATATATATACTAAATATGTATGGGATATACTGTTTCTCATCTGCCCCAAATGCATCTTCAAGGATTAAGGTTTTCCCCAGATGATCTGACTTCCTCCCTTTTCATAACAGACTATAATTAGTAAAATTACCTCAGGGACATTGTAAAGAAGTTTAGGAAGTTTCTTTGCAGTTTGTTGTGGGAGAAACTATAAAACCCATGATGTATTATTAACTTAGTAAGGAAAAGAGCATCTCACATGCAAACAACCTTTGAAAGAATGCTGGGTTTAATCACTCTGGAGGCTGCTTTCTAACACCTGTGGTTCCTCCTTGCAGCAATCTTGGAGCCAGTTCCCACTGGGCAAAGAGCTCGGGATTACCTGAACCTGTATGTGAAGCCCACGCTGCTCGCAGGGCTCACTGCCCTGTGCAAAGAGAAGCCAGCAGACCCCATGGTATGTGCCGTGTCCCAGCGCTGCTGGCAGCTCTGGGATGCAGTTACTTGCTCGCCATAATGTCCCTGTTTATAGGAGAGCTACTCTGTTGGTGAAGAGCTGTGCTGCTTTAGCTGTCAGCTAATGAGCTACTCAAATAACATTTGGTTTCAAGAAGTTGATTTGTAACAAGGGTGTGTTTTAAGTCCCTAAACAAAATCAGTTTTCTTATATCTGGAAAAACATTGTAAATGTATTTTGTGTTCTTAAAGTTCAGTCATTCACACCAGTACTTATTTAAGCATGCAGATAATTAATCTGTGCGACAACTTGCTGGCAGTTGTGGTGGATTTTACGTCATTATCACATTTATAATCAACATTCGTTTTTCTAAAGGATACTTTTCAGGAAAAAAAACCTTAAAAATCACTTGGGGTATTCCTATGAATTATGTGATATACGTGAGGCCACATTTAATGTACTTGATTGTTATAGCTTTACAACCTGTTTACTTTATCTGTATGTCTGGCACTGTTACCATAGAAATCTAGAAAACAGAGATGAAGTCCATTCCTTTGCCCAAAGGCCAAACCAATTGTATCTATTCCTAACAAATCTGTGTCTGGCCTGTGGTTTAGCACTCCAAATGATGGAGAATCTACAGTCTCCCCAGGCAATCTGTTTCAGTGCTTAATTATACTAGTTAAAAGCTTTCACTAAAAGATAGCCTAAATCTCCTGGCTCCAATTTTAAGCCCATTACCTTTTTTTCCCCCTTTTACTATCCCCAGAAGACATTGGAGACAATATAATATCTTTTTTTTTTTTTGCAGCAAGCTATTGCATATTTGAAGAGTATTCCCTTTTTCTTCCCCTTCAGTCTTCTCATTACTATATTAAATACTGATATTTTTTTTTTTGTTGCAAGTCCCATATTTCTAACTCATTGTTTTGGCTTCCAGTTAATCTGCATTCTTAGCATAAATTTCTAGTAAATTCTGAGGTATCTAACAGTAACTTCATCGAGACAGTACTTTCCTTACTTGCTTGTAAGAAAGCTATATGAAGCAGTGTCAGTAGCTTTGCTAAAAATATTCTATTTGCACCTTCTTTGTTGTCCATAATGCCTGTGACCTTGTAACAGAAGGAAAATAATGTTGATTTGATACTGCTTCAAAAATAGATATTGCCTATTGCTTTTCAGTTTATTATCTGCTAGGTGGCTTACAGGGAGACTGTTGGAATGCTTTGGTTTTTTTCCGGTATCCTTTTCTTCTTTCCTTTCCTTTTGGAGATGGCATCAGAAAGTCTGTGCACTCAGAAATACTTGCTGTCAGCACAGAGGTTGTCTCAGCCAGTTCCATAAGTAATACAGGATAAATTTATTTGGTTCAAACGATTGGAGGATTTCTTTTTTTCCAACGTAGTTTTGCGTAAGTGATTTTGTGGTTTGGGATTTTTTATTTGTTTGTTTTCCATTTCTGTCTTAGGTTCTTGCTACTGTGCTGTTGTTGCTTTACCTGTCCTAGTGTTCTGCTTGGCTCTCCCTTTGCAAACCACCCGTTTTATACATGGTAGTAAAAGCAGAGTGTTGCTTACCTTCCCTGTCTGCTGTTCTGTCAGCTCTTCACAGTGTGGTATGAAGTTTGTTGTTCTCAGCGTTCCAGAAACCAGTCGTCAACAGCCTTGTGAAGTAAATAAGGATGTGTTAAAAACTTTGCTTTACAAGTGGAGAAATCGAGGCAAAAGGTTAATTTGCCTAAGGCCAGGCCCAGACCGGCAGATGGAATTAGGACTCAAGGCATTCCTGCCTCCCACATTCTTATTTTAGTACAAGGCGCTGGAAAATTTACAAGATGAATTTCAAAAAGTAACCATGTTTTGGTTTTAAGTACTGTAATGTGATTTCAGTGCAGAAGGTTGGCACTTTTAATGAATGATTGCTGGATGAAGTATCTGTAGGTGTTGTCAGCAGTAATATTTCATTAAGCAATTTCATGCATATTGTATAGCCACATTCCAAAACAGAGCTGGCTGAATTATTTGAAGTATGGCTCAAATGGTCTTACACTTTCACAAAGATAAACATTGTCAGGACAAGTTGTCTTCTAAAGGCCACTGTGCATTGTTCAAAAGCAATACAAGCTGTGAAGATTTAAAAGAACATTTTTAAAGAGCAGGTCATCTGCATGTCCACTTCTTTCTGAAAGGTCTTAATTTTGCAGCACAGTAAGAGAGTATCTGTAGCAGAGGTTTCAAAAAAAGCTTTTAAATAATCTCCTATGCGCTTAATGGAAAGCAACAGAAAGCTTAAAACATTTGGGTTTTGGGATTTTTGTTCACAGATCTGGCTCGCTGACTGGCTGATTGAACACAATCCTAATAAACCTAAACTACAATATCGCATCTCTCAGTAAGAGCATCGGCGGTGAGAGCTTGGTGGAAACCATCTCACATATTCCAAGTTTTAGCTGTGTATTGTCATTTTCCTTGTGTCCTTTGACTGTATAACCAATACTACCTAAAGTAAATGCATTTGTCATAACTACTTGTGTCCTCGTGGGATAAACAGCCTTACACTTAACCAGGATGTAGTGATTCTAGTACCTTCTCTACTGACAAAGTCAGTGTAGAATTACACAATAAATTTATGGCATTGGGCGATTAGAAAAAGACAATGTTCTCAGTGGGTGTGGCTTATTGCACATATTTCTTGGTTTGGCTGTGTGGGAGAACAGAATCATTTACAGCAGTGTTGATTCCCAAATTACATCCACCTGGCCTGTGCTTTGTGAAGCCAAGGGTTGTGTTTCAGCAATTTTTAGCATAAATTCAGTTATGAAGGGAGGTACTTGGATATAATGTAGAAAACAATTACTGGAGGCATATTAGCAACTTTGGAATTTTAATTGCTGATTACATCACCCAGTTAAGGTTGTTCTTGAAGATTATTCACTTAAGTCTGATGTATTTTGTCAGAATATAATTTGAAGGACTTATTTGAAGGCACATTCAATGCACCTTTTCCATCTTGGTGGCAAAAGGCTCAGTGACTATAAATAACAAGAAGATATATTTTAGTCAAGGACTAAGGTTGTCTTCCAACATCTGGTTGCAATAAAGGTGCTTAATTGGAACAGCTTACCTTAAGAGTGTTTTCCATGTTCTCCTGCTCCTAAAGGCAAATTTGTGTCATTTTCCTCAAACTTGCATGTGTTCTGTTGAAGAATTTCACAAGAGTGCTCTTCCACAGGCAACGAGTTAATCCCACGCTATTGCCTTTAATGAAGTAACTAAACTGGTTTTTTTTGGGATGTGGGGCTTTTTCATTTTCTTCAAAGAGCTGTACTTATGCTGTTAACTTCAAGCTTTGTATCTTATGGTTTGACTGGCTATAATGAAGAAAACAGTGTAATTTTCATAACTCTGAATAACAATGTGCTTGACTAATACTAAATAAACAAGCAATTTCATAATTTGTTTCATGAGAAAACTTGCTTCCTCAATTTGAGTAATTATGAGAAACATAAGTCATTTGTCTGTAACATCAAACTTTAAGTGAATTGTTTATCCTCTCAATGGAACAAACCACTATTGCCAGCCTAGATAATAAACAGAAACTGGTCCCTACAGTACTAAGACCTAAAAATCTTGGAACTGCTAAGATAAGGAAAAAAGAGAAAGCGCAAACCCTCAAATAATGAAGAATTAAAGTGTGAGGTGGTTAGAAATACAGTAAACAGATCTGTTTACAGCCAGTTTATTCTGCCTATAATTATTGTCCCCCATATGTGTCTGACTGCTCCAATTACAGGACGGTTGTTCTTTTTTGGTGTCCTGTCAGCCAAATAAAAAAATCCATTTTCTGAAGATGCCAGAAAATCTGGTGAATTCACAAGGCATTCCCCTGTATTTTGTTAGTTGCTATGACATTTGCCTGCTTATTTTGATGTGCTACTGTTTGACAATAAATACATCCTTTATGTTCCTTCTGGAATTTTCAGTTTTGCTTTTGTGCCAGAGCTGCGTTTTGTTGGATGAGTGGGAGGGTGGGAGAAAGGACAAGGGCAGCTGATGTTGCAAATGTCACCTTTATCATCCACACAATATAGACTCTCAGTCATTCAGGTGTGCATCTATCACGGAATTACTTTCTAATGTTAGAGCTAAGCCCTTCAATTGCTGACTGGTGTTTGTTTCCATTTTCCTAAGAAAAAGGTGGAAAGAGAGAAGTTGCCTTTATCCCATGGGTGCCATCCTGACTCACTCTATTCCTACACAAAGGAGAAGTAGTGATCCAGCAGATGTCACAGCTGAGATCCTGAGGAACCTGCATTAATAAGTAGGATGTGGGCAGAGGGACAGTCCCAGGAATGCAAAGTGGCTGAGCAGCCTGATCCCATGCAGGGGAGCTGTAACACCACGGGAGAGGCTATTGGGGCATTTGCTGCTACATTTCTTATGGTCTTTGGGTTTTTTATTTAGCCCAGAGTGGTACAGGCTTGGCCAGGGTTATAAATCTGTAGAACAGAAAATGTAGCTTTGGGAAAAAAAACTCAGATTAACTAAAAGGTATCTTTCCATTTGATGTCAGCAAAGTGAGATATTCTTTGCAGGAGCAAGTAATCTGTCCTCTCCGTCTGTCGAGTCAAAATAATTACATTGCCTATTGAGTTTTATTGGGCATTTTTAACTTTGAGGGAGTTCATTTTAGTTTTACTGCTTGAGTGCTGGAATAGAGCTGTGTCCATAAAATGAGCAGTTCAGTCTGTTTCCCATATTTCTGTTTTTTTCAACAGCGTTTCTCCTGGAACTTTGCTTATCAGATGCTTGCTATCACCTGCACTGGAAGTTGTTCTTGGAACTATACAGATTGAGCTAGTCTTGAAGTATGTAATTGTTCAGCCTTCCTGTCTCACAAGGGATTTATTATCTTCAGGAACAGTTAAACTGCCAGGAAACTTGGACATACTTTAAAGATGGCAGAAGCCTAGCCACAGACAGTTTCCCATTGCCTGCATCTGTCAGAACATTCCAGTGTGCCGAGCTTCAGAAATGAGTCACTGGTTAGAGTTTGGGACTGTCATTCAGGAGATTTAAGATTGTTTTGTGGAGATTTGCAAACCCCTGCTTTTCTCATGTTGGAAAAGGAGACTTGTTTCTTCCTTCATTTAAGCTATTAATCTTGACCATCCTTTAAACAACAGTTGATGAGGGTCAGTGTTCATTCAGTCAGTCAGAGTAGTCAGATCAAGATAATTTGTTCTGCACAGTAAATGTTGGCTATTTTTGGTGGTAACCAACAACAGCTCATCCTCTGAAAATATTGTGGTTCTTTAATTTCTTTAAAAAATCAAAATCAGAAGAGAAATAATTTCTATTTTGTTGGAAAGACTTTTTGCACATCATAAAAAGATAAAAAATCGTCATAAAAATATAACTTGCAATTGTTTTTGCAGTGCTATTCCCTTTATTAGATTTGTCCTTGGACTAGAAATAGAATTTCAGTCTTCTCTGCTGATTACCTGCTGCTTTGCTTTCCTCAAGCAGACTTGGCACAAGCCAGCATTGCAGTGTCACCAGCAGCATCACAGCTAATAGGTACTTCTTGGTTCTGCTGCTTTAGGGTGGTCGATCGAGCAGCTGCCTGTACCTAGAAACCTCCCCTGGTGTGGATGAGCTCCTCGGGGTGTGGAGTGTGTCAGCAGCGTAACTGATGCGTGGAGTCTCCTTGGGGGGATGCCTGTCAAATCATTGTCATGCTACCTCCTGCCAAGTGATCATGGGGACACTGCCAAAGCTCAGGGGAGAGTTTTTGTTGGTTTTCTGAGCCACAAGTGAGGTATTGTTGTGAGATGGAGCAGTTGGTGGGAGAAGAAGGCAGTTTGCAGACAAGTGGGTGAATGATACCCTAATAATGGTAACACTGAAGGACTGAGAATTCAGTTCAGTGCTTGTGAGTGTTTTAGGGCTGAGGGAGGTGATGCTTTTGCACAAAGATCTTCATGCAGAATTTGTCTACTGTGGCATCAAGTTTTGACCCTTGGGAACCCCTGACTGGCTCATCTTGCTAAGCTGTGGCACTATTCTGAACCATGATTATTAAAAAAATAAAACCAAAACACAGCTCTGGTACTATGCCTGCAACTTTCGACCATCATATTTAATTTATTGAAAAGTCTTTTCACCTGGGATCTGAGTCAACCTGGATGATCCTGTTTGGCCAGAGAGAAGAGGCAGTTGGGTACACTGTCAGCTGCAGACTGCATGAGCAAGTTATCATGAGGGAACTCACCCAAAGTTCCAGGGAATTTTTATGTGCAAGAACCTAATTTGGCTTTAAATACTCTTGGCTTTAGTAAACTACTCTACAAACCACCCATGCTTCTTTATAATCTCTTTATAATCAATGCTTAAGGTCTCATTTCCTTGCTAGGGGACAGTTGTGTATTTGTCATGCTTCCAGAATCTGCACAGATTGTCAGGTTAGGAAATTCTGCTTTTCCAAAAGCAACATCTTATTGCTATGCTGGCTGGTGGTTCTTATCTCTCTTAGGTGTTGTAAAGTGTTTTCTTACTGGGTGGCATTCCTGGTGCCATGTGAATGAGGCAGTGTTTTGTCCATGTTTAGTTTTGTGTCAGGCCTCCTCTCTGTGTGAGAAAATTCCCAGGAGTGTTTAACAGACGCGTGCGGACAAATCTCCTGCACGCCCCATAAAGCACTTTACTATGGGCCACTATAAAGCAGTCATTACAGAGCAGTGTTTAAACTTCTGAGATTAACACAGTCTTTCAATTGCACTTACTTATTTTTATAATGTGTAATTTAGCAACTGAACTGTGAAAAGTTATGGCATAGCAAGGTCTTCTTAAAATCAGTGGTTCCAACTGTGCTTTTAGTTCCCTTCATTGTAAATCCGGAGCAATTCCATTCTGTTAGTTAAAAGAAAGAAGGAAAATGAGATTGTTTCTGGGAGCTGCTCAGATGGTGTATGTGCATCTGAAATGTATTGTCAGATGTTGGCATGGCACATTTTCCACATTTATGGAAAGCTAAGAGCTTGTGCCTGTTTCTCAGGAGCCAGACTTAGATAATGCTGTTCCCTGCATGCAGAGCACTTTTGCAGTTGCCATTTTGCCCAGGGTGTTGTGCAATGGTACTTTTGCCTGGATGAAGAAAGTTTGATCAAGCCTGTTTGAAAACTAGATGTTTTTTCTGTGGCCACCATACATCTAGATATCCATGAGATCCTTCCCTGCTAGTTACCCTTTCCAACTGAACTATCCCATCAGGCTATTTCAGAATGCTTGATTTCTTCCCAGCTCTTCCATGTTAATATACTGAATTGACCAGCAAAGTTTTGACCATGACTGTCTTTGTTTTGCAAAGTTCTCTTGTAAACAGGCTCCGTGGGGTTTCCCCTAATAGCCCCATCAATGCAACTGAATGGGAGCAACAAAGGCATAGGAAATGAAATGTCCGTTCCTTTTCTTATTCATGTAAATGATAGTTTATCATACTGTTTATTAGTTTCATGTAGTCAGGATCTGTGATGGTTCTTAAGCCTTTTATTGTTTTTTTTCCTTTAATGAGCTGCAATAAAACATTGCCTTACCTGAGTGCTGACTCAGTGCTGAGGCATTCTCCAAACTTAGCATTATTATTGATATTAGTTAGTCATTACCCATGGCAAAGGCCATCTTCACAGCACAAAGCAGCCATGATATATCTTTATTAGTTGTTCTGTCTCTCTGCAAAATGTTCCTTTTTAAGACTTATGTGGGATTTCTGGAATGAACAATTTCAAATAATCCGTAAGCATGGTTTCAATAATGATACCTGGTTTCTTTATAATCTCTCCTCAATGGATAGGCAATGATGTACAAAGGAACTGGCAGTACACAGGTGTGAAGGTAAGGAATGGAGATATGAAAAGACTCCTTGGGTCCTCCCTCGGAGCAGCAAGAGGATCTAGAATCACAGAATCATGGAAAATAGGGGCAAATACACAAGCAAGTGGTTACTGCATGTGCTCTGTGAAAAGTGCCTACATGGAGATAGGAATGGGGAGTTTAACACTTGTGTTCTCAAGGTCTGCCAGTGGTCTGGTGCTTGGATCACTTGGTATCTTATGTGTTGAATCATTTCTTTGGAGTCTTTTCTACCTGAAGATGTGTAGAGGGTTTCTCTATGTAGTAGGAGGTTTCAATGAAGGTAGCTGCTATCACTGTAGTGATGCTGTTGCAAATTTGTTAATCACTTCTGGACTTCCTAAAGCAGTGATCAAAAATTTGTGGTCAGTTTTCTTTCATCTCTGGAAGTGGAAACAAGCAGAGCTCTGAAGTTGTGTATGGAATTAGCAGGTTTGAGCACAACTCCTAGGTGGGAGTAGTTTCTCTGCAGGGTATAGATATGTCTGTGGCTGGGAGGATCTGCCCCAGCAGCGCTTCCAACTGTTTTGTTTTGTGTTCTGTATTGTTGTCTACAGCCATCAAAGGTGATGATCCAAGGGGAAATCACAGTGTTCACTGACACTGTGTTTCGAGCTGTGGAACAGAACAGGTAGAGAAAAGGCCAAATGAGGACATGTGTGATCCTCTGCTCTATCTTCTTCTGTTCCAACAACACAGAAATGAAATGTTTCCCTATCCCGAAACCAGGACATCCACCTTTCAGGTTCTCTGACTGAGCTCCTCTCAGCTCAGCCATGATCACAGGTATGTGCAGGAGGACTGGCCTGGGCACAGAGAGCAAAGGCTGACAGACAAAATTTGTAGCTGTTTTTATTCTGCTCCAGCTGTTTGGTTTCTTTCTAGGTACAAACAGTTGATGTGACTTTCACCAGCTGACATGAGGGAAAAGGTGTAAGTTGAAGTATATTTTGAAGTTGAACTATTTTATGTGTGCTTTTAGAGATTTGCTGCAGAAGATGTTTGGCCATGTCCTTGGGTACTATAATCTGGTATAATTCTACTGAGGTGAATTCTGACAGATTATATTAATTTGGGTATGACCTGAGATTGTAACATCCTGACAGTATAAACTGGTAGCTTTTGATTTTCATTCCCTTGTACTGACAAGAAACTGTATCTTTATTTATTTATCTATCCAGTTCCAATGAAAATTAATAGTTTCATTGTCACCTAGTATTAATTTAAAATTCTATTTCAGCTTTTCTTTTAAGTTTGAAAAAATTTAAATACAGAATAATTTTCACCACTTGTATGTGCCAAGCCACCCGTGGATGTAAAATAGCTGTATCTGGTGCCAGGTGAGGTTTCCAAAAATAGAGTATGTCTTTTATGTGCCCACGTGCATAAACTGTTTCTGCTTATGGAGGCTGTAGGATTTCCACACTGGTCCAGAGGTGACACATTACTGATGAGAATTTGCTTATTTTTTATAGAAAAAAATTGTCTTCTAAAAATTTTGTCTTCCCTTGGTCCATAGTACCAGGGGAACATGTTGAGGCATGCCCTTTTCTGTTTGCTTTCAACAACAATGGGAATTCTTCAGTTAAGTATAAAAAATGGAAATTTCCTTTATTTTTGCCCCTCTCAAGTATGTTTAGGTAACTGAAGCACATTCACACTTGCAGAGATTGGGCTGTTTTGCAAGGGAAAACCAAAACATTCCAGTGCAGCTAATATTGCAGCTCCTCTGGTGCCTTAAGGTCAGGCCACAGCAGGAGGTGCAGATATCCAAGGGGAATGAAGTAACTTTTTGGATCTTTGGAAGAAATAATAAGATGAGCCACAATTAACTCATTCAGCTAAGTTAGTAAGGTTCTGGGGGATGAGAGAGGAAATGTTCTTGTGGTTCTAATGGCTTGCTCTACAGAAAATAAACTTTTTCTTTTACATCCCCTCGGGTTCAATCAATACGTTTGTCTTCATCACTGCAGGAAGCATAAATTTGCTTATTTTCTTACAGCCTTCTCTTATACATGCCTCCTTGAGATGTCCAAGCTTGATGTGATGATCATGCTTTGATTATCTTGCTCTGGCAAACCAATGGGCTCCACTCTCCAGGAGAAAAGGGCTCTCCAGGGCAAGTGTCAGAATGTTGGCAAGAAGTATTTTGTTCCTCTAACGTGATTAATGTGGAAGGAGTGTTTTTAGGTAATTCGTAATTTGTCACAGTGAGACTTGCAATGGAGAACATGCCAAAGCAGAGGCAGCTAGGGCCATAAAGTGCTGTTGTTGAGAAGTGAGCACTATTCTAACACAGGTGATATCTCCAGGGGGTGTATTCCTCAAGGACTGGTGGGTGGATTAGCAGTCAAACCTTTGAGGAGCAGGGTGAAAGCCAATATGTCCATGGTGACAGGGACACGGTTGGAATTAAGAAGGATGACTAGCACATCCAAACCTTTTTAAAAGGATTTTGATTTTTTCTCTAATGATCTTTTCTAGTTTCATTTATTTATCTGTCTCAAGAATTCATGTCTTTCAGGCAGCGGACAAGTGTCTGCCCTGGTGTCTCAGAAAATGAGGCTGTGTCTTTGGTCCCTCACAGAGGGAGCTGCACACTGGTGCCATGGGTGAGCAGGACATGGAATGTCCCATTGTTCTCTGCCTGTCCCTGGCACTCAAGTGCTTGTGGAGCTCATCTCAGCAGAGCTTTGATGCTTTCTGCTTTCATTTTTCCAGCCTCTGGGCCTTGATGTCACCATGTGGCTTTGAAAAGAAATGTCGTGAAGTTGAAGGGGCTGGTGCAAAAAGTCACCCATCCTTCAAAACGCAGGTCAGGGTGGTGTTTGTTCAAGGAGTACCACCTGAAGGTCAATTCTGTTATTCCATGATTCCTGAGTTGATATGTTTTCCCAAAAGCCAGTAATCTCCAAGGAAGAAATGTCCCGTCTGGGAAAATAAAGCAAGACATGTAAATTGCTTTAATGGGGTGCTCTAGTACATTTATATCTTCCCTAAAGGAAGCTAAACCACATGCATGAGATGATAGATGAGTTTATTTTCACATGTGGATTTAATAACCTGGCAATATGTAGCTGCATATTTAGTGCCCAAAGTCATCTCCAGGAAAATATTCCCTGGGGTGAGGTCAGTGTCTGCTTACAGCCAAGAGAATGTGCTGAAGGGGTTTGTCAGTGGTTAGCTGGGTTAGGAAGCAGGATAGTGAACTAAGCAGGGTGACCTGCAAATTAATTTTATCTTCTGCACAGAACAGAGTTTGGAAGTGCCCCTGAGACCATCTGGGGTTTAAAACTCTGAGGAGTTGGAAGGAGCTGACTGCCACTCTGTTCTCTTTGTAGCACAGTTTGTTACTCTTCCCAAATATTTATTAGATCATAGTTGTAATTAAATTTGTGCTGAAAATGTACAGAGCACCCTGTACTTAGTGTCACATGAAACCAGAGATCCTCTACACTGAAGCAGTACAGTGGCAGGTCCTTGGCCACAGCAGCCCCTTTTGGAATGGGAGATAATCCAAAAAAGTCTCCCCTGTTGATATGGCATTTGGTAAGTTAAAGCACAGGAAATTGTGAATTTGGGCTCCATCCTGTTAGACCATTTACACTATCTCCTTATCAATGTACCTGGCCTGGTCCTGGGAGATTGGATGGTGTCTGGATACAAGAGATACAATTTAGTGCTCCCAACTGCTTGAAAGGGGCTGCACAGTGATTTGTGAACTCTCTGGTGATGGGTGAGATAAAGCTCTGCAGTGGAAATGTCCTCTGCCCTGCCTCCACCCTGGCCAGAGCTGGGCCAGGCTCCCCACACACACCTTGGAGCTGGAGCTCAGTGCAAGCTGTGACCTGATCATTCCGGAATCATGGGCTGTCTCAAATCCAGATTCAAGTCTCATGGCCTGTAGTAGATGAGAGAAAGAAACCAATATGCTGCAGTTAAAAGCATATAGATGTTTCTCAGGGAATCTAAATTGCAGGTTGTCTGGTAAAGCAGAGGCCGAGACTTGAGATTGACAGCGCTCACACCCTGTGGGGGAAAGCCCATGGGACAAGCAAGAAACAGGAGAGTGAAGTAGTCCAGGCTGGTAAGCACAACTGTGTTTGCCCTGGGATAAATCTTACTAACTTAAGCACATCAAAGCATAAATGTACTGTCTTACTTCTGGACTCAAGCTGGCTCAAGCAAAGCCATCCTGAGAATCTCTTCCCAGTGCTCCTATCCAGGACTGGCTGCTGCTGGTGCTCCTGTGCCAGCAGAGATGTCCCCGGGAGCCACATTTGCAGCCTGCCCCTGACTGGAATTACCTGCTCTTCAGACACCTGTGGTGCAGCTGTAATGCTGGGAATGCTTGGCACCTCGGGAGGTATTTGGGACTGAGTTAATTTAATTATTCTCCTGCTCATTGGCTGCAAAATCTACTTAGAGATAGGGAGGAGGTGCCTTGTCCCTATCACAACTGATGGCAGCTGGCCAGCAGAAATCTGCCCGGAAGGAGTGGGAATGAAGGGCTGGGCCCGAGTAGGTTTAGCTTCAAGGTACTGGGCAAAAGGGAGAGAAGTAGAAATTTAAAATTGCTGACTCTGCTCTTGATGGATGATCCCCTGGAAATGTCAGGCCAGGAGCCACAACTCTGTGAGTTAGAAAAGCCTGTGGAATTGAGAAGAAATGTGAGAAGTACTTCCCACCCTTGCCTGTGTCCAGGCTTGATCTGAGTCAATAGAGTCCCACTGACATCACAACCCAACATTTCAGACCAGATACCTCATCACAGCCCAGCTGAGTGCTGGCAGCCAGGCCAGATGGGACAAGGAGTGCAGCCATGGTCCCAAGCAGAGCTTACAACCAGCAAACTCAGCCCATGCATGGCCCGAGTTTGAGCCCAAGTGAGGTAACCCTTGTGCCTCTCCCCACTGTTTTACAGTCTTTCTACTGACCTCATCATTATCATCTTTTATGGCATCCCATGTGCTGTTGAAAGCATCAGAGGAGGAAATGAAGGGCCGTTTACTGTCCAGGCTCTGTACTCACATGTCCCCTGACGAGCTATTCTCTCCTGGCCATGCCCACAAGGGGCTTCAATTAATGTTGCATGGGACACTGAAGAAAGAATAGAGAGAGAAAGAAAAAGAGTAGCTAAAATACTATTAGAGATCTCCCCGTCTATTTCCCATCATGTCCTACTGCTTTTACAGCTCCACTATCCCATTCTATGGCAGATTTAGACTTAGTCTCTTTCATTTTCTGGCTCTGATTCACTCTGTCACACATGATTGCAACTCATCTTTGCATCCTGATTGCATTTGGTAAACATTTGTTAGCTGTGGCCATCAATTTCTGCTCCTTGCTTCACTTAGAGTTACCACCAGCTCCCTCTCCTTTCCTCTCTGTGTTTTGGACCCTCCGGGAGGGATCAGTGTGGATCCAAGACCTGGTGCACACTTTAAAAGGATATTTTCTAATCTCCAGAAGTGTTTGGACCAAGTCCACTTTGTCTAGGAGAGCTCTTGTGTGAAACTGTCCCAGCAGTCATCTCTACAGATAAATAATAGTTTAATTAGGGAGCACCTCATCCTTCTTGTTCATAAAATATGAGCCACTCTGTGTGTTTAGTAAGGGGGGAACCAGATAGGAGAGCAAAAGAGAAGGAAGGAAGGAATTAGTTTTGAAATTACATTGCAAGTTACATTTATCTGATTTTCTCTAATCCATCCATCTTCTGTTGTATGATTCAGCTCCTTGAGGCTTGTTTGAAAAGGGAGAATTTACTGCACTGTAAGCCAGGACAGTGATTTGCATAGTGGGGGGCATGGATTGTATCCTAGGAGAGAGCAGGGAACCAGAAAAAGAGGTGGAGGAGCTTGTGAATTCTTCTGCAGAGGTGTAAACACGCTTTGCAACTGCCTCCCAGCCACCTCTGGGAGTATTTTTGGAGGGGACCAACCTGCTCTATGTCCACCTCATGTACCATGTGGCCATACTAGAAATATGGCAATAAATTGACATCCTGGCTCCCTGTACACCTCTTTCCCCTTGGAGAAACCTTTGGAATCTTTCCCAGTAGACCTGTGCTTGATCAGAACTCCTGGCTGGAAGTGCAGTATGAATTCATACTGAATATGCAGCATTCCATGGGAAGCACGGCTTCTCCAGCCAGGGAAAGCAGATGCAGCACATCCCAGCAGACAGTTATTGTAGGTGTCCTCCCCAACTGAGAAATGTTTGGGAAACACTTGTAACTCTTTTTCTCAGGTGTTGCAAAGAGGATTTGTTTTGTAAATAGTGATGTTGTTAATTGCCCTGACTTTATTAAGAGGGAGCCGAAAAGGTGTTAACGAGCTTTTGTTAACAAGTGAGCCAGCATCAGTCCCTCTGTACGGGGAAGGTGGCAAAGTTGCTCTGAAAATCCGTTTGCCCTCTAAAGAAGAAAAAAAATTAGGCACCCCTTCAGCCAAAGACTTGAGGTAACATGTGAATTTTGTAGGAGGGATTTCACTCGAATCACCACACAGTTCAGCTCCAGGGGATTCACTTTCTGTCAGCAACATGGACTGGAATGTCCCCAGGATAACACAGCTGGGAAGTCAGAGCTGGAAAAGAGCTTTAAAGGTTTTTTCCCTCAGCTTCTCCCTAGGCACAGGTAGAGGGAAGTTTCTGCATACAACTGTGGGAAGCCTAGGAGTTCCGCAGCTTTGAAAATCAGGCTGGTGGGGTTTAGGGATCTAACTTTAGGCATTTCACTTAAAAATGTATTGTTTAAAGCTAGAGCTGAGATTTCCACGTCACTAAAGCCACTAACTGGTCACAAAAATGTTTCTTGTATACTTCAACAAGCCAGACACCCAATTCCTCTCATCTTTCCCTGGAAATTCCTGTTGATAAATCCCACAGAAGGAATGGAATGGGTGCCTTTTCATCCTCCTCTCTGGGACTGGCACTAGCAGCAGGTAACCAGGGGCTGATTCAGGCCCTTTAACTTTTTCTTGCTAAGGGTTGATTTTACAAGTGGAAAAGGACCTGTGACTTGTTTTTTAAGACTTTAGGGAATTGTTGGCACTCACTGGTTTCCCTGCACCAGATGCAGCATGACCGGGAATCTTCGCTGCATATGAAAAGGTCACTTACCCTGTTCAAGAGAGGAGATTCTAACACTTGTCAGCTTGAGTGATGGAGAGCCATAATATTCATGTCAGAGAATTGCCAAGCCCTTGCGGAAGTGTCGAAGATGGATGGCCTGGGGATATACTCCTGACACTTTAATACTGGGGGAGGATACAGCACAAACATCTCATACAGAATTATAATCCATGAAAGGGCACTGAGGGCATAAATTAAAGGTAATCCAGCAGGCAAGGAGTTTAACAGCTGAAGGGAAGCAGGCTGGGGCAAAGGAGGGATGCTGGTGGGATGCAGTGGGGGCTGCGGTGGGGCTTTGGGGGACGGAACAGCCCCCAGCTGGGATGGGACCAGGGCAGGAGGGAGCAGTGCCAAGCCAGAATCAATCTACCTCCAAACTGCCTTGCAAAATTATCTTCAGAATCTGCATTTTGTGTATTAAATAAATTTGATTCTCTTCTTGTTGATGGTCATTGTGCAACAGTGTGACCTGTTGAGGAGAGAGCCTGAGGTAGGTACCTCAATCTAGGAGCAGAAGTGTTGCTGCCAGCCTGCTGGGAGAGGCTCTGGGGGCACACGGTGGCAATGATGGTGTGAATTCTCTGCCGGAGCCATCCTTGCACTCTCTTCTGTGAGAGGGAGCAAAGGAAACAGCACAGATCCAGTTCCTGTGCCAAGTGACATCCACAGTCCCCACACAAACACAACCCTGGCTCCATGTGCTGGGCAGCCCTGAAGATGTGCTGTCCATCTCTATTGATACAGGCTGGCATCTGCACCCCAAACTTCACCTTCCTCCACGCACTGATGGAGGCGACACCAGCCAAGGCCACGTGAGTTGTACCCATGCTCATGCCTGAAGGGGAATGAGGCTGTAGGGGCATTTCCATCTGCTGGGGAGGAGAAACAAGATGAAAAGTGGGGGTGGCTGTCTCTTGTGAAGGGTGCTGGGAGGGACACCTGGACAGCAGCACAGCATGGCCAAGAGGCAGCTGGTGAAACAGTGACAGGGATAGTCCTGGGTTAGATGGGAAAGGCTGGGAAAGCTTGTGGGCTTAGCCTGGGCTCTTACCATAGCATGAGCTCCCCAACACTGATCTTCTGACTCTCTGTTAATCGAGCAGACAACTCTGACCTAAACCTGCCCTGGTCTGTGGTAATGCTATAGCTGGCCTATATTATTTCATCATTTGGAGTGTGTTTCCTTTTCTCTCTAAAAATGGACTGTAAACCATCCCTCTCCCACAATAAAGGCACAAATACACTGCTGGAGCACTGATGTTAAACCTCCAGAAAGGCAATGGTGATTCAGAGCTGATTCCAGTGCTGTTCCACAGATTTCTTATCACAGAGGATGCTCTATCCATGTAAGTAGCTGGTCAAACATGAAGATGCTGCTGCAGAACTGTCCAAGTGGCTCCACAGCCCTTCCTGAAGTACCTCTGCTACAAGAAAGAAGCAGTGCTGACAGCTCTTAGGGGACAGGCAGCAAGATTTTGGGTTGAGTTCATGCAGCACCTGGCCCAGATTAAGATTTTTGGCTTTTCATTGTAATTAGGGTCAATACTATTACTGTGGGACAGTGGTGAGGTTTCTCCTCGAGGCTTTAGAGAGCCAGCCCATCACTTCCTCCAGGTGTGCAGTGAGTTACAGGTGGTTTGGATCAGTGCCCCAGATTGCAGCTGAAGGTTTGAAGGCATCACCAGTCCCTGCAAAAGCTCTTTGGCTGTGGTGGGAGAAAGAGCCTTTACAAATCAGCCAGTGACAGGACTGTGCTCTGTTATGTGTGCTCGTGTTGACTTTGAAAGCTGCTCTGCAGCAGTAAAAAAGCTGCCCAGGTAAAATCACAGCTGAAATGATGAGCTCTGTCCTGTGGCATCCTCAGAGTTTGTTACCCTGTGCCCCATGTCATTTGTGAGGGTTATTACAGAAAACACAGCAGCAGGCAGGGGTGTCAGGGTTGCCTGACAGTGCTGTGATGGATTAAGACAATCCTGAATTTCTATTGTTTTGTAGTGAATGTAGTGAGACTTGATGACTGTTGTATCCAAGCAACAAGGAGGAGAATAAGGAAGCTTCAGCTTCTCCAGAACTGTAATATTTCTGGCAAGGTGCCACTCTAAGCCATAGTGTTAATCTTTGTTCAGTCTTGGTATTGTCTCTGCAAGGTATAAAAAGAGAATGGAAATCTGTGTCATGGGATGGTGTGTAACTTTCTCTTGAGTTTTCTTCAATTTGCATTTGGTCTCTGGCTTTTGGGTGTGATTTGCTCGTTTCCTTACAGAGTCTGGCTACCAGAAATGTAAATGGCTTTGATGACAAATTTAAGGAAGAACAGTTCATCTTCAGCATTTAAATACAATGGGTGAATATGAATGCTGAGTCGGTGGGGATGGGAGGGCTCAGTGGGAAAAGGATTGGACTCAGCAGTAGCATCTCTACTTCCCTCTCCAGCGCTATTTCCCTGGGATGGAGCCGATGTGGGACAGAGGTCTGGTTCACCACCTACAAACCTGTTGCTTCTTATTTTCTGCATTAATGTTAGTTTGAAAAGATGCTGCAGAGGAATGGGTAAGATGACTAACAGCATGTCCCGCCCATTCCTGCTCACTGGGAGCCCTCAGTAGGAAACCACACAGGTAAATCCCTCCTCTCCCACGTTTTACCTGTGTGGTTTATTAACTTGCTGCTGGTATGCAGCAGGAAGGTTTTTATGTGTGCTTGGCAGTTATCCTGGTGAAATAGTTTCCCTTCTCTGAGAGCACATCTACAGGGACTGTCCTGTGCTCTGTATAACCTCATTTTGTGGGATTTTGGTGGTACCCTGCAGCTGCTGGGGATTTGGAGCACAGTCCAGACAAATAAAAAAAGAGACCCTGGGGGTAATATTTGTGCAGATGAGTCAACCAGTACTCGAGATGCAGGAAAGCAGCTTTGCTTATCTGTTTTCATCATTCCCAGTTCAGCCTAAATTTTGGGGGGGTTGCAACTGCTGTTGTGGCAACACAGTGCAAAAATCTTGCAGTATTTTGTTTTGGTAGGGTAACTTACTAGGAGTAGCTAACCTGAAGGCAGCAAAGCCCCTCTAACTGATGGTGTCACCCTTCCAGCTTTAATAAAACCCACTTTGCATAAAATAAATGCATGGAAGTCATTTGTGCTTCCCAAATGTGTGTTTTGCAAGCTGAGCTCCCTGATCTGGCTCTTGTGTGTGTCGAGGCTGTGTTTACACAGGGAACCATAGGTACATATGGATAAAATAGCATTGACGCATTTGCAGTGTGGGTGCAATGTGCTGGCAGAGCTGTAGGGTGATTTTTACACTTGTCTCTCCTCCTTCTCGTCCTCCTCCCCTGGCTGGAGAGCAAATTTGGTCGAGCATCCTTGCCCTGCATCGTGGGTGTGGGTGATGGAGCAGCTCTGACTCCAAGGAGCAGGACCTGCCCTGGGACAGCAGCATCCGTCGCTGTCCCCTCCTGCCCTCCCCGACCTGGTCCGGGCTGTTGGCACCCGGAGCAGCAGGGAACCAGCAGACACATTCACAACTGTCCCCAAGTTTTCTCTCCTGCTCCAGTTCAAAGGGTTCCTCTCGTGCCTCCAAGAAATTTGCAGTGAGTGTCGATGGTGACGCTTTCCACATCAAAGCGGGGCAGCCTCGCATTGTCTGGGGGATGTCGGGCCGAGGCAAATTAAAGAGGCTTTGGGAGCTTCAAACTCGGCTTTAGCCAGGCTGTGTCTGCATACTCAGCACTTGGAAAGGGCGAGATTATGCTGATAGGTACTAAAGCCAACCCTCCGGGGACTGGAGGCTGGAGCCAATTTACTGGGATCCAGGAGAACAAACTCATTGCCCTTGGTGGCTTTTGGATTAATGATGAGGAAATTCGTGGAAGTGCTGGGCTTTACACAGAAAGGGACAATTTTGCACCTAAAATCATACTGCTAGGAAGCCAGAAAGGAAAGACCAATTCTTTTCATTGTGGTTTATTGTAAAATACAGTCCAAAATCTAACTCTTAAGGGATAGGTTCAAAATATATAGTGAAAACAGATCGTGCTAAGCAATAATACAACTTATTAATAAACGATGTTAGGCATAAAGAATTCTGAATTCTTATCTGCTAATTTAAAAAAAAGTATAGGAACTGCAAACTGCTTGGTTTTATCCAGTACAAATACCTGAAGCTATTGTCTATTTGTGGAAAGGCTTATTGTGCCAAAAATACAAAATTCAAAAAGGAGGAGAAAAAAGGGGGGGAGGGAAATATGTAAACACTGGCTGTAAACTTTTCAAAGCCCTCAAAAGACTTCAGCTGTGGTAATACACACAATAACAGTGTCAAACCTCCTCTCACATCACAAAGTGCATAAGTTTTCCTCCAGAAATGCTGCCAAGCAGCTGCTGTGCACGAATGGCTGGGACCTGAGGCTGCAGGGATGGGATCACCCGGCTGGACCCACTTTTGGCCACAGCACCTGTTCCCACCTCTCTGGCTGCAGGGCTGGAGCCCCACTGCTGGCATTGGCAGACCCACTGGCAAGGGCACAATGGGTTGAGCCCATCTAAACCATGAAGTTCCTCCCTCTGTCCAATATACAGATAAAGTGACTCCCAAGAAGAAAGAAGTTACTGGTAAATGTTGAGAAAAAACGTGGAAGCAAGATGGACCACGGTCCCTCAGCGCCTGTGCCTTGTGCTTCCTAATCTTCACCACATCCATGCACAGGAGACCCCATCACCTCACATGGTGCACACTCAACTCTCTGGACCCCAGGACGCTCCTTCCTCAGTGTGAGGACACCAAAGCGTCCCCTATCTCCTGTGGCCCCTGTTCCTTTGCCTGATGTGGTTGGGGGCGGCGGAGTCGCGGCGGGTGCAGAAATGTTTGGCCACCAGCGTCCGGCACTGCTCACAGCGCACGGTGCAGCACCAGTGGAACTTGCAGTTGCAGCTGGCCACCACCTCTGTCCTGCGCTCCTCCACCCGCAGGCCGCATTCGGTGCAGAGCCGCCGGCAGCTCCTCTTCTCCCACTGCGAGAGGTTCTTGCCGGTCTGCAGGCACTCACGGCCCTCGGTGCCGTGGTGGCCCAGGCTGGCGTTCCTGGTGCAGTAGTCAGGGGAGTCCTCCAGAAAGATGAGCTCTGTGGCATGGATGTGGTGGAAGGTCTCTGCCGTGGCCCCACGGCTGTCAGCGCTATTGCCGGCTCTCAGGCGCCTCTTGTCCATCTCCAGCTTGTGGGCTTGGTCGTATTTGATCTTCAGGTAGTTGCCAATCTCGCGGAACTCAGCGAGCTGCAGCCAACAGGTCTGGATGCTGCAGCTGCCTGACACCCCGTGGCACTTGCAGGCTCTCTTCATTGTGTCTTTCACAGCCTTGGTGGGATGAGGTGAAGAAATGAGGAAATTAGGAAATCTCAAAATCAGGCTCTACAGCCCTTGTAATTTTGGGACACTGCATCTAAAGTGGCTTGTGCTTGGCATGACTTCAGGTCCTTCCAAGAGCTGATACCCTTATTCCTGGAAAACATCTGTCCCAGAGGTAAGTGGGCACAAACTGTTGTCCCCAGCCCTTCCAGGAGAATCCAGGCCAGGAAAAAAGTACCTTTGTTAGGTCATGCCCTTCTCACCAGCATCAACCCATGTCCCTTTCAGAGGTTTCATTCAAAATGTGTGAAACTGCTTTGGAATAACCATACCCAACCTCTCTGCATCTCCTCCAGGCCAAGCACTTCACAGATATTATCTGCCTGTCTCCCTCTGGTATTTATAAGGTCCCAATCACTGGTATCTATGTGAGATTAAGCCTTGACACACCCTATGAGATAGGTATGTTAAGTGTTGTCATCCTTGTTTTTACAGACAAGGAGGTTTGGCAAGATGCTGAGAGCTTCCATGGCCCAGGCAGGAGTGGGGAGTCTGGCTGGCTTGTGAGCAGGGGCAGCTCACACCTGGCTTCCAGGCCAAAGACTTTGGAAATGCATATTGCAAGAAAGTAAGGAAGATGGTTCTGGCTTTGTTTTACAGACCAGACAAGCCTAGAGGTGAGTACAAACCCCATGCATTTCTGAATAAGTGGTGTGTGCCAGCAGTTAACTGCATTACACAGCTGCAGAACATGGAAATGGGAACAACTTACTTTGATTCCCTGTGTTGAGGTTCAAGGCCAGATTCTGTCTTTTTTCCCCTATGCAACCACTACCAAGCCTAGATTGTCACGGGGACCTGAAAATGGGAACCTGAACAGCCTAGATTTTGTTTTCAATATAGACATTATTATTATTGCTGTTATTATTACTTACAAGTCTCCCGACTTCATTGTTGTGCAGGTTAATCAGAGCACGGGTATCGTGCCCGGTTTCCAAGGCATCCACGAAGAGCTTGGAAACCTTCTCCCCGAACTCCACGTTGTCACTGCATCCTCCCCAGACCCAGCCTCGGCCACCTGCAAGACACGCACAGGCTTAAGCACAGACCCGCCCCAAATTCTGCCCTGAAGTCTGTGGGTCTGTGTGCAGGGACAGAGGGACGGGGTCAGTCTGTCCTGGGATGGTCACTCACCGACTCGGCCGTTCCTGGAGTCGTCACAGCCGCAGCTCTCGAAGTCCCCCAGGCTGCAGTTCCTGGTGAGGGTGTACATGACCCCGGCCGAGCTAATGGCGTGCACAAAGGAGGTTTCTCGGGTAGCTGGGGGAGAGGGGGGAGAAAAAGCTGTCACATGCAAATATAGACATCCGTCCCAGATTATCAGGAATTAAGATCTCCTGTGCTGTGAAGGTGCAAGGAGAAAATACCCACACGCCCTGTGCAAAAGATAATGTGCTACAGAAATGAAATGCTCAGGACTGGATCTTTCCAGGCTTCAGCATCACAGGGTACAGCAATTTGGTATCATATTATGCAGGTGTCTATACAGGGGATGGAACTTCTTGCCAGGGGTAGGATTTTAAGGAAATGCTCTGGCCAAGGTGAGTTATTTCTCCTTTAACCTGGCACACATTTCATCTCTGTCCTTCCCTGCCTGGGGGTATGTTGTGCTTTGATCTTGCCTGCTGGAGAAAATGGTCATTGATCCTTTGAACCTGTGCTAACAGCTGTCTGCACCCACCCTCCTAGTGTAGTCCTTTTTTGGCTTTCGGAAGAAATTCAAATAGAGATGTTGCTCTGGGTAAAAGGAGACTTCTGCCCATTGAAATAGATAATTTTGAAATATATCCACAGCTTTCTTATGAAGGCAGTTTCTTAGTACACATCTTTGGTTTCTCCCTTTGCCTCTCCTGCACTTCTCCCCACTGTAAGCTCGGGTATCTTAGCACTACACAGGATGCTGCACACAACGGGGTAGGAGCAGATCTATGGAGCAGCACTGCGGGAAAGACTGATCCTGGGATCCCTAGGAAAATATTAGTGCTATTTATGACACCAATTAATACAGATAAAGGAAAATCAACTGTGATTTTTGGGACAGGAGGGCCCTTTTCCACCAGTCAGTTAAATCGGCAGCACCAGCTCTCTCCAGAGCACATCCCAGCCGGCACTCAGAGAACGCCGGGGCAGGGAGCGGTGCGGCAGGTGAAGGTGCACTCACCGCTGCGGAGCCGGTTGTGGGTGGAGAGCTGCAGGGCGCTCTCGGGGCAGTTCCAGCGCTCCCACCCGAACTGGAACTTGCACTCCTCCATCCCACTGTGTGCCCCGGCTGCCACGCTGCTGGAGTACGTCAGGTAAGCCTGGCATGGAAAACAGCGGGGTTAAAATCCACCCTGTTTTAGCCTTTATCAGTGAAAACAGACATAAGCAGGTTGTGAGTCCTTTCCCTCTGTACTTGGCAGGACTTGGAGCCGATATGCTCTGGGAAGTCTGGTTCCTTGGAAAGTACTATTTCCCATTTGCAAAACAAAATCACTCCATTTAAATTCCTGACAGTCAATATGTTAATTACCTTAGGTCCTGTCATCAGAAAGTTATTCACAGACCTGAAACAAAGAAAATAAAATTAATCACCTTACCACAGGCTGAAGAGCATCTCTAAAAAATTCCCTTTCCACTGAGTTGGACCCTACCATGCTGCTGTGTGGAGAATGGCACTGTAGACCCCTGTGATGGAGAGGATGAGGAGGGTGCTTCTCTTCATGGCTGTCACAAGGAGTGGGGATGGATCCCTTTGGCTGCTCCGTAGCTCTCCTCACTGCAGGTCTCTGTGCAAGCAGGGCCGCCTCCCTCCACTCCTTCCCAAGGTGAGCTACGGGGATGGAGCAAAGCAGCAGGAACCTCCAGCCCTGATATTTATAAGGTGAAGTTGTGAATAGTCAAAACCCCCCATTCATTTGCTACCCAATGACTTAATGTGGTAAAAAAGCTCCCGCTCCAATGGGTGACAAGGAACCGCCTAAGGTTGCACTTCAAAAGGCGGCGGGTGTCCCTGGGAGCGGGATGGTCTGAAGTAGAGCAAACTTCCCTAACAATGGGACACTTTTAACTCTCTTCCCTGCCACCAGCCATCCCTTTCTGCTGGCCCCAAGTTCTCTTGCCTTCTCCTTTTCATTCTCTGCTTGCCAGCAGAGGCTCCATCCTCATGTTCCTCTGAAATAACAAGCAGATGCATTTCAATAGTTCCCCTCGTATCTGCCTGCTCCCTCCTATGAGAACTTCCCGAGGAGTTTAAACAGCCCTTCTGTAAAGATCTATAGGGGATAGACCTCCCAGGTCTCCTTGCAGAGATGCGTTTAACAGCAGGTTTTTTCCTTCTTGCCTCTTTATGATGAAAGTCTCTGCATTTCCATCCTGATAACTGAGCGTGGCTCGGTAGCATTTGGAAATCTCTCTAATTTACGCAGCTGCAGCTTGGGAACACTCTGTGAATTGTTTATGTGGTTTTCT
Source organism: Acridotheres tristis (assembly GCA_037013685.1). Classification (NCBI taxonomy): domain Eukaryota; kingdom Metazoa; phylum Chordata; class Aves; order Passeriformes; family Sturnidae; genus Acridotheres; species Acridotheres tristis. The sequence goes on from CM072900.1 coordinate 8,133,031, forward strand.
CCAATGCTGTAATTAGGGGAACAGTTTTCTGGGGTTGGCGATTTCCTTATGGTGAAAGCTGCTGCAGCAAAGGCATGGCTGCTGCTGCTCCAGGCAGGAGCTGCCCATAGCCTGAGTGCAATGAGGGGCCTCTGCTGCAGCTGAGCCATCATCTGTGCTTGGGAAAGGAAAATCCTTATCAGAGGAAGCCCAAAAAGCCTTTTGGTAGTTACAGCCAGTATCATTAAGGGTTCTGAGGAGCTGTGATGCAGCTGATGGAAATAGTGTTCATGGAAACTTCTTGGTCCGTTTTCCTGTGGGTGAATGGTCCCACCAGGGGCTGGCTCACCCTGGGCAGGGATCCTGGCTGCTCCACAGGGCAGTGTGGGCACTTGGCCCCAGAGCAGTGCTGTGCCAGCAGAAACAAACAGCCCCCTGGCTCTGCCTGTTACTGTCCCATGGCACACAGGCACAGCATCTGCCCATGATGACTCTGGCTCTGTGGCAGGCAGAGGCACTGCCTTTTTCCTCCTTCTCTCAGCTCTCTGACTAACCCTGGGGTACACCCATCTCCCTGAGTTAATCACAGCTGCTGCAAGGGGACTGATAAAAAAGCAGCAAAAGTCAGGTTCAAGGGAATGGAATTGCACTGGACATGGCATTTGGGGAGCTGCCCCACAAGCAGAAGGGGACACACAAGGGACAAACCCCATCTTCACACTGAGGAAAATGGCCACAGCCAGGAGCGCAATGTCCAGGCAGGGGGATGCACCTTAATACCTTGGAGAAGTAGCTTTGTGTCCCGCCATGAAATGCTCAAGAGCATTGCAGAGCCGGCAGCTTGACCTGGGGTTTGACACCTCACAGCTGGTGTCTGAAGTGCAGGCCTGTGGGCTCAGCTCCCGCTGCTGGTGACCTGTCACTTGGCTCTCCTGCCCAGAGCAGACAGATCAGCTCCTCACTGCTCCTGGCTGCAGAAAGCACAGGGATTCTCCCTGTCCTGCTGCCCCTCAGCAAGTGAGGGGAGAGCCCCCTCCCTCTAGACTCTGCAGAAGGGAAACCTGGAGTCAGCTGGGCAAAGCCACAAACAACCCGTTTGTAACCAGAGGATTAAAATTGCATATTGGTTGAAAAGCAGAGATGCAAAATACCTTCCAAGTGAGCACAAATCTGGTGCAGTCCCACCAGCATGGAAAACCCTCGTTGAGTCAGCATTTTAATTATTACCATCCTGAACAGATCCTACTTGTTAGAGCTGTCAAAGGACAATTACTGGGAATGAAGTGTTTCCCATGTGTATCAGGGAAGTTCATTGATTAAATTTAGCCCATGCAAAGGTCTTGGAAATCTGCATGCATTTTCTATGTGCACACAGGCAATTTTGGGGGGTTGTGTCTGGCTGCCTCTGAGGCCATATAGATAGGGTTTTTTCTTGTCTGAGACAGCTTGCGCAGCTAAAAAAAAATGTTGGCATGTCTGCTCTGTCAGTTCACACATGATATTGCTATCACATGCCAGAGGAATAACAGTGTCCCTGGGCGTGAGCTGTGCTGCAAGCAGCCGCTGGCAGGACCACACAGCTCTTTGCCCAGGCTATTAAAAATGTCCTTTCTAATTAAAGTCACAGTGATCTTAAAAGTCCCTCATAACGTTGTCACTTGCACTAGTTTTCAGCAAACAAAGCAGCATGTTGAGACAAGCCTTCCCACACTGCTCCAGGTTTTTTCCACTTTAACTGCTCAGGCCTGGCAAGCCGGAGTGAGCACTTCTGCAGGTCACCCAGCAATGAGTGCAGTGATCCCAATTGTATCGCTGCTTGACATTTCCACCTTAGGCAAAAGCAGACTTGGGTCTTGCTGTGTTAATAAATTGCACTTACAGAACACTTCGTGCAATGTCCTTGCAGTAGAAGAGATTTAATGCACACATCTGTTTGCAGCTGGGTAAACTTAGGCACAGAAATGGGTCGTCTGGAGATCTCAGGGTGGATCATTGGGAGAGCTGAACTGGGCAGAGCTATTTAGAAGCTGGTTTTGGTGCTTTTCTCTGTAAGTCACTGGGCAGAGCTGGGCTCTGGAGGCTACAGAGCTGGATGCTCCCCCATTGCCCATGGGAACAGCCCATTACCCATTACTGGGTAATCCGAGAAACCATGCTGAAGGTGGTTTCCCTTTGATTTTCCCACTGCCTAAAGACCTGCTTTTGGTTTGGTTCTGGATGGGGGAAAAAAAGTCTGGAAGGCAAATTCTATGGAATTTACCTGGTTATGAAGAATGGGCACTGTCAGTGATTCTGGGCAGCTTGGATCTCATGAGCTATCAGCTGCCCAGCATGGAGGCAGCACCAGAGCCTGCACTGTGTGCTGCTGAGGGACCGGCTGTCCTGAGTGTCAGCTGGACCCCCTCGACAAACCTAATTAAATGTTGATACTTTGTTTCTTATTTTCTTGCTATGTAACTAAACAGGCACTGCTTTTCATGGGATGGTCAAAATCCTAAAGGATTTTGGTATCTGCCCTAATTAAAGAGACAACAATAGTATAGACAGCCCCATGCACCCACAAAACCCTTTTCACCCCGCAATGTGGGTTTTAAGGGAAAGCAGACATGAGGTAAATCAGTTTTCCAGCGTGGCAGGTCTCACAGGGGTGGGGCCTTGGTTTGTGCTGCTGTGGCTGTGTGGACAGCAAGACAATAAAGCACAGGCCACTTGGTAAATTGCCCTTGGCAGGTGACACATTCGGAGCCCTGGCGTCAAATCCTGCATTGCTGCCTCCTTACAATAGAAACCCACCTGGGTAATTAGAAAGCCACCGCCTCGCTGGTGAGGTGGAGGATGTTTTATGGTGTTCTCCCACATTGCTCGCCCCAGGAAGCCCCTCAAGCCCTTGGTCTGTGCAGGGCAAAGGGGATGTGTCCTCCTGCTGCACGATACTCCATCCCAGAGCACTGCAGGCGTGGGACAACCCTCTTGCACGCCCAGTTCTTCTAGGAATTGTTATTTATAGTCTTCTCAGCTTTCCTGTGTTGGGGAAAATATGTCTCTATTGTTCTGCCTGCTGCACAGTCCCTATGGACTGCTGCAGTTCCCAGCAGGAGCAGAGGCAGGACCTGGACCTGGCAATGCTGGGTGGAGTTTCGCGTGTATAATGAACATGTTTTGATTAATGAATAGTACTTGGGGATGGAGATGGAACTGAAATCAGGTATTGTGCCACACCTACCCCACAGGCTTAGTCCTCTTCATGCCTGTTTTGGCACACAGAAGTATCCCGATATTCACTGAAAACAAAATTAAACCACCCAACAGAGCCAACTTAGTGTGTGCTTTCCCAGTGAAAAAAATTATCCCAAGGAGTTCCTGTCTCTCAGCAGCACTTTGTGCCCTCAGCTGTACCAATGCACCCAGTTTTTCCATCTTATTTTTAACCCTGACTCCTAGAACACCCTTGTGCAGCATGATGAGGTGAGCAGTGAACTTCATCAGTGAGGCCACAAAAAATCAAGTCCAAGGTAAGGGCCTCTTCTACTGAAGGAAACACATCCTGGGATAGAAGCCAGGACCAAGGAAGCTCCAAGTTGTACCTTTTGGTTCCAGAAAGGAAAAAAAAATTGAGGTTTGGAACCAAATTCTGATCTTTCTAGATGCAAGCTGGCCAGGGACATTGATGCTTCCCAGCACAGACTGTCAAGGTGCTTTGGGAATGTCCTGATTGGGCTTGTAGAAAAGGCCTCAGAGCATTGCAGAGCTCTTGGATCTGGGTGCATGGGATGATGTGTTTAGGCTAGAAATGAGAAAATAGGGGTGAGGAACCTTTTATTCCATCAACAACGAGGCAGAGCATGGGGCTCAAGATGTAGATTTAACTTGCTATGGGCTCGCCATGTATCAGGAATGAGGTGGATGAGCATGGCCCCACTGTGGTGGGGAGGATGGGCTGGGAGATGGGTCAGGACCCCTCCAGCCCAATTGACTGGGGACAATGGCTGGAAGGGGATTTCACCTTACTAGCCGCAGTGGCCATCTCTGGGGAAAGCTCTGGAGAGGACTTGGCTGCCCAGTCAGCCCTGGAGAGGCAGCTCCATGACCTGATCAGCCTCACCTCACCTGCCTCCTTTAGGTGTGTCCCCCAAAACCTACAGGGCTGTTTACATAGCAGCCTTATAAAGTAGGGACAAGTGTTCTGTTTTTCTCTCTCTCTTTAAAGGAAGTGTCATGCAAACAGTGTCAGTGCAGCTGATGGGTTACTGCCTGGGCATCTGCATGCAGGGACTAAATCTCTGTCCTGGCAAGGTGTCACCTCCCAGGTGAAAGCCTGTCCAGGAAGAGATTGGGCACTTGATACAGAGGAAAATTATCACCTCCTTTTTAATTATTCCCAGCCAAACTCAAATTAACTGATTACAACCTGGCTCATGCAGAGCTCCCCATCCTTTCCCAGCATGGGTCCTTGTATTACCCCTTTGTAGCTGAGGCTCTGTCATCCCTCCTGTCCCCCATCCATTTCATGTCACAGATCAAGCCCAAAGATCTTAAATTCTGAGTTGGATGATATAGGTGTTGCTGCTGGCTCTGTCTGGCACAGTCAGTGTGGGAGGTTGTGAAACTCACAGAGGAAAATGGTTATTTGAGCCATGAATATTTTCTTTAAATTTGCCTTTGTTTCTTTGGACAGAGGTGATTCCAAGTGCAAAAAGCTGTGGCTTCCTCTGGAGGAATCTGGACTGAGAGCAACTTCAAAAATTCTTTGGGGAAAACAAAGTGAGAGAAAAGTTTTTCTGGCACTGGCTTTGCCCACAAATGCAGTGGGGAACCTGTGCTGCTGTGGGGTTTGTTCCCCCTGTGGTGCCCACGTGGGCTCTGGCACTTTCCTCTGGGTACCCCTAAGAAAACCCCTCTTGCTTTGCCAGGGTTGAGCTCTGTATTTCCATTTCACACTGCAGCTGGACACTGATGCCATGTTCATACCTTGCTTCCATCAGTCTGGTAGTGCCATGCATTTCTTTATCTTTGAGGTAGAAGGAAACAGCTCCAGTGTTACCCGAGGTCAGAGAAGGATGACAGCTCTTTGCAAGGTCTCTGGTTTTACTAAACCAGTTTCAGGCCTTTACTATTCAGTTTAAAGTTGATCCAATGGGAATGGGTAAGGTGGGGATCTGGCTCAGGGGTTCAGCTCATCAGCATCCTCCAGGCACAGAGAACTGTTAGGACACTCCATGGGCTGACTTTTTCCCCAGTGACACCCTTTAGAAACAGATTTCCCAGATCAGATCTGAACACCTGAGCTGTGGTGGTTCTGGAGGGACCTCTGCCCAGCCCCGTGAGGATGAACGCAGTTCGCTTTGCATTCGTTACCTGGGGAGGTGGAAATGGAGCCAAGCCCCAGCGCCAGGATGAAGCCCCCAGGCACAGGGCCGGGAGCGGAGGGTGCCTGGCGCTGGGGATGCCGCGGGGATGTGCCGGCGCTGTCCCGGCAGTGTCCCCGCAGGCTGGTGACAAGGCTCCCCCCTGTGGGACGTCCCCGCACCGCACACCCGTCCCCAGCCCGTGCCCGGTGGCCGGGGCAGGGTGGGGACACGGGGTGGCACAGGCTGCTGTGCCCCAGCCGAGCACCTCGAGCGGCAGCTGGGATGGAAGCTGTGCAGCAATCCCGCTGCTGCAACAACCTCGGGGGAGTTTTCCTTGCTCATTGCTCGGGCTGGCTGGCCAAGCCCTGGGATTTTCAAAATGTATTGAGGGGAAAAAAAAAAAAAAAAAGCCCTCTGTTGTGGATCTGGCCGTGATGGAGCTGGGTGGGCAAGAGCAATCCTCCAACAGCACCCAGAGCCTTCCTGCCCCCAAGGTCACGTCATTGTAGCTGCCCCCATCTCGCTCTGGATTGATGCCACCGAAGTCACCAGCGTTACAGGGGATGTCTGCCAGCGTGAGGCACTGCAGCTGGCACAAGCTGTGTGACACCTACTCCCTGCCAGTGCCCGTGCTCCTTGCCGCCCGTGCTGGCACCAGGTGAGGTCCGTGCTGCAGTCCATGCGCACGGCCAGGAGCAGCACTGTGGGCTCGGGTCACCCAGATCCTACTGAAATAAGAGCCTGGACAGGACAGAAATAAAACGGTGAATCTGGAAGAGCACTGAAGAGGCTGGTGCTATTATAAATCCATTATAGTGCTATTGCAATACTATAAGCTATTGCTACTCCTGCTCCATTTAGAGAAGGATCCTGGCAGTGGGAGCGATGCTGCTGCCCCAGGGCATCCCTGCTGCCTCCATCCCTGCCCTTGGGCTCAGCCCCAAAAGCACACGCCTTCAGCCAAGGCCCCTCATGCCTGATTTCTTCATTGCTAAATGAAATGTGTGGTTTTGGACCTGCACACGTGTTTCTTTAACACTTTGTGGTGGTGACTCCTCCCGGTGCTAGCAAGGATGGGGGGACCAGCTGTGGTCAGACATGACCTGAGGTAGCTCCTGTGACTAGATAGAAAAATAAAACCCCAATTCTTCTCTCTGAGAAGAATTATTTCCAGCATCAGGAGAAAACAAAGCAGACCAAGAGGGATTATGTTCCCCAAACAAGATGCTGATTGAAAGCACCCACTTGGAGTCACACACAATTTTTTCCTCCCTTGTTGTTGCAACTTCACCAAATCAAAAATTTTGATACCGAGTTGGCTTCTGAATTCATGAGACCAGCTTAAAATTCCTGATTTTTTTTTTTATTTTGAAAATTCTAATTCTTCTTGTTCAGTCCCTATTGTTGGAGCCTTAAGAGACCTCATTTTCACATGTCCCTTTGACCAGAGCAGCTAGAACCCCCCCCCACCTTTTGTTCCCCCCTCCTCATCCTTTCTTCCTGATTCCCCACGGATTGAATGAATTCTGGACCCGGGCCTTGAAGCAAACACGAAGAATTGAGAGATTTGCAGTTGATGGTAGGAGTTGTCAAGAGCTGTTGTCAGCACAGCTTACAAAATATGCACAAACCATCACCAGCAACTGTTCCTTCCCAAGGCAGCTCTCCTGACAAGACAGCGAGCACACGGAGCCGCCTCTCCCGGCGCAGGAGCTGGAAGCAGAGCTTACCCTGCTGTCACTTTGAGCGGCGTTGGGCTGGAGCTGGAGAAACACCCCCGCACAGCACACACCTGCTCCCACACAGCCTGGCTCAGCCCCAGCCGGCCCCGGGAGCCTTTCACATTCCAGCCTGAGCGGGCTGTGCTGCCAGGACACACCTCGGTGCCCGGGCTGGGACAGCCAGAGCTCCTCGGGGACTCATGGACACGCTGGGTGGGAACAGGTGGAGAGGCCAGGGCTGGCTGCCCGTGCCGGGGCTCCAGGAGGACACAGTGGCTTTGTTTGCCCGTGCACAGTGTGGGAGGCTCCCCCAGCCTGGCACCAGAAGGTTAGTGCTATTCAAAAGACTATTGTTTTCACCCCGTGTTTTTGGAAAAACAAGGCGTGAGCCAGGCAAAGGCATGAGAACCACCCTGGCTTCTTCTGCCTTGAGTTTCTGCTGCCGTGAGCACCTCCCTGGCTGCACTCCCAGCCCCTGACCTCCTTCCCACGTGGTGCAGTTCAGACTCCCGATCCTGCAGGGCTTTTACATATCTTCATTTGCTCACATCTCTCCCCTGTTTCCTTCCCTGATCCTCCCTTAGCAGGAGAGGTCTCTGCTGCATCAGGACCAGCCCTTATGGCAGAACACACAAAGGTGTTTTCCAAAGACTTCTCCAGCCTTGGCCTTGCAAAAGCATCCCACCTTTTGTTGTGGTGGCTAAACCACTGGCCAAAACACATTGCCCTCGTTACTGTAGAGCTGTGGCATGTCTCAGCAGTCATTGGGCTAATGACCCAAATAAGAGAGAATACCGAAAAATATTTGAAAAAACCCAAAATGTGCTTTGAGGCTCAGCCATGGTATCTGAGCTGGGGCTGGCAGGACCTCCAGGACCTTTTGGCTGGTCCCCAGCTGAGGTGGAACACACATATCCTTGGCCTAGGAGAACAAGGCTTGGGGCTACAACAGGACTGCACATCTCCTTTGCCCAGCCAGGGTTTGCTGTAACTGTGCACAACGATTCAAGGTGACTCACAGCAGCAGGTGGACTTGGCCAAGATCCCCAGAGGGCTGGCCCTATCCCTGGGATCCAGGGGGCAAAACTGACTTCACGGTGATGCCAAGAAAGTGGTGTTTATCTGCATATAATGATTTTTTTTTTTTTTTTTTTGGCCATAACTGCATTAGCATGGAAGGCATTTTTCCTTTGGAGGAGCTACAAGGTAACATCTCGTTTATGTACCTTTACATAACAGCAAGGGGCTGCTGCTAATTGGCAGAAATATTTAAGTTTCCCACCTGGAGCTGGTTCTGTTTACTGATGAGCTTGTCTCTAAGCTCACCTGCTCATCACCATGGAGGCTGGTAAAGGGCCTCAGCTCCTGGAGTTGCTGTTGGGGATCCTTGAAGCTGGAGGATGCTCTTCCAGGGAGTGAAGGTCAGGTTAACACCCAGAAGGTGTTTCCTAGCTGTGAGTAAGGTGTTTGCTTTGGTTTAGCTTAGCTTGGCTTTGCTCATAGCTCCTTCTCAATGGCAGCAGCAATTATTTCCTTGTGTAATGCCTGGAAGGATGAAAATTCCCTTTCTCAGCCTGAAGTAATGAGCAGTTTCCTGGTTGGTGTCCTCAACTTGCCCCACAGATAAGGGCTGTAATGCTCTTTGGGTAAGATAACAGGGAGCCAAACCTGTCCCTGCATTTGACAAACTTTAATCTCCTGGTGCAGTTCCTAGGTTGAAATGGTCTCCCCCAGCAGCAGAGAGGGATGTTCCTCAAATCAGAGTAGTACAGCGATGTGTTTTTCACTTTGAGCCTCTGTGAACAGGTAATTGTGAAAGAACTCCCCAAGCCCTGCCATAAAGCCGTGCTCCACCTGGGGCGGGTGGGGGAAAGCTGGGAAGATCTGGCCTTTAACCTTGAGGAGTTTTTCCAGGTGTGCAGGTGTTTGTAGCTTTTGTAGTCAGATCTAGGGGTGGGGAATGTGACTAAAGTTCTTAGCCTATTTAGCGAGGTGAGATGTGTGGATAAAAGCACTAAGATGTTTGGTTTACCGTTTCAGGCTTTAAATTCAAACAGCTAAATTAGGAGCAGGCTTTGTGGGGGGAGGCTGAGCCCTGCAGCAGCACCAGGAACAGCCCTGAGCCAGGTGTTTGGGCAAACCTGAGCTGTGCTGCCAATCCTTTGTATGTTGCAAATGCAAGAAGAGAATATCTCTGTTGTTTTCTTGCTTTGGACTGACTTCTGTTCTGCCCAAAAAGTGCAGGCTGAGGACACAGCCCAGACCTTTGATTTTTGGGAGAACTTGTGGGCAGAGAGACCAGCCCCTGTTTCAGTGATGCCAAAGAAGTTTTTGGTGATTTGCAGTGTATTTGTTGACTGAGTTGGCAGATGCTCTGAACTGGCAGAGATGAAGGGAGATCATCGTGTGGGACAAAACCGAGGAGAAGGTTTCATCTGTGGCCTTACTGTTGAGTGCAGGACAGAGCTTAAAAACCATCCTGGGGAAAGTAATGGGGTGAATGAATCTGGTTGAAGAGTAGGAACTCTACAGATTTCCATAGGTGGTGTTGCTCTGAGTACTATCTCTAAATGCTTCCTCCACGAAGGAACCATCATCAAAGGGAATATTTCAATAATGTCAGAAGCTCCTTGACCCCAAAGTGTGCAGGGGTGAGGGGAGGGCATGAGTCACAAAGAAAAGAGCACTGTTTTCTTTGTTGCTCAGCCTCATTCCTTACCTTTTATATAAAAATCAGTATTAATAAATCCAGCTGATCTTAAAATAAACATGCCTTTGAGTCAGGTGCCAAGGAGTCCTCAAATGAGAAAGTGAAAAAAACTCTTGGTCATGAAAAGAAAACGTCAGCAGTGTTGAACTGCTGAATGTGGATTGAAACAGCAGTCTCAGCCCTTTGGACACCATCACTGTAACAAAGCTCTGACAGAAATCATTGGTCCTCTTGCCCTGTGTTTTCCTTTGGTCTCCTGCTCACCTCTGGTTACTTTCTGTTGCCAGCAAAGGTCATAGTCTTGTGGACCCACTTCTACTTTTAATTGCAGTTCTGACTATTCACATTCAATGTCAGGTGTCAAACAGCCCTTAAGTGAACAAGAGCTTTCCCATTCCCTTCTGTTTTCTGAAGCCTGTAGGCTGTGTTCTGCCTCACTTTATTCAGGTACAAGCCCAGACTAACTCTGCTGAAGTACACAAAGCTACTTTCACTTCACAGCACAAGTAGAATCAAACTGAAGCTCCAGGAACAGCAGTTTATCTGCCCAGAGTAAGCTCTTGTTTTTCTAATATTATTGAAAATTAATTCCAGAGATAATGTGATACCATGGAATTGAGAGTCCCCTGAGCTTGTACCAGAGTCCATTTTTGCCAAGTCCTCTGCAGACCAGTGAGGATGTTATTGCTCCACCAGTAATGAAGATGTAGGGAGGCCTCTCTTGCTTTGAAGGTTTGTGTCTTACACCCCTGTGCTGCCAAAGGTCTTTCTCTCACCCATAAAAATCAATGCAGTACTTAACTTTCCTTCTTCCTTCCACTTTCCCTTGTTCTTGTATTGCTTGGTATGAGAAAGGCTAAAGGCTGTGTTTGTGTTGCAGTTATCCCAAGGTTGACTGGATCTATGCAAGTTAGATAAAAAAGCTGTGGAGAGAGAGTGCTGCAGCCTTCTCTTCATCTGGAATGTTAATTTGAGTATGTCCTCAGCCCAACTATCAATTTGGTATGGAATTTGTAACTGGGTAGTTGTCTCTGGAACCTCTAACCTACTGCTGGATAAGACTGAAGCAGGCCAGTGGCTTTCCCTCCTACTCGTGCCTGCTGCCAGGCTGGGGCTTTCAAAGTGCAGAGCTCCTGGTACCCACAGTTTGTCACTCAGGGTTCCCATTAAACACTCTTGAGTGACACAAGGGATGGGAGTGAAGTCTCCAGGCTGCTGTGAAACCAGTCAGGGGGGTTCCTGTGGGTTGGTGCCATCTGGGGCTCTGGGATTCTGCAGGCTACAGATGATGGAGAGTGGCTGTGTTCCAGCCAAGGGACCTGTGGGTGCCTGGGGTAACCCTTCCCAACCTGCCCAAACCTCTGAGCTGCTGTGGAAGTGCAAACAAAGGGGGAAGGATGTTAGTAAGAGTTGCAGTGTAAACTCGATTTCTGCAAGACTCAAAGATGGTTGGTCAGAAGAAACCTGTTTATTGTGAGGTTTAAGAAAACAATTTCTATGCAAATTGCCTTTTTTTTTTTTGCCAAGTAATGGGGTTGATACACACTTTGGAATTATAATTTTAAGAATACAAATACATGTATCTTCTTCAACAAACACAAAACAAACTTCTCCAGGGAACATTAAATGAACAAATGTTTCCTAAAATAAATGAGCAACAAATATGGGGTGGGAAGGATAAAATAAAACAACAACCCAACTCAGAAGCCAAAACCCCACTGAAGAAGCAGCAGTCACATCTTCAGTTTTATACTCAGGCTGTACTTTCACTTTGCTTTTCCTGTTCGATAGCTGGCAGAAAAACAGGAAACAAAAACACCATCAGTAAGCATTACTGTTTATGAACAATAAACTTTGCCTTCCTATGGAGACAGGCTGAGGGAGTTTTGGGGGTGTACAGCCTGAGGAAGAGAAGGCACTGGGGAGACTTTAGAACCCCTTCTAGCACTGAAAGGAGCTACAAAGGAGCTGGAGGGGGACTTTGGACAAGGGCTTGGAGTGACAGAAAAATAGGGAATGGCTTGACACTGATAGAGGGCACGGTTAGATTAGATGTGAGAAAGAAATTCTTCCCCGTGAGGCCCTGGCACAGGTTTCCCAGAAAAGCTATGGCTGCCCCATTCCTGGGAATGTTCAAGGACAGGTTGGGTGGGGTTTGAAGCAACCTGGTCTAGTGGCAGGTGTCCTTGCCCATGGCATGGGGTTGAAACAAGATGATGATTAAAATCCTTTTTAACTCAAACTATTCTGTGATTCAATTATAGTAGTTCTGCAGGACAGCAATTTCTGTGGTCATACTTAAAGCCAGAGAATGGTTAAATCCATAATTGGTTGTTTTGATCATCCTGAAAATGACAACTCATTCCCATACCTGCATAGCTAAAAGGGAGCAGTTCATGGTGTGCAAAGCTCCTCTTGTATTTACAGACTTAGCATTAGCAAGGGTAATAAAATGGGAAAAAAACAGGTATCTAACATTGAGGGACTGTGTGTGTGCGTGGCTATTAGCACACACATCCACAGTGATTAGCAGTATTCTTCTGAAAGAAACGGCTCACAAAATCTTCTCCAAATGCATCTCTTATATCTGAAGCTGAACATGAATCCCACCCTTATATGGCTCTCAGTGCACAGTGTGTAGTTTCCTTGCACAAGAAAAGCTCAGAGGTGTTTTTCTGAGGGAGACTGCCTGTTAGATGAGGATGAAGATGGGTTTGCTTGCAGCCTTATTCCAGAGAAGGTACCTGGAGGTCTCCAGCCCAGGGCTGACAGTAGGTACCAGTGGGAGGCAGCAGCTCATCTGCCTGGTAACATTAAAGTCAGAGCCCGGGCACTCTGGGGATGCTGCCGGGCCTGCCAGAGATGGGCAAAGGTTCCCCTGTGCCTCCAGAGGGGCTGGTAACAAGGTAATTACAAACAGATTGATCCTGTTACCAGCACCCAGTGGGAACACTGGTCTTGCTTTTAGCAGAAGCAGGAACAATCCCATCAGAAAGGGTTTTTCAGACAAAATGCACCCTTGGTTATAATTACTGATATCCTTGGAAGCCTAGCATAGAGTCTTAGTATTATCCCCACTTAAAGTCAGGGATGAGTTTGAGCCTATAATCCTGTGATTAGTATTCATTTTGCATATGAACTGCAATACGGATTATGTCCTTGCTACTCGTACTTCAAATAGCCTCATAAGCACTTACTTTCTTTAGTGGGCAGTGGATTTTTCTCTCTGGTTTCTGTCTTCTTCAGCTTGGTCTTGTCAAATGTTTCAATTTCTGCAAAATCTGGTTTGTCGGACATGATGGGTCCTGACAAAGAAAGGGAAAACACACCCATGGCTTCATTAGCTAGTGCTGTGATATCAGCCATCTGCAAAGCATTTTCTCCTCAAGAGAAAAAATACAAAAATACCATAAAAATGTTTATTCAAAAACCCCCACAAACCTAACACTCAATCTGGGACCTTTCCCTGAGGCTTGGCTCTTTCAGAGCAAAAGAGGAAATGCATAAATAGAATTTTCTCTAGCTTTCTCAGATGAAATTTTAAAAAATCATATTTCGCACATGGCAACAAGAATAATCAGTAACAAAGAGACAATGATTAATTGCCAGTAATCCACGGTGCCCCCGACATTAACCTGTATTTTAAGAAATGCTGCTAACTGGAAAATCTACAATAAACCCCAAATCCAATAGGAACAAAGAGCTTCAATTATGATTTTCTTTTAATTAATAGGATTTGTCTTTCATTCTGAGCCCCTTGTACTGAGTACATCCATCCCCTGAGCTGCTGTGGACACTTAAGCATAACAATAGAGGACCGGTTCCCCCAGCTCTTTGTTTGCTCTTGCTCCATATCCCAGTCACAGCTCAATGGCTTTGATTATACTCTGTTATAATAAAGAGAAATCCACAAAGCACACTAGTATTTCACCTGTCAAAACTTCCCTAATGCAATTCATCCTTCTATTAAGAAATTCAAGTTAAAATCCAGCCTGGGTGTTATTCCCTTTATTTCAGTGGAGTTTCCCATCAAGGCAAGGCTTGGCCCGGAGATGGCTGATGTAATTATAATTTTTCCTTCCTGCAGAAAATCAGATTTCGTTGCTATCTGCACTGAGACAACAGTAAATATTCACAAGGAAAAAAATGTTAAAAAATGAAAAGCTACTAAAACCACATGGCATTACCGTCTGGCTGCTCTCTCTTCAGCTGCTTGGTGGCCGTCTGAGGCAGTGTGAGTTGAAAAAGGTCAGGGTAATCCCTCCTCTCCCCTCCTCCCCCCTCCCGAACCCATCGCTATTAATATTGATTAGTTTAGTGCTGGGATTGCTCAGCGTTTAGGGAAAGGACAGATTGCTCCTGTAGAAAGTGAGGGAGGGAAATGGGAAAACTGACATGGAAACCTGCCAAATTACATCTTAATTTTTCTTTTTTTCTGTTCTCTTCATTTACCATGACAATCATATTGAAGTTTCCCTTTCCACTGTATTCCAGTACTGAGGTTTGGGGGTTGCTGCTGTCAGGTTAGTTTTTTAGGGAGGGATTGTAGGCGCATTCAGCAACATGCCTGGGGATCATCCCCATCTGCCCAGGGAGGGCTCTCAGCACAGCCATGGTGTGATTGCCATGACCGGGGGCCAAGTCTGAGATTAGCACGGCCCAGGCACCACTGTGGCACCCAAGAATGTGTCTTAAAGGGATGTACAATGAATTTCTGCTTGTCCCTGTTTTGGTAGCTGTTAATTCACTTGTTGGGTGCCTCCCTCAGCCCATGGATCTGGAAGCAGGGAGAGAAGGGCTGTATGCATTCTCCTGGATACTGGTGTGGGTTTCCTCTCGTGTACCTTTCAGTGTCTCCATCTGAAATTCCTGTCTAGACTCCATGACAGTCAGAAGGGAGGCAATGAAGTTTGGATAAAATTAATTGTGCCCTAGGAGTACCTGGTTTTCTCTCCTGATTGTAAGGCAGCTTGAACAATGATCTCAGAGGGACAGAGACGTCCCTCAGCTGATTGAGAACCCCCAGAAGGTCTGTGGAAATTCCTGTTGGCACCACAGGCTTAGGTTGAGTGGGTTTGAGTCTGATATATGTGCATGGAGAAAATGGTTTTAATGTGCTTAAATGTGTCTTAAGGACCTCTTCTTACATGTTTGTTTAAACTAAAACAATGAACAGATTTGTGGTTCGACTTGATCTTAAAGGTTTTTCCCAGCCTAAGGGATTTGTGCAGGCTAGCTTGGTTATCTCTGCATCTGCACTGACCACACCAAATCACTGTGTGTGTGAACCATATTTAATGTCAGGACTCAGTTCCTTTGCTTCCATCCCGCATATCCAACCAGTTGTCACGAACAGAAAGCTGTGCTCTTGACTGAACCCCCCCCTGGGAAAAAGCAGGAAGGCAGCTACTGGGTGAATATTTGGTGTAAGCCGTAGCTGAGATTTGGCACTGAAGAGTCTTTGTGTCTGTTTAGAGAGAGAGCATTAACCTCTTGTTTGGCTGGACACGAGATTTGGAAGACCAGAAAATACTTTAAAACATAATCTGAGTGATTTGTGAATCCAGGCAGTTAATGAGTTTAAGTTTTTAAAATATTTGTCCGTTTTTAAAAATAATAATTATAATTCTGATTATGAAGAGAGACTAAAAGGACAAAACCTCTTAAATTTCAAGAGTAGCACAAGTTCTTTCAGTGGTAGAGGGCAGACAAAGTGTTCAGAACAGCAAAGCAAAAGAACCTCACTTTTTGGTTTTCTGTGTCCAGTCATAGGCTCTGCCCCCAGGATCCACAGCAGAGCTCAGGCTCTTCTAAACATGCTAAGACAAGATGAGCACGCTTGTTTTCACCACCACTACCACTTTAATTGCCCAATTTATTGGCAAACCTAATACTAAAACAGTTTGGGATACATTGTTTAGGTTTTATGCTGAAGATAACCAAGTTCTTAATTGATTTTTGGTTGGGTTTGTGAGGAAGGTTCAACAATAATGATGAGAAATTAAACGTTCTCACTCTGCTGAAATCAGGAGATACTCATCTCCATAACAAACATCTTGACCTTTGCATAAAGTGCCTGTCAAGTTCTTGTAGCTTGTAAAGTCAGTTCTGTGGTCAAACACAGCTCGTGTGGGATTCAAACCTCATGTTTATATACTCTGTGCAGCACACACAGCTGGATGCAGTTTACATATGGAAAGTTTGGAATTTGGCCTGAGGGCATTGCATACTTTGAGGGAAAGATGGGTAGGTAATAGCTTACTCAGATGCTTTTTCTTTTCGCTAGTAATGGAAATATTTTTGCTATATGAGCAGCAAAGCTGTTCTTTGTCAGGTTTTTAATTACAGGATTTCAGAGTCACCATCTTCAGTAAGGGGAACATGGCATTTACCTGGCCTTAGGATGACTGTGGTGGCAATGAACCTCAACTTTCTTCATGTTGCACAGAGGCAACAGATCCACAGATCCAGTGTATAGAAATGTGAAAAACCAGAAAGCCAGTGGAGCGTGCAGAGTATAGAATCTTTACAGATGCTCTACATATAAAGCATGTAAAGCTACTCTGGTATGGCTCTGTCTGAAAAGCTGCCTCATACAATGGAAACTGTATTTTATTTCAATTTGTTGCCAAAAGATGAAGGGCTGAGTCAAACCTGCCAGGACTGACACTTGTGATACCAGTGAGTCACCTGCCATTGACAGCATTAAACCGTGCCTGGCAGCACCAGCCACCGAGTCTGTCAGACACCCACAGAGCAGCAGGGAAAAACAAACACTTACCCTCAGCATTCGGGAATAGGTGAGAGGAAACATTTAGGAGGAGTTCAAGTGAAAAGTCTGAAAAGTGAGGCTGGGAGCTTTGGACCCTGCTGCCACTCGATCTTCTCCCTTGTCTGCTGTCACTTGGCTATATATTCCTCTATATATATGTATAGGTTGTAGCCTTTAATGGGCTGGGGGATGCTGTGCTCATGTTTGGCACAAGAGGTGCTCTGGAAATGCCTAGTTTCACAGAGACAAGGTGGGCAACTGCCTGAAGAGGTTTCTTTCTCTTTGGTGTAGCAGTGGGAATCAAATGTTGTCTACTTCCATGGGGAGCTGAGGGGGGACAAAGTACCCTTACGCGAGCAGCCGGGTAGAGGAACAGACGCTTGAGCAGATCAGTGTCTGTAGCTGAGCCAATAAGCTGACACAACTGATTTTATAATCACATTAGTGCTGTCTCGAAATAACACACCCACTCAAATATAACAGTGATTTCATTTTCAAAATGCTGTGATATTTTTGGTACTAAAGGTAGGGGATCTATTTGTCAAGGCTGAAAGCTGGTCTGGAATCTGCATGGACCCTAATTCCTGTAGGTCCCTGTGAACACTGAGCACCTTCCAGGCAGGTAGCAGGATTGGGAGTATTATGAGCTGTCCTCAGAGGTTTCCCGTCCTCAGGGGAACAGGAAAAAGAAAAGACTACAGCTTCACTGAAAGGGTTTTCTTAGTTCTCTTTGTGCCTTTTGTTCCGTCTTTGTGCCAAAAAAAATATCCCTGTTTGAGAATGGAGACAGGTTCCCAGGCTAAGAGACAATGAATCCTGAGGGTGTAAGGAAGGCACTGATCCCTCTTTGGCAGGCTCTCCACTGTAATGCTGCACTGCCAGTGAGTAAATACTTGACACTTTTATCATTACCTAAGGTGTTTCATTTTCCTTATCAAGACCACTGAACCTTGAGGGTAGGTACACGTAGAGGATGAGGGGGGAGGAGAGGCAGTTGTAGATAGTCCTTCTCCTTGGGTGATTTTTTCCAGTCCCATGTTTTCCAAATAGCTGAGGAGTTCAGACAAGTCTATACCAGAAGCAAAAGGAGAAAACATAAGCTAGTGGGCGAGTGGGAGTAGAAATTTCCTTTCTTTTTTTTTTTTTTTTTTTTTTATATATATTATAAAACTTGGTATGGGGGTGAATTTTGAAAAGTTAAACCAGATGGAGATTCTTGCACCAGAACTTTCTCAAGAACTGACCCAAAAGTGTGTCTTCCAGCACCAAGTACTTGGCTGTGGCCTGGCTCCTTCTAGCTAAATGTGTTGACCCATGCATGAATTATTAAAGGAAAAAGCAGAATTAATACAGAATGTCCATGCACAGGCTTCTCCCCCCAAGCCAGGGTGGGGAACAAAGCATGTGATGTGCTAGTCACATTAGTTAGTGCTACAGAGCATATGACAGTTTGGGATGAATACTGGTCTAGAGACACAAGTTTAGCATGAGTTTGAGTCTAATAGTCTTTTTAAAAATTTATTTCCTCCTTTCTTTCTCTGGACAGAAGCATCTCGTGCCAGCAGCAGTTTGGGGACGGAGTAAGACAGGGAAATCTTGGATGAGCATTTGGAGTGTGCTCAAACATGATTCTTCTAAGTGTAGCTGGCTGCTCTGGAATTAAACAATCCACTCTTGGGACTCATCCCCCTCTTTGCTTCAGGCAGGAGAAACATTGCCATTAAAATTGTGGCACCCACTGTGCAGCAAATAGATAACCAACATAATCCAGGAAAAGACAGATCAAAGATCATAAAATCCAGAGACTGACTAACTTTATGGTAACTTCTGATTTTCCTTTTGTCCAGAGGAAAAAGGACAATAGATGGTTCTGTTGTTACAATCTGTGCTGTGCTGGGGCAGCTATAGAGGTGAGGTATTCTTCACTCCTGGGACACAGGGCTGTGGATGTGGTTTTAGTCACCAGCATTTCTCTTTGTGTCGCCAAACCATTCCACTCTCAATAGCCTGGGATTCCTGGTAGCTTGAGTGGTGTTATGTTTGGGGAGAAGATAAACTCTGAAGTTTTTCAGCTGCTTAAGGAAACAATGCTGCTGAAGCAGAGGAACAGAAAAGGCAGCCAAGTTATCTTTTCTAGCTGATTACTCCGAGCAATTTACAGAATAAAAACTTGTATTTCTCCATTGTCTTTTCCCAAAATAATTTTCCAATTTTATAAGCTTGTCATACAGTGTAAGCCAAACATGTAGGTATTGCATGTTGTGTACAAGGTCAACAATTATGTAAGAAAATGGTAATCACTAAGTTCCACATCTGTTAACTTCTGCCTTTTCAATGAAAGCTGCAAGTATTTCATGTTAAACACCGTTTCTTTTTTAAAATTTAAAAAAAAGAAAAAAGAAAGATGATACTGTTTACCTCTCCTGGCATCTGAAGTGAACATCTCTTTCTTCAGAACCTGAGTGAACTAGCACATTTTAAATGAATACTTTAATGTTTTTTTTCCTTGCAAATATATGCAAAGTGCCAAAATCAGTTGGATTAAAGCTCTGTCTTCATCCTAGAATTAACCTGAGCTCTGTCAAAGTGACTCCTCTGGAATTAGTGTACCTTGAGTATGAGTGACCACACCATGAAATAACATGGGAGCAGCAGAGAGTGATTGTGTTGGCAGCTGACAAATTGTGGAAACGTGAACTGTAGCCTTTCCTCAACCCAAGGTAAAAGCACCACAGCAGCTTGAGCATAGATTCCATATGAGTGCAAAGAATGGGAATTCACCAGCAATGGGGAAACACAAGGTTTAATATATCTTTGGGGCATGAGTGTGTACGTCCACAGCCCAAACTGGTGAATTCAGAGAAAATCAAATAGGAAATAAAAAATGCAAGTATGCAGTACTGCAATTTTTGCTTGCCTGATGCATAGTATTCACCCTTTGGATGAATACTAGCTTGCATAAAATTCAAATAACTCAGCTGTCTACAGATGGGGGGTGGGGAAGAGTGTGGGAAGGGGAACAGACGGAAGGAAATGGAACTGAGAAGACTGAATTAACCTTTCAATGTCTTGAATTTCAAGGAGGGAAGAATTATCTCTTGTTAAGTCTGCAACCATGCAATTAAAATATGAACAAGCCTTAAAAGCCACATTTGACCCATATTCCTAGATTTCTACTTTAAAGACAGATCTTCTAAAAGCAAGATTCAGATTCTAAAACTGTTCAGAGGCAGGGAAAAAAATCTCATGCTGCAAATGTTTATTTTAATCACAGAACTCTAGTAGAAAAATGAGTAAAAATGTCTGACATTTACGCAGAACATGTGCCTTTGATACTGAATTCCAATTTTAAAAAAATCCTTACCTATATGTCTAGTAATGGCTGACAGTCTTTGAAATGATGAATGGTTTTCTCTGTACTGGAGTTTTTGTTTGTATAAAATAGATCCTTTCACTTGAATGCTTGAGGATTGTGAAGCCTCATTTGTTAATACAGGGCAAAGCTTTAAAAATGAACTTTGATTCTTAGGTTCTAACCACGAGTTAGAACAACTGGATACTTACTGATACGAGAGTTTCCACGGAGAGTTATGGATGTTTAGCATGGCCAAGTGTCATGTGCTGGGCATCCTGAAACAAAATGTTTGTTAGAAAAATTTGCTACAATGCTGGAAAAGAACAAAGTAAAGACTCACCTTGGGGACATGTCTCTGTTTCTGGATGAAGTACACAGGAAAGGAAAGCTCTTTGCAGAGCAACCAGCTGGAAAGTGTTTGCTAATTCTTCCTTGGTGTTGGAAGGACTTGTGTTTGTCAATATTTTTTGCTAAATATCAATAGGATCCACTTAAGGCAAAAATTTGAGCACTTCCAAGTTCAGAAGAATGTATCAAATAATTTGTAGGTGAACAATTAAACCCAAAAGCAAACACTTCGCTGTCAAACAGATAATTTCCAGGAAAAACTCTTTGGCATATAATAAACAGGTATTACAACAGACAGTGTCTTGTTTTCCTACGTGTCAGATTCCCATTTCCTACTAGTAAGATAATAACCTGATATGAAGGTAAGGAATTGCATGGCAGGCTATCAACCTTCCAAGGATTCTAGGCTTTGCATAGCTGATTTAAGTCTTGCAGTATTTTAGCTCAGTTTGTACTAAGCCTTGTGCAACTGTGAGCACCGTTGGGATAAGGATATTTTTCTTTAAGTTTCTTCAGTTTCCGATGAGGTGTAATGCAGGGCTCTTGCTGGAAGTAGACTTAATTGGAAGCTAAATTCTTCAGAGAATATTTATTCTAAAGCCACACTAGGTCAGGATGGGAACTGGGGATACATGAAGGAAACATGGCTCCAGTTCTTCTGTGACGTATACAGACAATAGTGATTTGTGCTTATGAATAGCTTTTCCTGAAAACAAGGGAATTACACTAATAATTATTTCAGATCTACTGGGTTACTTTGTAAGCACTTAGCAGTTAGTCTCTGCAAAACTTTTAAGCTGAGTAATTTAGCTGTAAGGACTTGAAAGAAAACGCACTGAGCTGCAGAAATAGTGTGGCTCTGCACACACCCTTCATGGTGTGGCTCTGGACATGGATTTACTGATGAGACAGGGATGCCATGGCACTCTGACTCTTCAGTCCTAGGAGCCAGATGCTGACCAGTTGCATCTGCCAAGCTCTTGGGGCTGTGCAGCAGCTGGGGAATGGGTCCTTCTGCTCCTCAGCAGCCTCACACTGGGGCCGTGCCACTGTGCAGGGCAATGCAGTGTCATACCTCCTGGCACGGGGTGACAGTGCTGTGTCACACGGTGGGACTGCAGACTGCCCTGCACAACCCCTGCTCTGAATGTGCTTGTGGGTTCAGAGCAGGGAAACGAGGGGAGGGAGCTCTACAGCCTGCACAGCACTAGAGGGGGACGAATATGAAATGCTGCCTTCACAATTCAGGTGTACCTGAGAAAAGTGCAGTGGGAACAGCTAATGGACATTGCTCTATTGTGATATTTAGGAGTGATATGAGAGGCAGATGCTTTCAACAGCTGAATTTTG
This sequence comes from Acridotheres tristis, assembly GCA_037013685.1. NCBI lineage: Eukaryota > Metazoa > Chordata > Aves > Passeriformes > Sturnidae > Acridotheres > Acridotheres tristis. Next base: position 8,154,614 of record CM072900.1, read on the forward strand.
GGGATGTAACCATGCAGCCATGCATTAGGTTGTTGCCCCTCTCCTCTCTCTATTTACTACTTAGAAAATGTGGCTAAAGCACCAGAGACTAAGATGGTGAAAAGTCTCAAGGGAAAGTCCTACAAAGAGCAGATTAGCTCACTGCATTTGTTCAGCACAGAGATGAGGAGACAGAGCGGGTCTCTCATCACACCCTGCAGCTTGCCTTAAAGGCAAGGGGAGATACTGATCTTCTCTTTGATGACCAGTCACAGAACCCGAGGAAATGCAGTGAAGTTGTGTCAGGGAAAGTTCAGGCTGGACATTATGAAAAGGTTCTTCTGAGAGGTGAAAAGGTTCTGAGAGGGTGGTTGGCCACCGGAAAAGACTCCTCAGAGAATTGGTCACAGTGCCAAGCCTGCCAGAGTTCAAGGAACATCTGGACAATGCTCTTAGTCACATGGTTTAGCTTTAGACAGTCCTGTGAGGAGCAGATAATTGGACTCCATCCTTATGGGTCCCTTCCAACTTGAGATATTCTGACTCTGTGACTCCTGGGTTGTCCTCAACCTTTCAAGTAGACAGCAACAAAACAAAGTGAGCAGAAAAGCCTAAAATGGCAGCCTGGGACTGCATATGTCTGCCCCCTGCAAGGAGCCTTGGAAGGCTTTGAAAGGAGGTAGGATAAGCTGGCATGAAATTGTGTATTCGGAGCCAGTTCAGAGGAGAGAAGCCACTGCCTTGGACTCAAAACCAGCAGACAGGTGCTGAACAGTGCAGTACCTGCCTGCCTCTGCTGTCTGCCTCCTCTCACCGTGTGTGCTTTCTGTGTCAGGTTTCTTGCAGTTTTATTCCTGTCAATTGGCCAATGTATCTGCTGAAGAGCCAGCTGGAGTCCGCTCTCCCCCATGTTTCATCAACAAAATTGCCAGCTTGTTCTGATTCAGTATCTTTATTGTTGTTGATGAGGCTAAATGAATCAGAAAGAACACGGCTATGTATACAAAATACAAATTCAGAAACCTCATCCTGATGCGAGGAAATTTTATTAGTGGTTCAAGTGGAGAAGTCTGCTGTGGAAAGAGATGGACAGCACACACAGACCTCCTGAGAGGCCATTTCCCCTGACCCTACACGTTTTATTGGGTTTGTGTGTACCTCCTAATGACACCAAATCTTCCAGCAGGAAAACAGAGTTTTAGATCTGATTAAACCCAGGTTAATTTACTGTGAGACTGTGACTCTCCCTTCTTCGAATTCTAAATGCAAAACCTTTTAATGAATCTTAAAAATGTATCTCTAGATAAAATTCAGAATCCATGCTGGAGAACCTGAAACAAAATCCTCCCAGCTATTGAAAACACAGAGATTTCAATTAATCTCATCCTGATTGTGTAATTTTTCCCCTTTTCGTGTATTCTTTGTTAGTTTTTCATGGGAGAAAAAAACAGCTTTTCTTGAGAGGATTTTTACTAACTAAATCCAAGTTTCCTTAAATGCCTTATTAAACCCACTACCTATGGCTGCTGGCACTGCATGACAGAAAAAGCTGTTGTAGTTTTAGCGTGGCATGTGGGAACCACAGACTGCCAGGCACTGGTTTTAACACTTCGGGTGTAAGCTTGCATCTCCTCTCTAACTTATGCTAACTCACTTTAAGGGTGCTAAATTTTGTGTTTCAAAATGCATTAGCTCTTTGTCAAAGGGCACTTCATTACTTCTGGTGCACTTACATTTGAGAAATGTTTGGCAGTGATTGCTCTTGATGCTTCAATTCAGAAAAGTTACAAGAAATACTTGAATATGGTTATGAGAAAAGCAAAACTGGAATCTCAGAATTAGTTATGCCAGAAAGGACCTCTGAGGTCACTGAGTCCAACCTATGTCAACCAGGCCATGCCACTGAGTGCCTCATCCAGGTTTCTCTTAAACACCTCCAGGGACGGTGACACCACTACCTTCGTGGGAAGCCCATTCCAATGCCTCATCACCCCTTCTGTGAAGAAATTTCTCCTCACGTCCAACCAAAGCCAGCAGGGTACAGGCCTGCATGGTGCCACTACTGGCTGTGGTCACTCTCTGGGCACCCCAGGATGAGAGGAGAGTCTTAACCTGCACCAGAGGAGGTTTAGGTTGGGCATGAAGAGGAATTTCTTCACGGAAAGGGTGATCAGACATTGGAACGGGATGCCCAGGGAGGTGTTTAAGGAAAACACCGGCCGTGGCACTCTCCTGCGGTGGACACGGTGATGTTCGGCCCAAGGTTGGACTCGATGAGCTCAGAGGTCTTCCCCAAGCTAATTGATTCTGTGACTCTGAGCCCGCAAAGGCCGAGGCGGGCGGGTGGCTGAGTGACCGTGCGGGAGAGCACAAGAGGAAAACGTTAATTTTGGGGCGGCCCCGACTCGCGCCCCGGGCCGCCCGCGGCCGCCACCGCCTCAGGGCGCGAGCCCCGCCCGCCCTCGGCGCCCGCCCCGCCCCGCGGCACGTGACCCTCGGGGGGAGGCGGGCGGGGGGCGCGCGCTCTGCACCTGTCAGTCAGCGCGTCACTTCCGCCCGTCGCCGCCGCTGCCGTCGGGGACCCCCCGCTCGGGGCTCGGAGCGGCTGTGAGGGCACGAACGGCGCCGGGTCCGGCAGCGCGGCGGCCGCGGCAGACGGCGCGGGCAGCGGCCGGCGGAGGAGGGCTTCAAGGAGAGCGGAGCGGCGAGGAGAGGCCCACACCGGCCCCCGGGGTAGGAAGAGGCGGAGGAACCTGCTGGTGGTGCTGAGGACGGCGGGGAGGGCGAGTCACCCGGCAACGGTGAGGGGCGCGGGGCGCATGCGCGGGGGGTCGCCGCTCGGGCTGCTCGGTGTCACGTCAGGCTTCAGGAACCTTCTGGCACCGGCGCCGAGCGGGGCGCGGGAACTTCCTCCTGCCGAGTCGCTAGAGCCGCTCGCAGGGAGCTGTCAAGAGGCGGGAGCGTCTCCCAGGCTGGTGCCGGTGGGACCTCGCAGGCGGCGCTGACAGCCCGGCTCCCCCGGGAGTTCCCTGCTCCCAGGGTGTTCCCTGCTCCCACAGAGCCTGGTGCCCCTGCCGCGGGGCTTGGCGCGCTCACAGCATCAGCCTCGCAGCTCCCTGACAGCGAAGTTGGTCCCAGAAGTTGAAAGAAGGGCAGTCACTAAATGGCCTGTGATCGCGAAGGTAGCGCTGGCACTAAGAACGCTGGGTCATGGACTTAACGCGCCAGCCTGTGACCAAATGTGTCTTCTCAGGGCTTTGCTGGTGTGGTTTCCATTGTTCATGGACACTCCTTAGGGATTTGGATATTTTGACTGGAAATGTTTCGAGCTATCAAAAAGTTGCTTTAACATGAGATGTCCCAGTGTTAGGGTGCTCCTTCAAGCAGGAGAAAACCAACAAAACCCAACAACAAAAAACCTGCCATCACATAATTGCAACACCAGCTTTTAATGCACGAATCTCTTATTCTCAAGTTCTTTGGTCTGGCTGCGTTTTAAGAAATTTTTACAAAATTTCTTACTGCTGCCAGGCTCAAGATGGGGAAAAAGAAGTAACAGAAAGTAAATACCACGTAATAACTCTTGCCCGTTGAAAAAAAAAAAAAGAAAGTGAATATGTAAAAACTTACACAGTCCAGTTGGTTTTTTTTTGTTTTTTTTTTTTTAATATGTTCCTGAATATCCGCAGGGATGGAATTGTTAGTTTGTGAATTTAGAACGAATGGTTGAGCTGGATTGGCATTGAGGTTGGAAGTTTTTCTGTCTTGCATGCAGTTTAATCTGCCATATAAAAAGAATAAAACGCTGATTTGTTGGCCTATATTATAAGCACTTTAGCTATTTCGTTTGTTTTCTTTTTTTTATTTTTTTTTACTGCTCATTACTAGTAAATTGCTTCATGTGTTCTTTGTTGCATAGACTTGAAGATGTTTAGAATCTCTTTTAATCTTCGTCTATATTTTATACATTGTTTGGCTCCATAGGGATTCTTTCCTTGTCTGACTATGTAACAATAAGGAATTAAATACCTCAATGTTTTGAAAGCATCAAACTGGAAATTTACAGTATTGTTTCAGAAAATCAATCAAGTAGAGTCCCGTGGTTACATTTAAGGAAGCTGACTCGGAAAAGCTCCTGGTAACTTTTAATGCTTGCAGATTTTGACATGAACAACACGTTAAAACATCTGAGCTTGGCAAATGATAGTTTTTATCTGCTCTGTGTTACTTTGGGTACTTAGTTTCTGTGTTGCTTGGAACACTGGAGGATATTCTCTCAGCTCATTAAAAGACTTAATTTAACATTTGTCATGTGTGGCTCATGCCCTGAGAACCTGTGCAAGCAGTGAAGCATTGCTTTCTAGTGTACATAATGGCACTTTTTCAAAAGCAGGTGAGACTGAAGAAATACACTGTGCGTTTGGAACAGACATCAGAAAGTTCTGTGGGTCCCTGCTTGCTGTGTGGGAAGGCTTTATGGGGTAGGGTTTTCTCCTTTTCTAATACTCAGCTGTTTGATTTCTGCTCAGATGTTACAGCTGAGTAGTGATGCCCCTTTCCAGGGCTCATTGGAAAGTCAGTAAAAACCTGCCAAGTCTGAGGTGTGGGGGTTTTTTGGTTTGTTTTTTTATTCTTTTGTTTTGTTTTGTTTGTTTGGATTTTGTGGGTTTTTTTGGTTTTTTGGTGTGTGGTGATTCTTTTTTTTTTTTTTCCCCATCCCCCACAAAAGAAGCTGCAGCTACATGGAAGAGGAAGTGATGTCGGTAAGAGAATAGTTAAAGTTGTCCTCTAATTCAGTGCATAGCACTAGGTGAATTTTACTGCCATATTAGCACACAAAAATCTAGTGGCCATTTAGCTAGGAGTGGATTAACTACGTGCAGAGCAATTCATCATTTACATCTGCAAGGATGAAGGATGGCAAACTTTTTAAACTTTTTTTCCTTGCATTGCAGGCCTAGTTGTATATGTATTGATCATTTCACATGTGAGCAATGTTATTTAAGAGCTGAAGAATAACAGTTTATTCAGAACATATGAGGAGGAGATACAGAAGTGAAGAAATGTTAAATCTTCTATATAGGGCTACAGAAGAGAGAGATTATTACTTGTCATGCAGTTTGTAAAGTGATGGCTCTGTCAGTTTTTCAGCAGAGGGGCTGTGTGTCTCTTGTCAAAATTGGATTCAGGCAGAGAATACAAGAATTTTATATTGCTCCCTGGAAAGTTAGTATAATTGAGCAGTTCAGTCTTGATGACTGTTTTCTTCTGTAAGGTGAGAGATTTCACCTGCAAAAATTTTTTTTGAGGATGACTAGCTGTCTCAAGGCTTTGGTAAATTCAGATTTTATCTTCACAGTTTCTACTAGCTTGATAGCCAGCTCTTGAGATTTGTGGAAGTTCGGTCAGTTCAAGTGAATTCTGTGGATTATTGCACCCTGAAACATAATGTATTTGTTACTGTATCTTCCACCAGGCTTTTTTTCTGTAGAGCTGATTTGTTTTGAAATCTTAAAAACATAGTTTAGAAGGTCACAAACCTGTTATGTATGCAACATATGGGTGGAGTCGTTCACTGCAAGAAATGGGTAGTATTTTGCAGGCCCATATTCTGATTAGTGAAGATAGTTCTATTGTGATAATAAAAAACAGTTCTACTCTTGTGGTCTTTGCCCTGTAAATGTGTGAAATCCTGTATATTTGTCTTTAAAAACAAAGAAAAATATGCCAAACGAGCTTAAAATAAAGATAAGGCTTTATATTTGTGTTCAAACAGCTTGTAACAAAGACTATGGTTGCAGAGGCTTTTTTTTATAAAGAGGTTTAAATGGTTTTTATTTTCTTCACTGTTTGGACATTTTTAAGGACTTTTGGGTGGGGCATCTGCTGGATCTGAGCCCTGTATCTGGTGGGAACCCTGCACTGATTGTCCAGGTTCCAGTCTCGCTGGCAGCTCTCCTCACATCTCTTCTATTCAGTGCTCCCTGCGGTGTGTTAGGATTAAAATTTGTGCTCAGCTGTGTAGGATAATAATACATGGACAAAACTGAAAAGGTGAGACCTGGAATCTTATGAATGTGGTTCTTTCTTCCTTTATACCCTTTTTAAAAGTGCGTGTATTTGAAAGGTTTACTCCCCTTTCTGCTGAACTTTACATTTAATGAAATCTTTTGTTGTCTTGGCACTCTAGAAATGTAATCAGGTTAGTTAATTTTAGTCTGTAATATAACTCTTAACCTTATGATTTCTGGTGGCATCTTCAAATTTAGTCATAATCAAGTTTTGACAGGACCTCAGTACCACACTTTTTTTTTTTTTTTGTGTTTTCTTTTTCTTTCCCCGTCTCTTGAAATTCAGAGAATCAATGCTGCAGCATTGAACTCTTTATTGAAATGTTTTTCTCCTGCAGTGGGGTTGCTGAGCCTGTCCTTTATTTTGGTGGCATGTGCTCAAGGTTCTGACAGCGGCAGTGTTTCGACAGGGAAGGGGCTGTGTGACCGTTTTGTAATCTGCTGAGTTCCAGTGTGTATTTCTGCTTACCTGCTTGGGGGGGGAAGGAACAAACTGATGATAAATGTATGTAATAGGATAACTTATGTATAATGAATTAAGTGCATTATATATTTATAGTTTGTTTTTTTGGTGTCTCTGAGATAGCTTGACTTCTGTTCCAAAGTCTGTTTTAACAGCAGTGACAATTGTTAAACTGCTTTGGTTTTATAGCATGAAGCTTGCAAGTTGCACAGTTTTGCTGATAATTTCTTCCTGTTGCTTTACTGTACTTTTATAATGCAATTGCACCGAAGTTCTGCATTATCTCATGCAGGGGCAATGAGATGTGTGTGGTTGGTGGAGTAGAGCTTTGCATTGGGGGTTGGAGAGTAGGATGAATATAATTAGCTGTTACACAAGATACAAAAGCCTTTTTATTTATTAACTACTGTTGTTAAGAGTGTGATGGGATCTGTGTGAGCAGGAAGTTTCTTTAGAATTCTGCACGTGTGCATTGGCAACAGCAGATGAGAGCAAATCTGGCAGTGTGTGGTGGTGGGTGTGAGGCACTGAGCAAGCATCTACTTTTTCTGGTATCGCTGATGGTTCTATTTTCTTGCTACAATGTAGTTGCAGGATTAGAAGTTACTGTAATGCTGTTAAAAGGCCTTTGGATTTTATCTAGTAAGTGAATATAAAACATTATTTTTGCATATCAAAACCAGCTAACGTTTTGGTCATCTCTCAGCTTGTTCTTTGAAAGTGTAGATTTTTTTTTGAATGTTGCTTGAATCAGTCGCTGTATTTGAGGTTTTTCTAATAGATAGGATATGTCTCTAGTGAAGGTCCGTGAATGATGGGCTTTTTCAGAGACAGTGTGATCGGGTTCTGTCAACTGAAATTGTAGATTTAAACTGTAATGACTGGAAAAGAAATACTAATCAGTATTATGGTTTCTTGGCTCGTAAATTAAAAAAACCCACAACATCCAAAATTGTATTAATTTTAGTGATATCTCTTCCAGAGGAGCTTTCATGAGATGTTTTGTTTCTTTCTTGCATGTAAAGGACATAAAGGCTTAATTTAAATTGTTCTAATTCGTAAATTAGAAGGCTTGTTGCCACCTTCCTAGGAAACAAAAATTGCATTCCACTAAATCTTACGTTGTGTTTTTTGTGCTTCTACTTGCTTTGTCAGTATAACCAGTATTTTGTCAGTTGAGTTTTTTTTTTTTTGAGGCTCTCTCAAGAAGTGCTGAAAAAAAAAAAGAATTTCTGCTTAACAGAGTTGAGGTTTAATATGTGTGTGAGTGCACAAGTGAAGGCATACATAGGTAAACAGCTCATTAATTAAAGAGCTGGTATTGATGCTTCTGCTGACTCCTTTTGTGATTGTGTAGAAAACTGCAGCAAGCCGCTTTCCTCCTGATTCCTGCTTAAGCAGAAAGCAAACAGGGCAGTGAAGAGTTAGGAACCATAATGAGAAACGAAGGGAGCAGGCAAGTCACATCTGCTTGAGAATATATTTATTCTAACATGGATTCCTTCAACACTGCAAGTTAAATTTTGTAGTTATACCTAATTTCAAACACTATGCCTTAATGGGGATGAGATTGTGTCCTTAAGAAGACCAGCTTATTAAATTTAAAATAATAACTGAGCCCAGTTGTCTGATTTACCAGTCTAGACTTGTGATTAAAATATCTCTTGATAGCTGATTCCACTGAGTCAAAAAGAAGAAATCTTGCTTTAAGAGTCTATTTTAAGCTAATCTTGCTGGTTTAAAACTTTTATTTTAAATAATTACTGTTTTGACTACTCAAATGTATTAATGAGTACTTAAATGTGATTATTCTTTTTCCATGGAGGATGTTCTGTGTCTGTTCAAGCGCTGCCACATCTCTGCATGCCTTTTGCTGTACTCTTGAGACAAATTTGTCCTTTTCTGTGTCCTGGGTTTGTGGTAGAGTTCTGTTTGTGGGGTTTATTTCAGTTTGTCTTTTGTATAAATTTACTCCAAGCCATGTCCCTTCCCCAGCCTAGCTGTCTTTTCAGTTTTGACTGGATTATTTCAAACAAGCAAAATAGTCTGGTTTTACTTGTTAGCTGAACAAAAGCTGAAAATCAGATGAGCAAAAGCTCTTTTGCCCAAAAGCAGTTTATCCATTGGGAATGCTCACAGTAATTTGAGTACAAATAGCATAAAAATCAGTCAGTGTTAACTGTTACAGTTCTGACATAACATTACAAAAAATCAGTTTCCTTTTAACGCAACAAAACTTAAGAGTAAGATCAAGAGTGCTGGTTGCCATTTTTTGGGTACATAAATCAATGTAGTTCAGCAGTTGCCAAATATCTCTGTGTGTTCTGTGCTGAGCTGGGACACAGAAGTTTCCCAGGGAAGCCTTCTTGCTCCTGCTCACGCCTGGCAGCTGCCTCTGGGTGATGTCATCAGGAGAGTTCCTGTGATTCCAGCTTGGAATCTGTGTCTTGAGTTTTGACCATCTTTTAGAAACTCTTCTTAGAAAATATGTATATACTTAGATAATTTCAAACTTAGCCAAAAAATTAGTTATTTATTTGGATTTAACAGTATGTTTGCTGTGGGCATCCAGGGAGATATCACAGGTTTTGTCTAGATGTGAGTCATATAAGTAACATAATACAGTATTTTTCTTGATTAAGTATAGAGTAAGAAACCAAAAACTTTGAGACTCTAATGTGTTTTGTGAAATTTTATTTGTAAATAATTATTCCAGAGAAGGAGCATTGATCCTCTTTGTACTGGAGGATGTGTATGTGATCTGTTAGGACCCTGTTTGCAGGCATGTGATGGTTCACAGGGTCACAGCACTGCAGGCTGAAAAAGCCAAAAAACTTGGTGTGTTTCCTGAGAAGCAGAGACAGGCCATTTTGTTGATTTTTTTCCCCATCTAAAAATCTTAGTTTTTACTTTTATGTGTTAAAAAATATTCACTGGTGATGTTTGTTAATGCCACGAAATAGTATATTAAAAATATGTATTAAAAAAAAGCAGTCAGTGTTAGCTTTGGGTTTGGCTTGAGAGACAGTACGAATTTCTTGCTACATAAAATAAGCAAATAAAAGAACTGCTTAAATAGTTGAGACTTGTGGCAGACATTCTACAAGCAGAATTAATGTTTTCATTCCTATGGCAGGGTTTCAGTTTACAGCCTTTCTTTGTTTATTTTTACTTGTTGCTTCATTCCTTTGTTTTAAGGAAAGGTGGTGGAACCTGAGGACTTTAATTTAAAATGATGCTCGTATATTATTTGTACTTCAGTCATTAATGTAAGAGCTGAACTAAACATAAGCCTAAATTTTCATGTGTATTCCTCAAATATTAGCAGTTAGCCATGTATTCTGTGGGGTTTTTAGTGGCATTTCATGTGTGGGTGTAAATACTTCTTAAGTTGCCAAAGTAAGTGAATGCTATTATGATGGCAAAATGAAGCTCATGATGCTGTTTTCCCAGCATACTCTATGAAGAACTTGCCTTAATAAAAAAAGCAAACCAAATTCTTTTAAATAACGCGGGAGAGCATTGAAATCCACAGTCCAGAGCAAAACTCTTTTACCCTTGTTTAAGATGCTTGGGCTCAACATGTTGCAAGGGACATAGTAAGTTTTTTTCAGTCTCTTGTCAAATTGTGGTATAATATGTATTTCTAATAAGGTTTATTTTTACTTTCCTGCATTTATGTTTTGGAGAGCATGATTGTAGCTTAAGGTTGTTTTAAAATGTAGTAACAAGGAGGGGAAGTAGATTGAAAAAATGCAACCAGAATGTTTATAATTAAACTCAAGCCAGGTAGTTTTCTTTTGTGTGCTTTTTTTTTTTAGTTGCTTTTTTTTTTCTTTTTCTTGATAGAACTTGTGAAGCATTTAAGTTGTGAAATTGTAAGGGGGGAGCATGTGCTCAGAAGAATCAGGATAATATGAGCAAAAATAGAAAGAGTTGAGTTGACTGAATGGGTTAGCTCCTGTTTCCTAAGATGCTTGATTGGGGCAAAAAAAGCATTAAAAAACTCCACAGCATTGCTTAGTATTTGTAAAAGACTTGAGAAACAATCCTGAGGGTTACGTGTCCTGTCCCAGTTTTCATATGGGTCTGCAGTGCAGTGCTGTGCTTCCTAAGTCAAGGGAGGCCAAGTGGGAAAGCTTCTGATCCATATAAAAAGTGGAGATAAAAATGTTTAATTATTAACAGTTTTTTACAATGTTGGAAATAGCTGGAAATAAAACTTGCTGGAAGTTGAATAACTTGCAGAGTTTCTAGCTCTTTCTAGATTAGGTAAATGTCTGATTAATTGTATCACGGCCTGTGAAGATACCAAAGGCTGAACTAAAAGGGAAAAGACTGAAATGCTCTGAAAATAGATTGTTGCCTATAATGATATATTGAAATGTGTGTAAAGGTGTGTGTGTCTGAGAGGGTGAAAATGAGGCTTTCACTAATTTTTCTAGGTGATAATAAGCCATATAAAGCTTTCTTCAAAGTATAAACCTTGGTTGTAAATCCGGTTTTGCTCTAACTATGAGACAACTAGGCTGTTTCAACTTCATTGTTACATTGCCAAGCCAGTTAAAGTAGAAGTCTATATTTTTTTCTTTTTTTCATGCCTCGTGAATGAAATTAATATTCAGGCAGCCTGTTCATCTGCTGCACCTGGCAAAAGTGGCTGAGCTTTCATGTCAGTGAACTGAGCACAAAGTTGCCTCTGCTGAGAAAGCCTAGCCCACTGCAAGATTGTTCATGTGGTGCTGAATTATAAAGAAGTGGTTACTTCTAATTTGGTCTTTTTATTAGGTGATGTTTGTTTTGAAGGTTTGTTTCTTGGTTTTAGCAAGTCAGCCTGAAGCATTGTGGCAGATCCATCAAAGGTTTTCTCCCAGCTACCCTTAACCCCACAGCTGGCCACTGGGAGGTTTTCTGGTTCATTGTGGACAAACTGACTTTGGTAGAGCTTGAGAAAATAGACTGTGTGTGCACCTTCATATTTTAAAATTTGCTCAATATATTCAGGTTGATTGAAATCTACTTACATGCAAAGATTATGTTGACTTTCACTTAAAATACCAAAACGATAAGAAAAATGGCTGTAGAAGGCCTCCATAAGTTATAGGGGAATCATGAATTGCAACTGCCTTACTGTTGGAATCTGGTAGGATCTTTTAGTAACCAAGAATTTGCAGTAACAGATTTGAATATGATGGGATAAAAAAAAAAAGTAAAACCCATTTACTAGAATATAACCCTTCATTTTCTGTTGTCAGCTCACCTGGAGTCCCGATCTCAGACCAAGATTCACTTGTGTGAGGTGTAACAGATATACAACCTGTATGTAATACAAAGCAATAGACAGAGACAATTTAAACACTTTTATGCCTGAAATATGTTTTCCCCCTAGGCTTCAATTTAAGAAAATACTGAGGTGGAAGTAGTCTTATACAGAGCTTATGACCAAGTCCCTTAGCACATAGATGCAGTTTGGAGAGGGTTGGGAGCAGGAAAAGTGCTTTATTCAAACTACCAAGAGTACTCTGGGCTCCTGTTTTGATAGGCTAATGAATGGTCTGGCATTTCGGTACTAAAACCTGAGGGCTTGATTGTCAGGAATTTGCAAGTGAAGATAAAGTTTATTTGTCCTGATGTGGAACAGAAGCAGGAGCTGGTGTGGGAGAACAAAGGGAGGGAAGGTACTTGTCTCCAGTCTGTCATATCAATCTCCAGTTATGAAACAAAAGGTTTCAGTGAATGTACTTTGAAGCTGGGGAAAACCTCTTCGTTGTTTAGTTTCGGTGATGAGTGTTGTGGTTATGTGTATGTCAGAAGCTTGTTTTGCCCAGTCACAGTTGCTTGAGTTTGTTTAGAGCAGGTAATGAGGGAGATCAAGGGGCTGAAGTGACCCTTTGATTCTGGGCATTACATTGGCTCCACTGTGCCATGAAGCTGCAATTTAAATTTCTAATACCACAGAAAATCATAAAGGCAATTTACTGTGGTTTGTAGCTATTTTGAGAGCTGAGAACATGAAAAATGTCCAGATAATCTGGGTTCTAAATAAAAAGTGGCAAAAATGTGGGTGGTTTCTATGGAATCTGACTTGGGAGAAGTTGCTTCCTGTATCCAGACCTGATGATCACTTGGACTTTGAACTGGCAGTTCACAGTCAGCAAAGGACACGTAGTCAACTTCCTAGAAAAAAGGATCAGTACTACCCAAAATTGGTTGACTCTAAATGTTCCTTAGTTAGGATTTTGGTTTTGGTCTTGCTGTTTAAAGATGATGTATTAGACCAGTGCCTGAGATATTTCTAAAAATTTCATAGCCGTTAAATATTTTAGTATGGCAGGTACTTTAAAACACTCTTTGTAACCTACTTAGCCTTCCTTGATTCTTTGGAAGAGGATTGAATGAGTCTGCAAATTATTTCAGAATTGTTAAGACTTAGGTGTCCCATGCTAACTTCCACTTCGGATTTGGTTAACTCATAATTGAAAAGAGGGATTTGCTGTTTTGGGGGCTCTCTTATAAGCTGTGCTAATGTGGTCTTCATGCTTTCTTGTTCAGAACAAGAAACGGATGATTTGACAAGAATTCCTCTAATGTGATGTTTGGATTCCTAACTGAGTTTAAAACTGTTGAAAACTCTGATCTAATAATATTTTCCTTATTTTCAGATTAACTGCTGAAGTACTGATCGAGTTCTGCTATTCTTCAATGAGGAACTACAGGCTGATCTTTTGCCATAATCTTAAACAGCCATAAATGACAAAAGAATGCTTGGTCAGTGAGGGCAGCTGGCGCAAAAAGCGTTTTTCAAACTCGGCTGTTTAAGTACTCTGAGGTGGGTTTCTTAATTCGCTGGGGGAAAAAAAAAAGAAAAGCAAGTGTGGATTTCAGAATGTCTTAATTATTAAGATTTACCTCTTAATAAACAGAGAATTTTAGTTTTGTTGGAATACTTTGACTAACAGCGTATACTTCATGTTCTGTGTGCTAGCTTCTGTGAAAGTGACTGCTTGCATTTAAGCAAGTATGTTTTCTTTTCTTTTTATTATTTATTCTGAAAGGACAGTTTTTTCTTTGCTAGAAGAAATATTTTGGTTTTGACAGGATAACAGCTTGACTGACTTATACTGCCCTTTGTTATCTATCTAGATCCTTTATCAAGCAAAGACATGCAAGTGAAGCTTGAGCTTCTGCCTGATAGAATGGTATCACTGAGCATCTAGAAACTAGCTTTGGGGGTTTTCTGTTCAGTAAAAATTTTAATTTGATGCAGGTGTTGAAAGCTTTATTATGTAGACCAGAAAATGCCAACTATATTTTAAAAATATTACAGCGCAGTTATGTATCACAAAGTACATAACAATTTCATATAACTGAAACTTAGAGTTTTGGTTTGGTGTGATCCATTGGTTTCATTTCCTGTTGAGATGCTTTTGTATTGAACTTTGAAAGCCTGACTACTAAATACTGTCAGAAAAAGTACTGAGGAATCTAAAAAATACCTTAGAACTTAATTAGGAATGTGGTAACTAGAATTTTCTGCATTTTCCTTGCTGCTATATATGTTCTTCTCAGTCCTCTGTTGAGGGTTGGACAGAACACCTCAGTGATAGTCGTTTATTGAGTTAGCTGTGTTTGGAGTTATTACAGAATTGTTCATTAAAGCAGTGAATGGATGGAGACAGACTAGAGTATTTGCATTAGGTGATTAAAACACTTTGTGTTACAGGTCAGTGCTTTCAAAAACTTAGATTGAAGTGGGCTTTTTGCTTTTGATTTCTCCTATTAACAGAAAAGACAGCTTTGATTTTTGGCTGCAAAAAGATATGAGGAAGAGCTCCTCCCCTTCCTTGAGTAACTGCAACTCTGTTCTTGCTAACAAAATATTTGGAATTCCACTTGATGAGCTGCAGCAAGAAGGGCAACCAGACAATGAGGTTCCATTCATAGTCCGCCATGTCGTGGACTATATTGAGGAACATGGTATGTATCAAATTGTTTATTTAAAATAATATATTTCACTGTTATTCTTACAGAATAGATTGTGGGGTTTGAAGAGTACTTATTTTATGAAATTAATTATTCTATTATGTGTATCACTGTTTTCTAGCCAACTGTAATGTAGTCAGCTCTGCAGGGCACCTTGTAGGAAGTACTGTGGTTTAGGTACTGCTAATATTTCCCTTGTTATTTAATTGTTACTGGGCACAAGAATATGTTGGGAAGAGAACTGCTGAAAGTCGTGCAAAACTGTTATCCAGAAAATGTTTCAGTCAGTATGAGAATTGTGCATATCTGATTATTGGTATTTTTTCCTATATATTTGTCCATACTGGAGCTAAAAATTTATTTCTGCATTTTTTTTTTTTAACTCAGGGGGTCTGGAGCAAGAAGGACTTTTCCAAGTCAATGGGAATGCTGAGACAGTGGAGTGGCTCCGGCAACGATACGATAATGGAGAAGATGTGGACCTGGTTAAAGAAGCAGATGTACCCTCAGCTATTAGTCTTCTTAGATTTTTTCTTCAGGAACTTCCAGAGCCAGTTATTCCAGGCAGTTTGCACATACATTTGATGCAACTTTCTCAAGGTAATAACTATTTTTGATTCAGTGTTTTTATTTTATGATTTTAAAAGTAAAAGCCAGTATTGAATTGAGATTTGTAGTGGCACTAAGGTGTCTTTGATGCTCTGTGTAATAATAGTGATAATACTGCGGTGCACTTTGGTTGCAATGTTATCTGTCAGGACTGGAAATGGGATTGAAGTATATTCACTTGGTGTGACAGCAGAATTCCTTTCTATGACTGTAAAATCTAGTGTGAAAATTAGCTTTTTCCTCCCTTCTTTGAAGAAAGCACTGTGGATGGGTTTATGTATGGATTGTTTTTAGTGTGCAAGTCCCCATTTAGTTCCATTTTGTTAAATATGTAGAGAAACTTCACTTAAACTTGCAGCTTACTGTCTTTACTGCCTTTTTTGAAGTGTAAAAGTTACAAAGAAAAATTTAGTTATCTGTAACAAGGAAATCAAACCATATAAACCCTTAAACAGTGTTTTCAGTTCCTAAAATAAGACTTTTGATTTCCTCTAACTGGGTTTTGCCTGTCTGACAGACATATCTCAGTTTTCAGAATTACATCAGCAGCTGCATTTGAGGCAGAGGATTTGCTGCCTCAGAGACGTGCAGAAGGGGGTAGTAATTGTTGACCCCTGTGTTAGTTCCATAGACCATAGTTATGGTGTTCTCCCTCTTCAGCGGTACTTCCATATCATTAGGTCAGGCTTAGTCTTCAGAATAACTTCATTATACAGTGAGATGTGGTCCCTATGCATCGTTAGGAGCTAATTGCAGGCAGGTGGTTCCTCAAGGACAGGTGATTGGGGTAATTGAGATGTGAGTGTGGCGATCCCACTGCCTGTGGCCCTGTGTCCCACAAGTGTGTATCCCTGCTGTAGTGCCAGAGGACTTCAGTTAGAGTTAAGAACGTTCTGTCTTTGGGTCTCTGTTTGTTTAGAACTTAAATTTCAGGAGGGATTACGTAGACAAAACATGGAGATGTGTATTGTCACCTTGCTGTACTTCCTTTCTTTTTAAAAGTCTACATTGTTAAAGTACTTTTTAATGTATTTTTTCCCCTGTTCTGTTTCCCAAGTGCATTTCTAGAGTAAGATCTGTCAATGAAATGTTCATTTTAATGTATTATGTGCTGAGACAACCATTTTCTGTGCTTGGTTGCCTGTATTCAGCTGCTGCAGATGTTGACTGCGTCTGAGCAAATGAAATCCTGCAGTTCCTGCTTGGTGTTCCTGTACATGCTCAACAGGGAATTTACTCATGCTTTGCTTTGATATTAAGGGCTAGGCTGTCTCTGTTCTCTCATCTAGAGAGGCAGAGATAGCTTAGCACTTCAAACGTGCTTTTCCCTCTCTAACTGATCTTAGAAGAGTTTTCAAGTGTCTGAGAAAGAAGGGGAGGCCTCTTTCTATCAATTTTTCTCTCATTTTGCTTTCCTGACTTTTTTTTCCCCTGTATTTCTTTTCCTGTGTATGGAATTTCTCAGTTAGGTACAAACACCTGTAAATTCTTTGAACCTTGCTGCCTGTAAGGCTGATGAAGTAACAAATAAGATTTATGGGGACGTATTTTGATGAAGAGTATGGTTAAATGGGGTGAGAATGAGATTTTGTGGTGACCCTTTCTCAGATCTGAAATTGAATCAGCAAGTTTCAAGCTAAGCACGTGTGAAGATGATTACATTGAAATAGCTTGGATTTATGAGTTAAATATTATAAAAGCTGGAAGAGTGGTGAGAATGAGATGCTTATAAAGGAAAAGTGTCAAAGTAGCTTGTCTGCCAGAAGAATTTAACTAGATGGAAGTTAACTCACTATCTAGAGCTGTTGTCTGTAGAGCTCTTCTGTGAAGCAATTGTTACGCAACAGCCGTAGAACAAAAACTTAGAGTTTTCCTCTGAAATCAGGAATTTGAGTGGACATTAATTGGGGAAAAGGTGCAGAAGAGAATGTGGTGGATTATATTGAACAAATGCAAGTCAGTTTTCAATTTTTAGGTTGCAGTTTGACCAAATCAGTTCTATTTTCAGAAGTTAGTAGTTGTCAAGCAAAATGCTATCAAATATGAAAAGATACCTTCTTTGTGACTAAAGTATTTTTATTACTTTTCCAGATTATAATAATGAAGATGAATTTGGAAGAAAGTTGAGGTTCCTCTTGCAGCAGCTTCCACCTGTTAATTACAGTTTGCTGAAGTTTCTGTGTAAATTTTTAGCTAACGTAGCATCGCATCATGAAGAAATTTGGTCAGCAAGTTCTTTAGCTGCAGTCTTTGGCCCGGATGTTTTTCAGTAAGTTAATTATAAAAGTTCATTAACTGTTTCTGTGGGAATTTGAGTGTCTCTGTTCAGTTTAAAGTCATTCGTGGTCGGTGAGCAGCAGTAACAAAGTGCACAATATGTTTCAGGCAGAATCTTTTTCTATTCCCACCCACTCTCTCACCCCAGTTTGGTTTTACAATTTTTGCTAAGATTTAAACAGCCGCTTGTCTCTGAGCTGTGACTTCAGAAGCCACTGTTTTGATTGTTGCATTACTCTGTTTATTCTGAGGTTCAGATATTTTAGTGATAGTATGTAAGGCTACTATTTGTAGCAAGAAAACAGTTCCAGGGGAAGGCTGGTAAACTACCAGCTTATACTATTGTTTCCTCTCCACAGGAAAATATTTGACTTTTAAATATCACTCATGAAAAGTTAATTGACTAAATAGTTTCTAATTCATAATTTTAAAATAGAAAATAGTATAAAGCTTTATAAGGCAGTGTGAAGGCATGCTTAAAGTTTTGCGGGTTCAGAATGGGTAGGGGATAATGGTGTGAAGTGTAGCACTTAGTCATAGAAGACATTCAGAGTTGTTCTTTGGGAAAATGTTGCATTTAGATTTTAAACTAAAACAGTGTTCAAATCTTTAGCATTTACACAGATGTGGAGGATCTGAAAGAGCAAGAAATAGTTAGCAGAATAATGGCGGGACTTCTGGAGAACTACTATGAGTTTTTTGAAAATGAAGAGGAAGATTTTTCATCTACTAATGATTTAAGCTCAATAACTGAGCAGGTAAGAATATTTTGAATGGCTATATGCTACCATTAAAGTGTCTGTTATACACATTTATGTTTATGAAAGATTTATTGAACTACAGTTTCTTTAGTATGACTTAGAAGTTTCTTGCAAACTGACAAAACCTGGCATTTTGCTCATTTCCTTAATGCCTGTGAAATTCTTGCTTTTGTTGCAAGTGTAGCTGTGCTATATTGAAAAATAGATAGGAACTAAACTAACAGTGATATTCTGCCCAACACAGATACTGTTATAAACAGCTTTCTAATTACCAATTTAGGAATGAAGAGTTGGTTTTTTTGATCAAATGAAGAGCGAGTCTGTTGTTGGTCTTGGTCAAGAGTATTTCTAGGTGTGTCTTACAGAAACATGCAGGGTCTTGCACTCTACTTGATGATATTATCAGTGGTGCTTTCCTGTGCCAAAGTTTTTAAATGGTGTTTCTAAGACTTTAAAATGATGTATTTTCTGTAAAGAGGAAAAAGGATAAAAAATAGGCAGTTGCAAAGGTAGGTAACATGAGTACTGAATTTTAAAGCCTATCTCACAAGCCCCTCCTCTAGCAAGACAGGTAAGGCAAGTACTGGGGCAGTTGGCTGCTGCTTCTTCCCTGCAGTAGAGGTTGGTCTGGTGTGCCAGGCGTGGGCAGCATTTGGAGTCTGCTGTGTGAACTCCTTGAGCAAATGCTGCTGCTCTGCAAAGCTCCATGCAGGAGTACATCTGGCACTGAGAGCTGCCACAGCCCTGCTGCATGCAGGGAGCTGCTGAACAAAGCTGGGCTGTGACTCCTGCAGCTGGGGGCTGGGGGCTGTCACTCACTTGGGATAACTGCTCTGAAAACTAGAGCTGCTCTGTGCTCTCATGCTTTGAAATTACTGGCTTGGCCTGTGCCTCATTATATGTTTCAGCAAAAGGGCTTCCTAAGCGCAAAATCTGTTTGGTGTGTCGTTTTGTTTGTTTTTTCCCTTTGTTGGAAGGCTGGTGGGGTGTCCCTTTAATTTCGTGGTGTCTCCACCAGATGTCAACAGTGCACTTCTGTCGGGCTGGTGCAGTGGGGACAGAAGAGCTGCTGTCCCTGCCGGGCACAGCCCTGCTGGCAGCTGCCCCAGTGTGTGGGTGGGCTTGCCTTTGCTTCCCTGGCACATCCTCTTGCAATTACAGAGGAAAATCGGGAATAAATACATATCTTGCGTGGAATGTAGTGCCATATAAGACGTTACACCCCTTTTAAAAACTAACAAATATCTCCTCTCTGTCTTCTGTGTAATCTTAAAACTTCTGACGTTTCAGTTTTTCTTAATTTAGTGTTTTTGTTTTACACTGGTGACAGATACTATAAAGCATACTTCCTTGAGGTTGCTGCTTTAATTTTTCGGTTTGCAAGATCGAGATATCAGTAATCAATCATAATCACTTTTTTCTTGTATCTTTTCATGTTTTAGATATAGTTGCTTTTTAAAAAATTAAGTTTGCTGTGTTGAGTTGCCACTTAGCTATATTGTTTTGCTTTTTAAATTGCCTTTATTTTGCTGCTTTCAGTAAAAACGTGTTTGGAAAAAAAGAAACAAAAATAGACAAGAGTACAGAAACTTTGTAAGTGTTCATTCCCAGCCTTTGAGGTTTGGGTTCATAGAGTTCTGTATAGCCTTCTCTAGGAAGGTTTGAAAATGCTTCTGGTACATGAATAAGGCTACCTGTGGAATAGAGGAGAATTATCTGTTTTAGACATAGAAGAAGAAAGATTCTGTAGTTCATGATTCCAGTGTGATTGGGATTTTATTGTTTCTTCATTCTATTTGTGTTCATTTATAGCATCAGAGGTGCTTCTTGCTTTTCAGTTTTTGTCCAGTGTTCAGCTTTTTAATGGTGTAGAATTTACAATTTTCCATAAAAGCAAGCCTAGTGTGCCTGCTTTTCCTAAAATTGAAGTGTTCTCCTTCTTCACATTACTTTCATACTTTTCATGCTCTTTTAATTCTCTGGACCTCTTGAAAGGAGCTTTTCAATCCATTAACTTTGATTAAATATTTTTTAGATCAACGATCTCTTGGAAGAAGAGGATGATGTAAAGCTTGAGCAATCAGAAGAACTTCCAGAAGACAGCACAGAGAAACCTGTTGAAAGGCCAGCTGTGGTGCATCTAGATATGACAGGGGGTCTCTCAGATTCCAGGAATGTTACAGCATCAACAAGGTAACTTGGTTCTGCCTTAGAGTTTGGATTTAAAGTTTGGATTGTAATTTTTTCTGTCAGAGAGAGAAACTGCCAGACTTTTGAGATGAGTGTTGGTGTCTACAAACTGAAGCTTTAAATGTAGATGCAGTTCTTGTAATAGTAAAATATGGGTTAAAATAACTGTTCCCAAATTCAGCAGAGGAATGCCTGTAGAATCAGATCCGATTAAGTATAGGGATTTTTATATGGGGAAAGGTAAAAAGGGCATATTTTAGTGAAACTGTAATGTGGCAGTTAAGCAGTAAATTTTGCAGCAGAAATAAGAAGAATCTGCTTACTGGTCGATCCAAACCTTTTCTGTACCATCCGTCCAGTGGGAAATCCTGGGACTGTTTCTTGTCACGTGGTGCTGGAGAGCTGTGGGCAGGTTTGGAAGTTGCAGAATGTGGTATAGGCAGGAATGTTGGAGGGTGACCCAGCTTTTAAGAGCAATTCTCATGAAAGTGTGTAAACAAAATCCTACTTTGATTTGAGAGCTTATTGGTGCTTGCTTGTAATACACAGTTTTATATTTTACTTGTTTGTAGTATGCAAGGTTTTATTTTTAAGTCTACTTTACTTGTACTTAGAGTCTGTTTTCTACAGATGGTTTTACCTCTTCTATTCTGCAGCGTGTATGGGCATTGCATGTAAGAACTTGTAGGGAGGAGTGAGGAGGAATCTACAATGAAAATGTGACTAAAAGCAGAAGAAATGCAGGGAAAATCACAACTTGCTGCCTAAGAATGGGTAGTTTCAAGAATATGGATTTTTGGTTGGAATCTGTTCAGCTGCTGGCTGCATACTTCATTCTGCTTCATGGCAAGAAGCTGTAAAATATCGAATAATGACAGAAGCATGATTCTGTTTTGTAATTCAAATTATATTTTAATAGTTAATTATCTCTATCAGTAAGAAAGCTTCTTATTTTTAGTTTGAATTCAATTTTTAAAAAAGTTGTGGTTTAACTATTCACAGGTATTAGGTTGCTTCTGGAATGTGTAAACACAGCAGTAGTGACAAACACAACATGTTTCAGAGTTTAAATTGGATAGCCTGAAGAGAAAAACATTTTTACTTGATGTTTAAGGTTAATTAAAAATGAATAGGCATTAATTATGGTTGGCATTTTACATAATTTGTGGGGAAGGATAAGGAGGAATCCTTTAGCAGAAGGATAATTTTAACTGTAAAACCAGAACAACTGCAGGAAACATTTAAAAGGGAATAAAGTGAATGACAAAGTGCTCTTTATTCAACTTTTAACCACGATAAATATTGTAAATATTTTCCCAAACCTAATGGCTTTTATGTAGGCATTTAGTGGCCTTTTTTTGGTCTTAGTTTCTTGATGTTAAAAAAAAAAAAAAAATTGTTAATGAAGGTTTATTTGGATTATTTATGTTTGTCCTGATGTAGAGCCTGTGGCAGCTTATACAGGAAAAAGGAGAAGAAGTAGATCTTAAACATAATCCTTGCAGTTCTTTTAAGATGGGATTTTGTTGCCTTTTTACTGTTGTCAGATTTTGGTAACCAAATATCTGTGTATTTTGGTCTCTCTATGAAGAGTACTA
The DNA here is from genome assembly GCA_037013685.1 of Acridotheres tristis. NCBI lineage: Eukaryota > Metazoa > Chordata > Aves > Passeriformes > Sturnidae > Acridotheres > Acridotheres tristis. Next base: position 8,176,545 of record CM072900.1, read on the forward strand.
AAAGAAATTGTTTATTTTGATTTGTACAATGGGGCATCTGACCTTCCTCCTTGTTATTTGGACTATAACTCTTCTAATTTTGCTTACTGCCTTATTTTCTCTACTCATTCTGTTTGTTCTTGCTGAAACCTATGACTTTCTTGCTCTGCATCGTGTTAGTTTGACTTCGAGTTAGAGACCTTGTGAGAATGTGGATAATCATTAATGCACTTTGGTTTAGTGACTGCTTGAAAACAGTATTTCTTATAAACCTGTGGAGTGATCTTTGAGCCCATTACCCAGCAGGGAGCATTTGTTGCTCACAAGTTAGTGTTGAGCACGTAAAGGAAACTTGTTCTCCTTTACCAGAAGCCTTTTCCCCATGGCTCCTTCCCTTCTGCTGTCCTGACTTTTGGAGTAAAGAATTGCTGACTCAGCATTGCAGCTGAATTTTAAGATATGCTGTTGAAATAAGTACTTTTGAATCCTTCTCTGTCATTATTTCAAATTTTCATCCCTGAGCTTTGCCAAGCAGTATTTGCTTTAATTGGGCAGTTCATCTCAAATGTTGTCAGTCAGAAGCCTTTATATATAACTCTTTAGTGTTGGAGTTTTCAAAATTATATGTGTAAAAATACGAGATATGACAGGCACTAAGTCGTATAAACAGTTTGCTTTGTTTCTACCAAATGCAGTGACAAGGGCAACATCTTCACTGCTTCTGTGCTATTTTTGTTAACCCTTTTGTGATTTAATTAGCTGTGATGAGAGAGAAGTGATAATATTAACACCTGCCAAGGGAGACAAAAATGCATGATATAGCTGACTGAATAGAAGAGCTGCCTAAATTGCTAGAAAATACATTATTAATTTTACGTAGTGCTGTTTTTAGCATCCAAATACTTTTTCCTCCTTTCATCCTGGAAAATCTGTAAACAACACGTTAGGAGAGCTTTCAAGTGTTGATTGGGCAGCTTATTGTCAGGAGTGACCTCATGTTGCAGTCGATTTCTATTTAGACTGCAGGGTTTAGTGCAGCACTCCAGAGGTGCCGCTCACAGGCAGCCCCCGGAGCACAGCCAGCAGCATGCACAGCCAGCAGCCCACAGCTCGCTTTGCTGGCTTCCAGATGAAGCATTTTTACATGAAGTGCTCTTTTGGGATAGCAAAAATAATCAGAATGGCCTGCAAAGTTCTACTGCACAGGTAAATATATGAAAAGAAAATGTCATTTTGATATGATCGCAAGTAAGGCTTTAACTTTAAAGTTATGTGAGATTAAATGTGGTTTGGAGATAAAAAAATGAAATGATACCAAAGCTGATTATTTTAATGAAAAATAAGAATCTGTGTACGGTCAGGAAGTTACCAAGGAAAACTTGGATATGTTTTATCTCCAGTTAATGTATTTTTCTACTCAAGATACATTTTTACCGGGACCTTTTCTGGATAGGGAGGTAGTGCTAAAGGGATTCTCAGGAGGGAGTTTTAGCATTATGAAACAAAAATGTTTACCTTCCTGTGTCTTGCTGTGTCATGCTGCGTTAAGGCTCTGTCTGGCATTATAAATGACAGCTTTTAAAAAGTATCCTTCAACTGTGGTAGGTGGGCTCAGAAGTTGTAATGGCTTTTCACCCAAGATTGTCATATTTGTTTCAGAAAGTGCTTAATTGTTAAAGTGATTTGTTGAAGATGTTAAGATATTCTTCGTGTAGTAAGAGGATTCTTTAGGATTGTAATTCTGCTGATTTATGCACAGCTTTTGCTGAGTCTCTCTAATGCTCCCAAAGGTGTTGCATAAAAGTACTGGAGAACCATCCTGTGCTGGGGGCTGAAGGTTAACACACTGGGATGGAAAATTTTGTTCTGTACCGTGTCTGAAATCATCTGGATTCCTTGGAGATGAGTTTGATTCTCCCTATTCTTGACACACTTCCTCATTGTCTCAAGTGGTAGAATAAAAGGATTTCAAGTCATCACAGTTTCCTATAAATAGTGTTTGTACTTGTGCCCTTGACTGAGTTTTTCTTGCTCTCTTTTGCAATTAGGGTGTTGCAGTGTTCTGTGCTCTAATTGCCTCATTTTTTATCCCAATTTGTCCAAGGAGTGACTATTTTAATTGTAAATCAATTTCAATCTACACGATGATATATTTGTACCTTTAGAATACAAAAATACCTTTTCTAATGCAACTTTTGTGGAACTTACTGGGATGATACTTAAAACTACATTTTTCATATTTTGAAATATTACTGGGTTTTTTTTCCAAGATCATGCTTCTTTTCTCTTACTTTTTAAATGAAGCTGAACTTGTAGCTTCATATTTTCATTTTTTATTTCAAGCATTGTTAATATGAAGTAGGTTTATCAGAAAATCAACTTCATACAGGTTGTAGGGCTATGTTGAACTTCTGTGCATGGAAATACAAATGAAATGTAAATATCCTAAGCTGTAAACTACCTCCTGCCATTTTTTTGTTTGTAAGAAATATATAAAATGTTAGCATGTCCCCTCTCAGTTACTTGATCTGCAGCTTTGAAATCAGTGGCTGCAAGAAATGGCTTCTATGTCAGGTGTTTTAATTTCCCAAAGTTAAGTCTGTTTTGAAATAGTAGTTGAGTGCTGCCTGTTTGTCAGTGCATTTGGAATAGATCAGCTTTGGTTTTTCACCAGGCAAACACACAAATCATAAGATGAACTTGATTTGTTAGTTAGTTTCCATTAAAAAAAGGGAAGAAAAGAGATTAAAAGCATCTATGAGCACTTGCTTGTTCATTTGTGCCATATGGGGTTTAAATGGTATGCACTCTGCTCTTGGTCCAGTACAAAGTGTCTAAATCAAACTGGTATAATTATTTTTAAATAAATACTTTAACCACTTTTTTATCAGCTTATATTTTATTGAAAGCCCTTTATTGGTTGTGTTTCATCTACTTGGAGGAAGGCAAAATAGAAAGTCTACTTGAGGTGATTTCTCTCTCAGGTGGGGTAACTACTAATAAACCTCATAAGTTCTAACCAAGGTATTCTTTGCTGTGTTGAAGCCATTCTTGGGTAAACAGAGAGACTGTCTGCATTTTTTAGTGCAAGCAAGGCTCATAGCAGTTGAAACTGATAGGATACCTCTCAGAGGTAATGATTTGCTCAATTCTCCAGGGGAGTGGCAAGCTCCCTTGCATTTCAGGGTTTACCTTACGCATTCATGAAAATAATACTTTAAATCAATTTTGGCAACAGGGTTGTTGCATGGTAAAGAGGAGAATAAAATGTTTTTCAGTTTTTTGAGCTTAGTTATCTGTAATAGAATGAAAAAGCCTTTTTTTTACCTCCTTCTCTCCAAGTTAAACTGAAATTAATATTTACTTTTTTGAGTGAAGTGTGTATGTGTGTGCTGCAACTCACAGCTGTTTATAGTAGATTTCTCATCTTTTATTCTTTGCTGTCACTTTGTCTAAAGTTTTAAGTATTCTTTTAATAATAAAATTTTAATCTTATTAATGAAAAATTGTAGAGGGACCATACACACATGAATGAACTGACTTGTGTTAGAAGTTATATTGATTTCTACCCTCCCACCCCTCACTTGAAGAGTTTAATGTTCTAGGCTGAAGTGGCTTTGCCTGGAGATTTCCAGATGCTTTACAAGTCAGACTCCGGTCCCAAAATCTGCCTTCTACTTGAAATGTTGTAGCTGTGCTCAGAGAGTGCAGTGGATCTGTTGAGCGTTGCAGAACAAAATTATGCAACAGTGGGAAGATCCTGTGGAGGAAAGCAGAGTAATTTGGAATTTGCTTTAGGCAGCAAGGTTAAAATCTGCATTCTTAAGGAAGGTGTCGGGAAATGTTTGACTACAAAATGATTAGTATTTCCCATGGGAAAGACCATACATCTGAGAGCTTGGAGCTTTGTTTCACAACAAATATTGGCTCTTGAGAGACAGAAATCTGCATTGCTGCTTCTACAGCTTTCTGCCTTGTGATGGTGCTCCTTAAGATTTTTATCATTTAAATAATAGAAGAACTGTAAATCAGGGTGTTCTTTACATGTTTATTCTGCTTTTATTAGCTTTATCATATGTAATATTTAAGTATTTTTTAAAGTTACTTTCTGTTGTCTTCAAGACTTTTATTTAGTCTGATAAATTTTTGCATTATATTAACTTTTTTTTTCTTTATTGCAGTGCTCATATCTCTCCCATAAGTATCTTGCCAGCCTCTGCGGAGTAAGTATAATGAAAATATAAAACATTTGAATTGTGCTCTTACTAGAACATGCATAGAAGTTACGTATCCTTTCAAAGAAATGCAGTGAGTTTTATGATTATAATTGAGAATGAACATATTCTAGTGTGAAGAATTTCACTGATGGCTTTTAACACCAATGCAGGAAATACCAAATGTGTGTCAGTGTTGTTGACTGCAGGAGCATGAGAGCACAGTGTGCTTGCATCCATAGTCCAAAGCTTTGGTTTTACACTTAGATACATCATAAGTTTTTTATGATAGCTTTCACATTGTAACTTTAGCACCCTTGATACTGAGTACAGCTCAGTGGAATTCTTTGGAGGAAGAAAGCATAATTTCAGAGTTTAAGTGGGATTAAATAGTTTGAGATTTTTACAGGCGGACTTTTAGAGTGTTGGGTTGTGTGTTGGGGTTGAGCTGGCTGAGAGGCACTCAGCAAAGTATTCTGTTTTTAAAGAATACTGTTTTTTTCGTAATGAAATTTTGGGTATATTCTGTGTCCTTCATCAGATACTTGCTGATTGTCTCTGCTATTTATTGGCTTTTGCTTTTTGAGATGGACAACCCTGTTCAGGAGAGGGTGCAGCCACATGTGATGAAGTGGAACCTGTTCCAGGGTTGAATCTCACCTGTTGCAGATAGGATTTTACTGTCACATGAATATATAAGGCTTTTATAAGTTTTTGTGTATAATTGTTAAAAAATAGGTTGGTTATTGTAATGTGTTGATTACTCTTAAAATACAGTTGATAAACTTCATAATACTTTATGTAAATCTTACGGATTCAAAAATAGTACGTATAGTAATTTCCACTGCCTTTTTGGAAAAGTTAGTCTCTTTTGCCTTGAAGTACTGCCATCAAAGATGCCTATCGTGTAAAGTTTATCTCTGCCTTTTCTGTGTAGTTGATCAATGCAAAAGCAGAGTTCTTAATAGGACTTTTGTGTATTTTTTTCTTTTTTAGCATTTTAGAAAGAACAATCAGAGCAGCTGTAGAACAGCATCTTTTCGACCTGCAGAGCAGCTTAGATAACGATCTGAAACATATACAGCAACAACGACTGGGCTGTAACAATGAAACAAAAAATCCCAGTGGGGATGAGGAAGGATCTAACAACCAGTAAGATTTTGTTGTGTCTGTAATGAATTCTGTAGAATTGTGTGTCGTAACTCTTCCAAAAAAAACTACCCAAATCCTCCACCTCAACCCAAAAGTTATGACTTTTGCTGTTGACTTCAGTTTTATCTATCTTAAAACAAATCAACTTTTATCAGGTGCCAGTAATCAATAGCTCTTGAAGCAAATATTTTAAATTGATCTTGTAGGTAAAAATTCCATGAAGTCTATCTGCTGTACTGCTGTATTCCATGCAAGTAGCACAGGAACTTAAATTTACTCAAGTGCTTTCATTCTTATCTCACTGATGTGACTTATCACAAAATTTTAACATATTAAAGCTGTTGTAGATTCATAACCCTGTCTTTCCATGTCAACATAACTACTGCTCTGGCTGCCAGTGTCAATGAAACAGCCAAAAATGCATAGAATGAGCACTGTGGGTCTGTTTGCATAGAGTTCCAACCTTATTTAATCAGATTTTATTTTTCGTGTAAATCAGGCCAGATTCTGAGTGTAGTGATTTGCCATGTAGCATTTGGAAGCTGCTGGTACCTTTTGGTGCTTCATTAAATAGTTGTGATTAATACTCAGACTTCAAAAATATGTTGTTAAGATTTCAGTACCTAAATTTCTTTGTTGCTCAGAGCTGGAATATCTGAACAGAGTCTGAAATACATGAAGTGTTCAGCGACTCAAATGCTCTTTTCTAAATTGTTCAATCTTTAGTGATTTCAGAAGGCAGGAATAAAGTTTGCAGTGGATCATAAAAGTAATAATCGTTGCTGGTAATGATCAATTAAATCTGAGTTTTAGTGCTAAAGATTCAGTGTCTTTGAAGCAATATGTGAGTGGGTAATTGCCTTACAGCTCTGTAGCAGCTGAATTCCTTCAGTCCCAGTGTAAGTGCTGTAAAGGTTGGCTGATCTCAGAGGGGGAGGCTCCAAGTGCCATCACTGCCGGTCTGAAACCAGTATCCTCCTCTGGCACAGGCACTATTCCAAATGCTTCTGATCATCATTCCACTATGGATTAACTGTAAGAGAGGATACATGATATCCTTCTTCAAGGGGTTGTCTGGGTTCTTTAAAGCAGCTGACTGTGCACAAGGCAAATACACAGTTAAATTAAGAACTGAAAAAAGCAGTGGTCCAGTGTCAATTTCTTAGTACTAACTTAATGACCAGATTTAATAAAAAAGAGTTAAAATGTTAATTTTCAACCTGTCCGGTTTATTATCTCTGTATCTGATAGCGAAGGAGCTTTCTTAATGTGGTTTGGAATTCTTTTTGGATGAGGAGAAGGAAGGCAAACAAGTCAAAGGCTTCTGATGAATGACAGAGTCACATGGTAACAGGGGTGGTGACACACAAAGAATATATGTGAATACAAATATGGCGTCAATTAGTTTTAATCTGGCTGTAATGTTACATGCCTTAAGTTGAAGTCTCAGCAGATCAAATGTTAGAAATAATGTGATTTCTCACTGGAGGAGAACACAGTGATAGTAGCTGTAAACTAAGTGGCTTCAGTACTCAGAGGTGTGTAGCCTCAGCAATGCCATCGAGTCACTGTAGTTTCAGGATGTCATTGCTTCTGGCTGTTGTGTTTTAATTCCTTAGGTTGGTATGGTAAGTGTGGGGTGTATGCCTGGCCCTTCAGACAAGAACCAAATAAATACATTTTAATATGTCTCTCATGTATGGATGTACAAAACATCACATAAATAATTTTCCCTACAGGTCAGAATAATTCTGTTAAAAAAAAACCCAAACAAAAAAGATTCTGATGTTTGATAATGTTTAAAGGGGCAAATAAAAGTGGGGGGGGTTGTTTGTTTTTTTTGTGGTTTTTTTGTTTGTTTGTTTAGTTTGTTTGTGGGTTATTTTTTTTCCCTCTTAAAATGTAACAACAGGTTTCTAAAGTCTTTCTGTTTGTATCTTTAGGAATGATGTTATTGAAGATAATGACACTGGTAGCAGTGAAAACACAGGAGACTGCTCTGAAGTATTGGTTTGCACTGATTTAGACAGTGAAGCTATAAAACATGTTACTGTAACTGAGGAAGAAGAAAGCATTCAGGTGAGAGGAAGAGTCTCCTGTCTATCAAATCATAAGTTGCTGCAACTTTAGTGCTCTAGAGATCCAAGTTTTCTGAAGAGCTCTGACGTATCATTACATGGTGCTCTTGCTCTGTGCAGTCAGTTGTTTTCTTGCACTGAGAAATTTTTGTGTATTTTGGTGTGACTTGTTTGGACCCTGACTGGTATTTTTCCATTCGTCTTTCAGATACCAGCCCTTCCTTCTGCTGAGGTAAGTCGTGTATGAGGCAGCATAGCACTGGTTAGAGCAGCATCTGTGTTAGTAAAGGCTTCCTGAGGAGCAGAAGCTGTAAAGCTGAGATTGCAGCACAGCCCACGGTCAACTTGCATGGATCAGGAAAGGGTAGCAGTCGCCTTGAGACTTTGCAGCCTCTTGGCTGTGCTTGTGCTAAGAAGGTGTGGTTTGTTGTTAGCTAGTTACAGCCTTTCCTCTCTATTTCCGGTTTCTTCTGTGGTAGGCAATGTCCTGTTCTTTTCAGCACATCTCTATCTCTTCCTTAGTTGATGCAATCAAGGAATTCTGCAAAATATGTGCTGACAAAAATGAAATCAAGGATAACAGTGAAATGCAAGAGAAGAGAGTATTCTTCCATTCAGTATCAAGCAGCACATATGCAGCTGTCAGATAAGCCCTTCTAATGAAAAAATCAAATCTATAGTTCCTCATTTATTTGCTAACACTTTTGTTGTTACAAGTCTAAGTGGCGAATTCTGTGGGCAGAGGTGTTTGTTACACGTGTGTAGAGAAGTTTCTGAAATGGTTTTCAGCTTCTTGCCTGTGAGTCTATAAATCTTCCTGAGGGTTTCCTGAAAGATAACCAGATAAGCAAACCTATTGTTAGTAGACTTAACTAGAAGAATTTAATGGGTCTTCGAACTTGAAAAGATGGAATGGATGCCTTAGCATAGTGAAACTGAGTCATGAATTTGTATTTTTATTAAAACGAAATGTTTCCGTAGTGCTTTTCACTATTGTGATGTATTCTGTTGTTGGGCTTCTCTTTGCTTTTGGCCATCCCAAATGACTCTCTCTTGGCAAGCCAAATTTTCCAGTTCTTCCCACAAACTAGCATATTGTTTTGGAATCCCATTCTGTAAATTAAATTTCATGAAATAATGTATTCATTGTCATGGTTCTTTAGTGCCAAAACTTGTTCTAAAAAAACAATTAGATTGTTATCCTATAGCACAAAATACATAAAACATGGTGTTGGATATAAATGGGAACATGATGCTTGGGAGTGCACAATAGAAATACTTTTGTTGTCATACCTGCTGTCACTCTTGGCCTTTTTTGGCTTTTTTGATAAGACTTCTGACCATTGCTCAGTGGTAAGGTGACATTTTGGCATGAAGTTTTGTTTTCTTCAATGTTAGTTTTTACCATCTTTTTAATACTCTGTTTCAAGTGTTGCTGGAGAGTTGTACCTTTTGGGGAGAGGTTAAAGGGAAATGTGGTGATTTTCCTGTGTGATAGGATTTTGAGAGGAGCGTGTAGGGTTGTAGGAAAAGAAAGCTCTGCGTGTGAGTTCTCCTTCGGGCCCGAAATGGAAACAGAAGCAGTTGTTTCCACAACTCCAGTAAGCGTAACTATGCAAGACTTATACTGCTCATCTCCAGGGTGGAAATTATCTGTTGGAGTATGATAAATGCGGTGTAATTAAAAATTGTTTCCCCAAATTGGAATTTGACTTGAGGACTGAAATAATATCAGCAGAAGAATGGTCTTTTTTCTGATATGGGTGTCAGTTGCTGTCAGCAGCATAAAACTAGCAACTGTTGGTATGTTTGAACTCTCCTGGTAACTTGATGTTATATTCAGACACTGTAAAGATCATTTTGCAAGAACTCTTGAAGTCTAAAACCAAATGACATATTTTGTATTTCAAATTTCTTGTGTTCCCCCAAATAAGACACTTTTCTGAAGAAATCAAGTAGCAGGCTTTGGCATAAATACTTGTAGTGAACAAAGTGGTGACATGAATTCATCTGAATTTGTTTTGTGTCATAGAACTGACAGCACTTCTTCATCCCCTTCCAATTCTGTTGCTGCTTTATTTAGTAACAGGGATTAGTAGCTCCTTTAAAAAGTTTGTTAGACTTGTTTCATATCATATATGCTGGGAACAACTGTTTTTGAGACTAGGATGTACAAACTGCCATGATTTTAATCACCCCAAACTTCCTGTCACGAGTGATAATTTTAGGTACAACTTTTATTGAAGAAATAATAAAAAATGGTTTATTTGAAGATGGAAAGTCATTGTCTGATTTCCAGTGATTAAAACACCCAGTCATTTGCCTTACTTGAGAATGTAAAAATGTTACATGGTTAAAAAGTGAGATTTTCATCCCCACACACAAGAAGCTTTTAGTTCTTGAGGGTGTTTTGTGGTCAGACATGATTATGGAAATGTTTTCTGTTGAAAGAGCCATTCCCAAATCTTTCTAAACATACTTTTCCCCAACAGACTGCAGACGTATTAGTGAAATTATGCGATGAAGATGAAGATGTTGATGGAGAAAATGATAGTGAAAGGTTTGTGTTTTTCTGTAGTCATACAAACCTAGTTGATTAACCTACAGCTTTTTATATGAACAACCCTATGTTCTGGGCAAAAGAAACAGAAGAATAAAATTTTATTTACTTTGAAATGTTTTGGCACATTTTATTGCTCTTAATGATTGAAGAATTAATGTCAGCAACAGTGATTAGCCAGAAAGCTTTGTTAATTTGCAGCTTTAGTTCAGCACTGATTGAAATTTCAGTTTTAGTTCAGTTGAGTTTTAAAATATTTACTCTCAATTTGAGAATAAAGGTCTGAGCTGTTTTTATTTCCAGCTTTGTTCAAGTCTAGTTGTTGTTTACATGCTACAACTTGAAATTCAATGTGAAGATCAGAGAGTGGAAAAAAAAATAATATTACTTTTATCCCCCAGAGTTTTAATTATTGCCTTAAGTAAATACATTGCGTATCTGCTAAAACTGCATGAGGTTTGTAAAAAAAAATATAATGGGATTGTATAGTGTTTACTATTTATCATTTAGATGATAATGTCCATTTAAAATGATAATAAGGTCTGTGTCTTCTTTTTAGGGAAAACAGTATATTGCTTGATGGCAATGATAGAATATCTTCAGAGGCATTTCTGGTAAGAAAGATTTCATTTACATACAGATACACTGCATCTTATAAGAAATACAAATGTGAAGTAACACAATAAATTTAGCTTTTAACATCTTATGGTGGTTGGTGCTGCAAGGCTTGCAAGACCTCTGGTAGAGAGCTTATCATGTCACTTCACAGAAACTTAGGGCAGCAGAGAAAGTTTATGCTTATGCATCTCATGTAAGGAATGTTTTGTAATGTAAATAATTGACTGCTCTTCATGTGTGTGTCTCTAATTGTAATTCCTCAAGTCTGGAAAGATTTTTTTTCCCCTTAAAATTTCTAGAAGTGCTGGAACTGATTAAGTGTCTGATTTCCAGCTGCTAAGTAATAATAAAATTGTTCTGTTCTTTAAATACAGGATTCAAGTAGCAAGACTTGTGATCTTAATGCAAACACTGATTCAGAGGTGTTGGGAGATGGCAGCGCCGATGTTCCCGAGGAGGCTCCGGGTGTCCAAGTTCCACATCTGGATCTGAAGAACGTATCTGATGGTGACAAATGGGAAGGTAATTTTCACTCTTTAGCTCACAGTATTGTTAGGGAGGAGTGATAAATAAAACAATTTATAAAGTTGAAGCAGCAGACAGCAACATGTTCCTGTAGATGTGGTAAGATCAACCAAGTCATGACATAGGTCTCATCTTGTTTCAGAACCATCTGCAACTTAATTAAGGACCTTAAAAAATAAAAGGAAAAACTGAAGAAAAAAGTCCAGGTTTCATTCTAGGAGGCATGTTTTGTTTTGTTTTGGTTTTTTATTGTTTTTAAAGTTCCATGACCCCGAGTCTCTCATCCAAGTCTTTAAAAACACTTTGTCTAATTATGTAATTTAGTTAAAATTCTCATTGTGTCTTATTTGTCTTTGTTTTATTAATTGTAGACTATTGAATTACTGAATTTGACTTAAAATCACTAACCTGCTAAACACAGCAGTTCATATTTCAATTTTTCTGAAAAATCTGTGAGTTGTTTTGGTTTCCATGTCATTGGACATCTTGAAGCAGCTCTAAATTTTCAAATAAAGGCTAAAGTTGCAGATGGATATTTTTCTGTGCCCCTCCTCCTTCCACGGTTTGCATTCTAGGAAAAGAACTTGTAACAGTTTTCTCTCAGACAAGAATCCCTATGTTTGTGACCTTATTCTTCACTGCCTTCCAGGCTTAGCAATCCCCTGAGCTTGTGACTTGACTGAACTTTATTGCTCAAATGTCTGGTAATAACCGTAAAGACTTTTGTTTTACTTAAGACAGCCATAAGCCCTTTGTAACCAGAGCAAAACACTCTTGTCAATACCTTCTTTTCAAAATACTTCTCTTTTTGTCTTCCTTATATCATGTTTCCTCTGCCTGGTGTTGATATTTGGAGCCATCACACCTTAAAAAATGCAAGTGATCTAAGCTGCTAAACCACTGCGGGCTGTCACTGACAGTGCAGTGGCCACAGGCCACTTGTTTCTGATTTGGAAAATTTGCAGTACAACTTGATAGATGTAGTGCAGGTAAACTGTGCAGGGACAGAGTTTTAACTTTGAGCAGGCTTTTCCAGTGACAGCTGTTCCTTGAGATGCCTTTAAGTGTCACAGTGAAACCTTAGCAAGACACTGGTGACAAGGAATCACTGCACTTAACTTGTGATTGCAGTGTTAGAAATATTAAAATGAGGGAAGTAAAGCTGGAATGTGTGTTCTGCAACAGTGCAGCTTAGAGCTGTCGCACATCAGGACACACAGCTTTGTCCTGAAACTCAAGTGGTGAGAATTCATTGTTAGTTTGTCACTGCTGTTGACTGTCTTGCAAATAAATGCCTTCATGAGTCCACACTTCCCTTTTAACCCTTTGGTAAATAATGAGCTTTGCAAGTTGTGGTTGGCTTCATTCGTTTTGTACAGTATTTGCTGGTTGGTGCTCTTGAGCCCTAGCAAATTGACATTCAGAGTATGTCATGGCACAGGGAAGTCAAATTGCAGGCACCCAAAGACACTGAGTCCAGATTTTCAGTCTTGTTGCCCAAGTTAAGAACAGTCTAAAGCTAAAAAAAACATTAAAATCCTGTTTGTTTTCAGTGTTTTATTTAGTTTAATTGCTTACTTGCACATTATGTTTTGTCGCATCCTCTATTTGTGTTAAGATGACTTAATATGTGTTCTCAGAAGGTTTGTGGCATCCACTCCCATTATTTCCTTAAATCTGCTCATGAAAATGCTTTTGGTTTTACTTCCCCAAATAGCTTTATGACCCTTGTTTTGAAAATAAAGCAGCATATCTGTTTATAAATTTATATTATATCTTCTTGGTATTAAATCATGTTCTTTGTAAGAGGTCTTAGTTCACTGTGAGGTATTTGAACATTGACTATTCTTCAGTCCTGTTTAGGATGGTTATTAGGAACTCAGCCTTCTGAGGCACACAGTCCTTGTGGCATTTCACTGAAGTGAGTGACTTTGTTAAGAAATCTGTACTAGTCCAAATTCAGTTACAAGATTTGGGTTATTAAAGCCAATCTAATAGAAAACTCGAAGGCCTGTATGCAAGAGGGTTCTTGAAAATCAACATCAAATGCATGCTGGCCTAAGGTGAAAATGCAGAATGGTTGATTTATATTTCTGAGTGTTTTTCTGCATTTGCCCTGCTTTTTGGAAATCACCAGCATCTCTATTATTTACAAGCTCTGAGCGAAAATATTAGAGCTTGCCTTTTGTTCGTGTGAGGATGCATGAGTCTCTTATTAAACTGCAGTAAGTCTTCACTATTCCTCTGCCAGTTCTTTGTAAACCTTTCCAGTAAAAAGTACAGATTGGCTGAGGACTGAGCATCCTTACCTGCTGTGGGAATTGCTTGGAAGCTGAGAGTGCTCAGGGCCTGGTCCAAAAATATGGGATGTTTTTCCCTGGTACTGTATCTTCCTGCTTTACATGTTATGTATAGTTTGTTCTGACTGTGCTGTGTGTTCACTTTAGTATTTTTGCCATTCTTTTTCATTTTATTAGCGCCATGCCCTATCACTTTCCCCCTCATTGATTTCAAAACAATGCATCTGCAGAGAGAAGGGGAGGGTAAGTATGGTTCGCCATACGTTCAGTTATCTGCCTTTTGATAGTTGATGGTTTGCTTTCTAACTAACCCTTCACCTGCTGTCCCTTATATCTTGGGAATATTCTGATCTGCAGTTTTATTTGTTAATTCAAAAACGTCCCCTTCTTGTATCTTGTACTGTGCAAACAGACAAGATCACACTGAAGAAACACCAAAAAAATTTCCAATCATACGTAGTAAATGTGTGATGGAAAGCAGGTACAAGGGTTATTTTTATTTTTTTAAAGATTACTTTGTGGGTTTTATTGTTGTTCTGCACACTTTGAACCCAGTTTTCAAATTTCTGATTTGAACTAGAAAAAAACCAGGCAACTCTAAAAGGAAAAAGGGGGTGGGATTTTAAATTAAAGTAATTGAAAGGCTATATCAGCTTTCTTTTAGACAGCGAGAAAACCATGTCAGAGAATTAGAAGGGATGTTAGCAAGGAGTTTTTCATAGGGATTTGAAAGAACTGATTGTTTTGGAATCTCCCTCCTAAAAAATCACCTTCCACAAATTAAGAAATCTCTTTTTCTCAGTGGTGTCAAGATAAATTTTATAATAAAGTCTAAAAAGACTCCTTCATAAAAGACTGAAGCAAATGGGCATTGTACCTAAAGAGGTACTGTCAGACTTACCTTCTTCAAAACCAAGAGGACAGCCTTCCAAAGTGCATGTGTACAGTATGACAATTAGTTTCCACAGCAAAATACTGCAATGGACAATAAGCATATTCTTCTTATTTATATTTCTGATACATAAATAGGGCTCTTTTATACTGTTGAACTGCTCAGAAATGTGTACTCCCAAGATACACTTTGAAAAAGGGATCCTAGTGTGCATACTTCATTTCAGTACTTTTGTCTTTCTGTTATATGACAGAATTTGTAGCTTTCTGATGTATTTCACAGTTTTTATTCACTTTGTGTATGACACCACATCCTCTAGAGCATACAAGACTAAGCATTGGGTTCACATTTTTGTTTTGACTCTTGTTTATAGTTCTCTTAACAGAAAAGTGCCATTTTGTGTCTTTTTTTTATCTTCTAGATCCATTTCCTGCTTTCAAGTCTTGGCAGGAGGACAGTGAATCTGGAGAAGCTCAGCTTTCCCCACAGGCTGGGAGGATGACTAATCATCCATTGGAAGAGGACTGTCACCCCATATTGTCACATCGGAGTTTGGATTTTGGGCAAAGCCAGCGTTTCTTACATGATCCAGAGACGTTAGACTCTTCATCCAAAGCACTTTCTTTTGTTAGGTGTGTATTTTAATACAGTCTAGTGGGCAGGAAGTGTTACTGCCAGGATGAAAATACAGCTATTGGAGATTGCTGCAGGTTGCCATGATCTGAGTGAACTGAAGAGCAAGGTCAAATGTAACATTGTGTGGCCATTTGGCTGCTCTGCCTGCCCAGGAACTGCTGGAGTGAGTCAGAGCAGAGGTTCAGCTGGGGTGGGATCGTGTCTCTCCAAGTGGCCACTGACAGATGCGGAGGGCAAGAGGACAAAAATAGGACGAGATTGCAGAGCTTTCCCTGGCATTTGGTCAGGGCTTCGGACAAATGGCGCTTCCTGGGCTGAAAGTATTTATATCCTTTGTTTACCAGGCTTTCTTAGACTCTGGTCTGTGATTTTTGCAAGGTCTGGCTTTTTTTTCTTGTATTTTTTTGACCTCGTTTATTAAGTTGTCGCTAAACAAGCTGCAGGTTATTTGTATGTTATTTGTAACAGGGCAGTGTGAGTCTCCAGATCTGTAAATAACCCGTGACCTATACTGTCTGCTACTGTTACTGAGAAAGGGAAGTTGAGAAGAATTTTCATTCTTGTTAGGGGAAAGATCATCTCATAAAAATGAGAAAACCTGAAAGAGGAGATTGGAACAAGTTTAGAGTTTCTAGTTGTTGTTGGCAGATTTCTTGATGCAAAAAGATCCTTGTGCAAGTTTTCTCCAATTAGCCACAGAAGATATTTAACAAGTACTGTTAAAATGATGTAGAAGACTGACATGCAGGAAAGTGCTGAGGGTTATGGCTGTTCTCTTCATTCTGAAACTAATAAGGATCTGCTCTAGTAGATTATTAGATTAGTATTGCTAATATCTTGAACTACATAGATGTCACTGGCTGTGTTGAGGGATATTTCAGACACCTTGTACAATAAGTGTTCTGGAAAATTCTCATGTTGATCTTGAAACAAAAATGCTTTGCAAGAGCAGCAAATGTCAAGGAGCTACGTGAAAGAGTATATAACACCAAAACCACGTAATTTAGAAGGCTTTAAATAAAATTTAAGACATTTTTTAGGAAGACTAACAAATTCTGTGGATACTTTTTGGCTTAAGTATCTCTTAACTTGCCTGAGACAGTTGAGTGAAGCTGTTGAAATACCAAGGATTGTTCAGTGGTATTTTCTAGCTTGGGCTTTATTCTGTGCTCAGTACTTGAAGAACAACTGAGCATATAGTAACTTAGTTAAATAACCCAGGCACCAGAAAGTTGGCAATTAAAGGTACTTTACACTTGAATTTCAAATATGGTTTTTTTCTTGTGGGTATTACTGATGTTAGGGAGACAAAAATAACATCACATCTTGAAAGCAGCAGCTCAAAACAGTTTGAGTAAATAGCTCTGAAAACTTGAAATTAGTGGATTATGAACTGGAGAAAAAAAAGAAGTTATTAATCTCTTACTTAAATATACATGTTCCTTGCACTCATTTAATTATCTAAATGTCATTTTAAAAATGTTTTTAAACAGAACACGAAGAGCATCCTTTAGCTCAAAAGATGACAAAAGGGAAGACAAGACACCTTATCAGCTTGTCAAGAAATTACAGAAAAAAATAAAGCAATTTGAGGAACAGTTTGAAAAAGAGAAAAACAGTAAGGTAGGTTAGCACTTCTGTTTTTACTCATGATAAAGGACTGCATGGGAGAGCTGAATGACTCTTGTAGTTCATCACTGAATAACTCTGTTCACAAATGAGGATTTTGTTACACACTGCTGTCTGCAAAAGGGAGCTAAGCAACAGCAATATTAGAAAATGTGCCAGAATGCCAGAGCCAAAGGAGGACAGAGTGACAGTTCTGTTGTGAGACTGAGGGTATTTCAGATGAGATGTGTGGAAAAGCAGAAGTGTCTTACCACTCTATGGCTCAGCTGCTGAAGTTGTTTCAGTTCTGTTTTCACAAGTGTTGTCTTTATGTTGGCATTGAGTTATGATCTGATACTGAGTGGCATTCCTGTAATTGTTCACATTAACCATCACAAATATTACCAAATCTTGAAAGAAGTATTTATAAACAAGATTTGGTGTGTTTGTTTTAATATGTAGTTTATTTGTATTTTTTCAGCCCTCCTATAGTGATATTGCAGCCAATCCAAAAGTTTTAAAATGGATGACTGAACTTACCAAATTGAGAAAGCAAATAAAAGGTAAGAGATTGCTACAGTTTCACGTTATCTACCAACACAAATTATCTCCATGACTGCAATGGCTAAGTCATTCAGTGAAACTCCACAGCACACAAAAATGTTTCATTTCTGCATTCTGCACTATTCAAAAATCAAATTATTCTTGTTCTTTAGGAAATAAAATTTCCCTGTGCCAATTGCTGTATTTGCAGTTAAACAAACTGAGGGTGTTATTTCTTTTAAACCTTAGGATTGAGCCATTTTTCCCATTTCAGATGCAAAGCAGAGGAGCTCAGAGGGAGAATTCATACCTCAAACACGTCCACGAAGTAACACTCTTCCAAAAAGCTTTGGTTCCTCTCTTGACCAAGAGGATGAAGAAAATGAAGATGAGATGCAGATTGTGCAGAAAGAGAAGAAGCCCACCAAGGAGGCGACGCTTGAACTCATTTTGAAAAGATTAAAAGAAAAACGAGTTGAGAGATGTTTACCAGAAGATATAAAGGTAAGCATAAGGTTGTGGATTGGTTCTTTCTGAGAGAATGAGAGGGAAATAGAGCACTGTCAGACACTTGAGATACCACTTTATCAACACGATGGTTCCTCTGGCTAGCAACCCTTTGCAAGGCCATTATGTTTCAGACTCAGTGGGGAAATCATCAACACGATCCACATTTTCCTTACTCCATATTGAAATATTTACAAGTATGTGCTGACAGCTTTAAATGGAAGAAGGTGGGTTGTATGATATTAACTAAGCTAAGTTTGGCTTAGGCATCTGTATAGCGAGTAAAAGTGACTTGTGTTTGATTAAATGCTAATTATTCTTGATAGAAAATGACAAAGGACCATTTGGTAGAAGAGAAAACATCTCTGCAGAAGAGCCTCCTGTATTATGAAAGCCAACATGGACGGCCGGTAATGCTTGGCTTTATTTCAAACTGTCTCATTGTGTGCATAGACAGCAGTAACTCTCAAGCAATAGTAAGACCAGAATTTAATGCTGGTGTGGGGGTTCTTCTTTTTCCTTTTCCAAAACACAAAGGTATCTATTGGCCTCCATGTTGCCATCTGAGGAACTTGCTGCATTGACTCCTAAAAAAAAGAAAAAAGTATGTATTAATAGGCCCCCTTTTTAGAAATCAGCAGGTTATTGGAGTGTGCAAAGTGATGGGGTGTCATTTGGTGCCTTATATGTCTGTGAGGCAAAGAGATGTCTTAAAAATAAACAAGATTATTGAATTTCCTGTGAAAAGACCTGAAATGTTATTCTGGATTTCACAGAAACGGAAATGAAAAGCCAGTTCCCACCCCTCTTCTCTACAGTTTCATTTTTTCCTTTTCTTCGCTTTCATTTCTGTAGAACCATCGTCATAGCCAGGCACACATCTTTTCCCCCAATTCTTGATCCCTTTTTTGCCTCTTTTCCATGGATATTTAAAGGCAGAGAGTTTGCCTGTGCTGAAGCTCCCCTAATTTTTAGGAAGTGTTTAAATCTTTTCCCTGAAAGATACAAGGTGTTAAAGTGAGAGAGAATGAAAAAGCACCCACTTATTCCCTTTTATCTGCCTAAACTCCCTTTCATACACACAAGTTAAGGTAGTTTTGTATTCCTTGTTGGAGTGTTGATGGCAGGAGAAGCACACGGCTTTGTGTTTGCTTGTCTGTGATTGAGTGACCAGTATAATTAATTTTGTGGTTTCTCTGCCTCTAGGTTACTAGAGAAGAAAGACATATTGTGAAGCCACTTTATGACAGATACAGACTTGTAAAACAAATGTTAACTAGAGCAAGCATTACTCCTATTCTTGTGAGTAAAACAAATGCTATTTCTATTTATTTTCCCACTTTTGAACTGTGAGGCTGCCTTTAGAAGAGTTAGTAACACTGTTCTGTGACACATCTTTCTTGTGGAAGATACAAGATATTGTTGTCATTGTACTTGAGGCATTTGATCGATTTGCTGCTGAGAACAGAGTAGTTCCAAGTTGTCTGTGACCTTGGTGGCTCTTGGGAATTAAATAGTTCTCTGTGTAAGTAAGTGAGCTGTGCTAACTTACTGTGGCTGAGATGTTCCCAAGTGCCTGTGCTAGGTATGGATCCACAGGACATACTGTACTTTCAGTCCTCCCCAGAATAGTAACACCAGTTGCAGTGCAGGTTGCTGTCAGCAGAGGCTTCAGTGATAGGATTGCCATCAGAACCATTTCATTCCTTCATGCTTCCCCAGAGAGAGACATGTTACCAGTACCTGCAGCATCTGTACAACATCCGTGGTTTTTCATTGTGTTTTCACTTCATTTCCTCTGAATTTTCTATCCTCTCTGTGGTCTTCTAAGAGATGAGGAAGGAAAGGTTTTCATACTGTGCAAAGAAATTAATGTAACCTTGTTTATAGTACCTGTAAAACAGCTGAGGAATGACAGCCAGCTGGTTTGTTCTGCACGAGCCATAATCCAAGCCTTGCATACTGACCCAGGCTTGCAAAATACCTGTTTGGATGTTGGCTGCTGACCCTTTTGGAAGGAAAGGCCTGCATAACTGACGTGAGATAATCTCTTTGCATACAGACAGTTCTTCCCAGACACAGGTAGCTGGGCTTACTCAGCAGGAACTTAATCTGCTATTAGATTGTCACTGACAGTCCTTAGCTCTCCCCTCTAAGCTGGAGTACATTGAGATAAAGGGACCAGGTCAAGTTCTGCCTTTCTTGCACGTACGTTTTTTTGGTGGCTCTTTTTAACGAGAAGCATGATTTGCATCACAGTCAAGTTTAAAGGCTTTTATATCAGAATCCCTTTCTGAGCTCCATAAGCACAGGTTGCTCTTAGGCACCAATGTGTTTCTCTGTGATGGGTGAGTCACAGCTTTTTGGTAGTGCCCTTCACTGATTGAGCTCTGTCCCATGTCTTCCCTCAGAAATCTGACTCTTCAGCTGAGATAGATTTTACATTCTGGGTAGCCTTATGACTGAACCAATCATTCTGGTTTTTTGGCTGTGAAATAAATGGATAGGTGATAGCCCATCAGAAAGATTTTAAATTCAGGAGAGATCTCAGTAACATGATTCCTAGTCTGTGCTGTAGGCAACACCTGTAAAATCTTTTTCACAGGTTTCTGCTTCTGAAACCTATAAGAAATATGAGGAGCTCTCTCTTACTGCCAAGGATTGTTCAGTTGTAGCTTCTAAATAGTCTATACTCAGTGCCAGATATTTCAAGAATGGATTTTTAAGTTTATATTACAATTGAGTCCATGAGATAACTCTTACTGTATCCTGGTACACTAATGACATGCACTGAAGCCTGTATGGAAATGTCCAGAGAAGCAGGAGACTATTTACCCTTCATGAACTAAAATTTTTGACAGGTCATTGTCTGTGTGACTTTTGTGTTTCACCTTTTCCTGTCCAGAGACCATCTGTTGATACTGCTTCTGCTATCTGGGGATAAGGGATGAGCAGGACATTATGGCAGGTGTGCAGCAGGCACCTGGACAGCACAGGGACACCTGCTTTAGGCTGGAGTTCAAAGGATTTTGGCTCTGAGGTGGCAACAGATAGCTCTGATTTCACACTTGCAGCTGCGTGGCTTCAGAGGGGTCTGGAAAAAGAACCTGACAGGATTATTCCCAATGGATGCCTGGCTGGATAACCAGCTCTGGCCTCTGTAACTGTGCTTTGGTTTGGGAGGAGCAAGACTAAATACAAAATTCAGAGCTATCATTGCACTTTATGAATCTTCTACAAAACATGGAGAGAGCAAATGCTTTTTATTTTAAGTCTGAAAAGGAATATTTTAAAATAAATTATAAGCTACAACATTTATTTGTGTCAAGGATACCTCGGGTATCTGAGCTTTTTGAGTTATATGGTTACTTTATTTGTGCTCTGTAAGTAATGTTTGCAGTTTTCTATTCATCTCAAAGAGAAAATACTGGGTGACTTCAACATAATTCTGACTTCAAACAGCACTTGATGTCTTACTGTACATTTTGAAGCAAATTTCCATTTTTTTAGGGATCACCATCAACCAAGAGGCGGGGGCAGATGTTACAGCCCATTATTGAAGGTGAAACTGCCCATTTTTTTGAAGAAATTAAGGTAGGTACAGTGTATTTTAAAAAATACTTCACAGCACTTGTAATAGGGAACTGAAATACGTCATATTTATTTTGAATTTCTGTTTTCACTTTCAGGAAGAAGAGGAGGAAAGTGATGGTTTTTCTGCAGACCTGAGCGATATCTTAAAAACTGCTTCCCAAACACAGCCCATTCTAAGCCCAGTTGAAAACTCTGAGTCTGATATTGAGGATGGTCAAGAGAAACTCACCCGGGACCTGAGGCTCTCCAGCACCCGAGCTGCTTCTATGTATGGACAATTAAGTGGATAATTTCATTATAGTACTTGTCATTATTGTAGTTAGAGTGACGATACTAAATCTATGATGTTGGGTAGAAGGGAGTGACATGTTCAGCACTTCTCAGGAAATGTTTGGATTGAATGAGTGTTCTTTGCTCTGACATGTCTGACTAAGATCTTTTTGTACTCAGTGAATTATTTAGTATCTTCTAAACCTTCTTCAGCCTTGCTTGAGCTGTGTAGATGGCATAAAATTTATACCCCTTTATTAACTGCTAGTTTGTTCTCAATATTTCACTTTCAAACTGACAGCATGTTCCTTATGAGCCAGACAAATAAATTATTAGTGCAGCTAGCTCCGTTGTTTCTAAGGAATTTAAATTCTATTGTACGGCCAACGTATTTTTATTTCCCTTGAAATTTTTAGGCCTGAATTATTGGAGCAACTGTGGAAAGCCAGAGCTGAGAAGAAGAAGCTACGTAAGACATTACGAGAATTTGAAGAAGAGTTTTATCAGCAGAATGGAAGGTTTGTTTAGCACAAAACCAGATGCTGGGCTGCAGCCTCATAGCCAAGTATATTTTCCAACTTTGAATGTTATCAGCTGCAATCTGATCTGTTTTGATCAGCTATGAATAATCTCCTGAGGGAGATAACTTCGTGTATTTTTAACAGCTCAATTTAAAAAAATAGCATTTAAAAATACCTATTAAAGAGTATGATCTTAAAAAAACCACAAACATATTATCCCTATTCTGTAAAATAGGGCATAGAAAATTGCCCATTTTCCCCTTGTTCCCGTAGGCCAGTTCTGGTAGTGGATATTTGCTTTACCAGTAAGGATTTTTATCATTTTTATTCTTTTCCATATTGTGTAATTCTTTTAGGCTTCTTATGTGAATTTGTTTTTGTCATTAATTGGATTGCATTGCTGCCCATTGTATTTTCGAGATATGTCATGAACAAAACTAAGAACCCTCCTAAGAGGTCACTTGACTGACAAATGCTCTCACTTGACTGTGCCTTCTCCTGTTCTCATGTATTTCTTCTGAACTACGAACTCCTGGACCACTGGTCACACAAATTCCAGTTACATGGCTTCATTGTGCACTTACTGAATTTGGGACAAAACTCCTTTTGACTTCAATGGGAAATAATGAGGTTAATCATATTAATAGATTATTTATTATAGTGCAGTAAGAATAATGCTCTGCTGCCAATTTGTGGATCAATCTACTTACAGTAAAAAGTATAGATTGACTTGAATTTGTCTTTTTCTGTAGTGTGTACACAGGATCTGAAATTAAACTCCTCATGTCCTGTTAGTAAAATTACCAGGAGAGCTTAGGGCAATGGTTATTACCCTATGCTGCAGCAGTTGTGCTGAATAAATGCTGCAGGGTTTTCAATTCTGTTTTTTAGGCGATGGCAGTTTCAACTGCAGTAAAGTAAAATATAATGTCATGCCTGTTATTGGTGAACAAGCTGCCAATAATGTTTTCATCTGCCCTAAAATAACTTCCTGTAGCTGCTTTTGTGTTTGGCTTGCTGCAGGATGGAGGATTTAGTTGAAATTTTGATGTTTTTTTTTTTACAGAAATGTCCAGAAAGAAGATCGGGTCCCAATGCTGGATGAGTACAGGGAGTACAAGAAAATCAAAGCCAAACTGAGGCTGTTAGAAGTCCTTATCAGCAAGCAAGATTCTTCAAAATCAATTTAAATTATATTCCTCCAACCTATTGAGTAACATGATGTTTCCATGTACTACCCCTGTACTTATTGGGTGCTTGTGTTCATGTGTCATGCACTGTTGAAAGAATCCAGTTTGTGCACTTTACTATGGTGCCACTAGGACATGTTTGAAGGGTAAGTCGGTCCTGTCTAGAGAGCAAATAAGGTTTCTGAGTTTGAGACTGCTCTATCCAACTTTAGCAAACACAGTTTCCATCGAAGTTTTGTATTCCACTTGGATCCATCCCTTTCCAAACAACCATAGCTTTTTTTTTTCTTTAGCATTCAAGGACTTTGAGACTTTTGTTATTACCAACCTTTTGCATTGTTGAAGAAATGATTAATATAGTAATGCTACACTGAACTACTCTTGCCTAAAAAAATCAGCAAATTAAGGGTACAGCTCTTAATTCCTGGAACACTTAAACAGACTGTAATTCCTTTCAAAGGACTGCTGTGGAACAACTTTGATTTTTTTTTTTTGTATTCTAAATTGCACCTATACACAGTAATAATTAACGTCTATGGATTTTGCTCATTAGTGGTCACGTTTCCTCCTTGAAAAGATGACAGTGGACAAACCAGAAAGTGACCTTTTCTTAGTGGCTTTTAAACCTTGGAAAACTGGAAAGTTCAATCACATGCTGCCTACAGGACTCAAGTCATTGTTGTTCATTTGATCCCTTTTTCAGTTGTTACCAGCCAGTGGTGAGTAGTGTTTGGGCTGAATTGGATACGGCATCTCCGCTTTCAGAAGATTTGAGGAGCACAGTGAACACTTTGGTGTTTGGGAGATCTGGTGGCACTCAGACTTGTGTGGTTCCACAGAAAGGAGCTGGCTTAGGACAGTTAAAATCCCACTGTACCTGAAATGAGTATGGTGTCAAGGGCTAAAATCAGTGTAGTTAACACGCACCACAGGGAGAACCGTTGGTTTGGAGTGGAAAGATTACTGCTGTTTATCACGGTTTTGTTTTACAGTTGGAGAATAAAAATACATTATCTAATCCTTACATGTAAGCAAAACAGTTTATGGGCCTTGCATGATTTAGCTTCAGAGTTGAATCTAAATAATGTTTTGAGTATCACATCTGCTATGCTGAATGATGATTTAGGGACTAGCTTTGCTCTGCAGCAGCCATCTGCAGCTGTTTCTGATCTGGCAAAATCAAAATGTTAATTTCAGCTGGTGCTTTCTCAGTTTTTTGGGTTTTTTTTAATTTCAGTGTATCAGTTTGATTGTGGCCATGTTTTGCATGCACCTACTCTCACTGCATGTTTTTATGACTGGCTAATGTCAACATAGCAATGATTCACTCTGCTTTATGAAAGACCAAAAATGAACTTTCTCATGATGTAAGAAATGGCTCGCACATAACCTCAGAGACTTGCTGTTCTGTCATGAAGCATATGAAATAGGTTGCAAGTAGGATTTTAGTGCTCACATTTCATTTGTGTACTGTAGAGTACTTCTTGGTTTGTTTTACTCTGCTTGTAGGCATGTAATTTTGGAATTCAGAAAAAAAAGCACTAAAACTATTGAGCACTGGTGGTATGCCTTTTTTTTTTTTTTTTTTAACTGCAAAATTATCTGGGACCTTAGAGAATTATGAGGTTAAACTAGTCTTGAGACCATTTACTAATTTTATTCAGTTCCATTGTGCAATGTACACTTCAGTTCCTTTTCTATCAGTCTGCAGACACGGGTGTATCCAAACATTGAAACTAATGTGTACTGTATAGTGTTGTACATGAATGTTTGTGTTTTATATACCACATGCAAAATGTCAATATGCACTATTTAAATGTTTTAAATAATATATTCCTCCTTTATAATGCTTAAATCTATATGATTCCAATATTTTTATAAGTGAGTGAGTGATCAGACTGGTTCCAATTCAGAATTAACAGCTGCTTTGTGTTTGTTATGCAGTGTTTGGCTGTTTATTCAGTATAGTAGATAAGCATGGCAACAGTTATGCTGAGTGTGTTTTGTGCCATCCTTGTTGAGCAATAAATAAATGGTAGAACTAGGCATTTTGTGATACAAGTTTTTCTTTGGTAAAAGCAAAACCTATATATCTATATGGATATATAGATATGGAATATATATAACTAAACCAGATATAATTGCATTGCTATGTCTGGTGTCCATTGTATAGACTTTTATAATAAAAGTACCTTAACCTTTATTGTCTTGTCTTTGTTTCTCATCATGCTTTCTCCTCCACTGCCATCTCTTCAAAACGAGTGCTGAGTCGCTTGCTGCTGTTGTTGGTAGCTGCAGGGCGTTGTGGGGTGGGTCCGAATTCCAGGACCTGCCCTGGTGGTGGCTCGGGGGAAGCTGCATCCCCTGGAGCCGCGTTCTGCCCGTGCAGGCTGCGCGGGAGACGGGTCCCAGCAGCTCCTGACTGACAGCTTGGAGCGTGGTCGTGGCTGGGCTTCAGTTCCTGTTGGGAGTGATGCAGGAGCACGCTGGGAGTCTGCCTTCTTCCTGCCCCAACAGCAGCAGAGTGGGAGCAGGTGGGCAGGGAGCCACCCTTGGGACAATTCTTCACTGCCAGTGAATGCACCCACATCGGTTGTGTCTCTGCGTCCATGAGGATCTCTCATCCCTGGCATCAGTCCTGCAGCAGTTGCTGCTGTTTGTGGCCAGGAAACACTGCTCTGGCACACTGCTGTACACACCAGAGGATGCTTTTCCTCTGAACCAAACAGCATTTTATTTCATAGTATGTTGTGAGTTCATAGGAAGTGATTGAGGTTTCTAAAGCTGACTCTTGTGTTGTATTCTGTGAAAAGCCACCTCCAGCCTAAGGCATGGCAGGGGCTGAAGAACTCCTGAAGGTGAAGATTCTGCTTGTGAATGTGTGGCACTGCAGGTAAATGGGAACGAGAAACCAGGACGTTGAAGGAGCAGATGAGGGAGAGGAGATGGAAGGCAGCCTTAGGCTTGCTCTTTGGGTTGGGATAGAATAACTTTTCCTCTGATCATATGGCCTTTCTCTGAAAGTGTGAGAAAGTTTGAAGACAAGATTGGCCTGAAGAATGAACAAGGTTCATTCAAGGTCCTACAGTCCCCATTTTTCCTTAATTACATTATTTATTCAATGAAGCTTGCTATGATTGGGATGCTAATAAGAAAACAAAATTCCCTCAAAGTCTAGTTTAGTGGGAACTGCTGCAAATCAATGTGCACTGAACTAAGATTTTAATGAGGAAAATGTGGGTTGAGCACTGTTAGCCAAAATGGAGAAGCATGTTCTTGAGGGTGTAAAAAGCTCAGTTATATTAGGAAAATCTATTACTGGAGAACCAGTTCTGAGACAACACAAGTCTTGAGTTTCCCAAGCTTTCCCTCTTCAAACAGACTTCCCTGAGCTGTTGTGTCACTGCAGGGCACAGAGCTTGCAGGGAAAAGCCAGGCAGGGTGTGTGGAGGATGTCCTGTGCTCTAGGGGAGTGGGGTGAGTGCTTGAAAGTTCTTTTGGGAAGTTCTGGGAGAGGAAATGTGTCCAAAGGTTTGGGGGCTCTGTATGAGAGAGCTGCCAGGAATAGGAAAGGTTGGAGATGGCAAAGGTGCCACGCACCTGCTTTCGGGCTGTCAGGCTCTTGAGTAATCAGGATAAACACATCTTCAGTGACCTGTGTGTTCTGGGACAAGTGTCCTGGGCTACTGTCTGGCAACGCAATCCCTTTGGAGGGGAAGGGAGCAGGGCTTTAGTTTTTAAAACTAGTCCCTTCAGAAGAGAGCCGTGGGCTTGGCTTTGCCAGGAGACCGAATACAGAATCGGTGACCCTGGCAGGGGTACTGTGCTGTGTGGACACACACATTCACAGAGCTAGGGAATTACAGCTTGGAAATTCTTTTCAGGCCTGGATTTCTCTTGTCTCTCAGGTCCATTCCCAGGCTGACAAGCTGACTACAGCTTCAGATAAGGGAGGCAGTCTCCCAGAGTGGTAACATGGTGAAAAACAGAGTGGAATTCATAATAAAGATTAACACCTGGTGTCTTTCCCGTGGGACATCCGGACATGCTGTCTCAGGGATGTTTTTCCCAATTGTCCAATGAACTCCTGTCCTGTCCTAGCTGCACGTAACACACTTTAAATACCGGATGTCCATACAATAAAGTTGGCCTTTTTTCCCCAAAAGAGGTCCCTGTGTGTTGCTGTCCTTTCTCCCTCTCTGCAGCGCAGTAACCACAGTGTTGTGCCCTGTGCTCCCTGACTGTGCTGCTGGGCTGGAAGTCTCCTCCTGGGACCCTGTGAATGCCTCTGCTCCCCTCTCCATGACCCTGCTCCTCTGGGAGACGTTGGGATTAGGCACAGGGTGAACGGAGCCCGTGTAGCAGCATGATAATGCAGGAGATCGGCTTTAAAATACAGTTCCTCATAGGATTTGTCTAAGATCCAGGGGCTTTGGGGGCTGAGGCTGTGTGTCATGCAGGAGCCGAGATGTGCCGCAGCAGAATTTGCCTGGGATGCGGACCGGGGGTGCAGCGGGTGCTGAATCCCAGCGCTGGCTCCGGGTTTTCCCGTGGCATTGATGGCGCCTGGACATGAGCTTTCCTTCTCCTGCGGCTGAGTCCTAGCGATGAACAGGCAGCAGTGACTGCCTGGGAGTGCACAGCTTCTGGCCTGCACGTAACTTGTGCCTAGGGCTGCGGGAATGAAGGCGTTGAGGAATGAAAAGGATGTTCCCGGAGCTCCGGCTGGGGCAAGGATGAAGCGAAGCGCCCTCTGGTGCTCGCAGCTGTGAGCTCCTGAGCCAAGGAAAAAAGATCCGGGTTTTTTTCCTGAAAGCTGAAATTTATTCTTTTATTCTCGGAAGATAACAGGTACCTGCGGTAGGACTTGTTGAGACATAAGCATTAACCTCGGCAGCTGCTGCATGAACGGAGCAAGGGTCGGGGGAAGGGAGGGCGGATTGAGGGAGCAGCTCCGGGACACTGCCAGGGCTCGGGATCTGCTCCCTTGGTCGCACAGCTGAGCCTCAGAGCAGTCCGGACAGGGCAGAGGAGCTGCTGTCATCCAGGCATTTGCAGAGGTGCCTGCCCAGAGCTCCAGCACGCCTGGGCAGTTCTCAGAACAGCACCTGAAAGTTTCAGATAAAAGACGCAGAAGCAGTGGTTATTTATACATTTATTGACAGCCCTGCTCCTCTTGTCCATAAATAGAAGAAAGGGGGGTAATTGGTTTTAATTAAACTGTGTGAACAGTCTGTTACCAGCTGAGCTCAGACATTTTGCTGTACCCTCTTTCCTGAATCTCTACTAAATCCTTCCCTCCCGAGGGCGACTGCTGTCAGCCAGTATAAAAGCACTTAAAATTTCTTAAAATCACAGACTTTGTGCAGTTCTTCTGCCTCTCGGGCTGTCGCTCAGTGAGGTTTCAGCAAGGACAGCAGCTGCCTGGGGCTGGGAACAACATCTGCAGGAGCAGAGTCCCACACCCTACTGGGATGCTGCACTGGAGATGTCGCTCTGAGCTGTGACTGAGTCTCTGTTCTCGGAGGTTGGATACCCTTGATGAAGTTCTTCCATTCCTGTAGCTTTCATAACTCCAAATTCAACACCAGAGGGATTTTTAAAATAGAAAAAAAAAAAAAAGTAGTCTCAAATAAAGCCAGCATGGCTGACTGGGACAGTAGTACCACAATCACTCCTGCAGGAAGAGATACACGCTGCTTTGTGGGGAAAAATGTTCCACATCTGGTTGAAAGTAGACTTTCCTTCTGGCCCTTCCGAAAAGACAGGATATAGAAATACACATTTCTTTTCAAAGTGGAGAGAGATGGCAGGGATTGTTGTGCAGTAATGTCCACAGCCAGCCTGGAGGCTTTTCCCTTTCTTCTTGTAGAAGTGATTTTAAAATAAAAATATGTTGTACAGACAAAGACTTACCCCAGCTATGGAACTGAAACAAAGACTGCTGGAAACCTTTTAGCAAAGCAAAGGGAAGTTGCAGTAATATTTCTTCTTGCTGTAGATGTAGCCTGTGACCCAATAGATTGCTGTGAAATTTGTTTGTTCTCCATACATCTGTTTCTGGTTAATGTTTGGGCAAATGTCCAGCTCACAACTTTATACAACTGCTAAAACTTGCTGATCTCAGCCTGCTGCCAATTCTGCTGTTGCAGTGTATGACCTGGCCTGAACAAGCTTTTGTTTGACTTTATGGGCATAATTGGTGATTTTTCTTTATTTATAGGTTTAGCTTTTGCTATTCCTATGATGTCAAAAATAGTATCCTGTGGAGAAATAGCTTTTGTAAGTCACAGTAGGGGAAACTGTGACTCCTTTTGTATTCTTCAACTTCCGAAATGCAACAAGCAGTTTTTAAGATTATAGGAAAGAATAAAGCCTACCTTTTCATTAACACTGTCCATTGGTTTGACCCCAGAGCACCTGGTTAGGAACAAAGGTAGTTCCTAATTTTGGAGAAGTTTGGCCTCTCTGTCCAGAGGCCAGCAGATGTATTTGCAAATAAAAATGCAATTAAATTAGGTGTCCCATCATGAGGGCAGTCCTGAATCAAGGTCAGAACATTTTGCTTCCTTCTGCAGTAGCTACTTTTTTCATAGCTTTTGGCAACAAAGCAATGACTGCCGTTCTCTCTTACAGCCAGATTGTCTATACAAGTCGTACCTGGCTGGCACTGAGTCTAGGAAAAGGCTCAGTTTAGGGATGACTTTGCCAGCTGCTTCAAAAGAGACAGCTGCCCACGAGCAAAAAGTTTTTTTAGATGAGCTTGGAATTTGCATGACCCATGTTCATGAGAGGGAGGTAATTTTAAACTCCTCTGGAATCTTATAAACAGAATTCTCCCTTTGAGCTCCACCTTTGCAACTCACCCATGAAAAGGTGAAAGTGAACATTCATGCTGTGCTTAGGAGCACTGTGATTCCCGAGTTCAGAGAAAGGGAATACAAGCCAATACTTCGATCCAGGGAAGGAAGATGTTGACAGCATGTTTGCAACATGTTGCACAGAGCTTACAGGATGCAAGGAAATAGCAACGTGGATAGACATGGGCATCAGCTCCTCCTCTAGCTGGGACCCTTCTGCAGTGCAGTAGGTGTGGGAGGCAAGGATGGATCCTGAATGAAAGCAGAAGCCAGGGAGACTCCAGTCCAGCTCCCTGCCCTCTCTTCAGGCTGTCATTTTGCAGGGAAGACTGGATTGGCTACAAAAGGCCCTTGGTTAGATTTGAAGAGCCTGAGCTTTTTGGATGTTTTGTCATAAGCTGTGTATGTGAGACTTTACTGGCCAAACCTTTTTTATTTGTGCTGTGGCAGTTCTGGGCTTGTGCTGTGTCACACACCACACACATCCCAGTTTACCTGTGCCAGCTCTGCTGGGCTCCAGCACTCCCATGCTCTGTGAGGATTCAGGCTAAAACAAACACTGGATAACGAGCAGGGAGGACACAGAGCCACAGCAAGGCCAGAAAGGGTTTGTGTGCTGGGCCCTGCTCTGTGCAGCCTCTTCAGGGTAGGACAGGTTAGACTGAGCCTGACCAGGCGCAGACTAGGGCTCCAGTTCTGCCTCGTTGCCTCTTTAGCCAGTGCTGGCCTAAGCTGGCAAACACAGAGGTGAAAGTCAAGCAGCAGATGCAGCCAGTTCTAGGCACTTCTGAAGCATTTATTTCTCAGTTTTACTGTCTTTGCAGCTCCCTAGATTATGGGTGCAATGACAAAGAGGCAGCAGGAGACTTGGCAAGGACACAGGAATTAATCACAGCACATGACTGATCTGATGGGAGGGGTGTGGGGACCTGAGAGCAGCCTGAGTGTCAGGGAAAAAACTGGGGGCTGGTGATAAACACAATCCCTTTGAATCATCTCGGGCCTTAATTGTCTAATATTTCTAATAACAAGGCCTAATAATACAGTCTTTGGCCTTGAAAAGGGCTAAGAAATCTTTTCCAACAGGCAGCAGCAAACAGTGTGCAGACCAGACACCAATTATTCCCAAAAAATGGGAAGAATGGATCTGGGTCTTCTCCCTGGTCTAACTGAATTTCTGCATTTTTAATGAATTACTGTCTTGCCAGCTGCTACCTGAGGAAAAGTGGCTGCATATGCTTGAGGTGCCCAGCCTTTCCTTGTGTTTTATGGAAGCATCATGCCTCAGGAAACTGGATTTCACACACAGTAAAGGTAAGAGCTCACCTGATTATCCAGAAGAGGTTCACATTAGCATTACATCTTGAGAAATACATATACAATTTATGTTTATGAAATACAAACACAAGTAATGATTGATGCAACTCTGGTTCCTCTAGAGAGCCAGCTGCTTTGCCTGAGAAACATCAACTTCTCCACACTCTCCTGCTTTGACTTAGGAGAAGATAGATCCTCCCCTGCTGTACCAGCCCATAGATCCCAGTTCCACGGGGATAATGAGGGGGCTGAGGTGTATTTCCATCTCTCACAAATGGGAAAACAAAGCAGCTCAGCTTATGGAACCCGAACTGACGTAAGCCTGAACTTTTATTTTGTAATCCTTGTTAGTTCTTGTGTTCTGCATGCAAAATTGATCACTTAAAACAGACCTTGAAATAACACTTTTCTTTACATGAAGTACCCATGAAATATACAACCTTAACATATTCCCAGTGCCTTTATTGAGTTGCTCAGTACTTTCACAAAACAGCAATTACTTATTTATCTGGATTTCATCCAACATGGGCCACGCACTTTATTCCTTTAAAACCTTATTTCATTACCTTAAATGAAATAACTCTGGTTTACGTAGTTCATTGTTACTTAGGCATGTTCATGTGGTCTCTCATTGTGTTAAATCAGTGCTAAATGAAGTGTGTGAAGCAGAGCATTTCCAGAGTACTTTTGCCTGATTCAAATTTATAAATATGTGATTTAAATTCAGCCCTCTTATAATTGATTTCTCCAGAGATGATAGAGGAGATAGGAACACTAACATATGCTTCTACTCAACTGGGCTCACTCTTTCCAGTTCTTCCTGTCTTTCTGCTATGGATTTCCCATGCCAAATATCCATCTTTAATGTTGGCATAAAAACAAATCCATGGTTTATCTATCTCAATGTAAACAAGAGAAAAGCTCAGCTAATTGCACTCATGGCTGTTACTGACTGCAGAATGGGGGCACTTTCAGAAACATTTCTGTGCTTGGGCAGGGTTACTTGCTCAGATTGACTCCTTAGACTGAAGGCAGACTGGTCTTCAGCTCAATAATGACATTTGCTCTAAATATGCTAAAAAGTGTGGAATTACAGGTAGATGGATCCAGTGTTGTTGCCTCTTTTCAGCTGGTGGACCTGGGCTATTCCCAACAGCAAATTCTTGTAGTAAATATGGCTGTTGTTGTTTGGAAGGGTTAATTAGTTAATTAATTAGTTGTGTTGTGATAGCATTAGTCCCAGCAGAATCCATCCAACAGGGGGATCCTGTTGCAAACTATGAAAATATTTTCTATTGAAGATTTTTTCCAGACCAAGCCTTGTATTGATATATGATGCAGCACTTAGCTGGCCTATTGTTTTCCTAGGCTGATTATTCTGAAGTATCAGTATTGTTTGTACCCAGATTTTCTCCAAACACATTTGAAGGAGTTGGTTGCCTTTCTTCAGCTGAGAGCACAACATTTAGCACATGGTTTTCCGGGGAACCATGGGGCGAGGCGAGGTTGCTCTGAACTAACACTGGCAGCTTCTTCATTTGTTTCTCTACAAGAAAACATATTTACAAGGAAAGCCTTGCCCTCCAGAAATCAGCTCCCAGAACTACTCCTGGCATGCTCAGAAGAGGAGGGCTCCAGGCAGGGCTGGCACATGGCTTTGCTCAGGGAGCACATCTGTGCTCAGCACAGACTGTCACCAGACAGAAGGGGCGAGGAGGGGACACACCGGCTGAATTTAGAGGGTGACAACAGCTCCTAACCTTGCTCTGCCATTTCCAGTTGTTACTAAGTCATGCTGCTGGGAATTGAGAGCCATTTCCATTGCAAGGACATTTTTGGGTGGATGATGTGTGGAGCAAGGAGTGAGTACTGAATGAGGTACAGTTGACACAGGGATTGCTGGTAAAGAATGGGAGTCACCTCAGTTATTCCATGACTTGTGTGTAAAGACATTCAGAGAAATGATGCAGACTTTCCAACCTTCCAGTGGAGCCTGTGGGCAAACTGGGTACGGGTTTGCATCTGATCAGCTCCACCTCCAAATGTGCAACAGGAGAATTATCTCAGTGTATTTCATCACTTGGGCAGCCCACAGGAGAGGTGTGGTGGTAGAACTGCAGGATTTTTGGGGAATTTAACAGTCGGTGTTATGCAGTTCCAATTTGGGGGTTATTTAATGGTACAGCAGTGCAGAGTGAAACCGAGGCCTCATTTTTTCTGTTCTGGAAGATGCTTGAGAGGTTTGCTGACTGTGCACCTTGATGAAGAGCTCAGGCTAGATCAACCCCCACCAATTCTCTTGTAGTAAATACAGGTGAAAGGTGTTCAGTTTTGGTTTGTTGGTGTTGGGTAAAATCATCTTCCATGGTATTTAATACTGTTTTGGACAAGGTGAACAGCAGCAAACAAACCACTTGGGTAACTCAAATCAACAGCTTGTTGAAAGTCAACAGCAAGATAAGTTGCAACCACTCCTTGATTAAAGGAGGGAAAACATGATAGCTGTAATGATTCATATTATAGAGGGCAGCTTTTGGGTCAAGTGTGCAAGGAGAAGAAATATTGATGTTGCCTCACTGGCATGGTGTGGTGTTAATAGGGTGTCGGCATTTAGCTCATGCTAAATATTTTATATATGTCAGATGAAAAATGACAGTGGGAACAGATGGGAGGGGACAAGTGCAAAGCTTAAGAGGGTAAAAATCCATCTTTTCCAGGCTACAGCTGATGCCAGACATTCAAAAGCTGCTTTTAACAGATCAAGCAAGGAAGAGTCACAGCTGATACTGGTTATTTAAATTTTTATTTGCCTCTAATTTATTCTCATAAAAACACTCTAATCTACTTGGTTTTAGTATTCAGACAGTACAGACTTCTGATATTATCACGAGTGATATTAGAGAAGCAGTACAAACCAAGCTACCTTAGCATGTAACCAAGCACAGGTGGAACTAAGCTCACCCACACTTGTAAAAACTAACCTGCTTTCTTAGGCTTTCTAGTTAAAATGCAATACTCAGTTAATGGTTATAGTCACCAAACCATATAAATAAAATCTAACATGGTAAAATGGGAACAGCTGAATGTGCAAGAGTCAAAGTAAAAATATGTAACTAGGTATTTTGCTAATTAGAGCAATCACCAGTTAACTGCATCTATGTTGTAATTGTCTCTTATAGGTGTGTGGTTTTCCTCTTCATTTCCAGTTAAAGTTCATCACTTTCATACAGTCCAGACTGCTCAGCCAAACGCTGAAACTCCCCTTCTGGTGAGAAAGCTTGTTTCACATCCAGTCCTCTTCCATTAAGTGCCAAATACTTGCTAAAAGTTGGTCGAACCCGTAACTGCTTTGGGGCTGGAAGTGGCTTATTTGCATGTGCTGGAAGAAAGAGAAAAGTGCACTTTCAGTGCCTTCCCAGGGTGTAGAGAGACGCATGGTAGAGCAACCCATTGCTTTTTATTTGCAATATAAACCAGCAAGCCTTTGGGGAGAATTTAGCAGACAAACACGTATCTCAGACACCAGAGATTTATATTCAACCTCTTGGTTGGTGTCAGGGAAATTGTAGCCTTTAAAAATTCAAAAGGACACTCCACAGTGATCTGAATTAAACAAAAGAGCTTTTCTCAGGATAGTTACTTTTTGTCTTGGAAGTATATCCTCCCAGCAGTCTGAACTTCATGAGATTAATTTTGAGGGCCTGTTCTGAATGTAAGATGCACTTTCTGTGGCACTGGGACCTGGAACTTACTTGCAACCTCTAGCCTGGCGTGACACGTGGCCACCCCTGCCCCGTTGACAGCAGACACAGTGTACCAGCCAGCATCCTTCTTGCTTGCATTATGGATCAGGAGGCAAATCCTTCCAGTATTGTCATGGAGCAAGCTGAAAAATGAAGGTGTTAATGCCTGAGTGCTTTGAGGAGGAAGGAGAGAAAGCAGAGTCAGTTTACATGCTGAGGAGCTGAGAAAGCCCCAGAACAATTCTTGCAGGGCACTGCACACTGTTCAGACATGAACATTGCATTTGTGTTAGGGCCACCGGTGAGTCACACCTTGGCACCGTGCAGGTGGCAGCAATGTGCAGTCCCACACTCACATTTCAGTCCTAAAGCTGTGCTTCTCCATGGGCCCTCTACTGCTGCTGGCACTCAGAGGAGTCTCTGGGCACAGCTCTCTCCCTCTGTGCCCTCAAGACAAGGCTCTCAGCACCGTGCCTGGCCAGCACGTGGGCCTGTGGCCCCTGTGTCACACATGAGGGGCAGATCAGCTCTTCAGCCTGCTGCTTTTAGAGACCAGCCCATTTACATCTGATTTAGCAAATACAGGTTGTTGTTTTCTAGCACACCAATGGCCAATCATCAGTAGGGTACCTTATTCGGTCTGTATTATATTGTACCATTTCGTTGTTTCTTTTCCAGTAAATCCGAGGTGTTGGGATGGCAGAGATCTGGCATTCAAGTCTGGCTGTGTCTCCTTCAAAAACCTTTTTGCTTTGTGGCTTGAAAATGAAAGTTGGAGGCATGTGATGTTCTTTTGCTAAATTAAAGAGGAGAGATAAAGAGGAGTTACTGGAAGTGTGGAATGCTCATGTCATACTTGTTTTTTAAGACTTCAGGATGCTAAATTCAGGAGGACACACGTTCCTC
This sequence comes from Acridotheres tristis, assembly GCA_037013685.1. NCBI lineage: Eukaryota > Metazoa > Chordata > Aves > Passeriformes > Sturnidae > Acridotheres > Acridotheres tristis. The sequence goes on from CM072900.1 coordinate 8,212,558, forward strand.
ATTGCATCTCCTTAGCCTGCAGGCAGTTTCTGTGAGCGTAAGGATGTAGTAAACACAGTCCACTTTAGAAGGAGAGTCAATTAACATATGTTATCAATCCTGGAAAATTAATAACATTAATTAAATTAAATTCTGAACATCTCACTATATCTAAATATCCTGATCAAAGTGGCTTGAAAGAATACGGCGTCCTAGATGTAGTTATTAAAATAGTCTTGGAACAGGTAAGTTGATTTTATTGTTTGAGCCTGAATATGTGAAGTGCTACCTCTGCTTCTTATTAGTTTAACATCCCAAACACAGGGAGGAAAGCAGTAGATTGCTGAGACTTTCCCTGTGTGGCCAGGGAATTATCAACACTCTCAGTCTTACCAATTACTTCCACTTTTACTGTGAAAGATGCTTCTCCTGCACGGTTGACAGCCACACATTCGTATGTCCCTGCATCAGCTGATTTGACTGCTTCAAAAATGAATGAGTGGAACCCCTTTTCTGACACTATCATTTTATGGAACTGATCCTGATGAACCATCCTTCCATTCTGGTACCACATCACATCTGGAGTCGGGAGCCCACTAACCTGTGAGGGAGAGAAGAGCAGTAAAGAGTTAAACACCTTTAAGAAAATAAAATCCCTCCAATACTACAGGCAGTTTGATGCTGATAGGTGATCAAAACTGTACAGTGTTGCCTAGTTTTGAATGTTAATGTGATGTTGTACAGAAGAGCTCATGGAGGGCTGTGGAAAGATGAGCTTTTGCTACAAGACGGGAGATGCTGGTCCTGCAACCCCCTGTTGCTCCCTTCTTGTTGGTGGCTTTGATCAGGCCCAAGATGCTCATTGTGGGCTCAGCCCTTGGCTCCCACAGCTATCACTGCAGCACGGCTGACACCCACAGCTGATAATGCCTTAAGTATGCTGTCCTGCAGGCATGCTCCAGCTTCTCCACAGCATTCAGTCTAGGCAACTTGGAGGAAGATGGCTAAAGGCCATGTGTAAGTCTGGCCAGAGTTTACTGAAGCAAAGAGATTGACAGTCATTAGGAAAACCCAAGCCTGTGAGGGAGAGCAGGGTCCTTTCTTACCCCAGGGTTGGTACAGTTGCCATGAAGTTTTAGGCCATTCTTGAGTTTTGTTTCCATTTAGGGCAATTCCTTGTTTGTCTGCTCCAGCAAGGGCACAGTGCCCTCAGGGAAGACTCATTAAAGGGAGGTGTGTCCTACACAGACCTCACTGGACGAGTGTCCACTGAAGTAGTGGAGTCCCTGTTCAAAGCACAAGGCTCCCTACCAAAAAGCCTTTTTCCAGCAGGGCATTAATATTCATTCTTCCCAAGGAGGTCCAGAGACATTCCATGGTGGTCTATATTTACCACTATTTAGCTTTAATTATAATCTTACGCAGCTGATTCCACTTACATTTTCCAAGGGAAAATGCTGAAATATTTAGCTATCTCCTGTTTCTTGGTTTCCGTAGCCTGGGGAGACCCTGAACCATCTGCCTTTAGTGCTCTGGCTTATTAAAGTGCAAAGGAATTGCAGAGACCTCCACATCCCACACCCCAAGAGGGAATGGAATGGGAAGGGAGAGGTTGGCAGTGGAATTGGAAGGAAGGGAGAGGTTGGCATTACTTTGAAGTCGAGCCTGCAGAACCGCCCCTCCTCAATCACTACATCTTCAGGCACTTGTGTAAAACGTGGCTGAAAAAACTTTTCCTGGATTGAGTCATGTCCACGGTCATCACCTCTTGAGGATGGTCTGCTCCTGAAAATGGGACAGGAACAGTTAATTGTGTAAAAGCTACTTAGCACAAGTGACATCAAAGCTCTGGTTGCAGCTGGAGTCCCTTAACATGTTTAGGAATCCAACACTATAGTTCTGGTTAGTTTTTCAGCTGTATGTCATAAGTTTTGATCAGCCACTTCTCCTACTCAAGTTGTGCAATCCAACACAGAAGAATAACCTTCATTTTTGTCTAATATCCAAAAGAATTGATAAGAGAAATTTGGCTGTGTTTCATTTTCATAATTTATTTTCATTTAAATATTTATATTTCTTTGACTAGAAATTAATCTTCTAGAATACAAAGAATATTTTCCCAAGGTGCATGGAGTTTTTAAACCACTAATGCTATGCTTAGAATTCACTGGATTAAGACGACAGACATCATCACCCATCCACAAGTGGTCACAAACGGCCATTTTAGTCTAAAGAGAGTGAATTTAGTAATTACTACTTTAGCAAAAGTGATAAGTAGTGAGATTAAACCAACATTGTCTAGAAATGTTTGAAATAAGATCCTGAAAAATAGCACAGCACAAGCTTTTACTTTACCTTACGTGTGTTGTAGGAACCTGCAGCCTGATGTTTTCTGCATTCTGGTGCTTGGGAAGAGAAAGAGGAGATGTGAATTCACATTAGATTTATCTGAGAAGCCATTTTAAGTTCATATCCTGACTGCTACTTAAAAACAAAATGAATCTACTTCAGAAGTCATTGGGACAGGAGGCAGAGGAACTGGCATGAGGACCTGACACACTCTGTGTTCATCATAGGCTTTGCCGTGGCAGAACTTCTCATTGCTGCCCAGGTGATGGGTGCAACAGCTTTGTCTGGCACACAGTTTTCTGCCAGCCCATAACCTTTGTCAGAGAGGAGCAGGACTCCTGGCAAAATCTAAACTGAGAGCTGAGTACAGAGTGTCCTTCCCCACAGCAGGAATAGAAGTGGAATCGCTGGCAAGAGCCTTTTATTGTGCCCACTTAAATATGGTACCAACAACGATGGACACATGCTGAGCTGGAAAATACTTTTCTTTCTAGATCACAGCACCAGCTAAGCTCGTTGACAACTCTGCAATCACATGACTAAATCTGCTAAAGTACCCAGGATTGATTCCTGTTAGGAGCTTGGATGCTTGGAAAATGCGACAGAGCTTGGTGCCAGCGACTCATTTTAGCAATGGAGTCAGAGAGAGCAAATGCTGCATGGAAATTTCTGGATTGTTTGTTGAGCCATTCCAACGTTTGGTTCTGTGCTCTGCAGCCCAGTCCTGTGGAACATTTAAGCCTGGGTTAAAACTTCAATCAGGGAGGCAGTTTTAAGTTCAGGGGAAATACTACATGAATGAAGGTTTTGCTTGGCTGAGTTCAATGTGGAGTCCAAAGGCAATTGCCTGTATCTGCTCATTTACACAAGTTCTGTACAGTTAGTACTTGTCCTATAAAATGATGCTGTAGTGATGAAGTTGCTGATGATTCTAATGACCTATTACATGGACTGGCTGAGTTAAGCTCCTGAGGTATCAGGAGGCTGAATGAATCAGTGACTTCAATATGTAAAAATAAGTCTGAACAATGGGAGTAAGATTTTCCAAACATAAGCCAATCTCTCCTTCCAATGTTCCTTTTTTTAAAGCAGCATTTCACACATGTTGAAACGTTGTCAGTCATCCTGTTTTGACTGAATATTTCCTTGTTCTCTGCAAAAGATGAGGCTTCCCTTGCTCTCCGACATTCATGATTTTCCCTTCTTTCCTGCTCTTGCCAGGTGATTGTTGGGGAGAAATAGCTCAAACTGTGAACTCCTCCTTTGCTGTGATCTTAAGTGTCTGTTCCATGCAGGAGTTTTGCTGAGGCAGGTGTGTGCCTGCTCCTGGCTCTCTGCTGCTTGCAGAGAGGGATGTTCTCTTTCCTGCACAGGTACCCTCTGCCACACCATGGACATTGCCACTAACTTTGAGCACAGAAGTGCCAAAGAAAGCTTCTAACTGGCCTGAATAACCAACAAATGGTGCAAGTCTCCAACTAAAACACTGTGCAAAATGCCAGTAGTGATAGATTCTTGTCTATCAGCATGCGGGCTGCTAAAATAACTGCTTTGCATTCTCTTAATGGTTGCAGCCCCCTGTAAGGGCTAAAACCCAACCAATCCCAGCCTAAGGCCATGACCTCCTGAAGCCAATGTCGCTTACTCTGAACAGTGACAGGTGTAAATCTTGTTGTCCTGGCCAAGCCTGCACTCAGGCTGTTGGGAGTGGATACCTGGCTCCCTCATGGTGCTGCTCCCTGCCTGTCACAGGCACTGGGTACTGTGCTTTGCAGCAGCTGTTGGAATTCCTCCTGAAGAGGTCATTCCTACAGATCAGGCACAGCAAGGGAATTGTGCTTAAAGTTTCCCCCTCTGCCATTGCCCCGTAAAAACACCAAACCCCTGCCACGGAGACCTCTGCCTTTGAGAGCCATCCCCTCACCTGCACTGGTACCAAACAAACTCCACCTCTGCCCCGTCCAGGCACAAGCAGGCCTCAGCACAATCACAGGAAACCCTTGGTCTAGAGACAGGTCCCCAGTTACCTGTGCATTCTGCATGTTCTCTTCACCCTGAGTGTCCAGCACAGAGGCAGCATTTGCTGGTCCGAGCAGCCTGCGAGCCATTCTTTCTTCGTAAGTCAATCGCTGAAAGCAGGGCGGAGAGGAATTCTAGTCAGAAGTTCATTTACTAATTCACATCAGCTTGTTAAGGGCACATTAATATGCCACAAATTCAGGATGTTGTCAATGGAAGCAGGAGATGACCAGAAGCCCCATGTCTGGCCCAGAGGGTTTGCAGTCTGTGATGCCAACTGAAGTCAGCCTCAATATATACAGCACTGAAATGCATAAAAGATTAAACTGCCTGTTCATCAAAGCCTCCCTAATGCCATCTGTGGCCTTCCACTCCTCCTCTTTCTCTGCTGGGATTATTTATGGGTAGCTGATGGCATCATCCTCAGAAGCCAGAGTAAGTCCCAGGGTACCTTTCTGTTAGGGCTGGGAAAACTTCCCAAATCATTCAGCTGTGGAGCTGGAGACATGATGGATACTCCCAAAAAAGCAAGAGCCACACCAGAAGCAGGCACAGCCAGAGGGGAGCACCACTGCCCCTGAAAGCACTGGGGAGGTTTATGCCAGCACATCTTCAGGGTGAAATGCTGTGAGCTGTCTAGGGAGGAGGCAAGGACACGTTTCAGGCATGACACAGTAAGTTCCTACAAACTGGATGTGGCACACAGGGATAAAAACGACCAGATTTAATTTTAAGCTCTGTCAGTTGGGTTACTTTAGAAAAGTATGTTACTGCCCAGAACACCTGACCTTCACTGCCCACAAAGTTTAACTCGGGTTTGGATTTTGTGACACGAGGACAACCTCTGACTGAATTTCTACTCTGTAGAGATACATGTCTATTGCTGGGTGGGGAAAGGTTTGGGAGGCTTGTGGGACTTTTCTTTAGAAGAGAGCACAAGACCTTTAGCAAAACCTGTGAGAGCTGAATATCCCTGAGGGCCTTACATGTGTATCAAGTGTGGCTGAGATTGGCCAGTTGGCTCAGACGCTGTTGGAGAACAAGAGGAGGAGGACACAGTGGTGATTGCATAAGCCTTATTTTTAGCCTGGCTTCCTATGGGAAGAAAAGCTGACTTGCTATGACAAGCTTTCTTACAGCACATAGGACATTTTTGTTTAGGGGCATATTCAGTCAGATTTGACCTATTTGTTTGTCCATTCAGTATTTAAAATTACATATATGACACAAACCTGTTCTCACTGATGATCATGAAAATAGTGCTTTCTATTTCAGGGGAAAGAAGATGGAAACTTTAAACACTGGGCTTTTACCAGTCTTCCTCTAGACAGCAGAAAGGTTCCCATATTAGAAACCTTCCTGCTCGAGTTTGCTGCAGTGGGCTTCCCTACTGGTAGCAAATTTTTCTCCCAGATTTTGATTTCTTGGTAAAGGGGATTCTGTTGTGACCCTCCGTAGAATAAATATATAAGTACTGAGACTAAGAGGCCTTCTTATAGGAGACAGGCTTTATGATAAAAGCTCATATAATTTCTTTCATTTATTGTTGTTCATATAAAAGAGGAAATTTACCCCATTTAGTGGTGGTCCCTAGAATGAACTTTCAAATATCCCAATTTTTCATCAGGTTCTAATGATTTTGAGATGTTTATTAATCCCAGTGTTGAAAACTAGGTTGTAGTCATGTCTAGAGAACTGAGGCATTCTCCTTGGATTTTTAATTTTCAGTGGATGTGATGTTCAACAGGATCTCCAGAAGAGAGTTCAAATTTGTGCCACAGCTCTAAACATCTTCCTTTTTGTTTCACAGTAAAAGAATATTCCGGTCATAAATGGCTTTTGCTCCCATGGGATCTGTTGAGGTTCTGAGTAAATGTTCTTGGGCAGTGCTGCTCCTGCATTTCCTTCTGCTTTTAGCTCAGTTTGGAGGCTCCAGCCCCTGGGGCTGTAGAAGCAGTCTCTGCAGCCCTGCTTGCACTACTGAGAGTTCTTTAATCCCTTACCTGGTTGCCGTTCTGGAGAAGGCTGTCTTTGCATCTGAGTTTCTTTTCCAAGTCCTGAATGAGGGCCTCTTTTGTCCCTCGAATTTCTTGGTCTGATGTCTTCTGCATAGAGTTGATGCTGGATTGTTTGCTATACATGGGCTGTGAGTAACTACTCATGCAGGAAGAGAAAACAAAGTTATTCCCATAGGTGTGCTGGATTATTTGCTACAGCTTCACAGAATGCACAGGAAAATGTGAGCCTGCTTCCTAAAAACTATGGTTCAAATGAACCCACAAAGCATTTGGGAGGTGAACAGGCCAAGTTGGGTAATTGAGTATCAAAACCTTAGACAGAAGAAGCATCATGGTGCAGCCAAGTCATCGAGTGTCCTCCCACAATACTTGTTCAGCATCCCTACATCCTGCAGTGCCCCCTCACAGCCTGACCCTGCAATCCATGGCCACAATCAGCTCCTGGAGCTGGGTACTACATTTGATTTTGAAATATGCCAGGAAAAGTGGAGCATCCATCAGCAGGGATTGCAAAGGTCTGCTGGAGGTCACAGCCCTCTGTGCTGACAGGCTCTAACTTGGTTTGTGACCTGCAGTGGGGCCTTCTATGCTGCACTCATGTTCAGAAATTATTTCTATTCCAAATCCTCTTCCTCCTGTCGCTTGGGCATTTTTTCTGCTGATTAGACTAGAGTAGAAGGGTTATAATTCCGGAAAACTCCCAGCACTGCTTGGACTTCATAACTTAATGCAAGTTATAACTTGAAAACTTTAGGATTTGCCCAACAGATGAACGCATCTCATGTCCTTGTTTGCCCATTAGTAGCGTGATTGGGAAAATAATTCCTCAACTCACTGCATGTTACATTTAAGAGCAGCTAATATGAAGAGCATAGTTGGCACCCAAACCCTTTGCTATGGAAACAAACAACCCCGCACTACAAAAACAAACCCCAGCAGTCACTCCACCTGTGTCCCAAACCCCCCACACTCCTGCAGGACTTCAGGAAGCACTCCCCAGTTAACCCACCCCCATCTTACCTTTCCCCTTCCCTCAGTGCTGTGATTCAGAAAACAGACAGAAATATTCTGATTTCCTGAACGCAAACTGACACTTAGGTCTGCATTTTATATCCTGCCCCTATCAATTTTCCAGTATCTCACTTTGTGCATATTCCACCCTGACTTTCCCCAGGACCTCCAGCTGATATTGGCAGTAATACAAGTTGGTGAGAAGGCAAGGCCCAGCTCCCTTTGAGATCTCACTGACCTTGGAAGATATTTGGATTGCAGCCCAAAGGCAAAATGATATAATACATATTCAGGAAAGAATTTAGTCTTTGGTCTAAAGGGGTAAAATTTTCAAGAGGCTGCCTTTCTTTTACATATATGATTAATAAGAGGGGTATTAGAGGTGAGTTTAGATCCACATCATGATGTGGAACCTGAAAATATTACTGAGATGTACTAAGACTTTCTGAGTTGTTTATATGTGGGGAATGCTACTGCCTTCCCCCGTCTTCCTGTTCATAAGCCATGTTTTTGGAAAGAAATTAATTTGAGATGGGTGCCTGTCTTCTGCTCTAAATAACCTTAAGAGATTTCTGTCAAATCAAACTAAACAATTCAAACCAGCTCCAGAAAACTCACACAGCAGCCTGTGACTTGCCCACTGTGCAGTTTAATTCCCACACAAGGCACTCAGCCTCCTAACCTGACCCATGCAGAGCTCTGCCTTGAGCACCAGCAGTCAGTGGGAGCTCTGCCATTGGCTTCAGCCAGCCTGGGGCTTGACCAGGGCATTGGGGTTGGGATGGTCAGTGCTGGGGACAGCCAGAGGGAAGCAGGGCAGGTTAGAAGCCTGTGTGTACTTACTGAGGTTCCACGGGAGAAGGAGCTGGGCTGTTACAGTCGGGCTGCGAGGGGAGCACGGAGCACAGGAAGGCTGCGGGGGATTGGTTAGGCACGGGCAGAAGCCTCTGCCCGGATGATGAGCTAGCAGGAGACTGTGCAGATGCAGGTGTGATGGGATATGTGGATTCCTTAGGGGCACTACAGGACGGCGAGGAGAGTGTGATTGAGGAGCTCAGCGATGACGAGGAGGAGAATTTCTGCCCGCTGGGGTTACGAGGCTGTATGAGGATGGAGGACTGTTTGATTTCTCTGCTTGACTCTGTGGAGGCTGCAGGTCCTGGAAGCTGCTGTTGCCCTTGACACACATTCTTAGACTGGATAAAGTGTTTTGGACGTTCGTAGTTAAACATGGTTGGTTGGCACATAGAGGAAACGGATGGGAGATTAGGGACACTCATAGGAGAGGTTTCACGGCTGTCCTGGGTTTTTGTTGGTGATAATTGGCTTTGGATAGGTGGCTGGTAAAAGCTAGGTGGTAGGCCACAAAAGTTTTCTTGGCTGGGCTCCTGGATAGAATGAAGCCCTTGCCTTGCAGAATAGATGCTTTCTTGGAGTGGGTTTTCCCTTCAGGAAGACAATACAGATACAATAAATTGTACATCACAAACTGAATCACAAAAATACTGTGTTCTGAGCTCTCACTGGCAATCCAAACACTATGAAATTAAGGTTCAACTAAATTAAAGCTTGAACTTAAAGTTATTTAGGATTTTTTGTCCCACAACTGTATGAATATTTTGGGTTACAATAACAAGCCACATAGTCTGTCTGGCTCAGGTGCAAAGGTCACTGTGCTTGTCTTATATGCCAGAGCCCAGTAAGTTCTAAAGGAAACAGCAATTGGTTAAACACCTGCCTAAGTCTGCAGATAAATACCGATACTACTGCTAAGCCAGGTAATTTCCCATGTATTATCTTTAGTTAAGATCTCTGGATCCTGCTGTTTTGTGCCCTATCAAAATGCTAAATATACTATTCCTCAGAACCAGCTATCTGTGCCAAGAAATTCCTCGTACCATAGGGAAGCACAAAGGTTTCATTTTCTTTTAAGTCTAAAACAAAACTTTTGAAACCAAATCTCCTGATTTCTTCTCTAATGGATTTTGAATTCAGAGCTTCTAATATCCATCTGAGATTTAGGATTAGAATGCCAAGGAGTGTGTGTCTCTGTTTGAGGTGATTTCCTGAGATTTTCTGTTAAGGCTGGTAATTGCCAGAATGACATGAGCTGCAAGATAGGGTAGAGCAAGTTGAGCTGCTCAGAGTCCTGCATTTATTTTGGAGGTGGTTGATATTTAAACCTGAGCTTTCCATCCACGCAAAACCTGGGAAAGTTTCATTGAGCAAGCTTTTTAAAATGGACAAACGACTTCAGCTCCAGAATAAATAAATAATCCCCCAAAATAAACATAAAGCCACTAATTCTAAAAAAAATTTAAAAAAAAAGAAAAAAAGAATGAGAGAATATAAATCCCTACAGTTACATGTGCTGGAAAAAATTGTAATCTTGCCCCACCGAGATCAGCTGTTTCGCTGCTATATATACCCAGTATATTGTATTCCTGTCTTTGGAGAGCCTGGAGAAGGGCTCCACGAGGTCATAAATTCCCATGGGGGGAGATAACTGGAAACATTGCTCTGATATTGAAGACTCAAGGCTTACATTTCCTAATGGGAATCGTCAATATTAGTTGTGAATTAGCTGTAAGTAAACAGAGGCCTTATAGTAAAAATTGCCTAACTTTTCCCTTGTCATACTCTTGAAATTTGAAGCTGGCTCAAATTTTTGGAGCGCGTCCACACTATGTCCTCATTCACTGGTGCAGAAAACTCGTTAAGTCTTGTCTTTATCCAATTTTTCTATCACTACCTGTGCACGGATTTGCACATTCACTGTACCACAGGCTGTGGACAGCAACCAGCTTTTACTTTGTTTTCTAGAACACCGCACTTAACCAAGCTCTGATGCACAGCGTCACTTCTCACAAGGGATAAGCCATGTTTCCCTCAAATCATTCCACCTTGATTTGGGAGGGCAAGAAATAAATCCGACGAGACATTTGACATTACAAGATGAAAACAGTAGGTAACAACAGGGACAGCTTGCTTGTTTAAAAACAAGCCCGCGTTTTTGGCTCTGTTGCCGCCCACGCTCCCTCTGGCACCGCCGCACCCCAAAGGTGCGGCTGCACCTCAGCATTCCCAGCAGTCCCTCAGCCACCAGTGAAAAGTGACGTGCAAAAAACCCAAACAAGCGCCTTACCTACAGCCCAGGAGCTGTCACCCGGGCCCTGGTCGGTATTTTGGGAGGGACGGTCATTCACTGGCCCGGGCTGTCATAGCCGCCCTCTGCGCGGCGGAACGAGCCCGGAGCTTTAATGTGCTGCCAGCGGTGACACCGCGGGCCCTGCCTGTCCCCGGCCCCGCCGCTGTCACAATAAGAGTCTCGCAGCCCGGACACTGCCAGGGCCGGAGCCGGGGCTTGGGCCGGCGCCCGCGGGCAGCGCTGGGACCGCCCGGCGCTCGGAGCCGCCGCTGCTGCTTTGGACCGGCCTTGTCCCGGCCCTGTCCCGGCCCTGTCCCCGCTCTGTCCTGGCCCTGTCCCGGCCCTGTCCCCGCTCTGTCCTGGCCCTGTCCCGGCCCTGTCCCCGCTCTGTCCCGGCCCCGGAGCGCTGGGCTGGCGGTGGGCACGAGCACAGCCCCAGCCCCGGCCTCGTCTCAGCGCTGCCGCGGGCGCCCCTGGCTCAGCACAAGGGGGAGAGCTGAAGAAGTCGCCAGCTTTTGGACGGAAAAGCAGGAGTTCTGCCCAGAGCACCGACGGGGCGCAGCAAGGACCGCTGCAACACGCTTGAACGTCCCTTAATCCCACTTTGTTATCCCAAGGAAATTCTTGCCCAGAGAAGCTGACTGACCCATCCCTGGTGTTCAAGGCCACGTTGGATGGAGCCCTGAGCAGCCTGGTCTAGTGAAAGGTGTTCCTGCCTGTGGCAGAAAAATGGTCATCTCTAAGGTCCTTTCCATCCCAAACCGTTCTGTGGTTCTAAATTCCTTGTTTAATTCATTTACTAGTTGTTTGTAGCTAATTGCCTCCGTAGTGATAAAACTCTGGTACTGATTTTAAGGCTGTGTGCACTTGAAGGCAACAGCTACTCGAGAGCCAGGTTTAAAAGTGATTTAAATCCCCCCGGCTCCGTGAGAGCTTGGCCAGGGCCAGGGGCACTGCTCATGGGTGTGTCTGAGCAGTCATAAACTAGCCTTGTGGAAAGAATATGATAAAAATATGGTAAATATTAATATTTTGCTGTTTGTGTTTGTTATTACAGCTGTTTACACGGACGAAAAAATGCAGCTGTGATGTTTTCACCAGAAGAGCAGCAGATCCTGCTGGCAGGTTAGGTGATCCATATACCTTTTACCACCAGCTCCAATGCCTATCTTCCTCTTAAATTAACATTGTAGTGTTTAAAATGTCTTAATTATACTTCGGAAACCCTCACCTATTGTTTAAAAACGCCCCAAACCCGAAAGTACCGCAGCTGGGCTGCGTGTGGGCTCTCAGCTGCCTCGCATCCCCCTTCTCTGTGCCCGCGAGTCTGTCAGCACAGCGACCTTCCAGAGGTTAATCCACCTCTAGTGCTTGTATTTAAACATCACCCCATCGTTTGTGAACTAAAACTACAGAGCAGGTGTTAATTGAGTGCTAATTTATATAAATTCCGCGTGTGAAAGTGATTAAGGGAGGGAATTCGTCCCTAGTTGTTGGAGAGGTTATTTGCTTTTTACGTTAAGGAAAAAAGAAAAAAAAAAAAGAAAAAAGTAAAATAATATAAAAAGGTACCTGGATCATGATCATTGCCCTGCAGGAAGCTGTGAGCACGGTAAAGGTCAGGCTCCGTGCTCAGACAGGCTCCCTGGCTTCCCACCAACATCAACTTAGCACCAAAGTTGGCTGTAAGGCATCGATTTAAGGACAGTTTTATACACTTAAAAGATTGGACACAACCAGGACAGCTTGTGTGAAAGAGAAAGATTAGAAAAACGTTACATCCAGAAGGAAGGAAAAAAGGTGAAAGAACTGGAAGCTGAACTGATGAAAGCAGAGGAATAAATCTCATCTCTTGTGCCAAGTAACTTAATAGTGCTGCGACCAGCTCTGCGAGGTGTCAAAAATCAGCTTTTCTGTCCTGCTTCAGTTTACTCTCTAAGAACGGTGCCCTGCTGTTTTCTGATGAGGTTCTTTCTCCTCATTGCTTGAGTCATACAGCAAAAAATGTCTAGAAAAAGAGTTAAGGATCTGTTGCTTATTAATTAAGATATTGAAAAGCTACCTAAAATACCAGTATATTAGTGCCTGAAGCCTCTTCTTTTGCTTGAATTGAGTTTCTTTAATGAAATTAATAATCAGAAATGGTTTTATTCTGCCTCTTTAAGGCTGTTGAGGACACTGTAAGCTGCAGGTGTAAAGGGCTCAGAAAGGAGTAGCTGGTAGTGACAGTCTTGTTGAATTGCATTTTCTAGCTTTTGTGGAGTGCCTGTTGCTAGGCAATAATTGGGAGGATATGGGTACAAGGATTTAATTCATTTTATAGCTATTCCTAGTAATGGTTTTGGTCTGTCATCACTGCCTTTGTTGGTATTTGCCTTTGGTAATACAATTGCAACCACATACACTACATGAGGGAATTATACACTAAATCTGACTAACAAGACAGTTATTTTACAGCCAACCATTGCCCATGATTGCTGAGTTTGAGGTAACAACAACATTCACAATGCTGAGTCACATTTTTAATGATGTTTCAAAGCACCTGGCAGTATGTATGCAGGATTTAAAGGTATTTAAATTCTCATAGATGTGTATATCTAGAAATGTTGATGGTTTCTCTCTGTATTTTGAGATGCGTCCAAAGTCTGGACTAGTTAATATTTTTGTTTACATTTATTCATATATACATATATATATATATATATATATATATATACACACACAAATGTAACCTACATTTTAAAAAGCTATTACATAGCTGATTTTGGTGGCATGGTAAATCTGTTTATATATTAGGGTTTGCTTTGGGTCTGAGCTGATTTCCCTAGAGTGAGCCTGGATTTCATAGAAAGGCTTGAAACCAAACTGAGAGCCCCCTCTTAATGATCTGCATGCTGGTTATTGAAGCAAAACCATTTTTACTCAGTGATTTAGCTAAAAAGTAACTCTCCTGCATGGGGACATCTATATTGAAACACGATCTCACCCGTGGTAAAATTTGAAGGAAGGTGTTCAGAATTGTTAAAATAACTGGTTTAGTTAGAATGGCTGAGTACATCCAAAAATAATCTCTAAGCCAGGGAGTACTTTCTGTCAGGGACAGGCGTTTCCACAGTCTGTAACAGGATCACTGCAGGCTTGCACTCAGCTGGGAGAGCAGGCACACGTCTGCCTCCTCCTAGCTCTCAGTGTCAATAATAGGACTGAGGGAATCCTCTGCTGGATTGAACTGTCCATTATTACATCTATAAACCCCTGAGAAACCGTCCAGAAATGGGGATGACATCACCAATCTATGCATTCTAACCTGTTTTGTTTCTCTGGAGCAATCAAACAGGATAACTGATAATGCAGTAAGTGTACAGCTGCATTTGGGATAGAAATTGGATCAAGTCTTGTTATAAAATGGAATACTTTATTACTGGGGGAGAATCTCCATCTCCTGAGCCGGGAGTGTCCCTACAATGGCATGGGACAGTTTTCCTTCTATCCAGTGGGTCACTGGTTCAGTGCTTTTCCCCACAGAGTGCTTTGCAGGTCCTGTCTGCACCACACTTACAGGATCTTGAGTTTTATTGTTGTCTTTCAGAATAGGAAAGAGAAACGTGAGGTGATGTCACTTGGCCAGGGCCACCAAGAAAAGTGGTGGCAACAGAATTGTACCTTGAGATTTCCCAGGTACTGTGATCTTTGCCTTATGCTCTGCTGTGGAGTCAAAGGTTTCCTAGAGGACAATTATTTGGGGTGATGCTTTTAAGTTACCCACAGATAGGCACTCCTGCAAGTGACATCAGGCACTTCCCTGATGTTTAGGTGGTTACACACTTGGTCAAACAGAGCCTGTGCTGTCACCTGCCAGGCTGGTGCTGACATTGTCATTGTCACCCAGGCAAGCAGCTCAGGCTACTGCAGGTGCCTGATCCCTGCCAGGGTAAGGGGCACTGGAGTGTGCAGCTGGGATCACTGGACTGTCCATGCCTTAAGTGCTGTAAAAAGCTGACCCAAGGATGTGATTTTCTCTCTGTCTTACCGCAGAGGAGAAGCCCGAGGTGAATTTTCGTAAGCTCCATGGAAGTCCTCAGCCTGGCTCTTGGAGTTCTTCTGCCCAAAGCTTGTGGCTGCTGCTCGAGTGCCCAGCCCAGGGCTCTCTGGGCTGTAGGAGGGCAGAGCAGCTGCCCCACGGTCCTTGGCTCCTGCTTGGCTGCTCCTGGGGAAGGAGGATTTCTTCATGGTGACCTGCACAGCTGGCCTGGGGGCAGCACCTCCAAAACTTTCCAGCTCTTTAGCTCCTGGAAGGAGAATTGTCCCCACGTCAGGTAGGAAGCAGTGGTGGCTCACCAGTACAGCACTGCAATAACAGGGGATGGGAAACCAGAATGTCTGAGCAGGTGGATGAGGCTCATTCTGCTCTGCACAGACTGAAACCTGCACAGCTGCATGAGCCAAACCTGACTTCTGGCCAGGGCTGGTGAGCTCTGTGTACATGCCAGGTGCTGTTCTGGTTGCAGGTGGCTTCCAGCACGAGCCAAACAGGTCAGGTGGTACAATAACAAAGATATAGACACAGCCAATGTGTTGGGCCAAGCTGGAATCCCTGGAGAGATGAAGCTCAGGGATGAGACTCCTCTGAGAGAGGGAACAGCATCTCCACCTTGTCATCTTTGACCCAGGAAGAAGAGGGACAAAAAGCACAACACAGAACAATTTGCATCCAGCTTTGAGAGGTACCCAAGCAGACTACATTTTTTGGGCATTTCTCTTCGCTTGAGCCTATAAAATTGTTTGGGTCTGGCTTCTGCTTGGGAAAATCTGTGATTCTGCCTGATGTTGAGCAGCAGCAAATTCTTTTGTGCTTAGTTGCTCAACACAGAAATCCGTGTGCTTACCTGGGGAAACAGAGAGATGTGCACTGGATGCTGCAGACCCAAATTCATTCTCAGCAACACATTTAAATATTCCAGAGTCTTCTGGAAAAGCTTCTGTAATAACCAGGGTGCAGACTTCTTCTGAAATAAGAGATTCAGGCATGATGTTGTACCACAAGAGGCAAATGTTAACCTGTAGGAACTGCTCTTTACAGGACTCTTTACTTAGTGATGGGGATTGACACTAATAAGGTGCAAAAAAGTGATGTAGAGGGCATAGGAAGTCAAGGGGTTTAAAAGGAGCAAGATTAAAGAAGACTCTTCCTGTGACATTAATGAAACAGCACATTTTTTGTGGTGTTTTGTTTGTTCGTTTGTGTTTGGCTTTTGGTGGTTTTGTTTTGTTGGGGGTTTTGGGCTTTTTTGCTAAATTCTGCATTTTCTTGCACGAGTTTAAAATATTATAGGTCAGAATGTTTGATATGCTTTCTCTTAACACAGGGAGATCTCTTACCCAAACTATTACTCTTCATTGGCTGAATGTAAAAGGATTGATACCTTTTTCCAAGTATTGTGGAAAAAATCAGGGCTTTTCAGGTGCTTGCAGCAAAATTAAGAGCTTGAAAGCTCTTGGCTTGACTCACTATTGTCTTCTGCCTACCTCTGGACCTTATTGTTTTATTTTGGATGAGGTGGGAAATACTGAGTGTGGTGAGGAGTCTAACCAAAAATGCCAGTGTACTTACCAGGAACTGCTGATGAACAAGCCTCTGCTCAAGATAAGAGAGAAAGAATTTAAATCAGTATAACGTCAAAATGGAAAAAAACCCAAACCCTTCAGCCCTCACTCCCTTTCCCACCTCAGCTGTCACCCTGGTTACAAGGGAACTACCTCCTTTTCTGTCCATCACAAGGAATAGCATCTGGATAGGGAAAGCTCAAGTTTGGCCAGGGAACCTGGTGGTGCAAACACCTCTCCACTGAGGTCGTACACAAAGAGCTCCACTCAGGTGATACACTAAAGCTCTACTGACTTTGGAGTTGGTTGCTGTGGGTTTGGCTTTCTGAGTTCTGACCTCACGCCTGGGCATGTAAGAGATTGTTTGAAATGAGGTTGTGCTTTTTTTCCCCTGAGTTCATCAGTAGTTCTAGTATATGGTGACAATGCTTCCATGGTTCAGTAGGGCTGTCATTAATAACTAACAGCCTGGAATCTCCCCCCTTGTGCCTGACCCACCCCTGCACTGCCAGAGGAAGTGCAGACTGTGCAGCAGCCTGTGACTTCAGGTCATCTGATACTTTAAACTTAACTGCTTCTATGAATGATCTCCTGATTTTTATAGCTGTTCTCATCCCTGTCTTACCCCTGTCCCAGTGAAATATCTGTACATCCAACAGGTGCAGCAACACCTACTTTTCCGCAGGATTCGGAAATCAGCAGAATCCATGATCTGATCATATTCCCTGTACCAGTGAACCTGCAGGGTGGGTGTGGAGTGAATGCGACACTCAAGTACCACCAACTGGCCCTTGGTAGCTCTTATGTTTTGTAGACCCTGGAGGAGAAAATATTTCTGTTAAATACCTGATCTGAGTTTTTCTCCATGGAAGCATTTATTAGGAAGTGATACACCCTTCACTGAGGAGATGGTCTTGCCTGTATTTTCATTTTACTAACAATAGTTGTCTGAATTTTAAATGTATTTGCAGTGGGTTGTGAGTGGAAATTTTTTCACCAGAAGACCAGCACTCATTAAAGCCTTGCTTGTGCATTTAAATAAAGATGCATATGCAGGAAAAACATGTATTCCACTGGATGCAACATAATAAGGGTGGTTACAATATGAAGTTTCCACTTCAGCCTCCTTTGCAGGAAATAAATGAGATGAATTCCTAAGTGGTTCTGTCTGTCTGGATCATTTACCAATTAAGATGTTAGTTTGATAGCATCACTAACTAAGTATGCTAGCCTTTTTGAATTGTAAATGAACCAATGTTCCAGCCTACAAATACTTTCTGATCGAACAAGAAAATGCAAAATCTAATGCTGGTAGTTGCAGGATGGGTTGTGTTTTTCAGACAACTTGTGCTCTTTACCTTTGTAAACACAGGTGTGGTTCCATAGGCAGACCCAGCCAGGCTCAGCGAGGGACTCTGCATCTAGATGGCAAAAAAAAGAGATTTTTCTAGATGGAATTTTAGGGGTGGATTATTGAGGAATAGAGTGTTTGTGGTGGGACGGAGGGGGAGGGGGGGGGGGGGTGGGGGGAGAGAGGAAGTTGTTTGTGGGGGGTGAGTGGTGTTGGGGTGGGTGTCGTGTGGGGGGGGTTGTTTTTGGGGGTGGGGGGTGGGGGGGTGGGTGTATTGTGAGTGACTGCGCTGGCTGAGGAACCGATGGACAGAAAACCACTGGTGGCTCTCTGCTTTTCCCTAGCGTGTGGGGGAAAATAAACAGGGCAGGATGGAGACAGAGGCTTTAGGAGGCTGAATATACTTGATCCAATAATATTTACACTTACTGTGACATTCCTCTGACCCCGACAGGATGCTGAGACTTGCAAGGAGGCTTAGCCTTCGGATTTACCCTAAGAACCTGGAGAGACAAACATGAAGCAGTGTGTGTTTAGAATGATCTCCTTTTCCTTACAACACAGCAATGACTGTTTTGTGAATTGAGCATAGGCTGGTTGGGGTCACACAGAGATGCCAGAGGAAATAGAAGCATCCTGAGTATCTGAGGGTAGGTTCAGGTCACCTACAGAGCATGGAGACACTTTAACAAGATTATTGATTCAGACCTCTATAAAAGACCCAAGTTACATGTGAAACCTGGCTTCATGCTGGACCTAGGGTTTTCCTGTATTTGGATGGGAAAGTCTAAAAAGAAAACCCTTGTTACTTTAGTGAAAGTGGAAATGGCATCTCATAAACCAGCTGCTAGGTTCCTTTGCATGAAGACTGTAACATACTGGATTGACACAGAAAAAGTAGTTACTGAGATCTTAATAGCTCACCATGGTAATTAAAGGCTTACAGGTTTCATCTTTGCTTTTTTTTGCTGTAGCAAGAGGGATTGGTCTTGCTGGCACACAGAGGATATCAACCCTGCTTCTCCTGGGGCCACCTGCACCAGGACAAAGGCCAGCCTTGACAAACACCCTGCAGGGACAGCAGCAGTGCTGTTGTCACACACTGCTTCTAGAGTGAGCCTTGGAACTGGGGCCCTGGTGAGCGACAGCAGCATGTGTGACACATGGTGACAGTGCTCCTGTGCCTGTGTGCTTACAGCTTTGGGGATGGAGCCTGGTTTGCCAGCCAGGAGAAGACATGGAAATGCCTGAACTGGTGTTCTGCTGGCTGCAAGAGCCATGGAGGTCCCCTGCTGCTCTCTGCTGTGATGCAATCCTCGTGAGCAGAAGTGGGCTCTGGGATTTGCATTCCCCATCCATTAGGGCAGCTTCCACCCTCTCCTGCTCTTGGTGCCTGTGGCATCAAATTCGGAGGTGTCTGGTAGCTGATGTCATGTACAGCCAAGCCCTGTGTCTGTGCCTGAGCCTGTGGCCATGCAGACAGCACCTGAAGGCATTGGCAGATGTTTGCAGAGCTTTGTTTGCTGTTGAATGCTCTGTTGCTAAGGCCACTGTAGTGCTCCCTGTGAGCTCCTTGCCTGAGCCACTGCCTGTGTGGCAGTTTTGCTTTGTGTTCACTGTCTGTGGAGAAGCAGATGTGAGAGGTCGTGGTTTGGCACCTTAACTCTCTTTAAGGTTGTAGTTGTTTTCCAGCACCCTGGCAGTGCTCTAAGTCAGAAGAGTGTGGGCGTTTCTTCAGAGTTTGGATCTTACCCTTGTCGATCTCACATGGTAGAGTTTGGCACTTACAGCGTTTGTTGGACATTACATAGAGTAACTGCAAATTTGAGATCTTTCAGCTGACTGTCACCCTGTCTGGGAGTCATATTGGTGAAGTTACAGGTGGGTACCTGGTGTAGAGAGACAGAGATACCTCAGCAGAGTGGGATTTAGTTACCTTGAAGAGGTCAGTAGGCTACAAATAACCCATCTTATAAAATAAAATCAGTGTATGTGTCTGAATTCCTCAGAGGCTTTGCATAGCTCTTTGGTGCAAATAATTTACTTGAGATCTGTTCTCTTTCTCTTCTGCTTTCCGGCACTCTCTAAAACAGTGACACCCAATTACTGTGATGGATATTTTGCAATCTAGTTGGATTTTCCTGGTTAAAATAAGAACATACCCCTGTGTGTCTCATTCACACCTGCCGTGTGTTACTGAGCCCTGAGGGCCCCAGGCACAGTTACCCATGGACTTGGACCACCCATGGCCTTCATATTTCTATCTGTTGCTGTTGATTTATAAATGTCTCTCAAGCAGTTCAAGGATGGCTCCTCTCCAAGGTTATATCATGAGGCCATCAACAGGGCTGTGATGCAAAGGCTGCTGGATAATCCCAAACCCTTTGGGTGTGAGAGCAGTGCCTGGGATACCAATGTTTTTGAGTTGCCCTGGGTTCCCACTGCAAACCAATAATGGCTGGAGTCCACCACAGATTCCTGTGGTGCTGGTTGCAGTGGTGCCTTCCAGCCTATCAGGTAACACTTGGTATAGTCAGTTTTCAGGACCTGGAGTATTGGATGATTTGGGCTTTTTCTATTTTGCCTCCAAAGAAAAAGGGTGATGAAAAATCAGGCATGTTCAGGTTATGAAAGGAGTTCCTAGACTGATATATCTGCTTTAAAGAGTGTCCCATGCACCTGAGATACCATTAGCAAAACTGCATTGGAGGATCATTGCCCCTTCCTTTTCTGCACAACAAAAGACTTCATTATCCTTAGAACTGCCATCACTCTTCAGGTTCCACTCTGTTTCCAAGTCCATGATCAGTCTGGACTCACACAGGACATGCACAGAGGTTGCCCTGTGCAGTGGTCAGAGGGGACTGTGGCCATCTCTGGTTTAGGATCACAGCACAGTGAGGTGCTGCAGGAGGCATTGGACACGTTGTATCTGGAGTGAGGAGCAAAGCCTTGGAGAGAAGTTGCTCTACTGAACTGAATAAGAGCAGCTCCTGACAAGTTTCCAGTATGATGAAACAGGCACTGAACTTTAGCACTAAGCAGGAATAGCACCAGCGTATGAATTTGTGCTCAAGACAGTTACTCAGTTGTATGGCATTAGTTCCTCAATGTGATGATTGCTGCTAAGACCTCCTGACGTGGCAGAGCCCATGGCCAAGGGATGGTGGCTGTCAGGGTTGCAAGTGTGCCTGGCCTGATGCCCTGTGGCACACCAGGCAGTCAGTGTTCCCACAGTAAATGCAGGCAGCTCTATGTGGGCTGCTGCAGCTGCCAGTGCTTGAGAAAGGCTGGGTTAACCTCTCATGAGAGCAGATCGTGTCAGTTCAGCTGAGTGAAGACCCCATCACTGGGAATTCTATTTGTTCTTGGCTGCTGTAGGTGTCTACTGAAGAGCAGGAACCATCCTTGAAATCCACATTGCTGGCAGCACCTCTGTAGACAAACTCATCCTTCACACACATGGTTCACGTTAGATGCTCTGTTCTCACCTCCTCTTGTGTGGTCCTTCTATTTCACAATTTGCTTCTCATGAGTATGTTGGATGCTCTTACTGTCAACATTGGATTTAGATAAAGGAGAGTTCATGGGAAAAGATAAAAAGTCTTATGAGCTTCAGTGCTGGGACAGTCACTGCTTTGGTCTGAATTCCCTGGTTTTAATTGAGACCTAATGACCTTAAGGCTAGGATAATTACTAAACCAGGAGACTTTCGAGCCTGCTGAACATGATGGCTAGTGCTGCTTTAAAGGGCGGAGTGTATTTGGGAGAGTAAATGTCCTGAGAGCATTTGGACACTGGCTGCAATGCTGACTAGCCCTGCTAGTACTAATTGGTTTCACGTGATTTAAAGAGTGGGCTTCTGTAGGAGGCCAAAGCTGACCCGGGTATTTGGCTCTCCAACTCAGCAGTAAAAATGAGAGGAGGTCGTTCAGCTTTCAAAAAAACACTGGAAGGTCACTCTGAGGTATCTGTTTTCTCTCTGGCACATCTCCTTTTCCTTATGAGTGATGCTCCTGCCTTCTGTAACTATCAGTTCTCAGACTTCAGAGATGCTGACCCCACATCCTGAGGAGCTCTGTGTGTGATCTGCTCCTCTGTCTCTGTCTGCCTTGCTAAACAGAGAGGTTTTCTACAGAGGATTAGCAGACCTTGTTCCCTGTGAGGGTGGTGAGGCCCTGGCACAGGCTGCCCAGAGAAGCTGTGGCCGCCCCATCCCTGGAAATGTTCAAGGCCAATCTGGATGATGCTTGAGGCAACCTGATTTAGTGGAAGGTGTCCCTGCCCATAGCAAGATGGTCTTTAAAATCCTTTCCAGCCCAAATTATTCTGTGATTTTACAATTCTGTGAAAAGTCATCACCCTAAAATTTGCGCCCTTGAAAGAATATCTAGCCAAGGTTTTACCTTGGTGAGTCATTCTAGCAGTCCTAGTGTCTCATGTAAATGTCAGACTTTACTTAGTGTAACTCTAGATCTTTGTGAAGTGGACAGAATTAGACTCAGCCAAATGAAGAGTCCAAGGACCTTTGCAACCCAACACCAGAATGATTACAAGGTACATGCAGATCACGCTGTTGACACAAATCATAATGACGACATTCTGGCATTACCTGAATAGTTGACATGGCTGCAGAATTATGCTATATGCAACACTAGGACAAATTTAACACAGGGCTAGGAAAGTATTAAATCTTCACAGAGCCCTTTTGCCAGGTGTTTAGATCATGGAAAAGACATTAAACCTGTTTTAGGAACAAGACGAGCATCTGCTGGCTCTGAAATACATTGCATTGCAAAGAGTGTGTGTAGAGGGGAGGAGTACATTTAAAAATTTAAAAGTGAGGCAGAGCTAGACTGCAACATCACATTAATGTACCAGCTTGTCTTTTATTTTAAAAGCAAGCTTGAATAGATACACAGGATAACACTCAACTTTCAATCTCTTTGAAAACGATGCATTTTGCAAGCTATCTGCATATACCTGATGGTGCTACTCATCTTCATAGAGGTGTTCAAGCTTTGGGAGTGTGTGCTAGACATTGGGTATCTTGTGGCTCTACTCTGTAGGGCTTAACAGAGATATGAGTAGTTCTGCAAAGAACGAGGCTCTCCCAATGGCAGTGGGCTGCAGAAAGCTCTGTCTGGAGCTGTATTTCTTCTGTGCCATATGGCTAAACAGGAAAATTGTCACCACTTCAGTAGTGAGCTCTCTAGTTGTGAGTTCCTTAGTGGTGTGAATGTGTGATGAGAAAGTGGATTCTCTGTTTCTCCTGGAATGTGAATAATGAAACTTCTGTAGGAAGTTAGAAAGGAGTGATTTTATTTGCTTCTCTTCCTATGCTTCAAGAATCCTGAGAAGATCAGTTGGGTTGCAGAGACAGTTGTGATTTGTGGAATCACTTCTTAAAATCACTGCCCTTCAGGTGGGGAATGGGGCAGGTTTGCATCAGCTGGGATATTCTGAAAATAATCAAATAACTGCAAGAGATTATTGTAGCCATTGATAAGGTATTCACAGAAACTGCAGAATCCTAGTTGGATGTGAAGTTTGCTGAGAGACTTTCTAAATTGTGGAAGTGCAGCTGAGTGTGTTTCAAAGACCTCTTTTATTTTTGGCATATTTTCAGAACAGGTGACGCCAAAGAGCACAATTTCAGAGGCTCGTTTTCTGTGAATTCAGCTTTTAATGCCTCCCATGAAGCAGGTTGGAGATTTGCATCTCAAAAGCTGTGTCTGTCATTCCTGTGGGCATTTCCATACACGTTTGAGAAGGGCAGAAAGGTGTGCTGGCTTTCATGGACAGGCTCCCTCTGGAATTAGCAAAGACTGTCAAGCATGGAGACCAGCATGGCTGCTGGAATGAGTATACTTGTGTTTCATGTTTCAAAGTCTTTGCTAAGTTTAAGCTGGGTTTTGCCCCATTTTACAGGGCAAGTGATGCAAAGAGAAGAGCATCAGCACTCGGAATGTAATTGCACTTGAGCAACAGCAGCCTTAATATAGGAAAGAGCACAGCAGCAAGCTTAATTTTGGAACTAATTAAGGCCCATCCCTGATGAGATGGTGGACAAACACACCCGGTGTGTGGCTCACGTGGCCGTGAAGCCTGTGGGCTGTTGGTGCAGGTGTGCACCTGCTCAGGTACTTGTGCTCACAGGCACGTGTCCCACTCCAAGTGTGGTGTGAAGAGATGGGGCCTCAGTATCTGTCCCTCCAAATGTCTTTTGGGTTGCCTGGAGGGTCCGTGGGGCAGAGCAGAGTCCCTGGCGGGGCTCGGGGGCCGCCTAGCGAGGGGACACGCTGGCAGGGACGGGCCCCTCATCCAGCGGCTCACACACCAGGGCTGGGGGAAATTAATTTTATCCTTCCTATTACGTGCCTCTTCTGAGCACAGCTGTTTCTCAGGGCTGGAAAATCCTGGCTTTCCCTCCCCTTATTTGGATAACAGCTGAACTGCTGACAGATATTGGACACTTGAGTCAAACTGGAGTTCCTAGAACCAAGTGACTAAATCCCCTTTTAAGCACCGACATTAAAAGACGCCTAGAGCTTATTTTAAGAGATGCTAAGCTCCCACTTGAAGTCGTGAGGCTCCATACTTGTTAAAGTGTATTCATGTCAAACAGAAATCCTGCTAATTTCCTTCCTTTCTTCCCTATAAAAAAACCTCAACCCTGCCCCACTTCTTTGCATGCCAGAGCATTACAGAGATATCAGGATTTTGAGCCCAGACTGCTTGATGTGTGAAACCTGCAGGCCCTGGGATGAAGGCTCTGGTGCCCATGGCTGTGACCTGCAGAGGACGTTCAGGTGTGAATACAGGCAACAGCATTTGGTTTCCTGGGCATCCTGTTGCACCTGCCTGCTGTCCTGTGCTGTATCTTTGGCATTCACAACCCAGAGGCTGCATTTAGTGAATCTTGAGGGTCCCTTATGTGAATCCTGTGGACCATTCCGTGCCATGGGAAGAATGTTGTTTCAAGAACCTGTAAGTGCTGTCTCTGCAGTTTGGATGCTGTAACAAAGCTAGACGAAATTCATTCCTGAAAGCTGCGAGGGAACACCCAGTCTCACAGTCTCCAGGATTCCTGTTTCCTGAGAACTCTGTGTTAGTCCTGAGCTAGTGCACTGGAGCAGGGCTGGGCTGCACCGGAGCAGAGTGGGCTGCACTGGAGCCGGGCTGGGCTGCAGTGGAGCAGGGCTGGGCTGCACTGGAGCCGGGCTGGGCTGCAGTGGAGCAGGGCTGGGCTGCACTGGAGCCGGGCTGGGCTGCACTGGAGCCGGGCTGGGCTGCACTGGAGCAGGGCTGGGCTGCAGTGGAGCAGGGCTGGGCTGCACCGGAGCAGGGCTGGACTGCACTGGAGCAGGGCTGGGCTGCACCGGAGCAGGGCTGCGCTGCACTGGAGCAGGGCTGGGCTGCACTGGAGCAGGGCTGGGCTGCACCGGAGCAGGGCTGGGCTGCACTGGAGCAGGGCTGGACTGCACTGGAGCAGGGCTGGGCTGCACCGGAGCAGGGCTGGGCTGCACTGGAGCAGGGCTGCGCTGCACTGCTCGGGTTCAGCTCTGAGCCCGTTTTCCCTCCTGGCAGCTGCACCGTGCTGGGAGCATCGGCTCCTCCTGCTGCACAGCCCCACCCGTGCCTGAAGAGGGGATGAATCCCATCCCAGCTCTGCCTTTCACTGAGACTGCTGGAGAGTATTATTCCCATTCCCATTCCCACAGGGGTGCCTGCAGGTAATGATGAAGCAGAGCCTCAGCCATAATACAAAAACTCACGGTCTTGTTTTGTTTTAAGGTAGAAAATGTGCCGTGCACTGTTCAGCCAGGGAGCGAGTTGAGCTCCCGATGACTCTGCTGCACGTCAGAGGGAGGATTAATTTAACAGGGCCAGAGAGGAGGGCGAGAAGCCTGTCCAGCCCCATGCTCCATGTGGGGCACACCTTCCAAGGAGGTGGCTCTCATTCCAGCAGGCTTAGGAGATGAGAATTGTGTGATCAGTGCATGTAACTGTGACTCATGGCTTTGCTATCCGGAGCCCCAAGGATGACTCTGCTGCCGTGGCTGTACCCTTACGTTTGCATTTTCTGCAGAACGCAGCGAGTCCAGATCTCCACTGGCCCCAGACCACACCTGTTACGTGTGTCCCTCCTTCAGGAAGAAGGAATTTTTGTGAACTGCACTGCAGGAATTGCAACTGTTACAGCATCCTGTAGCACAGGATGTCTTTACTATAGTAGTAATTACCAAAATGGAGAAAGAGCCTTTTCTGTCCCCAGACATGATGATTTTACTTAGCTGGTTTCATTTGCATGGGAATAAAAGTAAAGTATATCCTCAGATGAGAACACATCAAATGGGATGACTCTAGAGTGACAGCAGTAGCTATGTTGCACTCAGATGCAAATAGGAATGTGGGGTAGCTTTTGCAGAGCCTGCATAACATTTTTCTCCAAAGTGCTATGCAAAGCAGCACGTGCCTGCTGTAGCTTCTGTCATCTCCTGTCACACAGGTGTGCCTCAAGTGGTTAATGACTGGTGGTCTGATGCTTCTGCCATCTAAACCTGAAATCATCAAGGCTGGCAGCTCCAGAGATGAACCAAAGCTCCTGAGCCTGCTGAAATGTCAGCTTTCTTGTCCCAGTGAGGCTCCTGAGCTGCTCAGGCTGCTGCTGCACGGTGCAGGAGGCTGCAGTGAAGGGCAGGGGAGTGACAGTCTGCTCCACGGGAGTGCCTCAGGCAGGGGAGCTGTGCACATAATCCTTTGGTTACCCATCACCTCACATCTGTGCCCTCAGAGAATTCTGGCCTAAAGATCTTGTCCTAGTTCAGCTCCACCAGCACTGCTCACCACCTGGGACAGGCAGTGCCAACACTTCCACAAACAAAGGGAAGCCGGGGGTGAGATCTGAGAGAGCACAATCAAACGGGAGCCCAGGATCCCCCTGGAGTCTGTCTGCTGTGAGGAGTGCTATTTAAAGCTCTCTCATCTCTGGTTTCCCTGACATGCCAGAAGATGTTTTTAGCTCACTGGTCAGAGAATTGTCTGTCTGGGCTGCTGAGGGTGGTGCCCGTGTCCCCATGGTGGTGGTGCAAGGTTCTGGCCAGAGGCGCCTTCCCGGAGGCACACACAAGTGTTTGGGCTCCCCCAGGAGCTGGGGGGGTTTGTGGTGAGCATGTGAACCACAGGAGCAGCTGCTGGGCATCAGAGATGTATAAACCTGGCTCTCTCCATGCCACATGTGCAGTGCTGTGGGCTGGGCAGCCTGGGAGTGGGGTGGACAGCATCTGAAGGATGGGGTCCCTGGCCAGCTCCTGCCCAAGCTGTGGCAAAGCCCTTCCCTCTGCTGCCACCTGAGCAGCAGAGTAATCTCAAGCACCTTTCAAATGATGTTAGAGCAGGCTGTTAGTGCTGTGGTGTGAGAATGGCAGAGAGGGAGCAGCGGGTGCAGCTGGTGCAGTGATGCCAACATGAGGAGGGCATTTTCCGTAATTTTCCCTTTGCATGGGCCTTGCAGAGGCTGGAGGGCTACTGTGCAGTGAGACAGAGCTGGGGTCTCTTAAATACTCGTTCTCAGTCCTACCTGGTTCAGGTCCTACCCCTGATTTCTTCACCAGGGAAGCTGGGACAGCTTCGGCATCTAAAAGAGAATTTGAGTCTACACCAAGAGCTCTGATTCAGCAGCAGGGCTCATGGGAATTATCCAAAACTGCTGGGAGTCAGAATGCAACATATAACCAAGTCAGGAAGAACAGCCTGTTGTATGTGCTGCAGCATCACCACAAAAAGCAGGGACCTACCTCTTACACTGTAAAATGTGGTAAAGAAAACCATTCCTGTCTGGAAGCTTTTTCACAGAGCATATATTATACATTTAAAAAGTGTAACTAATCAGGATATTGCTAAGCACTGTAGTTTGGAAGCCTGTGCGTAGAACTAAGGTGTAGACTATGAAGCAGTTAAAGGTGCCAATTCCCCAAACCATCATTGTTCAAATTGCCTAAATTAACCTGTCACTGTACAGTCAAAGGCTGCTTTTTATAGGGAAATAACTTTACAAACCCCAAGCCATTTCACAGAAAATTGAGCTGGCAGAAAGCATTGCATAACATTAAATAGCTTGCACAGATGTTTCTTGAATGAAAAATGAGTTCTAATGGTTGTTATTTTTGCCCAGCAAGCATCAAGGCTGTGCCATCCAAGCTCTCCCAAGCACCTCGTGTGCCGTGTGCCACACCCCGTGTCCAAGGAGGAGGAAGGGCTGGTTTCAGTGAATTTGGCGCTTGGGTCCCACAGACTCCGTGTGCCAGGCTGGTGCCTGGCTGCTCACAGCCAGGAGCCCATGCACACATGGACAGTGGCTGCACAGCCAAACCCCCCAGAAATAGGATCAGGCTAATTTTAACTCCATGGACAGCATTTGATATGGAAGCAGCTGGTGTCATACAAAACTCTGGGGCTGTCGAGCAACCCCAGTGCATTGCTGAAGCAAATATGTTCATTTCCACACAAAGGCAAGCCAGGCCTGATTTTAGCTTGCACTTGACTCGTTATAAATCAGAGCTGTAAATTTGTTACCATAGACATGCAGTGCCTAAACTCTTAGATTTTAATGGCATTTCTTTAGAAAAGTGAGGCATGACTTACATATTTCTCTCACCCTGTAATCCATTGCATTGCTAGTATGTATCACCTGTTTCTGTTCGCAACTGGTGAAAAGGTTTTCTGGTCATACTCTCTGTGTTCCTCTCTTGTGAAAAGGAGTTCTGCAGTGAAAAGTTGATTTGATAGACATCATGCCAAGAGCACATCTAGGCAGTTATCTCAGTGTTGGATTACCTTCTTTTTGGCAGCTAAGACAAACTTTCCAGGTAGAAAACCCCTAAAATACAAAAGGGCTTTAATTTTACATCTTCTGGAGAGTGGCAGAGGTAGCACATGTGTCAAACTTCAGCTGAAGTGTCCCACAAGCAATTGATATTGCTTAATTATTGGAATGTCTCTCAAAAGCAGAAATGCCTAATTTAATGTGTACCCAGCTGCATCGGAAAGTTGTCACAAAGCCATGCCAGGGTGGCTTTGAACTCCAGCCTGTGCTACAGGCCTTGCTGCGACCCAGCAAGGGGCTGTCCCTGCCCTCTGTAACCTTTGGAAATTAGGAAATGGCAATAGAAAGGCATGTGTGCACTGCGAGGCACAGGAAAGCCAGGGCTTTGTCTGCCTGCCCTCCCTGCTGAAAATAAAGTTTGCTTCTGCTTAGAGAGCTGGTCAGTAAATGAGTTTAAAATGCTAGAGGTTAAGTTAGCAGCAGAGGTAGAGGTGAGATACAGTTCTTGT
Organism: Acridotheres tristis; assembly: GCA_037013685.1. Lineage (NCBI taxonomy): Eukaryota > Metazoa > Chordata > Aves > Passeriformes > Sturnidae > Acridotheres > Acridotheres tristis. The sequence goes on from CM072900.1 coordinate 8,241,374, forward strand.
TAATAGCATTTGTGGGAAGTGGACAAAGTTCCTCTTTCAGGCAGTGAAGACACACCACTCAATTTTTTGCTACCTTTTGCAAAAACAGTGAGGAATTTCTCTAGGGGATAACAGTGTTAGGAATAAAGTTCCTGGATACCCCAAACCTACTAATTAATGGAACTGAAAAGAAAAACACGATAAAGAAGATACTCAGGCAACAAAGGGAATTAAGTTCCTTTCAAGAGGCAGGTCCTGCCTTCAAGTTTGCCTCACTCCCTGATCTGCTGAGGAAATACTTGATCCTCTCTGTTTTGTCCTTTGGAGCTGGGAGGCTCCACACTCCCATCCACCCTTGGCCATTCTCACAACCCTCTGGATTAAGCCTACAGATGATGGGCCAGGTGTTAATTGTGCCTTAGGGCCCGGGCTGTGGCTCCTGCCCTGCTGGGCCATGGGAGGAGGGCAGTGCCCAGCTCTGCCCGTGGCCTGAGGTCACCCTGTGCTGCTGCCCTGCTGCAGAGGCACACACAGGCTGTCCTTGCTCCTCGGCTGGGGCACAGGAACAGCCTGTGGCATGTTCTGGTAGCACAGGGCTGGACAGTGAACTTCTGTGGCTGTGAATGATGTGCTGTTAGAGAATCACAGCAGCTTGTGCTGCTGCAAGGTGGAGCACAGGGTGAAAGACTAAATCCAAATCCCACTGCTGTGGTTCTGGTCACTTGCATTACCTACAGTTCTCAGTGCCAGAAAAGACACCCACTGAGAAGTTGTATTATATTCTCTGGCCACTTTCTTCCCTGTACCACCTCTACCTCTTTTCTCTTTCCCCTGCCCACAAGCCATGTTTAGGAGCAGGCTTTGGAGCCTGTGGGTGCTCTGCTGCACAACCCAGCCCACATCACATGTGAGGCTCTTAGGACAGAAAATTTTATTTTCTCTCAGCCCAGGACACTAAATGAAGCACTGGTGGATTGGCTGCTTGCAGAGTACCTCACAAATGAAGTGAGACATTCAGGGAGGCAGAGCTCGTCATGGCATCTCCCCTTGTACCTGTGCTGTGGAGCTGCCCTGGCTGGCAGTGGAATCCTCTCTTGCCTTGGAAAGCACAGTCTGCCTGGGCTTCCTGGGTGCAAGGGTAAGAGGTGCTCATGCAGGCAGCAGGACTGAGCCAAGGATGCTGTGAGTTTGGAGCTCCTGGTTTGCCAGGATGCTCAAATGGCCACCCTTGATGAGCCTAAAGGTAAGAGCAGAACTTGGTGTGCCAGCAAGAGGAATGCTGCTCTCTGAAAAGGAAAATCATATCCCTGCCTCTATTGCCCACATCTGAAAAGTCTCAAAAAGTCTGAGAACATGGTTAATATGCTACAAAATTAAAGTGTTACTTACCTCTATAAGCCATCGGTTTGGTTTTGAGGCTCTTGCTGCCAGCAGTTTGTGTCCATGCTGAGTCTTGAAGTGGAAAGTCTCCTCTTCAGCAGCTCCTGTCTGAGGTCTGGAGGCTGTCTGGGGTGGTGGGTTACATTTCTAATGTTCAGATCCCTGCTTGTGAGTGATGGCATGGCGGGAATGTCAGCTGTATGGGAATAAACTGCAGCAATTTATTCCCTCCAGCTTGTTTGAAAGTCAACAGGGTGGCACCATTAGCCAGAACAAAACAGGTCCAGTGTTGTGAGATATAACAGTGGCCAGATCTGTAATTGCTTATAATTTGAAATGCTAATAGTCTTGAGTGCTGGAAAGATGCCAGCTCAGGTCGATTGTGGCTCTCTACATTGAAAGAGAAGTGTAGAAAAAGTTCATTAGAAGCAGGACTCTCTTATACAGATCTGGAATGTAAAGAATTTCCTATTCACTTGGGATATAAAGAAAACCTGAGCTTCTTCCCAGATGCTGAGGAATGCAGAGAGATATCTTGGTGGAGCCAGCATATGTCTGGCTGGCTTGAGCCTCATGTACCACCCTCCAGACTTGGTAGTGTAAAGCTTGTGAGAGCTGAAGGGATGTTGTGATGATGGCAGAGGTGCAGGGCCATTATACTCTTAAATTTCACACAAGGTGCACTGTTCAGTGAGGTGTTGTGGGGAGGGAGCAGCAGTGAGGGCATTTCTGAAGTGGAGGGTTGTGTCCATGCCAGTGTCACTGCAGCAGTGTGGTGGGGGTTCCTGTGCTCCCAAACCCTTGGAGGAATTGCTTTGTGTGGATGCACAAAGGGCAGGATTCCCAAACAAAGCTGCCCATTGCTCTGCAAGTGTCCATAAACAAATTGGTTCTTGTCTGCCTCCACAGCAGTGCTCTTCCATGGCTGAGAGCTGGACTGAGTTTATCCTGTTTAGGCTTGGCTTAGTCAGCCTTCATCAGTTCTGTGGCCATGGAAATAACCCAGCTTTGCAGAACCCTGCCCAGCAGTGTGAGGTATGGAATAATTAGTTACCTTTTGTGGGATTCCCCAGATTCCCAGTTTGAAAACATGACTTGTAGTTTGCTTTCCTGCAAGCACAAGCTCTCAAATTTTTCCTGTTGCTTTCCTGCTTTATTCATACTGGGTCCCAGAAGCTGCGTGAAAAGGTGTAAATTACTTTTGGCTAAAGCTTCTCTCCTGGCACTGTTACTAATGGCTGTTGTTACATTTTTTGTGTCACTGCAAATTGTATCAAGAGCATTTGGGTTCAAGGACGGGATGAACCCTGCCCTCCAGCACGGGCTGTGGCACAGGGATGCTCTCCCCTTCTTCTGGACAAGACATTTTGCTACAAATCAACGGGATTTACTAGGATCCCCTCACTAGACAATCCAGCTCGAGGAATTTAAACTTATTCACCTCCTCGGGGGTGTAATTCCCGGATGAACTTTTGAAGCTTTTTGAATGCAGGGGTGGTGGGAAAAGACTGGCTATTCCAGCCATCTTAAACCCTTCCCAAAATGGAAAAGCAGCAGGTGCAAAGGCCACAAATGCTGGGGCCCTTCTTTCTGAATTGCTTTGTCAAGGGCCTCTGAAGTGACATTTCAATTCATACATCAAATTCTGAGGCAGAGAATAGGGAATTTTTTTTCAATTTTTATTTTTTTCCAGAGAGATTTCTGAATGAGGAGTGCAGGTAACAAAAAATCTTGTGGAGATGAAGGAATGTGCCCTGTGGAGAAGCCAGTTCTCTTCAGTAGCAAGTTGGTGTCTGGGGTAGTTTTGACAGTAAAAACTGCATTAATTCTGACTGTTGTATTCAGAGTTCAGGCCGAAACGTCTCACTTCCTGAGGAAACCCAGCACACCTTTCCACTCTTGAGTGAAGAAGCTGGGCATAAGCTGGTGTTTGTGTCACAAGGGAGCTTGGCATAGGGAGGGAGCTTGGCAGTGCCATGAATTTCGGGAGAGAGAAGCTCCGGGTAGGCTGGCAGGTCCCAGCAGGTGTTTCCCAAAGAGTTCCCAGGGTTACCTGTGGCTGGGTACTGGAAGGGAGGATGCTGAGCAGGGCTGTGCCAGGACAGCTTCTGCACCTGCCTGCAGGGCTGTGCGAGGGTGGGGTGCCCATTGCTGGGGACAGCCAGGGCTCTTCCTCCAGGAGAGCCTCAGACAGGGCAGAGAGCATGACTGCAGGTTGAACATCACCATTTGTGAGCAGAAGAGAGATTCTGGGAGGTTTCAGTCACATGGAGATGTCATTGCCAGAGGATGTCACAGCCTGCCTGATGTCCCAAGGCGGTGGAGGGGCTGTGAGTGGGTCCTGGGACTCTCCCCAAGCCTCCCCTCCTGTCTTCCCACACTGGGGACTCCACGTGGGTGGTAAACTCTGGTAGACTCTGCCAGGTTTGGCTGGTTACACTTAGTCAAACCTGTCTGAAACTGGACTCACCAGTAGGCTCAGCCAAGTCTGATTAAACTGAACCCAGTCTGAGACTACCACTGGTTGGGCTGCCTTCATCTTTAACAGTACACAGCTCCAACCCCAAATTTGGGCTGGTACGGTTCCTCTGGCTTCAGAGGAGCAGTGCAGGTTTATGTGAGGGCTGCGTTTGGACAACAGGGGCTCATTTGACCTTTCTCCTGACATTGTTGTTCCATTTAAGATCTGATGTTCTCAGTGAGCCAAAGAGATCAGTAGTTTTAGCTTAGGTGCTTATCATGGGCATCTTGTAAATTTAGATTATCTCTGACCACATTAGCCAAATACTCTTCTGAATTATTCTGGTGCATATTTGTAGACTTCAAGGGGATTGAGCAAGTGTGGTGGAAAAGGACGGCAGATGAGCATGAGCAATTTGGAACTTTGTTACTACATAACAGAAATGGCATTGCTGGCAGATATCCTCAGTCATCTGTTAGTATTAACTTCTGAAAGTAACTTAGCAAAGGTGCCTGCTTGCTCTCCACATGCTGAATCCCAGGAACAATATTTTAGCAGGAAGACTGGCTAGGCTCAGATTAAAGTTCTCCCAGAGTATTGCAATAAAGACATTACTGGATGCTGCCTCAAGGCACAGCTTTATTGGGTGCTTTTACAGCTCTCTTAGTGCTGCTTTCTGGCAGCACTCCCTGGGGTTTAATTTCAGGTATTTTGATGTATCTAATGTATTTCCCACTGTAATTTAAACCTGTGCCAGTCTGGGCTATACAGACTTGTCTATAGGCAGTTTGAGGAGTGGTGAACATTGCTGGGCGCTTGCCAGCCCTGGGTAGGACACTTGCCCTGGTACCTATGGAGCCTGTACTGATGTGTCCCCTAGCTGGGTCCTCTGCAGGCTGCATCAAGGTACAGCTCTGCAGAACATGTCAGAATTTTATGTGAGTTTCCCCTGTGGATGTGGGTCTAGGTTTTACAGCTGAGATATTTCCAGAGAGGAATTTTTTATCCTGGCCTTTCCCCATACAACCCACTCACTAAAGCAGACAGGATTGCACTCACCACGATCTCTCATTCCATTTCCCATCATGACAGTGGTTCCTACAGCTGGGTTTTCCTCTTGGTGCTTAGGAGATGGAGTTAAATGATTGAGGCAGAGAAGACAGCTCCAAGCAGAGGCTTTTGCCCTGGGCTGCCTGGGAATGGGAGCCAGGGATGGTCAGGACACGTGCAGAGCGTGGCTCGCTGGCCCTTGGCTCGCTCCGCCCGCGCTCGCTGTTTTTAGCTCTGGCAGGAGCTGCCTCAGCGTGCTCAGGATGCCATCCCAACAGCTGCAGCCCTCTTGATGGACACATGAGCACCTCTGGCCCTCAAGTTTGCAGGTTTTCATGACCATAAACAAGGACATTTAAAAGTTATATTGCCTGTGCTCTGGCAGAAATATTCCCCCTGACTTCCATGTACGGCAGAGCACCTTTAATCATCATTAAGGGACTGGCAGGTGCAGCAAGAGGCATGGAAGTTGGTGGGAAGCCTGTTTTCTGGCTAGACAGCAGCTTAAGTGCTTAAAGCAGAGCCCAATTGTCAGTATAAATAGCTCTCTGTAAGGACAGTGAAAATGGTTCTCATACAAAGCAGCTGAATTGGGATCAGCAAATTAATATCTCTTGTGAAACTCACATCAATGTCTTGAGACCTGCTGTCTCAAAAACTGGGTATCTTGGAAAGGCAGTTTTCCAGGTGGAGATTGTGAGCCTCTGCAAGTGCCTTCAGTGGAGGAGCTGGATCAGAGCAGGCTGGAATTCTCTCTGGTTTTATATATGGAGATGGTTTTGTTTGTTCTAAATAGGAGATAATTTTAAGGAAAAGAGCTTTGTGCTCTTCTCCTTGAGACTGCTGGGTTTTTGAGCTGCAGGAGTTGAACTCCTAGCTTAGGAGTTTAAAAGTAATTTCACCCTAAAAGTAAGTGTCTACCTCTGTTTCCATCCCATTCTTTGCTTCTAGAAGGGCATTGTGTGTAATTAATTCCATGCAGCAACAAAGACTGTGTCAGCAAGGATTTGCTTGTGATATTTCCCGTGTAAATAAATTTTGCCTAAAACCTCTTTTATCCCTAAATTGCCACAGGAGACCCTCAGGCATCTGAAGGATTTTCATTTATGCCAGTCATGAATTAGTCGAGTCTCAATCTTTTGTGCTGCTCTTCCTGATCTGCCTGTGGCTGCCAGAACGGCAGATGGCACCAGCACCCTGTGCTGCTCACAAAGCTCAGGTACCTCAGCACAGCCTCGCCTGTGACCAAGCCATGAAATAGTACAGAGAATTTTAGCTCTAAAATCCAGCTTATGGCAGAGGTGGGGTTTGTTTGTTTGTGGGTTTTTTCTTGTTGCTTGGTTTTTGGACTGGCTGGGGGTTTTTTTGGTTTTGTTTGTTTTTGTTTTTGTTTTCTTAATCAAAGCAACTTCATGGACAGCTGGAGACTGTAGTTTTACCTGTAATTCCCCTTCCCCTCGTGGGTGCCTCACCGTGGTTTGAGTGGTTTGCAGCCGAACAAAGAAACAGGAAGTTTGATTTCTGCTGGGTGGGACAGGGCTCATTGTTGCCCAGGTGGGCACAGAGCAGCCACCCTTGGGGCTGGGACTGAGGGCAGCCAGGGGCAGCTGCAGGTTGGGATGAGCTGCTCTGTCAGCTCCCCTGGCCAGGACCATGTCTGGTGTGTGATATCACTGAGCAGGAACTGCAGCCCCTGGCCCGGCACTCTGACAAAACCCCAGCTCTTTGCCTAAGAAGCTTCAGCACTGGCAGTTCTCCATAGCAAGGCATGGACATGAAATTCAGCATTCAGCAGGTACAGCGAGGGAAAGGAGTGGAAAGTAAAGTCAGGAGATGCAAGTCAGGAGGAAAGGACAGAAGAGATTGCATTCATTAATTGTGCTGATGTCGAATCACTCTTCTCCACTTGCCATGTGGTTACAGGAGAGTGGCACAGCTCTGAGCAGAGCTCTGGTTTGTTGTCTAGCAAACATTTGTACTTGTGTTTTACCTGGGGCAGGCTTATGGGACTACTAGTGAAAGCTTTTAAGTTGTCAGGTCAAGTCTTCCCAAGTAGATTTGTTGAGGCTATGCGGCCTGGTTTTGTACCTGGTCCTTGCCTCTCCCTGAGTGTTTTTCCAAAGCCATGGACACTGTTGTGAGCTTCTCCTTGGTGTCTTTCTGTGCATCTCTCATTCTGACCCCATCTGTGACCTTTCTCATGGCCTTGCTCCTGAGCTGTGTAAATATCTGAGATGCTGATGCTGTGGGCTGGTGCCTTGTGAGGATGCAGGGCTTGGTCCTCCCATGGGCTGTGGGCACTGTCCTGGATCCAAGAGGAGCAGCTCTGCCCTGAGCACATGGGAGAAAGAGGGTGTTTGCAGCAGCACATGGGAGAGAAGGTTGATCTTCTGAGGGATTTGAATACCCAAGTCCATTAGAGTTCCCTGGGAAATAACTCAGATTCATGCTGGCATACCTTGGAAGTCATTTAAAATTAAATACCAAAACCCAGTGCATTGCAAGACTCTCAGCATGCCATTCTGAACCCATTAGGAGATTTGTGCTAATTTTGAAAATAATCTTCCTATTTTAAATATTGCTTTGAATGTATTTTGATCTTGAATATTTGGCAGAAGGGGAGCAATTAAATCAAAGGAAAGATTATATTGTGTTACTTTAATTGTGATGGATTGAGTCATTTGTTGAAGGAAAATATCTACAAAGCATGTCTAAGTGCAGAAGCAAAACTGAAAACTGGTCTTGGCTGTTCTTTTCCCTGTGATGGATATATATTTATGTAATACATTCTTTCTCATATCTTTATAACACCACAGGGACACAGTGCACGAATTAACTCCTCTGAGAACTGCAGTGAGATTGTCTCTGAGCCTGTGTAAGCACGAGATATCAACATTTAGATCCTGTAAATATTCATTTATACTTCACGGTTTTAAAGCTACATAAGGGAGAGGAGGGACATCCCTGACTGGATGCTTTGCACCAATGTCTGGTGTAATTTGGGGTCCAGAAGACTGTACCATGGCTGTTGCCAGTGCTTGCTTCTGTTGCTTGTGCCATAGGCTGGGAAGTAAAGGTTGGGGCATGTGGGATTTTGTAAGTGCCCTACATTGGGCAGTGGGTTTCTCTTCAAGAGGAACAGGTGACCCTGCCTGATTTCCACCTTTAGAAAATTAGGCAGCAAGTGGTAGACAAGTGATGATTTTATTAAAACTGTCCTTGTTGGAGGTTTAAATTAAATCTAGTTATTAATCTATACAGCAGAACATAGTTTTTTTGGCTTGTGTTTACCTGCAGGTGTATTTGGTGAGTGCTGGGCACTCATTGCTCCCAATCCCAGTAACAGTGAGCTGTGAGTGCTGGACACCTCGGGGGACCAGCACAGACGGGAAGGAGCGAGTTCAGTGTCTGTGTGATCTGCCTGATGCCACCGTGCTCATTGTTAGCTCCCTTCAGGGTATGTCATCTGTCTCTGAGCCATTCCCATTCCTATTTCAGCTCACAGGCTGCTGGCAGCTGCTGTCATTAGAGCTTCTAACTTGAGCAGAGGGGCAATGGTGCTAAATGCTGCTGGAGAAAAGGAATGGCTCGGGCCAAGCTGGGAGAAGTTTTGTCCAGCAAGTGATGTCTCATGGTGAAACAATCATGTGCAAAGGTACAGCAGCAGCTTTTGCTTCTAATTAAGCTGCACCTGTGGAGCTCCTGGCGTTATGGGAACAGAGCTGCAATACAGGTTTTTAAATCTGTGTGCTGTGGTAATAAAGCCATTAGTATTTGAAGATGGTGTTGGCTGTTAACTGTCCCTCTCTGATCCTTCCTTGGTTAATGAAAATAGCAGTTGGATAAAAATGCAAGGATTTTGAGTTGTGAAAATGCGTGTTTGCATCACTAATCACTTGAAAAATCAATCTCCAGACCTTCATTTGTTAAGAGCAGCTGATTAGCTGCTCTCTATGCTTTTTCCCTTTTAATAAAACCCCTGAGTAGAACAACAGAAGGACTATAATTAAGGGGCACTTTTTCCCTTTCTGTGTGACATTCCGTCAAGTGTTGGCCAGCGGGTAGCTGGCACACACAGGACAGAAATGCCTTTGCCCTGTCGGTGCAAGCCCAGGCCTCACCTGTGAGGGAGATGGGGCTTTGCTCCTCTCTGCACAGGCATTGACAAATTCGGGACTGGATTGTGGTTGTGCTGGATTTGGCAGCACTGCCTGTCCCTTGCTCAGCTGTCGGGTGGGGATGCTCTTCCTTTGCCAGCAAACTGTGCCTTGGAGGTGACCAAAGGAACCACAGCAGACCCAGATTCTTGGTTCCCAAAAGCTTCTTTCTCAAGGGCCTCAGGTTAGATGATGATGATGATGACACGAAGATCTTTTGACACAGTAAAAGATAACTCTAAGGTTAATATTCAGTCCCTCCTGTATTTTACTCTGGAGAGTGATGGCTTTGAATGAGAAAGAATAATTCTGAAGTTTAGAGATTAACTAAAATGGTAAAGATTTGTGCTTCTCTTAAATGACTTCCCTGTTCAAAGGTACACCGTACAGTTTGTTTAGCCAGGCCATAGGTAAAAAAGGGGCTCAGTGAACAAAGCTGAGCGTTTTTTTCTGGCTGGTACCTTCTGGTTTCTAAATGGCCACATATCAGTCATCTGGCAACAAGAAGGTTTTTAGTATGAAAAATTAATTAGATACAATCTAAGCATAATTCTGCCTTGATTTTCTGCAACACGGATAGTGCCCATAAAAGACTAGCAGGAAATATGATGATAAAATAACCACTCCTCTTAAATTTTTGTTTATTTGCTTCTTTTTCAAAAAAAGTGAACAATTGTCCCAGCTAAAGATATGCCTTGTGCAGGTTCTTGCTGTGCTGTCTAAGCTGCCCAACCCAGCCTATACTACAGGTGTGAGCACCACAGCTGCTGCCTTGGCCAAACAAGGGTGGCAGATAATGACAATAATGACAATATATCCCAACAAGGACAGATCGTGCCATAATGGGTTTATGATGTGGACAAGGAATTATTATGGACTGAAGCAATTCCACAAGCCTTGTGACTGAGGCTCCAGAGATAACAAGACAAAATGTCAATACAATAAAAGAGTGAGATGGGGAGAGAATTTTGGTTATTTTTCTTCCTTCTTTTCAAAACTGAACCAAGAAAAAATCTGATTGTTTCATAAATTCAGGCTTTTCATATTTATATTGAGGCCACTAAGAGAAAAACACATGGAAATTTCAGCTTTACTCACAGAGTAGTGAGCAAGATGTGGAATTCAGCAATGAGTTCAGGCAGCTCATGCACAAAGCTGGTCTGGATTCTCTTAGGGTTTTGTCTAAATGCAGCTGTATAAATTCATTGATAATGCAGTGTCTGAACACTGTCTATCGGAGTGTTGGTCTAAGGTGTGGCAAACTGGCAAACAGAGGTCTGGGTTTCTTGGGAAGAAGAGCTGACAGAGGGCTGGTGCAGGAAGTGTTGCAGGTACTTCAGGAACACGCAGAAAGGAGTTGCTGGCCATCACAGCACAGCTGGGAGTCAAAGCAGAATAAGGAAACCTGGGCAAGGATCTAGAGCTGAGTTTGTCCTGACCTTTCATTACACTTAAAATGAGGGAGCTGGTCTGCAAACGTGTATTCTTTGTGATATCCAAAACCTTTGCATTTTGGAAGTATGGGAAAAGTTGTCTGACTATGTTTGCAGTATACTGATTTCCCTAGGAAGGTTCAAGCTGATGTTGAACTAGAGATCATAAGGATGTTGATCCAAACTTGCAGCTGGTGCAGCTGTGCTGACCCAGCCCCAGTGCCAGGGGTGCAACCAGGCTGGATGGGGAGTTTGCCAAAGCTGTTGGTGGAAGTGGTGAGGTGTCAGTGGGAGGGAAGCTCCCTTGGCTGATGTGTGCCTCACCTCTGCAGAGGTGAAAAAGGGGGAAAATGTCTTTGGAGGGATTCCTGTGCAGCTGCTGTACTGCAGGCCCAGCCTTTTTTGAGTGTCTCAGGTGTGCTGTGGAAAGCACAGTGCTGCCAAAATCTCTGGGAAGGAAAAGGATGAGTTTGGTGTTTGGTAGTATAGTGTTCAGGGATTCTGCTACTAAAATCCCATGTCTTGCTTAATGGTGCCAAAATCTGACCTTTGATCCAGTAGTTATGCTTTAGTAGTTATTTTTTAATTTAAAAATTACCTAAGTGAATGGAAACAATTTTTTCATCTATACATGATGGGTGGTAAAAGTTCCAGAGTGTGTTGGTGTTTTGCTGTGGTTTTGGTTTGTGGGATTTATTACTGTGTTTTGTGATTTTTTTGTTTTTGGTTGTTGTGGATTTGGCTTTGAGTCTTTTGGTGGGTTTGGTTGGGGTTTTTGTCTTGTTTTATTTTTGTTTTTGTTTTTGTTTAGTTTGCTTGTTTGTTGGTTGGTTTAGTTTGGTTTGGGTTTTTTTTGTTGGTGGTGGTGGTTTTGTCTTTGATTTTGTGTTTTTTTTGTTTTGTTTTGGCTGGGTTTTTTGTTGTTAGTTTTTTTGTTGTTGTTTGATTTTTTTGTGTTTTTTTGTGGTGTTTTTGTGGCTTTTTTGGTGGTTTGTTTGTTTGGGGTTTTGTTTATTTTTTGTTTATTTGTGTGTGTTTGTTTATTTGGGGGGGGTGTTTTTTTTGTCCCCCCTGCAAATCCAACCTTCGATTTTCACTGTCCTGATTGCTAAACCGGAATGACAGGTTGTTAAATTCTGGTGCTGAGTCCTTGCATCGTGAAGATGTTCTTGCTAAATCCTTCAGGAAATGTTCTCTCTATTCTTTCCCAGTAAGTAAGGGGGTGGTCGAGAGAAGGAGGGAAAGGCAAACTGAAAATCCAGGTACAGCAAGCTGAGCACTGGAGGATTCTAGAAACGGGTGATGAGCTTTGAGACAGGAGTAATCCATTTCCCCTATGTATTTTGCAAAATACAAGCCTGCGAGAAACTTTCCTCTCTCTGTAACCATCCCAGATAATAACACATTTCCTACCTCTGGCACCAAAATGGTTCATTTTTGATGTTCTCAGTGCACTGAAGTCAGTGCTATGCGAACCAGATTTCTGTTTTGGCTGTAGCTGGGGACATTTGAGAAGGTTTGTTGCTGTGTGAAGGAGAAATCCATTGTACCACTGTCAGCCCCTGGGAATTCTGGAGCCTTTCAGGGCTTTTTGATTAGGACTGCAAAGTGTTCATTTTTGCAGGAGGATGACTGCTGAGATGTTAAAACTAGACAGGAGATTAACCTAAACACTGAACAGTAGGGTAAAAAGAATGGGTTTTATACAGCCCTAATCATTTGATTTGAAAGGAGTGTTTGGTCTACCAAAAATTCTTTAGAACAATTTATCTAGAAATTATTGCTTGTAGGTGAACTGTTATTTTATTTTTAGTTTTTGCCTAAAGCTGACACTGGGATGTGGGCAACTTTTGATAAGAAGGAGTTATCATTACCTGTTTTTCCACCTGACTTTATGTGGAAGCTGTGCCCAGAGGACTGGGCATGGGGTGGTGGGCACAGGGCTCTGGCTGTGCTGCAGAACTGGCACTTGGTGCTGAGGGTGGGTGTTGGGTAGGTGGTAGAATAAGGTTTTCAAGGAGTGAAGGACTCATTTCATTGCCTAGAGTATAAGTTAGCTTTCTTTCCATCTGGTTAAATAATGTCAGAGCCAAAGCAAATCTAAATCCAAACACAGGTTTGCAAGAAGAGCAGGAGAGAAAGCAAAGTGGGTAAAGAACTAAAGAACTGGGTAAAGGAAAAGCAGGGTGTGTGAACCTGTACTCTGATTGCTGCATGGCACAGTGCTGGTTCAACCTGCACAAAAGGTTTATGGTGTGCTGAGCAGACATCTTGGCAACAAAACCTTATTTATACATCTTTATATCACAATTCCAATAGTGTTGGAAGCTAGAAATAGCACAGGCGTGGCAGGAGCACCATATGGTGAGCATGGACCTCTCCAAGACAGGGCTGGAGCTGGGACCAGGCTGTGTGCTGTGTTCAGGAGATCTCATTGCAATGCTGAGCACCAAGGCTTCAGCTTTTAGAGCAAACACGGAACGAATCTGATTGTTAAAGGTGGCATGTGAGTAATGCCTGCCTCAGGGACCAGCTCGATTGCTCTCAAGGTAAAGCAAATGAAGTCAGTATAAAAGGTTGACAGATATTCTTGAAGATCAAATTTGAAAAGCATCCTCTAGATATATTTAATATAAAATGTAGATGGCAGTAATTTGCAGCATCTCTGGATTCTGGTCATCTAAGGTGATTCTGATGGTGTCTGTTTCTCTATCTGTACTATGTACTGAAATATTAACTTCCAAACCCATCAGGATCCCACTGCTGAAGTGGGCAAGAAACGAATTTCTATTGACTTCAGCCCTGCTTTGGTCTGTTGAATGAAAAAAAGAGAGAAAAAAAATTAGTTTTTTGCTTGCACATCTGCCCAGACATACCAGGCTCATGCCTCCTCCATCAGCAGCTCCACATCCCGTCTGCTCACTGCTGCCTTCGTGCTGGCAGCTGAAGTGGAGATTTTGGGTTTTCTGAGAGACTTCAGCTCCCAGTTTTTCAGCAACATGAACTGGGACAGAGAAAAAAATAATCCTTCCGAGTGGGGAGATCCTGAACTGGAGCAGCACCAAACATCCCAGTGAGGTCAGTGGTGGTTCAGCAACATCTGCCCAGGAGCAGCTTTCTGGTGAAGTTTTAATTAGGTGAATTTATGATTATACTTCAGAAAAAGCATTTTATCTTACTGAGCATGGGGGCTTAGATTAGATGATATCAAGAGGCTCTTTCACATCCTCAACAGTTCAGTCATTCTGCACATTTTAAAATTCTACTTAATTGTTAAACTAGCAGCTGACTTTTTTTAGCTTTTCCCAGAAAACAAGAAGCAGCTATTATTTCTTAGCAGCAGATGTACAGTAACCCTTGATTAAATTAATTTGACTGCTCATAGTTTTTCTTTGTTCATAATTTGTTTCTGCTCATAACTTGCTGTTGCTATTCTCTTTTGTACAGCTGCTGCAGATCCCCTCCATGCAGAAACATAAAAAGTATTTTAACACTCACCTCAGCTTTTTAATATGGCTTGAGTACTCCTAAAATCTTAATACACTCTGTATTTTTCTTTAAAAATAGGCAAGAGCTCAAAGCAAAAGCTAATAAACTGTAAATTGATAAGTCAGCAAAGTAAAGAATGCTAACAAAAAAAATCCTTTTCCTTTGAAATATTTGATTTTTTGTGTATGTCAATTAATAAAGATGTGAGGTTTAACAGGATACTTGAACTTCCATGACTGTTGGGTTTTTCTTGCATAATGCCCTCAGTATGTCTGTGTCTGGTCTTCTGCATGATGGGGATGGGAAGAAAGAAAGAAAGAAAGTTTTTGTTATCATTTATCAAAGGCTTTTTTTTTATAATTTAGTGTTGGAGTTTGGGTTTCCTGGAACATCAAGCAGTAATTATCTCCCTGTGTTTGTTGACCTTCCCGTCAACTCGGATTTTCCTTTTGGATTCAATGCTAATTCTGTGGCCAATTTTTAAAGGGGTCTCAAGTTCATCTTTAATTAAAAGCCAGGAATCTTGTTCCCAGTCAGACATGGGACTTCCTTCAGCTGACGACTCAGTGCAGTTTGTCAATGGTTTTGTCTGAATGCCTAAATGTGAGCGAAGTTTTAGCAGGCTTTAGTTAATAAAGAGCATTTCAAAAGATGGTTATGCCCTCAATATGTGTTAGGCTTTGGGGGTTCTGTCTGACAAGCACTGGAGTCTGACCCTGTGGGGTGGCAGGACGGTCTGCAGTGCTCAGAGGTTGTGGATACCCCTGGAGAATGTGCTCTCTTGGGATCAGGTTTGATCTAACACGGATGGTGGCATTCAAAACCACTGGAGTGTGACATTTTCCACAGTTCCCCTCTGCTCCCACCCACCACAAAGAGCTGCAGACAGACGGCAAGAGGCCGTGAGAACCAATTCCAGCAGAAAGCCCAGGCTGCCTTGGACACATTTGATGTTGGCTGACACCAGTCCCAAGGAGATCTATCCAGGGCAGGAGTGCACGGTGCATTTGGTGTAAGTGAGAACTTGACCTGCTCACACAGTCAGAAAGGTCTGGGAATAAAGAGCTGGAAGCACTAAGACACTTAAAGCCGTCTGAAATGCTCAAATGTAAATGTGTGCTGGATAGGGTATCATGCCATACTGACAGCATTGCTAGGCTGTCTGGCAAAGATATTCTTTACAAAGAGTGAAATGGTGGCTAGGAGATCTTGAAATAGATTATTTGCTGACTAATTTACCTCCCAAAGGTTTGCTCCGTGGGTGTGGTGAGGTCCCTCTGACCTTTACTTTGCAGCTCCTCAAATGATAATAAACTTAGAGCCACTTAGTGAAGGTGAGAAGTGCCCATCCTGTAGCACAGCTGGAGCAACTCACTGTCTTGGGCTCTCCCAGCTGTTTGCTGTAAGAGCTCCCAAAGCCTTACAGGAGGAGGCTGCGAGTCCCTCACTGACATCTGAAGTGTCTAATGTCTTTGTGCCCCTGCAAGGACTGCCTGTCTCCCGTAATTCTCTGGGCATGGCTGCAGTTTGTAGGTGGATCTTCCACCTGTGCAAGTTAATAAAAGTTAATAATGAAATGGTTTCTGCGTCTTTCTTGTCTTTTTTTTTTTTTTTTGTAAAAGTCCTGTGAAGACACGATGATAAAATACAGTCTTTTCTCTGGCAGCCCAGATAGTTGCCAGTGTGTTGAGTTAAACACACAAACACAAACACACACACCCACACACGTATATATTTGTTGTTGCTGTTTTTCCACGCTGTTACAATCTACCTAAGACTTGTAAACGCTATCTCCATTTTCTTGCAGAATCTTCCAGAGTCTCTTCCAGAATCTGAGCTCTATTGAGACCTTGTCTCGGTTCTGTTCTGCTCTGTCAAATTCAGCTTCTTCTCTGCCACTTCAGAGTTAAGCCCCTTCCCCAAACTTTAGACTGGCATTCATTCCTGCAGCTGAAGAGAGCTCCTTTAGCAGTGGAATCTGCCCAAGAGGCACTGGGAATGGGTAAGGACTGCAAGGCTAGGTTCTGCTAGGTTCCGGTGATTTTGTAAAAAGGGAGCAGCTATATAGTTTTGTTAAGGAAACTTCAGAAGAAAGGGAAATTGGCTCTGCATAAAGTGTTCTGGAATCTCCTTTCTTTTTTCAATTCACATAAAGATTCTTGACTTTTATTCTTGCCTAGGTTTACTTCTCATGTGTAAGAAAACAATGGTTGCATTTATTTGAAAAGCAAACAAAACCCAAATACCACTCCCACCCCCAAACCCAATAATTGATGGGGATTGAACAGCTTCCACTGGCCAACTACTTCAGAAAATGTGGGCATATGATCAGACTACAGTCCTGGGTTGTTTTTTACTTGTTGTAATGGCAAATGCTGGATGGCTTCAAGGTAGAAATTAATGCATGGACTCATCTGACACAACTGTACCACCCAAATAATTGTAGTCCCAAAAGTAGTCATTTTGTAACTTGTTAGTAGATAAATCTGTTAGCCCTTACTGAGGGCAGGAGAGATTTGAATGTGCTGGGCAATGTGAGGGTGCCCTGGGAGCCCGTGGAGGGGAGGATGTGCAGCACACACTGCAGGTGTGTCTGAGAAATCTGTGCCTCTCCCAGGCCCCTCTGGCACTGCGGGTCTGATTCCATGCAATTGAGCACTGCAGGAGTCTCCAACCAAAAATGGAACTGGCAGGTGAGAGATTTTCGTTAGAGGGAACCTAAACTTTCAGAACTTCTTGTGACTCTAGTAGCACTTCCTGGCTGGAAGAAATAATTCATGGAGCTGTTAAAACCGTGACATCTACATGAATTAACAGGTTTTCCTCACCAGGTACGAGAATGAAGTGAATTCTGCAGAGAATAGCTCCACATGTGCCAATTCCATCACATTATGTAAATAGCCTGTGACTAATGGAGAAATCTATGAAATGTAATGTAAGAAATGAAATGAAGTGAAATGAAATGAAATGGAAATTAAATAAAAGGCATCAGTCAGTGCATTTGCATGGAAACCAAAAGAACCTTGTTTAAAAATGAGTGATAGCAGACAAGATAATTCTACAGTTGCCATTGTGGAATATTTCTAAGTGTCTTATTAGCATAGAATTGAAAGGACGATGTTGTTTATGGAGTCTATGAGATTCCACTCAATTCTGCAGCCTGTCTGACCCTTCATTGTGAGGTTTCTCAAAGCTTTTCTACAGATTCACTCTCATTTTTAAATTGCTTTTCTATGTCTACTTTTATCTATTTTTCTGTCCCTATTTTAATTTTTTTCTTCCTCTGCCTTGTACCCTTAGCTTTCAAAGTTTTTCTTTTTGTCTCCTTTTATTGAGCTGGCTATTCCTATTATTTAGTTTTTTTCTTGTTTGTCACATACCCTGTTGCTTTTTACTTTTTCTTGTGTCTTTTTTTTCCCCTCTTCTCTCATCCTGATGCTTTAAAGGGCCACCTTAGCACACTGCTGTCTCTGGAGTGTACCCTTCTGGGTTTGTCAGGACATCTCTGGAGGTCACCCCTTCTCAGAGGAGTCTTTGTGTCCTCTCCTCCTTCTCATTTGTCTCCACTGGGTCAGCAGCTCCCTCACACATCTGAAGTCTGGTCAGATCCCTTCCTGAGTACCTCGGTGCCCTTGAGCCATGCTCTGTTTGCTCCATGGCCATCCCTTTGACCTGCAGCAGGCTCTGGATCTCTCTTGGACCTTTGGATCTTTCTTTGGACCTTTTGGTGATTCTTGGTGTTCTGGTGCCCTGTTTGAATGAGAAGGGTCCTATCCCAGTTACAGACAGTACAATTCACCAGCTGGGCAGGGTGATGTTTTTACACAGTGTAATATTTATTTCTCAGACAATGGGAGAAATCAAAGTCTTTAAATCACAAACAGTACTGGCACTGCTTTTGTCCACAGACAAGATTACAGTCAATAATCAACTGAGCTTTTTACTCAATGGAATCATTTCCACAGTGGATGCCAGTTCCCAAGTATCTAACCCTACTTATAGGTGCTTAAAGTGAAACCAATCAACCATAAAATACACAGACATGTAAGGACACAGTTCATTTACAAGGATGTTTATAAATATATTGGTCTGGTCTGCATGACCAAATAATTCAAACAAAACTCTGACACAGTTTTTATTTTTTAAAAACTAAGACTTTCTACACTGGAATAGCATCTGGGAGTTCAGGCTCCCACTCTAGCTTTCTATAGTTAATTCCATGGTGCTGCTCCCCCAAGGAAGCTCACAGTCCTCCAGCTGGTTGCATCAGGTAACAACTTTCTGCTGAGAAAGGCTGTTAGTATTTCTTCTACTTGGCTATACCAATAAAACAAGGGAAAATAAAGTCACCAGCATTACCCAAGACAGGGCAACCTTTGCCAGTTTAACTCGAGCAATCTTTAAATATTAGGTATTGCAGTTACATTTACCACTGTCACACACCATGTTGGAGTCCATAATACTTATGCTTTAAAAACAAGTAATTACTCTTTGTTCCTATTCCTGTCACAGTCATTTGGCTCCTGCTGACTTGCTTGGAAGTTCAGTATCAGGATGCACAGGAAGCCAGTGGATGTAGTGAGAGAATGTGCTGCGCTGAGGGTGACATCTCCGAGACAGCGAGGGTCCTCTGCTCCACAAGCAATGATTGTTACAAGTGCAGCATTAAGGAGAGACACTTGGTGACTGAATGCTCAGAACAGAAATGGAGCATCCATCAACACTTGAGTCAAATGAAAGTGTGAGAAAGAAATGAGAAGGAGAAATCAAGGCACAAGTATTATTGTTCACTTTTGATTCTGAAGCAGTGTCATTGCTCAGAGAGCTCCACCTGCTAATGAAGAACCCTCTTATACCAAGATTGTCAGACTGGAAGGAAAGATTGAGCGCTTAACTCTGATCAGGATGTCAGGAGTAGACAATTGGTATTGCAAAAAGTGATAGCAATCTTCTTTTTTTTGCCTGTCTAATGCATACTGCCCAAGCACTTCTATGGAGAGACAGTAGAGAGACCATCCATCAGCACCACATAATCTGAAACAGAATTCATTTCATGGCTGTTTTAAAACCACTTATGATACTAAAACCACCTCTACTGTAAAAGTAAGCTTGTCGATGGGGTGGGAGCCACTTGGGCCGTGTTCACACATGGGAATCTCAGCTGGGCCTGATTCAAACATTAAATACTCTCTGAGACATTTGTCAGTGAGAGTAATCTGAACTGCTGTGCTATTATTAATAAATTAGAGTAAATTTAGAATGTCATGTGTTTGTAAAATGCTTTAAGCACGGGCCCTGAAGCTATAAAGAGTGTACTTAAATTTGAGGAAGATGGTGATAGAGATTTGTATTCCTGACCCAGGGAAATACAGTTGATAGCCCAGCCTCTAGCAGGTGTGACACCAGCATTTGTTAAAATGCTGTTCAGGGAATGACCTTCTGACAGTAGACGGTTTTCAATATAGGTACCAGGATCCCCAAGAGAAGTGAAGTTCCTGGATAGATTTGCTTTCACTCAAGCCAGGTGCAATGAAGACAATGATCACTTTGTTACCCAGGAATCTCAGTGGTCAGAAAAGCAGCTCCATTCCATCCCCTCCCTTTCACCAAAGCACAGCCGGCCCCTCTGACATGCATGGTCTCAGTGGCATTGACTGCAAGTTACTGCTTTTAACTTGATTCAGTGCCTCTTGTGCTGAACAAACAGATGATGTAAATCAGCAATAAAGGCAGGCCAGTGACCTGGTTTGAAGTTCATAGAAATATTAATACTGTGATACTCTCAACAGTCTGATCATTGGCCTTTATTAGGTATTTATCGGTCTCCTGGTTTCTTTTCTATGATGCACAAGGCAAATGTTTAAGTTAAAGTTTGTGTAATCGATTCCAAATGCATGATATTTGATTTAATTAGAAAAAACCCCTAAATTATGCCAAAGCTAATCCATACCTATCACTCAGACTCTTGATTACCATGTCACTTATTCTGCCATTCTTGCTCTTGTGATGGGGCTGCCCTTAAAACTTCTATGGGCTGAGACACGAAGAGATTTTACCGAGGTCTTTTATCTTCGTGTGAATCAGGGGCACTTACACAACCTGAGTATCTGCACGAGCTGGTGAGGCTCTTCTGACAGAGCTCCTCTGATGAGCAGACTGGTGCAGACTGAACGAATGCTGGAACAAGAGAACTGTGACCAAACCCTTTAGGAACTGGATGGCAGTGGAAAGTGCTGCTCTCTCTCCAAGAGAACTTTATAGCCCTAAGGTGAGTTTCATCACAGCTGAGTCATCAAGGAGCTCATTGTAATTTGAATGTGAATTCTTTTTGCTTAAGTGGGGCATTAATAAATTGCTGAAGTTAGAGAATACTTTACAAGGAACCTTAAGTAAAAGTGTTAGAACAGGGGGTTTTGAAACTCAGAAGAAAAAAAGGAGTTTTAGCAGTACAAGTAATTAATTATACTTAATTTGAACAAGAGGAAGCATGGTGAATTTTTGGACTAAAGTGTTCTAAGTACTGTATTTAAACAGTTCAGTAGTAGCTGATTATTTATGTTGTCATTGTATCATGGATGAAGAAGTTTGGCTATTTTTTTATGGCCACACTGGAAAGTGGTTGTTAAAATGCTTAAGAAAAGTTGTGTTCAGTTGTGAAAGCTGTGTTCCCTTTAGGCTTCTTTGCACTGTGTTACAAAATAAACTATTTTCAAACACAGAAACTGTGTTTCTGTGAACAGAAATCTACTCAAGTGTGCCCTCTCGCTCAAAAATACGGGGAAAAATGTTGCTGAAATTAAAATGCAAAACTAATTTTCTACTCAAAGAGAAATCTGAATAAGTAGCTAAAACTAAATTTACTCTGAATCCATAGTGGTTTTTTTTGGTAACAGATATTCTAAAAGGTCTGTTATAAGGAGCAGTGATGATGGTAAGACAGAAAGCAATGATCTTTACTGGTGGTTTGGAGAATGCAATGCTTTCAGGAGAGATGCTAAATATATATTTCATCTTGAACAACATTATTCTGAGTGAAACTTGCAGTACATCAAATGGGTTCCGTTCTGTGTTCATAAAGAGAAATAAAAGTCCAGCTCTAGCCTTTTCTAGCAATTTCTGGGCTGAATTGGTACTAAGCCAAAGCAAACTGCATCAAGGGGTTGAAAGAAAGGTGGTGGAGTCATAGGATAACTTCAAAGGTCTTCTTTACAGTGTGAACTGCCTCTAAACTGCAGGTTAACCAGGGAGGGTGATGTAGGGTTGGAAAATAAAAATGCCAGAAAACAATGTGTGAAAGGCTTCTGAAGTCAGGAATAGTGTTCAGGGTTTCCCTGGGGGAAGCCAGGTGTTTAGGAAGGACATCCCCATCAGTGGTTGAAATGGAAACATTTTTATTGGAGTTAAGGTACCACGCCTGTGACTTGGAAACTGTAGATTAAAAAAGTCAGATGTTAATACTGTTTATGATTTATTATTATTGATCTTTAGGACTGTTGGAAGTGGTTTATCAGCATTAATACTATCATAAAGTACCTGTTAAGAGTATGCCTGTGGGAGCATAATCCTGGTTTTGCTGAACTAAATGAGAAAGACTTCCTCTAAACTTGGTGGTATCATGACCAAGAGCTTCAGAAAAAGGCCATCTGCAATAAAATATAGAATTTTGGAAACTACAGTTAGATTATTTTATATATCCACATGGGGATTATTTAACTTCAGAGAACCCTTAGATGCATCTGTTTGCAAGTTTGAAAGGGCAATATTTTCATATTCCTCTTGTGATGCTGAGCATCTGCAGTGGTGAACTAATACAACCAAATCCTTCTGAAAGTTCCTGTTCAGAAATCCATAAAAAATGGGATTGATACATGTGGAGATCATGGCCACAAGGTGGCAGATTGTAAATGCCAGGTTATGATTACAGCTCATTAATGCCTCGTAGTTCCAGTCAAAAACCACATTGAATATATTGAGAGGCAACCAGCAAGCTGCAAAGGTCACGACAATTGATACCAGCATCATATTGATCCTTTTGTTTTCACTCAGCCTGTTCTCATTCTCTCTCATCCTGTCAATTTTACCTCGTCTCCTTCGAAGACATACAAATATCCTGAGATAGCAGATAAAAATAAACCCCAGTGGGAAGCAGTACTGGAAAACCAGCAGGCTAGTAGTGAAAATCAGTCTCTCTGTAAGAGATGGCCACGCTTCGATGCAAGCAACTTTGTTCTTGTAGAAATCACTGTGGAAAGACAGATGTTTGAAGGGTTCATCTGTTATTTGGTGGAATACTAAAAACGGAGTGGATATGATGAGGGAAAGCCCCCAGATGAAAATAATTCCCCAATAAGCATGTGAAATATTGGGCTTCCAGCCACGTGGGTTCACAATTAACTGATATCTCTCAATAGCAATGAGTACAAGTGAGAAAATGGAAACTGTGACAGATAGACTTTGTATGAAAGAGCCTATTTTACACATTGCTTCCCCAAATATCCAGTGGTCCATTAAGGTATATGCAACTGTGACAGGAATGCACATGATACAGATCAAGACATCTGATACAGAGAGGTTGGCAATCAAAATGTTGGTGACATTTTGAGCTTCTTTCCGTCTCTTTATTATAATAATTAAGCAAAGATTTCCAACAAGCCCCACTAGTGTAACCACTGTGTAAGCTGTAATAAGCAAGAATTCTGCAAGGAAGGAAAGTTGGCATGTATCAAAGTTCAAGAATTGAGAAAGGCTAATGTTAGAGATAGTTTGATTCAGGATCTCACTGGGATGCTGAACAGTTTTATCCATCCTGAAGCATCTTCCAACCTATGGAAAAACCTTGTATTATTTATTTTGCATAGAGATTTTCAAAGCAGTGAGTACTGTGGGTCTATCTTTGTAGTCAGTGTCCTTAAAGTTTCAAGCAAATCTAATATGATTAATTACAGTACTGGATAAGCACATGGTTTTTAGTGGGTTTATGTATCTCTGTGGACAGGGGTAGATGTCACCTTTCTGAGGTTCTACACTGACAGTGCTACAGATCTATAACTGATGTTTAAGAAAAAGCTGTGATAGCAGCTCTGATTAAACTTGTACGGACACTTTCATACAAATCCTCTTTTAGCAGTTGTGGATGAAGTTTTCCTTTCAGAATAAAGTATTCCAAGATCTTTCTCTGCTGAAGATTTAAGAAGGTTTAATGGATTCCAGTGAGCATAATCTGTTGCTTTTGTATTACCAGGAAAGAATTGGGTCCTGCCATCACTCTGCTAGCTTAGACATCACACTTAGATTTTCTTTAGAACTACAAAGCAATGTGAGTTAATACACTCAATCCTCCTAAGTTAATCAAAATTATGTGTGCTTGAGCTGAAATGGCATTCAAAACCTCTATGAATGATATCTTAAAGGAAGTTTCCTGTTTTACTGATGCATTGAAGATAGTATATACTTTTTCCTAAATGTAACTTGAGAAAAATGTAAACAAAATAATGCTCACATTGTAGTTATACAGTTTTCCTCTTTCAGCTTTAACTTAAACAGGAGTCAAGCAAAAAAATCTGATATTAGCACAGTTCTGTGGTTTTAAAACTAATATTAATGGGAAGAGTTAGGTTCAACAGAATATCTTGATGGGCTTAAATTTATCACTGAGTGCAAAAGTTAATTTAAAGGCTTACCAGCTTTCTGGCCAGAAAGAGGTTGTTTCCTACCTGGGAAAGGAAAAGCTAAGTATGAAAAGAGTATTTAAAAATTTAGGAATGGGTAAAAGATACATGTTCTATACATATATATTTCGAAACTCAACTTTAACTCACCTTAATTCCCCTGTGAAATTATTGGAAAACTAGCTGGAAGGAGATCATTCTTCAGCCCTAGTAATGGCGTTGAGAGCCTGTGGAGAAAGGAGAATGAAGAAGCAGTGGGAAGTTAGAGGATACACAAAAAGAAAAAGGGCTAGGTGGATGTTTTATTATTACTAGAAATAATCTTCTTATATGTAGACTTGTCAGCCCTTTCACAGAAATGATTGCCATTATTTAATCACTAAGGATTAAAAAATATTTGGCTGCCTGTACAAAATCAAACATTAAATCCATGGTTAAACTGGAATTATGATTCTGTAGTTGTTTTCCCATAGACACTCAAAGAATATTCCAACCAAAGTTACATCCTAGACTGCCTTATCCTGATACTTCTGTTTGACATAAGTTTGGGTGCTTCAAATTGGGATTCTAAAAAATCTCCAAAAAACCATCATGCTCACCTTTGGAGTCTCTACTACCACGCTCATTCTGAAAAGGGTCTAAAATGCCCTTTTCAATCAGTATACACAAGTTAAGAGTGGGAAGTGGCTGTAGATATATGTGACTCATATGTGTCCCAAGAAATGACTTAAATTGTGGTCAGGGCTAGCATTAAGCCCTGTAGTATCCCTAAAGAATGTACCTGGCTTGTTTAAAGCTATATTGGGGAATGTCATGGAAAACTCTAGAATCGTGCTGCAAAAAAATTATGGAATTCTGGTGGCTCTGACTGATTTTGCAGTCCCTTGCAGATGTCCCTACTTCAGCAGAGCAAGAGCTGGGTGCTCTGCTGTGTGCCCACCAGCCTCCACAAACTTCTGCTCCTGAGTCCAGGAGAGAGGCCAGGGACTGTGACTCTGACAGTCACATCCTACAGAACCCGATGATGTGGCTGGGCAACAACTCCTTCAGGCCACCTGTTTCCTGGAATGCACTGTCACCCACCTTTCCCTGGGACAGCACTGATTGCCTGGCTGGATTTGTTGTACCCAAGGATGCATGTGCTGCAGGGACAGAGGCACTAAATGTTGGATTTACCACCAACAGTGGCAGGTGTTGCCCCTATGAGATTTACTGCCAATTCAGAAATGTGAAAATCTAAAGTCTGGCTGCTTTGCCCCAAGGATGAACTTTCTCTGCAGTGCCTGTGGTGTCCACCTGGCTGGCACAAATCTGATACCTTCAAAGACAAACTCTGCTCTTCCCTGCTTTTTACGTGAGCAGGAGAAGCTGTGGGGACTCAAAAGGCCATGAGGCTGAGCCAAGTTTGCAATATTTTATGCACTATTTGCTAAGCTTGCTTATTTCTCCGTGGATGCACAACACAGTTTGATAGCAAATTCTGAATGTCCTTTCCCAAGAATTCAGGATGGTAGGGCTTCTCTGGCATTTTCTGTTTGGGAAAAGTCCGTGTACTGATCTTATTGGTTCACTTGCTACATGAGTTTTAGGCACACTCTCCATCTACACTGTCCTTTTCTCAGGAAAATGTGATTTCTTTTCACTCTTTGGTTGTGCCAGGAGTTAAAGAGTGCAGTCTTTAGTACACACCATTCTGAGGCAATTTAAATATTTCCTTGGCAATAAAACAATTACATCTGTCTTGGTAAACATCTGGAGTATTCACAGCATTAAAAAATAAGTTACTCTAGTATTAACTGCAGCATGTTGAACTATACTGGCATTTTTTAATCTAATAAATAAATGCTATTGGAATCAGCATCCTCAGATCGCAATTACAGCTGATACCAGAATTGAAGTGTTTAACAAAATGAACTAATTACTTCAACCCCTAATCTATGCATTTTGGAAAAGATTCTCTACCACAGCAAGAGTTTAACACTGTAAGTTATTATAAACCCCTCAGTCTTGTTTCATTCCTCTGTCTGCAGAAGCATTACTGAAACATGCATAAGCAAAAGAAAGGTCTAAAATAAAATGATTTTAGAAAGGCTTTGTTTCATAAGTATTTTCTTATCTGTGCTAAAGATGAACAGTCCCATCTTTTCCAGGTGACCAGTAAATGTTTCAATTACAAGCATTGTTTATTAAGTTCCTAAGTATTGCACAGATAAAACATGGAGGAAAATTTACATTCAATTTTAAATATAGGTTGTAGAGAATAAAATAATGCCTTAAAAAACATTCAGTAACTTTGGTCATAGTTTTATGGATTTTCTGACTTCTTACCTGATGAAAAATTCAAGTCATATCCACACTGCCTTTAACAATTTTCCTTTTCTCTCAGAGCCAGCAAACACATCTTCTTTCTGTATAAAAGAATCCAGAGCAAAGCCATGTCTCCTAAAGCAATACTTCAACTCTCCTTTCTTCTCTGTCTCAAACAAACCACAGATCCCCAGTTTCCAACAGTACTCAATCTGCAGGCTGTAGAAAGGCTGCTGAGGAATAAAACAAGCTCTGGAATCCAAGAAGAGGCAAACAGCAGTGAGCAGGGAGGAGGAAGGACCAGTAGTCATGGGGATGGATTTTCCTCCACTGTGCTGCTTCCCTCCACCCCATCAAACACCTTATCATGCAATTTCATTTTCAATTATTTAATCTCTTCTGTAGTTCAAATGTTTTCCCTCTGCAGGATTTCATACATAAACATCTGCAGATGGCATATTTCTTTCTTAACTGATACAGCAGTACAATAAGCTGCTTGCAAAGAGCATGCACATCCTATTAAGTGTATAATTTGCTTTATTGCAATTAAGATAATCAGATTTTCATTATAAATTGATATTTTAGCTTATACTCTTCAGATAAAAACAATATTCCTGAAAAGAAAGGCATGGCACAATGTACTAGCACATAGTGAAAAGGGGCTTAATTTTTATTACTGTTTTTTTCAGTAAGAGTCCATACATTTTGTAGTCACATGTTTATAAAAATAAGTATTCAGCTTCTTCACTAAATATTTAGAATTAACATTTATGGAGTGGGAAAAGAACTGCTTTTCTTAGGACCTGCAACCTGGTAAGTCACTGTATAAACTCTTGCATTTTTACCAGGTCCACTTAACTTCCAATATCTCAGTCTGGTTATTTTAAGAGAATGATTTTCAAAAAGCAGTTGGACTTTTGGGATGAGCAATACAGATGCTGTACTGAAGTGCAATTCAGAACTAATTATCTAAAAATATTGTTGGCTATTTGTATAGCCAAATAGTATTTGAACAAAATAGGTGGAGGGAGCCTTTGTGATCAGCCAGATGCACATCCTGCTTTTCATATATTTGAGTCTATTCATGATGTGCTTGTCCAGACTGTTTTTTAACTATCTGTGGTAATCTTAGATTAGGTATTCAAATGCCTAATTGACTGCTAGAAAGACTGCCTTAACATCTCCCTGTAAAACTTCCTTCTCTTTAGTTTAGCCCAGCTCTTTTTATTTCAGGTGTGGTCTGGGAGTTCTGATATTTTAACCAAAAATGCTGCAATCAAGCAATGTGAATATATTTTTCTAAAGCATTTCTAGAACTTGCTGGGCTTGATTATGTCAAAATTATTATAAAAACAAAGCTCTGCCAAAGTACTTTAGAAATTCTGCTTCTGGTTGCACTGTAACCCCAGGAAGTTAATCAGGACCTGAACATGCAGTGTGATAGATAAGCATCAGAACAAGCCATAAAAATGCATTATCTATTTATGAAGCAAGTAAGTCAATAAAATTAAAAGATGTTCTGATTCTATTTATAAATTTCATAGGCCATATTGCTTATTTACACATGCCTCTGTTTCTAATATAATTCTGTATGCAGTCCTTCATTTGTGGAAAAAGTGGAGCCTTTAACATGTGATCCATTGGTTTTACAGTTGTATCAACCTGCTGCCTCATGTGGATTTAATTGTGTTGTAACCTGTGGTGAATTAGATCACATCCAGCATCAAAGGCTTGTGGGTGTAGCTGCTCTTGGTGTGTTTAATCCTGATGTCAAAGGTATGTATGCTAAGTGGGACCCATGGCTCTGGAGGAGGGATCACAGTGTATTTTTTCAGTCAAATGCTGGAACCTCTGTTTGCAAAAAAGGTTAATGGACAACAGAATTATATCTACTTTTTATCAATGCTCTTGTCATTTCTAAATTTCTCAGTATTAAGTGATGGGTGAAGTGCCATCATAGGTTTTAAAACTTAAAGTTTGTAATAACTTGTGTAGCATTGGCAACAACCCGTTGGTGAAAAATAACATATAACTCCCTTGAGTTTACCTTTTGCTCTGGCATTTACATGATTCCTTGGCCAGCAGGAATCTTTGCTGATGGTAGATCACTCTAAATTTTTGCTCTTGCTTAGTTGTTTCTCTTATGTAACTGTACAGCAGTCCTTGTTTCTGCCTGTTGCAACCTCCTTCTTCAGAAAGCAAGATTCAGTAGAGATGTACATGTACAATTTCTCAGCTTCCCACATGAACAAATTCTTCAACAGCAGATTGGCCAAGAGCTGGTTCAGAGACCTGTAACATCTCTGAAGGGTCATGGAATCACAGACTGGAAGGGACCTTAAAGATCATCCAGTTACAATGTGCAGGGATACATCCCACTAGATATGGCTGTTGTTACAAGATCCTTCCAACCTGGGACACTTCATGGGGCAGCCACAGTTTCTCTGGGTGATTTGTTCCAATGACTCACCACCCCCATGATCAAGAATTTCATCCCAAATCCCACCTGACCTTGCACTCTTTCACTACAAAGCCATTCCCTCTCGTCTTGTCATTCCATGCCCTTGTCCCGAGTCCCTCTCCAGCTCTCTTGGAGCCCCTTTAGGCACTGGAAGGACTCTGAGGTCTCCCTGGAGCCTTTCTTTTGTCAGGCTGAGCACTCCCAGCTCCCTCAGCCTGGCTCCAGAGCTGAGCTGCTCCAGCCCTCCAGCCCCGCTCATCAGCAGCCCTGATGGCCCCATCTGGACTCGCTCCACAGATGCACATCCCTCTCACACGGGAGCTCCAGAGCTGGATGCAGCACTGCAGGTGAGGTCTCACAAGAGTGGAGTAGAGAGGGAGAACCACCCCCACCATCCTGCTCTTGATGCAGCCCAAGACAAGGCTGGATTTCTGGGCTGCAAACACACATTGCCAGCTCATGTTGCACTTCTTGTCAACCAACACCTGCAAATCTTTGTCCTGGATTGCTGCTTCCTAATAAATACTGTTCTTTATAGCACTTCAAAGAGGCACAGAAAAATAAACAAGAATAATTGGAAATCTCATATATTAGTGCTGGATGTGCTGGTTAATGCCATGGAAGTAAGATAATATGATGTGATGGAGGAAAAACACACTCCCTTCACATTTTCCTGTTCTGTGGAGAGATCAACACCCTAGTAAGGGATTCTTAGTAAATGGCTCATAATGTGACCAAACTAACAACAGCTAAGTATGCACTGGGGCTTTTTCTCCATGGATGTACGTGTGTAATCGAAGCACTGCTCCATGACTCTGAGGTTTTTTCCTAATTGGAAACAATTGTCACAAAAATAATTCATGTTCACTACTGGGAGTTTATGTTTCACTCCATTATACAGCATAGCTCTAAAGGACAACTTTGCAATGTCCTTGATGCCTTATCTCAATTTTTATTCTCAATTAGCTCACACCTAGAATGAAAAGTCAACTGTTTAAAAATCTGATTTAACTATAAACTAGTTACTTATAATAACATATTAATTTTTAAAATTGTGTCATGCCATGAACTGTTGGCTAATTTTTGGATCTTATTCAGGTGGCACAGAGCTGAGATGGAGATGAATACACTCCCTTGGCTGGAAGGTTAGCATCTTAATTTTTTGGGTCAGCCAAGTTACTTTTCTCACTGAAAAAGAGACAAGATATGTGAGTAATTGTAATAGGAGTGTGACTGCATAAATTCATATTTTATAATAGATTCCACGTTCCAAACCCTGATTCAATTCTTTGTAGTTTTCTAGAACTTCTCCAACTGATTTTTACCAAAAGTCATCTCTGCCAGAAAATGAATTATTTCAATAGCTCACAGATTTGGGGGGAATATGACAATTTGTATCTCTAGGGTTT
This sequence comes from Acridotheres tristis, assembly GCA_037013685.1. NCBI lineage: Eukaryota > Metazoa > Chordata > Aves > Passeriformes > Sturnidae > Acridotheres > Acridotheres tristis. The sequence goes on from CM072900.1 coordinate 8,271,168, forward strand.
TTTTTTCCCATTCTAGAGTCCTTTTATAACACTGTGAACACCAAACCCTGCTGTTCTCATGGAATGACATCTTTCAGTGTCCTAATTGTTAATTAAGAAATTCTTAAATAATCAAAAGGTTTTCAAAAGGTTTTTCCCATTAATCTAAGTCTGCTGCAATTTTCCGGCATGTTTCAAATTGTAACAAGCATTTTGATTTTCTGGATTAAAAATATGAATTCTAGATTGCTATCTTCTGTCTAGAAAGTCTCACTTCACACCACTTCATTTTAAAATTTTTTGAATTGCATGGATGTCTTTCAGCTAATTTCAGGCAGGTGCTTACTGAGCTTCCTGCTGTGTTCAAACAAAGCTTAACATCAGTCATGCAAAAGCACCACAAACCCACTCCACAGAGGTTCTGTGGAATGAGAAAGAGTTAGAGTCTAGGAATAGCTAAGGGAAAATAAAAGGAAGTAGTTTTTAATTTAATTGAAAAATCAAAATGAAAAATTTGCAGGTGAAAAAGATCAGTGTGGATGAGACTGTTGCTGGCTCTAGGTCTTCCTTTGGCAAAACTTAGGATCCTGGTCTATCTCAGAGTAAGATACAGTGAAAATTCTCCCCTCTCACATCTGTCACAGCATTGCTACATTCTTTGATCCTTCACAGGAATCTTGACTTTTGAGACTGTATTTTTGCTGCCTTACTTTCATTCCATCACTTCAAATTATGGCCGCTTTTCTATAAAATTTAGGAAAGAGAAGAAAGGAAATAATGAATTATTAAAGAAGAGTGAAAAGATGAAAGAGGAAAAGAGAAATTGAACTTCAGAGGGAAGAGGAGGGAGGGCAGGGTTTAAGGAAAAATGGTAACTTAAGTCCAAAGAAAAGGATGGAAATTCAATTCTCTGATGACTTTCCACTTCACCCTTCACAAAGGTGTGTTTCTTTTACAGCAAACGCCCCTTAAAAAGAGCTCCGGGAAGATTTTATTTAGTAGATAAACTTTGATATTACTTACTGAAGAAATAGTACCTGTGGGTTATTCTGTTACCTTTTTATCTGTAGGTTATCTTATTTTGCATTAAGCAAATACAAGAGACAGGAGTTTTTTATTCCCCTCTGAATATACACAAGGTAGAGATTTTTATCCTAAAGAGTGTCATGTTCAGACTGTAGGGAAGTAAAAGTCTATCTAGCTGCCTTTCAGTATTTCTTAACATTTTTCAACAAAAAACCCTGTCCAGTACTAATTCATGAAAGTCTCCAAAGTAAGATCACAGGTTTGATGTTTATGCAGATCAAAGTGCAAACAGCAGAACAGAGTGAGAAACTTTTGCCTAAAAGGCAAGAGCTCTCTCAAGGACAGCTGTACATCTTTCAGAAGATTTTTTACACCCCTAACTAAAGCAAGATGCCAGGCTGGGAATGCTCGTGGTGCTGCTGTATTTTTACACAAAATGCCTCCCTATGAACCACACAATTACGCTCTGCCTGAGGTGTTGATTTGGGTAGGAGTGAGCCTTCCGAAATTCCAGCATCTCATTGAAATGATGAAAATAAAAATCTTTGTGTGTGTGTATCTCAGGGATGTGGGAAATTACGGTTGAATCCCTTGTATTCCTAACTGCTCTCACCTATGCACAGTTACAAAAATCTGGGTGAAATGTGTGTGTAGCTAAGGTGATATTATTAGTCCTCAATGTGAATGCAGAACTAATTCAGCAAACTGTCTACATGAAGAAATCCTGTAGCTTCAAAATGCTTTCTGTCTGCTGAAAGGTCAAACTAAGCCTAAGTGTAGAGTATTGCATTATACAAAAAAGATAAACTCATTAAAAATTCAAGTGACATACTTAATTTGCTTAAAAAAAAGAATCAATGCCTGTCAACTGTGGAAGCCACAGATGTAACTAGATTAAAGACATTGAAACTAGTTAAAAGACATAACTTTGTGTTTGTATGAGGATTTAAATAAAATATTTATCACCTGTGAACTACTTCTGACTTCATAGTGTTTTTCTATTGCCTTCATGCTATTTTCCAAAACTTCATTATTCCTTTCCCATCTTGGCAGTTTGGACCCATTAAATAGCACAACAAAGTTATGTTTCTTGAATGAAAAAAAAATGATAAAAAGAATCCCTTAATAATTTATTTTGCATCAGCTTTTACTAAGAATATATGGTAGCACAGGAAGCTGTGTTGGAAAGGGACTGCACAGATGTGTCTGGTTTTCAATCTCTTAAGCAGCAATGCCCTCCTGTGGAATCTAGGCAGTATGATTTCTTCTGGATAACTAGAAAGGTGCATTCAACGATTTGGTTTTCCTTCTTCCTAAAACACTAATTAAAATGTCCCATGAATACATTTAATTTAATTGACATTATTTGGCAAATGCTTCTGGTTTGAGAAACACACTTCCTTTATAGGTAATGACACAGGTGGTGCTTTTATCTGAAAAAGCACCTAACTTCAGAAACTTTAGCTGATTTTTTTTTATTCTATAGATTGCTATCAGATTTGAAAAAATATCATGCTGCAACTGCCTTGTCAGAAAGTGAAAAGCATGTATTTATTTTGCATGATGTTTTCCTAAGAATTTTTATATCCATAGGATGGTATTGTGCATTTACTAGTTTACTGCAAAAAGCAGTTTAAAATTCTGTGGGTAAGCTGCTGTGGCTGCTGGAGTTTTTCTGGTTTACATCTCACACACAGTGAGTGTCATCTTTGGTTCTGCACTCACACTGGGGCAGCACCTGTGTCTCTCATTGGCTCGCAGAGCTTGAGGGAAAAACACATTTTGAGAGCACACAAAGGCACCTACTTCCTCAGAATGTGTGCAACAAGTGATTTGCTGCACAGCTCAGGTGACTGGGTGCCTCAGCAGGCACGAATCTTACAGGAATTGGAGAGGCCCAGCTGGAGTGTCTGAGGCAGCTCGGGTGACCTGGGAGGAATGAAGGTCTGTGGGATCTGCAGGAGAAGCTGATGTTTAGTTGTCTGGCAAACCTGCATCCCAGAGCCCGGTGGGATGTGCCAGGGCACATGGATGTGTGTGCCAGGGCAGGGACTGAACTCGAGAAGGGTTTTGAACAGCACGAGGTCACTCCTGCAGCTGGCAAAGGCACAGAAGGACACCAGGCCAAGCGCAGTTTGGCCTTTGTGCATTTCCACCTGCGAGACACGTGTGTCTTAAAGGCCATGTCCTTTCATTAATCAACCAGTCAAAAGTGCAAATGAAGAGGAAGGATTTGGGCTACACTTGAATTGAGTCAGAGGATGATTTTTCCAACTGACTTACTCATATCTTAAAGACCCTCATCTTTTCCTCCTGATGCAAGCTGTGACTTTTTTTCTTTGATCTGTTCCTTGGCCTGCTTGTCTGTTTTGCTTTCAGGGAGAGAAAGCGTGCTGTAGACAAGCTTTGTTTTCTTTGTTATCTGTTGAGGCCGTAATCAGCTCCTCTTAATTTTGCACCCTTTTTGCTTTAAATTACTATGGGTCCACAAAACTCTCATGGATTATTTTCTACGTGACACAATTTATCTTGTGGAGGGCCATACAGCTCTTACAATAACTAGTAGGCAAAATATAGTTTTGTATTTCCTGTAATTTATGTGCAGCTTACAGACAGCCTCTGTTAAGACTTTTATTCAATACAGTAGGATATTTTTGTTTATTTTAAAACCATAAATTTCAGTGGTATTATGGGATATTCTCTTTTCTTAAACTAGATAAAATGATGATGTCAATTCATGCATTGAGATAAATGTGTCTAAACCTGTGACAGCTTTCCTTGTGATTGTCCAACACAAGCATTTAATAGGTTACTCTTACTACAGACTTAGCTACAACAACAACAAAAAAATCCAATCTGAGTAAAATCAGATTACTGTATGGCAAATATCAATGCTGCTGGTTAATGATAATCTGATAATCATAGCCTGTGAGACAAAAGTGTGTTCAGCCTCTCTGGATTTCCTCTGGGGCTGTGGTTAACCAACCTTCCAGCGCAGTCAGTGTTCCTCTTGTATCTGTGTCTCTAAGGGAGCATTTCCAATTGATCCGTAGCAGGGGGATGTTGCAGTTCTGCTTCCTCCCTCCTGCCAGCACCAGCAGGTCATGCAAAAAATGTTTCAGAAAGCTGAAGCAGCTGAAAACCAAGTCCTTTATCATGATAAAACTATTTACGGCTGTCTCAGTTCTCTTACATGGATCGCTGTGTGTTTGCAGAAGCATCAGGGCTGGCACATGGGAAAAGGCAGGATCAGTTCAGGAAACTGGAACTACATCATGACAGTGCCTAATCAAAACAGCAGCCATTCTTAGCTCCTGCATAATTTTTAACATAAACCCCAGTGGCTGTAAGACCAAAAAACCCACAATCTTTCTAATGAAAAATTCTCTTAAGTTGAAAGTAATGCTGCATTCTTCATGAGGTTCAATGTACTATAAAAGTAAGAGAAAACAAAGGAAAATTATCTCACTATTCGTCATTCCACAAGACTTGCACACTCTTGAACAGCTCAAATTATTTCTCTGAGAAAATACCTCCTTTTCAGAGCTAAGGAGAGATATAAGGGTTAGTAGGCTGTGATAAATTTGGAAAGAGGACTGGAAAGCAGGGAAGGAAACGGTAGCAGGAACAGTGAGTGAGAAAGGATCACAGAATGGTTTAAGATAGAAAAGCCCGTCAAGATCATCGAATCTAATCCTTCCTTCAGTACTGCCAAAGCCACCACTGAACCGTGACCCCAAGTGCTGTCTTTAAATCCCTCCAGAGATGCGACTCCACCACTGCCCCGGGCAGTTTGTGCCAGGGCTAGACAGTGTTTTCCGTCAAGAATTCTTCCCTGATAACCAATCTAAACCTTCTCTGGCACAACTTGAGGCTGTTCCTGTCATCCTGTCCCTTGTCCCTGGGAGCAGAGCCTGACCCCCACCTGGCTGTCCCCTCCTGTCAGGAGTTGTGCAGAGCCACAAGGTCCCCCCTGAGCCCCCAGATGCTCCTCATCACACTTGTGCTCCAGACCCTGCCCTTCTCGGGACTCGCCGCAGCCGCTCAGTGTCCTGTCAGCGGGTTACGAAGGGAAAGGACGACACAAATGAGGGAAGAGTCATCGCTGGCAGGGTGCAGACAGAGACAGGGCGGACCGGAGGGTTAAGCCCCCGAGAAGGGGAGTCAGGAGCGGGCTGGGGTGGGCGAGGAGTGAACGGAGCGAGCGCAGATGGAGCTCGGCCGGGGCCGTGCCCAGCCGGTGCCGCATCTCCGGGCGCCGGCAATGTCCGTATCCAAAGCGGCGGTGCCAAAGGCTGGGCAGGCTCCGCTTGACGGTGCCAACCACGAGAATACGAGGCAACGGCAGAAACAGATGCACAGGCAGTTTCACCTGAACATGAGGACGAACTTCTTTACAATGCAGCGACGAGTACAGACTGGATGGGACAGACTGGATGTGGAGTCTCCCTCCCTGGGGATATCCCAGAACGGTCTGGACGCGATCCTGCGCCATGTGCTCTGTGCTGGAGCGGGGAGGTTGGGCCAGAAGCTCGCTAGGGATCCTGACAGGCTCTGTGGCTCTAACAGGAGGCCCCGAGCCCCCCCCTCATGCGGGAGCGCGGCTCCGCCATTAGAGGCTCGCGCAGGGGGCGCCCAACGGTCCCCGCGTTTCAAACGCTCCCGCGCGCCCCGCCCCCCGCGCGCTGCCCCGCCCCCCGCGGGGCGGGGTCAACGGAGAGGGAGCGCGCGCCGGGCCTGAGGCGGCGTCCCATTGGCTGCCGGCAGCGGGCCCGGCGCACTGGCGCAGCATGTCCCGCCCCTCCGCCCGGCGTGCGCGAACGCGTCCCGCGTCTCTATTGGCTGTCCGCCGCGTCCGTCGTCGGCGAACCCCGGGACTTCTGCGGAGGTCGCGCCCTTTCATTGATTGCTGCACACGTCCATCGCGGCTGAAGCCACGCCCCTTAAGGGTGAGTGGCGGGTGATGCCGGCGCACCGCTCTCATTGGCTGCGAAGGTCCGGGGGGTGGGCCTAGGGGGCGGGGCTCCCGGCGGCCCCTTTGTGTGGGCACCAGTCGCCGGCCGCGCTCCCGAGAAGCTGCTGCCGCCATTTTGTGCGTGCCTGTGTTCGCCCCCACCCCCGCCCGCCTTTCCGGGGGAGCGGCGGCACCGGGGAGGTCCCGACTGTGCTGCCGATCAGGTGAGGAGGAGCGGAGGCGCCGGGCCGCGCCGAGGGAGCCACCGCTGACGGCCGCCGCAGCCGTGAGATCGCGTTGCTCGCAGGGGGAAGAAGCGGCAAGACGGAGCAGGGGGGGAAAAAACCTCCGGAGCTGCCCCCGAATAGGAGGAGGAGTCTCGGCGCCAGGCCCAGGCGCGGCACCGGTGGCAGCATGGAGAACTCGCAGCTGTGTAAGCTGTTCATCGGCGGGCTGAACGTGCAGACCACGGAGGCCGGGCTGCGGGAGCACTTCGCGGCCTACGGCACCCTCACCGACTGCGTGGTCGTGCTCAACCCGCAGACCAAGCGCTCCCGATGCTTCGGCTTCGTCACCTACTCGGCAGTGGAGGAGGCGGACGCCGCCATGGCCGCGTCCCCCCACGCGGTGGACGGGAACGCGGTGGAGCTGAAGCGGGCCGTGTCCCGGGAGGACTCGGCCAAGCCCGGCGCTCACGCGAAGGTGAAGAAGCTCTTCGTGGGCGGCCTCAAAGGGGATGTGGGCGAAGGGGACCTGGTGCAGCACTTCAGCCAGTTCGGCCCCGTGGAGAAGGCCGAGATCATCGCCGACAAACAGAGCGGGAAAAAGCGCGGCTTCGGTTTCGTCTACTTCCAGAACCACGACGCCGCCGATAAGGCGGCCGTGGTCAAGTTCCACCCCATCCAGGGCCACCGAGTGGAGGTCAAGAAGGCCGTGCCCAAGGAGGACATCCAGGCGGGCGGGGGAGGCGGTGGCTCTTCCAGGCCCTCCCGGGGAGGCAGAGGAGGAGGAAGGGGCCGGGGCGGCGGCGGCTCCGGCAACCGGGATCACAACGGGCTGTCCAAAGGAGGCGGCGGCTACAACAGCTACGGCGGCTACGGCGGGGGAGGAGGCGGCGGGTACGGCTCCTATGGCAGCGGTTCCTACGGAGGCGGAGGGGGAGGCGGCGACTACGGCAATGGGTACGGCGGGTTCGGAAGCTACAGCCAGCACCAGTCCTCCTACGGCCCCATGAAGAGCGGCGGAGGAGGTGGAGGAGGGGGCGGCAACTGGGGGGGCCGCAGTAACAGTGGACCGTACAGAGGAGGCTATGGTGGGGGAGGCTACGGGGGCGGCTCTTTCTGAGCTGGAGCGCCCATACCCATTGAGGGGGGGCTTGGAGAGCCCTCCCTTCGATACGGGGCAGCTTCTAAATGGTTTCTCCCCTCCTTTTAAATGCCTCCCTACTGTGGGAGCGGCTCCTAAATGCCCCCTGAGGGTCGCCTCTGCTGCCTGTGCCACTTCTTTCTCTCTGAAGATGGACTGGGCCCCACATACACATATTTTGTGTTACAGTCATTGATGGACTCTATTTTTTTATTATTACTTGGACCTTGGTCGTTTTTATACTAGCAACGAAAAATGTCTTGTTTTGGTTTTTTTTGGGGGTGCGGGGTGGGAAGTGTCTTGCTGATCTGGAGTTAAAACTGGGGAGGGTTGGGGGGAACTTCCTTTGTTGTAAGGACTCGATGCCTGGATACTACGTTTTTTTCTACAAAAGCTACTCGGATCCCATGACTGACTTTTAACATTTCTGTAAAGGAGGAAAAAAATGGTTTTTACGTTTTTTATTTTTTAAATAAATCATTGTGTTCATTGATCTTTACATGTCTAATTTTTTTTCCTAGGATCAATTCCGTACGGTTTTAGGGCTTTTCTAGGTTTGAAACAAGTGTTCCTCTGCTTTAAAATCTCGGTGTACTTAGAGTAGTAAATATTTTGTTGCCAGTAAAGGTCCTAACTGACTTTTTTGCTAGTGGCTTTCAAACACTCGACAGAGAGATTTTTGAAGTACTAATCCGTGGATGTGGTCTGTTTTTTAAATACTCGTTCTCACTTTGGCAGTTTGTGTGCATCCACCATCTTGTATTAGGCAGCTTGGCGTGCTGACATGGTTGGTCAATTTTTTCTATAAGACTTTTCCATCAACGTATGTATTGTGTAGTTTTGAAGAAATAGTTTGTGTTAAGCATGTGCTTCATTCATATAAAATGTTCAGAATTTCTTATTGCTTAGTTTTCAAGTCCTTGGTTTGTCTGTGTGTGATTCCTTCCAGGAAAGGGTCGACATTTTTCCCTTCTATTAAAGGCATACTTGTTTTCCTAGCCCTGGGTTAACAGATTTCACTCGGAACTATTGTCCTTCCTTAAAGTTCCCTGAGAGCTCTCACAACTCAATCTGCTATCAGGATGGCAGCCTCGTGCTGTGGGCTTCCTTAAAGCAGGAGTAAAACTGGCTTGCTAACAATTGTACCAGACTTTGGAAAGTTATTTTATGCCACTAGATGGCTGGTGTAGAATGCAGTGACATCTGTATTTGAATCAAGATGGGGTCCCTGACTACTGACTGGGTGGGGAGGGGGGAAAGGAACGGATCTGCAATACCTGCCTCAGCATGTAATTTAAAAAATAATAATTGCAGTTGCCCATATTTCAGAAAGTGGTGATCTAAACTGTGGGCAAAGAGCTCTGAGAAGTGAGCCAGCAAGTGTACGAGTAACGTAGGTGCCAGTTGTAAAGCAAAGATATCTGTGTAGTCTGCTTGGTTAAAAAAATGTATATTTGTAGCCCTTTGACGCAATAGAATTAAAGTTTGTTGTTTATTAAAAAAGCGTAATGTTTTAGGGGAAAACTGCCTTCCTGAATAGAAATATAGAATAGCAACGTTTATGGGTTTATGGATATCAAATAAAAGATTTGAATTCCTTATATGCTTGAGTGAGAGTATATATGATGCGGGGCATGCATTTAAAAAGCACAAAGTTATTTTGACTTCAGGTTTCTAAGCTCTTGGAATGCTGATGTTTCATGAGACTGCATCATAAAAGCTGATTTTTGCTTTCCTCCAGATATGCAAGGTATTAGGCATATAATTCCCACTGATTCCAGTGAGAGGTTAAATGTGTAGGGCTTGGTGCTTCTGGGCTGAAGGACTTCGCTGAAGTTTCAAGGTATTGTTACTATTTGTTATCAATCTAACTGGATGATTTAAATTGAAATGAGCTTTGTTGCTATTAGAAGTGATACTGCATCACCTTAATTGCCTTTGTGAGCTTAAACACGACAACCTTTTGGTATCATCAAGATTTAAACTAAGCTGAGTTTCCTGATTGTGGTCATTTACGGCTCTTATGGAGAGACTGGTTGTCTTTGGCTTAGCTATGCATTTATAAATAGGTTCCAAATAACTTGCTGTTTGCAATTATATTGTAATTCGTCTATCTCAAAAGCCTGTTAGTCACTGTTGTGCACCAGCATCTCTTAAACATTGTTGTAAGTCAAGTTTCAGAGTTTGAGTTTGTAAAAACACTGCAAATGCCAGCTCTTGTCTGTGCACAGCTTCAGATGGTTTTATTTCAGCTCACTGGGCTTGAAGTCTTTTCCCTTTGCATACCTTTGCACTTTACAGTCATGTTGGACAGTCATCCTTGAACTTTATTTGAAGCACAGTTTTCCTGTTTTTAGCTGAAATGAGCAGCAGAGTTCTAGGCTGTGTGTTAGTTTGAGGGTATGATTTAGTCCCTTGCAGTGGTGAGTTGCCTTAATCTTATTAAGGAACTTGCAGAGAAATGGTTAAATTCACTTTTGTGATGTGTCTTGTCATTTGATTTAGGAAGCTAAAAGTTTGTGCAGGAACTATATCTTTATGGTGTTTTCATGTTATGTGTTGTTGATACTAGAATATGAACTAGAATATGTTGATATTAGAAACAAGTAGGTTTTTAAAAGAGTGACTTTGTCTGTGATATCTGACAATTTGGGAACTGTTATGCTGAAATGTGCTGTTTACCTGTATGCAATAGTCCTTGTAGGACTAATATCTGCTAGAACAAAGACCTGATCCCAAAAATCGCACATGGATTAGGGAGTAGGCTGCCTAGTGTTGCCCTCAAAAGATTGTCACCTGTTTAACCATGTTCTCTGGTGGCTTGAGTAGGTGGCACCTGCTCTCCTCTGACCCCTGGTCTCTTGGGAGCAAGAGCAGGTGACATTGGAAAGAGTCCTTTAAGCACAGGTCGGGGAAGGGGTAGCAATGCCAGGGTGTACTGTGGAATATAGGAAAGTGCAGATCTGTATTGGCTGGCATTAAAGAGACGGTGACTTCAAGACTCTTGGAATATAAACCTGTTCCTAGTACAGTTCCTAGTAATAGGAGATTTGTTGATAAAGCTTTGCTTACGTGTTTGAAAGTATTTAATGATTTTCTGAGCCCTGGGTGGATTTGTCTGCATAGAGGTGCCTAAGAAGAACTGAGCTGAAATAAAGTGTATAGCTGGCATGTAAATAGGTTTGTGACTTCACAGTTGCTTTAGGAAGGTCATGAAGATAGAAATAAAGTAACTTTACTTTGCTATTCCTCGATTTGTAGTTGAGTTCTGAAGTTCCTAGTCTGAAATTATCTCAGTAAGTTAATGGCTTTCTGTTCAGGACTAAATGCTTGATTGTGTTGATGTCACCTGTGAGAAATAGAAAATAAGAGCAATTAGTTTGCTTTCAGCATTTAATAAAGTAAAAATGTGGTAGTTCTCTTAAAACACAGATGTTTTATTTTTGTAATCTGCATGACCAAAATGGAATTCCCAAACCCAAACTTTTCAAACTTTTCAGACTACAGTGTTACTGAACTCAGTGTGTTGTGATGTACATACAGTTTTTAATAGTAATGGGTGTTCGTCCTACTCTAAAGTATAATTTGTTCTTGTAAATTTTATTTGGCTACTAAAACTAGCCTAACTTACACTTTTATAATACTGACTACTACGGCATTAAAAAGAAACATGCTAAACACCTGTAAATGTAGTGCAATGATACTTGCACAAGTCTGTGGAAGTACCTCCCACGTGTTTGTTTTAACATGAGGTGCTGAAAAGGTGGTTTAGAGCAGTGGTAACACCTCAGACAGCTTCGATGGCGGTAAATCTCTGTGGGTCACTGATAGTGTGAGACACTTGCAAAGTAAAAGCTGTATCTTGTCCTGCAAGCCTCTGTAGTGTAATTGGATGGAAAATCCTTACCCTCCAGAACTGGACAAGGTTTTGGGTTTGTGTTGAATGTTACAATAGCTGCAGTCCAGGCTCCAGTACTGGCTCTGGCAGCCCCATCCTGCTCCCAAGAGCTCAGCCCTGTGGGGAGGTGAGGGTGTGCACAGCTGACAGGAGGTGTGCCTGAACTCTACCAGATACTTTGCACATATGGACTTAACGACCTGTGAAGCAGAAATACTTAAAATGGCTAAAAATTTGAAGTTCTCAAATGCTTTATGGTATCCTCCTCCCCTCAACCTGCAACTGAGATCCCTGTAAAGCAAATTTTGCTTCCATTTAGCATTGGAAAGTCTAATTGGATGGTGTACGTCAGAAAACTGGTTTATTACCCTGCCCTGTCAGCTGATAACTGCTGTCGCAACATGGCATTGCCACTGCTGCCTAAAAGGGTGTGAGTTGGAGTGATGCTAAGGACCTCAACCTCCTATTCAAGTATGAAAAGAGAGCAGCTTCCTTTCTCTGCATACCTCAGAATGTTTAATCGAAAATGAAAAAGTTTGTCTTAAGTCATTATATTGTTAATTAATCCCTAAAAAATAGCCTGAAGGACACTCCTCTGATGTGCACACAGTGAACAAAACATGGTGCGTTTTGCGAGAACGGGATTTTGCTCCTATAGTCTGTGAGAGGGTTGGGTTTCTGACAGACAGCAATTTATCCAAACCTTTACATTAGGATTGTTTGACCTGTTGTAGCTACTATGGGTTAGTGTTTATTATGTAATCAACAGTTTATACCACATGTCATTTACATTGTTACAGACTTTTTACTTTATGAGCTATTTGGAAGAAGGCAATTTTCAGTGGTTTTTCAAACTCTGTATGGGTAATACCTTGGATTAATGTTAGGTGATTAAAAGTGTAACACCCAATTTTCAGTCTTTCACACTAGCCAGAGGCACAGTTTACAAAACAATGGGTTATTTAACATGTTTTGCATAACTGATTCTGTGATCTGGTATGTATGTCCCTTAAAGATAAGTTTTCTGCCTGTTATTTTTGTATTTCTTAATGAATAAAACAGTTGTATCCCTGCTTCACTTGAAAATGTATTTCACAATGCAGCACACCACAAGGAGTACTGAACTAGCCTGAACAAGCACTATTTGCTTTTGTGGATGGGCATTTTTTAGGTCTCCCGTTGAAGCATTACTGCTCTGTTATTTTTGGTATGTGCATTTATGTGCACGCACAGACGTTACCTCTACTGCCACTTACTTTTAATGAGTATTTACTTGTGCTGTAATGTAAGCATTACTGTTGATGAGTGTCAGATGTGTATTTCTCATTACAAGATGAAAGTCTTCCTGCTATGTATATTTTCCTGGGAATTTTGTATTATTTACCTCTATCCTAGGACTTGTAAAGGGGCTAATGGAGTTGGGTGTTTTTCTTGTTGCTGTTCACTTTGACAAATCCTACTAATTTTTACCTTCTCTGCTCCCAGAACTCTCACTAATTTCTATTATATATAAATGGGTGGAAATAGTCACTTTTGAACTGCTACCTCTTGCTCATATGGCTCTCAGTGTTTTAATCCTATAAACTCTATATTCCCCTTAGAAGCATCTCTCTGGGAAAATGGGTAGTGGGAACACTGAAAGAACAGCAGCTGTATAGCTGTAGTTCACTGCAGAAGAGAGACATTCTTCAGATTTTTCCTGTAGTTCTACCTGCTGAATAGATTGAACAGTTAAAAAGATGGTACAGTCCAGGTCTAGGCTGTAGCAAAAGAAAAAACAGCCAGCTTAGAACCAAAATTCAAGTACTGTTCTCTGTCTGGTTCAGCCTTTGCCAGTAGGAGTCCTAACCTAAAACTGAAACAGTATTTTTTGTCAAAGAACATGTTGAGTGTGGTTAATCTTGGTGTAACTTTTTTTTTTTGCTAAAAGTCTTATAGGCAAAGCTGCAATGTTGCCTGTTGCTGTTACAGTAAAATGTCAGGCTTAGAGTACCGGCTATTCTCAGATTGTCAGCCATCCAAAGAGCCAAAAGCTCCTTAACTTGGAAAACTAGATGTCAAGCCCAGGCAGACTAATAATGCCATCTGTCTGAGGCATCTGGATATTAACCCTCTTAGCATGATGCTTACGGTTTCATTCCTAAATGCTTCCGCAGATGGAAAATACATGGATTTGAAAGAATAGCTCTTCTTTTTTTATGAAAAGAAAATGGGCTATGTTGAGCTGTGTACAATTTATGTGCATATTATATTCATCAAACTACTATAAATACCTCTTTTCATGAGTAATGCAGTGAGGAATCTATGCCAATTTAGAAGGGAATTACGTTTTTGGCTTGAAATGTGTCAAGATGCACATTTGCTCACCACCATCAAAGTACCAATCACTGATTAACATTGCAGAAAAATTCCTTAGAAGCAAAATGAGCTGACGAATCTGAAAGTACATAATTTGTTCAAATGCTACTTTGTACCATGGAAGTGCCAACTGGTTTGTCTCACAGAAGCCCTCTTCTCCTGGGAATGCTCTTTGAATTTAAAAATGTGCAAAGCCACACATCTGAAAACATGCTGTTAATCTGTAATCTAGTCAATATAAAAGATGAATACCATCTCAGTCTCTTCTGTCATGCTTTCTGTGGCTTTACAATGGGCTTTCCCTCTTTTGTAAGAAAATTTGCTTCCACAGAACCTTTCCACCCTTGGAGGAGGCTGTGTTTACCTTGTTATTGGAGACAAGCACAGCGCTATCAGCTGTGTTTTGAAATGGTTTACTCCAGTTTCATCCTCCAGATCCCCTCCCTCCTTAGAAGGGATGTCCTCTGGTTTCGGGCTCTTCTTGGGCTGGGTCACAGCAGTGTGAAAAATTGCTGATGCTAAATTCCCAATTCTCTCCTTGTGTTTATTTAGTACTTCTTCAGGTTTTAGTAATATTTTAAGTTTATTGGTAACAAATTCAGCCAAAGTCCTTCACTGTGAGATTTCATTTGGACTCGTTTGTTTTCTTGCCACCACTGCTGTTATAATGATGCTCCAATTATTGGAAAGGGCTCCTTTGAGTCCTGATTGCAAGTTCAGGACTTCTCCCCCAAGATCACTACTGGACTGCAGGTGTTTGGAGTTGTCATTGCTAGGGTGGTCAGCCAACTGCATTCTGCAACAGTAGTGCCGGCTTTCTACCTACTTTCATGGAGGTGTTTCCTCCTGAAAAAGAGAAATCCGAGGAGCACATGGAGCTCCAGCCCTTGCAGTCAGTGTGCCTTTTTTCCCCTGGGCCCATCTGTCCATTGCTTTCAGTAGTCTTAAATGCAGGCAATTTTTTATTCTCAAATGACATCATTTAGATGTTATGGGAATTTTGTTTTACTCACCCAGCACCAGTTCTGTGCTCAGAAAAAAAATCTTAACTTCCTCTGTGTCATATCAGTTTTACTTTTAAATCCTCGAGGTGTGAGCTTGGCAATGAATCAGCATCACGTGTGTTTTGGAAATGTTACAATGGCTTTGTGTGTAGGTGGTGGCAACAGGGAGCTCTTATTTTTGATGTATTGGGGAGTCAGATGAGAGGGAGTTGAGAAACATCACCTTTGAAAGGAAGAGCTGGGCTTTTTTTTTATTGCTGGAGCTGCTCTATGCCAAAAGTGTTGTAAGTTTTTAAAGTATGTTTTTTTTTTTTCTTTCACAGGGTGCACTTCTGTGTGAATGAGAGGATGTGAAAGCTGAGCCCTGAAAAGTGCACCACAAAAGTCGAGTAAGCGAACAGAAACCTGAGCTAAGCCCCTGACATACAGTTCCCACTCTGAATAAGCACTGGGATATTGAACAGGATAAAAGAGGTTTGCCCAGAAAATACCAGGCAAGATAATGAAGGCCATTCTGGTACCTGTGAGGAAGATATGCTGCCTGAGACAGGTTTTTCTGTTCTGGTAAAATAATGTGCCTGCAGAAACAATCCTGTCTAAATTTTTGTGTATGGCATCTGTGGGATTCACTCATTTGTGTTGATATTGCAGCACATGTTACAATATGAGAGTGGTGGAATGTGTTTCTTGGCTTTTGCAAAGAGCAAGAAAAGAAATGTTTAAAAAATTTCCAAGAAGAGAGCAATACAATGAGTGTACAGGGAATAACAGTAACAAGACACTTGGGTTATGGTGTGGAGATCCTGGATGGGAATAGCTTTGTTTATGCTGTTCTCTCTAAGTTATAGTATACAAATATTAATTAAGCCATACATCTTTATGAAGCATATGGATAATTTCCCCTTATTACAGGAGGTAATAAGGAAGCATTAAGGGTTGTATTTTAAAGATGAAGAATCACATTCAAATTAGATTTTATTAGAAAAAATTTGGTTTAAAAAAATCCCACTTTTTGGTCTGTAGCCTAAACTTTTTCTCAAGTTCAATCTTTTCCTGAGCCTGTAGCAAGAACTGTACACTCAGTAGGTGCAGACTCTAAGGAGGCAGAGAGACTTGATAGCATTTAGGCAACTGAATACTGGCCTTTGCCTTTGTTCCAGTGCCCACAAGAGTTATTTTTACAGCTTTCTTCCTGACTTTTTTTTTCATTTTGAGTACTAAATTCTAAACAATAAAATCCATCTGAAAATCTTCCTGCAAATATCTGATAAATATGTAATATGACTGCAGGGCAGAAAATGTCTGCCTCTGACATAGGTGACTGTGGGTGACATCCGTGGCTCATGCTCCAGGAGCGAGCCAGGAGGGCAGCAGGAAGAACATTTTCAGCTGTGTAGGGTGAGCAGAGGAGTGGCTGGCGCCCCAGAAACCACAGCTGGGGGTGAAGATGGTCAGGGGTCATTGCCCTAAAGGTGGTAATGTTATTATGAAATTGTTGGAATAAACCCGCTATTTACAGGAGTTGTGATTTATACAAAAGACTGAAGGAAGACAATGTTCTAAGGCTGGATTGTGCTGGCCTGCACAGGCAGGAGCACGGAGTGGGATGTGTGCCAGCAGAGGGCAACAGCCCGGAGCGCCGCTGGAGGTGCCGGTGGCTCCTGCAGCATCTCCTCTCGGAAAGCACATCCCGGGGGGACTGCTGGGTGGGGGCTCCAGCCCCTGCTCTACGATTCACATGCTTTGGAAAACAGTGCTCCGGTGGGAGTCTCCTACTGCTTCAGCTCCCAGAACATCCCTGATTCCAGCTCTGGAAAGGTCCTTACCTAGGAGGGCTCCCAGAGCATCCTTTTGAGCCTTGTGAGAACTTGGATTCCTGTGAGCTGCTGTAGTAGGTAAATTTTAGCTGCTGATTTGGTTTGGTTACCGAATTCTAGCAGTGGCTGGGCAGCAGATTATCCTCGGGACTTCTCTGCTGAGGCAGATCTCCAGGTCCCTGGGTACCTGAGTACCACCTCCAAGTGACTGCAATTAGCCTTGGAGCTACCAAGGCAGCTATTCCAGCAGATACCTTATCTATTGCTTTTCTTAGATTAATATCCTTAGTGAACCTTTTCCAAGAAAACACGGTCTAAATACAGATCTATGTGAATGAGTATCTACTTAATTAGGATGACAAAATAAGTTTATTTGGAAGGGACTCCTGGAGATTATCTGGTTCAAAGAACCCTCAAAGCAGGACCAGCTTCAGGGTGAGATCAGTTTGGTCACTCAAAGATAAATATATATATACTTAATATATGCACTAATAAAAATAAACATGTTTATATATCAACACAAATATTCATCTAAATATCTATATCTCTAGAAAAAACAGAATGAAAAATAATTTAGGCTGTGAAGATGCAGCTTTAGAAGCTTCTGTGAATGCATTGTTTTATTTACACCTTTCCCAGCTCTTCAGTGCTGAAACCATAGATTTTTAAAGAAAGTTGGTTAATAATTTCATGGAAGGGATTATGCAACTAAGCAGGAGAGCTGTTAAAGATAGGAAATTGCTAATGATATGGATCTCTGGAGCCTGAATGTTGGTATATACCTGGAAACAGGTATGTACAGGGGAGTGAAGTGTTCCTGAATTGTTGTTTGCACTGTATTCAGGCTGGATGATCCAATGATTCAGGACTCTTGTAGTTTGCCTTGCAGAGCTAGGAAGGATTTTTCCCAATTTGATGTCATTTGCTTTCTGCTGGGTTTTTGGGAGGCGAAGTGACCTTTCAGGCTTCTGCAGAGGCTGTGGAGATTGACAAGGTGTTTTCTGATTGTATTTGGGCTCTTCACAGAATTAAATTCTCCTAAGCTCTCAGTGTCCTTTCCTTATAACCTCAGCATTAAACCAGCTGCTGGATTTTGGGCCAGAAGAGAGTTTTGGATCAGACTGGTAGGGATTATTTTTATTCCCTTCCTTCATGCCACTTTTATTGAAGAAATTCCTTGCTGCTATGGAGACACTGGCAATGCATTTCTCTCCCATCTTCCTGTGGCTCCTTAGATTGGGGGGGGTTTGGTCTTTTGCTGTAAATCTGAAGACTGTCACAGGAATCTGGAAAGGTTTTGGTGGGCTGAGGGATGGTGGGACTGGCTGGAACAGGTGTTTTGGGGACCTTTCTGCTCTGAGAATTATGGTTATATGGTTGTCAGTGATCGAAGGTGGATTAGATGTAGGAGTAATTTTCGACTACTTGAGACTAGGAATTTTTGAAAGAGGCTGGAAAAATTCCACCCATCAGGTGTCACTAATTCCTTTTGGCTGAATGCTTTTTCAAGATACCAGTCTTTGCACTTAAAAACAAACAAGAAGTTTTTGTCTTGGGGTTGTTACCAAGTCATGAGTATTTTGCAAGGCTGCTGTAAAGATAATTTCTGATTACTGGAACATGCTTTTGTCCCTTTCCAGCAAGGACTATTCGCTGGTTTGCTCTTGTCTTTCACTGTACCTTTCAGGATTTGTAGAATCCAGTGGTATACAAGCCTGAGGGGCAAAGCATATAAGAAGGTATTAACTGGTCTGGTTTAGTTTAGGTGCTTAGCTCCCAGGTTGACTGGAGTGAGATGTAAATTTTTAAGGTGAAAACCTAATATTTTGTTATTGAAAAACTTTGTGATAATTAAAATAGACAGGCACTTTGCAGTGGTTTCAGGACTTGCTCTTGTATCTGGACTTTTTATGATTACTGAGGGATTTACTCAATGGAAACAAGCTCTAGCCCTCATTTCCAAGGTAAATTCTACTATTTTTATATAGTTCCTTTTTGTCTGGTTTGGGCTTATGTCTTGCAGTTTTCAATGTTGCACATCAACAGTGTAAGACTGGACATGGGGAAAGTACTTGAGGATCTGGGCGTTTTAAACCGATAGTTTAACAGGATTCTCTAGGGAAAATGAAGGAATTTTTCCTGAATTCTGTGTGACGTGTGACTTCATGGCTTTATCTGTGTGTCTTCTGTTTATGGGTAGGCTGCCAAACGGCATTTAAATAGCAGGACTCTCAATCCCCATGCATCTTCGATAAAGTCCTTTAAGTTTCATGTGTGTTAAGTTTTATTATATGAAGAATTAGGGTGATGAGTAGTTAAGATTCTCAACCAGCTTTTGAAACTCTCCTGTGGACGGTACAATAGCATCTGTTCAATCATCGTTGCTGATAGGTTTTAAAAAGATGTATGAAACTTCGGCTGAGGACATGGCTTGAGGAGAAACATACAAGAGTGAGGTTATTTTATTTACAAAAGAAATGAAATGGCATCTTCCAAGAGAAATCTCTTGATATTTCTACTTACGTCTTCCTTTTGTGCAAGAACATTTCGTGAATGGATGAGTAATGAAGAAGGCAAATGTTTCTTGTCTTTGACACAATTAGCCTCTAAGGCCTCACTGGTGCAGAATACAACTGAAAAATTCTTTTAATAAAATGAGAGGGGAAAAAGATTTATGTAGGACTCTGCATTTGTATCAATTGGAATAAAAATTACAAATGTAATTTAGTTCAGTGCTTTAGGCTAAATAGCACCTGCAGTTGAGAAGAACCAATATTGCCTATGCAGGGTGTATTTGGCCTGATAGATTGCATGAAGGACAGGAAGGTTTTGATAAACTGGGGAACTGAAGCAAGATCCTGCTTTCTGTGGTGGGACGGGGGAGATTTAGGAGGCCTGGGACCCTCTCCTTCCTCACCACCGCCTCTCCTCCTGCGCTGCCCTGTGCGCGGGCTTGACCTCGGCACTGGGGATGTTCAGCCACTAAAACTTTTGTCCGGTCGGTAGATTGCAGGGATTGAAGCAGTTTTGGGCCGCACGGAGGACAACTCCCGGGCAGCGGCGGTGCCGTTCGGAGGGATGGATGCCGGCGCCGGGCGCTGCCCCTGCCCCGTTGCGCTGCCCGCGGGTCCCGCTCCCGGCCGGGAGCTCTCGGGCTCGGCGCTGCCCCTGCCCCGTTCCGCGGCGCCAGCCGGCCCGGGGTACGGAGGGCGCTCTCGGGGCGGTGCGGGGCGGTGCTGCCGTTGCCCGGAGACGCTCGCAAGCCCCGCCGGGGAGGGGAGGGAGCGGAGCGGAGCGGAGGGGGCTGCGCGGCGGCGGCGGCGGCAGAGGCAGTCGGTGCGGCGGGGCGCGCCCGGCACGCAGCGCTCCGCTCCCGCAGGAAGCGGCCCGGGGCGGGGGCGGCCTCTCGCAGCCATGCCGGGCCCGGGGCGCTGAGCCGGCCCCGCCGCCGCCCCGCACAATGGAGGAGGAGAGGTGGGTACCGCCGGCAGCCTTTGTGCCGCCCGGAGCGCCGCGGGATGGGGCTGCCCTTCCCCGGGGTGCGAGCGGCGCGGGGCTGTGCGCAGGAATGCGGGGCGCGGTGCGGGGAGCCCCGGTGCTCGCCGCCGGCAGGAATGCCTCTGCCGTGGGCGCCCGCCGTGCCGCTGGTGGATGTTGCAATGTCATGATGATGACAGGCGGCTTGGCCCCGCGTGCCCGCACCCAGGCGCGGAGGGGGTTCCGTGGGATGCGTCTCGGATGTAATTAAGGACGTGAGGGAGGCAGGTCGGGGGGTGTTCGCTAAAATGGAGGTGCCGGACAGGGGGGTGGGATGCCGGATGGAGGGGTGGGATGCCGGGCAGGGGGTGGGTGGCTGCCCTGCCGGCTCAATGTGCCGGGCTTGTGTGTGCCCTGCCTGCACCTGGAACCTCAGGAAGCCGACTTGGGCATTTCGCTCAAGAGAGACTCGCTGGTATTCGCTGCCTTTTTGAGTCACGAGTGGAAATCCGTAAGGTCCGTGGGTGCTTTGGGGTCGGTGTTCCTGCCGGGGTGTGTGGCAGCCGCGGCATCCCGCGTCTCCCTCGCTCGGTAGCCGGGCCGTACAGACTTTGTTTCCTGCCAGGCAGCTATTTTGCTCCAAAACCTGCGTGAAGATGTGTTTACCGAGTCTACCTAATGTCCACTGAACCCAAAAAAGATATTATTGCTGTGCAGGGACCTCGTGGATGCCAGAGATGTTGTTCAGTGTTTTGGCTCAGCCCTCATTACTCCCCTCTGTCAGATGCCTTTTGCACATCAGAAGCTAGTTGTGCTTCTTCAAACTAAACATTAAACTGGTCTGGATTTTTTACAATATTTTTTTAAAGAATGGGGTATGCTGAGTGCTTCCTTTTGTGCTGGTGACCTTGCAGTGGGTGGGAGAACAGAGAGGGGCTTGACCTGCTGGTAGGACTAAATGTCAGGGCTTGACAGGAGTTTTGTTTAAATATGATACATTAGAAAATTAAGCTGGAGTCAACCCCCAAATTCTGGAAATTTTCCTTCTGTTGAGGGAAAACATTCGCAGCAGCCTGTAGGAGTTGTTTTCCAAGCTCCAAAGGGCAGCTTTCTACCCTTCTGTGACTCAAGGGTTGCAATTATTTGTGTATTTAATGTGCAAAACCTTTCATCCTGCCACATTTCTCATTGTAGGGCTTCTGCTTCCCGTAATGGTGTGAACAGTCACCTCTGAATATTAATCCAAGTATTAATTAATTTCAAGTGCCTTGAAATCTTAGTTTGTCATGCTAGATGCCAGCTCATGGAATGGGATTTCCTTTTTTTGTTTTTTTTTTTTGGTCTTTATTTGTATAAATGAGCCTGTGTTTGAGGAAGTGGAACAGAGCTGTTTTGATACCCCAGGCTGGGATCATCCTTGGCACAGTTGCTTGTTACTTATTTTTTGATGGCTACCAGCAATGGTCTCATTTTGACTGGAGGCCTTTTTCTGGGGATACAGTGGTGAAAAAGCCACTGGGAAAATACCTGGACTGTTTTACCTTATCCTGTTTTTTCCAGACCATCTGTTTCTAGGGCATGAATGACTATCCCCATCAGCATGTTCTCTGCCTCTAGACGTGAGGAATGATTACCCAAATGCTGCTTTCATTTTTAGTTTTTGGGAAGAGGAAGGCAGTCCTGAACTGGTTGTGAGCAGTAATGATGTGGGGTTTGACTTGGCAAGAAAAGCTGGAAATATTCACCTGCTTTCTGGTTCAAAAGGGGATGGTGTGTGGGACTGTGCTGGGGCTGCTTTGGCTGCTCAGAGCAGGTCTTGGGAGGAGGTGTTCAAAAATGACCTTGGTGGGCAAGCACCATGGGCTCAGTCTGTGCTTGTTGTAGTGCTTTTGCCCCGCATTTCAACTCTGATCTGTGTTGGGCACATTGGTGCTCAAATTTTACACTCATTATCTATCATTGTCACAGAGTTCCCCCTGGTTTTCAATATTGCATTTTCCATTTTCATAGTCAGTGAGGATCTGTGGTGTTGGTGCTCACTTCACCTCTGACTCTGGTCCCAAGCCTGCCCAGATTCAAATATCCTGTTAGCTTGCACACCCAGGACATTCAGTGGTATCATGTGCCCATGTCATTGCACATGAGCAGAAGCAGCTGGGGGCAAGGGAGGTTTTACCTGAAACATTCACATGTGGCAATAAAATACTTCAGAATTCTGCTTTTCTTTTATTCTGCTGATAGTAAAATGATGGGACTTCTATTTTATGGAGAAATTGCGTAAGACTTACTTAGACATGATCCTCTGGTTCTGAATTTGCAAGATGTTTTTGAGTTTGAATAGAAAAAAAACCCCTGGAATGTTTTTTTTTTTATATTAAAACACCTGTGGTTTTATATTTGAGTGAAGGTAGTCTGTGGTATCTCTTTGACAAATACAATATTTGCCTTTGAAAGCAAATGGTATTGTCATATTTGAATTATTTTGTGTTGTTTCCATTACTGTCAGCAAAGACTTCTTTTCTTACTAGTTCCCAAAGTCTTCTTTCCCCCTGAGGTCTCCTTTGATATGAATACCCTTTTATGGATCTGTTGTATGCCAGTTGTGTGTTTTCCTAAGCTAATGTCTCCGTGTTGATATAGGCACTGAAAAAAAATCAACAAAATAGGAAAATAATATTGCTATTAAAAGAAAAATAATCCTTTCTGTTATGCTGCCTCCCATATGTTTTAATGTTTTCTCTGAAATCCTCTCAAAACCCAGTTCAGTATGTAGATCCCTTCAGTCACAATTTTTTTAATGTCTTTGTATGTACCTAAAGACAAATTCAGAAATTGAGCCTTTTATAACTATGCCGTTACACTGACTTTTTTTCCTTACTGTGTCTTCCTGACTCGAGGAATAAAATTATTTGGCATAATGTATTTGTCATGTGATTTGGGGTTTTGATTCTAAACAGAGAATTAGGCCAGTTAAAGTAAAATGATTTTTCATTGTGCTTAGATTAAAACTAGTATTTTGGTCTCCATTGATCTTTCTATTAAAGTTTTGAAGACTACTGCTTTTGGACACCTGTCAGGTTTTTAGATCAGAGTGATGTCAAACCTCTCAGAAACTGTAGAGTAACATATTCTGGTGATGATTCTTACATGTTCCACAAAGAAGCTCCATAGGCTTTGGAAATTTATGGTTAGCAGGCACTTTTAAGTTGATACAGGAATGTGAAGCCGCTGCAGAGGTGCTGGATTGCCCATGCAGGACACTGAGCCCAGCTGGGGCTTTGGCCAAGCTTGTGGTGCTGAAGCTCTGTGGTGTTGGGGGCCAGCCAGGAGAGCAGAGCTCAGCAGGTGGTGCTCAGGAGAGGAGAGCAGCTCCCAGAGAGCCCGAGTGATGACAGGGGATGAGGCTGGGCTGGACACGGCTGGTGTCCCATCACCTCCCCATGTGAGAGCCTGGTGGAGGGGGAGCTCCGTGCTGTTCGTGTTGGGTTCGGAGCTGAGCCTGGGGGCTGTTCTCCCAGAAACATGAGCAGAAACTCACCCTTCTGTGCTCTGAAGGACACTGCATTTGAGATCTGCCCTTCCTTCAGGGTGAACTCCTGGCTCCCCTAAAGGCAGTGTTAGAATTGGATTTGGCAGAGCTGGGATTTTTGTTCCTGGGGTTTACCAGCTCTCTGCACGACAATAATCTTGCCAGGGGACAGTTTATCTCTAAGGAAGGCTTTTATTCTTTCACATGATCTACAAAGATATCTGTAATTACTGCTGGTAACTAAGGCAACCCGACTTTATAGTTGATACATGCAGGCAGCAGAACGGTGGGTTATGGGTTTTTAAAATACCTTTTCTGTTGGTTGGGTTGTGGCCATGCTCAGGTAGGAGCTGAGCTGTGAACTCTGGCAACCTGAGCCCAGCTCTGCTAGGGGTCCTGGAGAGGAGGAACATGGTGTCAACGGGGTGGTGATTAGCTGCACTGGCTTAATTGGGGACCCTCAAATCAGGGTTCATTTGTTCTATTTGGGGACATCATGAAAGGCCACGCAGGAGGGAGCAGTGGGGTTTGCACTGTCTGAAATTAAGAGCCTCTCTGCTCATTTTAGGGGCATCCTGCTGTGTCTGTAAAGAGGATGTTCATCTGGCCCAGGGAAATTAAATCATTTGTCCATTCACTCTGTGCACGGCCTCGAATAGCCCAGGAATAGAACAAATTGCTCCTGGCAGCTGGCTCACGAGTCCTGCTGCTGTAGTAGGACATCAGCTTGGCAAACGTAGGGATAGTGTCCCTGTGGCCATGGGGTACAGGGGCTCTAGCATGTTCAGCAGTTCTTGGCTGATATCTTTGATCAGAGGACCCAATTTCTCCTTTGCTTTAATCCATTAAAATAACAACAGTAGCAAATGTAATAATTCTTAGCCTTGTGGGGGAACAAATCTCAGAAAAGGCTGTGAAATGTAATAGTTTGCTCTTCTCAGGGGCAGCTTTTGCTTTCTGGCAGGGTGCATTTGCTTGGAGCATTCAGGTTCTTGCATTTTTATGTTGGAAATGTGTCAGTGATCTCTGAGAGTATGTGCATGGAGGTGTAAAATACCTCTTCCAGATAAAATCATCCTCTGTCCATTACTGGAACACAGGTCTATGGTAGCTGAATCAGTCTTAGAGATGAGTTAAAGGCTCTCAGCCATTAATTCTTCAAATCTGGTTTTTTGATATGAGTCACTTGGAAAAAACTTTAAATAGCATATCTTGATCTTTTTTGAAACAAGTTTTTAACCTGACAATCTGCAGTATTTTCTCATAGCAAGCCTTTGGCAAATTCTAAAATCTGCCCCTTTTAATTAAGCTGAGGTTTTCTCTTAGGATGTTTTTTAAAAAATTATCTTTCCTGCTTTTTAGGAAGAGCTGATTGATCTTTTTCCAAAATCCTGAAGCAAGTTTTTTTTGCTTTTAAAATACACAAACAAACGTTGTTGGAGTTGAGGCTTGTTGACAAGTTGAAGGCTTGTTGACCTGACATTTATTTTGGTGTTCAGTGAAACTTGCTGTGTTCTTTGAACTGTACCTTTTGCCAGCAGAATAAAAGTTTGAACATCTTTGGTCTCCAGCACTGGAGAGCTAATAAATAAATCTCAGCAGTGTGCTTGTTCTTATTAAAGAGCCCCCATGATTTCTGTGTGCATGGCTTGGTTTTGGGTCCGTGAGGTGTTTGTGAGGCTGCCCAGGGCAGTGTCCTGTGCTGATCCAGCTGTCCTGCCTTGGGAGCAATGGGAGTGGCTCTCCCTGATGCTCCCTTTCGGTTTCACTTTCTATTCAAGATTTTTTTTCTTTTTTGTTTACTTTGCTTGCTTCCTGTACATGTTCCAGTTTTGGAGCCTGAAAGCTCCATGAAGTCATTTCCACTTCCAGAGCCTTTTTTCCCCTTCTTGGCTCAATCATGCCACATGGGCAGGTTTAGCTGTTTAAAAATCAAGGGTTTATGCTGGAGTGTTGAAAGCCGTGGCCAAATTTCATCTGGCCTGAAATTTCAATGAGGGCTTTTGACAGACACAGCACTGAGGTTTAGCTGGATTTGGCCCTGGAGCAAGGAGGCTTCCTCACTGGAGTGTGCAGGGATGGGAAAGAGCCAAGTGCCAGCACAGCTCCATGCCCACGAACACCTCTGGCAGTGTATGTGGCACAGAAGGAGTTCAGCTTCCTTCAGGGATAGAAAAGCTGTTTGTGTTGTTGCCTGGTACCAGTCCCTTGAATATTGAACATTTAACACGAGGTATTTTCCTTTCTGATTTTTCTTCTTTAAATCCAGCCATACTAAGTGAATTGGATGATGACTGTGATGGAGCCTGGGAAGTTGTTTCCCTCACTGGGACATGTGCTGAGTGACATGTGCTGTGCTCAGCCGTGTAGCTTCACTTATGACTGAAAATACTTCACTTGCTGAGCAAAGTAAAAGAATTGGACTTAGCTGGTTTTTTGGCATTAACCTTTGTCTCAGGCACAAAGCTGGAGGCTGCTCAGTATGCAGGCATGGATTTGAGCTGTGTGCAGCTTGGCTGCTGCTCTGCCTCTTCCCGAGGAAGGAGAGTGCAGCCCACCAAGGACTGCTGGGGGGCAGAGAGCTGGTGTCAAGGGACACAGTGATGGTGACAGCCACCGGTCAGCAGCAGGCAGTGGGGAGGGTGTAATGTTAGCCAGGCCTTCACACTGCCAAGGGGTTGTAAATAGTGAATGATGTGTTTTTCAAAGGGAAAGTCAATGTGTGTAAGTGTGTGTGTATATAGATATATATGTGCATGCATACACACCTTGACAGAAGCTGATGGGGTGTTCTGGGAAGGATTCTTCCACATTTCCCTGCTCTGTGCCCTTCTTCAGACATTATCTTCTGGTCACCAGAGAGCCAGGATGCTGGGTTGTCCAGACTGCTGGTTTAACCTGATTCAACCTTTTTATCATACCAGCCCAACTAAGAAAGGTGATGGGAAGGAGGGGACAAAGGTGAAGGAGGAGACTGTTCGTTGGAAGGAAAAGCTCTGAGAAGGTCTCCAGTCAGGCACATGGGGCGATGGAGTTGCCTCCTGAGATCTGCCATTCTCTTGGAGTTGGCTTTTGACATGGACAGTCCTCCTTGACTTGTTTTGTTTGCCTTTGCCTGCCAGGGGTTTGCGGGGTGAGCCATAGATGTGAGCAGAACAGGGACCTGCCTCAAAGTGCTGCTCCTTTCACAGGTGGGAGCCTTTAGCTCTGAGTGATTTCACAGGCTGTCAGATCAGGGAGGTGGAGATATTGACCCCCTGTCAATTGTGTGTAAAGAGCCAATGCTCCCAACAAAGTCATGAGGACATGTATATGCCTTAGGCACCTGCTGGCCTGGTTATACACAGCACAAAGCTGAGTGCCTCTGGTTTGACATTACCTATGTAGCTGGTGGTTCTGGTAGGAAAGTTTAATAATTCATTCCATATGTTTCAGTAGCAATAAATAGACCTATTTCTGAAATGGAAAGTGGCTTCAGTAAAGCTTTGAAAGCTGTGCAGGGAGTTTTAATAGCCCTTTTCTACTTGCCTCTAAAGAAGATACAAGTTATGTCTTGTGTACTTGCCTTTTTCAAATGGGACATTGAAGGCTAAACTTGCTTTTTCTCTGTATGAATGTTTAAAAAATCTATGGTACACTTCTAGTTCCCAGTGCTGAAGTCTATTTCTATTCAGTGAGGCAATTATGTTCTGGCTTGAATTTCAACTTATGCTGCTTTCCTGGCCTGAAGCCTGTAAGACTGAGCTTTGTCCTCAGGTGTTTGGCACTTTTTTCTTTTCTTCCCTGCTGGCTGAAATGTGGGCTGAGCTGGCTTTCAACATCCATGCAGAAGTAGCTGCATTTTTTGATGCGCTTCATGTGGAGAACCTAAACTGACTAACTGACTTGTGAGTAACTCCTGCTTAATACCCTGTGCTGCAGTTTTAGGATGCGTGTTTTTTAAACTGCCATTGAATCAAACTTTCTACTCCTTTTTTTGTCCCTGTTTTTAGCATTAAGCAGAGTTCCCGTTCCTCTGAGGCAGCTGAAGATGAAAAGGACCAGCGTACAGTGACAGTCAATCCCTCTCACATGAGAAAGGCTTTCAAGGTCATGAATGAATTACGGAGGTACACTTTTGACTTACTGGGCACCCTGTCTGGTTTAGCAGAATTGTGCTGATTGAGAGACATAGAAAATAGTCTGTGCCATTTTTATTACAGCTAATGGTTGCATGTAGAGGATTAATCAACAAATAGGAAGCTAAAATATACTCCTTTTGCGGTGGACTGCTCTCCCCATTCTCAGACCTCTGTCTTTCCAAAAACATTATCTGAGCCATAGCCTTCATTTATAGATGATAATTCATTTAGTCTTTTCCATTACTTACAGCAGATTCAGCTGTAAACTGTGTTCTTAACTGAGATAAGGGTCTGAAACCCAATAATAGAACATTACAGACATTAAGACACCTACACATAATTACAGACCAAAGATTATTAATGTACTGTTCTTAGTCTCCTTAACTAGCAGCATCACTCAGTCTGGGCTTAGCACTCCAAAGTAAGGGGCAAAAAAAAAGCAAGTACTCAGGAAGAATGTCAGCTCTCTTCTTGCAAATTGAAAAATACTGTTATTATTGGTTAAAAGAGAACACCTTGGTCTTTACACAGCTGTGTGGGTACAGGGAGAACAGAGGCTGAAAAAATATCTGTGAACACAGCCTTGAAAACTGCTGTCATCACATCAGCAAGGTGGTGGCAGTGGTTCAGCCCGAGTTGTTTCGTGGTGGTTGTTATCCCACAAACCAGACAGAAGTTCAGTGAGCGTTTCTCTGACTTGTTCATTAGACTTATTCACCCTTCTAGTTTTGAAAAGAATTCTTATGGAAAGTATGTATCTCAAACATATGAATGTATGTGCTCCCTAACTCCTTAGTGATGAAAGCAGGTAACACCCTTTGCTCTTCTGCACACTCCAAGTAATCAAAAGATGCTGTAATAGCTACTTACTCTCCATAGATTAAGTAGTTTCCTAATACACACGTTCTCTAGTATGGAGAAGGATTGGCAGTGTTTCCTTCCACAGATATCTGACAGTGGTTCTCTGTTGCATAGGAACAAAATGGAAATATTGTAACTATTATATGAAGCAGGGTATGCTTTAATTTTTTTTAAATTTTTAACTGGCATCCTTCTGATCCTTTCTTTGTATTGAAAGTAAAGGATCTGAAACTAAAGGTTTGTGCAGCCATATTCAGAAATCTATTGTGCTACTATTATTCCTTTGTTAATTGAAGCATAATGGGAATAACTGGAGATAGACAATGTTTCTTAGTGCCTGTGGCTAGGTATCTTGGGCAATACTGAACAGATAAAATATAGAAGAATGAAAGCTGCCATTAAGCACCTGTATGATGTTTTCATCTTCTGAGTACTCTTCTTTTTTTTTTTTTTTTGTTGGCACCTGTTGCTGTTGTGGAATATACGGTTTTCACATCTCTTGAATGTGCACTGAGTTTGGGATATGTTAAGCTGTCAGCAATCAGTGTTAATAGATGCATTGAATAATAGTTTCTCCCTTCATTTAGAGGGTCTAGAAAAATCGTGCTAAGCCTTTAATCTATATACTATATAGAATCATGGAATTGTTTTAGGTTGAAAAAGACCTCTAAGATCATTGACTCCAACCCTTAACCCAGCACTGCCAACGCCACCACTTAGGCTTTTAGTTTGCAAATGTAGATGAAATTAATTTTATGAGTGCTATATCCCAAAGAGGAATTGAAGAGAGCACCTTTTACATAAGTTAAAAGAAATGAGGAAGCTTCCATTAAGAGGCTCTTAAGGAGTTCCCCTCATTCTCCTTCCCACTTCCCAATTGGAATGAATGTAGAGTACAGACTGCCAATTCCTACTTTCTTCCTGTTTTCCAATTATAACCCTCCATTTCTTAGCTGTTTTTTCACATATTTCAGTATGTGGAAAAGAAGAGCTATAGCTGGTCCATTAGAAGCTCTGTGTGTGTTTATTTGATAATGCAGTTTCCTAAAGACAAAGTTCAGTGTGGAGATAAGTATTTCCAAAGAGAAGGCAACATCTAGATTTGCAGATAATGATGGCCCGACATTTGAAAAGAACACCCTTAGTTTGCATTTGTATGCTTAAGCATCTTAAACCAACTTATTGGGAGGCTGAGCACTTCTTGCTGTCGGCATCTGCGAAGCTCTGTGCAAACATTAACTAATGAATCCTCAAAGGACATACGTGGGGCGAGTAGAAAAGGTCACTTGTTAATGAAGTGACTTTTCCAAAGCTCTACAATGAGTCAGTGGGGGAGCTTAGAAGGTTTTTTTTTTGTTTCTGTCTGGAACCCCGTTCTTTATCCCAATGACTCTTAATCCCAGACTAATTCATGAGGTAAATGAAGTCCTCAGGCCCATGGATAAACTCCAGTGATTGATACGTCCTCTCTGGCAGATGGCTGAAGCAGCCTCTGCACTTACCAGTGCTAGGACATATTTTGGTGGCCACTTTCTTTAGTGACAAGCATGGAAGGGAGTGCAGAAGTCACTTCATTTTCCACTCCACCTTTTCCCTGTGGAAAGACAAAAGTAATGCTGGTATTTCCTTGCATGGCTATTTCTTGTCTTTCAGATCTTCTAGAGCCTGGCCCCAGATAGTGCCCAAATCTTTAAGCTCTTCTGCACCTTCTCCAAGCCCTGCTTGTTTGAGAGGAAAGAGCTGCTTACCTTTTGTTCTTTGGGCAGCATTATGCCTTTTGCTTCCAGGCTTTTTTTTCCCTGGGGAAAGCAGAACCACAGGCTGGGCTGAAGCCTCAGGAGTATTCAGGCTTTGCTTTGTAGGCAAACAGTGATAGGATCTGGTACTGAAGGATTAGAGGACCTTCCCCTGGGATTTGGCAGAAGCTCAGGTACTGTGTCTGTAATGGTGGGTCTTGCACTTTTTCGGGCTGTAGTGATGTAGCTTTTTGCCTGACCAGGGATTCTGAAATGATCTTTGTCTTTTCTGGTGTTTTCCAGCAAGCGGCTCCTGTGTGATGTGGTGATTGTGGCTGAAACCGTGGAGATGGAAGCTCACCGGGTGGTGCTGGCAGCCTGCAGCCCTTATTTTTGTGCCATGTTTACAGGTACTGCTTTTGACACCAGACAATGCTTGGGCTGAACGGGCCATTGCAGTCCCCAGCCCTGAGGCTGAGTCTCTGTCAGGAGCTGCAGCACAGGCAGGAGATGTTTCCTTGAGAGAGAAGGGGTGCAGATGGGTCTGCAGTTTGCTGTACTTGATGGATGATGCTGGTCATCCTTCACTAATTCCTGTGGGGTGGTTGTATGGCTGTGGGGCGAGTAGATAGCATGTGAGGCACTGGTTTATGGGTTGTTTTTTTTTCTTCTAACAAGACCTTGCATCATGAAAACATTATCATCCAGCAAGTGTTCAGTGCCCTAAATGTTCATGGTGCACATCAAAGAAGTTGCTGGCACAGGAGTTGTAGTTTCAAGGCTCAGTCCTGCCGATACTGATTTGGCAGTCACAGATGTTTAATCTCACACGGCACTTTTTTCTGCTGCCTGAAATAACACTGTTGTTCTCTTGATCCCAGTGTGTTTTAGCAGCCCAGCTTTTTAACAGGGTGAGTTGCTGCAGTCCAGTGTGTTTTGGTAATGACAGAAAGGAAGAAGAGGACAAAATTCCTGCTCTGGTCACCTGATCCCTGGAGCAGGTGCCCTTCAAAGGCTGTGCCCAGATGGGTCAGCAAAAAAACCCTAAAGAAAGCTATGGTGATCCTGAAGGAGGGGAGTGAGCACCTTATTTAAGTCAGTGGGGTGAAATTAGTGTGGTCAGAAACTCCTTAGCTTCCTTCCTTTTCTTTGCTCTCATTTCAGTATAGGAACTGACAAATACAAAGAAAATGATTGTACACCCCAGGGAATGGTTGTTACTGTCCTTGAGCTCCAACATAAATGAGGTTCAGGGCTTTTTCCCTGTTTCATGTTCATTTGCTTGTGGTCTGGCCTTGTTTCTTCCTTCTAAAAGCCTTGAGATTAGACCAAGTTTAATTCATTTTGCTGGAAGCAGAATGCAGCATTTCTCAGGAAAGATCTGGTCATTAGTGAAGCTTTTTTCCCTTCTGTAATGGAGGTGGGGAGAAAACCTCAGGTGTAAAATGTGAGGTGAGATGTGACACTCCCTGTGGTGTCTTTATCAGTGTGGTGAGCTAAGATGGAGAGCATCAGTGTTTTCTGGGGGTCTACCCTGAAGCTGGTACTGGCTGCAGTGGTGAGGCAGAGGAGCAAACGCTGCTCAGAAGCAGCTGTGAGTGCACCTCGAGCATGACTTGTGATACTCGTTCCTGATGAAGAGTTTAATAAAGAAAAACTCTTGGAAAAACCCTCTGATCCTTAGAGGTCATCTGAGTGGGAAGGTGGTGGTGCAGGGCTGCTCATGTTTCCATGCAGGAATTCTCTGGGCTGTGTAATCCCTCACTCTGTGAGTTAAACAGTAATCAGCTAACCCGTCATGTGGCTGTGTCTGGAGCTCCCCTGGGCTGGGTGACAGCCTCGGCAGCCGCCTGTCCCCTCCCCCTGACAAGGCCCCGGGGGCAGAGGGTCAGGCAAAGACCAGCTCTCCCTTTGCTCTCAGTCCAGCTATCCAAATTCTTAAGGTCTGGATCTCTCTTGCAAAGACAGAGCTCTCCTTCCAGCAGCATGGGGGTTCACTCCCTGCAAGGGCACAGTTTAAAATCACAGCTTCACACGAGCTGGTTGTTGTAACTTGTTTTTTTTGCACTGCACAGCAGTGATAGAGCCAAGGGGTCAGGCTCAGCTGCACTGTGAGGTATTTGCAGGAGCTGCTTGTGCACATTGAATTCCCACTGAAGGGGTCCCCCAGCAGTGCCAGCAGGCAGGAGTGAGTAGTGAGTGATCAGTGTGGAGCTGTGGGCAGTGGGAACCACACTGAGACCCACAGCTCATCCACTTTCACCTCCTGTTTGCTCTGCAGGCTCTGTCATTGTCAGCTGGGCCTGACTTTGGAGCCATGAATGACCTTGTGATGATCTAGGGGTCTTTCCTAAGCCATGGTGTATGCTCTGGTTAGCCATTCCTCTTTGAAGTATTCCTGGAAAGTCTGAAAATGGCTAGGCACATTTTCCATTTGTATATTCCACTGCTGAAGGAGAGATGGGACCTGGCACATCCTGAGTGTCCCTTTCCATTCTGGCTTTCTAGAGCATTTTGGATGCTGGTCCTTGTTGGCACTATTCTGTGGGGATGATTTGGGACAGTAATTTCTATCCATTTAGAAGAAAACACAATCATTTCAGAAAGGGTAACAAATACTTCAGTGACACTGCTAGGACTGCTCCTGTAAGATTCCTTAGGAATTTTGAAAGTGCTGGAGGAGGAAGCAGAAATCTCCTTTGCAGATCTTATGTGCTGCTTCAAAGCACTCACCCCATGTGTGAGAGGCTGTGGTTTTGTTATCCAATGCACTCATATTCTCCCTCAGCACATCTGTGACTTAGGAAACAGCCAAAGCTGTGGCTGTGCACTGGGAAATCCACTCTGTAGGAGGCAGGGCAGGCTGCTGTGCTGGGCAGACACAGCACCGTGGGATGCTGCAGTTTTGAGTGTAGTTTATCTTGTGACAAAACAGAGCTCTCTTCTTGTCCTGATGAGCAGAGGGGAGCTGGGTGTTGAGTGTGGTGCAGGAAAGGAATTCCTCCATGAGGGGCTGATGTCTTCCAAGTCTATCTCCTACAGAGGGTCTGCTCAGAGCCACCCTGCCTGTTTTGCCTGCCTTTGCTCCCTCACACCTCGTCCCTTGTGTCTGCCTGGCTGCAGCAGTGCAGGGACGGGTCTGTGCAGTGCCTCGTGTGAGGCAGCTCTTCCTCACACAGCCCTGACATATGAGAGATGCTAATGATTTGAATAATTCTGTAATTAAGGTGTCAGGTAGGGCTGGAGTCTTACGACTTATGAAAGACACGCTAGGAGTTGCATTTTGTGGGTTTAAGGTGTAGAGGTTTTTTTTCTGAAGAGATGTGAGATGAGATGCCCTCAATGATCCAGCACTCAGCTGCCCACAGCGCTGCTCCAGAGGCTTGCCCTGGCTCTGTGCTTGGAGGAAGGGGCAGCCTGTTGCCTGCTCCTGGTCTGCACCAACCCCTGCCTCGGTTCACTTGTGATGTCTCCAGGTTCTTCCCCAATCCACAGCACTGAGACTTGTCCACCCTGTGGCAAGTGGGAGGGGCTGGATCATCAGATCCTGTCGGACCATGGACAAGGCACACGGGACTCCAGGGGTGCCTGGGCTGGTCCTGGAGCAGAGGCAGTGGGGCTGTTAGTATGCAGGGCTGGCAGCTTGCTGGTGGGTGGGGAAGCCCACACAGCTTTTATTTTTGTTGCTTGTGTCACATGGATGCCACGATGACAGATGATGTTATCAGATTGGTCCCTACAAGCAATTTCTGCATCGATCTCTGGGTGTGTGTGGCCATGCCCCTCCCTGCACTGAGGGTCCTGCAGGGCTCTGGGCTCCACTTGCCCTCCCCATGCAGGAGGTGCAAGTGGAGCCCAGGGCTGATGGGGACTACTTTGTCCTTAGAAGCACCTTTTCATCTCTGGAGATGTTTGAGGTTTTTTGGGGGGGAGGAAGTGTGTGAAGATGACATTTTGTCAATTAAAAAGTCCTACCTGCTTTGAAGGCCTCCCAAATGTAGGTCGTTTATTTCTTTGTACTGGTACATTTGTATTCATGGGCTTCTCTGAATAACATTTTATTATTCAATTTTAAAAATTGAATTTGGGGCAAATATTATTTCAGTTCTTGGGACATTGTTGACTGTTCTAACACTCATGGTCCCATCCCACTCCTATTATTTGCCTTCTTATTCACATCAGGAAAGTCAGCAAAGTTCAATTAGTAGGATCCAGGCTTTGCTCAGGCTTGGGCTCTTTAGCATCTGACGTGGTGCTGTGCACTTACTGTGCCCTGCCACGTCTTGTGGAACGCTGCACGGCAATGTAGGCTGTAATTACTTCTATAGGCTGCAGGAAATATTTTTCCACTTAATCCCACAGCAGTACTGAGTCACCACATTTCTGAGAGTAGCAATTATTCATGCCCAGGTTTAAGAATTGACATTTCTTCATGGTCTCCTTTGTTTAGCTTTTTTTTTGCACTTATCATTTTCTTACTGCTTGGGAGTTTGTTCTTTCTTTTCTGTGGAGATCCTGGTGATTAAATCCTGGGTGAAGTCACCATGTGTGGGGATGCTGGGAGGGCCATGGGGAGTCCTTTCTCCTCCCCCCTGCATGTTTTTGTTCCTCTGATGTGCTGTTGCATGGGGGGTGTGGAGGTATGCATAAAGCTCTGGGTCATGAATAGGCTCTTACACAGCTACGGGGCTTTACTTGTATAATCAGGGAGGAAATTACTGCTCTAGTTCCATGTGCTTTTGAGTTATGGATTTGGAGAAGGGATACACTTTGGATCCAAAGGTGTGAGGTTGGGAAGGTGAGAGATGAGAACTGCATCTTTCGGTGTGCATGCTTTGCACAAGGTGTAAGTGATGGATGGTTACAGCAGGGTAATTTAGGAGAGAAGCTTGCTACATGCTGGGTGTAA
The DNA here is from genome assembly GCA_037013685.1 of Acridotheres tristis. Taxonomy (NCBI): domain Eukaryota; kingdom Metazoa; phylum Chordata; class Aves; order Passeriformes; family Sturnidae; genus Acridotheres; species Acridotheres tristis. The sequence goes on from CM072900.1 coordinate 8,306,202, forward strand.
CTGCTGGCCTGTGTTCCTGTTTTCCTGAGCAGTAATCAGCTTCTTTCTAAAGAAAGATAATCTTTCTTGCATTGCTTTTCATGTAGGGTATACCACAAAATACTGTAATGTAGCTGTTGCAACATACTAATTCTATGCATATGAATATATATATTTTTTAAATTAAGTATATTTTTAGTAAATATATATAAAAATAAATTTCTCAAAGGCCTTTGTATGACACATCCATAGTCTCTTTGAGTCTGCCCCTGTACTGAGACATGATTGAGGGACATACTGGTGGTTTATTTTTAGCTGTTATATTTGTTTGAATGCAGGTGAACCATGGCAGGTTCTTTTCCGACAAGAAATTGAGTTTCTTGCATTTATTGACTTATATTGTTTTACACCAGTGTCCTCAATCTTGAGTTGTTTTTTGGTGGTATTAGGAGGCTTCTGAGAATCTCACTGGTAGCTCTTCAATGGTGAGGGATAGTGCCAGGCAGGCTTGTAGTCAGACACCAGGAGAATGTGCTGGATGTGTGGGGAGCAAGGTCCTGCAGAGCAAACTGTGACTGTCCTTTTGAAATGAATTTCAGGAGACATGTCTGAAAGCAAGGCCAAGAAGATTGAGATCAAAGACGTGGATGGGCAGACCCTGAGGAAGCTGATTGATTACATCTACACCGCTGAGATCGAGGTCACAGAAGAGAACGTGCAGGTAGGTCTGGTTCAGCAGCTCCTGTGGAGAGCCAAGTTAAAAGCTTGAAACTTGAAGGCACAGGTTCTTCAGGGGTGAGGGATCTCCTCAGGCTGCAGAAAGTAAAAGGCTGAGCTTGAAAAGAGCTGCTTCCAGCCTCTCTTTGGTCTTGAGGCACTTTAGTGCTTTCCCCACACTTAAGTCATGTTGCATTTAGCTTTTCTGTGGAGCTCTTATAACAAGAGCAGGCATTTGCCTTCCAAGAAGCTGTGCTGACTTGTGGGTCAGTCTGTCGAAGGTCAGAATAGACTCAAACACTGCAGTGAGTCAAATGTTTTAAGGCCATGGCAGAGGAATTTGGCTGTTAGTTTTTAAATTCTTCTGGGTAGTTTGAGTTGTTTCACAGAGCTTTGAATGGAATACATTGTTCAGATGAGGACATTCTTCCTTTTTTTGTGTGTGTGCTCTGTCTTGAATTTCTGAGAGGTAAATATTTGTTCAAAAGTGGAAAGAGTAATTGAAAGGTAGCCCTCACATAAAGCAGGGTCATCAGGAAGAGAGTCTTTTGCACTGTCACGTGGCTGTGGCTGCTGGTAAAGCTCTTTCTTTCACTCTGCTTGTATTTGTGGTAAGAAAAAAGGTCTGCACTTAGCCACTGATATCTAGGAGGGATGCTGAGAGCTTATGTGTGGAAATGCTTTTCAGTTGGTCTCTGTTTTTGTTTGCAAGTGGCAGTTTGAGCCTGTTGTCTTCCTCACTTTGACTTGACTTGGACATTGCCAGGGGAGCAATCTGTGTCAGTGATGCTGGAGAGAGTTTTGTTGGCCTAATTAACATGGCAAAATTAGTCTGATTCTACTTGAAATTAGGTTCTTGCTGTGAGCTCTTGTGCTCTGATCCCTCAGGCAGAGTGCAGGTTCTTGCTGACCAGCTGCTCCTCCCACAGGAGTTTGGACAAACCCCTGAGCAAGGTCCTCTGCAGTCCAACCCTTTGCCATCCTTCATGACCTAAATCTGTGGGGGCCTTTTCTTGCCCCTTCTGCCTTCTGGTTTTACAAATGTGACTGTTTGGTGTGCTCTCGGCCTGGCTGTTGTCACAGTGGTAGGAGTGTGGAGCCCTGCAGTGAGCTGGGAACCATCACTGAGGAGACCTTCAGGGTGTCATTGTGGCAAAGGAGCTGAGACTTCAAAGCCAGCTGTGGGTGGCTTGGCCTGGCTGTCTGCTGTGTGACCCACAGCAGGGTCATCAGCAGCTGACACAACATCACTCAGTGGGGGCTGGGGTGGAGCTCCTTGCACCTCTGGGATCTCCCATTTCTGGAGGGGAAATTGCATTTACACCTCAACTGTTGACCTCAACTGGTCCCCGTTTCTGTGGGAAATATGGGGGCTGTATCCACGTGCTTTGTGAAAGGTGTGCTTTCCTTCCAGGCTGCTGGGTGTTGGGTGCTCCTGAAGCTCCCACTGGGCACAGGGGATGTGCAGATCTTGGGATCCCATCTGCTGAGCCTGCCTTGGGTGGGGCTTGGGCAGTGACCCCACTGCATGCCCAGGGAGTGTTTTGGTGCTCCAGCTGCACCTGGGGGTAAGCAGAGCTGTGGGAGCTGCAGCAGGCTGGAGAGGCAGCTCTGTCCAGCCCAGAAGGTCTGTGAAAAGTCCAGGTGTTGCCTTTCCTGAGACATCTTTTTTAGTAAACCAAAGCCTGCCTTCTGCAGCCCAGAGGTTACAGGGAATTAAGTAGATCCCTGGTTACATTTTGGCTTTCATCTCTCAGACAGTAACGTAAAAAAATATAAGTTTTGAATACTATATTTCTTCCCAATCTAGTAAAGCAGGTCCTTTTACTGCAGCATTTATTTCAATATCCACTCTGTGATTAACTCTTTGGGGTAGAGGTAAATTAATTCATAGGAGCTGAGAAATGAAGCTGATCTACTACAAGATCAACTGACTAGTTTAAATTTTATTACATGTTTAAAGTGTTTATGCTGAAAATGTTTTATGAAAAAAATATAATTGTCTTATAAAACCAATAGAGAGAGAAATTTCCATCCTGTCCTCAGAGACAGTGTTTTACTCTGAACAAAATGCCATAAATAATTAATATCCACCTCCAGCCACAAGAGGAAAAGGTTACAGAAGTGAATATTCTATGATTTGTTGGAAAGTTTCACATGAACTGAAGGCTAAAACCAACAAAAATTAAGCTCCTTGTAGTCTCTCGTCTGAATTAACAGTGTCAGTGTTAGAAGTGAGCAGGTTTGGTCCCTTGCATCACCACATCCTCCTGCTGCACAGCTTTGGGCCATCCATCCATCCATCCATCCATCCATCCATCCATCCATCCATCCATCCATCCACCCACCCATCCATCCATCCACCCACCCATCCACCCATCCATCCATCCATCCATCCATCCATCCATCCACCCATCCATCCATCCATCCATCCACCCATCCATCCATCCATCCACCCATCCACCCATCCACCCACCCATCAGGACACCACAGTAGTGCCTGTCTGCTGTTTCAGCAATGTTTCTTTGCAGCCCTGCTTGAGCACAGTGAGACTTTCTCTTTTCCCAGCAGGTATCTCCTGAGCTCTCCTATTTCCTTGTCACATGTTCTGATTCTCTAGCTGGGCAGGGGTGCTTTTTTAAAGGAGTTCTTCAGATTTTCTCAGTAGCTGGAAAAAGCAATTTCTGGGTACAGGTGCCAGGTAATGTCATTGTAGAAATTATGAAAAGAAATAAAGAATCAATGGCATTAACTGAACAGATGCAGCCAAGGTATCAAAACTTGTGAATAAATGAAAAGACACTATCTTGTCAGTGAGAAAAATAAGATGAGAGCAGGAGAGAAATGAGAAAAGGATGAATAGCAAAGGTACCATGGAATGCAGAATTAATATTCCTAAGTGTGTTTGAATGCTAAGCAGTGCCCAGCCCTTCACGACAAGAAGCCTTTTAACAACTTCTTTTGTTGTTTCTTTTCTAATAGAAACCTGTATTCTTTTTTTCTTTTATAGGCTTGGTATGGGCTCAGGAAGTGATACTCTCTTTCTAAGCACGTATTTCTGTAGCTGATTGTTCAGTGAAATGACATAGTGTCTTTTGTTTGGTTATTTTGTGTGTGTGTGGGTTTTTTTGTGGTTTTTTTTTTTTGTTTGTTTGTTTGTTTTTTTTCTTTGTGTGTTTTTTTTGTTTTGGTTTTGTTTTGTTTTAATAAGGAAAGATATTTTACAAGGGGCCAAGCCTGTGTGGTCAGTTCCAGTCATCTTCTATGTAGTGAGTTCCTGGGGTGTTTATGTATTTCCTTCTCAAGATTATGTCCCAAATGTGGAGGCAAAGGGAATTTTTAGCTCATCCTGAGCCCATGTGGAGGGAATACTCTCTTCTAACCCTGCTGGGGTACATGGGTGAGAATTACCCAAACAAATGCAGTCATGCTGTATTATCTACTGGAACTTCATTCTTAGAGTGGGATTTCAAGGCAGTATAGTTTCAGCAGTAGGAGGGCTCAGAGATGATGGATGATAGAAAAGTTTTACCTGTGAACATGTATTTGGGATTAAGCCTCCCACTTGTTTGGAAGGCATGGAGCAGAGACAGAATTTCTATCTTTATTGCAGTCGTGTTGTAGTTCCAGGAAAATCCATCCTGGGATTTCTACACCTGCTGCCTTCTGTTGTTCCTCCTCTATTGCATTCCACGTCAAGGTCGGTTGTAAATTTTGATATGCATGATATAAAGACCTCATTCATTTGAAGGTGGAGCTTGTTACATTTATTTAGAAGGAAGTTGTGTCATGCAGTTTCTGTAAAAGGAAAGAAAACTAAAGTGAGTGTCTCAGGGAACTTCACAGATGCTCCTCTTCTTGGGTTGATTCAGTGGAAATCATAAACACATGAGAGCACAGGATCTGCTGCTCCCTACATTTGTGGGGTAGCTGGTGCTTTTAACATATCAATTATCTGAATTTTTCAATTAGGTCTTGATTTTGCAGCTGGAGTGGTTACATTGCTGCCTGTTTTCCACCTTTCATATCAAACCTGCCAGCTCAGTGATGGAGAAGCTCTCTGTGGTGTCATTGAGCAGAGCTGAATGAAGAGATTTGAGAACAGGTCCCTCCCTGTCCTAGACAGTCCTGGGAAAACACCTCTGGCTCTATACAATGAATACAGTCCTGCCTTAGTATGTCCCATCCAGCCTTACCTATGACACTTCATTACTGGCAGGCAGCCTGAGAACTGCCCTCCCAGTTAAGACAGTCATTATCATTCAGGTTGTAATGATTCCCTGGAAAAAGTCCTGATTAACCTGATTTCACAGTTAAGTTGTTAGGAATGATGTGCCACAGACCACATGTGTGAGGTGTCCTTGTGTACTGCCACTGTTTGAGATACGGCTCATACACAGAGAACAAAATCTGAAATCAGCTGTCTGGAGGAAATAGATATTGAACCTGCCAGCTTTGCAGACATAGTAATTGTCATAAAAAATGTCTCAAGAAAAGAGGAGAAAAGCTTTGCTAGGAGCTGCAATATTTCTGCTTCAGAAGTGCTTCTGTACCTCAGCATTCCCTGTGCACTTAGGAGTTCACAGCAAGGAAAGAGAGTTCTCTGTCAAGTGCAGTTTTGATGATAAAGGGATTATAAATAGGTCAGTCCATCTCTCTTTCCTCTGTTCAGTCCAAAAGCTGCAGCTGTAGGAGGTGCAAGCCCAGGATGAGGCAGAGCACCTTTCAACAATAAATTAGGGCTGTGTCCCTCCCTGGAGCCAAAGCTCCTTGCCATGCTTCTCCAAGGGGTGCAGGGGTCCCTGGTCCATTGCAGGGCTGACTCCTCTGGGTTGAGGCCCTTCCTTAAACCTATAGGAAGTCTTTTAAATTGGCTTGGCCTAATAGAACGCTGGGGAGAAACTTGTGGATGTGGCACCAGAGCACTCTGTTGTGCCTGATGCATGTCTTTACTTTTTTATTTCACTGTTTAACCAAGGGATAGTGTGTCTGAAGTTGGGGAAGATAGCTCAGAAGGGAAGTTGCCAGTTGTTCTTCCGTTTTCTCTCTCATCTCTACATCCTTTGTCTGTCTCCTGCTCCTGTCAAGGTTTTTTGACTCCCTGATACTGTCACACCTTCCTCTGTCTGGGCTATTTCACCTCAGGTGAAGCATTTAATTGGAAGTACTGTTGTTCAGCCCATGTGCTGCCTGGGAGCAGCTGGGGTGTAATAAAGCCTAACTGCCACCCTTGCATTCAAAAGCCACATTACACTAATGTAGTTTTATCTCCGCTATTTGTGCTGTTTAGAGCAGATTGTTTAAAACTGAGTATTTTATCTGCCTTGCAAACACAAAATCCGTTTCTCTGATCATAGGCTCCCCTGGGTGGGTGCCTGGGAGCTGGCTCCCTGTTTGGGCAGATGTGCAGTCCCAGCTGTGGCCCTGGATGTGCAGCTGAGGCTTACAGCCAGTACTTGTATTTGGCTTCCAATTTGACCAAATTGTCAAAGCTGCTTATAAGCTTTAATACATCCCCAGCATAGGGGAAATGCTCCTTTCCCAGTTTTGCAGAGCAGGAATGATGTAAGTTAACTTTTGGCCAAGGCTACCTGTAAGTAGCCTCTGTCACAGTAGGGAATTAACCCCAGCCTCTGCAGTTCAGCATTAATGAATGAACCTTATGTATACAGAGCACTTTTGGCTGAAAGTTGTTTCTAGTTTAGAGACATCAAAGTAATGGAAGTATGGAAGTAATTGCGCAGGTAATGTTGTGTAAAACTTGAAATTTTTATGGAGTCTGCAGAGCACAGCTGGTAAGGTAGATGCTATATGTATATCTCTAGACACACATCCCATAGATGAGGTTCTGGACATAAATTAGGCAAAGCAGTCAGTCTCAGTAGTAATAGCAGATAATTTTGACATAGTTTCAAAAAGTGAGAGGGCTTTGATCTGGAGGCAGATCTGGTAGAAAAGCCAGCTCTCACTAAATCATTCACAGCTATTGGAATTTAAATATTAAGAGTCAAATCCAGACCCATGTGAGTAACTTGCCTGGATATTAATGGAGTTGCAGTTTGGTCCTGCTGCATGTTTAGGCAGGGCATTTCCTCTTGTTATTTCTAAAGGAAACAGACTTTGTTCTCACGGAAATCCTTTGCTTGCTTTACGCCTTCCCTGGTAAAAACCAGATGAGTGTTGAGATGTTCAGCTGGGAAATAAGAAAGAGAAAATCCCCTCATCTCTTGATAGGCTTTTTATATCCTGTTTCTGAGAACTGTTGTATAATAATGTCCTTTTCCCTTTTCCTGAAGCCTGAAGTGGTGTAAGGCTCCTTCTGCACTGCCTGTGCAGCCAGCACAGCCCATAACAGCAACACTGGTTTGTCCAGGGGCTGGTGCATGTGGTGATGGTAGTGAGTTCCTTTTGGTCTGGAGGCAACATCCCAGACACCAGAGGTGAGCAGCCCACCTGGACTGGCAGGCATGATCCTGGATGGATGGGGATGCACAGAGGAGGCTCTGGCTGCTCTATAGCCAGAGATGGTTTGCATGGAGTCTGACTTAGTTACCCAAAGCCCTTCTGTAGCTCAGGTGTTCAGAAATGGTTCAGCTAGAAAGAAAGTGGTTCACAGCTAGGTTTCAAAATCCTAGAACATTGCTATATTGACTTAATCAAAGCCACAAATTAATCTTCTCCTGATATCAAGAGGCTTGGGCCAAAACAGGCTACCGGGTTAATTGACTTCTCTTTTTAATTGCTGCCTGTTGGGGTGGCTGCTTGGCAGCAGTCAGCCACTGTACAGCTGGGATGGAGTGGAACACATCAGTTGCTTAGAAAGACCTGGGGCAGGTTGTGAGTGTCCTGCCCTGGTGTGGAATGGGACTGTGGTGGCAGGGACAGGGAGGGAAAATCTTTATCCGTTTGTTACCATCGGGATCCAGGGAGGTGAATGCTGTTAACCTATTTGTTTTGTTTAACAGCTGCCTATTTTTTTTTGGCAATAATTTCCTAGAAATGTGTGCTCAGATGGTGAGCACAGATGCCCAGTTGGAAGGACATGTGTGAGGCAGCCAGAGCTATGAAAGAGCTGGAATTAGACACGTCTGCAGTTGCTGTTGGACATAAGAAAGGAAGTAGCTGATGTCACGGGCTGTAATGTCCCGATGGACTTTGTTTTCTACTTCCTGTCCTTCTCACTGGCCTTAAAGGTGTTTTTTTCCAGCAGATGTCATATTTGTCATCCACTTCTGTCTCCTTTTTCCATGCTTAGCTTTGGAGGTACAAAGCAGTATCTCATTTTTAGATGCAGCCATGATCCACAAGTGTCCCGAGCATTTTGTATAGGTGTAAATGAGAGCTGCTGATTTGGATAGTTGGACCTGTCTTTCCCAAGAGCCTTGCTGTCACCAAAACCTGCTTGAGCTTCTGGGAACCCCCTCTCTTACATGACTGTTTGGGCACCCTCCTCACAAGCCAATAGGGTTTTGTTGGAAGTAACAAACTCCAAGGTTTTGAGGACTGCTGGGCTGCTATGGGCTTTGAATCTGATGGCAATGCTTATAAATAATATAAATCCCTTTGGGGAAAAAAAAAAAGAAAATCTGTCTGCAGGACCCACCTGCAGCAAAGCCAGAAATTCAGGAGCATTTGTGGTTGCTTCTGCCTTGTCCTCATTTTGCCTTGAGGTCTTGTGGAGAAAAGCTGTGAGAAGAGTTCCACATATAGCCCAATGTAGGTTAGCCATCTTTATGTCTCAGAGCATGAAGAGGGATCTTCTGCATATGAGTAGAGCTCAGTCTTGACCCTTCCTTCTCGTAACCCCACAGGGATGTGTCCCTGTCTGAAAGGGAACTGCCTCCAATTTGTGCAAGCTGTGAATCACTCCTTGTTCACTTTCATTCTCCTCTCGTGCCTTTGCAGGTTTTGTTGCCAGCTGCTAGTTTATTGCAACTGATGGATGTTAGAAAAAACTGCTGTGACTTCCTTCAGTCCCAGCTGCATCCCACGAACTGCCTTGGCATCCGCGCCTTTGCCGACGTGCACGCCTGCACCGAGCTGCTGCAGCAGGCCAACGCCTACGCAGGTGAGGGAGGGTCTGGGCTGCAGCTCACCTGCCCCCAGGTACAGCAGTTCCCAGGCTGAGCACGTCCTCATTGGTCTCTTCAGACTTCTGGTATTAGAACAGGACGGGGATACTTTATTTAGTTCTGGGTTTGCTTTCTGTGATGCTGGAAGTTGTGAAATGTGGTTTGGTCACAGGGGAGCACCTTAGGAGGTAAAAAAGCCTGATCCTCTGGATCTCAGCCCACAGAGCGCTTCCTGAGTGTGATCCTAGCAAGCTCTCTGTGTGCCTGTTGAGCAGCTCAGCGCTGGTGTGCTGGAGTCCTCCCCATGCACCCTGTCCTGGGAGAGCAGTAGGCGCTGCTGGGCATTTCCATTGTGGGAATAAATGGCACTGGGCAGAAAGAAATCCTGGGGGTGGGAGTTGGAACACTCAGCTAAAATTGCCATGCAAATCTGAGGCTCTGATCTGTGCAGCAATGGCCCCTTACCCCAAGGGAGGATAGGCTCATGTTTACTTGGCACTGGATGTGTTTGGTTGCAATAAGTAGGTGCAGGCAATGGCTTTCAGCATTTCTCCTCTACATCGTAAATGTAAAGCTTTTTCAGCCAGCCCCAAACTCTGAATTCCCCAGCACTTTCCAGTCTCCTCCAGTAGAGTTGCCCTTGACCTCTGCTTGGGAGAAGCTGATAGTTTTCTTTCAGTTTGTTTTTCTATTTTCTGATAATTTGTATAGGGACACACCTGCTGTCTCCCAGAGCACCTGCTCTGTTCTGCAACATTTTCCTTTTTAAGTTTTGTCCTTAATTGGACAGTAAGTAGGCTCAGTGGAATAAAAATGTATCCACTGAGTCCTCCCCTGTTCTCCTGCAAATAAAACTAAAACCTTTTCAGGTGCTCTGGCTGTATTATCCCCTGGAGAGAAAGGTACCGTGGAAGGAATGGTTAATTGTATAAAAGCTTGCTTGTAATATCTCATTATCCTTGTTTCCAGGCCCTGTTTAATCTTTAACCAACAAGCAGCGCATTCACTGTATATTTATTTGGTTGTTTGGCAATTAGAAGGTCTGCTTTGTTGTTTTATTGGCCTTCATAAGTCCTAGTTAGTACAGCAGCCCATGTAATGTTAATGGAACTCCATTAATAAAAATGCCATTAAAATTCTTTTCACTATGTTGTTTATGTAACAGCCTTAAAACAAGACAGAAGTCCCCAAGCTCAAGAGTCCATGCGTGCATGAGCTCAGTTGCTTGAGAAATGCTGAGTTCTGGCCAATGGATAACTCTAGTAGGTGAAGGAGCATTCTTGATGCAGACACTGATTCCTTTATTAAAATCAATAAATATTCTTCCTTGCTTCCAACTAATAATGAGAGATTAAATACCTTTCTGCTGCCAGATACAAGTCCAGAATGAATGAATATGAGATTTTGCCCAGAAGTCAGAGTGCCTCCAGGTTATTGTGTGGGGAGTGTTTCTTGCCTTTTAAATATTTAAGGCCAAAATAGTTAATTAGATCATATATATATATTTCCAGCATAACAGAGTATTAAACTTTATCCATATGCTGCTGTTTTTAATCAGAGCCTTTGGCTTAGCTGTGGGGTTTTTGGTCCACAGTAGAACAAGGAGGGTCTGTGACTCGGGAGTCCAACTCTACAGCAGCAGCTTTGGTGAGGGGTTGTTCATGGGCTCCAAAAAGCTCCTCTCTGGAAGTTAATCCAGCTCATGTCCCTGTGGTGCTGCTTTTTGTCAGACAAAGCACTGCATATGTGAAAACTCGAGGCAGATCTTGCTGCAGAGAGAGCTCTTTGGATACAGGAGTCTGAGCTTCTCAAAGCTATAGAATTAGAACTTGAAAGAAGCTGCTTCAGATAAAGTGTCTGAGATTCATGTTTCTGTAATTCAGCCAAAGATAAATAGGACTTAGCAAATGACAGGTGAGATTAAATTGGCAGTATATGTAAGAAATTCTGGCAAAACTAAAATTGCTGCAACTGGCTAATGAAATATTTGATCTAGAAATTATTTCTTAGGAAGTGATAATTTCGTGTGCTTTTTGGCAAGATATAAAATTTGACGGAATTGATGATGTTCAGTCATAATTCTTCCAATTTAGGGTTATATTCTGTGACGTGCTTTTTGTTTTCAAGCAGCTCCCAGAGTTACAGTATGGAGGGATCTGGAGGCAAAAAAGAAATAGAAGTTTGTACCATTGCAGGTTTAAGTGGAAAGGGGAAAACTACTGGGAAGGTGGGTGCTGAGGTGGCCAGGTTATTTTCTACTTTAGACATTGGTCATTGTCTCAATTGCCCATTCTAACTGTATTTGCTGCTGGAATATTCCCAGTGGCTTTTCAGAAAGTTTAGTATCATTTATGAAAGTGTTTAATAGGGCTGGTGCTGCTTGAAATAACATCAAGTTTCTTTATCCTGCTCTGAGGCTGGTTTCTGTCTGTGTTGCCCTTGCAGCTGCTGTGTGTCTGTTGTGGGTGCTCAGACCTGGGACAAGAGCTGTTCTCTGAAAGCTGTGGTCCTTCCACTGACTGAAAACATGTATTTCATTATAATTTTCTGTCCCCCCTTTTCATTTGTTGAACAGAGCAGCACTTCCCTGAGGTGATGCTAGGAGAAGAATTTCTTAGCCTTAGTCTGGACCAGGTTTGCAGTTTAATATCAAGTGACAAGCTCACAGTCTCCTCTGAAGAGAAGGTACAGTAAATTGTATAGCGAGAGTGAATGTAAGTATGCTGGAATGTTTCTAATCTTACACCAGGAACTGTTATCATGATATGTTCCTTATGGGCCATTCTCCAACAGAGATCATGTGGAAAGGAAAATTAAAATAATGTGAATCCTAAAAACACATAGAAATGACCTTCACTTGGTTGTTCTTTGTAGGAAGTTATGACTCTCAGATCCATATCACACTAAAAGCCCTGGGGCTCAGAACCAACTACTTTCTCTCTCTGGAAAACTAGGAAACTCCCATCTGCTGTTGTGTAAAGCATTTAATACCTACTGTAAAACCTAAAAAAAAAAAGTGAATTTCATTAGGCTGGGGAGGAATATTGGCTTCTGTTGCATGTTGGATAGAACAACAAAAGGAAGCCCGGAAACAAAAGGAAGGAAGGAAATATTTTCCTAATATCTTCAGCATTTTTAATAAAAAAGGGGGAAAAGGCACTGGTTGATACTGTTTTTGTGGTTGAAACACAAAAGTCCAGTGCATCTTGTGTAGTCTGGAGTCCTGGGGAGGAGGGTGACCAGTGTTTGTGGTGCATGGTGAACTCCAGCCCCATTCTCTGGCCCGAGTTTCTTGTATGACCTGCTGCAGGTTTTGGGGACAGTCAAGTGCTTCAAGTCCTTCCGCTCGTCTCCAAATTGTCACTGTGGGGAGACTGTAAAGTCACAGAATCATTAAGATTGAAAAAGGCATTTAAGATCATAGAGTCCAACCACTAACCCAACACTGCCAGGCCCATCACTAAATCATGCTCCTAGATGTAAGTGGTCACTTGTGAGAGGCTTCAGGAGAGCTTGAGGACTGAATGGTTTGTAACTTCAGGGTCCTTATTGGATGCCTACATTTGGATGGGCTGTGGCTGGACTGAATGTGGTGGTGCTGCTGGCTGGGCTGCACATCCTCGTGTGTGCTCTCCTCCTGTTCAGCCCCTCTGGCCTGCAGACACGCAGGTGCTTGGGCCCAGGGGACTGTAAAACTCACCAGAAATCCTGCTCTACGTGAGGTGTGGACACAGGGGTGCTCCCTGCTGATCCTGAGCCAGCAAACTCGGAGGCTCCGGGCACGTTTCCGCAGGCGTGGGGCTGGGGGGGCTGCGAGTTGCCACTGGGGCAGGGCCAGGAAGGGAAACAGCAAATGGCATGAACTCACAGCAGAATCACTCTGCCTGAGCCAAGCAGCCTGCAAAGGGAAGTGCAAGTTTAGTAACCAATTTTTTCCAGTCCTGTGCAGCATTGTTCAAAAGCTTTTATTGGCCTTGTGCCCAGGGGAATCAAAATACTCCTTCCTTCATCTGAGCTTTACACAATCAAACCCAGTATTTCTTTAGCTGGCTGTAAAAGAACTTGTAAAAGAAAAGATTGTTGAGAATGCAAGGCAGTGGAAGGAAATGTAAGCATAAGCTGCATGTTCAAAACAACAGATCTGAATAACAGGAGAGAGGCAGAAAATGGGAATGGAACATAAACATGAAATGTGCTGGAGTTCAAAGAAGTGCTGGAAATTGAGGACAGACTCGTAGGCTGCTGTTTCATGTTAACTTCATGACAGACAAGCTATTTTCCTCACTTTTATTCTTCCTATCTGCTAATGTTTGAGATATATATTATACAACCAATTATATAAAAGTATGTATGTGTGTATACCAGTCTATACATACACACATATGTCTTGTGTATGCATGTGCAAAATACTTCAGGAATCTGGCAGCTTAATTGTCACAGCTGAATTTCACAAGGAATTTTCTTGTTCCTCTTCTTGCTGTGTCTCATACACGTACTGTACCCTGTGAGCCAGAGCACTGCCATCCCTGGATCACTGGGAAGTGTTAGAGCCAAGTCCTGTCGGGATCAGGGAGGGAGAACTGCCCTTGGAATGCCTCAGAAATTTCTGTGTTCTCTCCTTTCTCTGGCACCAATACCAATTGGCCTAATAAGATATATCCTTATCTTCACCAATTTTGGCTTATTTATACCCTAGGCCACCAGGACAACAAAAATTCTCTGCTAGCACCAAAATCTATTTTAATTGTAAAGTGGTGACAGCATTTCCTCATCACTCAGAGATTCTTCTCCTTTCTCTTCTGTCCCCTTTGTTGTACCAGCCTCTGCAGTTACACAGGCCCTTTCAGAATAGGGCAGAGGTTTGTTGTCCCTGCTTGCTCTTTTTGCTATAGCTGAGTACAGTACTTGGAAGACAGTTTAATTAATGTTTTCTCTACCTGACCTAATGGGCTCTTTTTACTGTTTACAAGCTAAAAAAAAATTATTTGTTATTTACTAAAGATACATGAAGTGGAGGGACTTGAGAATGGTCTCCTGCCATCTCAGAACAGTGGCTAAAGAAATTTTTAAAGGGTTGAGATTTTTGGATTGAGGATTCTACACAGAGTCTGGTAATTGATTCATTGTCTCATGCTGCTGACATGCAGCAGAAGCTGATGCAAGCTCTGGTCCTCAATCTTGGGAATCTCTAACAAACGGATTTTTGGCTGAAGAGACTGGGAAAACATCTGGACTTGCTCTTTCCTTAGGTAGTATGCAGAGAGGGAATATTCCAGGCTTTTGCCCTTCTGCTCCATGGTGTGGGAAATTTACTTCTCCCAAGCTCGGGAGTGCTTCTGCAGCCATGCAGGTGCCAGCTGCTACCTCAGCCTGTGCCTCAGCTCTAAATCAATCTGTGTGGGCAACTGCTTTGTCCATCCCACCTTGGCAGCAGGTCCTGCATGGCTGGAGAGTCCCAGGGGAGTAGCAGCAGCTGCTCGGGGTCTGCAGTGGGCACGGTGTGTGCAGGGAGGGCACAGCAGGACTGGACACAGATGTGGCCTTTAAATAGAGATATTGCTGTCTTGGATTAAAGCATTTTCCCCCCTTCTCTGAAATTAGGAGTGAGAGCCAACAAAAGGTGCCAGAATCTGATTTTTTTCAAAAAAATAGTTATTTTTAGAGTAGGCACAGCAGGGAAGCATCAATGCTTGTCTTACTCAGGAGTGGACTCCAGCACTGAGGAAGCAGCTTATTCCAGGTACACATTTGTCTTACCTTCCTTTAGACTTGTTCACTGTCCTCCTGGCCTGTAGCTGGGTATGTCCCGGCCCTGTGACCTGTTCTGCAGCTCAGCCTTTGTGCAGAAGAGGTTAATGAAAAGCCTGTTTGTCAGCTAAACATTTGCTTTATCCTCCTTCCACACTCATTTGTGATTAAAAAAATTTCACAACAACCCAGTTTCTACTTTAAAGTCCTCATAGCCTAAGCTAAAACGTGTTTGCTTATTTATTTTAATTTTCAAATACTTAAAGGCTCTGCAGTAGTTATTCTCCTCAGTATTTGCTGTAGTTTGATTACACTGCTCCCTGTTGTGTTGCTTAAATCCTCATTGCAGTGTCCTGAATTCCAAACAGTTCAGCAGGAACTTGGTACAGGAAATGAGGCTGGTGCTTTACCGCATTTTAGAAGTATGTAGTTTAGCTCAAGAGGAAGAAACCCCTTTCTGCTCTGCATCTCCTTCATGGCAGGATGTGTCTGCCAAGGCCTCCTGCAAATCCATTTACCAGCAACAGTTGGGGACTGAAAGATGGTGCCTCATTTTTGGTTGATTTTGTCAAATTAGTGACCTTGGACCAAAGAAAATGGTTTCTTGGGGAGTGGTGGGAGGGATGGAAAGAAAGAAATAATTATCTGTGCAAATTGGCCTGACCATTTGGTGACCCCAGAAGGAAGCTGAAACCAAGGCATTGCCCCGCATGCTGGAGGGAAAGGCCAGGGATGCATGTGGGGGAAGCATGGCACAAATGGGGTCTCTGCTCAGCACCCCCTGAGTAACTGGGCAGGGAGAGAGCTTGGGGAGTGTTGCCTGTAGATGTGAGTTACAGGTCAGAATTTAATTCTCTCTGTGGGAAAACTCCACTGCAGTGATCCAGATCCTGCTGTGCAGCATCTGAGGCTGCATCAGCCCCTCTTCCTGCCTTGCCTTGGGTGTTTCAGGAAGCCTTTCCCACTCCCGGTGACATTTTTAGGCCTTTCTTTTGTGAGTGAGGCCCGCAGTTACATAAGCACATGCATATTCATAGAGGAGCCCACATAGGAGCTGCTCCCGCGTCCAGGGCTCTGCCCATGGGGCTGTTTGGGAGCACTTCGTCACGGACTCCAGCTCTGGATGCTTATCTCAACCAGCTGGATCTGGAAGTAAAACTAGATTTTGGTTCAGACCAGAAGCCGAGTGTGCCCTTGTTTCCCCAGCTGGAGTATCAGAGTTTTTTTAGCAGTGAAATTCATGCAGTGCAGAGGCTCCGTGGCTGCAGGCAGGGCTTGCCCTGTGTGTGGGGGGAGGAACTTGTCCTCAGGACTTCATGGTTTCTGGGGGCTGGTGGAACTGGTGCAGTGATTAAATATGAGCATAGTGACTTTATTGTGTGGACATGCTCCTGGAGGAGGGAGAGCTCTGTTATCAGGAGTAATTGTTGTGGCTGATTTCATGAATAATGTCCAGTGCAAATGTCAGCAGCCTCATTAAGTGTCCTGGCTGCCTACCAGTGCTAATTTCCAAGAGGTATATGATTGTTCTGGACATGCACTTAGTTCTGGGAGTGATACAGCACATCTAGATGCGAAACTGTTTGTTAACATGCGTGGTCAGCTCAGCTCTTTGCTACAGTGCTTCTTGTGCTCTGTGTAGTCACAGCTTTTTCATCTGTTTGATAGAGGTCTTGTACCCCCTTCCTTTGATGCTCTAAAATCACCATGTTTCTGATTTTGGCTGGGTGACTCTGCAAGGAAGTTCTCTCTTCCCCATTTAATTGTACTTTATCTGTGTAGGTCTTTGAAGCAGTTATATCTTGGATAAATTATGAGAAGGAATCTCGCTTAGAGCACATGGCTAAGCTGATGGAGCATGTTCGCCTGCCCCTTTTGCCCAGAGATTACCTGGTACAGGTTAGTCTGCAAAGAAGTCATTAATACTTGCACTTAAGCTGCTGATTGCTCCTTAATCAGTGCCTTGGCTGTTTATGTCTGAGATGGGTAATGTGGTCTGTTGCTGAGTCTGAAAACAGAATAAAAGCGAAAACTGAGTGGACACTAAAATCAGTGTGTGCTTCAGAAACTTTCCTGTAAAATGGAACCTGTGCCAGGCAATGCTGAGAGCAGAGCTGCTGTCCCTCCTGGGGAAACATTGATAAGTTAATATCTTGTGATTTTTCACCCTGAAAATACTGAAGTGATGGTGTTACAAGCTCGTCTAGCTTTTTTCCCTCATGCACAGGCAAAACATCATAATGGAAACACATGATATGTGATAATTTTGGTTTAAGATGTGTACTGTGCATACATATGGGTCTGTGTGGCTGGCTGGAGAGGCACTCTCTGACTTAGTCTGACTTGGAGATTGTTCTTCGTAAATTAATTTCTGGGATCTGGTCCTAAATAATGAGCTGAGAATTCCCAAAGAAGGGGTTGGCATGTGGGCTCTTTTACTACTATGTTTTTATCATATGTCTAAAAAAATCAATACAATTGGTATAAATTTGGTATTCACGAGATGAACCCATCATGGTTTTGGTTTTCTTTCATCTGTATCTTCTGATGGAATAAAAGATACTGCCTCTCCTTAAAAATTCTGACTCAGATAAAAGAAATCACTTACTTTGTATCCAACCTCCTGGTGAATTCTCTACTGCATCGTTTGGCAGGGGCTGTTAAAATACTTCTTGTGAGTGATCTTGGAAAAAAGTGAGAAGCTTGGATGTTACTGCATGTGCTTCTTTGGGAAGAGCTGGAAGTCTGTGTTTGTCTCCTGCATTTTTTTTTTAATGTTGGTACATTGGAAGGGAAATTCCATGTTACATGTTCTTTCCACAAAGCTCCTTGTAACCTGTGCCAGTGTAAATGATCTTTGCTGTATGTGCATGTTCTCAGACAGTCGAAGAAGAAGCTTTAATCAAGAATAACAACACCTGTAAAGACTTCCTTATCGAAGCCATGAAATATCATTTGCTTCCTCTGGATCAAAGGCAACTAATAAAGAATCCCAGGACAAAGCCAAGGACTCCTGTTAGCTTGCCAAAGGTAAGCTGAGCTTGTCACTTCATGTCACCTCACTCCTGTTCCTGGTGGCAGTTTCAGTCTTCGACAGGAGCTCGAGAACTTGCTGTGTTACTTTTTACTAACTCAGTCGTTGTGCTTGGAAGTGTTTTACTCCCTCTTCTGGCATTGCCTATGCCCAGCAAGGAAACATAATTAAGCTGGATAAACTTAGATAAACCCTTAGAGGAAGGAGTATCTTTGCTCTTGAAACGTTTTGTCAGCCCCAAGTGGTTTGGTGGCTCGCTGAGCTGTGGAGTGGCTGGGAGGGCTGGCTGAGGCTGCTGACTGCTAAGAGTGCCGTGGAGCCCTGCTGAGGAGGGTCACAGTAGGTGTCTCTTCATTTCCTGTATCCATAATCAGTAGCCAGGAAAGCAGGAAACAACAGCCCTCAGCCCTGTGGGCAGGAAGTCTGAAGCAAATTTCAATAGACTCAAAGCACCAACTGAATAAATAATCCTTGTTACTCCCCACGTTTATCCCGCAGGCGTGTGATGCTCTGGCCACCACTTCATTAGTCAAGGAAAAAACGACCCCAGGAAGTTTTCCCTGTGCCCCAGAGATAAACACAGTTTGGCACAATGTCTCTCAGCAGACTGCCACTGAAAGTTGCTAGTACGCATTTGGAGATTCCAAGAGATCAGAAACACAGTGTATTATTTTTCCAAGCACAAACAATAATGAGGTTGTTTTGTGGGGTGATGTATGAGATCTGTACTGTTTCTGATATTTGGATACTGGACTGTCCATTGAGAAATCGTGGTTTTGCAGCATGTGGCAGTGTCCTTTCTGCCTGCTGTTGCTGAGATGAAATTGGTAGAACACAGCTTTGGGGGTGTCATGAAGGGCTGACATGGCCCTTGTTCAAGGCCTAAAGTAGTTAAGGATAAAAGGAACAACAAATCAATGAGTTCAGAGGTCCTCAACATCTTTTATAGCATGACCTATGAGTACAAACTCAAATCTTCTGCAGGTCTCTCCTCCCTTCTTTTGAACTGTGAAGAAAGGGAAGGAGGTGATGATCTTTCAGCAATCCTGTTACTGAGAAACTTTCATCTGGCCTGTTGGTCCTGCTGATGAGGGATTATTGTCTGCTGTGAAATCCCTTAATTCTGTAATCGTGTGAAGCCCTGCAGCTTGCCATGGGAGACTGTTACACAACTAGTAGTCAGGCTGTTAATTTAGACACAATTTAGTTTCTAATATCATGTTCTCATCTTTGTAGGTAAAACAGGCCACTATTTCCATGCTCTTCAAATTCTTTAAATCGCTGTCTAGCTCTTTATTTTTAAAGCAACCCTGCTTGGAGTTGAGTTTGTTATCTGAGTGACCTCAAGTGATGATCTTATCCCCTCAGCTATTCCCAGCTGCCTTGCTGAGGCTAAAGCTAGTTTTCCAACTATGCTTTATCTGTATTTGAAGCTCCATTATCTTGTTTCTAGCTCCTTGGCCTTGTAAAAATCAGATTGTTTTGGTGATGTTTGCCCCGCTGATTTGCTGTGATAAGGGGAGCAAATCCTCTCTTGATGGCTGTGGAGGGTTCAATGAAATGTGTGCTGAACAGCTGCTCTTCAGTGCAGGTGTTTTGGGGGCTGGCTGCCTGTGCAGGTGTTGGTTTGCAGTGCCCAGCTGGGGCTCAGAGCCTTGGGCACCCTTGAGGGCAGAGCTGCAGGCTCCTGGCACCCGTGTCCATGGGGAATTTGTCTTCTGGCAGCAGGCAGGGCAAATTTGGGCAGGACCACACTGTGTGCTGCCCAGGTCTTCTGGTCTTCTCACTTTCCCACCAGTGTCCACCCCTTGCTATTGCTGGTAGTGGAGTCTGGGGCTGGATGAACCCTTAGTCTGACCTGGCAGAACAGTTCTTGTGCTCCTGAGGTTGCCCTTACCACCTTGACACAGCTCTTCCCTACCTGTAAGGAGCCAGGGTTTAATTCCTGCATTTGCTTCAATAGCTGTGGCAGCCAAAAGCCTTAATGAAGCTGACAAATCACATCCTTCAGCAGCCCAGACCCCCTGGGTCGAAACAGTTCTGGTGATTTCCGTGAGTGTCACCTTCCCTGCAGGTGGCACCACAGCTGTCACGTTTTATTTCTAAGTGGCATTGATTATTTTTAGCACCACCATGGAGATAATGACTAAACAGTGGGCTGCCAGTGGAAATTATGCTGGAATCTTCTTCACTTAAAAATACTTCTGCAGTGAGTCTTGTGTATGCTGTGGTGCCAAAAGGTTTTGTATTTCAAGGGGAAATTGGGCAAGTTGCCCGCCTTGGACACAGTGAGGAAGGGTAAATGGGGTGGCCATATTTAGCATGCATTAAATTGGAGAGAAATTTTTCCCCCTTGAAATATAATTGCCTGAAATAAGTGTCCCTGCAGAGGCTTCTAGCTGGCCTTCAGCACATGTTTTGGCAGCTGCTCTTGACCAGGTCGTGATGGTGGTTTCTCTGCAGAGGGCGGCTGCCCAGGGTCATGTCTGAGGTTTTCTAGCCCTTCTCTTCCCTCTGCAGGTGATGATTGTGGTGGGTGGACAAGCACCCAAAGCCATTCGCAGTGTGGAGTGCTATGATTTTGAGGAGGAGCGGTGGGATCAAGTTGCAGAACTTCCCTCACGGAGATGCAGAGCAGGTAAAGGGAACTTTTACTGCAGCCTTCTTTGTTTCCCTAATGCAGCTCTTCAGCACTGGATGGATGTCCTTAGTCCTCCCTTTAGCTTCCTCTGTGCCCCTGGCCTCAAGCAGCTCTTTCTTTTTGCTGTTCCTTCCTCTTCTTTCCCTACAGACATCTTTCCCTTCTTGCTCAGGTGGATGTCCTGCTGTCTAGTGGGGTTGCTCCTGCCTGTCAGCCCTCCATAGCCACTGTCTCCCCTTCATCATCTCTCTCCTGGCTGTTCCTCCATCAGTCTTTCCTCTCCTCCTCCCCCATTTCTGTCTTGGCAGCCCACAGGGGTACAGTTTTTCTTGCTGGCTTCCTAGTGAAAATCAAAGGAGCTGAGTCAGTCCCTCTTGGTGCAGAGGAGTGGGTGATGGAGAGCAGATCTTTAAGTTGGGAGTGTTCCTCTGAAAACATCTGACGGGGTTGTGAATGTGGCTCACCATTTGGTGTTCCCTCTGGCTCACAGAAGTACTCATTCAGGTGTGAACTCCATCTGTGCCTTACGCTGCCATGTTTTATGTGCATTTCACCTCCCATATGACACGTATGTTTTATCATGCTCGACATCAACACTGCTAACCTGCAGAAAACACCAGAGCCTTGCCCATGTTCTCCTTTTCCCAGCTGCCTTTCACACCCTGGCAGGCGAGCGGGATCGAGTCAGGTGCCCCTCTCTTGCCGAAGCATTTGCTGTCACACCCTCTCCTGTGTCCTCAGGCGTGGTGTTCATGGCTGGCAGTGTCTATGCCGTGGGGGGCTTTAATGGCTCCCTGCGGGTGCGCACGGTGGACGTGTACGACGGCGCCAAGGACCAGTGGACGTCCATAGCCAGCATGCAGGAGAGGCGCAGCACCCTGGGCGCCGCCGTGCTCAACGACCTCCTCTACGCCGTGGGCGGCTTCGATGGCAGCACGGGTAGGTGGCTGGGCAAGCACCAGGCAGTGCCTGACCCCAGGGAAGTGCCTTCAGAGGCCCTGCAGGGATTGCAGAGCTTTAGAGCAGTTCCTGTGCCTTTCCTCTGTGGTGCTCTAGAGAAAGAGTCAGAAACGGGGTTTGGTGTGTGTTGTAACTACCCACGTGCGTGTTCTGACCTGCCAGTAATTGCAGAGAACCTCACCCTTGTTATTTTCTTTAGTGATACAGTTCTTTCAGCCTCATTCTCTGTATGATTATGCTTTTTCTAGGCTGAAAAAGGATTTTTCCTTGTTTCAGTTAAATTTTTCATATCAACATGAATAAAATACCAGCAAGGAATCTCACAGGATGTGTGTGCCTGGGATTTATCTTGGCATAGCTGCGTGTTTAGATTCACGCTTCTCCCTGTGCTGTAAAGCTCTGCCACTTGGTTAAGACCTGAACTAACTATTGCAGCAGGGTCTGGGGGAATTTTTAAACCTCTGCACGGATGTTTTGTGATGCCTGAAAGGACCTGGGGTTTTGGGCTTGGAATTTGGACTCTGCTCACCTTGGTGTCCTCAGCACATTGGAGAGGCAGCAGTCCCAGGGCAGGGGTGAAGGGGTAACAGTTTTCCCAGCTACTGAAGAAGTGGAATTGACATGCTGGTCCCAGCCTGAAAGGCAAGGGATTAGGAAGTGGAATTGCAGGAGCATGGTGGGAATCACGGGCTTGGGAGAAGGTAGAAGGCAGATGAAAGTGCAACACCAATCTTTTTTTCTTCTCTTTTTTTTTAATTAGAAAACCTGTGTATCCCCTTTTTAACTAGGTCTGGCATCAGTTGAGGCCTATAGCTATAAAACCAATGAGTGGTTTTTTGTGGCTCCCATGAACACAAGAAGAAGCAGTGTTGGAGTTGGAGTTGTGGAGGGTAAGAAAACCAGCAGCGATTTCCATCAAGCAAATGTTACTGTGTGAAAAGAAACCTGAATGTTAAAGTGCAGTGGGAGGGAGTGGCAAGAACTGTTCCCTAGACCAGTTGGGAAAGATTGATTTTTTATGATGTAATTGTTGCAACTTTTTCCATTCTCCTCTTTATCTTGGTGAGAAATCATGTGTAGCTTTCCAAGAGCCTCAAACCTGTATCAGACCAGCCCCTGCCTCCTGTGAATGCAATTAGGTGTGTGCAGGTTTCTTTGAATCCAAATTCTTCCTGGGCTGCTTCTGTGTGGTGAAAGCCAGGGCTGCTGTGCAGTGGATGCTGTTGTGCTGGCAGACGCTGCGTGGATGGAATACCCATCACGGAAAATCTGTTCAGCCGGAGAAACAGGAACAGAGTTTGTCCCACAGCCCCAAGCTGGTGGTTTGGCAGGAATACTGAAACCTGTGTTTAATGACATCAGGCACAGCTCTGATGTGGTTCCTCAATGAGCAGGGACTGGTGACAGCCAAGGCTGGTGCTGCGGCAGCTCGGAGCAGGGTGGGAGAGGAGGTGGCAGCTGCTGGCACCTCTGTGTCAGCACCAGACTTGAGGGAACTGGAACTGAGCAGCTTGGTTTGGACTCAGGAGAATGAAAAGTTTAAGTAGGAACCATTTATTCCTTTACAAAATCTATTGTGAAGCAAGTGAAAGGCTTTATTTGAACTTGTTTTTAGTGTGGCATAGCTCTTTCCAGTTAGTGCAGTGCAGAGCAACTGTGGCACAAGCCTTATTACAAACCTTATAAACCTTACTTTACACTGCTTTGGTTTGACCTGTTGGAGTGGGAAGTACATGAAATATGTTAATGTACATGAAATGTGTTTATGTGAGAAGAAGAAGGGAGATAAAGTCAGAATAAATAAGTAGTCATTAACTTAAATTTGCATATTTAAGACGCACCTCCTTCAAAATTGACCCATACTTTGGAAGTGCTGGGCTGCTGTCAGTCATTGGAATTCAAGTGGCTTGAATGCAGAAAAAAATATTAAATATGGACCTGAGAGATGCATTTCTTTGGACAGATTTTCTGCTGGAAACTCAGGAAATCCTTTTCCTTTGCTTTGTTTGAAAGCACAAAAAAGTGTTGCATATGTTGGAATCCACGATAAAAATAACGAGGGCCTGTGATGGGCACAAGAGCTGATCATACTGGTGCAGGGAACAAGCTGCAGCCTGCAGATAATTCAGAGGGTTCATCTGAATGTGACAGAAATTGATCTGATGATCTGAAATATACTGAAAATACCTAATAATCTATTCCAGCCAGGGAAATTGTCTTCCTTGGACTGGCACTCTTTCCTGAGTCATTGACAAATATCAGGCAGGACCAAAGCACAAATAAGAGTTTGAAATGTTCCTAGGGACAGGAGGATGCAGAAGGAGGCCACGAGTGGGCCTGAGGGAGAAAGAAAAGAGCCAGCCTGTTCTTGGAGCCTTGCACACATCCAGAAACAGGGGGATGCAAAAGCCTAAGGCTGAAGATAACTGCTGGTGGGAGTCTTGTGCATGCAAAGAATTGCACAAGTCATTCATTTCCAGGCTCTGCTGTCATGGATTGAGAATTGATATTATTTCTAGTTTTGTACAAAAATTTAGGTTAGAATTTTTCTACATGTTTGTTGAGCTTTTAAAATTCTTGTTTATGGTAGCATCTAGGAGACCTGGACTTGAACCAGAATGCCTTGTGCTGGCTGCTTTAGTAAGAAGAATTCTTCTCTGCCTAGAGAGTTAACTGCCTAAATGCAAAACAAGCTGATAGATGATACAGGGAGGCAAGAGGAGACAGTCAGTCAGGCCTGGGAACAGAGGACACAGCAGAGCATCAGCCTTGTTTCATGTATGATGCAGTCCCGTGATATCTGATTGTGCTTCTCTGGTCTCAGTGATGTGTGTTTATCAGCTTTCAGTGAGTTGAGGCAGGGAGGGCTGGATACCCTGGGACACCCTCACAGCACAGTGTGTCCTGTGCTGTCATCACTGGGCACGAGAGACCAGCCAGCCTCAGTTGTGTTCACAGCATCTCTGGGGTTCAATTTGGCCCAAGTGCTATAAAATCAGGTCTGTATTTCTTTGCAGGTATAATATTATTATAAGAAGTTATTTCATATTTATTGCTCCTGTGATCCTGTGCAGTGACAGCCTTTGACAGCACACCTGAACAGGGGGAACCCTCCATTAAGAGAACATGCTTTGATAATCTCTCTTCTTCTAGGTCAGCAAATAATGTAGAAAACCCTCTGGGCTGTTGACTTCTGTTGAAGCTGTTGCGTTGTATCCTTG
Source organism: Acridotheres tristis (assembly GCA_037013685.1). Lineage (NCBI taxonomy): Eukaryota > Metazoa > Chordata > Aves > Passeriformes > Sturnidae > Acridotheres > Acridotheres tristis. Next base: position 8,330,574 of record CM072900.1, read on the forward strand.
TGTTGCTGACAGTTTAACACTTTACAGACACTCCAGGTCCCTTTGCTAGGCTCTCCCAGCTATCCCAGCAGGTTGAGGCTGTCCCCTGGAGCCGTCCTCAGGCAGGCTGTGTCCCGCGGGCTGTGGCTGCACCGTGAGCCGTGTGTGTGTGTGTTGCAGGGAAGCTCTACGCCGTGGGGGGCTATGATGGAGCGTCACGGCAGTGCCTGAGCACGGTGGAGCAGTACAACCCCGCCACCAACGAGTGGACCTACGTGGCTGACATGAGCACACGGCGCAGCGGGGCAGGTACTGCTCGGGATGGGCACCACCACCCCTGCTCACACACAGCAAGGAAAAGCGGGATTTGGCACTGCTGGGCTTGCAAGTGCAAGCTCTTATGTGCCCCCCTTCCCGTGAGGGGTAAAAACATAACGGCTTGGAAGCTCTCAGCAGCTCTCCTGACTTGGACAAAACATGCCAAATTGAGATTGATTTCTGGATTAATGAAATAATGCTCGGTGTCTCTATAGCCCTGCTAACAGATGCATCTCACTTGTAAGCAAAGAGTTCTCTTTCCAAATCGCCAGCTGCAGACACAGCTGGGCATGGGAAAGCCAGGCTGCACCTCGCTCTCCCCTGTCATTGTAGGGTTTCAGATGATTTTTCATTTTGGATCTTCCTGAAAGCACCCAGTGGGTGCTTTGCAACACAAACCGCATCTGCACATTAGATGATGTGTAGGATAACAAAATTCATCTCAGATTGTCCCTGCTGAGCTATTTTTTAGTTTGTTTTTACTTGGCAAGAGTTGGTGATCTGGAGGATTAGAGGAAAGACCTGTTGTAAAAGGATTGGCTTCTAGTCTTGATGGTTTCTAATTTCCTACATGATCTTGGGCCAGTTAGCTATTTGTCTTCTATATGATTGTTGTCTCTGAAAAGGATAAGAGCTCTTATCCACTGCATTTAAAATCATCGTGCAGTTACCTACATCCAAGCCTGGGGCTGCTCCTGGGGGCTGAAATTACCCTGTAAATTAAGCTTTAGTGGGAGTTCCCTTTTGAGCTGGGTAGTTTGAGGCTGCTCTCTACATCCTGTCTCTCTTTCCTCACTCCAGTCTCATTTTTGTAGCTCCAGGTGAGGTAAATATGGACACACTGTTGCTTTGAGTTCTGCTGAAGAGGTTTGTAGCATCTGCTTGATTCTTAGACCTAGTCCAGTGCAGCCTTACAGGAGAGCAGAATGAGTATCTCCTATTGTTAGCAGTGTGTTGAAACAGTAAGAGTTTTGTGCCTGTAGTGAAATGGAATTTAGTGAGTCGTCTTCGTTGGAAACACTCTGCTCTGAGTGCTGCTTTACAAGTGTTTCTCCATGTAGCAAGTCCTTTGTTAGCAATGCTCGTACTCCCCTGCCAAATTTCTTTGCAGTTCTCTGTTCTCCACCTAAAAGCTGAGCTCCTCAGGTTCTGGTTGTCCCCCAAATGCCCCTCCAGCAGGGACTGGAGGGGACTGCCCAGTGCCACTGGCCACCAGCAGTGGTGCAGCACAATCTGCTGTGCAGCTCCAGAAATGTCACCGTGCTCTGCTCTGCCAGCCCTGTGCTGACATCTAGTGGGGGTGAGGACAGGTGTCCCCAAGTCCCTGGAGGCACTGAGGCTATGGGGATGTGCAGGTGCTTCCCAGGTTTTGTAGAGTCGTAAATATTTTTAGCTTGGAAAAGACCTTTAGGATCATCAGGTCTCACCATTAACCCAGCACTGCCATGTTCACGGCTAAACCACGTCCCCAAGTGCCACCTCTGCACGTTTTTTAAGCACTCCCAGGGTTTGCTGGACCAGCTGGGGGGTTCCCTTCCCCTGCTGGCAGGGATGTCCTGTCTCTATGTGCCCTGTCTGTCTCACTGCATGAGGAGGCAGTTTGATGTGAAAAAGCTTGAGTGTTTCCGACTCTTTTACTCTATTACTTGCTAAACTAGTTTAGCCATTAAATTATTTCTTACAAGTATAGAATTTCCATTAACAGCTGAATATGGTCAAATGCCAAGGTGCTCACACCCAGGCTGCTGGGCTCAGATGCAGTTAAGTGATTTTCCATTTCTCAGTGAACTGGGAGACACCTGCTACAGCTCGGCAGCCAGGACACACATTTGGATGTGTTCTGCTCTTCCCAAGTTGTGCATGTTGGAGTACTTCAGCCACACCAAGGATGTGGCCCAGTAAGGTGAATGTTTATGGCAGTTAGAGATTAATTATGTGTTTGCCAGAGGTGAACCATGAATCTCAATGTCATATTAAGATTTCAGCACCTCTTGGTACAGCTGGCCAAAACCAAACCCAGCAGTAGCAAGCTAAGATAATTTGGAGAAGGAAGAGGTGACTGTGGTAGACCTGTGTACCTGTCCCCAAATGGGGATGCTCCTGATGGAGCTGCTGAGCCTGGGTAGTGCCTATGCTCTGGTTTAGCAGCTGTTTCTGTCCTCTCCTTTCCTGACCAGGAAAGATCCTTGCACAGGGATCAAGTCAAAACCCTGTTGGTATCATTCTGGCAGGGCCCCTCTCCATCCTGCGCACCGGTTAATGCCCATGGTTGAAATGATGTGATTCAGATCTGTTTCTGTTTTACTAACATCCCACCATGTTAATTTTAATAGAGGCCTTTGAACCTATTAATGAAGCTATCTTGCTGGAAGTTTTAACTCTCATGGATTGGTGAACATTTTAATTAACTAATTTACTTAATATTAGGCAGAAGTAGCTTTAAGATCCCTGTCATTCTCAGAGATTTGGCCAGGGGCCTTCAAAAATGGGTGAGAAGGTGGCATTGGAGGCACCTTGTCTGTGCCAAGTGCTGCCAGGTTTTGGGGTGGGAGTGGGAGGAGAGGAACCGAGTGGCAGCTTCAAGAGCTGTAAGTTGTTGAGGAGAGGAAGATCATCCAAAGGATGAAGTCATGTGAGACAATGGCAGCAAGAAAAACAAAAGTAAAAGTCCTGAAAGGGGGAATCAGGCTGAAAGCAGAGGGTCCCATGGCGGCAAATATCAGGCAGATGGAAACAAGGTGGGGTGGGAGGCAGAGAGCAAGTGCTAAGAGAAGAAATAAAGGCAGAGGAATGTCATGGGACTAGATTGGTGATCTTGGATTGCCTGACAACTTCCTAAGAGGGAACATCTGCCAGGCATTACTGTGCAGGTTGCTGTAATGCCACGGGGTGGGTGGGTGGGTGCAGAGCTGACCATGTGCCTGGTGATCTTGATGCACATGTGGCCCATGTTTTTGGAAGTGCCTTGGAGAGGCCAAGGCCATGCCCAGTAGGAGAGCCAGGGACGTGCAGCCCTGTCCCTGTGCTGTGGCTGACCTGGCTGTGCTTGGCAGGTGTTGGTGTGCTCAGTGGGCTGCTCTACGCCACGGGGGGCCACGATGGGCCCTTGGTGAGGAAGAGTGTGGAAGTCTACGACCCAGGGACAAACACCTGGAAGCAAGTAGCAGACATGAACATGTGTAGAAGAAATGCAGGTAACCACGATAAGCCTTTCTGTGGTGGTTGGCTCAGTTGTCTGTGTGTGTTTTTTAATGCAATTTGTGTGCTTGTGGCATATGTGATCAGTGTTGTAAAAGATAAAAATGGGGGTTGAGGAATCTGCTTGGGAGTGAATCAGAATGTGGCAGCAGCGTGCTGTGGGGAATGAGTTTGCCCATGTCTCACCATCTGTGCTCTGCTTTGAGGTGTGTGTGCCGTGAATGGTCTCCTCTACGTGGTGGGAGGCGATGATGGTTCCTGCAATTTGGCCTCGGTGGAGTACTACAACCCCAGCACAGACAAGTGGACGTTGTTGCCAACCAGCATGAGCACAGGGAGGAGTTATGCAGGTAAACAGGCAATTGGAGAGTGGGCAGCAGTGGGGTCATCTGCAAACTTGAGGGCCCCCTGAAGCTTTAATTATACTTTTATGTTTTATATTGATTTCCATAGAATAAATTTTCACAGAAGTGGTAGACACCTCCCTTGTTGCTGGCCTTTGGCTTTGCAGGATGATTGTAGCCACGTGGCAGCCCAGGAACTGCTCCTACCATAACTATGTCTGTTCTTACAACAGGTGTGGCTGTGATTCACAAGCCCTTGTGACACACGATCAAGCCAGTGTGAGGAGCAGAAGTGAAGTGGATCCAGCTAGGTGGTGTTGGGAAGATGACTGACCTCTGACTTGACCCATCTCATTGCTGTTAATGTCTTAGTATGACAAGTGATACGTTGCAAGCATCATCCACTCTGCAGTGGATTGCATAGCCAAGTGAAAATCCCTCTGGGGACATGTTCCATGCTAGACACGAGGTGTTGCTTGTTATCTGTGGTGCAATCAACTGTTCTTCTCGATGGCATGTGTCCTGAGATAAACACTGTGCTTGGACTGCAGGCACGGAATTTCTTGTGTGAAACAAAACTGCTACGTTTGGGCATGTGAGTAAAAGCAGACATTTCTGGATTACTTCCCTACTGATGCTCCGTGCACATTGTTGGTTGAACTACTTACTCACTGTGCCTGGAGGGTGGACTTAAATACTGGCAGTGGAAACTTCTGAGTTCCAACAGAGAAAAACAGCAGAAATGGACTGGAACAGGGTGGTCTGGCTCGAGTGTGACTCTGTCTCAGTCATACGTGTGTACATGCCACTGGACTGCTGTATGTTTCCTTGAAATGCTTGTGGAAATAAACACCACGTGGTTTTTCTACTTGCCATGAATGCTGTGTGCTGTGCGTGACGGGTCCTGCTGGGCAGTGCCTTCCCCAGGGCTGAGGTCTCAGCACCTGAGCCACACAAAACTTCACAGCCCCACACAACACATGCTGCTCCAACCGGGTTTATTGCTCCTGTGAAACAAATGTTGCTTGAATAGAAAATGTCCCCAACCTACACATTTCAGCTGTGCTGAAAGATTCAGTTCTAGCTCTGTCCAGCCTCTCAAATGCCATTTCATAATAGAGCATTTAGACGTTAAAAATACCTTGTGGTGCCATTAATGTAGAGACATTCCATACAGTGAGAGCCCTCTGTCACCCAAGCAGGGATTAATGAGCCAAGTAAAATACCTGCAGTGTTTTAATGCTTCCAGAGCATGCAGATTAACTAATTACTGTCACTGTAATTGCTATTTTAGTCTTGCCCTTACTGAAAGCATTCCTCTATTAGTATGAAGAACTCGTAAGATTATTCAAAACAGACAAATCTAGATCCAGATGTAAGGGACTTGTCTTGCTTATATACCAAATTCTTAACATTTTCTGTTTAAGAAGACGTTTGACTTCAAAATACCTTTTTGTGTCTCCCTACAAGCTCTGACATGCTTCTGCATACAGAGGTGAGCTCCCAGAAGCTCCCCAGCTAAAGGGAACTAGTGAAGAAACATATTTTCTCTGCTTTTTCTTGTTGTTTGGGTTTATATTATTTTTTCCTCTTGTAAATCAGCTGAGGCTTTTTGTTGTGGGCAGCTGTCCAGTGTTGTTATGCTGGTTTCTGTCTCCATAGATCTGCTCTGTGTGACCTTCGACAGTGGAAAAGAAAAATACTTAAAAATTTCTTTCAGAGGGATCTAAGCTGCATCATCTCTTCTGCTTTTTTAGAGGAGTAGGTTATTTCTATATATATGTAGTCTTTGATGTTTGAGTTGACACAGTCCTTGTAAGGTGGGTGCCTGTTCACTATGGGGGAAACAGCCCCTGCCTGTGTTGTGTCACTGCCCTGCAGGGAGGCTGGCATTCCCTTCATGGGGAGTGTGAGGCAGCTCCCACTCCACTTTGGATGTTCTTGCTTTTACAAACAAGGGCAAACTTGTTTGTTACTACTACTTATATCTACCCTTCCACTGTATGTGAGCTCAGAGGTCTTGAAAATAGTAATTTAAAAAGAATTAGTCTTTTCCATAATACCTTTTAAACCTTTTGCTTTGAGTTTTACAATCTGCAGCAAAATGTGCCAAAATAAGTGTGACATGCTGCTGTCCTGTGAGGTGTTGCTTACTGTAAAAGCCATTGAGGCTGGTAGGAATGTACCCTGGTAGGAATGTATCCCAGTAGGAATGTTTCCCTGACTGCAGCTGCCTTCAGATCGGAGTCCTGAGATGCACCTTTATGGTGGCATAAGGAAGGTGATGAGGCCTCAGCTGGGACAGACTCAAATTCACTGGCCCAAAAGGTGGTTCCCTTCCATGCAGCTTGGGGAGTAAAAGATGAAATGGGACAGACAGAATTTCAGTCCAAGGTAGCATCTCTTGTTAGGCTGAGGTGATCGAACAAGGCTGGACAAGCATTTGGGCATACATGGCCCTTGTTGGGTCTGGTATAGACATAAAGCTAAATAAACTCCTCTATAAACTACTGTACAGCCTAACTGCAGCTCAACACTTGGGAGCGGTTCCCAGCCAACATTCTCACTCCTCTGGCTTCACTGGAGCAAAGGCAAATATTGTCCAGAGACTGAGTTTATGTGGGCTGGAGATAAAAATTGGTAGTTACTGCTAGAGAGATGCAAGGCTGCAATTTTCTGAGTTTGTCAGGTGTGAAAAGTGGCCATACCTTGAGGTGGGTTAATTTTATCCCCTGCTATCTGTCTGTTCATAAACCTTCCTTGCTCATAAGGAAAATAGATTTTGGTGGTTCTCTGCTCTTGTAAAATGGCATTTCTGCCCAGTGCTGGCCCAGAGCTGTGGCTTGCTGGACAGGGCTAGGACTTGCCAGGGACAAGTGATGCTGTTCCCAGCTGCAGCCAGTTCTCCTCAATGGCAAATGACACTTTCCTCCCTTCCTTCCCAAACGTTGCAGTGTTATGCAAGTCAAGTGACCTCGTTTTCCAGCTATGCAATACAAACAACCGTAACATGTGATGAACCAGCTGTACCCCCCCACCCCCAAATGCTTTTGGAATTTGTCTTTGGTGTGTGGTTTTGTGTTTGTATGTTCATTTTGAGCACCTGAGCCAGATCCTTTACAGATTGCCTTTTTCTAGGATTGAAAACGTAGCATTAGCACTAACAAATTTTACTGTAAATATTTTTATAAGACAATTTAAAATAATTTTTGGATTGCTTTTTATGGTCTTCAATGACATTTCTGGATCTAATTCGTGCACTCCAGTGTGGTTTTTGCTGGCTGTGGTGTAGGTGTGACTCTATGTTCTCTGCACTAGAAATGCCATATTGTAAGAAAGATCTGGGATAGTTGTTGTGTTGGTTTTAATGTTAGAAGGACAGCATTGGGCTCCACATTATGAGATAAATTCAAACCCATTACCTCAGTCACCAGTAGGCTTTTAAATTATTGGTTATTTTACAATGATTATAGTATCCTGATTTAATTTTCTTGTGCCATTAATTTGGTTCCTGAGTAGTTTGGGAAAGAAGCTTTCACTTGGTTTTGTTTGGGCTCCTGCATGAGCTGCTTGAAGACAGAAATACTCTGCCCACAACAGTCTGGGCACAACCCGCCAGGTTGCCAAAATCAGACAAATTATTGCAGGAGTTTTAGTAAAAGCTTTACAGACCAAACTTGGACCTCTTCCTCATGTTGGTTCTTCGTAACCATGAACACTTTCCTCAGTTCCTTCTGTTGTAATCTCTTTTTGGGGTTGCCCTGTGCTTTACCCCCTGTGGCACTCTGGCCCTGGGTTTCCTAAAGAGGGCTTTGCTCTTGAAAAGCACCCCAGGATGAGCCCCAACCCCAACACCACCACGGGTGGTGCACACCCTGCTGGGCTTGCCACGCAGGGTAGATTTGCCTCAAGCAATCTGTTGTTTAAACAAGTTTGAATAAAGTCCATCTTTTCCATTGGTGCCTAATAGATAAATTGGGAGTGATTAAAATCAATTTTCAGTTCATTCAGTTTATCCAAACAGTGTCTTTTTATGGATGTGTACAACAAGTAATTACCATAAATCCACTTGGCAGCGTTTGCACGCCACCACCATGAAAGCTTAATGCTGTTCTCTGGTTTGCATTGTTTGGAGACCAAAATCCTTAATATCCAGCGAGGTGGTGCCTGTTCATCAAGCCAACGTGATGGCTCAACAGATAAATGCTGTTCATCAAGCTACTGTGATGGTTCAACAGATGACTGCAGCTCAGTCTTAACCTTTGGGATGCATTATGAATATATTATCAAAGCAGTTGCCCCCTTTGCCCACATCATGCCCCAAAATTACTTTATTGTGAGCATAATTTGTTGCTTTAAGCTGCAGTGTTTGGGAGAGTACTAGACATTATGGTCTCAATATGGGCTCATTCACTTCTTTTCATCTGCACTTACCTTTGTTTTTGGGTTTATAAATTATTTTCCTCTACAGTGACAATAAATAAATATTGATAATTTTAATTTGTAGATTTTATGTATAAAGACCCTCAGGGGTAATGAATGATTGTGAAATAATTTACCTGGGTGTGAAATTTTTTGGTTTTGTAAACCAGACTTTGTTGGTTCATTAGCTGACAGTATATTGTAACAAGTTGGTTGACTGTTTCAGCTCATTTTTTAAATTAAAGATTTTTTTGCATGAGTGTGGAGGACAAAGGACTTTGCAAAGTAATTTTCTTGACAGATGTCTTGTCCAGTGTGACGAATGACTCAAGAAACATTCTTCACTGACATATTTATATTATGAAAGAAAATCACACTGTAGTTCCCCATCATTTAATTTGAATAAAAACTGGACTAATTAAACTTTTCTGGGTCTGTTTTGACTTCATTGGTTTCTGACAATGAGGAACCATCTCATCACTCCACATGGCTTTATTTATCCCCTCTTTAATTACAGCAGGTACCAGCCCAGGGGTTATTCTGCCCCTTGGTGTGAGGTAGTGGCACTCACACATGCTGATGCTCAGATGTTGCCCTGATGCCAAGCTCTGATGCTGTCCCAGACTCTGTTCTGCTCCTTTTCCAAGGGAAGTTAAAAGCATTTCTCTTGGGGTTGGGGAAGCCCTTGGTTCAGGGCATCATTGGCAGAAGAACCTTCTAGGGAATGCAGCTGGGGAGAGAGAAAACACGAGAAAATAGAGTTTAGCACCTAGGGCTGAATATTTCTTAATAACACTATAAAGTAACACATTAACCAAGTCACCCAACTCATTTTGCCCTATGCTCACAAAGCATCTCACTGAACTCTCTGGTTTTCCAGAAATGCTCCTTATGCCTCCCTCATCTGTTAATACCAACGTACAACATCAAATTTACCATGTGGGATCCTGAAATTTAATTACCTGATACACAGCTAATGAATGACATATTGTGGGTTGCTCTATGCAGCTGGGGGACTTTGCAATCATTCCTTATTTCATTTCAAAATGACTTCTCTCTTGTGCAGCTGGCTCCTTTTTATTCATGTTTAAACTGGTAAATCTATGAATCTATGAACCTGCAGCTAAAGAAAAGCCTTGGCAATCCAAGGAGAAATCTCACAATTTTGCTGCCTGATTGTTTTTTCTGCTATTATTGTTTCTTTTTGTATCTTGTATTTTCACCTTTAGGCATGTTTTCCACGCTACATTTCACCCCTGACAGGGCAGAAACTGTTTAGCAGTAGCTGCCACCTTGCCTCATTCATCTCAGAAGGCTAAGGGTTAGGGTTTTGCAGTGAGGAGAGGAAAAGCAGAGAGGAAAAGACAAAAAAAAGGGAAAAAAGCCTCACCGAGCTGGGTTACAAGGCCAGAAAAGCAGCTCCTCTCTTGGTTGGGTATCACACATGGGAGTAACCCAGGGTGAGATGTGCCTCTGCTGCAGCAGAGATGTTGGATTCGGTCCCTGAGTCATCCAGAGCCAAAACCAAAGGTAGGGAAACAATCTCGGCTTCAACACCTTCAACACCTGATCAGAGAGGAACCTGTTCATTTGTAGGTCCAAATGAATAAATAGGGCCAAAGAGGACTTCCCTATGTCCTGAGTTGCAGTGGTTTTGTGAGTTCGAGATGGGATGTGGCTGTGGAGGGTTCAGACAGTAAAATTGCCTCTGCTCTGCCTGGAATCTTGTTCTTTGACTGTGCTAAGGATGATGGCAGAGAATAACTGCAGTTAAAAAATAACAAAAATCTGTTGGATACGTTTGAAAAAGCCTCTAGGAGGCAAAGGGCCGCTACTGAAACATTGCTGAGAACCACCTAGGGTTCCTAAAGCACCCCACAGTTGCTCAGTGACTGATGATATTGCCTCACAGAATGTTATTCTGCACTGTAAACAAGCACAAAAATCAGTTAACTACTCAGTGACATGAAATATTCTAAGAAATTTGCCAAAGTGATTAATGTTAATGTTCTTGTTCGGCAAATTGAATGAGATTTAATTGGCACAGCTGCTGAAACTCAATGCATTTGATTTGGCCTTGATTTACAAAATATGTTATCATGAGCCTCCTCCTTTCACTGCAAACCTCCACAGCCTCTTCTAAGCATATTGCTCAGTGAATTACTTAAATGTTAGAGGGAGTTTTTTTCTCTGCTCAGTAAAACTTCTAAAAGGATCCTTTAAAGCATGAATGCCTGTCCCAAAGGATTTGTTCTTCTTTCCTAAACACAAGAGGTTTAAATGTTACTTTTCAATGTTTTTTTTAAAATTCCTTGTTACATTATACTCTTTCCAGAGTATTTTGTGATTTATTATTCTTAAAATTCCCCTTACCTTTGACTTTGGATAGGGAAAATGCTGCAGGATATGTGGTGCACCATGGTCCAGTCTCAACACATGGACAACCCAAGAAAAGGGGGTTTTACAAACCTGCAAGAGCAGCACTTTATGTCTCAAAAATCAGTCGAGTTACTTGTTACATAAGTTGTTTTTAATAGCTGCATCTTCAACATAAAACATGCTTCTGTTTTTGAAAGCATATGTGACATTGGGAGTAGCTTGGTTTGTCCAACACAAAATGAAACCAATATCTTTACAATCTTAGTTAAAGAAAAATAAAGGTGGAAGCGAGTTACTTAAAGCAGGAGCACCTGCTTGATGACTTGACCTTAATTGTGGTCAGTTGGTTGAAGCACAGGAGTTGGCTGCCTCACTTGTATCCATCCCTCCATCCTCCCCCCAGTCACCCTGTGCAGGGAGGTTTTGATTCCTGTTCTGGATTGTCTCCCGTTTGTTCTTTGCAAGAAATACCTTATACACCCTGTTGGTGCCAAAAAAATTGTCCCACCGGCTGCAAACAGGGACTGGTTTCTGTGAGAGCTGCTGTGATGGAAATCATGGAAAGTGGTGTCGACTGTCAGGGGGATTTGGCAGAGCAGGTTCCAGAGGACAACGCACCCCCATGGCCAGAGGAGAGGGGGAGTGAGTGAGGATGGAGCTGCAGGAGAAATGGCAGGAACAAGGCAGGCAGAGTTCTCAGCCCGGGTGTCACAGGGGGGCTCACTTGCACAGAGGTGCTTGCAGCCACTGGGGCGTTTGGCAAGGAGTGGTGGTGGTGGTATCTGAGCTAGATCACAGGGAATTCTTGTGTTCTCTCCTTTGTGCTCCCTCTCTGCCTCTCTAATGTTCATGCTGTAAGAAGAAAAAATTCTGGGATCTCTCCTTAACTGCAGGGAATGTTTTCCTAGAAGGAGATGTTGCACTGAGGATACAGCACCACAGCTTTCTCTTGGCTTCACCGGTGCTTAGAGATGGATATTTTCTCGAGAAGTTATTCTATGTTTAATGACTTCCAGCATTTAATTTGTTTGTTTATGGCAAAATATTGCAGCCTCAGATGCTGCCTGAAGGAATGTGATGCTCCCCACTGCAATCCTGGTGGCAGTAGGATGCAGTCAAGGTGCTGGGCTGAGGGATGCAGGTTCAGGTGGGAGTCCTGGTTTGTCTCCCCCTGGGCTGATCTATCAGTGCCAGCAGCCTGTTTGCTGATACAGGACTCCTGAGAAGTACACAGTCCTGGGTAATACATCAAGTGACAGCTCTCCTTGATTCTTTTCCACGATGTTATTTATTATGACTTTTTTTTCTTTCTCTCTTTTACACTTCAGCACTTTCCCTTTGTCTCCTATGTGTGCACAGTGTCAATGACAACCAGTCCTGCAGCTGGTGTCCCCCATGCTGGGATTTAGGGTGATGTCCCTGCTCACAAATGTCTCCTCAGCTGCTGCTATAACTCAGGGGACAAGTGTCAGCCTGGTGGTGCAGAGCCAGACAGAGACTGGGGAGCACAGCCAAGAAGATCCTGTCTTCACAGATATACTGAGACAAAAGAGATTTATCAGGTTGTCATTTGTGAAGGGGGGAAGAGGGAAGATAATTCCCATCTGGGTTGTGAAAAATGCCTCTTACCTGAAGACAAACTATTTTTCTTTCCTAGACTGAAGGTGGCATTGAGCTTTAAAAGTTAAAAAAGTATGTAGGTATTTTAAATTTGCTTAGAAAACAGCTGCAAACCCTCATCTCCAAGGAGACCTAAATTTGGGTAAAGGAAACTCCATGATTTTTTAGCACTATGTGCAAGAGAAAGACAGTTTATTTATTGAAGTGGGGTTCCTCTCAAAAAAAAAAAAAATAGAGGTGGAATCACTCAGCTTCCAATGTCCTCTTGTACAGGGGAAGTTTTGGTGTCTGCACAGTGATTTTAACATTGTGACTATGATCTAAACAATTTCTCTTATGCAGCAACTACCTAAGAATAATTAACCCAAATAAATCCCTTTCTGTTTTCTGTGTGTTTTATAACGTCTGATTGCTATGTTTGATAGTTAATATGGAAAACAGTTTTTTTCAGAAAAATGGAATTAGAAAGTCCTAAAAATGTATGTTAGAAAATAGTATCAGCTTTCTCCAGACTCGAGTAGCTGATATAAAGGATTCTTTCTGCCCCAGCAGGTGCTTATCTAGTGATAATTCAGGTTTTGCCAGGTGTGTGGCTGGAGATATTAGATATAATCAGAGAGCTTCCCCATGAGATTCTCTATGTGCTTTACTATAATGCCTGTGCAATTTCCCCTCCCCCCCCTTTATCTAGTTAATTCTGCAGTTTCAAATGCATGCAGCAATTTGAGTCAGCGCGGGGTAAATGTCTGTTTTCTCTGGTGCTGGCAGGGTGCAATCACCCCCAGGCTGTGGGAGCAATCACTCCAGAAAAATCTCTTTGAATTAGTGGCAATGGGAGGAAATAGGATGAGGAACCTGATGGGATTTGGCTCAGGGTGTGCTGTAGAGAGCACTGGACTCTGGGGGTCAGCACAACCAAATAAATGAGCATGAGCCTCGCTAGCAAGAGCCTTTTGTGACTTAGGGTGACTTCCTGAAAACAGTATTTGGGGAAAAAATAAAAGATTTTCTTCTCAAGCAGTGCAACTGCATGATTCCAGCACCTGTGTTGTATTTTGTATGTAGATTGGGATGAAAAGTACTGTGACACAAATCCTTCCTGCTCTGTTCTTCAGAGTCGTCGTATCGGAGCCTCACATTTGATGGCACACATTAAAAAGAAGTTGCAGACAAGAAGCTGGAGTTTTTAAGGGCTGTTTATTTTCTTTCAAGCCATGTATTTTGTCATCTCTTTTCTAGTAGGAGGTGCCTGAAGCTGCAGTGAGCTGAGCAAGAGCTGATGTGTAGGGGAGCCTTTAAATTGTTCTTGGGGCAAAGCCTGTGCACTTGGAGTTGCAGTCTTAATTAAGCCTTAATATTGGCTGCCTGTGAGCTCCTAGAGGTGTTATGAACTATTTTGTGAACTGTGTGGAAGACACTGAGGGTCTGGAGCACAAGTGTGATGAGGAGCATCTGGGGGCTCAGGGGGGACCTTGTGGCTCTGCACAAGTCCTGACAGGAGGGGACAGCCAGGTGGGGGTCAGGCTCTGCTCCCAGGGACAACGGACAGGATGACAGGAACAGCCTCAAGTTGTGCCAGAGAAGGTTTAGATTGGTTATCAGGGAAGAATTCTTGACGGAAAACACTGTCTAGCCCTGGCACAAACTGCCCGGGGCAGTGGTGGAGTCGCATCTCTGGAGGGACTGAAAAGACAGTGCAGAGGTGGCACTTGGGGACATGATGTAGTGGTGGCCTGGAGAGTGCTGGGGTAACAGCTGGATTTGATGATCTTGGAGAGCTTTTCCAACCTAAACAATGTTATTATGATTTACCTCACTTCACAGTTTGATTCTTTGCTAATTCCAGTCCCCTCAAGAAACTCAAAGCAGGAACCATCCCTTACTGATGAAGAAAAAAAGAGGGAGGTTTAAGGTCTCTCTACAGCTGGGACATGCCAAAGATGCCTGGAGAAATCTGGCTTTTTGCCTCCTATATAATTATTGAATCCTGCCAAAGCTGCTGATCCTTGAGTGCAGGTGGCAAGGAAGGATGAGTGGATGCTGCTCTCCAACAACTGAATTCTGGGATTCAAATCTAATGGAAACAACATTTAAATTTCAAGTCTCAATGACATTACCTTTACCTACAAGCTACTCAGCTCTGTAAATAGCATTTAGTAATTTCTGGATGTCAGAGTATGATTTTGTTAAGCAGATACAGGTGGTTGCAGGGCAAACAATTACTCTTAGTAAAAATCAGAGCCCCTTATGTGTTTCACTCTGCCTCCTGCCTCGAGGACTTTTTTATTTGAAACTCATGAAATAAGGCCCCAGAGGTTATTAGCATCTCCCTTTTCTATCATAACCCAGAAGTGGGCACTGCCTAGGAAGACACTGATTGCCTGTGCTGTCACTGGCTTGTTGATGAACCAGAAAAGCTTCTATTAGTTTATGGAAATGAGACTTTGACTTACACAAAAGCTTGACACCATGCCATGTTTTTAATTAGTTTTTTTGAAAAGATATGTGAGTTGGGACATGCATACACCACCGTTTCTTAATGTGGCTGTTAAGGAGCAGGTCCTTGGTTCTGAAATCTGTCTTTTTGCAGTGATCTCATTTTATAACTACCATTTAAACAAATCAGGCAGATTCCTCTAATTCTGCCCTTTCTAGAAAATACATTTGCAGTTGGTCTGTTTCTTTCAGTGAGAGATTATCTGGATTTGTTCACAAGCAAATGTAAAAGCAAATGGTAAAATCAAGATCAGTTAGTTGATTATTTGTACAGTTAGTTTTAGTACTAACTGAGCCCTTTCAATTAAATATTTTCCCTCGCCTTTTTTAGTCTTATGAAGCTACAACAGATTCCCCAAATCTTGTGATATATGGACAGGATTATTAGTGGAACCTGGTCCCATTTGTGGCTTCTTGAGGGATTCGCTAACATTTTAAAGACTTTTTCTTTCTTTTGTGTCAAGAAGCAGCTTTACATAGGCAAGTAAATGTGGAAAAAACATAACCCACTCCATTGTCTGATCACCTTAAAATATCCCCTAAACTGTTCAGTTTCAGTTTTGACAGATTAACAAATGAGTTTGTTTCATCACCTTTGGTAAATCCAGCTTTAATTAACAGACATTTTAATGGTTCCTAAGTGGTCACAGGCTTCAGTAAAACTGAATTTAATTTAATTTGTTAGGCATGGTTCTGTGCTGGGGAAGTCCACAGCCAAGCCTGTGTTCTCATTCCTGCTGCAGCAGTGCCAGCCCACAATCCATCACTCACAAGTGTCATTAAGAGCTGGTCCAGAGCCCAGCTAAAAGCTGGGTAGAGATAGCAGGAGGCTTCACCAGCTCTCCATGTGACTGCAAATTTGTAAATAACTGGGAAGTCAGGATGATTTATTTATTTATTTATGTATTAATTTATTCATTTTAAAGAAAAGGCACATTCCCTGCAGGAGTTGTGCCTGTCAGGGGATGTCACCTGGAGGTGTCCTTGCTGTGGCACTGAGGATCCTGTGCACACCAGCACAGCTCCCTCCTCCCTAACCCAGTTCAACACTCACCCCAGCCAGCCAAGAGAAATTTCCCAAAGACACCAAGAAAGTGCTGGTTTGTAACATGGCAAATCTCTGAGGTTGGCTTTTTAAAGGGATCTGGAGGAAAAAAACCCAGCAGACACCTTTGAATTGCCAGATCCATGCGATGTTGAGGAGTTATTGATACTGAATTCTGCCTCTTGCAGAATTAAATATTTGAACAACCTTTGTTCTCTAAACCAGGTATTATAATCCTAGAATAATAACTATCTCTCTTTCACCAAATATATTTTCCATCCTCTATCTGGGCTCCAATATCCAGAGAGACATTTCACCTCCTCCTCTAGTGCATCTCATATTTGTCCTGTTGAATGAAGCTGTCTGCAGCTTAAAAGTACAGAGAGATGTGGAGAGCAAAAGCTGTACAAATGTTAGCACTTCAGTTTGAAGGCCTCTATTAAATTGGCCTATCTAAATTTGCATGTGTATTTACTCAATTCCTTTCTTTACCAAATATATTCAGCATGCCAAGGGAATGTTTCTGGCAGGGCATCTGTATCACTTCCTACCTAAAAGTGGTGTTGTATCAATCTCTATCTGTTGTCAAAGGTATTGATTTACTAGGAAGCTAAGATACTGTGTTTAGAGAACAAAATTGAATTTAGTAATCTTAAAAAAAAAATAAAAATTGCTGTACTTGATACCTTAGCTGTTCTGCTCACCATGCCTCTAGCTGGAACATGTACAACTTTTTTTAAAATTTTTTATAAGCCATGTACTTGTTCTTCTCAATGGTCACAGCACAGAAATGTTCTTTTTTGGCAGTGATCTGGTTTGATGTGTTATGTTTATACAGGACCTTTTTGTTCTGATGGTGCTATATGGAAGCTTTTATAAAACTGATAAAACAGATTGAGACTCTTCACTTTTATATTATAATTCTTGAAGGACATCTGGAAGGGTGTGGGAAGGTGGGAGAATCTCATCAAAACCTGCTCTGCAAGCAGGTACTACTCAGAGTTTTAAACATAAATGGCATGGCACCCCATTTTGCTCAGTCATAGCTATAGTGAAAGATAATTTGGTGATCTTACTCTGGAAGGGTTGGATAGACTATGCCAGCCCTGACATGATGGCTTTGCTGTGTCTGACTCATCACCTACATCACTTGGAGAGTTTCTCCGAGCTCATAACGTTGGTGGCCGTTTCCATCCTTCACGTCCATCTGTCTGTCTGATCTCCTGGCCACTCCCAAAGGGGTTTATTTAAAATGGAATTGGAATACAGAGGAATTATGTACAACCTGGCACTGCAAGACACTGCCAAGACTTATGGAATAACAAAGACAAGTTGCTTACAGAGCCCTGGCTAACAGGAGAATTAACAAACTCAGCTGCTGCCAGAAGTGTTTCAGCCAGTGAAACTCTTACCCCAGGGCCAAGAAACCCCTTTGGCAGCAGATCCCAGTTTCTCCAGCCACGCAGGAAGGAAGATGCTCACCCAGCCACCCTCTGGTAAAGCTCTTTCATGATCCATCTGAAGGCCATTCACTATGCTCAGCATGTACTGGAATTACAACTAAATAAGTACTAATATTAATGTAATTTAACTATTAACAAGGATTTAAAGGAAAAATTAATTTCTTGATCTTCGTGGTGGAATATTGCTTCTGCAAACTCTTTAGCAAAGGATGGGGAACTCTGGCAAGATTCTAAATATTGCTAAATGCTGCCTTTAACCATGTCTTAGCACACAGAGGATGAAATTAATGAATCTGATGATAATGAAGGTAGAACAAGATGATTATTGTACCTAGAGGTTAAGTATCAAGTAATTAAAGGGAGGCTGCCTTTACAAGATTAAGATTTGTATGATAACATTATGTGTTGGTTTTGCACGGTATGGTTTTTGGTAGTAGGATGGCCAGAGAGGCTTCTGTGAGAAACTGCCAGAAGGTTCCATCATGTCAGGTAGAGCTGATCCCTGATGGCTCTGAGCATGGACATGCTGCTGGCCAAGGCTGGTACAGATGTTGGTAATTAGAGAGGCTGGTAATGCCTGTGTGATGGCATATTTAAGAAGACAGTCAAAACAAAGTGGGACACAGGTTTTTCTAGCCAGAGAAGAGGAGGAGGTGAGGGAAACAACATGGAGACACCAAGGTCAGTGGGGAAGGAGGGGGAGGAGCTGTTCCAGGCACCAGAGCTGATATTCCTCTGCAGGCTGTGAGGAAGACCATGGTGAGGCAGCTGTGCCCCTGAAGCCCATGGGGATCCACAGGGGATGCAGAGATCCACTCTCAGACCATGGGGATCCATGGGGGATGCAGAGATCCACTCTCAGACCATGGGGATCCACAGGGGATGCAGAGCTCTACCTGCAACCCCTGGAGGAGGTGCCCATGCCAGAGCAGGTGGATGCCTGGAGGAGGCTGTGACACAGTGGAAGACCCGGTGGAGAGAGGGGCCCCTGGTTCCAGGCTGGAGCAGCCTGTCCTTGGAGGGCTGCATCCCGTGGAAGAGTGACCCATGCCACAGCAGCTGTGGGAGGACTGTATGTCCGTGGGGAGAGTTCATGTTTGCAGCAGGGGCAGTAGGGCTGCTGCCTGTGAGAGTGGGCCCATGCCAGAGAAGTTCATGGGGAACTGCTTCCCGTGGGAGGGACTCCTCTCCTGGAGCAGTGGAAGAAAACCTCGGTGATGAACTGACCAAAACCCCCGTGCCCTGTCCCCTGTGCTGTCAGTGGGAAGGAGGGAGACGCTGGGGGGAAACGGTGTTTTAAGGGTTTATTTTACCTCTCATTGTCCTCTGCTGATTCTATTAGTAATAAATTCACTTTGCAACTAAAATTGAGCCTCTTTTGCCCTTGGAGTGTTTTCTCCCAGTTCTTAACTCAGGAACCCTTTGTTTAATGTTTTTTCCCTCTCCTCTGCCCAGCTGTGGCAGGGGAGGGTGAGCAAGTGGCTCTCATGGGTGCCTGGTGTTGGGCCAGTGTCACACCATGACATGTTTTTTGCCTTTATATAAACCAAAATCCAATACTTAATAAAGGAACAACTCACAAATCCTTCACAAAGCAGGTAGATTTAATTAGCTGTTTGTTGTTCAGAAAAGCCTGGCATTTCTGCAGCCTGAAACACAAGAGAACTTGCTTGAGATCCTTGGGCAAGGCAGGGTCTCACCAAGGCAGATGAATGGATGGTCTCTGGTGATACAGTCCCTGGTATGGGTACCCCAGCAGTGATGGGGGGCTGCAGGTTCTTGATCAGTAACTATGTGTGAGTTTTGGTGAAGCTAGAAAGTGGCTGATGAGCAATTGCACGCTGTGGAGGAAAGAGTTTGAGCAAGGGAGCTGGATCTGTGCCTGCTTTTCCTGGCCACTCCATCCACCAGCTCACTTTCACAGCACATCATCCAAATTATGTTACCCTTCCCAGCACCAGTGACCCTGGGGAAGGGCAGGGAGGATGGGGTGAGAGATGGAGAGAACTGTTTTGCCCAGAGGTAGAGTCTGCTCACACATGGAGGGGAAGGAAGGAAGACCAGACCTCTATGAAACAGATGAGGTCAGTGTGCAGAAAATATAGTTTGGTAAAAACTGTGGGAGTAGATAAAATGCAAAAAAATGTGAGTAAAACATCTAGAAGTCAGTGAAACTCCTACAGGTGATGGAGTGTTGTGAGCTATACTGGCTTTGAAAGAAGTCAAAGTAGGGCAGGAGTGCAGATGTCTGAAAATGACTTTGCAAGAGGAAGATTCAGCAAATTAAAGGAAATTGAGTTATTTACCATGAAAGATGGTGGTTCTGGGAGTAGCAGCCTTGGTTTCGGCTGTCCTTGGGAAAACTGTGGCTGCAGGGCTGGTAGCTCAGTTCTGAATGAGGCAGAAATCTGCATGCAGTCTCAATTTCTGAAAGCTCACACTTCAACTGGTTTCAGTGCTGGAATAAGCAGATAGAGGTTAATAGAAATACAGTTCTGAAGGCTGTGAGTCCTGAGGAGACATTCCTGGTCTGGAATAAAGTCACTGTTCCTGTAACACTGAGTTAGTCAAGGAATATTTTGGCCAATGATTATTATTATATTAAAGGAGACTGAAACCTTCGGGAAAAGGAGTTCTTTTTCCACCACAAGATGGCATCAGTTTTGCAGAGATAGGCTTGCAAAAGACTCGCGACAAGAGTGGATTTAAAATAAAAATAACATTTAAAAATTGATATCAGACTGGTATGAATGAAGTATTTGTCTCACAGGTGTCTCTTGGAAAACTGTGGTACCTAAAAGTTTATTTTGGGTGCATAAAATGAAGGTCCCAGTGATCAGATTAGCCAGTGCAGCTGCCAATGGGGATCTTACTGGCACGAACAAGATTTAGCCAGCAAATGCTTTTCTGCTGCTTGTACACATCAGATCTAAATGAGTTTATATTTCCCTCACAGGCCTCCTAAAGCCTATCAGTTGTTTGCTGTAAGCTAGCAACAATATTTACTCTCATTTAAAACTCATCTAATGTGTTCTAAAGGTCTTTATTCCAGTTTGCTTATAGAAATCCTCATTTACATGTTCAATGCTTCACATGTGTATTTTCTAGTCCTTTTTCAGGGCTCTATTTTGACTCTGTGTGCCTCATAAAGATTTTTGAAGTAAAATCCCTCTAAATACTTGTGTTGTCCCATAAATCCCTGAACATCATCAGCTGGACTGTGATTTATATTAATTTAGATAATTTTGTTGCTGTTATTGTAAATCCAGTAGTAATCTACTAGTAAACTCAGAATATATAGGTACTATTGGTACTTCTTGGACTTCTCTGTTCAGAGTTTTGGTGATTTTTTTCATTTTATGTTACAAAATGTCAAAAATCTTGTTTTGTACCACGAATCTGTGTTATTTTCTAAATAGAGGCTCTTCACAACATTACAGGATGGCCACACTCCTCTAATAAGAGCTAAAAAAATCTCATTCCTTTCCTTTTTTCTTATCTTTTTCTTTTTTTTTTTTCCCCGATTTTGTCTTAAAAGCAACACTTCTCAAAGTGTCACACTGGAGACTGTAACTCATGGTGTCACAAGGTTATGACAAAGCATTTGGAGATTTATCAAGTGCCACCACAGGCTCTGCTTTGCCATGTTTTACAACTTAGAGCTGCCAAAGGCTTATTTTTTCAACTGTTATGTGTGTGTTGCTTTGGCTTTCGTAAAACTCTCAAGATTCATGCTTTGTTTCTTCTTTTTAGAAAAAGTCACAGGCTTTCATGTGTGCTTGTGGTGGAGAGTGAATTGTCTTGGAGCCCTTCCACCACAAGCAATGTACAAAGCAATGCTGTCTCCATTCAGCTGCACAATAATGTTCACCTTCTTTTCTTCCTCTTGCAGCTCTCAAGTTATTCCTGAAGAATAAAGTGCCTTTGTAAGGGCTTCTGTGATGGCTGTGTTTGATCTTGCATGTACTTCACACATGAAATTCAATGGATGTTTGAGCCAGCAGGCTTCCAAACTTGGCCTGGGATTGTTGTTTATTACAGCATCTAGTCCCTTAAAAAGCAAACCCAAGAGATATTTATTGCTTGACTTGATGTGTCTTTTTGGTGTGGTTGATCCTGGAGGGTTGAACAAGATTAGACTGAGGGAGAGAGAGGAAGAAGGGCTTTTTCAAAACTCTAACAATTACACCTTGACTCCACAATTAATTTCCTCTTGATGGTCTCTGACAGAACTGCCAGATTAGCCCTTCAAAATGACCAGGAGGTGGTTGTGTCCCCAGAGCAGCCCAGGGCTGCTAATGAAGGAGCTAATTAATTACCTTTGCACTGAGGAGCACTCCAGGGCTGAGGCACTGGGGGATTTCATGCTGCTCTCAAGATGCTTCATCTCTTCACCATTTTGCACCAAAAATCGATGGAGCATCAAAGCAGTGACCATGTCTGTGCCTTGGAGAGTGCCTGCAGTAACCCTGGTCCTCTGCCCATGAGGATTTGCTTAGCTGGCCCCTAACAGACACCATGGAGCAAAGGTGGCATCTGCATTTCCTGTGCACTTCACTTACTCCTGGTCATCCTGGGTCATTCCCAACCAGGGATGGCTTTGCCTCTCAGGCAGGCAGGGCAGGACTGTGCCAGGCTGAGCAAAGCCAGGTTTTCCTAACACAGGTTTGCTTCTGCAGCACTCTGTGTTTGGGGTGTTATTGTTTATTTTCCCCCTTTTCTAATGAACTTGGTGGGGGATTACAGATGTGGTGGCTTTCTGTTAACCTGCAGTTGGGAACCCCCCATGGTCTCTCCTGGGTTTAAATCCACTGGTCAGGAGCAGACTTGAGAGAAGAAAATGTTCATTTCTGGTGTCCATTATGCTCCTTCCTGCAAGCAGAAATGTTCCTTTTAACTTTTTTTAACTCCCCAGGAGGTAGGGTTTTTGTCTTTTGATCTCAGAAATGTTTGGCAAGTCGTGTTACCAGTCTTTTATTTGAAATGTGCTGGAAATAGGTCTATTATTTTGCCTTCAATACAACCTTTCTTTCACAGATAATTTTAACTTCTTAATCATGTAGAGGTAGCATATCATTATACCATTTTCCCTCTACATGTCCACTTAATGACTTTTTACTCTTTCTAGTTTAAGGCACTTCTTAATTAATCCTTCATCAAATTATTTTAAATATTTCTTTCCTCTACATTTTTAGAAAAGCAGATAAGAAAATAAAAAGGCAAATTATATAATTGCAAACCTGGTATATTTGGCATCAAAGCTCTTTGACAGAAAACCAGCAGGACTGAAGAGCCTGGTGTATGAGAGCAAAGTCTCCAGCAACTCTGCACAAGTTCTAGACACTGTTTGTGGTAGATTTTTCTTTATTTCTGCAGAAGTACTGTTCTTCTCCTTGGGCAGACTCGTGTTTCATGGCATGACAACTCACTTAGGTTTTATTGTAATTCTTTACTAGTGGCTGTAGCAAAGACTGAGTGCAAAGCCCGTGCTCCTGACCCTGTCCTTGGCTGTACATGTCCCTCCTGGCTAGGAGGCACCTGATGGATAATGTCTTTGAAAATTTACCACTCGTTTTTCTGACAGCATACAGTATATATTGCCACCTGCCAATCCCTTGTGCTGTTAAACACATGTTTATATTAATGTCATTGTTTTCCCATGCTGGAACTGTGGTATGAGGCAGGGCAGGTAATTTGACTCTTCCCTCTCAACATTCAGCTTTTACTAATTTTTTTCTTTAACTCCATTTGGATAGCTATATTCTTATACATAATGTATTCCTAAAAATGTATTCAAGTTTGAGCTGGCTGAACATGGTCTCCAGAGTTAGAATCAGTGCTATTTACAACCAAATAATCTAATGGGTTACCCCTGTGTGGGAGATGCTGGGAATATGGGAGTGAATTTCCTCCTGACTTGGAAAAGTGAAGCAGCACTTTAAAAATAATGGAAGGATTCTTGGAAGTGTTTCTGGGCTTCGGAGAAGGAAAAGAAGTGCTTCATCAAGCTTGAGCAATGCATTTGCAGCACAGTAATGTACAGAGAAGGGAAAGAGGCACCGTGCCAAGGGAGAAGATCCAGTTACTGAATCTAAACAGGTTGGGAGCTCAGATTTGAAACAAGACGAACTGATGGAGTTGCTTATCTAGAAAGGAAATTACTACTGAATTAGATGGAATTCAAGGGATTTGAGCCCAAATGTACTTAGAAGTTCAGCTGGATTTGGATAGAAGCTTCTGGGCTGGCACACGGTTCTGCAGGATCTGTTTGCACTGCAATCCTGTGTGCCGTGCCCTGCAGCTGCTGCTGCTATTGTACGAGCAGTTCTTAGAGTCATGGTAAGAATCAAAAAAGTCATAGTTCTCCTTTAAGCCTCCACAGCCTGATGTTTTTGGGGAGCACCATGTGGATGTGACGACCACTGATGCTGCTGGCACCTCTGCCTCCAAGGAGCTCCCCTGGGGTCTCCTTGAGGAAGTGGAGAAGAAGGACAAACAGAACCCTCTCTGTTAACCTTCCCTTGCACCCTGGGCTGCTGGAGATGGGGTTGCTGTGCTGGAATTGCTGTGATGTTTTTCTCTCTTGTGAATGAGGAAGGAAAGCTTTTTCATGCAACAAAATTATCTTTCCTTGTTAATCAACAAGGGGATTGGTCAGTCTCTGAATTCTTGGAACTGACTTTAAAGAGAGAGATATGCATATGCTTGTGATTATTTTACACCAGCATTATTTTATAATGGGATTGTTGGCAGAAGATGTTATTGGGAGTTTTCCCTGTCTTAATTTAAATGGAGACTCATTAAATTAAATTGAACCAGAGCATGAGGCATTCTGAGTTCAATATCCTTCCTCTCCTTCCTTCTCCTCTGCTCCCAGTCCCATATATAATGTCAGTCTCAGAGTCCCTTGGCCAGCAGCCCTGCTCCAGACTTGACAGTTTTCTCTATTTGTGAGAACAAAAGCTGTAGTGAGCCTGGAGCAGTCCCCTCAGACTGGCAGCACACACAGAGCAGGCAACAGATGCTAGCATTTTTTGTAAACCCAAAACCTAATTATGCTTGGAGCAGTCCCACAAGTCTGGGGGGAAAAAACCAAAAAACCTCCAACCTGATTTGTGGATTCCAGTCATCACTGCTGTGTTTTAAAGTAGCAGAATATGTTTTTTAGTGATGTTCCCTTCCCTCAATCTCAGGAAAACAGGCAGGAGTGAGCAGGGATGATGAGTTTGGTGCCTTCCCACTGTAGGGCTGTGTGTCGGGGCTCTCCACATTGCCAGAGGGAAGCTGAATTCTCACTGGGGCATGAAACTGGGAACCTGGCATTTAGCAGACATGCAGGTGTGGCCCCAACAGCTTCATTTAGTAAGTGTTTAGGGCTGATGAAGCTGCTTCCAGAGTGCTTTTAAGGATACCTATCATATTACAATGTCAAAATCCAGTGTGACTCTGCACAGCTTATTATTTTTGCTGTTTCAGAGTGGGTTTTTCTTGTTTTCATCTATATTGAACAGACACTTTATTCTTATCACAGTACTTGCCCTGCAAGCATGGATAGCTGGAGAACCTTGACCCTTTTATGATCCTGGCTTCCAGAGAATCAGAGCCAAAAAAATGAAAACTGCCTTTCACAAAAACATAAATTATAACTTGAATAGCAATTTTTTTCCCCATCAGGATAAAATTTGTGGATGCCTGAAGCAGGAGAAAAACTGCAGAGAGGAGAGGCAAAGCATTTCCCAGTGCCTTGAAAGAGCTTGCTGGCTCTGATACACCTCCAGTTCAACTGGACTAGCAGCCCATGGCAGCTTTGGGACACCTTTTGTGTCTCTGCAGATCTCATTTTAGATGCAAAAGAAATGTTTTGCCTGTGAAGACTAAAAAAAAAAACAAACCCACAAACATTTTCTGTGTGCTCTGCTTGTGGATGATGGGGAGATCTTGTAGTCTGTCTATAAGTTCATTTGAATTGTATTTGCATAACAGATTAGCAACAAGCAGAAAGTAAAACAGTGGCTTTGGGGTGTAGAGGAGGTGAAGGGCTATGGAAACTGAGCTCCCAGGGATGGCTGAGAAGAGTCTCTGTGTGCTGGCGAGGTCTGAAACCCACCATGATGCTGTGCACATCTCCTCCAGCATAGGCTGGATCTGGAGGCCTGAAAGACAGCAGCTTCTGAAATGAGAACTTTTGGCACAAGCATGTCCTGTTCCTTTGGTCGTTTCAGGCCCTTGAGAGCTGATGTCACTCAGAAGATGTAACCGAGGCAGAGACTTGGATTTCAGAGAATGTTGGCAGTTTCTAGAGGGCTGAGTTCTGACTGGAGTTAACAGACACTCCACACTGATTGTGAACCTGCTCCCTCGGCTCCTGTTTGCCCATGTGCATGTGTATTTGTCTGTGGTGGTGCTGTGGTTTGGGTGACAGGGCTCTTTTGAAGCAAATCCTGTGGTTGTCCCACTTCCTGTGCCCTGGTTTGCATGGCAGAGCCATCTCTGGGTGCTCAGAGCAGGATCCCTTCAAATGAACCTGGCTGGTGGGAATATGCTCCAATCCTCCAGTGTGTTCAGAGAAGGGCTGCTCTGACACAAACCCACGTCTGTGGTTTGCCCATTGCCCAGCACCACGGGTTCCACACTTCCCATCCCATCCCATCCCATCCCATCCCATCCCATCCCATCCCATCCCATCCCATCCCATCCCATCCCATCCCATCCCATCCCATCCCATCCCATCCCATCCCATCCCATCCCATCCCATCCCATCCCATCCCATCCCATCCCATCCCATCCCATCCCATCCCATCCCATCCCACCTCCTCAAGCAGCCTCAGTTGTGGGAAAGCTGATGCTGAGACAATAGTTGGACAAGGCACCATCAATCTTTTTAATACCCTGGCATGATTTGTTACAGCTGAGTCTTTCCAGCAAATCCTGAAGATTTTCAGCAGCTATAAGCTTTTATAGCAAATCAGATTTTTCCATCTGGCTGAGTAGTTATAAACACACATTTCTCAAGTTGCCCTGCTATGCTGTGTTGGTATTAAAAAGAAAACTCACCATGAGCAGTGGAGTGCTCATCTGTGTCTACTCTTGATGACTTGTGCCTCTTGCAAATGAACACAAATAACCAGGAAAATCAGTTTGCATGTGAAATCCCAAAGACAAAAACTTGAAAACAACAAAGAAACAGGTTGGTATGGGGAAATGCTGAAGGAGGCAAAGCATGATTGCTGCTCTGAAAGAAGCATTCTGGAGCAATTAAGAGCTTATGGAATATTGATAAAGAGCTACCTGGATTTTAGAAGTGTCACCATCCACCAGTCTTGTCAGGGTGATGCGACTGACTTTCAGCATCTGTATTCAAAGTATTGATCTGAACCTTCAGTGTGAGCCTTCACCCGGGGATAAGCAGCACAAATTAATTTTCCTAGTTTCTTCAGAATCTAGGTAATTTAAGAAATGTCTTATTGATTGTGATTTTGATAAGTTAAATTCGTGTTCTGTGTGCTGTGAACATAATGAGAAGGGTTTGCCATTGAGGTCTGCTGTGGGTGGTAGTGTGGTGTTATTGGGTGTGGGAAAAGAAATACTCCACTTACTGCTCCCTCCCACTTGGTTGCTGACATTTTTATTGTTATTGTGCCTGTTGTGGATATTTTGGATGGATTCCATGATCAAACTAGACAGGATGTGAAGTTTTTTGCCACTAAAATTTAGCAGCATATCTACAGTGCAGTCATAGCAGATTTAGGAGGTTTCAACTCAAAAACAGATTTACAACTAAGTCCCACTGTGTTCCATCAAACTATGAATTTCTCCAGTTCAAGGTATGGAAAGGATACAACTGTCTGTCTGACTGGTGCAGTGCAAATGGGGAAGAACCTGGATTTGGTTTGCTGTGGCTTGGCTGGTCTAATGCCTAATCTTTGGGTGACTGTCCTAGGGTGATGTTATGGTGTTTGTATCTCCAATCGTGTGCTCTGATTATGTTTGGTATTATGTCCTGTGCTTACAGGACTGACTCTGAAAGTGAAACTTTGTTATGTCTTGTTATCAGCCGGCTCACCTCCCCCATGGTCTATGTTTAGGAGAGGTTTTTTGGCCCTGCCTGCCTGCTTGCTTGCTTGCTTGCTTGCTTGCTGGCTTGCCTGCTTGCTTGCCTGCTTGCTTGCTTCTGCCTCTTTTTCTTTCCTTCGCTTTGCCCTTGCTTTTTGCTTGTTAGTTAGTTCAGCTAGGCAGTCCAACTTTTTCCCTGGACTGTTTTCTTTTCCACCCCGTCCCCTCCCTCTCTTGGATACCATCTGGACCTGTCCTGGACGGGGACCTGGGAAACCCCAAGAAACACCGGGAGCCTACACTCTGTCACCTGCAGCAGTCATTCCCCAGCGCCGGAGACTGATAACTGGGAGACCACTCGCCGGAGAGACTGAGATTGCCATCCCTTCAGAACGGTGAAAGAGTTTTTTTTGTCAGCTGGTGTTGTTGTTTCCCTGTGCTGGGGAGTGTTTTGCTTGTTAAATAAACAGGTCTTTTTTTTCCCACTCTTCTCTGAGGAAATTCTTCCCGAACCCGTTGGTGGGGGGGGAGGAGTCGTGGGGTTTGCTGTGTGGGGGCTCCTTCCGGAGGTTTCTCCCCAAATTCGCCCTAAACCAGGACAAATACTCTTGGCGCCCATCTCGGGGCTTGAGAAAGTGGGAAAAAAACCCCTGTTCTAATAATAATTTGGTTCAAATTATTTTGTGTTGTATAGAGCAGTCATTGGCTATGTTTTTGGAATTCATGTCTTTTGGGGTGGAGGCCTGCATGGGTTTCTGGTCCCTAGGGTTTTTTGAGATCTTAATACCTCTGTGGTCCCTAGGTTTATTTTCTTATCCAGAAATAGCTCCAGTATTGTCCCTAATACGTAGTTTCTGTAGCAGAGGGGCATTGACCAGAATATCCATCGGGCTGGGCTTGGTTTTAATGGCCTGCAGGAGATTTATGAAAGTGCTGGAGTCTGTCCCAGGAATGTATGGTTCTTGGTTATGGCTGTGCACTCAGTTTGTTAGAGGAGAAGCAGGGGATGAGGCTTTTCAGCCTTTGTTTTCCTTCTTCTCCTCTGAATTTGTTACATCCTTATTAGAGAATGTTCAGTTCCCCCTGAATGTTAAAGAGACCATCTTTCTGGTGTTTAATATCGTAAGCTTTGTCTATACAGTTTGCAGTTTCTCTAGAATGAGAGCTGAGATTTCTAGAGGGACAGATGAGACCCCTGACCCCAGGGTAGAGCCAGGCGTGAGAAATCCCGAGTGGTGTGGGAAATGGGAGGATATGGGCCAGATCTTAAAGGAATTTTCTGACCCTACATCCTGGGATTTTCCATGTGACCAAATTCAGAACCCAGCTGAGGTGGCAAAGTACCTGAAAGAGAAGTGCCAGGATAATTCTAAGGAGAAGAAAATCATTGCAGTGAGCTGGGCCCTGGCATATGCTTATCGTACCCTGCTAGATACTGTAGGGCAGCAGACAGAGGAAGGGGGACAGGCAGATAAATCAGCCACTATCCCAGTCACTCAGGCTGCAGCCAACACCTCAGGCTCAAGGCCAGCAGCTAAAGCAGTCAGTAAGCCTCAACCAATGGCTGTTGCTACCAGCACGAGAAGTGGAAAGTGCACAGACAAGACCGATCGACCAGTGGATGACGATGATGATGATGATGCAGGAGAAGGACCCTCAACGCCTCCTGACATAAAACCAGAAGTCAAAGCAACTGGTACAAGATCAGAGGCCAATATTGAGTCCTTTTCCCTAAAGGACCTCCGTGGCCTGAGAAAGGATTACACCCGACGACCTGATGAGTCTATAATTAGTTGGCTGGTCCGTCTTTGGGATGCTGCAGGCGAGGCTACAATTCTGGATGGCACTGAAGCCAGGCATTTGGGATCCCTGTCACATGATCCCGTCATCGACCAAGGAATGATGAGGGGGCCTAACCCTCAAAGCCTCTGGGCACGGGTCCTGGACAGTGTAGCACAAAGATACCTGTGTGCAGACGATCTTTATATGCAGCAGACCCAGTGGAAGACGATAGAACAAGGGATCCAACGCCTGAGAGAAATGGCAGTGGCAGAGATTATCTTCTCAGATGACATAACAACTAGGAATCCGGACTTGGTACTGTGTACATCTGTGATGTGGCGAAAACTTGTACGGCTTGGGCCCCATGAATACGCTTCTGCTCTAGCAATAATGAAGCGGGATGAGAGGGATGAGACTGTGCTCGATATGGCGAAGAAGCTCCGAGCATATGCAGATGCCGTGCATGGCCCAACACATGCCAGAATTGCAGCTGTGGAAACACGTCTGCAGAAATTAGAAGACAAGATAGAGGAGAATCATAAAAGACTCAGGGAGGAAATCAAAGAGGACCTTCTCCAAATCTCAGCAGTACAAATTAGAGGCCCTGGTATCCAACGTAGACGTTCCCCTGATGGGGAGAGGAGGTACACCCCACGAGCTGAGCTGTGGTTCTTCCTACGTGATTGCGGAGAAAACATGAGGAGATGGGATGGAAAATCTACTGCTGCTCTGGCACAACGGGTGCGTGAATTGAAGGAAGGCAAGAGTCAAAGAGAAAGTTCCACCAAAAGGAGAGCAGCTCCAGTTGCCCGTAGCCAAGCTGCCAAGTATGATGATGATGATGGTATGTCCGATCCCCTTGAAGGAACCTCTAAGACATATGCCCAAGGAAAGAAGGATAAACAGGCTTAGAGGGGCCCTGCCTCTAGCCAGGGAGAGGCGAGGGAAAATCGTGTTTTCTGGACTGTGTGGATTCGTTGGCCTGGCACATCGGAACCACAAAAGTATAAAGCTTTGGTTGATACTGGTGCACAATGCACATTAGTCCCATCAAGATATGTGGGGGCAGAATCTGTCTCTATTGCTGGTGTGACAGGTGGATCACAGGACTTTACCTTGGTGGAAGCTGATGTGAGCTTGACTGGACATGAATGGAAAAAACATCCTATTGTGACTGGCCCAGAGGCCCCATGCATTTTGGGCATAGATTACCTCCGAAGGGGGTATTTTAAAGACCCAAAAGGATTCAGGTGGGCATTTGGGATAGCAGCTGTGGTGACAGAGGGCATCCAGCAATTGAACACCTTGCCTGGACTGTCTGAGAATCCAACTACAGTAGGACTTCTGAAGGGAGAAGAGCAAAAGGTACCAATTGCCACTTCCACAGTGCATCGCCGACAATACAGAACAACTCGAGATGCTGTGGTTCCCATCCATAAGATGATTCGAGAGCTGGAGAGCCAAGGGGTGGTCAGCAAAACCCACTCACCCTTTAACAGCCCCATCTGGCCTGTGCGTAAATCTGAAGGAGAATGGAGACTGACAGTGGACTATCGTGCATTGAATGAGGTGACTCCACCGCTGAGCGCTGCTGTGCCGGACATGCTGGAACTGCAGTATGAGCTGGAGTCCAAGGCAGCCAAGTGGTACGCCACTATCGATATCGCCAATGCATTCTTCTCCATTCCTCTGGCAGCAGAATGCAGGCCTCAGTTTGCTTTCACATGGAGGGGAGTGCAGTACACCTGGAATCGACTGCCCCAGGGGTGGAAGCACAGTCCTACCATCTGCCATGGACTGATCCAGACTACACTAGAAAAGGGTGAGGCTCCAGAACATTTACAATATATTGATGATATCATTGTGTGGGGGAACACAGCAGCAGAAGTGTTTGAGAAAGGAGAGAAAATCGTCCGAATCCTCCTGGAAGCCGGCTTCGCCATCAAAAAGAGTAAAGTTAAGGGACCTGCTCGAGAGATCCAGTTCCTGGGAGTGAAGTGGCAAGATGGACGGCGTCAGATTCCTACTGATGTCATCAACAAAATCACAGCTATGTCCCCACCAACCAACAAGAAGGAGACACAAGCTTTCTTAGGCGCCATAGGTTTTTGGAGGATGCACATTCCTGAGTATAGTCAGATCGTGAGCCCTCTTTACCTGGTTACCCGCAAGAAGAATGATTTCCATTGGGGCCCTGAGCAGCAGCAAGCTTTTACCCAGATAAAGCAAGAGATTGCTCATGCAGTAGCCCTTGGCCCAGTCAGGACAGGACCAGATGTGAAGAACGTGCTCTACTCTGCAGCCGGGAACCATGGTCTGTCCTGGAGCCTGTGGCAGAAGGTGCCCGGTGAGACTCGAGGCCGACCATTAGGATTTTGGAGTCGGAGCTACAGAGGGTCTGAAGCTAACTACACCCCAACAGAGAAGGAAATCTTGGCCGCCTACGAAGGAGTCCAAGCAGCCTCAGAGGTGGTTGGCACAGAAGCACAACTCCTTCTGGCACCCCGACTACCGGTGCTGGGGTGGATGTTCAGAGGAAAGGTTCCCTCCACCCACCATGCCACCAGTGCTACATGGAGCAAGTGGATTGCCCTCATTACACAGCGCACCCGGATTGGAAAACTGAATCGCCCTGGGATTTTGGAAGTAATTACAAATTGGCCCGAAGGTGAAAGTTTTGGTGTGACAGATGAGGAACAAGAACCAGTGACCCGGGCTGAAGAAGCTCCACCGTATAACCAACTGCCAGCAGATGAAACACGCTATGCTCTTTTCACTGATGGTTCCTGTCGCATTGTGGGGATGAACCGGAAGTGGAAAGCAGCCGTATGGAGCCCCACACGACGGGTAGCAGAGGCCACTGAAGGAGAGGGTGGGTCCAGTCAACTTGCTGAACTCAAAGCGGTTCAACTGGCCCTAGATATTGCAGAGAGAGAGAAGTGGCCAAAGCTTTACCTTTATACCGATTCATGGATGGTAGCCAATGCTCTGTGGGGATGGTTGGAGAGATGGAAAAAGGCTGACTGGCAGCGTAGAGGAAAACCAATTTGGGCTGCCAATGAATGGAAAGACATTGCCACCAGGATAGAGAAGCTGCCTGTGAAAGTCCGTCACATAGATGCCCATGTCCCCAAGAGTCGGGCTAATGAGGAACACCGACACAATGAGCAGGTAGATCAGGCTGCACAGATAGAGGTGTCAAAGATAGATTTAGACTGGCAGCACAAGGGAGAGTTGTTCCTGGCTCGATGGGCCCATGATGCCTCAGGTCATCAGGGAAGAGATGCCACATATAAGTGGGCACGAGACCGAGGGGTGGATCTAACCATGGACAGTATTTCTCAAGTTATCCATGACTGTGAGACGTGCGCTGCCATCAAGCAAGCCAAGCGGGTGAAGCCCCTCTGGTATGGGGGGCGATGGTCCAAGTACAAGTATGGAGAGGCCTGGCAGATTGATTACATCACACTGCCTCAAACCCGCCAGGGCAAGCGCTATGTACTGACCATGGTGGAAGCCACCACTGGGTGGTTAGAGACCTACCCTGTGTCTCATGCCACAGCCCGTAACACCATCCTGGGCCTGGAAAAACAAGTTCTTTGGAGGCATGGTACCCCTGAGAGAATTGAGTCAGACAATGGGACTCATTTCAAGAACAGCCTTATAAACACCTGGGCTAGGGAACATGGCATTGAGTGGGTGTACCATATCCCCTACCATGCACCAGCTGCAGGGAAAGTGGAAAGGTGCAATGGACTGTTAAAAACCACCTTGAGAGCATTGGGTGGGGGATCTTTCAAGAACTGGGAGCAGCATTTAGCAAAGGCCACTTGGTTAGTTAACACTCGAGGTTCCACCAACCGAGCAGGCCCTGCCCAGTCTGAGTCCCTGAATATAGTAGATGGAGACAAAGTCCCAGTGGCACACATGAGAGGTTTGTTAGGGAAGGCAGTTTGGATCAATTCTGCCTCGAGTACAGACAAACCCATTCGTGGGATTGTCTTCGCTCAGGGACCAGGTTGTACATGGTGGATAATGCAGAGAGATGGAACAACACGATGTGTACCTCAGGGAGATCTGATTGTGGGGTGAGGCAGCATGAGAGAGAAGGAATGTGTAGGTGTCAAAGGTCTGAGCAAGTGAGATAGAAGGAAATGTGTAAGTGTCAAAGGTTTGAGTAAGTGAAAGATGGAAATTTCTACTTGCTGAAGTTTTTACATGCTGTTTAGTATGGTCACGATATGGAGATAAGGGGTGGAATGTCCTAGGGTGATGTTATGGTGTTTGTATCTCCAATCGTGTGCTCTGATTATGTTTGGTATTATGTCCTGTGCTTACAGGACTGACTCTGAAAGTGAAACTTTGTTATGTCTTGTTATCAGCCGGCTCACCTCCCCCATGGTCTATGTTTAGGAGAGGTTTTTTGGCCCTGCCTGCCTGCTTGCTTGCTTGCTTGCTTGCTTGCTGGCTTGCCTGCTTGCTTGCCTGCTTGCTTGCTTCTGCCTCTTTTTCTTTCCTTCGCTTTGCCCTTGCTTTTTGCTTGTTAGTTAGTTCAGCTAGGCAGTCCAACTTTTCCCTGGACTGTTTTCTTTTCCACCCCGTCCCCTCCCTCTCCTGGATACCATCTGGACCTGTTCTGGACGGGGACCTGGGAAACCCCAAGAAACACCGGGAGCCTACACTCTGTCACCTGCAGCAGTCATTCCCCAGCGCCGGAGACTGATAACTGGGAGACCACTCGCCGGAGAGACTGAGATTGCCATCCCTTCAGAACGGTGAAAGAGTTTTTTTGTCAGCTGGTGTTGTTGTTTCCCTGTGCTGGGGAGTGTTTTGCTTGTTAAATAAACAGGTCTTTTTTTTCCCACTCTTCTCTGAGGAAATTCTTCCCGAACCCGTTGGTGGGGGAGGAGTCGTGGGGTTTGCTGTGTGGGGGCTCCTTCCGGAGGTTTCTCCCCAAATTCGCCCTAAACCAGGACAGTGACAGTTAATATAGAGCTCTCCCCTAGCACATGTGTGATCTTGGAGCATTTGAAGCAGAGAACCTCTGAGGTCCTAATGCAATTTATTGGAAAAACATTATTTCCACAAGAGAGTAAAATCAACTGAATGAACAATTCACATTTAAACCTCTGTCCTCCCTACCCACACTCCACCCACCCCGTGTAAGAGGGAAGTCTGGAGGAATCCAAGCAAAATGTGGTCTGGCAGTGTATGGCTTCTGGCCAGCCTCCAGCAGCCATGTGTTAGGCTTCTCACCTGTAGGACATGAAATGCCAGAGAGTGACTGCCACATTTAATGTGGAATCTTTGATGAGGGAATTCACTGTGCATTCAACAACCCTTTCCATGGGACCTTTCAGGATGCTTGGTATTTATGAGCTTTTTATAGCAAGTCAAATTTCTTCACCCATCTGCTTGTCTGCTTATGAAAATGCATCCCTCTGGTGCACTTGTTACATTTCATTACTGTTAAATAAAATCAAAAGTCAACATACCTTGGCCACTGGCTTAGTCATCT
The DNA here is from genome assembly GCA_037013685.1 of Acridotheres tristis. NCBI lineage: Eukaryota > Metazoa > Chordata > Aves > Passeriformes > Sturnidae > Acridotheres > Acridotheres tristis. The sequence continues at coordinate 8,365,191 of CM072900.1, forward strand.
GTGTCGGCTTTTGGTGAGGTGCATCTCCTATCAAAAATACACAGATGTTCTGGACATAAACATCACCCTCTGTTACAGCTTCCAGGTCCCTAATAACGAAATCAACTTCATTAATGATGAGTGTAAAGGAAATGCACACCAAACAACAGCCACACTGGAAAGCTTTTCAAGTGGAAATGTGATGGATACGTTCTGCAGACGTTGTCTTACATGAACAATTGCATTTCCCTTGATTACACTCTCTTGAGAAGGAAAACCAGAAAAGGAAGCTAATAGTAAACTCTTTTTTTTTCCTGATTGCTTAAGTGCCCTTTACAGGATAAGATGCAGTAAAAACATTTGAAGGGAAATATTAGAGAGAAATCTGCTCAGGCCTCAGATATTCTGTATATCAAGTCAATCTCATGCCTTAGCAATCACTTGCACTCTCTCTCCAATGCTGCTGGCTTGGTCCACTCCTCATGGGGGAAAGAGGAGCACAACAGTCCTGATCTCTAGGGGCAGCCTAAATAGCTTGCTCCAATTTTGTCTTGTTATCTTTAAAGTCTTAAAAATTAAGAACGTGTTTTATTGTGTTCTGTATAAACAGTCAGGTCCCAGTGGGAAAGTTAATTAAAATAGCCAATGCATCATATTGCCAATCATCTGAGTAGTGCTCAGTGCTCTCTTTTTTATGGCCTCCTGAACATAATTCAGGTTGTACAGATGCAGGTGCACACAGCCAGAGAGATTTGTAAGATGCTCTTAATTATAGGTTAATCACCTGTTAAAACACAGCTATTATTTATTGCAAAGACAAAAATCTTGGATCTAGCCCAATACAGTGCTAAAGAATAAGACACAATCAGTGAAACCGTGACTTAGATTAAATACTAAGCCTCCTTCCTTTTCCTTTTTCCTTTTTCTTTCCTTGTACTGAATTATTTTCAAGTTTCCAGGCCCACTTGCTTGAGGTTAAAGGGGCTCAATTCCATTTTGTTTTTCTTTCTGTACCTTTTCATCATCTTAATGGTTTTTCTTTTTATTTCCTTCCCTTTGCTGGCATTTCTTTTGCTGGTTGTGTCTAAAGTGGATTGTTAAGAACTGTTTTTTACAGCTTTTATATAGGCACCAATATCCATTCCCAATGGCTTCAAATCCCACTTTAGGTGAGCATGTTCTGCCTTCTTATGTTTCCTTATCAACTTCTTTGGGAACAGTGTCCTCTCCACCCAGCTGGTTTGCAGCAATTTGGCTGCCACTGGTAAAGTCATTCCTGTGGGTATTTAATTTGGAAAGCATGGTGCTTTTCCTTCAGGGTGATGGGCAAGTAGCAGGGATACTGTGGAAATGCAAGATGGCACTGTATATTCATCCTATGGAAACGTCTCTGTGCATGATCCAGTCTTTTAGGTGCTGTTGATGGGACACCAAGCTTTATTTAGCTGGCTTTATTAAAAAGTTGTTACCGAAGGCTGTGGGCAGCAAATCACACCTTTAAATGAGACAGTACTAAAAGTCAGTACTGAAATACAGAAATTTCCCCACCCTACCCACCTAAATCCCAATTTTTCCTTTAAATACCCTCCCATTTTACAATAATAACCAAACCTGAGACCTCTTTGTAATGCCACAGTCCTCCTCTGTGCTGTATTCTGGTACAGTAACTCTCTTTCTGCAGGGGATATCTTAGCAGGCGATGACTGTGCTCTGTCTGTTTATTTATAGGCTCAGGATTAATGTAGTGTGGATGAAAAACATGTTTACTTACAGGATTGTGACTAATGTAGTGTGTGCATTCTACATCAGTAAACATTAATGAATATTCCTCTGTGAGAGGCTGAATAAGCAACTGGATTGTGTGATTCCCACACAAAAAGGCTGGTGCTACAGCACTGGCATGGGGTGATTCTGTCTCCATCACAGCAGGGTGGAGCACTGGACCCATTAAGGAGGCCAGAAACTGATGTTCCTTTAATGAGTAATGACTTGGGGTGCTGAAATGCTCATTGAGGTTAGCCAGGGGTGACATTAAACCTGTGGGATGGCACCAGTAGCACAGAATCAATTTTTTTCGTGTAAGTACTATTCCGATTAAATAACTGAATGTTGAATATATTGACAAATAACGGAAATTGAGGGTTTGGGCACTGTGGCAGCAGCTATACCAGTCATTATGAAATGAGATAGACAGCAGTGAAAGATCTGACAGAAAGCCCTTAGACATTGATAGCACAGCACCACCCCCAAGGTGTAACCCAGTCCCTTCACCTCAGCCCAGTCTGTGCTGTATTTGCCCATTTGCAGCACACATGCAGAGCTGGCTCTCCCAAGCTTTGCAGCATCTTCCTTTTCCACAGAAGTCTTGGCAATGCTGAAAAAAGAAATTATGAAATCTGGAGATCTGAATGGGAATTTGAATAAATCACCATAGAGCACAGCTGCATTTATCCCCTTGCATCAGAGCCGGCAGCCACGATAAAGCAGGAAGGTTTCACCTGAAATGATGTTCCTTGCAGCTCAGCACCTCTGTTATCTCTGTGCAATGCAGATGCCTGCCCACGATTGGCACCCTGTGGCTTCCTGCCCCCAGCAAGAACTGCTGCCTGAGCTATTCTTCAGCTTCTTTTCCTCTGACAGCTCCCCTTACAGCTTTCCAGCCATCCTACATGTTTGAATTCCTCAAGCAGTTTTGAGTGCAGCTCCTGCAAATTCATCTCAATGCAGGAGCATGGGCTGGTGCTGAAAACCGAGGACAGGGACATGTGTTGTATTTGACAGATTAAACTGACATGTTTGTACATCAAATATTGACTATGGGAACTCCCCCAGACCCTCCCTAGCTGAAATGGAGAGGCATATTTGGCTGTAGCTGGTATATGACCTTGAGTATCATCTGCAGAGGGTTTGGCTGGCAGATGCAGCCTGGGATGGTGGGTGCATCCTTTTTGCACTCTCTTGAGGAGGCTTTAAGCTATACTTTGTTCTGGCCTCCCAGCTTGTGCCCTCATTGCTAAACCTCCCAGGTGTGAAATGAAGGAGCCTCCTCTGCAGCTCTTTCTCCTGACACTACCTTGATTGGGTGTTGTAAAGGGAACAGAATGTGCTGGGTAAATACTTACAGTCCCTGGTCACAATTTGGGAAAGCAGACAGAGAACTTCCTGCAAGCAACTTTATTAGATAACCTGCAAGAACAAAAGCTGCCAGCCAAGGACTGTGCTGCTTGGAGCCCCAAAAGGCTTCTCAGGGTTCTGTGCAATGTCACCATGCTTCGTTATCCCCATTAATACTTTATCAAGCAGAAGAAGAAAGTTTCCCTTTGAAGTTATACATTAGGAAATCAGCTTATTATAGCATTAAAATAGTGACAATTTTGCTTGAGGGAAAGGGAAGTAGGCAGCCCAGCTATAAATACTGCATGGGAGTGATTAATAACTTCAGGAATAAGCAAGTGTTACAAACTAGAAATTTACTTGCTGTGGCCCCTAAAGCTGAACCTGCTACAGCTCTGATCTTGTTAGTTCATTCTTTCATCCTTTCTGAGCCTAATGCAAACCCTTGGGGGAGCACTTCAGGTCTAGATGGTGCCAAGTACTAAGGCACCATAAAAAGAACATTTTCAGAATGATGTGATGGACTAGTTGGGAATGGAGACAGAAACATACTGGGCTTAGACCTAACTTTTTCTATCAATTACTGTAATATGGCAAAATGTGTATATATCTTTATTGTATGGTTACAGATTGTCTGGGGAAAAAAATTTCTTTTCTAGTGGACACGAAGGAAAGCACTTTGTCTGGTAAGTGTAATGAAAACTGACCAGCACACCGTGCTGTAAAGATGAAAAGTGCTGTGAATGTGTCACTACCTGTTATGTGGTTTATATGAGAGATTTGTAGCCATTGAGACAAGATGCCCATAGGGAGGACACTGGAAATTTGGGAAAGGGGATTGCACTTCCAGGGGTATTGGACAGACAGATCCTGCTGTAATCCTTCCCATTAAGCACTTTTTTGAAATCTCTGTTATTTGTGGCAAGACAGTACAATCTAAATACAGACCCATTTGGTCTACAGGGTTATCTCCCAGGATCAAAATAGGTCTCAGCATGACAGCTGAGCTGTCATTAGAGAGAGGAAACCCCCTTCCCTCTCTGGTCAGCGCAAATGCTGTCACTAACACTGGGCAAGGGTTTGACACGTTTGCTGGAGTAAGGAAGAAAACATTTTAGAACCCTTTAATAAAAACTAGTTGTCCAAGAAATGCTTTGCAGTGAAATCTCTTTTGATGGGTTTTGCTGAGAAGAAAACTTCATGCTGATCAGCTGATGGCAAGTTTAATTTAGTCTGGTGTTCCCTCAGGAGGCCTTGGCTGCCCCATTTCATTAATCCTCTGTGATTTGCTCATTTGGGAAGGACATTTTGTCATTGCTTTTTTAACTACATGTTTGCATAGCTGCTGGCATAACCCCGAGTGGATCTGTCAATAATGACTATTTCATAAATTGCTAACAAGGACGAGTCCCGTGCAGACTTGGGGAAGTGCTCGGGTGTCTCAGACAGGAATCCTGTTCCTGCCAAAGTCTCCTGCCTCTTTTCTCAGCCCAGGTCAGTCCCCTGCTCTTCCCTCATGCCCCCAGTATTGTTCTGGGGAGAAAAAACAACATCTTTATAGGAATTTCATGCATAACTTCAAAGGCCCTTAATGATTAGAACTCAAATCTTAGCCTGTCTTATCTCTTGTTATATCTAGCTAATGTGTTATCCCTAACAAAAATGAAGTGAACAAGGTAATCCTTTAAGTTAATAACTTCAGGAAACAATAATAATTCTAGATGCTGTGATTTACTTTCTGCTTTCAAATTTAGATCAGTAAACTATGTCTCTTCAGCTCCTCTGATAGAAAATGGCCAGAAGATCCCCTTTGAAGTGATGGGCTTTTATGGCTTGTTATCTCTTAATAGTATTTATAATCTAATGGAGAATAACTTTCCAAATCTGTTTGAAATATTTTGAAGCTGCTTATCGTGATGTAGCATTATAATCCAGCACTAATTCACATTAGCCAAGGTTTGGATTTCAATTTACAGTTGCAATACTGAAGTTTATTTAGCCAAATGATTGACATTGGTGTGGTGTTCATACAAACAAGGTGCAACTACAGAACTATCTCCCACATTTCCTTCACAGCTTTGGACCAATTTTGTAAATTATGGACAAAGATGAGATTTTGGGTGTTTTAAAGTTTATAAATCCAGAGGGTTCTGAAGAAAAATAAGCCATATATTTCCTCGGTATCAAATCTGCCTCAATTGCTGTCTCCAACCCTGACAAAAAGAAGTGGCTTAACATCCCAGGCTTCCCTGGTGTGTTTATGGCCAATCTTGCCTTGGTGGTAACAAATCCAAGCTGGGAAAAGGTGGCAATGTGCAGATCCAGGAGTGCATTTCCCAATGTGCCATTGGGCTGAGTTCAAAGTCGTTTCTTTCAACATTTCATCCTCTAAATTACTTGAACAGGATTCACTCTTTCTCCTGACATTTCTGTGCATATTGCACAAGTACCCTGCAGTACAAAACACAAATAAACATCAAAGCAGGGAAAATAATTTGACTTCCTCATCTTTTTGGATGTGCCTTTTAAATTTAAAAAAAAATTTTATATATATAATTCCTGAAGCAGCCTGTGGCTGATATTAAATTGCAAGCATTTGAAACAAAGTGACAGGGGGTTATCTTCCTGGAAAAAAGGAAACTTTTTAAGTGATGTGATCAGATCCTGAAGACTGAAAAAAATATAATAGAAGAGAGGAGGCCTCCTTTCAACAGAAAAAGCCTGAGCTAAAAATGAAAATTTTCCTAGTTTTACTATTTTTTGTCATCTCTCTGCTGTGGGGCAGGACCTTGACAGTATCCCTGGGGAGCAGATGGATGAGAAGGAGAGCAAAAGGGCCTGTAGCTGTTCTGCTTCTCTTGACCTATCTATATCTCTGTTCTCTCCCCCTCACACGCTCTAATTTTGGGTGGTATCTCTATGTCCCACAAGCAGCTGCTGCAGCACCTGGGCAAGGTTCCTTATTTCAGGGTGTTCATGGTTTGGCAACTGGCAGCAATGGAATCCAAGAAAATATTTCTTCAAAGGGAGTGTTGGCAAGCAGCACTTGTGTGGAAACAGCTTCACGTAGACTTGGATTTATACGGTGCTTTAAAAATAAATCATAAATGGAAAGTGGAAAATTAAGTGCCCTTCTGTGCTGAGAGGGTGGGAGGGTTTGGAGCAGGGGGAAACACGGTGAGGCTGTTCCAGCCTCCCCTCTCCCTAGGCTCACTGCTCACTAGCCTGCCTGCTCTTGCTCCTGACATTATTATAAAGAAGATTTGGGATGCACAGGGGTGGTTATTGTGTCAAATCAGCTCATTGGGGAATTGGTGAGAAAAATGGTCTTTTTGGAAACTCTCTCCTAGGTGTTGATGGTGCTGTTTCATACCTGTGAAGCTGGCAAACAGCTACTGAGGCTACTTCTCAGCTTTGGGTACATTTGGCCTTTGTTTGTATTTCCTTGTCACCATTTAACTCCATGGATTCCATAGAATCATAGATTGGCTTGGGTTGGAAGGAATCTTAGAGATCAGCTAGCTCCAATCCCCCCTCCCCTCCCATGGACAAGGACACCACTCACTACCCTGGGTTGCTCAGGGCCCAGCAAACCTGGCCAGCTCATTTTATGGCCAACTTTTCACTTTTGCTTTGTCTTCCAGGGTTGTGAGAGTGTGGGAACACCTGAGTGTCTGGGAAGCCCCTGTGCCTGTGTACCAGCAGCTCGGGCTCCCTGGCAGCACATCCACCTCTCCTACTCCTTGTGTGAGCCCACAGCCTGGTCCAGTGAAACCTTTTAATGCAGAGGGATGAACCTGGCAGTGACCCCGAGGTCTGTTAGCACTTGAGCACGGATGGGATGTGGCACCCTGCCATTCCCAGCTGGCCCTGGATGCTCTGGAGGAGCAGGGAGCACAGCTCCTGCCCTCACACAGCCAAGGGAGGCACAAGTGCTGCTGCCTCAGCATCCTCTCCATCCCTGGCTCCAGCTGCTGCTCAGGGCTGTGTGTTTGTCCATCACTCCTGATCATCTGTGGGATGACACCTTGGAAGTGTGTGGCTCTCCCACAAGGGCACTTTGGGAAGCTGAGCACCTCCAGGTGCTTGGTGGGAGCTGTGGGCTCCTCCTCACAGCCCCTTTTGGTTGTTTTCTGCTGTGCTTTGGGCTCTGTCCTTCTGCTGCAGACCTGGCCCCAGGCTCTGCATCTGTGCTGGCTCACAGGTATCACTCCCTTCAATCCAGGCACAGCTCCCGAGCAGCAGCAGCAGCTTTGATATTTCTAGGCAAGAGTAGCACAGACTCATCTAACTCTAGGTGTTTCATTACTCCAATTGCACTGGGGAAATATAATGTTTAATGGCTTTGTGTCACTTGATCTAACAGGCCCCTCTTGGGCCATGTAACATTACCTATAGAAATGGTGTTGAATTTGCAGCCTGTTAAAGTTTTTCCTTGTCCTGCCAGGACTTGCTCCCTCCCACTGTTCACCAGTTTGCAGCAAATTCCACGGTGTTGCCCTGGTGGGGAGGATGGAGCCATTCTGGCAATATGAGCTACTGGCTCTCTCCTCCTCCTCCTCTCTTGCTGTCAGATGAGATAGAGTAGAAAATTACATGTCTGCTTTCCACAAGCAGCTACAAGTCATTGAACTTCCAAAAAAACCAGCTTGTGATACCCTGCTTTTCAGCTTGTCTTATTTGCTTGTTTACTCACTAATTATTTAGCTTCAGCAACTTGTAATGGAATATTGGCTATTAGCAGGAATTAGTAGGATTTGGCTGCTTAGCTTTCCAAAGTCGGCTCATTTGCTTCTGTATATGTTATGTGCAAATATAAAATCTGAATTTAAACAACCAAAAGTTCATTAAAAATATTGGCAGCATATTCTCATCGTGAGGACCATTTCCCTTGTTCCTTCCCTACACCGTCAGGTGCTTTGGAACCACACCTCCTTCAAAATAACCTTGGTGTAATTTCCCATTCTTGCTCTAGGTGTCCTTTGCTCCCTGTAATTAGTAGATGTCTTGAGTCCCTAGCATTTGTGGGCGACATAGTCAGGAGAATCCTCCGTGGTGTGTGCCGTTTGACATTTCAAATGCCCAGTTCTTTCTCTCTGCCCTGAGTTCATTACTCCTGTGAAAGGCACTAATTGTGACTTGAGACCATCTCCTGCTGGCTCTACAGAGCTGAGAAGGGAGATTCACCTGGAGTGGGTGAGGATGGAGCCGTCTAAAGGCTGCTGGCTCCTCTGTCACTGGGTAGTGCCTGCCTGGGAAAGCCACTCCTCACAAAGGAGGGAGGTTCTGCCTCTCTCTACCCTTAGCCCTGCAGTATCCTTCTTTTCTCTCCATGAATGTGTCCTCTTGTGTACCTTTTGAACAAGATGTGTGCCATTACAGCTGCTGTCCAGTACAGGACTTTGGCTTCTGCCCCCATCCATAGCCCACCATAGCATGGGCCCCTTTCACACTCTTCAGTTTCCATTTTGTTCTGCTGGGAACATGTTTTTGATGTGAGCTTCTATTCCAAATGCACTGTGGAAACAACGATTTCAGGAACACAGAAACCATGATGGTTGTGTTAATCCTTGTGCAATGTAGAATGCTGGTGGGTTCAGTTAGAAAAATTATGAAAACTGCAAAGAATGGTTCAGATAAAATGAAGGAATTCTCTTGGTAGCATTACATATTCTTTACAGCTTCGTATGCTGTTTATAGCAATATATTTGGCAATCCAGATTTTGAATACATTCACCTTGCAACTTTCATATTTGGAGCTGGTAAAACAAGGGTATCTACATGTCTGTGTGCAGCTGTGCCTTGAGTGCTGAGATTGTGTTTGTGTGGGGGGTTCTTGATCTTTGTTTAAGGAAAAAAGCTTTTGGGTTTAGTTTGGCTTTGTGCATGTCAAAGATCCCATTTCCTCTCTGACTTCGCAGTCTGTCAAACAGAGGTCTCATTTTATTGCTTCTGTAGTGGCAATAAAATTGGGACCACCACCTCTTGTTTTCTTCTCAGCTTTCCTCCTGGAGGTGTGTTCAGCTGAGCTGCAGGCAAGCAAAGGCACTTTGCCTCTGGCTGAGGCAAATGTGGCTCTGAGAGTGAAGGAATGTCTGCTTCCACTGTTGCTGCAATGTTTTCCACCTACTACAGAAACATTTTCTACCTATTACAGACATGCTCCTCTGCCACCCTAATTCTGGCAGATTAAAGATTTAATGCATTCTTAGGAGCACCTTTGCTATCAAAAGCAAAAGGGACTCATGGTTCTAAATCATTTAGAAGTGTAGAAATATTCCATCCTGAATCAGATCTTGATTTTTTTAAGCATGTGACAGTGGCATAAGTAAATAACAATGAAGACCTAGGAGAGATTAAAATGGAAAGAGGCTGTGCCAGCACCTGCCAAACAGATCTATGTGAAGAAAAGACAGTCCCTTCTCTATCATACATACCTTACTGAAAATTCCTACACATTTTCTTCTTTGATAACAGTAAACATTTCACCCAATATAATTCTCAGGGTTGTGGTCTAGTTATGAGCTTCAGACATTAATGAGATTCAGATCTGGTGCTGGGCTCCTCAGCCAGTCTGTTATCAGCCATCACTCAAGCCTCTGATTTCTCCCTTGAATCAAAAATGTGCAGTCCCCTCTCCTCTCCTTCTTTCTTTTGGCACGCTCTGCACATTTCCTCTCATTTTCTGGCTCTCTTGAGCTTTAAGAGTATGCTGGGAAATAATAAGAGAAAAGATAAAGACTTGATTTAATACTTAGCAAATATTGGAAAGATGTTTGTACATGTGATTAGAATTTATTTGCTCTGTTCTTAGGTGGCAGAGGAGGGTTTGATGTAATAGCTAAGAACATACATGGCAGAAGTTGCTGAGGAAGGCTTTTCAATGGTGACAGCTATGAATTTAAAATTAGCAACTGCAAGTCACACCTAAAGAATCCTTTATGGAGTGAAGAGGGATTTCTCAGCAGTGTGGATACAGCTACAATCAATAGGCACAAATCCATGGCAGGCGGCTGCAAGGAATTTCAGGTGTGCCAGAAATTTCCAAGGAAATGCAACTGTGAGAGTGGTTTGGAAAAGGTAGAAGATATTATCTAGCAAATTAAAAAGTTTCCTTCTTCTCTTAATTGGCATCAGGCCCTCAATCAAACCCCCTTCTTGGGCTGGGGAGCAGTGAGTGGTCACAGAGGCACAAGGCTCAGTTCTGGTTTGGGCCAGTGGCTTCTGAAGCATCTCCTGGGCTCACGAGTGAATGTGAGACAGGAAATCTGGAAATGCTGAGCTGCTCTGATATCTGAACTGTAGTGTGGGGGTGTTACAAGAATGTTCTGAAGGAAAAACCTCATTAGTCCCCAATGAACAGAAGGCAAAGGCAAGGAAGGAAGGAAGGAAGACAAGGGTGATGGGAACTGGAAAGAGAATAAAACCCAGGGTATTTAGAAGAAGAAGAGGAAGATGAAGAAGAAGAAGAAGAAGAAGAAGAAGAAGAAGAAGAAGAAGAGGAAGAAGAAGAAGAAGAGGAAGAAGAAGAAGAAGAAGAAGAAGAAGAAGAAGAAGAAGAAGAAGAAGAAGGAGAAGAAGAAGAAGAAGAAACCCCTCTTTGAACAGACAGTCTTGTAAGAAAGTGATATACAAATAAACTTAATTTGCTTCCTAACATGACATTGCAGCAACATAAGGTTGGAATAAGTCCTGAAATGGTTTATTGCAGGGAATATAGAGTAAAGCTCGATCAAATAGTTTGTGTATAAAGAATGAAAGAAGATGTAGGAAAATGGAGTTGTATTGCAGAAAAAAGTCTGTTGCAGAAGGAAGATAGACATGCAGTTCCAGTTCAGCAAAGGCTGTAAATGATGCTTTCATCTTTCTCTGCTGAACATGAGGGGAGTTTGTAATGAGCAGGCAGCAAAGAGGGTGCAGAGTCAGACTTCAGACCAGCTGGAAACTGAGGAATTGGATGGAGAAAGGGACAGGGGATGCCCAAAGGACACAGCCACCCCTTGCTGGCTTCCCTTTGTACAAAGCAGCTGTGGCCCATCAGTCAGCTCCAGCATCTTCCAGGATGGGCACTTAGTGATTCCAAAGGGAAATGAGAGCAGGTAACACTCCACAGTCCTATAAATGGAAATATTGAAAACATACCTAAATTGGCTATCAGATAAGAAACTCAAGAGTTTTAAAAAATGTTTTGTTGTTTCTGGATTTGATGGCAGTGAGAGCAACAAATCAGAGAAATTAATGGAACACATTTGAAGTGAGATATTGTTGGCAAAGTACAGTGGTTGTTTTTCTTTTTTTTTCTTGTTGTTGTTGTTTTAAGACTTATGGATGGTAGGGAAAAACCAAAAGAAAGAGAAAGCATAGAAAGCCAAATGAACTGTCAGAGCTAAAAAGTGTCGTCATTCTGGAAGCAGCTGAAAAAAGTCAATAGAAGACAATTGACTTTAGATAAATTGTCAAAAAAAGTCAGCACTTGAGGCTCAGAGAATGGCCTCTTGACAGTGGAAACTTATCATTTTCCTTGATAAAAGTCTGTTAAGATTATTAGAAATGCATTGATAAGAAGATTATAGAGCAGCTTTGAAAATAAATGATGAAAGGAGGGTGACAAAGAGCAGCTCTGCCAGAGGTAGGAGAGCAAGTGTTCTGTAGCAGAATGACCTCTGCTAGAGAGGGAAAAATGGAAAGCAAGGATATGAAATACATTTTTCTTGATCTCTAATTTTTTATGATCCCAAAATACTTTGATATGGAATGCTGAAGAAATTTCTTATAAAATTGTAATTCCCTAAATTGTAGTGACCACTATGAGGGTTGAGAGGTACAAGTGGCTGCTCTGATTGCAAGATTGCTTGTACCTCCAGAGCTCATTCCATGATCCTTTCTTATAAAAATGGATGTTTACTCATGGGAATTGTCCATTTGCTCTTTTCCATGAAAAATGTGGGGAGAAAAATCAGATTTTTTGCAATACTTTTATTCAAGCAGCCTGGGGTACCACAAGACTGAAACCCAGCAGCAGCAGCGTGAAGAAATCCTGGGTGGCCCAGGTTTGTGAGGCTGTGAGTAGAGACACACAACAAACCAGAGCCCTCTTTTACCCTTCAGAAATCAATGCTGGGAGAATGCCCTTCTGGATTCACTGCTCCTGCCCAGCAAGATGCTGATGCTGAAATGGTCCAGACATGTTTGTGGATGCTGTGAATCCATTGGGCTGAGGGAGGAAGGGTTAAAACAATTGGTCTGCTTTAAAAAGAAAGTCCAGAATTATGGAAAGAGTTTAATTACTCTTACCCCAGTGCCTGAGCTTGAGCAGCAGCTGTAAAACCCCTTACAGACAGGTTCTTCTCATGCCATTTCTGAAATAGTAACTCACAGAGACAGAGTGCTAGCCTGGGGGACTGCCCGTGTCCATCACCTGCTGATTCCTGGGATCCACATTTCCTTGGCTTCCACTTCCTTGATGCCTTTAAAGGGGGATGTGGAGTTTCCTCTGCACTCATGTGAAGGAGATTTGCAGGCAGAGTGAAATACTGTGGTTGAAGGACTCTATCTTGGTGTGATTTATTTAACTCATGAAAAATGTAAGAAGATTGAATTATATTGGCACCATGTATCATACTGCTGGGTGAAAAATTAAGATATATTATTGGAATTTAAGTGACGAGTTCATCACTGAATTTGCATTATGATTAGCCCAGCTGTCTCTGCAGTGTGGTCTGCCCTGGCCATGGGCAAGAAAGCAGCAGGCAGGATGTCCAAGTGCTTCAGGAATTCCAGACCACAATAAAACACACAGAGGTGTGTGGCTACTATGGAGTCATGTCTTAGTCTGCATTTTGATGATATCAGGCTTCATAGACTGGCAGGAGAAAATTAAGGGGGAGGATTTGCACCAAGGACAAGGCATTAGTGAAACTCATAGGGTTTTGTTCAAGACTGAGGAACAAAGGTGAGGCAAATTGCAGGACAAAGGGAAATTAAAAGTGTGTTCTTGGAAGTACTGTAATTTGTCAGTACCAGCAGAAGGAGAAAGACAATTCCGGTAACAGCAAGAGAGGAAAAATTCTTAAGAAACCACGAAGAATCTTGTTCATACAAAGGTTTTCTGCTTATTAAGAGAAATCAGGGAAGAAAAGCAAAGTAGTTAATTAAAATTGTAGTTAGGGTTATTTTCTAATCTTAATTTTCAGTTATATATTTTATTCTTTTTCTAAACACTTTCAGGTCCCTCTCCTGAAGGATAATAATATCAAATGAAAATAATCTGAATTGAATTGCATTCTAGGAGTATTCAATACTTTTATACTAGAATTTTCAAGAAACACAGATTTTAATTTTCAATTTGAACCTTCAAAACCAAATGAAATTTGTAATTTAATAGCACAGTTTATTATCTTTATTAACTCTACTTTTGACCTCATCCCTTCTGCCATGTTTGAGTAGGCGGTTTCAATTTCAGGTTAAAATGCAGAGTAAAATGGTGTGTAAATGGCAGTGCCCATCAAAGCATGGCTGGATGGTGCTGGGCTTCCTCTCCCTGGGCTCCTCACAGGTGCTCACACTGCACAGCATCGAGAGTTCTTGAAAATGTCATGTAAGATGCAATTGTACAAATTAACAATTCAAAGGTTATGGATAGAAAAGCGCTGTCCAAGGGAAAACGACATCATGTTTAAAATCTAGACTGACTAAGTGGCTTAAGAGGGCAAAATTTAATTAAATGCCTGGAGCCAGCCTGAACTGTCGGGAATAAATCTAAATTAAACATGATTACAAAGTGATCTAATAGAATGAGATAAGTTATAAATAAATTAGACATAGCTTGTGCGACAGAAACAAATCAACAGAAAGTCCTTGGGTGTGTATCAGTCCTGGTACATTTTTATGACACAAATCAAAATAGGATGAGAATTCCTGACTGTACAGCAGAAAGGAGCCTATAAACATGATTGACAAATCTGCCAACAAAAGTTGAGTCCACGGGGGGTGGAGATGGATCATGCAGCAGTTTGTGTGTAACATGCTCTTGGTTGCTGAAAGGTTATGAATGATTACAAAAACCCTGGGTTGCTGCTCTGCTTCTTTTGATAGCAGAAATGGTGGCAGATTTAAATGGAGAACTCTTGATACAGAAAGTAAATGCTATTCCCAGAGCACACTTAATGGTTTTATCTTACTTTCTGCCAGGGAAACCTGGCTTGTGACTGCAAAAATAAGCCAGGGAAATTGTCTACTAAATTGGAATACTCTCTGTAGTTAATCCAGGTCACAATTAACAGAGTAATCCAAGGATTTGATCATTGATAAAAAAATATTTGCTGCACGATTTTGTGTTGCAAAAAGCAAACTGTAATTAATTTGTAGTTGTTGCTTGAGTCGAGCCAATAAATAAATTAAGATGAGGTTGGCCACTTAGCAAATTGTATCAGCAAAAAGACAAACCAAATCAAAAGGCATCTCAACAGTGGCAAATATAAATATTTTAACAGCTGGCAAGAGCCAGCTCTTCCCCAATTAAAACAGCTTCAAAGAGAATGCCTAGACTTCTGTGATGAGACAAACAACCTTAGAAAAAAGAAATGTGTACAAACACAGCAAATCTTGTTGTTCAGCCTATTGCCCTCTGAATATTTAATTATGTGTGTTAATTATGATTTCTCTTGGCGCAATGACACATGGCAGGTTCAGGAGAGAGAAGCATGTAAAGAGCAGACCCAAGGGAAAAAGAGCCAGTGTAAACAAATGTTTGGAATATGACTAAATCAATGTTTTTTAAAGGAAAATGTGACCAAGAATGTCAAGAGGCAGGTGAGGCTGCCTGTGAGACCAGGGAGTGCAACTATCCCATTCTGGATGGCAAAATGACAGAGTTTGGTGGTATTAGATCACTTACTCCTGAACAGATGCCAGGATCAAAAAACACCCAGCATTTTTGCTGAGCTCCTCTTGGAAGGCTTTGAGGGAAGCCCAGGGCAGGGTAGCCTGGAGTGCTGTGTGCTTTGAAGTCATCCTTCCGTGCAGGAGCTGGAGCACTGTGGGGCTCCAGGCTCTCTTTGGTGGTGCCACGTGTGCCGTGCAATGGCAAAGAGGGTCTTGTTCTCTGCCTACAAAAGGAAATACAAGGCATTCTGATATAAAGACTGCATCTGTTTCAAAGCTAGAAGTGAAAGAATAACCCCCTTTTTCTGGTCTGCAAGTGTCATATTGCTCCTGGGAATGTTTACCATGGTCCTTGGGGCAGTGTAAGGTTGTGTTCTTTTCACTTCAGCATCCACATTTGTGTGGCTGCTCAGCCTGGGCAGTGCAGCACAGACACAGCTACACCCCATGTTTATCTCTGTATTTCAGTGTAAGAGAGGTCAGATTTCTTATGAAATTGTGGTTCTTCCAGCCTGCATTTCATTAGCTGGACACATAACCTATTGCAGAGGCTGATGATCAGCAAAATAAGACTGTCAACCCCCCTAAGCTGCCTCTTGCTT
Source organism: Acridotheres tristis (assembly GCA_037013685.1). Classification (NCBI taxonomy): domain Eukaryota; kingdom Metazoa; phylum Chordata; class Aves; order Passeriformes; family Sturnidae; genus Acridotheres; species Acridotheres tristis. Next base: position 8,380,769 of record CM072900.1, read on the forward strand.
TTGGGTAAAAGCACAATGTTGCCTTTTATTTTCCAGTCCTTATCTTGCTTTTTTTACTACAGTGTGAACTGATGCTGGCATGGAAAAACATGACAGTTCCCTGAATCAGCAGTCATAGGTTTTAGAATGAATAGGGCTTCTGTGGGAAATTTATTAGGTTTAGAAACAGAATTACAATGGTAGTGGATAGAGAGGAATATAACCTTGAGGAAAGAAAATGAAGCAGTCTACTTCCCAGTCCTCTGCCTATTTTTCAAGCTGGCTCTGTAAAAACTCAAACAACTAATTCCCTATAATAATAAAAATAATAATAATAATAACAATAATAATAGTAATAATTATAATAGTATCATCATCATAATCATTATTATTATTATTGAGATATTTATGTATTTTGCTCTGCCTCCCCCATGCCCTCAGCAATAGGGTGTGCTTATGGCAATGTTGCAGGAACAGTGTCTGTAGCTGCCTTTGGTGGCAGAGGGAAGTGAGATGAGCATTTTTAATTGGGAGTTGTAACTTGGTGTCCACTGCAGAATGGGATGCAGGGGAGCAGACAATCAGCAATTGCTGTACTTCTTCCCTTCCCTGCCTGGCATGAGACTTTGATCTCAGCAGGAAAAATGTCTTTTGAGAAAAGGCTTCATAAATCACACCCCTATCACATCAAGTAGGTTGTAGCCTCAGGACCTGAATTTGTCCAGTGAGTGTGACTTGATCTGTACTTTCCTTTCACAGCTGCTCTTATTTTAAACACCAGTCTCAACCCAGGGCTGCTTTGCTGGGGGTTAAGCTCAGAACATGTGGCTGAGTGTGACAGTGGGACACTGAGGAGGTGCAGGTGGAGGGGACAGACAGGACTGGCCCCAGGCACTGCTCCGTAGGTGCAGCCCTCCTGTGGATGTAACCCTGTTCTCTCTGCCACGTGGAACTGAGCAGAGCAAACACTTTGTGGTAGCTCCTTTCCCTGGGAAAGCAGCCTTTTCCTCAGCACAGGTGTCCCTGCTCGGCTGCGGTCTGAGCTTGGGTGCTTTGGAGTGGGAGCTGTGTCTGGTGGGTGCTGGCAGAGTCACAGCCTCTGCTCTGGGGCTGCTGGCTCTGGGCTGGCTTCAGGAGCTGGGGGAGCACATTTGCAGGGCTATTTGATTAAACCACATTTACATGAACACCTGAGGAGAGAAAATACGGAGCTGGCACAAATGCTGCCAATACTGCAAACAAACATTTGCTAAGCCACCACGGGGATCTTCTTATTGCTTTGGTATTGGAACCCCTTTGCCAGCCTTTTTTTTAATGGTATCTATACAGGAAAAATGCAGTGCAAATACTCTGGGTCAGAGGTACAGCTGGCTTTGCTGCCCTGCTTCATCTGAGGATTTGACCTTGTGCACTAAGGTAGAGGGGACTTGCTCCTGGTCAAAAACTAGTAAAACACGTTCATAGTTAAATAATAATAATTTTACATAATTCATGTAAAATTAATTTACTTACAAGACATCCTCACTATTTCAAATAACTAATGTCATTGGTGAAGTTAATTCTCCTTAATTCACACACAGAGAAAAGCCAGGATAAGTAATTGTCTGCTGTTGGCATCTTAATTTTGGAGCTCAGTGCAATATATTTGGTTGCTTGTTTCATGGATCTAATCATTGCTTTATTTGATATCCCTACCCTAGCTGGTATTCATTCTGTAGTTTCATTAAAGAGCACAGGATATCAAGATAAATCAATCAGCCTTTTCTCTTCATCGTGTGACAAGTTTTCTCCTGCAGGGGAGGGAGCTCTTTGTCACTTACTAAGCTCTGGCATCCCTTAGCTGCTGTTTCATTGCACCTTGGGCTGCTGCTGAGCTGTCCTTGCATGGACTTGCTGGTCTTGGGTTTAGAAGCTGCTGGACCTTGCAGAGCTGGTTTTATGAACTTGACAATCTTGAAAGATCTTAGTCTTAAAAGTCTTCCAACCAAAAAAATTTAATTATTCTAATGAGCTGCTGCACATGTCAGAAGAAGCTGTAGTGCTGCCCTGCTCCCCTAAAAGCAGTGTTGTGCTCTGGTTGTGCTGGGCCAGGCTCTGTGTGCCTGGTGCTGGAGGGAGGATGCTCAGCTCCTGCCATTGCCCAGCTCCTCGGGGCCACGATGCCCACATGGGCTGTGGCCACTGGCATCACTCAGTGCTGGCCAGGGCTTGGCAACAACTCTAGCTTTGGACTTGATTTCCATTTTTATTACTGCTGCACTTGGAAGAAATGAGAAAGTTAGTTATGTCTGTGTTCACGTTCTGTCTCCATTGTTAGCCATGACCCAACATGCCACATTTTGCTGTTGCAGCACCCAAGTGAAATTGCATTTCTTAATAGGGAAACTCTGCTACACAGAGTCTGCAAGGGGCTCTGCAGAGATGTAATAACTGCTTGTTCACCTGTCAAAGTGGAAAGGAAGTTTGGTTGTTGCTTTGAGCATAATTTTGCTGCTTCTGTGCCATGTTAGACTTGGATTCAATATTAAATAAATCAGAATTCATGAAAAAGGCTGCTCCTTTTCATGGCATTAAATGGATTTTGAATACTGCACTGAACTGACAAAAATAGCACTGAAGGCAATGGTTGCACAGACTGCAGACCTTTAAACTGCATTTGAAAAGGACTTAAATGTATTCTAAAGTTGGCTTTCAAATATTTGTATATTTTCTTACCTCTTCCTGCCCCACTCTCCCTCTCCCCCAAAAAATAATGAATATGATTTCAAATGTCCTGGGAAAGTTTCAGCATAAATATATGTAAATTTTAAACCTGTTTAAAGGGATGTTGTCAAATGTGTTTCTTTAAATAGCTTCCAACATTTTTTGTTTACTTCTCTTGTACAGTTTTTTAAAGTGCAGAAATAATCCTCCTTGACCCACTGAAGCCTCTTCCCATTTATCAAACAGTGATTTTTGTGTGTTTCTACTAGAGCTTGAAATTAGCCGTACTGTGCTGGTAGTTAAAATACAAATGATCATAGCAGCAGCCTTTGCATATGTAGATCACCTCATATAAACATCAAGACAGTGATCTGTAGGTGTTACACATAATTTGTATTTCCCCATAAAAACAGAGGGAAAATTGTTTAATACAATAAAATGTTCTCTTAGTGAAAACCCACCTCCCCTCTGCCTGGGGAGAGACGAGGCTCCTCCTGGGAGGGTCAGACCCTGGCTGGCAGCAGTTTGGACCTGCATCTCCTGGCCCTGGAAAGGGGCTGGTGGATGCTGGGCTCCTGATGCTGTCACTCCATGTGGAGTTCCTGCTGTGTGCAGAGCAGAAAAACCTTTCACTTTCCAGCGAGAACATTTGTACCTGCCTTGCTTTTCCCTGCTCTTGGCAGCACGAGAGACTCTGCCCTGGCCTGCACGGTAAGTTCTGCTGGTTTCTAAGGCAACCATCACCAGCACATCCACCTGGAAACATTCCAGGAGGCCGAAGGAAATCAAACCCACACCCAAACCCCTCCTGCTTGTCCAGGTGTGAGTAACAGAAAATCAAGTAACATTGTGCAGACATGCATCTCTGTCACCTGAGCATCTTCAGCAGATGCTGCACACGTGTGCAACACTGTCCTGAAGATGCTCAGGGCTGGAGGTGGAAGTAAATATGCTGCAAATAGGAATTATCAGATAAAAAAACAAACCAAAATGAAGTTCTCAGGCACGTGGACACCCAGATTGTTGCAATGCACTGGGTCACTCCTATCATCTCTGAGACCAGCACCCTCTCTGTAACTGGGAAAAATCCATGATGGGATGGGGGTGCACGGAAGTCCCATGGAAGCTGAGTTTTGTTGTTTGACTCCACTTTTTACAGGAGGCTGCAGATCTGGGGGTTCACAGCCTGTGTGTCTGTCCATGTTCTGTGTGAGTTGCACCCTCAAGGGTCATAGGAGGTCATGAACTGTGTGAGATTATGAAGTTTGAAATCAGTAGGCTGAAACTTGAAGAGTAATGTTTAAACAATGACTCTCACACTTGGACAGTAGAGGGTTTTAAGCTCAGGAGACTTTAAGCTCAGGAGGTGTGATCCCTGGGTTGGCTACTGGGAACCTCATGTTAGAGGAGCAAATAATTTCTTGTTCTTTTATCCAGGGTGCAGCAGAGGTGTGAACCACAAGGAGATGAAACACAAAATCCTTCATTGCTTTGCTGAAGGTTTTAGGTGTGAATCAGGTTGGGAATGATGTTCACTCTGCTTTGGCAGTTGACTGCAGTGAGAAGCATTTATGTTTTGTAAACAAAAGCTGCAACGACCCAACGGCCCCATTAAAAATAAAAAGAATTTCGTTTAATAAAGCAATCTTTATTCAAAATAGGTGAGCTAAGGTGACCTTCTGTTCTGATATTTTGCATCATTCCTTTAGGAAGAAAGTACTTGACTGCCTTTCACAGTGGGAGGCAAGCATGCATAAAGCTTCCCATGACTCTTGGAATAGCATGCTTTGGGGGAGAAAAAAAGGAAAGAAAAAAATCTGTTGGGTGTGAGTGGTTTGTTGATTTCTTAGGCAGACAGTGAGTTTCTTAGGTGGCTGTAAGCAAGAAGCTTTTACCCTTTTTCACAGTCTCTCTTGCTGGATGTGATGTGCCCTGAGGACACTGGTGGTGGCAGCTTTGCACCGGGGCTGGCTCTGTGTCACTGGGGAAGGTCACTGGCTCCTCACCCAGGATCGATTGTACTGCTGTACCTTGAATAAAGGTTAAAGGAAAAGTTTTCTACCATATGAAGTGGGTATTGATTTCCTGAAGGCTACTGGGAATTACACTATGGCTACACTTTCTTCTGCTGAGATAGTGTCACTTTTTTTCCCCTTTTCGTTTTTATTAAGGGCTACGATGTCTCTTTACTCAAGCTCTCTGCAGTCTTTAGTAGTTAAGTGGTTGGCTTTCTGGTTTTGTGAGGGATTGAAATGAGAGTATGATTTTAATATTCCCTGTTATACCACCCACTAGTTCTGTGTCTATAAAATTTCATTAACTTTAATGATACGATAAAGAAACTCTTAAGTGCAATAATGCAGTGATGATAGAAAGGGAGTAACTCAAAGCAACTCAAAGCACTCCTGTTGTTCTTGCACTCCATATGAGATCACGTCTTCAGTAATTCAGAAAGCAAATTTGCAAGATTGGCTTGATTCATGTTGGTACCTCCCAGTGTCACAGGATGTGTGTGCAAACCTCCCTGTGCAGGGGTAAATTTGTCTTTCACTTGCTGTGGTGCCATGGATCACCCTCTTCACTCCCAGCAGGATGCTTGTGATTCAAAACTTCTGCTTAACAGGGCACAACTGCTGACTTCTTTTCCAATACACGGTTTATTCAGCAGTCCAGGCAACTACAAAATTATTGCACGCTCTCAAATTCTACTTGCAGGGAAGGTTTTGTTGTTACAGAAATTTAAAACTTAATACAGCCTTGCCTTGAAATTGTCTGGCCCTGCCACAAAACCACCCCAGCTGTCCTTTTACTGTGACCATTCTGTAAAGAAGATGATGATTTGTAATTTATTTTTGCAATAGAATTACTCACTCACTGTGAGTGGGGAGTACAATTTCGCAAGGATGATTTAATTTGTTTTCTTGTTTCAAGGACAGATATAATCCTATATTTACAAAGTAATTACATAGTCCTTAATGTATAATACTTAGTCCATGGAAGTCATTCATCATATAATTAAATGAATGGTTACCCTTTAAAATTTATTGTAATAGGTAAAAAGTCCTCCAAATTCATGCAGTACTAAATACAGGTTTACCTAAATTGCAGGTGCTGGTTAAAGTGACCAATAGTTGTGCTACATTTTAATTATGTATTCTTTCCATTGCTTTTCTTTGAAATTAATTCAGGAGCACGAGTATTTAACTAGACTTGTTTTTTTTTTTTCCATTCACCGGTATGCTGAGGAAGGTTATATCTGAAACTGAGGATTAGAAAATAATAATTTTGCAACCACCTGAAGTGCCCATGTCACTCATATCTGTCCTGTAATGCCCAAAGCCTTTGCCAAGCATTTAGAGCATTCAAAATAATGATAATGATTTTTCATTCATTTAGGGAAAGAGAGGGAGAAAATAGAGAAGAGAAACTGAAGTGACCTTTTGTGGTAAGCAGAAATGTGCCAATATTGAAACACAATTATCTGAAGTGCCTGTGGGTACCAGCTTCCTGTTGATAACCCGTGGTGCTAATTACCTGCAAGAATTCAGGGCAGATATTTGTGACTTGAATTAATTGGCTCTCAGGAAAGACAGTGTCTGCAGAGGCTATAGAGAGAAAAAAAATACAGAATTTCAAGATGGAAAAGGTGCTTGTGATGACAGTGGGGCCTTTTGGTTCTGGTTTCCAGCATTCTCCTCTACACATGTGGTTGTGCCTCAGCCAGTCTGTGAGATGTGGTGTTTGATCCACACCCTGTTAACCTTCCCAGTGATTAGAAATGTGATTTGGTAACTTTTCCACCTCTTTGTTCCCCTATAGCCTTGGAAAGCTGTGGGGCAGAAGCAAACTGGCCAGTTAATCAAAATACAATGTACTGAAAAGGTCAAAATAGTAGAGAAACTCAATATATTTTTCCTAGAATGGGAGACATTAATATTCTGTGTCTTTATAGACCACAGTGTAATGTCAAGGACTGCAACATCAGAGTAGAAAATAGAAAAAAGGCAATAGATTCCCCTGACAAAGATTTTAATTAGAGTGAGTAATGATACAAAATTAACTAGTGGGTTTTTAGCATGTCTCATTTTGGAAGATACATGGAGTTCTGTGAAGTGGCTCAGAGGATATTTCGTTTTGCAAAAACCTGAGTGATTTGCACGGTGAATAAAGTCAGCAACTTTGCTTTTAGATAAAAATGCTGAAATGCCCACTGATGGTCGTGAAGCCAGGATAGCATCACTTCTGGGGTACGAGGTGCCCGTGGCAATTCTCTGCCTAAGCCTTCCTGCTCATCTGCCATAGCTGAGTTAATTTGCACATATCCTGGTGGAGAAGTAAATTGGTGTTACATTTTAAAAGGGATTAGGTGGGATCAGGTTTTCCAAAGAGCTTGGTACCCACTAGGGTGTTAAAAAGCCAGCAAACTTTTGTGAGGGCTTGAGTCCTGCTGCCTTGAGCATCTGGCCATGGAGAGCCCCAGATGATGCATAATCCAGGGAATTTTTGCAAAGTTAATCTTTACTGGCACACTGAAAAAGCAGCTTGGTTGCTTTCACATAGCTGCTGAGCCACTGAAGATGTGCTTTGAGCTTCAGAAAAGCTGTGCTACCCCCAGCTCAGCCCCTGTGAGGGCAGTTCGTGTCATACACAGTGGCAGCAGAACGAGGGCACCTAATTAAGGACCTCCATCTGCTTAGTTAATGCAACCTGAGCATCTCCTGATAGTCCCATAGTCACACACCAGCCAAAGCCAGGGCTGGGCTGAGGATGTGCTGACACAGTTGTTCTGACCTGTGATGATCCTAAAAAGGTGTATTTTGGCCCCTGCTGCCCACTGAAGCCCCTGTCCCCTTGCTGGGCACAGCTGGACGAGCAGCACTCGGGCAGGCATTGACCTTTTCTTCTGCCCTGGTGACAGATGGTCCTTGCAGACATGGCAAAATATGTTCTTTCTACTCCCTCTCTCCTTTTCAGGGTGTCTTTTTATTGATTAGTCCAGGCAGGTAAATCAGAGCCTAAAGTAATTACTTTCTCTTTGTTTCATAAGGTCTCGGGGCCCAATATATTTTAATGACTTTCCTCCCCTTTAATGGATATCAAATGACTCTTCATGACATCCATCATTTCTCCTCAGTGACCCTGTTGGCTGGTTACAGCTGGCTCAGACAATTCTGGGCAAACAGGCCTTTTAAAGATAATTAACATTCAAAAAGGTCAGTTACCCTTGCAGGCCTGCATGCTGATGTTCAGCTGTGAGTAAGAGAGTTTAGATACCCTTTATTATAAACACCCAATTGAAAACCCTAAGCACAGCCAAATCCGTTTGTAATAATCCCACATGGGTCTGGCTTTCACCTCACAGCATATGAATATTGAGCTTTTAAATTTTTCCAATTCTTTTTACTAGCAAAGGGCTCAGCTATATCAATTCCTATCAAATTTTTACAAATATCAGCTTCTCCTGCTGCCTCCTGCCTGCCGACTCCAACATATCCCCAGAGAAATATTTGCACTTCTTCATTCCCCAACAGCATTGATGAATGAACTTAGAGCTGTAGGAGCTCTAACCTAAAAATAAACCTTGTTTATCTCGGCCTACCTCCATGCTCCTTTCTCCAGGAAAAACACTTTGAACCTGAACATTTATATATATTTATATACCTACATGTGCATATGGATATATAGGCATGAGAAGCATTAGATCTGTAAGATGATGGGTGCTCTCCTGAACTGGAACCATTGCAAGGGGAGCTCTATGAGATCTTGTGATACAGAATGTCCAGCAGAACATATTTAAGGAATTGCAAGGCCTGGAGATGTGATTACCTGGCAGGGTAGTTTTGCAGACACTGTCTATTCTGGCTGAAGGAAATGGCTTGGTCTTTTTATTTCTAGATGGGATTGAGACAGATAAGGATTTAACCCAAATTGCTGAGGTGAAAGAGTCCCAAGGCTGACTGTATGGACAAAGCAGCTTATCCAGAGAATAACTGCTTAAACAATTACACATCTGACCCAAATAAAAGTGCCCATTAGGACCTGCAAATGGAAGCACTTTCTGAATGCCCATCCTCCTACAAACTGAAACTAAACTGGGACGTTTCTTTCTTGAGAAAGCTGTGTCTGAAAACAAATGGGGTTTTTTGCTTTTGCTGCAAGATAAGTTCATTAACTCTGAGCTTCTGTGCTTTATTATTCCAGCATGTTTATCTGCCAGGTACTTGTCAAATCAGGCTGCTCTGTGTACAGGACAAGCAAGGGGAAAATGTAATTGTTAGCAAGGGAGACAGGTTCTGGCCAGCAATTCAGTGTCAGCATGTCTGCTGTATCTTGGATTTTCTTACTTTTCAGCCTGTGCTTCTCTTTGCACAAAACTTTTTAGCTCTCAGCATTCTCCACCCGGGGCTTGCAGGCCTCAGCAGAGGCATCTTAGGAACAAGCAAATGTGGTGGAGGTGGTGACTACACAAGGCCCAAGCAAACTGGTGATAGACAAATGGCCATTATCATGATGGTTAATATCTAGGTTTCTGTTGGATGGTTAATGTGAAAGCTTACAGATGTATAAATGATAAAATGAAGGATTTAAAGGTTTTTGACCAAAATATGGCTTTTATCTCGTCTATTCTTATCACTTCTCAGAAGACCTAGTCCTGGCCCCACCATGGGCACTGACACGCCCAACCCCAGCTGGATGCCCAGCATGGCTTTGGGAACTCTTCCAGTGATTTGTAAAGAAGCTCTGTCTCTGCAGCAGCTGCTTGTCTGGTCAGGTCACAGGAGGGCTCAGGGGGTTTGATTTTAGGGCATTCAGAGGATCCCAGTTCTTCTGAACACTGCAGTGAGGGCTGGTCATTTGAGAAAGAGATGTGGAATTTGCTATAAATCTCAGACTGAACAAGCCCATAAGAACATAAAATCTCAGCCTGTTATGCAGACTGTCTTTATTTAAACTGTAGCTACAGGTAATCAGTCAAAGCTGCTCCAATTGCACTGATGACTTCAGGAAAGTCACTGCCAGCACCAGCCTGGACACTGTTGGACAATATGTTACAGCAGGAGTAGGTGTCAGTTCTCCTCTCCCATCACTGCTGATCGTTATTACTGTCTTCTGGAAGTCTCCCTCCCACTGATGGCTGATCAATGAGCTCAGCATCGCTCCAAAAGGAATTGTAGGTCAGTAGTAAAGCTGCAACAATTAGTAAGTTTGCCTTTTGCACCAAGTGTTTCAGCATATTTCCCCACCTCCTCCCCAAATATTCTGCTTATTGAATTGTTACTTTTTTTTTGACACTAACAGATGGTTCCTAGTGGCTGGCATCTGCAATATTTGGGAACAGATTGATGAAATTGATAATGACCAGTTTCTGCAACAGATGGCTTATAGACAGTTTTCAGCATAAACTGACAATGTTACATCTAAAGAGAAGTTTCCAATGAACCCACACATTACATCTATGATTACTACATTATTTAGACCTTGAAAAATGAATCTAAGCTTAGCATGAGCACTATGTAGTGTCTAAGACAAAGGTTAAGAAAGATTGATTAGATAATTAGCATTGCTTTATTAACTTTTCACCACATCTGCATGATGTTTTTACATAAACATTCCCAGCCTAAAATTATAATGATGATGTTATAATATTTATTATGTAGATAGGCGAGAACTCAATTTACTATATAAAATAGAGTTATCTCAGATTTGCAAACTCCATCTGACAGAAAATGATACATAGAAAACAATAAACTGACAAGAGTTTCTTTCACCCAGGCCTGGTGGGGTGAAAGCACATTGACTGCAGTTATGGCTTTTCAAGCCTGCTCCCACGTGTGAGCAGAGCACTTTGCAATCTAGACAGGTCTGGAGGATGCTGTGGCTGCAGAATTGCATTTTTGTGCTGCTCCTCTGCAGGGATCTGCAGGGATCTGCGGGTTCTCCACAGTCTTCACAACAGCTGTGGTGTCCTCGCCCTGTGTGGATAGCAAATGTAAGAATATCCTTGTGGTGTGTGGTGATACCACTTTGACAGGAGATTTTGTGTCTTCCATAGCATGAGAGGAGTCCGGGTGTGCAGCCCCTTGGCAGCTGCAGGTATCTGAGCTGTCTCCTGGTGCTTGCTCTGACATCCCTGTGCAGTGCTGGGCCAGGTTGGGAGCGGTGCTGGGTCTGATGCTGTCACTGCATGTCCTGTGCCAGAGCAAAACCACTCAGACTGTTGGCTCAGAGAGGTGCCACAGCAGGGTTGAGAGACCCCAAAGCAGGGTTCAGAGACCTAAAGCAGGGTTCAGAGATCCCAAAGCAGTGTTCAGAGATCCCAAAGCAGGGTTCAGAGACCCCAAAGCAGGGTTCAGAGATCCCAAAGCAGGGTTCAGAGACCCCAAAGCAGGGTTCAGAGATCCCAAAGCAGGGTTCAGAGACCCTAAAGCAGGGTTCAGAGACCCCAGGGCAGGGTTCAGAGATCCCAGGGCAGGGCTGGAGCAGAGCAGTGCTGCTGTCTTTCCGGGCAGTGCTCCATGGCTCCATGTGCTCGGGCTCTGATCTTACCAGGGTCTGCAATGCTTCAAGGGAGACATTCAGGGGGAGGGGAATGCCCAGCACACCTTTACTTCTGCTGGGTATTTTTTTTTTCACACCTGATGCATTGCTTTATTCTCTCCAACCTGCAGAGGCCTTTGAAATCCTCCCTGTATGATTTTGCCAATCATTCCAAACAACCTCCTGGAGATTCTTTACAGTGAGGGCACACCTCTGTGGCTCTTCAGAGCTGGAGCACTTTTGCTTCCTCCAAGCACTGAAGGGTTATGGTCCCTCTCTGGTGAAGCCCAGGGCATGGCCCCAGTGTGTTGGTGACCTCTGAGATGTCAGGGTGTCTCTGGAGTAAAGGCTGCAGCAGCTGCAGGTTCATCCATTGCAGGCTCTCAGCCCATCAGGAACCCCTGAGGGACATTAAACAAGAGTTGTGTGAGGACTTGGCCTTGCTTGGCACTGGGTTTTCTTACCTCGATCAAGGACTCTTGACTCTCTGAAACAAATTATTCAAAGCTTGTCTGGACACCTTAATTTGTGCCAAAGCTCTCAGAGGAAAGTTGTGCTGGAGCTGGGAGATGGGCAGTGAAGATGTATGATAAATTCACCTGCCTAAAAATGCCCTGCTGGGGTTATTTACTTGGGGTAGACAGTGCAGGGACAACTCTCCAGAAGAAGTGTATTTGCATCTTTACTGGAAAAGCTGAAGATTACTGCGTTGTTTTTCTAGCAGTGAGAGAAGAGAGATACAACAGTGGGCACCACTACATGAGGAATTCAGCTTTTTGTTGGTACAATTGGCATCATGGGACAGTTTTGTTTGTTCCCAGCAAAGGTATTTTTAAATCCAGGCACTCTTCCTGTAGGCAAAGCTGGAACAGTTTAACTAAAATGAGTGTATAAACAAAGAAAACTGGAGCAAAACCCCTTAGGGAATAGCAGTTCAACTGAAAATAGTTCTCTGGTTGACTTAAACAAACAAACTTTAAAACTGGGCTGCATTAATTTAATCTGGAATTGCATGTTGTGTTGGTGTCTTTTAATGCAGAAGTGCAGTTAGGTGAGCTCTCTGAGCTCTCTGCCCTTCAGAACTACATATCTCTACTATTTCTCAGTAGCTTTTTATAATTATTATTTTTTTCCTTCTTATTTTACTTCCTTTTAAAATAAAAAAGTGGTTTGTTTAAAACAGCTGCAGGAGTACAGGTGGCTATGGACAGTGCCAGGGTCTCACAGGAGTAACAGCTTCAATCACCTTCACCTTTTTTTCTGAGTGGCACTTTCTCAGAGCTTTTTGTAAAATATTCCAGCTCTGGTTCTGATACAGACATTGTGATTGACATGCAGTTTTCATTGGGTTTGAGTAAATGTGGCTTTTGGATATCAACCTGGAATTGTATTGGTAAACACAGAACTGAATTTGGCTGCAACTATTTGCATCTAGTATCAGATGGTGGAAAATAGTGTCCACAAAATCGAAGTGAAATATTAAAATTCTTCAAGCTCTTTAATCCTTTTTGTTCTTATTTTCTTCCTCTGATATGAAGTTCCTCAGATGTGGAAAAACAACACCCATGTGCAATACAAATGTATGCAAACAGTGAGGTTAGTTTATTTACATAAATGCTGTTTTCCCTGCCTTCCTGAGATTATTTTTGGAGCAAATCACTGTTGCTTGAATGTGCAGTGCTTATAATGACTCAAAAGCTATTATGGCTTCTGCTCTGAGGGATGATCAGCTTCTGTAGCAATGCCCAGAGAAATGTTCTGCTTCCTAATTGTTGCTCAAGTCAGCTAATTTGCCTTTTTTCCCAGTGTCAGGTGAAATGAGGCATTCCTGCTTTTGTTTTTATTTCTCTGGGTTGCCTGGAGTAGGCAGAGTGAGGAGCATGGTTGGTGTGAGGGAAGGGACCTGCAGCCCTTCTCAGCTCAGGAATCTCCTCTGCCCCAGCACTGGGTGTCCCCTCATGGGGGGAAAGACTGGAGGCATTTCTGTCCCTGTTTTTTGGGACACTGCCCAGATGTCAGCCTGGGTTTGGGCTGGAGGCCCCTTCAGGTCTGGGTCCATCCTGAGAATGAGAAGGTTCCATCCTGGGACTGTTTGAGTTAATTGCTGTTGCTTTGCTTTCTCAAGGGTTCTGACTTCCCACACCCTCAGGAAAGTGTTTTCAGCACCCATCAGCTCTTGGTGGAGTTGGCTGGGACCTGGTCCTGGTACTAAAGATAAATCTCTTCCCAGTCTATCCTTTTTTGATCAGGATTTAAGGAAGCCTTGATTTATTTCAGCTACCCCACTTCTCAGTGTCTCCCTGTTATTGACCAGCACAGCCATTCTGGTGAGATATCCCACATGATCACATTATGAGGCAGCTTATTCTCTAGTTCGATAAAAGAAAAATAATTCAACACAAGGATGAACTGAAAACCAGCTAAGACACTGTGTGTATTTTTTTTGTCACTTGTGAAAACTGGAGATGTGTGGGAATTTACATTATGTATGAGCCAATGATCTAATGTCATCTTTGCAGTACAGGATTAAACACTGACTCAGGTGTTCTTGCCATATTCTAAGTACCAGATTCTTCTTTCTGTCCTTATCAGATGACAGACTCCCAAGCTGGGAAACTCATACCCAGAGGCAATGGGAAACTTGGCTTGATTTTTAGGAAGAATGAGAGAACTTCTGTCAGTAATCACCTCCTGCTGTAGAAATAAAGCAAAAAAAAAAAAAAAATGGTTTGCCTGGAGCATCACTGATGGTTGTAATGGTTTTGCACAGCTGGGTTTTTGAAAGAAAATATATAGAGGAAAAAAAGATTCATTTCAGGAAAATGCCACAAATAAGATATTGCCTGAAAACTGTGGCTTATGTCCAGTGTTTCTGGGCACTTTTTAGGTTGTTGGGTGGCCCCAGATCAACAGAAAATGACCCAAAGGTAAAACACTGAGAGATTCAGGTGAGGTTTTGGCTGGGTGCTCCCTCTCACATGCTCACACTCACATCCATGTTCACGCAGTATTAAAGGAGGTTTGAACCCCAGTAAAATATCAGCAAGAAAGAGCATAAAGTCTGTCTGACACAGAAGAAATTTGGGCTTAAATAAAAAACCAAAACTTGAGGCATGCTGCTGGAATGAATATTGAGCTGTGTTCTGGATTCCTAATAGCCACCTTAAAAAAGGATATATTAAAAGGGCAGCCAGTTCCTATTATTTTTAGCAGATTTCATGGTCTGCTTTCAGGCTATTGCAATGAATAACCAAAATAAAATATTCATTCTATTTTCCTATTTGCTTTTTTTAACCTACTGGGTCCCCAGAGCACTATGGAATTGAAGTGCATCTCTGATTGATAGCAGTGAGAAAGCAACTGTGAGTCAGTTTTAAATTGTTCTAAGTGCAAGATTTATAATTTTAAAAAAATGTAGGTAAGGAGTGTTGTTTCTTGTTAGAGAAGGAATTTATGGGTTTAATATGTCAACAGCAAGGAGCAGCCCAGAGAAGCAGAGCAGGTCTCAACAGAAAATTCACTTAGGTTTGGCTGCAGGCTGAGGTCCCAGGCAGACCTTGGTCTGGCTTGACAAAGCCACACTGGAAGAACTTGCAAAACAAACGATTTTAGGGACAAATCTCTTTTGGTAAAAGCCACCATTGAACAGCATATTTTATTGGGGCAGCTGCTCCAGCAGAAGTTTGAGAGCCATTGAAAAAGAGGCAGCTTTTCTGTGTTTATGAGCTGATTTCTTTCCACCTTTCTCTTGGTCAGGGTAGGTACCAGATATTTCCTGGTACTTTTATTCCTGTAGAAAATGTGTTCACATCCAGAGTCAAAAGGACTTAGGTAATAACAAATTATTCTGGTAGTTCTGACTTCTGTTTTCCAGACCCTGCTGGCATAGAGCTTCTGAAGGGGCAAGAAAAAGTCTCCTTTCCCTCTCCAGTGCTTGTGACAAGCATAATCAATAAATGCTATTGGCTGCACTTCCAGTGTCTCAGAAAGGGATTTGCTTTAGATCTAGTAGGGCAGTGGAACTTAATTAGCAATTGATTATTAAAGGAGTTTACTGATGAATAACAGCAATTTTATATGTGTAACTTTATCTAGATATAAAATGTGATTCACAAGCGCTGATGGATTTTTAAAGTCCTTGCTGGAAGACAATGTAGTTTTCAGGGCTCTCCTTGCTGAGCACCCTGGTCACTGTTTGCCACTGGCTGATGTGTGACCTCCTGTGAGGTCAGAGGGACCTTGCAGGGACAGGTCCCGGCTGGAAGGGTCACAGCAGGGCTCTGGGATGGCTTTTCTGGCCAGGGCTTCCCACGTGTCCTCAGCACCAGTGCCCTGTGCACAGGGGCTCGGGGGCAGTGACCAAACTGGCGCATAAAAACTGCCTGTCAGAAGTGGAACAATGCAAATGCTGAGTTCAGGACAGATAACAAGGCTTCTCTGGCTGCAGCTGAGCAATAGCTGTGCTGTGGTTTTGCTCCACAAAACTCAGTCCTCTCCATCCTCCCCCCAGGCAGGATGAACACACGGGTGAGCACCCCAGGACCAGCACCCTGGGGCTCATGCCCGCCCTTGTGAAGGTTATGTGGGGTCATCCTTACCTTTTGTGCCCTTCATCCTCCTCTGCTCCCCATGTCCTGGCTCATCCTCTGGCCAAGGGCTGCTCTGGTCTGCCCCCCTTTTCTGCCTCCACTTGTGTCATGGTTTTATTTGGTTTATGTATATATATATTTTACTGGTTTGTCTCCATCATTTTGTCTCATGGGGACTGCATTTAGTACCATCTTACTCCTTTCTTTTTATGGTCCCTACATCAAAATTGCTCAGTATATCACCAAATATCATCCTGTCACTCTCTCCCATACCCATTTACAGCTGCTGCTGTTTGAGGCTGCAGCTCTGTGTAAACAAGGAGCTCACGTTCACCTCCCATCGCCCACCGGCCATGAGGCATGTCACGCTTTCCCTGGACATGAAATGGTCTTTTCCCATCATGGGCTGTGAGATAATAAAAGAGTTGCTTACAACAGAGTAGGCCTAAGGTGACAGAAAACCAGGAGTGATTTACCCACTCCATCTACTTTTATTTATAACTTGTGGCTTCTCTTCAGCGGGGGGGAAAAAAGGGTGTTTTGACCTTCCATTTCTGGATTATGGAGCAGAGGGTCAAACCTGAGTTTTTGACTTGATGGTCCCATGACCTGAAATAATGTGACAAGTGGAGCAAAATGACAAATTACCCTCTAAAATGTGTGCAGGTGTCATTGGGAGTAAATTGGGCACAGAAATTGATTTCATGGTATTTGCCTTCTATGTTGAGGTAAGAGCCTGAGCAGCTTATTCAGATTTTCAGTAATTTGGGGCACCTGCATTTCTTCCCAGGCTTGCAAAGTGTATTATGCAAGCAACAGCCTCAGTTGCTGGGAATTAACATGCAGTTACTGCCCACAACCAGCAGCATTAGTAAAACAAGACAAAAAAAAAAGGTATTTACCGTCCAGGCTTACAACTTGTATCATTGTGCACATTTTCAAAGAAATCAAAGATTCAAGGTCGGGTTGGATGGGGCCCTGAGAAACCTGTTTTTGTTGGAGATGTCCCTACTCATTGTAGGGGCTTTGGACTAGATGAGCCTAAATGTTCCTTCCAACCCAAACAATCCTGTGATTCCATTCCTCATCTTCTGAAAAAAGCACCAATTAACAGTAAAAGGAGGTTCTGTATCAGCAAGCTGTCACTACAGGCGGATGGTGTTGTACCTTCCTGAAGGAGCATCACTCCTGGTGCAGGGTGGTGGGTCCAGCTCCTGCTCAGTAAAGCCTCTCGTGCTGGTTTGGATGTGCCTGCAGCAGGATCTCCTGGGCTGTTCCTTGTTTTACTCAAGGGGATTCTGCATTTCCATGTCCTGTATGGGCAGAGCCAAGCAGTTTTCCCAGTGCTGATGACAGTTAACTGTGCTCCCACATCCCAAATAGATCTGCCTGGAGCATGGGAAAGAGCCTGGAGCTGTGTCCCAGCATGGACGTGTGAGGTGGGGGCAGCTAAGGAGGAAATGGAGATAAGTAAAGCAGCTGCATTACCATGGGGGCTGCTAATACTGTGAGCCTTAGATAAACAAAGCTAATACCTTAATTTCCAAAACTATCTATTTTCCCTCTTTTCATCTCAAAACTATAAATATTTAAATTGATTCTGAGATCCTGGAAAACTGAAGTCATCATCAATCACAGACTTCCTCTGCTTGCCTACACACCAGGTGATATTGAAGAAAAGGACATTAGCACTTTTCTGTTTGGTTGCCTCCAAGTGGGTGAATGTTTGTGCTGGGGTGGGATGGCAGTCACAGCAGAGCAGCAACTTTAATATCCAGGCTCTCTATGAAAATCAGCAGAACTCCCTTTGCAGAATTTGAATTTGAAAGAATTTGCTGTGGCAAATGTATCTAGGAAAGAGATTTTCTTAAGTGGATAAAATAGGTCATATATCCTTAAATGGTAGAGGGTGTTTTCACTTGTTAAATAGTGTTTCCTGTTTTCAGTCATTTAAGTGAATTTTCATCACACAAAGTGGATCCTGAAAAAACCCAACACTCACATTATGAATTTATCTCTGCAACCATAAGAAAATCTTCATTTCTGCTCAGTTTAACACAGCAGGTTCAAACAGCTATTCAGCATGACAAGGATAAATCTGTGTTTGGTAGTCACAAAATGAGTCAAATGTATTAAACAACACCTGCTCTAGTGTGACTTAATCTCCAGATAAGAAGTTTGTTACCCAGACTTCTCTGGGAGAACAGGTGGGGTGTATTAAAGGGAAGGTGTGTCTAGAAGGAAAACCCCTTTCTGCCTGTGGCAGCTTCATTCTGTGTGGAAGGAGAGACAATGAAGTCTCCACTCTGTGACACAAAAGTAATTTGCCAGACAACTTAGAGCAAACCCAGCTCATGAGAGCAGAAAATGGCATTTATTCTGGAGCACAAGTCCCAGCAGTGGGCCCAGAGCAGCCATGGTTTTGCTCCATCCCTCTGCACCCAGGTGTGCTCGAACCTCCTAATAACCTTCCCCTGTCCCTCCAGTAGTACCCAAGTTCTGTACTGGATTAGCACTGGAATGGCACTGGACTGGCACTGGAATGGCACTGGAATAGCACTGGAATGGCACAGGCTGATTTGGCTCTTGGAGCCTGCAGGCTGGGCTCAGGACAAGGCTCAGGACAGTCACAGGGACCTGCTGAGAAAAATATGTGGGAATTTGGCAATTCAGTTCCAGCCGCCTTCACAGTAGTGGGCATGCACAAACAGAACTGATGGAGTTTGCCTGCTGAAGGAAGCATGAAACAAATTATTTTGTGTCCAAAGTTTGTAGTAGGGCCATGAGGGACTTCTAATTAGAGAGCTAATGTGCGCTTTCCCAGTGATTAGGTAAACACATTTTTTTGTTATTTATAATAGCTTCCATCACAGTGATTCAACTAATTATAAAACCTTCCCTTGTAGAAACCATTTACAATTTTAATTCCAATTATTTTTTGATAATTCAGAAACATTTTTCCTATTACTCATCAGAAAGCAGAAAGTTAATCCATTCATTACCAAGCTGAGAGGCTGATTTGAAACCAACCATGGATTACAAAGTCAGACTGAAGGTGAAAAGCAGGAGTTTGCTGTGCAGAAAGCTGAGGGGGGTGGGAATAGCTGTAAAACCCCCAATAGCACCAGACTGAGAAAAAGGAGTGTTTTGCAGAGCAGAGGAAGAAATGCAGTGGTGCATTTACAGCCTGAGCACTCCCATGTCCAGGAGCTCCTCTGTCCTGCTCCGTGTCAGCCTGGAGCTGGTCCTGGCTCTTTCCCTGCCAGAACTGAAATGCTCTCAGCTTGGTTTGCACCAATTTCAAGGAAACCAGACAGGGTGGGAGAGAATCCTAAGGCTGCTGGAAGGTGGGGCTTGTGTTTGCATCCCAGAGACATTCCCCAAATCCCACACAGACATGACCCACACCACCCTGTCAGGAACTGTAGGCATCTCTCATGTGGTAGCTTTACCTTTAAAAAATATTTGTTATACTCAAACCCTAAAAAGGCCAAAGGTTCAAAGTGTCTTTCATAACCACTGTGGGATGCCAGTGAATCTTCTGTGATTTCTTTTGATTCAAAAAAAGGGAGGTCAGGTCCTACCCATATCCTTCTCCTTAAATTAGATGCTTTAAGTGGAGCTGCACTGGTTTACAGCCGTGAAAGAAGAATGAATACATTTCTTTTAACTGAAATGACCTTTTTGTAATGTATCCAATCTGGAAATTAAACATCCCATCTGATGTCCCATTTGGAATTTTATTATATAAGCTGTAAGACATTTACAGCTTTTTTTCTCTGAAAAGTGATTATGCTCTCTGTTACAAACGCCTATAAAATCCTACAAAATTTGCTTCTGCCTCTCAATTTTGTATAACAAACTCCAAATTCAAAAGTCTATAAAACTAGTTTATTGAATTCAGTGTGAAAAGCTTTGAATTCTGTACATAAATACTTTCAGAGTTGTATTCTTACTACTTCTTATTTTCTCCAAATATTTACTTAAATACACTTTTTGAAAGACAGTTTCAACCTTCAGATATGAATTTCTCACTAAAAGGGGTTTGACAAGCCATGAATGCAGCATTCAGGTAAGAAAAAACAAAATGTTTTAGTTTTGAAACGCATCTTGCAAGGCAGGTTTGTGTCTTTTGGAGGTGCACGCTCAGAAGGTCCAGCTCAGCCCAGCTCAGTTTCTTGCCTCACAAGGGATTTTCGGGAGCCGTCTGTCCTTAGTCCAGGGATGGAGACACTTGGGAAGGGCTTTGCAGGCAGCAAGGCAGAGGCAGGGAGGAAAGGGAGGGACATGAAGAATGTCACATGCGAAAACAGTGGGGCAGATTTGACCTTTCAGACCTTTAAAGACAATGTCCTCAGCCACTTCTGTGAGGGCACCACATCCAGGCAGCAACCTTCACCTCTCCCAGACAGAAAAAACAGTTCCATGAACACCAATTGTCTCACCATTCCATATATCCTGTGTTCCTCCCAGCCCTTTCAGGGCTCTTCTAGATTTTTTTTTTTAAAATCAGCCTGGAGGTGAGTGTAACACCTCTGGTTACGGGTGCAGCAGTGCCCAGTTATGCGGGCTTTGCTGAAGAGCCTGATTTGCTTTCAGCAGTGAGCTGTCAGACACGGCTGCTTTAGACCTTGCTACCATAAATCCTCCCTTGCAACCTGGGCAGAATAAATTGGATCAAGGGAGCAAAACATTCTGAAACAGTATGGGTTCATTGACAGAAACCATGTAGGAAAATGGGTCTGGGGCTGTGGCACCGAAAACACAGAGGAATTTCTGCTGAGTATTGAGCCTCAGAACACCAAAGTGAAGGGATTTTCTCTGAGCCTGAGTCACTGCTGAGCTGGCACTGCTGTGCACACTGTGCCATGTCCAGCAGACTCCCTGCTCCCTCCCTGATGTGCCATGGCTCTGAAAATAAGCCTCTCACCCAAAGCAGTCCTTTCTTCTTCCCTCATCTTCCTCTGGTCATGGGACGAGACCAAAACTGGGGGCATGGTTAGTGTTGTCACTGCTTGGAGCTGCAGAATGGTAAATTTAAGCTTAAAATTGCTGAGTATTTCTTGGGGGATGCTGGAACCACGAGAGACCTTGTGCTAGAGAGCCAGAGCTCAGCCTGGCTCATCTCTGGCAGCTAATGAGCACAGAGAGAAGGCAAAAGTGATGGATCAACACTGCCTAAGTGTTTTCCAGCACATCCCCTGCATTCAGCTGTCCTAAGGAGTTGTACAGTGCCATGGCTGTGTTACAAGTGCTGTGGTGGCTTACACAGGCATGGGTGGCAGCTGACCTGCACTTGCCAAGCTCTGGCCTTGGAGTAGAGACCACTTAGAGGGCAAATGCTAGCAAATGTTTGTTATTGCTTCAGCTTTTTGGAGAGGCACCACTGCAGCAGAGGCCAGGCTGCCTTAGTAAATGGATAAAGGCAGGTAGAGTCCTAGAGAGGAAAGCACGCTGGTCACTTCCTTGCAGGATGTTGGGATGGTCTGTGCTTTTTGGCTCTCAACCCTGAGGAGCCAATCCTCCTGCCTTGCCATCCTGTAATGCTCTGAAAGCAGAAGCCAGACAGCAGGAAAAACCCCTCACTGCTGTTAATAAGCAAAGGGACTAACGAGGCTGAAGCTGAGTGCATTAAACACAGAGCTTAATATAACCACATAACCACCTGAGCACAGAGCCCCTTCATGACTGCACTTTGCCAGAAAGGATCCATTTGTTTCCCAGCCACCCCCAGTGATGGGGCAGGCAGAGCCTGTCATCTCGTCATTAAAGATTGCTCCAAAGGGAGCAAACACCGCGTCTGAGATCTGCCAGGGTCAGCAAGGCTCAGCAACCCTGCCAGCCCACGGCAGGTGCTTTAGCAGCCTCCAAAGTGACCCAGAAGTGCTGCTTGGTGGGTCAGCAGCACTAAAGGAGCACTTAAAATTTCTAAGACTTTCTAACAGTGCCCTGGGAGGAGGGAAACTGAACCAAGAGCTGAACCAACGTGGAGCTGATGAGGGGGTCAGAAAATGCTGCCAATACAACGTGTATGCTGCATGTGTGAGTACAACTCCTCAGAGGGAAAAGCTTCACAACTTTGTATTCTCTGCCCTAGAGTCACTGTCCTCTTAAGATTCAATGCAAAGATAAAAACAAATCATGCTGTCAAAAAATCATGCATTAGAAACAAATTATTCTTTCTAAATGCATCTTGGCAATGTAATTGATAAACTGTGAGTACATTAAATAATTGAAAAAGCAGGGTGTGGGCATACAGGATAAAAGAACAAAATAAGAAAGTAATGAACACGTGTAAATAAAAGCCATGTTCAATAAATATAAATTACGGAGTGACAAACTGTAAATAATCAGAGCATTTCAGGCCTGGAATGTGATCCTTCTTCAGGGAAAACTTGTGTTAGCAAATCTGCAAAAGCCTTAAGGAGAAAACAAGAAGACATGAGGTTATCAGGGCTCTTTGAAATGGCAGACACGATGGATTAGCCCCTGGATTCATTATTCAAAACCTTCACCAGCAGTGTGGAAGTAAGACATGATACCAGCCCATTTCCTTCCTCCACCCAAACATACAAATAATCCTGGCAGGAGTGATGACCTCAGCCTTTCTCACACTGATACCGACAGATTAAAAAAAAAGGATGGCATTTTTCCTTCCTGATTTAGCCATTTAGAATAGGCTTTTGAATGCTAACTCTTGCTTCTTGATTGCACTTTCTTCCTTTCCCCCCATCTCAGGAATCCTTGTGCTATTCAAAAATAAACAATCACTGTTCCCAGCTTCTTCTGCAGATGCACGTATTGAGTTAGTTTTTTGTCCACCATGGAGGATTTTATCCCATCTCTGTTTCCAGGTCCTAAATCCTTTCCAGATCCTGGGGATTAAATTATCATCAAGACCAGACCATGCCAAGACCCTTCAGCATGAGTGGGAATGCAGTCTGCATCAGGGATGAGCTCAGTCACTGCTGCTAAGAGTATAAAGCAGCCAGAGATGAGCACTGAGGATGGACTGAAGAGATTTGGGATGGATGAGGGCTGGTGGATTTACACCCTGGCCTCCTGGCTGACTCTTGAAAATGAAGGTGAGGGAATGACAGATCTTCATTTGCTGTTTCAGAACATGGTTGCTTTGTCTCAGGACATCTTTCACCCAGTGCCCAGAGCACTGCAGGAAGGTTCCTGCTCTCCTGTCCCCACTGTGGGTGCCCTAAATCCCTGAATGTTTGGTGAATCATAGAAGCACAGAATGGTTTGGGTGGGAAGGGACTCTAAAGACCTTGCAGTTCTACCCTGCTATGGGCAGGGACACCTTCCACTATCCCAGATTGCTCCAAGCCCCTTCCAACCTGGCCCTGACACTTCCAGGGATGCAGCAGCTACAGCCTCAATGGACGACCTGTGCCAGAGCCTCACCACCCTCACAGGGAGGAATTTCCTCCCAATACCTAATCCAATCTTGCCCTCTCTCAGTTTGAAGCCATTCCCCCTTGTCCTGTTACTCCATGCCCTTGTCCAAGTCCCTCTCCAGCTCTCTTGGAGCCCCTTTAGGTACAGGAAGAGGCTCAAAGTTCTCCCCAGAGCCTTCTTTTCTCCAGGCTGAACAGCCCCAGTTGCTGTTGATTCACGTCACATTAAATGAAAGTGGGTTAGGATTAGAATAAAAATTTTGGTAGTGGACAGATTTAAAGGAAAATATTTGCTGCTGTCTAAGACTGAAGCTCATTTGGAAAGCACCCTCAGGAGCAATGTTCAGGCAAAGATTGCAACCTCCACCTTGCTGCTGGCTTGCAGACAATATCGTGTGGTAAAAATACATCACGCTCCATGTCTAGGGGTAATAAGTAGAAAAGAAATGACATTAAAATGCAAAGTATTGTTAGTGGTTATTTCCATGGAAAGTCCATTTCCATTTAATGGCAGAGAATCCATCACGTTATGCCTTATTTCAGCTGTGATGGCTCCCAAGAAAAGATGTAGGTCACAGCACGTCTAAGGCAGTGCCTTTGAGAAGAGCTCAAGGTGCAGTTTTCAAGTAGTGAAGGAGAGGGTTGCTTTGCCACTTTCTTTCATAGCCATGCACTCACCCTTCCCCAAAAGTGGTAGAAAATGTCACTACATTTGTGGGCCTGCACCACGGGGTGCAATGTGAGTGGGGGCTGAGGGAGCAAAGCAAGAGTGGCAGCCTGCAAAGAGCTGCTGCAGGAGTTGTGGAAAGGAAAAATGGGCAGAAGGTCTGAAATTTTGGTACAGGTGAAAACAAGGCTCACCCAGTGATTCTGCATCTCTACAAGTGCCCAGGAGCCCTGCTGGGTTAATGCTGTGCCAGGACTTGCACCAGAGTCCAGGGGAGATTGAGCAGCCAAAATGCCCTGATGTTAATGTAGCCCTACAAGCAATGGTTGGGGACATACCCTTGCACCACTATAACAGAGGATTTCATGAGACTCAATTATCAAGGTAATTAATTAATCAATTATGTAAAACAGATGAGCAAACCGATATCCTGTTCTACAATGACACAGCTCTTTGTTGAGACTTAATTAATACACAGGCTTGGGGACAAAATAAAAAAAGGAAAAAAAGCCCCAAATTCTACAGAAGAATCAGTTAGAGAGAATTATTCCAGCAGAGGATGGAAACTGGGCTGGAGACCAGATGGGATGACAGCTCTGCTCTGAAAGGATAGTGGAGTTATTTTGGGTACTTTAACAACCGGCCTGATGTTTGTCTCCACCACTACAGCCAGCTGAGCCAAATTGGGCTCTCCTGCCTGCCAAAACAAATCTCTGGTAATTCCTTCTGTGTAGCTGCTCCGTGCCCACCTTTCCAAGCTGGCTGGTGCTGTACATGACAAGGGAGGCATTCAGCAGATGTGTTTGTTGTTTATGTGCCTCCCAGCTCCTCTTGCTGTACCAGGAGGGCTGCAGGGCTGAGCTGCAGGTTTAGGGTCTCTAACAACCACCAAAACTCACTGCACGGGTTGGATTCCTACATTACCTGTACCAAAAGCAATGGGGATATTGATCTTCTGTAACACCCCCTTGTAACCCTAATTTTTCAACAGCCTACATTAATCTGTGAAAACCTATGTCTTGTTACAGTCTCTGTTTTATTTAATTTTACTTTAGGTTTTAGTAGTTATTAGGGTCAATTATTTGCAGTTGTGACAAATTGATACATCTGTGATGGAGCAAAACTGTGTTGGGGCTACTACTCATACAGACTCAAATATATTTGCATTAAGCAAATTTGTGATACTCAATACAGCAAAATCTGTGCCAAACCTGAAAGTCTATTAAATCCTTCAAATGATTTTAGAGGTAATGTGTTTCCAAAGCTTAAGCCAATGTGCTTATGGACCTTTCCTTTAGCAATATGCTCCGGGGTTGATTTTCCCATGTTCAAGGGCCAGATTGCAAATGTATGGGCTGGGAATGGAAGCAGAGTCATGCTCCAGCAATGATTCTTATTGAGTAACTGTAGATGAGAAAAGGCAGTTACTACCTGGCAAAGACCCTGCATTTTAAGTTTTCTTTACAAACTCTCTCTCTGCCCAAGCCTTTAGTGTGGAATTGCAGGAATTTATAGCGGTGTGTGGAAGAGGCTGATACTCAAGAGCAGTGGCTGCCAGAGACTGTATTTCTTTCTAAGGCTGCTGTCAGAGGGGTTTCTTGCACAGCTCCAGCTGGGAGGGTGACTACAGAGCCACTGAAGGCTCACCCAGAGCTTCTACATGCCTCTCCCTCACTGCTAGGCTGACAGACTGCTGCAACATCAGAATTTGCTTCCGGTCTTGCTCTTCCCTTCTTCCCAGAGTGCCACTGTGTGGTTTGTGTGCTTTAAGCCTTGTTTTCAGGGATTCAGTTCAAGCAGTTACTGGATATTGCCCAGCCTGTAGCAGGAACCTGCCTCTGCAGTTTTCGGTTTTCATGGACTGATCCCGAGCTGCTCCAGTGACTGGGAATTCTCCACTGGAAAAAACTAGGTTCAGTGCTGGAAGAAGTGGATAGGCCTTCCCTGTCCATTCTCAGGGGATCCATCATCCTCATTCACAGCTTACCTAAATCTGTTGGTTTCACTATTTTCTTTCTCTTTCCAAGATTACATGAAACCATCACTCTGCATCCTCACCCCCTCTAAAAGAGATGGTCTCATTCCAAAAATGGGAATGTTCAGGAAGTCAAAAGCTTATTAATAACTCTTTTTAATCTATTCAAAAAGCTGTACAGTGTGCAAAGCTGTTGTGACATGATTTTTCTTTTTTAATATCTTGCCCTTTGACTGTCAGTATTTAAGGAAAAATGAAACTAATCATCAGTGAAGGCTGCAATGCTACTGTTTTATAGCTGCTAGGGAGCTCAGAAGAAAATTTTGTAAGAGAAGATATAAAAGAGAGCAAGAGAGAGAGAGAGAGAGAGGGAGAGGAGGTGTGTGTGTGTTTGTGTGTATGTGTATGCATGCATCTGACATTAGAGGTTTCACAGAATAAACCGAAAAGCATTCATTTGCAAAGCAGCATTAGTAAGATAAGGGAAGTATATATTGGAAAACAGTGCAAAAAACCTAACTGTAACTGTCCTGAATGCTCCTTTACATGCAGAGGTATGACCCTCCCTGGTATTGCCCAGCCTGGCAGAATTTACTGAGGATGCAAAGTCCAACATTTGGTATGGATGAACTCCACTGTCCTCCAGGTAAGAGTTGTCCCTGCAAACATTCTACATTGAACCCCAGATGACCTTTTACTATTGCTGGAGCAACATTTCAGCCACAGACACTCTTCAGTATCAGTGGGGAAGCAAAGGCTCTATCTCCTGGCAGGGAATTCACGGAAATTAGTCCAAGATTCTCTGAAAATGGAGGACAGAATCATGGAAAAGCTAAATATAAATCAGTGCAACTTATTAGGACATGACTGGTGGGATATAATAATCTATTATGAGTATTTTAATGTATGAAAACAAAGTACAGCATTAAGCCCACTACAAATTGTTACAGGAGGGAGTAGCAAAGTAGGGGTGATAAAACACAAGCTGAACCTTATATAAGGCTGAACCTTATATAGAAGGAATTCCCAGAAGTGGATATCCCAAAACTCCAATGGATATCCCACTCCCAGGGAGATCTAAAGACATATATCTATATACATGCATATATTATGTATCTATTTATACACACATGTGTTATTAGATGGGTGTGGTGTGTGTGTATAGCTATGCATGTGTAATACAAAACAAAGCTTGCAATGTGCCTGCAATTTGAAAGCTAGAAGGAATATAAAAAAAAATAGAGCTCCAATCATCAGCCCTTTCTGACAACTAAAATCTCATTTGCAACTCACACACCTTTAAGCTCTGGATTTCTTTTGCTTTGCTCCCAGCACTCAGTGCCACACACAGCATCTGACATCTGGAACAGCTGAGACACTTCAGCACAGAAGATCAAACACTTCAAAGAGTCTCAGAGTGGTTTGGGAAAGGGAAAACCCAGTTGTTCTCAGAGTCAGGTAAGGCAATGTACTGCAAGTGATGTGTGGTGCCCACAGTAAAAATAAACTAATGAATGCAGGCAATTGAACTGAAATTTCAGGCAGGTTCTTACCCTTGATGGCCCAATGGTGTATGGACAGATGCATTACCAGGGCATAGCTGATGAGATGACAATTGTGCAAATGCCTGCAAACACGTTTCTGTTTTCACCTGGTACATTTAATATTCCACATACAGGGAAAAGGTGATGAAATAACATTTTTAACTCTGTAATTAGCACTGCAATAATGCTGGCTGTTTAAATTGGTTAATAATATTAAAGAGGAGCTCTAATTTAATTATAGAGACACAAACCCAGATATTTCTCAACGAGGATGGCTTCCCACCAATTGTATTTAATATAATTTTGCCTTCATTTATCATGTAGATAATGGTCACTGCATGTTTATGAAATTGCCCTGGATACCTTCAGAAGAGACAGAAAAACATCACAATTTGCAATCTGGAGAGAAAATAGAAATGAATGCTTCCCCCTCTGCCCTTGCTAGTTCCTTAAAAATCAATTTTAATATAATTTGAAAAGTCCTGATTTTGGTACAGTTATTCCATTCCATTTGGTTTCATTTCTGCTTTTAAAATAGAGGTTTCTGGGGACCTTGCATTAACTCCACAGATTACAGCTGGCATTGAACAGAGGTATAAGTTATGAAGCAAATATAAAGAAGCATCCATTTCCATGTATGATTAAATGCTGACTCAAGGTAGTGCAATATTTTTGATCCCCTAAGTTTAATAAAATTCAGGACAGGCAATAGGGAGTCGCAGACAAATTAAAATTTATTGAGACAGACAAAAATGCAACTATTTCAGACTACAGTTAAGCATTTACAGTTAACCAAAGGTAGCAAAATGCTCACATTCCACTTAACTCCTTATGGAAAAAAGCATTCAGAATTTACTACGCAGTTCTACTACTATGATAGTCTACATCCATCTACAGTAGGGACATCGAACTGAAACACGTAATATTTGGATCTCTCCTTACAGATCTACACATTGAACAGTAACAGACATCAACAGCATTGAGAAAAGTATAAAAAGACCAAAACCCACCTACTGTAGAAAGGGATTTTTGATGTGTAGTAACTGTACAAAGCAGTCTGTGGATGAAAGGATGGGACACAGGAGGGACTGCGAGAGAAGCCAACAAACGGAGGAAGCGAAGCTGGAGCGACCTGGTGGTCGGGGTCAGGTGCTGACCTTAGATCTACGTCAGCTGCTGCTTGAGGGAGAAAAGGCTACAAAACTCCTAATATCAAAATATTCCCATGCCAGAAATGTACACTGAGACTAACAGACTAGGCTGGAGAGGCAAAGAGAAGCATTCACTAACAAACAGTGTTGTTTTAAATATAAACTTTACATTTTCAATATAAACTGTAGAATAAATATTAAATTAACACTTCAAATGGTTTAAAATGATAGTACGGAATAGCTTAAAAAAAGGCAAAGAAAATAAAGAGAATTCTTTTGTTCACAGCAAAGGCCAGTAATGACCCAAAAAACCCAGCGGTGCTGAAATCTGAACTCAACATTTTGATTTAATTACATAGTTGAAAACAACATAAAGCAATGCCTAACAGTATCTCATAGACTGTAATATGAAAAGAAAATGAAATTAAAAATTGGTTTGCATTTCTAAAAGGATGGGACAACTCTGATTCCACTTGGTTTGTGTCTCTAAAAGAATGGGCCAACTTAGATTCCATTTTTCACAATGAGAAAATATTTGGAAGGTCAATTACTTGATTCAGATGGGAAGTAGGAAGTAAGTCCTGCTTTGTAAAAAAAAAAAAAAAAAGGAAAAAAGAGAAAAAGAAAGGAATTGAATTAAATTAAATTGGAAGCAAATCAAATCCTTTACAAAGCATGAAGAATGGAAGGGGCTTGATCTGGAAGAGCACTAGTTCTTGGTAGAATCGCTGGTTTCTTTTTCACTATTTCATTAAATAGAACATTTTCGTAATGCATCTCCTCAGACTGAACACACACATACATATGCACACACATATTTGTGCATAAATGTATATATACAGTCACACAGAGATACACATATGTGTATATATATATAGGCTGCAGATCTCCCACCATGGGAGATTGCCAGTGGATCACAAAAGGGCTTTGTTAAATAGCTGTGCAGGATTTAGGAACTTGCTCTCAAAGCAATCCAGAGTCCGAGTGCCCTTCCAAGCAGGACAGCCTGTGTGCCCTGCTCCTGCCTGGCTGGGACCCCTGGCACTGGGCACTGATGCCCTGCAGTGCCCCCAGCTGCCCCATCCCATAAAATGGCACATTTTCCACGCTGGCTGGAGTCAGAAGAACACTTGCATAAGTCAAATAGGTAACTGAAGGGTCACCTAGAGAGGGTCTGCCTGGATCCAGGCCAGCAGGCTTAGCACAGCTGGGTGTATTTGTGTGTGCTTCTGGGGGCAGGGGGATGTGCTGCGAGAGCCCATCCGAGCCAGCCAAGGCACCTGCCCTCTGCAGGCTGTGCTGGGCATGGAGCTGCTTCACTGGGGCCCACCTCATCTTTGAGCTGGAGAGTCTGGGAGACAGTAACTGCTTTACAGGTAGACAGAAACCCTTCCAGCTCTGATTTGGAAGCATCACATGTGAAAGATCACAGCCAGGAGACCACCAGTGGGTGGTGCTGCCACATCTGCACATGTAAACTCAAAGATGTTCACATTCACTTTTAAAGGCTTATTGAACAGCTTTAATTTAATCATCTTGCATGTTTACAGGGGACGCAGCCTCAGACCTGGTACTGCCTGCAAGGGCTTAGACTGACAGACTTTACCCTGGGGAGGTGCTGGGCAGGAGAAGGGATTTGCTCTGTGACCTTTGATGTAAGGCACAGCCCAGGATAAGCCATTGTGGAGGGACACAGGATTGCCAAAAACCCTCTAGCTCTGTGTGGAGAACGAGTCCAGTCAGGAGGATAAGCGTAATCTGCCGATTGTGGAGCTCAGATTTATGTCAGAATGAAATGGCAGCTCTGTGCCTCAGGCAGGTCTTGCACAGGACAGCAGAGCCAGACCCAGAGAGTGTGGGGTTAATTAAGAAAATACCAGAGGAAAACTAGACTGGACATTTGAGAAGGAACCTACTGACAGTGTTCAATTGCTTCTCATCAAATCATACGTAGGGAGACAGAAATGCTGGATTATCTGCTCCTCCTGCAAACTGGCAGGATTTCTGTGAAAGGCAAATGGAAAAAATGCGTGTGTGTGTGTGTGTGTGTGTCTGTGTGTGGTGCAGCTCATGGAAAATGATTATTAAATATATTTTTCTAAAGCTATGGGAAAACCAAAGGGATTTATTAGAGGCAGGGCAGATTGCAGGCCTTTTGGAAATGACTGTGATGGCAGATTTTTGGGAGGATGCAGGGGCGTGAAACAACAAATTCCTCATGGTTTTACACATCCTTCTGCATTAATAATGATTATGCAGGCTTGGTCTTCATTTTCAGGTCATTGATCTCGATAAATAGGAAATAAAAGAGGAGAAAACAGGAGAGCCCCTGCTGCATATGATACCCGAAAGAATTCCATTTCTGATCACATCTGAAAGCAGAGGTCCTACTCAGAGGGCTGCCAGGCGGGCACTGGCTTTGGAGAGGGCTGAGAGCCAACATCCCCAGGCCAATGTACCTAAAAAACTGACTTCTGCCAACCTGTGTTTGACAATTGACTACGAAGTCAACCATGTTGTGATTCAATGCTGTCTCCACCTCTATATCCACCATTAACTCAGAAAAGAAATCTAATTAGTTTTTGTTATTAAAAACATGTTTTTCATTCTGCAAAATAACTCACCGGCCACAGGCACTGCTAAGATACTTACACCTGCATCTTAACGCAAGAGTGAGGTTCAAGTCCCTCCTACTCCTTCACAAAACAGCAAAAATAATAACACAGCACATCACTGCATCCGAGAACTGCCACAGGAAAGGACACTGCAAATAATGTCATGTCAATATCCTCTGATACAAGAGCTTTGAATATACAGGAGGTATCAAGGGAATCACAGACTGGATTTTAATACTACTCTTTTTTAGGAGTGAGTATTACAAGTGTGCAGCATCACACTGAGCCAAGGGGTTATGCTTTTGAAATATCACCACCTAAAGCTGCTTTTTTAAACAGGTACCTTTACATTAAGTAAGTGACAGTTACTTTTGAGGGTTTGTGAGCTGGAAGCAGAGGCTGTCTGTGTGTTGTTAGAGACCATCCTAGTGCAAAAGAGCTCAGACAGAAGCTGAGGAACAGCTCTGTGGGTGGTTATGATGCTACAAATTCATAAAATATTCTCTCCTTAAACACTCTGAAAGGCAGATGGACTCTGTCCCCTGCCTCTAGGGCTTGGTCCATGACAGCAGGTTCTTAGCATCTCTTAAGATCAAGGCCATGTTCCTTTATCAAATAAAGAGTGACAGTGAGCTGATCTGTGCCTGGTGGGAATTTTGCCTTCGGTGTGAGCTGGACTAAGTCTGTTGGACTCATTCTCAGAGAATGGAAGGAAGGGAAAGTCCTGCCAGTGGGTTTTCTTCTGGATTAAACTCCTGGTACTGGGCAGCCACTGTCCAAAGAGACTTACTCTTCACTGGGACATTATAAATATGGACTAGAAAATGAGGCACCTATTTTCCTTCTTAATGAAAGAAAAAAACTTTTTCTGATATGATCCAGATAACAATTTATGACACAAATTCTCTGACATGAGAGGGGCTTCTAAGCCTTTATATTGTTTGTTTGAGCCCCTTCCAGGATTCTTTCACAGGATAGATTTCCTAAGTGGTGCAAGTGAGGATTAAGACACGAAATGGTCTTGAAACAAAACTCATTGCCCCTGTGGATAGAACAAAAATCCCCCAAACCAACTGAACAAAAGCTGTATTCCAAACAGTCCTTGCTGGGGAAAAAAAAAAAGTTGTCATTCAAATTAAATTGACTATACAAAATTAAACTCAGTAGAGAGGGAATATTTGTGCCAGGTACTCTCAGATACAATTGCAGAGATATGATGTGAGTTGCAATATTGTGCAAAACGTGAGTCCTCATTATGATGGGCACTACCATATATAACCAATTTCATCATCCTTATCATCATCTTCATCTTCATCATCTTCATTAGCTGCTCTTACATGAATCTTCAGTTTCCCTTCTTTGTCTTTTTTTGTTGCTTCAGGTTCCTCTTCCAAATCATCCAACAATACAACAGATCCACCACTGCCAAAATCTCCTGAGGTTTCTTGCTCTTCTTCTGAAACAAGTGAGCAGGAAAGGTCATTTCTTCACAGAACACCAAATTCCACATTAATCACTATCCTTGTCATGCAAGCCACTGTCATGAAACAACCTTAAAATTTAAATTTTCATTCTGAACTGGGATAAATAGATACCAATTCACTCTGAAAAGTATTCTTGCATAAAATACCCCTAATGCATTGTCCTCCTCCTAGAGGCTTGACTGGAGAGTTCTAGACCATGTGCATGCAGGCCAGAAAATCATTATTCCTTTGTGAATACTTTCATTCCCTCACAGATCTGTAAACCGGGATAAAAAAATCCAAAGAATGGTTTTATTTGAGTGCATAAACCTCACTCTGCAAATGCAGTTACTGAACGCAAGATCTGTGATGTGATTCTGGGCATCCTGGACCTTCTAGGTCTCTGTTCCCTCTCAAAAAAGAAAGCTGCATTCACAGCCATCCCTAAAGCACTCTGAAGGATTGTACATGACATCTTCCTTGTCTAGGCACAACAGCTAATTGGTGATTTCACTTACCTACATAATATTGTCCTGTCAGCAATTTATTTGGCTTGACAATTTTACACATTTAGGCCTTCCCTGGTCTGGAAAGGCATGATACATGAAGTTCCAGTAGATGTGCATTCCAGAGCGTAGAGAACAATATATTTAATAACCATGCTGATCATCCCCACACCCTTAATTTTAATATCACTAACTGCACTTCGAAGGCTGGTAGCAAAAATGACTTAACAGTGGTTATTGCCTGCTAACCTGTGCTGCCTCCCTGCTGTCCAAAGGACCCAGGAGGGGCCCATTTGTAGCGCAAATAGGAAAACAGAGGAGTATTCTGAACTGTGATACTCATGTTTCCCTGTTGTCCCTTTCGTTATCATACTCAGTGGTACAGCAATGGCAGGGCTTACAGCACTGTTAATTCCCCTGCTGTCTGAGAAAGCAGATCATTACTCACCACAGCTGACTGTGCCTTGCTTTCTGGAGCCAGCAATCTCATTCCCGTACTTATCCACACACCAGCACTGGCCCGTGCTGCCATGGCACTGCGTGGCTTTGTAATAACCTTCCTCATTGCACCGGGGGATGAAAGCACCTGAATAAAATATAAGGTGTGCTCAGTAATGCAATCCTCGGCAGGAGCAAACACACAGAGAGGGTATTATGAACTTAGCACTTATATACATGAAGATCTTGACAAAGTTGGCAAGGAAATACATGTGATTATCAGGAGCCTGAAAAGGGGAAGAAATTATTTCTGGTTAACTCTTTTCAGACACCCTGGTCACAGTGTATAAATGTTTGTTCATATCCAGCACACGGAGGAGGGTGTCACACAGTCCTAGAGAGAGGTTCAGTTTGTCCCTGAATGATTGATATTCCCACAGAGCCTTTTCCCATTTAACTCCTGGTTTTAAACTTTTCTTCCCAACTGGATTATCACCCCAACTTCATTAGTTCTGCATTTCCCTCCATTTGCACTCCTTCCGTGTTTATCACTTGAGCCTTTCCACAACACTATAATTATCCCTGGAAGGTATCTGCCATCTGCTTGCTATTCATACTAATCTCAGGAACATCCCCTGACTTACTGAGAGTTCCCATGCATAAAAGAAGAAATAATGTACAGGCTTTACAGAGAGGGACAACAGGATCTGAGTCAGTAAGTCTTTGGATTTGAAGCCCAAGTTTTGTCTCACAATAAAACCAATATATTTCAGGCTTGTAGAGTGTGGTTCATTCTGGCTTCTGCAGAGAGGGAAACTCTCAGGAGAAACTTACGTTATTGTTCCCACCATTTTCAGCAGATACAGCAAATGTACTTCAATATGAAAAGCCCTCTTGTCCTTCGAGATGAGTTAGCTTTATTCCCACTGGAAGTCAGTACATTCATTTTTCCTGTCTTTGTCAATTGCTTCAATTTGAAACATGGCATAAACACACCCTTGCCCCCAAATTTCTTGTCTCAAACGATTTTTGAGAAAGTGCTTTTCTCCTTTGTCAAAGACACCAGTGATTTACTGGTGGTTCAGTAAAGTTTTTTAACTAGTTCCATGTGTAGCATCTACTCAGACAGCACATGCGTCAAAGGGGCCACTTCCACTACATTTCTCACAGGAAAAAATGAATGAGAAGGTGCTGCCCAAACGTCACCAGATTTCCTATATAAAAGACATAAAAGTGGAAGTGAGTGACAGTCTCATGCACACAGAGAGCTACACAAAGTGAATCTGAATATCCAAACTCATTGCTCTGCAGTTCTTGTCTAATGTTTGAGTGCTGCTAATACAGGTCTGTGAGATGAGAAGAGAAACCTCTGAACATCTGCAGAAATCTTTGTATATCAGATCAGTTTTGGAGACCACATCCATGAGTGAGAATATTTTAAATAATGTCAAAGCATGATCTTATAGCAGGTTTGCTAATAGGTACCACCATTATGCTCATGTAAATGTAAGCATGCTAGCAACTATCAAAAACTCATTTTTACTATTTATAAGATAGTAGTTTTAATAACAAATGTATGTATTTGCCTTGGCAGGTTTTTGTAAGTTAATACTCAGTGTTCAAAATTTCATTTCAATATTGATTAGGAAATGTATTTTTTCATATTTATGCTCATGTCCTGTCTCTGATAAACACTGCAGATATTTATCAAACCATATACAACCTTAGGGAAAGTGCTCAGGTGCTGACTTGGAGCTGGTGTAAATCAGCATAGGTGTACCCTTGTCACTAGAGCTGCCATTTTATATCTGATGAGCATCTGGCTCCAGGGAAGGATCAAAGGGGGGACCTCAGGGGCATTACAGGGTGAGCAGAGAACACCTTCTGCATTTCAAAGTGTCTCATGCTTTCTCTTTTCCTAGGGCAACGCAACCTTTTCCTTCTTTGAAACAGGCCTTTTTGCATAGTTTCACTGTTTTTTTGTAAGGCATGAAAATGATCCATGCTGCCTATAAAAGCTTTAAAAGATTTAAAAATAAATTATGGCCTAGGCTCACTGCCAACATAACTGTGTGTGGAATAGATTCACACTTTGGGTCACAGTGAAGAGTGGAAGGTACTTTTCCTTCTGCACGGCAAATTTGTGCCAATTTGTATGTAACACTGGAGCTTTAAATATTTAGCTATGCATACTAATGTCACAGTATTTGCCAACCATCAGAGGGAAGATACAGCATGTCCTCTCCAATGTGTGCAGGTGATAATCTGGAGAGGATAGAGTCACGGGGAACAAGTGTTGTACAATGTGATGATTCTCCCTGTGAATTGTACACAAATCAGCCTGTCTTCATTAGAAATAAGCTGGCTACAAGCTCTGCTATCCTGGAGCATGGCACCTAGACATACCATTTTCTGGGTTTGGCATCAGGGAACATCTGGAGCTTTCCTCTTCAGAGGTTCTTGCACAGGCAGTGCTTCCCCACCACAAGCCTGGACACCACAAAATAAATTGCTCCTCAAAAACTGCCTCAAGCTACTGAATCCTGCCTCCCCTCTCCCTTTGTCCTGGGAAGGGTTTAGTTATTCCACACAAACTTGAACAGCACTGTTGCATGTGTTTCTTCTTTATGAGCCCAGAGGTATACCTCTTTTTTTTTTCTTTTTTTTTTTTTTTTGCATCATTTCCTTATCTATATAATACTCCCCTTCCTTAGAGAACAGGAGGAGAATAATTACATGCTAAAGATAGTGAAGCACACAGGTAAAAGCCTGTCAGAATTAAGTGCCAGCCAGCACACAGCTCCTGGTATTAGCTATTATATTAGCTGAATCCACAGGGTTGATACAGGAGAAAACAGTGATGGGAGCAGAAATTTATTACTTTAGTGGTGTGGGAGAAGCATTATCAGCCTGCACAGTTGTATGCTTTAAAAGTACAGTCTCTGCAGTTAATTGTACTCCAGATAAATCTGGTAGGAAAAGATGAATAGTGCTGTTTACTTTTTAATTCAGTCTCCTGGGATGCTAGACTTCATTTGAAAGCCTCCAAATTCAACATATCTAATGGCAATGGCTTTGAAGTACTTTGTTGCAACTGTCATGTGTTTTGAAAAATATATAAAGAAGGAAATATCAGAAGTCATCATTTTTATCAATAGATACAAGTTAGCAAAAACATTCTTCATGCTACTGCCCAGACTGTAAGTGCTGTGCCTCTCTATGTCAGGGTCAGAGGAGGAAAGAGAATAATTAAAGATTAGTTTCTCTGAAAATATTCATCTCTCCTTTCCAACCTTACTGTTGGTACAAGTCACGTGTATGTTTGGGCTTCCATTTGAATGATTTTTCAGTCAGTGAAAAGATAATGTTTTCTGCTGTATAAATAGCTCTGATATCAAATTAAAATCTCCCAGACAGGTGTCATTATGCAGGAAGACTTTCAGGGTAGGTGAAGCAGAGAGTTTCTCTTTATATTATAATTTTCTAGCATGTGGAACAACCTGTGCCTGACACCTTGATTTGTTGAGCTTCACCACTTTCATTCTTCTATTTTTTTTTTTCATTAATACAGTTGACTAGAAGTTATCTGTGCTAAGGGACCATTCTTACTGCTTTTACTTTGTCATTTTACTCCTGCTACTGTGATCAGATCCCACTGACACGTGCTACAACCACCTGCATGTTGAACTACCTGCAACCCAGGCATCATTCTTCCCACACACCAGAATAAACTACTTATGTTTCAACCTAGATGACATTTATTGCACATAGAAAATAACAGCAAACCATAAAATAAATATGAGATAGTCAAAGCTATCTATTAAGAACTGGGCTTCTTAGTCTTTTAGGTGGCTTTGAAAATGATGACACCCATGAGACAGAGAACACTGTGACTTCCTCTGCCACAACGCTCCCTTGAACACAAATGCAGAATATTTACTGAATGGCATACACACACCCCAAGTGATCAATCCTCCCTTTACTCACACAGCTATGAACAGCAGGAGCTGTAACTCTGAAACACCTTAATCTTCATGGGAACTTGCTATGAAAGGATGATGGATCTAAACCACAGTCCCTGCGGCCTTCAGGAATGTTTATTCTTAATTTGAACCAATGAATCCAGGTTGGGATTGTTCACAAGGCACCTGAACCTTGAGTCCAAATGGCAGTGGAATCTGGGAATGGCAGGATTTGGCAGAGCTGAGATGTTTGCAGGGTCTGCTGTTGAGTATGGACGAACATCAGGCTGGAATGTGGGAGGCACCATGCAGCACACCCTGTGCTGGCATTCTCCAGGATGGGGCTGACAGCTGGTGCTGAGGTCAGCCACTGTCCTCAAGGGTGAAGTGCAGGGATTGCTGTTAATGGGGGCTTTCATCTGTCCTGCTGTGCCTCAGGGGTTGGACTCTGTGTGCACAAATGTGCTGGGACACAAGTTTCAATATGACACCAGCACACTAATGCCAGGCTACACATCACTGGGTGATTTTAGGGTAGGGAATTAGTCACCTGAAATGTTTTCAGTTCAGCAACTTGATATTTTAGCAATTAATTGGAAAAATGCCAGACGGGGATTTATTTAACCTAATTTTAGATATCCATCAGAGCAATGTAAGTCATGAATCAATTCAGGCTCCCAATAGGCACAAGAGAGAGGGACAGGCATGACCACATCTTACAGCATGAAGCATCCTGCAGGCTGCCTAAAATGAGGTGATATGAATTCCTGTTTTCATATACACAGAATATACTGAAATATTTTAAAGAGTGATTAGGCAAAATTGAACCCCAAGGAAAGCCTGCATTGCACCATTATTGGAAGGGAACACGAACACATTGGCTGTGCACCTTCAGTCACCCTTCACAAATGGGAGCCTTCAGTACCAAGCAGCCTCCCAGTGCTTACTGTGCCCTGTGAGGTGATGAAGGCAGTATTATGCTCTGTGCAGACACGGCTTTGCATTTCTGGAGAGCTGTAAATTAGTTCTGAACGCGTTGCCACACTGACACCTGTTCTGTGTGTTGCTATCTCATTATTTGTTTAATTTCATAGTGTCAGGCCTACGCTGAATGCTGCATATTCCCGACTCAAAACATTAGTCTCTAATTGAAAAACCATTACTGCATATAAAGTTACAATAATCACAGAAGCTTTAATTAGTTGAGCAAATGAATAGCAAGTAATCGAACTTACCCAACAGACTCTTCCCTCTACTTAGCTTTTGAATTCTATTCATTTCATTCTGGCAAGGAAGACCTAAAATATAATGTGTAAGAATCAGTTTCCAGATGGTACGGGACAGACTCTGTAATGACTGGCTTCACTGCTGACATGAAATGTAGGCTACTGTACACCTGGGACTGAGAGAAGCCCATATGCTGGTACTGTACCACAAAACAAATTTATGTCATTAGCTCCACTAATTAAAAAAAAAATTAAAAAAATAAAAGGCAACACATTGTAGTTGAGAGTAGTGCTTGGGGGCCATTTTAATTGTTAAACCATTCTACCTCTCTTTTCATCAAACTGACATCATGCCAGCTCTCTCTGATTTATGACTTGCTAATTGGCTAAGTTCTGCATTAATAAAAGAGTAAATTCTTGAGCTTTCTGTCAACAATAGAGCTTATTTCTAGAGTGTGCACTGACACTTACTACTTTGCTTGCTTTAATGATCAAGGGATATTAATATAGTTCATCTGTGACAATAAACATAGTTCCACAATGCCCTTCACGCTGGTGCTGGGGAAAAGGGCTTTTTAACACACCTGCCTGCCAATGAGCAAACTCTACAGGCAGGCCCTGAAACACAGGGAGAGCCGAAACAGCTCCTCTTTGTATTGCAAATTGCACAGCTCACCGCCGGGCTTCTGGAAGCAGTAGCACCACTCGTTGTTGGAAAGCTTCCCATCTTTGAAGGAGTCGCAGGAGTTGAAGAGTGGCTTGACACACGGCTCGTACTTATCCAGATAAATGGCACTGATCTCCGAGGGATCCAGCAGCAGGTCATAGTTCATGTCAAGTTTGTTGAACATCCAGCCTAAGGAATCCTTACAGATTGGTAGGATGCTGGTGTCAAATCCTGTAAGAAGACAGGCAAATATTCCCCAGCTGAACCCCAGCATGGCCCCGGCACTGGAACCACTGCTAAGGTGAAGCCTTGCCAACTTTTCTTTTTTTGGCTAGACTCTGAACATTAAACTGCCTTGCCCAAAGCAGAACAAAATCCTAAGACTGAACTGATTGTGTAAAACTTAATGCCCAAGCACAGCTACAAACCACTGCACTATTCACACTGTGGGAGCTGTGAGGTGGAGAGTGCTGAGATTCAGAACTGGTTTCTGTAATTCAAAGTTCTGTCTACTCAAAAAATTCTTGCTCTTTTATTTTTTTTCTTCAGTCCTCAGTCCAAGTGTCTTGGCCTGGTTCCAGGAAACTGAAATGTGATGAGAAAAGGATGCAACCACCACATTTTCAAACTAGACTGAATCTGAATGCAATTTAAATCTTGTTTCCCAGACTAACTTCTAGTTGCCTGATCACATTCTTTCCTGCTGTGCTCTCATCTTCTACCACTCATCCTTGCCTTTCACTTTTCAAAGACCCTTCTGTGGTTTGTGACAACAAACTGCTTTGATCTGGACTGTGAGCTGTCTGGGGGGGGTCAGGGGGAGAGAAGAGGTGAAGTGTCTCTGTTTCTTACACCACTCTGAGGGAGGGCACTGCTTCAGCTGGAGCTGCACAGAGCCGCCCATGCTCTTGTATGCTGTACCAGCACCACTTCTTCCTGCAGCCTCCAGGATTCTGCAGCAATACAGGATTCTGCTTTTCCAGCGCTTTGGAAACCATCACCATCATTCATTTTAATAGCCCAGATTCTTCAAAGACTGCTGCAGCAGCAGTGGTTATCACAGAAAGCCCAAGTCATGCATATAGATACCCACTGTGTATATGAGATACACATTCCAGTATCCTGCAGTCTCCAGACAAACAGTGGCATGGGGCACTATAAATCCACACTGTCATGGTATTTTTTCAATGCTTAGACTAAATTTCAAGTTATCTACAATATAAGGAACTATATTTGTAATACAGAGATAATAAATCTGATAACAAGGGTATTGGTTTCCACCAGGACTTAGAAAGATTAATCCATTGTTTCAGGATTTGCAGAGAAAGAGGGATCCTGATACCCCCAGCCTCTGGTGCTCACACTGCTCCAGCTGTGAGCAATAACCTGCCTGTGCACTGCTCACTCTGCTTTGGGCCGCACAGAGAAGCCTGATGAGCTTTTTCCTTTGGCTGCAACTTTCACTGAAAGAGGTTTAGCTTAGCTTTATGTGCTGTATGTCCCCCTTTCAGGATGCTGCTTTGTTGAAGTGAAAGCTGAGATGTTGCTGGAGTCACGCTGACAGTTTGTCCAAGCTCTGCACCCTACTTGCTATTTTAGGCATTAATCCAAAGGAGAGCAGGGCTTTTTGCTAGAAGCTGTGTTTTTGTATGCAGCTGTGGCTGAAGGTTGTCAGTGACACAGAGGGACAATCAGAAGGGTTAACTAATGGGAAGGTTTGTGCCATTCATAATACATGTTTCTCTAAGGAAGGAAAAAGGTAACGCCATTTCCTCAGGGCTAGGGGCAGCACAGGCAGAGAAGAGAGAAATCATACTGAACATTTCATCACATTTTTATGCTCTTATCTCCCATAACATTATCTAATCATGTTTGAGCACATTGAAAAAGAACAAGGCTGTGTGAATAGATGTAGGGAGGAGCTGCCTGCCTTGCTGAAGCAATTAGAAATATTGACTTCAATTATTTAAGTCATCTGAAGAAGGCAAGCAGGATTTGGTCATTGTGCAATCTTTTGTCAAGTGAAAGGATTTAAGATTCCTCATCTTTGCCTTTACAGAGCAACAGGAGCAGAGCACACAGTCCTGCCCTGTGCAGGTGTATAGTGCCAGATTCCCCACCCCAGGGCAGGTTAAAAGCAGTCAGTCGGGCAAGGGTGGGTCATTCAACTGCATAGTGGAGCTGGGATCAGCTCCAGTGATCCCAGTTTAAGAGTTTTCAAGAGAAAAAGAATTAGTTTCCAATGTCTGCTCTTTTTATGCACAGCTGCTCTCTCTGGCAATGGACTTCACACGCTGTGGTGGCACTTACTGCTCCAAAAGATGAGTAACTGCAAGGTGTGTTGTATGATCAGTGAGTATGGAATGTGCTGCTCAGCCCTGATAGGCCTCTAAAGGTCATCTCTTAACTGGCAGGGATCAGCACAGGGAGGAGGAGATCCTGGAATGAACTTGCCCCTGACAGTGCCTATAGATTATTTCTGAGTCTTGTTTTCCTCCCTGTTGGGAAATCTCCACCTGTGTGTACAACGGGGATACAAGACCAGCCTGCCCTCAGCACGGCTCTGCCTGAGCAAATCACCAGTAGTGACTGCTGGGAGTACAAAGCTGCTCTGTGACAGACAGTTAATTACATTAGGTGAAGAGGTTTTGATTATCATTTCTTATAAACAACGGAGCTTTCACGGTTGTGACCAGAGTTCCAGATTAGATTTATTAAGTATTATGTATTTATTATTTATATATCTTAATAAATCTATTTATAATATATATTATATATATTATAAAATATATTTATATTAATAAATCTTATTTATTTATTGTTAGATTTATTAAGTATTAGATTCACTAAACAGTGCTGTCTTATCAGACAATGTGGTCTGGAAGTCCTGAAATATTGAAGTAGTAGGTATGACTGAAAGTCCTCAGCTAGATGGTTATTTTCAGTGGAAAGTTAATTCTTTAACAATATGCCGTTGAAGGTAAATAGTAGCTCCCTGTCATATTGTGTCCAGGTAAACGGTATTGCCCATAAATGATGTTTGCAACATTGCAGCATCTGCAGCCCAAACCCAACTATCCTGGATGCTCTTAGCACTCAGCACCAAGAGTGAAAGCCAAATGTCCTCTGAATGCTCAGCACAGGCTCTGACTCACGGCATAACCAGGGCAGCTGATGGAAAATGGTTTCTGAAGGTCACTTACCTTCACTGGGAGGTCACTGTGCTCCCAACCAGCCTGGTGAGGTCAAGTGATATTGAATGAATTAACTTCTTTTTAGAGTATTTTGATATACTTATTTATAAATATGATGCAATTTTCTGGATGAAATAAACCATATACCATAATTCTGTAAAGAATTCAGTGCTTGGTTAACAGGCTGGATTTCCAGCACAACAGACCCAGAATGAGCAACCTCAGTTAGAACTTCTCTCCATGTTTCTGTTCATCAGTGCAGTGCTGCAGTGCCTTTGGTGCCAACACACAGATGCCAATTAATGTCAGCTGAGGTGGTGGCTGCTCTCATTTGGACACCTGCTCACAAGGACCTGGACTGAGACCATCTTGCTCCTCTTTCCAACTGACAGCTGTTCAGCATCCTGACAACTTTCATTTACTACAGAGCTGGAAGGAAATCAAGCTGGTGACCTACATACAAAAGTCTCTCATCCCATTAACACACAAAACACTCCACCTCCTCTGAATTAAAATGGAATTAAATTTAGAAAAGTCTTGAGGTGAAAATCCTTATTAAAAATAAACACACCTTCTGGCATGAAAGAATTATTTTCTCCCTTCAAGAGTTGACTTACACGAGTAATTTTTATTTTATTAAAGTATACTACAATTAAATTAACAGGGGTAAAATTAACCTAATTTCCCCCACTGCTTAAAATAAAAGAAGGAGGAGAAGAAATATTCCCTAGAAAAAAAATTCTTTATATTGCATAGATCTCTAGTAAAAGAAAAACAACACCCACTCCAACCAAAGAGACTTTCTGGATACAATATGGGGATGTTATGAATTATCAACAGGCTCAGGAGCAATTTGAATCTGATCTTGTTATATAATTAGTTCCTATTATTTCCCTATGTCAAATCATGTCCCTGAGTTTCTTACATCATTTATTGAGGAGATTTTAATTGCACAAAGCCTTCAGAAGACAAAGTACCTGGCCCACAGTGCTTTGCTGGGAGCCAAGAACTTGAGGAAGAAAGGTTTGAAATCTAAACACAATAATATCCCTCATCCTTTTCCTTTCAAGAGAGTTACAAAGAAAACAAAAAGGAGCTTACTTTTTTCTTCACCTGGGGGTGAATATAATACACTCAAAATGCTTATTTACACTCACACTAAAATCTTGAAAATTTAGCAAAATATAGCATAGAGAAATCTCTGCTAGAAGACCTTCTCTAGACAGCCAGTGTGTGTCCAAGGCATCACAGCCATGGCATCCCACCATCTGTTCTTTTTACTGCCACGGGGCACATCCAAAATGGAATACTTTGAGGGTGTTCGTGCCTTTTCAAACTCTGCAGGCACAACCAAACCAGCTCAGTTTAATGAAGTGATTTGTGTGGTGAGGAGAGCAACACATGCAGAGCCATAAAAAAGGGCAGTGTGTACATCAGAGTGCATTTCCAGAGCTGTGCGTGCCCTGTTTGCCAG
The DNA here is from genome assembly GCA_037013685.1 of Acridotheres tristis. Lineage (NCBI taxonomy): Eukaryota > Metazoa > Chordata > Aves > Passeriformes > Sturnidae > Acridotheres > Acridotheres tristis. Next base: position 8,424,869 of record CM072900.1, read on the forward strand.
GATTCAGATACATTCTTTTCTACAGCTTGGGTATGTGAACTTTGCTTTGAATTCTGAGCCCTCTTTAAGGTGTCTTTCATTTTTACAAATGTTTGAAGTTGGAGAGAGCTCAATACTGCTGTCCTCCCCTGTGAGCATTTTCAGTGCCACCAGAGAGAACGTGAGCTGCAGAATTTGGCACATGCAGATTAATTCATGAATACTGTTGCAAAACCTCAAAAAGAAAAACAAGCCCAAGTTTTGTGGCATTCGAAAATGGCTTAGGCATCTAAACTTATAAAGTTTCTTTCTTTTTTTTTTTTTTTTAACTGAAGAAAATAAGAAAATGTGCCAAACTAAGTCAAGAGTCTAAAAAATGAACATTGTTGAGATCAAATGCTGAAGATCATCAGGCAGCCTTTCAAATAAAAGCTGCCAGGAATCAAACTAAACTAAAAAGAGGTAACAACTCCTCTGTGCATCAGAGCAAACAGTGCAGAATTACCAGGAATGTTTTTCTCACTGAAAATGCTTAAGCAAAAAAAAAAAAAAAGACTCAATACCTTTAGGATTTTATTTGATCTTTGGCCTCTGGCAAGGTCATCATGAGGATGTCAAGAATCATCTGCATGAAAACATCCTTTTGACAATCTGATAAAATGAGATTTCCTGTGATTCTGGGCCTAAAGGACTTCAAACAAAGTTTGAAGCATATAAGGTTTTCTGTCATGGGATTTGAAATGAATTCACATCTGGAAGCCATGATTAGCTGTACATCCAGTTGCTTTTTGCACTGTGGTTAGGATCCTCTGCATGAGAATATCTTTTTTGGGAGCACTGTTTCAGAAATAAGTAGGACATATGATTTTAAAGATACTGGCTTGGTTGTAAATAATGTGCAAAATAAGGGACACATGAAAAAAGATAATTTACACAGAACATGACTTGTTTCACCACAGAGTTGTAAGATATGTGATGAAACTACTGGGTTTGACTACAGTTTGGAGCAATACAGCCTGTGGTATACTGTCTGTTTAGGAAGAAGCAATCTGTTGTTATCCCAGCTTAGATGTAGCATAGGGAGGGGCTGTGAAGACCTAGAATAACAGAAAATGTTCACCTTGTTGTACTGTGTCTGCTCTAGTGCCCCTACAGCCTCTGTGGTGTCACTCTACAGGGACACCAGGTGAAAAGAGCCATAAAAGTAGCAGCTGACTGGGCCCTTCAAATTCCGGGTTTGGACCCAAGCTTTAGACAGCTCATCCCAGAGAATCTGTGAAGTGACAGTGAGGCACACACCTAGGAAATACTTGTGGATCCTACTTTTCAGCCCAAGGGCCCATGTGTTCTGGGACATACTGTTTAAAAGAATTAATGAGTCCTTACAGAAAGTGAATTCGCATCTGCTCTCTGATGTGCATGACCTCTTTTAACTCTGTTACATGAATCTTTCCCCTCCCTGGTGGCTAAGTGACATCAAAATCAGTCATGTTGGCTTAACCCACAGAGAGTAAATGTCCTCTAGACTGTTCATTTTCTTCCTTTCTCAAAAAAACCCCAAAAAACCCATCAAAGGATGCAAAGATAGTGTTATTAAATACCTTGGACACAATGGGCTCCAGCTTTCTCGACCATTTAACTCTTCTAGCTCCATGGCTCAGATGTGGATGTTTTAATTATTCTTTCCCTTACATAAACAGTTGGCAGGAAATTTTAAAGTAAAATCTAACTTCCCACCATTGGTATAACATTCCCTACACTTTTATGTCTTATTTTAATCTTATGCCACTGACATTGTGTCAGAAAATACTTGGCCATAAAGCCAAACAGCCCCAAGAAATTATTTGGATGCAGCCACGTCGAATTGGAGGGTGATGGAATTTAACTGTACAGACACAAACTACACCTTATTAATCAACCCCAGAGCTTGAGAAAAATCCCTGAGTAGTTTCAGTTATTCATACAGAGGTGATCTTCATGGCCTTCCGACAGTGATTTGCCTGATTAACTTGTGAAAATCTCTGTCTCTGACAGTTTTTAGAGCAGTTTGGGCCAGAGGGTGGAGAGAAGGACTGCAGCTCCTTCAGAAAACAGCATTTATTTGCAGGATCAGGTCTCAGGTACCGCTTACTCACTGGCACCTGCCTGACAGGATGCTGCAGCCCCAACAGCTGTGCTCAGTTCAGTTCTCTCAGGCTGGGAAGCTCCTAAAACACCCCGTGTTCAATAGCAAAGGAGTTTCTTACTGCCTTGTGCTGTCTCCGAGCTCGTGGGTTTGATGACACGATTTGCATCCTCGTGAAGGGCACCGAACCAGTCCTTTAGCCTCGAAGCCAGATTCCTCAGCTCTTTGTCTGTGCAAGCTAGGAAAGAACAAAACACCAGACTGAGTCAGGAGCACCAGGGAAAAGCCTTTCCCCAGAGAGTCCATTAGAAAAATTGTGTTTATGGTTTTAAAGTTCTCCTCATTAAGAGCTCTGAAGGAAAAAGAGAAGGTCAGGGAAAAGGATGCAAGATAAAAAGAGAATGCAAGTCATTAAGAATTATAAGTTGTACTCAAGTGCTTCCTTGGAAGCTGACACAATTGGTGATGGAAGAAGTGCCACACAGAGCTCCTCACTGGTTAGCAATTAGAGCTATGTGACTATTTAATTTAAATGTTTTCGCCTTTTAGGATTTCAGAGAAAAATATAAGTCAAACAGATGGGGAGGAGGAACATCCTTGCCTAGACATGCTACTCGAAAAAGATGCTAGGGATAATTTATAATCACATTTGGCTTAGTATAAGGCTATTACCACCATAATAGAAAATATATATACTTATTTATATACAGAAAAAATTGTTATGTTGTTCTAGCGAACTAGAAGTGAGACTCTACCACCTCTGAAGGTTGTCAATTCCATTTTGTTATCTAGGTAAAACATTTATTTTCATATAAATTTTACTGAGAAGTATCTCATTTTCCCAGAAATTTCTCCCAAGAGATTAATGTCCAGTGGAAGCAAATATTTTTAAGGAAGAAAGCTGCATTAGCTAGAAGTTTCTCTCAAAAACAATTTCTTATTTCTGTATCATGTTTAGTGCTTAAAATTCACCTGCTCAGGCAATTTTATTATTACTGCTGTGCACTCATTCTACATTTTAAATGACATTTCTTGAAATACACAGCAAGATTTTATGCCATAGAGGCAGACATCCTTCGCAGTCACAATAAGTCTTCGCCATCTCACTGCACATTATAGTATCCCTCCTTCCACCTTACTGAAGAACAATTGAGTCCCACAGCTCTCCCAAGGTAAACTCACAGCTCCAATGACAAGGAACTTGCTGATATGTCACAGCTGTTCTGAAGATTTGTTTGTTCTCACACTTCAGTTTGCGACAGGAATGATTTTAAAGTTAAAAATAGAAATTATAGCCTTTCCTAAATTTGAGGGGGGAGAAAAAGAAAGATTTTCCCTTTTTTTCCTTCGGTAACAATGGAAGAGTTTGATAAATTTTCCTATGCAAGATAAAAATATGAAGATCACTATCACTCTAAAGCTGAGTCCAGGTAAGGAAAAATCAGCTCTTAAAAAAAAAACAACCATCAATGTAAAATAAATGGAAGACAATGCTAATTGTAAAGTGACCTTTCTGAAAAAGTTTACCACTTTATTTACTCACTTAAATTAATGTTACATATTACTCACAGTAAACTATCTTATCTTTCCAAGTTGGGTGGAAAAAAAGAAGATTCATTTGTCCAGGAAATGAGTAATATAGTTTTATTGTGCAAACCTGATACTTATGAAATAATCACTGTGGCACATGACACCTTTAGGAGGCCAAGGCTGGAACTCTGGACTACAAACATGGATTCCAGTGCCTTCCTGACCCCTCACTGTGCCTTCTAGACAGGTGCACTGAGCTTCACAGGCAGTCAAGGCTCAGGAAAAAGAAATAATAATAAAGAAAATACCTTCTAGAGCCATTTTCCTGATTAAGATTTGTGTTCTTCAAGCACAAAGCCCCAGACACACCATAGCAGCCCAAAGTATGCCAAATGCTTTGAGGGACACTGGATTTGCTCCCAAACTCACCCTGTAAGGAGGGCAGGAACAAGGAGCACTCACCTCCTCTCCCAGCCTCAGCACCCTGCAGGATGCACTCCCCAGGACCAAACAGAGTCTCTAAAATAAATCTCACAAAGTGGTCATTTGGTGTAAACTGCACTGACTGGGGTAATTGGAATCCATGCTTTTAAACTGCAATACAAACCAGGATTGAATGCACTGCAATGGTGGGACAGAAGTAATTAATTAATAGTAAACAGAAGTAATTAATGGTACATCAGACAGGAAACAACTCCTCTGTATAACTGAGCCAATCAAAAATGTCAGGATCTGTAAAATGCCATTTGTAATGAAGCCCTTATAGATTTTCCATGTCTGTAACTTCAGTCATGTTGAGAAACAGCTTTTTTTTGAGGGTTGTGTTTGAGAGTGAACCCTGGGTGAATTTATTGCTCTTGTTTTTGCTGACCAAAAACCCTTTGGATTTCCTTTGGAATTTGATCTGAGGCATGATTGACAGTAAGCCCAGACCTGGAGTTTTCTGCATTCTGGATAGTTTTTCTGTAAATAACTGAGATATTCCTTAAGTATGCTGCTTAAGGATGATTCCAGAGTGAGTTTGATGTTGAGGCTCTCTCTTAGGACTACAGTCTTCCTTCACTAGAATAAATGCTGTTTTATGAGTCAAACAGGAGCCAACTTTGCTATTAATATGGAGCAAATAATAAATTTCTGAACAAGACTTCAAATATTTAATGCAAAGTTCACTTAAATTTCTACTCAAGTACTTAATGCCCTCAATCTTACTTTCTCCTCACATTAAAATAGAGGAAGTATCCTTTTATTTTACATTTCTTGTATTAAATTTTATTTTAATGCTACCTTGCCTGGTTAAAAATATCCTGCCTTTCTACTCAATGGAACTGCATTCCATTTTTATTTATTTCATTTGAACATTATCAGAAGCATATAATCATTCTGAATTTGTCTGGTTTGGGGCACATTTGGGACGCTTCAAAGCAGACTGACATTCAGAGGGCAGGAGTTTCATACAATCAAAGTCAGTGCTCTGGCATCCAGGAACCAGAGCACTCCATGTTTTATTTCTGGTGGTAGGCCCATTAGTTATATATCAAACAATTAGAAAGCATAGCTCTGAGGAACTCCTCATTTGAGATCCTTATATATAAATTTACATTAGCAGAAGTTATAAAGCATTTTTAAGAACCCTCTTCATGAAAAATGCAGTGCAAATGTACCTCTTCACTATTAATAGAAGTTTCAAGTCACATTTCTCAGATGAGAAGAACAAGGCTGTAGGAGGAATGGATGTGATAATGGGTCTCTTGCTATTTGGAGATTTATAAGGAGAGAACACCAGGGCTGCAAACAATATGGATATTGACATGACTTGAAGCACTGATTTAAAAATCCAGGCTGAAGAGAATCACCAAGGGAGGAACTTCTCCATAGCCCCTCTCTCGCAACTGAAACCTGTCCAGTCAACTGTCAACAACCATTTAAAGCTCTGCTGTTGTGAAACAGACCCAAGTGCAAACATATGTAAATAGGCATTTTCACTGGTGTGTATCTTGTCAAGAAGAGAGACTCTGGCTTCAATTCATTTTCTACACCTTTTAAAGAGAAAACAACTCACAGTTCTTTACCCTTGCTATTTTATTGATGCCAACAAAGGTTCTGCTCTAGCAACCATCTAATCTCATATTCTCCTGTAACATTAATTCCTGGATCCTTCCCTGCTGATGCCTTTGATGATCTGCTCACAGCCCATGGCATCCCCTTGAGCAGCAGGTTGGGATGGAGAGGCAGGCTGGGTAGAACCCAGCTCACCAACCTGACCCCAGAGCACAGTCCCTGCACCTCAGGTGGCAGAGGGACCTCCAGCAGGGGCAGAATCTCTTCCTTCTCTGAGTCTCACCAATGAGAATGCAGGGGAGGATGTGAGAGCTGCTGGATCCAACAACATCCTCAGATCTGCATCTGCTGATGTGACGAATTATCCTGCAGATGTGATTTATTAACAAGCACCTAAAGTGCAGATTTATTCCCAAGGGTGAAGCACTTGGTCCAGCAGTTATTTATTCCTCACAAACTGAAAGCACTATTGCTAAATACCTATTTTCACCAAGCAGAAAGCATTAATCTGACCTAATGGAAAGTCATTAGCATGCTGTAAAGGCTCAGGCTTTTACGGGCCTGCTTTTGTTATGGACTTTTGCAGCTCTACAGATACTAATCTATATACATTGGTGGTGAAAATTAGCAGTATAATATTTAATTTCACTCTCAGATAGGGACTTTCAATAGTACTTAGTGATAGAAATCAACATTAAAACTGAACTTACCTGTAGATGTTTAAGATTAAATCAATACTGAATCACATCCCATTTTTACTCCAGCCTAGCAAACCAATATTGTTAAATCTCCATCCACTAACAAAATAAAAATCCCCAAGCCTCACAACTCCTACTGCAGTGAATTCTAAACAAAACTTAATACTTAGGAAGCACATTCCTTCAGGACTGTATTAATGTCTCACTTGCTGCTGGAATATTCTGGCACTGCGTGGCAAACAAGAAGTCTATATTGTCCAGGAACAAGTTACAGTGATATGTTACACTATTTCCCAACAAGCAAAGTATGCAATCAGATTCATAGAATGTGTACAAAAGATTTTGTGTCATTTGACTTCCCTGTCATCTCTCTGGTATCTGTCTGTTGTCTTCTCACTCCTACTGCTCTTATTGTAATAATAATTCTTACAAATAGTTCTGCATTCCTACCAATTACATGTGGAGAGACCGGTTCTTTGGGTTCATATTACTGTTATATAATACTATCTAGTCTCTTAGGTAGAGATTGAGGAACCCTGAAGGCCAAAAGGGATCCATCTCTGAGAGGTGGAACAGCTTCAACTGTTTCTGTAGTGCAGAAGGAAAGAAACTGCAAATGTAGAGAAATAAAAAAAAAAAGAAAAAAAAAACTTGGAGCTTTAAAAATGCATATTTAGTCACCGAAGTTAGTGATCTTCTCATGCAAATTAAATCTTCAGCTTAGGGACATGCCACTACTTTTTAATAACCTGGTTAAGGATACAAATGTGCTGCCATGTAGCAGAATCGATGGGCTGTGGTTGAGGTGACCAGCTACAAAACATAAGTAAGAAACAGAAACCTTTGCAAGAGAGCCCATGGATTGAGATGCTTTTTATTCCCTGAGGAACAAGGGGTAGTGGATGTATTTGTGGAACCCAGCCCTGCCTGCTGCCTGGCTCACAAGCAGAGCCAGCTCTGTTGGTAGCACATGTGAGTGGTCACTTGTCCTGTGAGCCTGGAGGACAAGTCCACTTAGTTTTGATTAAAATGTGATATAACACAAACCTAAATGACATTGCTCAATAGTGATATGTTCCTCCAGTTAGAAGTAGGACAGGCATTATTTTAGCAATTCAGAAGAGGAAAAACTCTCATTTTTGTATTTTTGAAGACTAACTCAACAAAATTATATGGTAAAACATATTTAAAAACAATGTGGCAACACTTCTTAAAAAGGTTTGATATAAAAGTATCTTAGCATGGAGGTTGACAGGAGATCTTTTGTTCCAAGTACTACTTTTTATATTATCTTTGTATTTTGCACACTTTGTAAAAAGAAAATGCAGCAATTTTAACCATGCTTTCTCTGACAAACATTACATTTTCTTGTAGGTAAGTCACCATCCTATTTCACCTTGCCGTAACTGTGTCCACACATGTGTGGATTATTAAAACAGGCAGATAAGAAAACTGTAGCATCTTTTGGGCTAAGGGGGTGGGTCTGCTCCCAGAAATACAGAATAGTGCTCTAAACACTGCTGCTGCAGGAGCTGGTTTGAAATTAAGCATCAAGAAAAATTCAAGGCTGTGCTCACCTTCCACTTCCAATCCAACTCCACACAGATGCATATAAACATACACACATCTGGGTGACTTGTAGATGACTCCCAAGTGTTTTATATGTGATATTTCAGTGATGCAACTCTGGTGATAATCGCCTTCACAAATATTTCACTGTTCGTGGCTGGAAGGAGTAATGCTCTAATTTGCTCTTTTCATTTAGGCCTCAGGCAACTTCTTATAACAATAAAAAATGAAATATTATGGCAATAATTTTATGAAGTAGAAAGGAATGGATTGTTTGCTGTTACTATAAAGAAAGGTAGCGCATTCCAAACATGCCTGGCTGGTCCAATCAATGAACAGCTCACATGTAAAATTGCTCCTGTAGTCACCAACACTTCACGAAAAAGCTCTACATGGATATATTTGTCTCACTGCATTTTTGGCACTCACTGGCTATTCTTCCACAGGGTTGACACCTATGCTGATAACCACCTCTGATCCTTCTGTCACTTGTTTTGCCTTGTCTTATATATACAGCAGCAGAAGCCAAGATCCTGCAGTTCAGACTTTGAGATGATTACAGCAGCAGCTGAGTTATTGGGAAGATGAAATAGGCTTTGATCTGAAGCTTCTTTAAAATGGCACATTTAAAACACAAAGCTCAGCTAGAACTGTGTGAATGAAGAGCGGAGGGCTACAAAGCTCCCTCGCTAGTGCTGGAGGCAAAGTGTACATCTGCTTTCCTAGAGCTTACTGCTACTTCCTTTTGTGCTCACATTAATTGTGGAAACCCTAGAAAGTTTGCCAGGTGATTAAGAACCCTGGGGTTTTATTTTAAACACATCCAAGCCATAATGATGGTGGGGGGACTGTCAGACCAAGCAGGAAGCTTGTGGGAGTAATGTCCCTTGTGGCATTCTGGCCATGTCAGGTATTAATTAAAATGTTATCTCCTGCATGGTTCTTAGCCTCCCAAAATTAGTTTGCCAGCTCATTCTAATGCCCTCATTCAATTCTGGCATAACACCTGAAAGGTGGAATAGAGTTACATCAATTGAAAACTAAAGCAGAGAAAATAAAAATGTCTGACTGAGTGGACTTTTCCCACAGTTCATGCCGTGCTCTGGATAAAAAAAGGCTTTCATAGTCATCATCTCCCTTCTTGCCTTCCTTCTTCCCTCCCTCTCTTTTTTTTACACTCTACTCTGAGCAGATGTCCTGAGCAGATGTCAGACTCCAGCTGGCTCTAGCCGTGGCCGGTCCAGCACTGGCCAATCTTTGCAAGAGGGCAGAGTTCTTAGAAAAACTGACCACTGCTCTGAGTTTAAAGCAGTGTTTAAAGTAAGCACACAGCTCACGGCCCCTGGGAGGTTTTCACAGATACTTAACTTTGCTGCTGACAGCTCAGCAGATATTCCACTCTAAAGCATTGGGAATAACAAATAAGCAAAGCTGGAAGAATAATTAAGAGTAGAAACAAAACTCACTGTGGTTAAAATGAAGGAATTGTGGGACAGTTGTTTTTAGACAAAGAGTATAGGCTACCATAGTGTGTATATTTGGGCTTTAAATTGAATTGTTTCCCACAGACCTTCCAGAGCCACAGCTGAAAATGTTAGAGACAACCTGCTGAACTTCACATCCAGGAGGTTGTTTTGCTCCACTAGCTGAACAAAGAGAAATACTAGATTCTGATCTTCAGTAAAAATATTCTGAATTACAGTATTTGGAAATAACTTGAGCTGGTGATGTTAAGGGCAGTTCCTACTTTCGAAAAAGAAAATGGCCTTAAGTTGGAAAGAGGAAAATTCAGGAAATAAAATTAGTAATCTGACAGTATTTGGGAAGAAATGGGCAGATCTATTTATGTCCAATTGGAGCAGGAAAGCAACAGGCAAGAATAAAAATGAAAGGAATATATATAGGGGTAAAAAAGTGAAAAAAGTGATTTTACAGAATGCCTATGTTGAAGCATAAGCACATGTACCACTTCTTAAAAAGAAGTTGAAAATATTACTATATATGAAATGAGCTGTAAGAGACTTCTAATATTTACAGTTCCTTGTGCAATCACAGATAGACCTAAACTGAATTAAGGAAAAAAAAAACCAAACCAGTAGATAACTTTTGTCAAGTATCATAGTAAAAAGAGATATTCTTTATTTATTTGATACCATTCTTTTATAACACATGAAGGTGGTTTATGGGATAAAACTACTTCTACACAATTCTGTTCTTCTGACACTACCCCGTCTCTTTCAGTTAATTCAAATCTAACATTAAGGAGCTCCCAGTCGGTCATTGGGGTTTTTTTGTTTGCTTTAATGTGAAAAGTTACTATTTTTATGGGCAGCAAGATCCAAATGCCACTGTGAGCTGGATATGCTTGTTTTGGAGGTAGGTTGGGCTCTCCATCCTCACAGTGATGATCACTGCTCTACCTGAAGAAACGAACTGCAGAATATTGTACAGAAAGACAAAAGCAGGACTCTCACTGTGCAGCCTGAGTGGATCTAGCACGGGGCATTTCCAGAGTGACAGGTGAGCACTAGGACTGATCTGCTGACTCACAGGAAAAAACCCACCTCACATTCTTCCCAGAATCCCTGCCAGGATATTGGATACTGCCTAAAACCTGCAGAGGGACCCAGGAATTGATGGGAAAGACTCCTTCTTCCAGGAACTGGTGCTCTATCAAACAGAAAAAAAGGGGGAAGCAATTGAGTAGATTAACTTCATTTTTACTGGAGCCCACCATCCTTAATTCTCTTCCTGAGGGACCCTTGAAAGGCAACAGATAAATCCAATTTGCCCGTGCTTGAGCCGGATGGAGAGAGAGATACTCGTGGGTCAGCATATGCCAGCAGAAGCTGGTTTTCCCCCTCATTAACTTTTTTGCACATCAGCTGATTTTTACTTTATACTGAGTATATCCCTGTGCTTATTTTCTCTGTTCCCTACAGAATGTCATCACATCTGATACCACCAGGGCTTCATTAATGTAAAATGTTGTCATATGGTGAATTATTCTTAAAAGAGAAAACACAGACAACCTTAGAAGAGAAAATAAGGAGTTGTCGGACAGCATGTGGCCAGGAGCATTTGAAGGTGTCCCACAGGAATTCCTCCAGCAAATTGTTGGGAACCCTGATTGAAATTCAGTAAGAAAGTGCAAATGTGACAAGATAGCTCCCCTGAGGATTGCAAAGATCCCCTGACAGGAAATCAGAACTATCTATGCACTACTGCACCTTGCAAAGGCAGAAATGCACAAATGCAGCACCAGGATATGCAGTGCTGTGACCCAGCGTTCAGGGAACAACCAAGCAGAGCAGAAATCACCATAAGGAAAAACAATAGTCCTGAATATTGAGAACCAAATTTGCATGGATTTATGATCTGACTAGGATTTTATTGGAGCCATTTGTACACCAGAGCAGTGCCATTAACAGGAGCAAAGAGCAGTCGGTATGTGAGCAAACAGACTTGTCTGGGAGGCTTCATCAATGCTCAAGTGCATCCCATTAACAAAGGCATTAGAATTCACTTCTCATTAGATGCACAAGAAAGTGCATCACAAGTAGGCGTTTGGCTCCTGGGCAGATAACTCTGTCGTGTGGTGTGAGCAGAGAGACTGGGGAAACTCCCCAAAGGACAGGACCCCAGCTGGGGGTGAAATGAATAAGCACCTCCTCCCTTACAGAACCTGTGCTTGGGAACTTGCCAACTTTGCCTGAATCTACCCTGGCAAGGTGGTGGAGTGGCTCAATTTTTAACAAACTTCAGTGCTTTTGGCTGAGGTGGTCACTGACACCGTTCTGGCCTCTGTTTCTGGACTGAAGAGCTGGAGTGCTGCTAAAGCACAAAGCAAACTTCTCCAGGATTAAAAAGAGAATAGCTAAAATGAGCTGAGTGTCAGAGAAGCCTGTAGATAAAAACAGCTCAAAATACTCACTGTCTGTTATTTGCCTACTGTAACATGTATTACCTCATGTAGCTATAAAACTTCGTTTAACAGGGTAAAGAAAAATATGAGATGGGCTTACTAATAAGCACCTGTCACTTAGAAGCTGTGGGAGTCAATAACTTCAAAAAAGTATGGAGTGTAGCTGCAAAGATCTCCTACCAATACATGTTTTGAAGAATCATTTAAAGAAATGTCAATTCTTTTCTCAGCTCTTGATGTGCATTTGTATACTTTTAAGGTCTTTTAGAGGCAGGATTGAGCTTTGTGTATTTGAGGATATGGTTTATTGAAAATGTCCCGATTTTTAAAAATATCTGCACTATTAAAATATTTAATGTCCAAAATAACAGAAAAGCAGTAAGTGAGATCAAAACCCTCCTGTGGCATTAAGAAAACCATAAGCTGTGCAATTCCAAAAATGGTAAAAATGCCTTGTGTGAAAGGAATTTGTTTTGTAAAAAAAAAAAATGACATATTTGGAACTGTGGCTGAGAAAGCTTTGAAAGTGGCCAGGCTGACAGGGTAGTCGGGTATTGTAGGCAGTTGTAAGCTTTTGTAGATGCAATTATTATCATCTCCCCAAAGCACAGGCAAGTCTGTGAGCAAAAGAAAGGAAAGAATAGAAGACTGCCTTGAAAGAGACACCGCCCCCTCCTTTCCCAGGCCTAGATGCTGACTTGCTGGTGGCTTAAACCAAAGTAAAAATAATCTGAATCTAATTTAAAATTTGGTCATTCTGAAGAAAATTAAATTCTTGGAAGAATGGGTGAGGAAAGAGAAATTTTCTGGGAGGGGTCTGGATGGAGATCTGGGTCGGTTCATCCAGCCCCATCCCCTGCCAGGCAACAGAAGTGCTCTTCAGAGTAATTATTTAATCAGAGTGGCTGTGGATAAATGTTCTTAGTGTTTACAATTAGAAAATTTTGTAAAAAGTCCAGCCAGGCATCCTGGAGGACTGAGGATTTGGAATGCAGGGTAAGGCTGTACACTGTGCAAATATCAGCAGCTTTCCAGTGGCAGCTCCGAAACTGGGAACTCCGAGGCTGTGCTGGTTTCTCTAACACTGCACAGAGATGTCTACAGGAATTCAGCCTTTAGTGAAAACAGTATTTTGCCTAGATTTTTTATTTGTCAGACTGTCCAGTTCAAATCCCATATTTCAGTACAGGAAGACAATACTATTCAAATTAGGCTATGGGCCTGCATCTGATTTTCCAACGTTCTGAATTTACGTGGGTAGCTGAAAGTTCTGGGTATCACACATTGAAAGAATTTTAGAATATATTATTTATTCTTCCTCCAAAAGTTGCTTTATGCCTTTTAGATTTTACTATTCCTTTGGTGCTCCTTAAGGATGCAGGGCTGTAATTTCACATTCCATACCTTTCAATTGTTAAAAATTTTGATTTGCTATAGAGCTGGAATGTACTTTTCCCATTTTTCCACAACATCCTGGACATTAAAGTATCTGCAGATGACAGGACTCCAGTGCACCATTTACTATCCCTTTCACTGTCAGGAAAAGCAGTCATCCCATAAAGGCAACAAAGTCTCATCATTTCATTGTGAGCTAATTACCACGGGCTGCTCCATGCGTGCCTTGGTGCTAAGGATCAAAAATAATTCCCTATTATGCTTTTTATGACTGATCATAGAAAAGCACTTCTAATGTTAAGAAAATCTTGGAGAATTCACTGGGAATTTTTTTCTTCTTCTTGAAACCTTCCCTGACAGCAACAGGTGACTGGATTTAGGTATCTGTATACCAACAGGTGAAGGGGACACATACACATTCTTGCTCACAGACTCACAGAGCTGCCTCCATGCAAGTAATAATGCAAGAGAATTTTCCTCCTTCAGTTGTTGTAAAGGCATGCAGTAAAGAGAAAAAATCACCCTTGGATTCATACCCTCTGTCTGTAAAAGGCACTGCTGAAAGCCCAATTATTTTGATGGATACAGAGGAAAGCAAAAAAAAATGAGGACTTAGGTATATTACAATGGAAGAACTCAATGTATATCTAAAAGTATCTCAGGATTTTGCAGTAAATAATGCTTTCAAAGGAAATGGTTATCTTTCTGCATTGAAAGCTTCTGATCTTACCATCTTTACTTCAGATCATATTAGTACTGAGCATCATTACAAGAATGTGCTCTTTGAAGCATGTGTACTCTATTTTCCTTCTATTCATCATAGTCTCTCTGTGAAAGCATGCTCTGCCACTGTGCACACATTTTTCTTTCTAAGATTTAATTCATTTCCTAAAGAAACATCATGCAAAAATCAATCTTGCCAGTACAAGTTCACAAGGCCTGATTCATTTAACAGATGATTTATTGACAACTGTGAGATAGAAAGTAATGGAATATTGTTACTAAGAGCAACATTACACATTCCCAACACTGTGTATAGAGATGATACACACAGAGGACATTAATGCTCCTTTATGGACAAGTGATACATAGCAAGAAGAAAGAAGAGAGCTGGCCATGGCTCATGGCTGGCTTCCAGCTTCTGTTCCAGCTCCCACTTTGTACTCCCATCTAATGTTATTGCATAAATCCTGACCTTTGCTGTTGTTGGTTTGATTGAAAAGCAATAGTTTGTGGAAAGAGAGAAAAGAAAGCAAGTGTCCTGTTACATAACCAGTTCTTCAGAGAAAATGTGAAAGGTCCACCAAAACTGCGTACGAAGGAGCAGACCAGAACTGAGTGTGGTAGTTGACAGTTTGATACCTAATCTGGAAAGTACCTGTCTAAGTAGTGTCACACACAGGAATTAAAGACTTCCCTTCCTTTTCTCTTTCCTTCTTGTCCCTTTTTCACACAGTGCCAAAGAAAGCAGAATTTGCAGTTCTCCAGACTGAATACACCTTGGATTTCTTAATTTGGTATATAGATCCCTTTTATTTTCCACTAAAGAAGACATGGGGAAAAGAACCAATTCCCTGCACAATCCTTTACCTATATATTCCACAAGTGTGGTGGGATCCTGGACTGTCTCATAAAAATAAAGAACATTTCCCCTGAGCTGTCTTATGCTCTCATATTCATCATGACTCAAGTGATCGAATGTGACCTTCAGCAGGATAACTACTTTGCTGTCCCCAAGTCAGGCGTTAAATCATCCAAATTTAGTACAATAGCTCTTGTAAAAGAGTCCAGGCTCTAATGTCAGGCGCTTGTGCTCCTGATTCAAAGTACCTGCACATACCCTGGGCAGAGAGCACCTGGTCCCAGACACAGAAACAGCTTTGACATCTTGCTTGTTCCTGAGGACCGAGACGCTGGGCTGTGCTGGCAGAAGAATTCCCTGTGTGCTCCAGATCTCATGGCCAGAATCCTCATGGGCAACTCAGTAAAAATACCATTTAACTCCTAGAAAGCAGCAATGAAACATGGCTGTGCTGCATTAGGAAGCACGCAGTTCTGAGCAGAGCCTGTCCCACCAGATTGGTCCCTCAGAGATCTGACCCTTTGCCAGACTTCTAAATCCCAGCACTGCATAGCTGAGAAGTTGGTTTCTTTAAGTAACCCATCATGCTCAATGCTGACAAGCATAGGAAACAACTTCTCATGCATGAAAGACTCTATGCTTTTTGGAAAAAGTAAAAAAGTCAAGCGAATCCTTAATATTTTTTTCTGAAAAATAGCAGGAAAAGAAATTACTCTAACAGATTTCGACAGTGAAAAAAGTGAGGAATGTCTGGCATGCTTCATTAAACAGACAAAAATAGAAAACATTTTGAAAACACAGAGCTGAATACATCCACAGGACTCCATAGGAAAAAAAACCTGAAAGATTAAAATCTGTTCCCAGAAAGATAATTTAAACCCGGAATGATGCATTCCCTCCCTAGTAATCAGTCTGCAAATAGGATGATTTAACTGAGACCCTCAAAATCTCTGTAACAGAAACTCAGGGAAAACTGATTAATTCAATTGTACTACATTGCACTGTCAAAATTATTAAGTGAAAATGTTAACTCAGCCTACAAGGCCTTTTTACTATGTAACAGAATTCAGGTGTAATTAAAAAAAAAATCTCAAGCATTCACATTTTATGAAAACAAGTCTGTGTATTTTCCTGTGTAAGAGGAATGGTGAGTGGGAAACCCAGGAGACAGGAACTCAGGCACTGGTGTACTTACAGCCAACAGTCACAAGGTAGCAGCACAAAACATCAGTCTAAAGGATTTCTTGAAGATACCACCGAGGTGGAGGTGAGAGGACACAGCTCTAAGTGTGCAGGGAACACAACTTCTGGTAATTAAGTGCTTAGTGGGGAGGAAGTTCAGTGCCAGGGTAGCCTGTGCCAAGCTCTGAGCCAGCCAGCAAAAGCCCAATAAAAGAATAGACCTTTTTTGGATTTTCTTTAGGTGAGAGATGTGGAATATGACCCGACATCAGGGCACAAGGAGAGCAGGGAGCAGAGGAGCTTTGGCAGGGTCATAGAGGGAAACCTTACATCTGGCAGCGTCTCACTTACAAATTGGCTGCTCAGTTCCTGAGCTGACCCGATTTCAAACAAGAACTGATTGTTCTCCCCTTCCAGTACCCTCTCTATGCACTTTTAAAGGGAAAGGATTCATATGAATTCTCCATATGTTACACTGTATATACAGCATGATGGAATATGTATGCATGCACAGTAACTCGGGACTTTCAAAAGTAACTCTATATTCTAGGACATAAATGTAGAGGTCAATAGGTCAACAAAAATTAATAAAATTCATTCTTTAGCTCCTATAAGGGGTGGAAGGACTCACAGAAATGAACTGTGATCTGCAATAGAGTTGTAGTTGAATATTCACATATTTCTCAAGAGCTGGGTTTTTTGGCTATTGATCTGCCAATCACTTTTCTGTCAGAGGAAATTCAGTTATCCACATCTCACTGAACTTTTTTCACCTAGTTGCTTTTGTAGGAGTTGTGTTTGTTGTATATACATATCTTTTGTGGTATCTCAGAATGCAAAATTCAATAGCTGCCGTGTTGAATTCTAAAGATCATTATTCTGCTTGTTTAGAAAATGAAAATGATATCCACTTTTCTCTCCTCTTGCTCTCACCATCAGTTTACTTTCAAACAGCTTGGTATATTTTACTAAATTAAAAAAAAATATAAAATTATCTTTTGTTATACTGGTGTTGTCTGGGCAAATGCTACAGCTCTAGCATTTTCCCTGCCATCAGAATACATTTGTAAGACTGTTGAATAAAAGCTCTCTAGTACAGGAATAGCTGTGACTTCTCACTTTAAGAATGTTGCAATAATTCTTCTTTACTTACTACCATAAGTTCTACCATAAATCCCGGTGACCTCCCCACTGTCTGGGAACTCACTCAGCTCCCTGTCTGATGCCTTGGGTCCTGTTTCAAAGCACCATCAGAATTTCCTTCCCAGCGCAGCATCCACGTTCTGCACACTAGTAAAGACAGACTCATCCATTCCAAATGGAGCATTGATGCCAAGCCCTCTATTTCTCCAACTCTCAGTGCAGTTTTCTCAAGAATCTTGTTCTCCCAGGTTTCTGCCTCCCACATTTTTCTGCCTGTCTTCTTGCAGGTCCCATTCCTGCTCTCTGCAGCAATCTGGGAGATGCCCTCTGTCCCCACCTTCCTTTTGTCCACAAACACAAACTCAGTTCAGTTTCCAAGACACGCATGTGAAAGATGGATGGATTGATTTCTTCCCATCAAACTGAAATTTTTGTTTAAATTTCATACACTTCACAAATGCCAACTGGTCATCTTACATTCCCCACAGGCAGAACTGAGCTCCCCACTGCTCCTCTCCAGCGTTCAAGCCCCTTCACTGCAGATTTTCCCCCACTCTTTTTCTGTATGCTTTTAGTGGGGCTGTAGCCTTTCCTGGGACTGTCTCACGCTTATCTCTGCCTGAATATTGTGCAAAGTCAGTAAATGATACTTTGAAACATCATTTCCAATCCATTCTCACGGGCAAGCAGATTTTATCAGTTCTCCTCCTGCCTACTCTCACGCCCTTTCCTCTGGTCTTGCTGAGTCCTACCACCTTCTCTTCATATGCTTTCAAAACGCTTCTGCAAAGCCAGTTTCACAAAGATAACACAGCCCATATCCTCATGCTGACCACGCCATCTCTGCTCCCTGCATTTTCCCACTGTTCTCCCAGTCTCCACACAGAGCACACGAGCTTTAAGTCTCAGTTTTGAGACCCTTTACAGTTTCTATTTCACTTCTAATCACACCTCTGCTGAGCCATCACTGACTTCTCTGTTAATGATGACAGCCTTTATTACCCAGTCACTAAATTTTGAAACAAGTATCTTCAGCTTTTCTTGTCATACCTGTCAGAAACTCCCTGTAAACACTTGCAAAGTCATGTTCAGAGACTTCTGAAACTCAACTTCAACATGATGCCTACAAAAAACCCAGACAAATACACAATTCTTGTCTGAGGCACTGACTGTAAGACTGCACATACTGTTGACCTGTGTGGGCATATTTTTGATTAGCAGTGCTGGTGTTGTTTCTTCCCTTTGCTTTATGTAGGTCATAAACTTTCTGCTTAGAAACCATATTTTTATTCCTTTTACATGAAATGGGCATAGCAAATATCTGACTCCTTTATTAGCTAAGCAAGGAAATTGTTAAAGGAAGGTATCGGTATCTTAAAATAGAGAACTGTATAACCCCTTCCAGATGCATAAAATGCATCTTGCAAAGGATATGAAGATGAATATAACAATTTGGCATTGTGTCAGAAAGAAAACTCACTAATTGGGATGGATGATGATAAAGAGAAAATCAAAAATTCATGGCATGATTTAGTTCAATGTAAATCTGAAAAACACCCCAGCAGTGTCAGGGAAATTATTCTATATTTGTTTAAGCGAGAGGCTGCACAGGATGCAATTCAGCCATCTGTGCTTGGCCCATCTGTACTTTGAAAAGTACTGTAGGACTGTACTGCACCATTTCTGCTGTCAAACTTTGGAGACGTTACAAGAGATGCCAAGGAGCACGAATGGTGGGTGATAGCACATTGACTGAGATCTCTTTTTAAAATTGTCTTCTCTCCAGTCCCTTACAGATGCATTTCAAATCAAAATCATGGAGTAAATCTTCCTAAGAACTCCTTAAAATTACTTTTTTTTCCCTATATTGTTCAGCTATTTCTAGTCTTCCATGGAAAGACAAACTACCACCATCAGTTAATGATTATATATAAAAAATAAAATAAATCGTGCTCTAAATAACAGAACTAACAAAGTCTGCTTTGCTTCAGATTTGTTTCCTATGTCCCCAATGGCTTTGAGCCCACAGAACTCTCTAAAGTCACATGTGCCAAAATCATGCCCAAACTGCTTCCCATAAAACTAAATCTCCAAGGAGCAGCGACAGGGACTTTCCTGGTGTCAGGCCAGGGAACTGCCAAGTCTTCCCCTCGGGCCCCTCTTTTCAGCCCATCTCTCAATTTTGCCCCAAACCAGATGGGAACCACCACCTCCACTTCTCTGCTTGAGCTGATTTATAGGTTCAACAGGTGCGAAAGGCAGTTCAGCATACAATGCAGCTTTTATTAAAACCACCTCAAATATATTGAAATGCAATACAGGAAAACAGTTCTTGATTCAGATACTTCCTCTCCATGGGCTTATTTTAAATGTGGGGAAAATTGTGTTGAAGCCATTAAAGTACTGATGTTGAGGCCTTTTCCCCCACTCTGACTGCTGTGAGGAAACAGCTCTGCTGCTGCTGCAGGTCTCTGCCATGGGATGGGATCTCCTTTCAGCAGTTTCTTTCCTCTTAGATACAACAAAGGCAGCTGCAATGAAATAATATCTCTGTATTCAGAAAACACTGCAGTTAAGTGTGAGTGGGCTGATACAAAACCTTACTAGCAGAGAAGTATATCTGTGTGTAAAGAAAGTAGTAAAATCCACTTAGCTGTGAATTAATACATAATGAACAACTGACAATAATTATTTCAATCTAGTGCTGCTGATCTGCTTCAACACTTCCTTCCTTTTTCTCTAATCATATATTTTAGATGGTTTTCACTTGATTTCTTAGCCACAAAAGCACTTAGCAGTTTGTGTTTTCCATTAATTCTCTATAAAATAGGAAGTATCGCTTCCCTCAAGAGAGAAGTGTAAATGACTGGCTCCTTTTTTTTTTTTTGTATGATGAGAATGCAAACCTTGCGACTTAGGGCTCAGCAGAGCTCAACACATCTCATGCACCTTTATTCTGATAAGGCTTTGCTACAGCATGAGGGAATTCAGTGAAGTGTGGTTGGTGTAATTAAAATTGTGTTATGCTCTTGATCCACAGGCAGATAAATTCCAGAAGAATTAAATTGCACTGGTTTGTTAAAAAAATTGGTTGTTTGTTTCCTTGTAAAAAACAACATCAATTTAAAGACGGTGAATCTATAAATCTGAAATGAATTACAGTAGTTCACAAGTTTCACAGAATAAGCAGAGGTCTATTTACTCCCCTACCAAGAGACTCCACACTTTATGAAGGGTGCAGTGAACCAGTTTAATAACAATTACAAACTGAAGGGATCTACATGCACAGATTGCTGACTGCTGGCACATTAATCCACTTTTTTTCCATCCAGAGAATAAACTTCTTAGGAGAAAATACTGAGATTTTATGGGAATGAAGGTCACAGGCTTAAATCAAAATGTTCTGTTTGTAATTTTTTTATTTGCCATTCGTTGAAACAAATATGATTAGGTGCAAATAAGCCTGGTACCAAATGTCATGATGTGGACAGATCTCTTTGCTCTGAGTTGAAAAAAAATTCCGGTTATTTTCCTTGTATATTAACGGCAATATTTCATCATCTTTAAGAGTCTAATCACAATACGTTCTAAGTGGAATATTATAAATCAAGAGTCCTGCTTGCTTGTTACATGGACTTGAAGTTTAAAGAGACTGGCCTTTTGGAAAAGTTATTCTTTATCACATTTATGAGTCTCTGAAAATCAAAGTAAAAAGTCACCTGTTACAATCTTGTCTAACAAAATATTAATACATACTCTCTCAGAGACAGCAGCAATTACTCTCAGAGCTGTAGAGATAATGGGAAAAAACTAATGGAAATTACTTTGCACATGCAAGCAAATTCTTGAATTAAAATCAGATGAAAGTCAGATAAAATTGCACCAGGTTTGAAGCTGAAGCCATGTAAAAATTTTTTTAGTTAATGGGCATGCCTTCATTCTGAAAAGAACATTAGCTCATACTGGGAAGTAATCTGTTGCAGATTTATCTGTGAATATTTATAATAAAGTGAATAATATGTATTATATGATCTTTCCCTCAAGTTATTTATATAGTTAAGATGTAAATAATGTACAATAAGGATTATATAAAGAAGATGAAAGATCAGAGCTGAAGAGCAGGACCAGCTCATAAATAGAAGAGAGGCAGACAGACATTTTCTGGAAAGAATCCATTGCAAAAGTCTTGTGCTCATGAGAAGAGTTAGGATCAAACAAATGGATGTGGGGCAGGAAAGAGCCAATCTGTATGTGCTCAGACAGTTTGCTGGGGATGAAGGGAAGGTTTTGGTGGCCCACAACACATTCAGAAGAGTGTAGTTTTCTGCCAGGAGATCAGGTGGTGCCAGAGCTGGGACAGTGACATAGGAGCTGGGAAAAGAGGACAGTGCAGGATGCTGACACACAGCACCTGTACGTGTGGGATCCTGAGAGACAGAGATCCTGTAAGAGCAGGATGCTGACACACAGAGCACCTGTAAGCCAGCCAAGGAGTGACAGAATGCAAAAAGAAAGAGACTGAGGTGCGTTGGAAGATAGGAGCACATCTTAGGAAAGAGGATGTAATAAGAGGGATGAGGAGATGCAGACTTTCCTTCTGCTGCTGTTTCATTGCCATGCCACACACTGCCTAAAATCCTCTACTTCTCTCATGATTTTCCAACTAAAATAATCAGTTACATCTTTAAGGTT
Source organism: Acridotheres tristis (assembly GCA_037013685.1). NCBI lineage: Eukaryota > Metazoa > Chordata > Aves > Passeriformes > Sturnidae > Acridotheres > Acridotheres tristis. Next base: position 8,446,747 of record CM072900.1, read on the forward strand.
AATATTATGAGCGACAGGGCAACTGAGAGATATTTTAAAAGATGGTTTATTACCTCATGGTGTCAGTCTCATAGAGGGGTGAGACATTAAAGGTGTTACATCTAATGCCATAGTATCAGAAGCTGCCTATTTCGTGGCTACAATGCCTTATCTTAGTTTTTTAGCCAATCACATACTTGTACAAGCTTTCTAGTGTCTTTTTACACCAATCATTAATTGTTTTGCTTTTTGTGGCTTTGCAGCAATGCATCATTTTTCATCCAATTGTATAACACTTCACAAACTTACATTGATACATCTTAAGCTTCTAACTAACTTTCTAACAGATTCTATTGCTAAACTTTAAAATCTTTTACTATCTTATTTAATGTACTGCTTTGCTTACATATTTGTTTGCTTAAAACATATTTCTACTTAAATTACAAACTTATAGTCTTGTTTTATGTCTGTTTCACTTTCATGTTCTAATTCTCCAAGCTTTCTCCAAGGTCTTAGGTCAAACATTGTATCCATCTCTATCTCTGAGCCTGTATGCACAAGGCCCTGAGTGCTCTCTGTGCCTGCATTTCCCACAATTTCCCAACTAAAATAATCAGTTACATCTTTAAGGATAACGCCAATAGTTCTTGAGAGAATCAACTGAAGTCTGCCATTTCCCTTTTAATTTAGACTCTCAAAGCTCCGGTAGCTAATAGTGAGGAAAAAAAATAAATCAAAAGATGAGGCTTATGATTTGATTATATTAAGAAACTACATTTTCCATTTCCAAAGTTGCAGCTCCAGTAATTTTTTCTTTCTTTCACCCTCAAATAGGTACTTCTGAAATCTGACTGCCTACCTTGTCCCTTTGCATACTGCTTTTCATACAGGTGGCAAATCTTGGAGAGAACTTCTATTCACTGTTAGCTGTTGCCACTTACTTTTCTTGTAACAGATATATGTCAGTTCCTTAAGTATGTCATTTACTACCAGGCTTTTAAAAAGCTCTTCTGCAAATCCGTGGGGTTTTTTACTACATGTTCTCAGAATACTTGCAGGGTGTCTGTCAGTAAGGCTTATTTATGTATGAAGTTATTTATGGACAGGAAACAACACATCTGCTTCTTCAAGAATCATTCCATGTGCAGATAAACTCAATACTATATTCTCAAGGAATTCATAGAAAGTTAATAGAATAAGTGGTTAGAAAGTGCTTTAGGGAAAAGTATCTTGATGTCTTGCTAGAATTAGGTTACAGTGATATTAATCTTTTCCTTCTTATCTAGGTATGTATGCAACTTCTGAAACACTAATGAGTCTTTTCTGGAAAAGATGTTTCAATATTCATCTACAGAATAACAAAAAAGGGTAAAATCCAGATCACTAGCAGCTTTAGGACAGCAACCAGTTGCTTTGAACTACACTCTACCAACCAGTTTTTCAAAACTGTTGGCAGCACTAGGGTATCACACAGATATATAAGGCTACTTGTGAAAGTGGTTTTGTTCTTATGCTGCTGAAGTTAATCCCTTCTAGAGACAGATGAAAACACAGCACTATCATTGCAGTATCTGCCTGACTTGTTCACTTGAAACTTCCCCAATACTCCTGGGACAGTATCAGATCATCCAGATCACTGTGCACATTTTATTCTCATCCCCAGAATCACGTAAGGAGCGTGCCAGTCCCTCCTTCTCGCAAAGATGAACAGAGTACTGAATAAGCAAAGTAGATAATAAAAGTATGCAAATAATGCAGGCCTGAACCCAAACTGCATACATCTACATTTTATTCTAAAGCATGGTCTAAGCTAAATTCAGAATTGTTTTTTCTCCAACTGCAAGACTCTATGGACACCAACAAGTTGCCCAGGGAGCCCAACATCTAGAGAAACTGGTTTTGATTTGCTTGGTTTTCACCTCCAAGCCCAGTTAGGAGCAGTTGTGCTGGTGATAGTTAGGCTAACAGCAATGAAGCTACTGGCTTGGCTTCCTTCAACTTCCACATTCAGGCTCTTTGTTCCCTCTGTAACTACAGGTGTGCCAAGCACAAGATGAGATGAGTGCAGCTCCTGCATGGGGAGTGCTCAGTCCCCAGCCCAAGCCTGAACATGCTGTGAATACTAAAACCTGGAGCACCACAACACTGCAACGTTGCAGCAGAAGGTTTAGTGTAAAAAGTAGTATTTGAATAATTTCTCATTCTTGCTACAATCATTAACATAAAATCAATTTATGTTGTGACATTTTCAGTTCTCATTATGATCTCTGTCACAAGAGGGAGGTTTTTAATCCCCCATAAAGTCTTTAAGAGACAGCAGAATAATATGCACTAAGTGCATTATACAGTTTCTAATGTGACCTTTTCACGGTTCTACAATTTGACTGCCTGGTCACTCCTGTTCCTTGGCTGTCTTGGTAATCTGAGAGGAACAGGTGGAATGGTAAATAATCAAAATACTAAATCTTTAAAAGGTTAACTTCATACTGCAAGTGACTTACGGGTTATATATATTCTGTGCTCTTACTGTGCAGCCCAGAAAAATGCAGGAAGAGAAGGAAATGACAGACAATGACCATTCTTAAGCCAGTGACAAGAATTTGGGAAAAGACTAAGATGGGTGTGTAATAGCCCCTCATTTTACTCTGCCAGTAGTTCACATGTATTTATGATGTGTGAAATAATCTACTCTTGATGTAGATGTGGAGGACTCTAGTCACTCTTCACACTTGAAAGATCTGAGAGCCCCAAAATAGTATACGATGACCCAATGCCAATCCTCTTCCTGCTGCCATGGTTTTAGGGTTTTTCGTTTTGTATGAAACTTTAAACTAATCACTGAGTAAAAGAAGTGGCAGGTAATCATCTTCTCTTACTGTTTTACACGGTAGCATTTTCTGCAAAGGGACACAGGATCACACAAGAAATGAGGAGACTGCAAGCGCTGAAAGAAAACAGGGAGAAGCCAATCTATCCAGGCAAGGAGAGCATGGAAAAACAGGGATGATACAACCCATCATCCGAATGGATTGCATTAAAACCAGAGCATATCCTTTTGACCCTTTGGTGCTGCCCTGAGTTACTGTCCCATAGCCAGGCCCAAGAATTCTCCCAGCAAAGGAGTGAGGAGACAGGCTAAGAAAGTAGGTCAGTTTCTAGAATGAGTTCTGTGTCAGTAGCAAAAAAATAATAATAAAAAAAATCTAAGAAGGGCTGGACAAAGCGTACAAAATGTCACAGGGAGTGATAATGTATCCCCACAATACTCTCAAGGATATACAGAAGGAAGGGAAGGGCAACAGAGGTGTCATATGATTTATAAAAAATATGATGGCCACTATAGTATAAAGAAAAAAAAATTATATAGTGTGCCTTTCTTAACAGGAGAATGCTTAAAAATGAATGATAACAAAAACGACAAAAATCAAAACCTAAAAGGGAGAAAACCCTTCTGTAATGAGATTTTAGAAGGAATCCTATTATACAGAGAGAAGTGCAGCTCTGGCTGGAAGGGGTCTTTGTGAGGGCAGGGGAGAGGTCACCTCAGAAGGCACTGCTGAGTTTGGCTTCAAAGCTTCTATGAAGCTCGAACATCATATCCTATTTATTCATCCTAAGAAAGGGGGAACAAAGTTTTTCAAGTATTTGAAACACATAAGCAAGTTAACTTTCTGCTCTCATGTCTACGAAGACTTTCAGAAAGGAGAACAGCCACAACCAACATGCAGAGAAGCTCCTCTCTATTCCCTATGAAAGTGGCAATAATCTCTATTGCTTTGTAGCCTATAAAGCAGTAAAGAGCTGCTAAGATTAATTAAACTCTGAAGAGAAACTGAAGTGTTAATCAATCACCAGTGCTGTTTGCTGCTGCTACAACATTCATAGGGATTATTATACAGCAATTTGAATTACAAAGCAAAGCAATAGAAATATAAAAAGGGTATTACTAGTCAATGTTTGGATCTCTAGTTCCAGGTATCGAGGACTTGCTTTTCCATGGTATATGAAAACTATTAACTGACCATTCCCTTCAGCTGTGAGTGCTCAGCACTTCTGCAAATCAGGCCTCAGGGTTTCAAATCAGGAAACTGGAAAATTAGAAGATGCAACTAATGACCCTTTGTGAAAAATCTGGCTTAGCAAGATGGGCACCATTGCAAAGGAAATCAGAGCCAGGGACTGCACCAGAATTAAATTCTTCAGGACAGCACACATCAACTGCTCTGCCTACGTGAGGTTTTTTCTTCACCCTTTGCAATTTTGCTGCCTCTTGGGCTCTGCAGCTTTGGAGAAATATGATGGTAGTGTTGGCTCCTGTATGCTACAACTTGACATGGCCAAAATAACAATACTCTGTACTGAGAGAAAATTCTGCCATGGACTAAACAGTAGAAAAATATGCAATGAAAACCATATTATATTGTATGCAGAAAAGAGTTGAATTAATCCTATCTAATAGATAGACTTGGCAACTTCTCCCAATTTCAAGCATACTTTGAAAACCAAACAATTATTTGACAATTATTTCAAATATCAAAGGTATTTAAAGCACATTCAGGAAGCTTCAAAAGACACTTTTCTCAAAAAAAGTGAAAACATGACCTTGCATAATTCCCAGGCTGGTGACATTCAGGTGTGAGATAAGAAGAGAAACATGGTAATAAGCCTTTGAATTGATGCACAAATCCTGCATTTGTTAACAGTGTGTTTGCTCTTACACTCCATGTTAACAGTGGTTAAAATCTTTAGTGTAGCTATGGGAACCAGCAAATTATACATAATTCTAATTTTCTAAGAACAGAACATTTACAGAACCCTAAACATATATAATAGTGATGTAGATTCCTACCAATTAGTATGAACTGAACTGCTTTAAACTCTTGCTCTTTCAGAGCTGGCTTTATTTCTGTTGAAATGAGGAGGACATCAAAGCTCCAGGATGGGTCCCTCTGATACAAATCAGTCCTGACTTTAAGTCCTGTGGATTTGCAGCAGGCAGAGATCTTGGCTGTCTGATTTTCCAACTGACAACTCTCCTGTATGGAGAACTCCACTGAAAATAGGTATTCCCCATATTCCCTACAACCTTTGCCAGACCTATGTGTATGGTACAAGTCATGAATACTGAGAAATGTAAAGTCTCTTTGAAGTTACAAAGTCACAAAAATACAGAAAAAAAGTCTTCTGTAATGATAATAGCACTTACTGTATATTTACTTTAGTAAAAAAAAGCCACCCATTTCCTTTCATAATATGGTCAAGAGTAATTTCTGGCACAGAGAAGTGAGAATCATCAGTGCATCTTTGTGGAACTGATTACCATGTACTTCAACAGAGACCAGCAAATGCTATTTAAGGAGCAATTTGAATCACTGATGTGGTGATGCAGGAGCTGGTTATGTCTCCTTGATGTGGAAGGATAAGCTGTCACAACACTGATAATGCACAGAGCAACTATGAACTATCCTTAAATTACTTCAGTGCAGGACAGAAATGGAAGTTTGCTGTCATGTCCTTGTGCTGGCTCCTTTTCAGCCGAGTGACAAGGACATTTGAACCTGCACTTGAACACCATGTGAGCATGTTCCCCCTGAGCAGAACCAGGAAGGAATAATGGGCATCTCCTGAGACCCAGGGAAATAAACAAATGCATGAGGGACAGGATATTAAAGGATAAAAGAATATGGGATGGTCACACCAGGTTCATTTAGCCTAATGCACTGTGATGGTGGCCAATGCCCAGTGCTGTTTAGGAGAATGTGCTGTTGTTATTCTCCAGAAAGTTCTTTCAACTTCCCATGATTTTTTCACTATTTAGAGCTGAGATAGATCAAAAATGTGAACAAGAAACTAAAATACCAATACAATGACTAAGTGTCTAAAGTACACCAGGAACTCAAAAGCTTACATAGCAAGCAGAGTTTCAAGCAAAATAATGGCCAAAAGAAAATAAACAATATGATGAGATGCTACTGCACACCTTGGGAGAAAATAATTATTACTACTATTATTATTATAATTATTATTATGTTATTATTGTTGTTATTATTATTATTATTATTATTATTATTATTATTATTTGGAATACAGTTTCTGTGCTGCAGAAAATGTAGTTTGATACGATCAAAATAATTTACAAATTGGGATTGACAAGCTGAATCACTGAAATACTGACATTTAGCTTGTTCATTTCAAAGTGATGTCTCTGCTTCAAAAACTGTCAGATTTCATTTTTTAAGGAGTTTTTTAAAAGGTCTTTTACTTTACCATGAAGAATTACCCTCTCAAATCCTGACTCTCCAGTCCAGTCAGTAAGATGAAAAATCAATTATTTGCACAGTACTAGTTTTGGGGAAGAAGGCCAGAAGATAAGACAACCACATACAAAAGTCAGTGTGGAATCAAATGGAGAGTGAAAGAGAACAAATATGGAATTTATCCATAGGGCAGACAAAGCCTTACAAGAAACTATCTGCTATTCCTAAATTATATTTAGAAATGCATGGGAAAAGGTAGAAGAAACTTTGCTGTGAGTGGAAAAGTTGGCAAGTGTCACAGCCACGTAGAGAACCTGAGTACTTCAGCTTGGCAAGAGAGCAGATGGTCTCTGCAAACTATTTTAACACTTCTCAGCAGAAGACAGCCATTAAATAAAGGAAGGGAGAAGTTAGTCTTCAAAATTTTAAAAGAAATTAAAAGCATGTCCATGACACAATAGTCCCTGGAGCAAGGTGTCTACCCAAAAAGACTGGAAAAGAGCTCTTAGGCAATCCAACTGAAATGTTTTTCTGTGAAGGACAGTAATTCTTGTTTTGGAAGGAAGATGGGTAGAGCAGTTAAAAGCTGGAACTTTAAACCTCTGCTGGAGATTTCCTGATGTGTGCAGAGTGAGTCAGAGGAACTGTGTCTGCATTTGTTTACCTGTGCATTAAAGTGAATCCCCAAGGCAATGTGAGGTTGAATCCATTAACATTAGCAAAGAGCATAAACAACTTAAATAAAGGGGTTTGATGGCACAAAATGTTAAAGTGCCCACAACAAGAATGTTGGTTAGTATTTAATAACAGCAAGAGGAACTGAAACAAGAACATATCCAAACACCTAGACTGTGTTTAGTAATATAAAAATTATGCAATCTGTTAAGGACTTTCTGTAGCTAGGCCACGTGGCATCTGGTGTATTTCCAATTAAATTTCTTTATGCAAAACAAATAATTTTGCATAGATTTGCATGTTACTAACAGGAGAAGAGGCTTATTAACAACATAAATTACATCTCATTTCTATTTAATTTATTTTGTTCAATTAGCAGGTGAGTGTCCTCGAGCCTTATCTCTGTTTAGACACTTACAGAGCACTTATCACTGTGGCATCAATGCCACTTTTCAGCCTTGATATAGAGCCTGGGATATATCAAAAAACAGAAACATCTGTGAAATAAAGTAAGTTGAATTTTGCTTTGTAGCTGGGTATTCTGAAGGAGGAAAATAAGTCATTTGCAGAAGTCCAGGGCATTTTGTTTTATTAAAATAAATTTCTTACAAAGTATTCAATACTTTTAAGACTGCTTTGCCCCAGAGCATTAAGAGGACTATTTCCAGCAGAATGTGTGCACCCAGCTGCTTTGCAGGCACCAGTCTAAATTTGAAACCAGTCCTTTACAGCCAGTCTAACAACCTATCCATAAAACCAGCCAGATGGCTGGATCTCTTCTGGCTATTTTCTTCTCCTCTTATTCATTGTGACCTACAGCTAAGGATGTTTTTCACACTGCAGACCCATGGAAAAGGCTCTCATAATCTTGTTAAAGGCTGGCATACTTGACTTGCACTACAGAATCCTGCATTTGTCTCCTCAGGGAAATAAACACTTTTAAAAGCCTTTGGATTTCAAAAATGCCTTAGACAAATACAATGGTGGCCCTAGTAATAAGTGAATCAGTTTTCTGCTTCTCACAAAAATGTCTACAGCCAGGAATTTGGATTTTATGTGCCCTTATACAAACTCATCTACAGGTTTGTTTTTTTTTTATTGCTCACATGTTCTCAAGGGAAACCAATTTCTCTTTCAAGCAGCAGTGCCTTTAGTAAGTCAAAGCATCCAATTGCTAGAGGAGGGTTTACTTCACCTCTCATCACTGAAACCCTGCTGTGGAATACAATCTGTTTTCAGAAGAGCAGAGAGGTGAAGGACAAAAACAAATGGCAATTACTCAAAGCCTGTGAAGAGCTTGGAGATTGGTATTCTCTTGCATCTGAATTAGGGCAAGAAAATACACTGGTCAAAATGTTGCCAAGGATAATGCTCTAACACTGAGCAGACTGAAGTTTGTCTTGTTGTCATCGAGAATATTAAGCTGGAATATAATAGCATGTAACATTTGCATTTACGTCTGCTTTTTAAGAAAGATTGAAACAATTTGTTAATTCTCCTTTAGGACAGATGTTCAGCAAGGACATGATAAAATATTCACAGTTTGTACTGCTAATTCTATTATTTCATGATGAAAACCTTTCTTGCTACTTTTAGAGCCATTTCATACCAGTGAAACAAGCTTCTGAATTTCCCCCTTGACTATCTACTTGAAAAATAACGCATTTCAGTCCAAATTCATACAACACTTTTCTTAGGGATTCCACCAGTCCAAAATGTAACAGTTTTAATCCATATTCGGGTATTGGAGCACCAGGAGAAATAAACCACAGTATTTTTCACTACCATAGTTGCTAGAAGAGGACTGCCTTTAGCATTAGTAAAAGTAAGTTTACTAACTTAACAATAAGTTAACAATACTTTTATATACACAGTGACTCTACCACAGAGCATCTCAAACTCATCTACATCTGCAAAATTTCCAATTACAGAAACTGGAAGCCCAATAATAATTGCAATATGATTGGGAATTATTTACAAACTTAAGGTGTAGGTATTTACAAATAGAAGCACTTCTTGTGGCATCTGCTGATAAAAATTATGCCCAAGCAAACAGAAATGTGTTTGGTAGCTGTTTGCCATAAAATAAGAAAATAATCTCTTTGTATAGTAAGTTAAATGCAAGAGCAACTTTGTGGCCTTCAGTATTTCTTAGAGTGTGACACACAAGTCCAGGCTTGCTGAAAACATAAACTACATTAATGTAATTCTCTTTCCCAAGGTCAGGAGGAGTTTATTTCCAAACCCTTGCTCTTAACAGTGCTGTCGGACAACATGAAATAACACCACCACATATCAGCACGTCCTGAATTTCTTTTGAAACACAAAGACCTGACAATGAATCTGCTTCTCAGGAGCTTAATATATTGTTTTCACTTGCATCTTCTTTATTGTAGCTCTTTTATACCTGTACTTCAATTGCACATGGCATCTTTCCTTTATTGAGGGCTGCAGTTAATCAGCTGGTTCCATAAAGCACCACATAAATTCTGTTTTATGAATTCTTTGTCACAAGAATGTGGCCAAATACTTTGTGTCCCAAGACTCAGCAGTAACACATCACCTTTGTACAGCCTTGTAAAACTATATGGAAATTACAGCAGCCCATGAACAGAAACTCCTCCACCTCCTTTACTATGTTAGGGATAATAAGGAAAAAACAGAAACCAGTGATGTTTAACAGACATGTTTCAAAAAAGAGTGAGGAAAAGAGAGAGAAAATCAGCCTGGGTATGAGTGGAATAGACATTTACAAGGTTGCCTTTGTAATGCAAGAACCTGGGCAGTGTGAAGGGCTGCCATGAGCTCTCATTTTCCAAAGTCCCTTAAAGTAGAAGAAGTCTTTCCCCTTTCCTCAAATTCTGCATTTATTTCACATCCTAAACTATATGACTAGAATAAAAAAATCTAAAAAATTATGTGTAAAAATAATTTTTTTTCACTTAATGCATATGGAGAGAATTGACTTAAAGCTGTATTTATGGCATCATTTAAATACATATACCAGTCTTCTATTTCCTTTTAGCTTCTCCAAAGTAGCTGTAACACATCTTTTCAGTAGTGCTGTAGAGTTAACTTTTAGGATACAGGACTTTTTATTTGGTTTTTGTACCAAGCACAAGGAAGTCAGTGACAGGAATGGCTCAACTCTAGATGAAAACAGTGAAAAATTTGCTCAGTCTCGTATTTAATCTTGGAATTCTTTCTCATAGAGTATTGCTGATCTGAATATACAAAAAAAGCCCCAGACAAAGTCTTACCAATGCCCTGTAAAGTATTGCCAATACTTTTGGATATGCCTCTCCTTACACCCCTGAGGTTTATGTAAGTCTTTTTCACAGCTCATAGCTGCTCACAGTTATTCTGTGACCAGCCAGCACACTGAGGCCTTTCCTCTAGATACTTCTAACCAAAGAGCACTTAGAAGAGCAGATGTTCATATTATTAAAGTCCAAGTGTATAATTATGCACTTTGTGCTAATGAACTTATTCCCATTTCTATTGTTCCAGCTCTCAAGGACATCCAATTGAAAATACAAAATGGAACTTTTTTTTTAAAAAAAGTGAAATACTGTCCAGTGTTTTTTGGAAACAACGCAACTTCTTGACATAATGTAAACTGAAGAGATAAAAATTCCTTCCACTTGCTTGCTTATTGAAAAATCTATTTTAATCATTTATTGCCTTTGGGGTAACAGCATTCTCAAATGCACTTACTCTATACACTGTACTGCATACTCCTCATACAATTACAAAAATAAATCAAAACACTTAAAAGTTATATTTGCTGGTAAAAACAACTTGTGCTCTAAAAATTCTGATCTGTGTGTATACATATATATATATATATATGGTTTTTTCTTTTTTTGTTCAGAACTTCTTACTTGCTCATGGGATTTTACTAAATTGAGGAAAGTGATTAATATATAAGCTTCATGTAATATTCTCAAATGTACAATACCAAGATTTCTATGAAGGATTTTTTATTTATAAGGTCCAGAATGCTAGTGTCAATATTTAGAATGAAAGGGAAGCATCATATATAGCTCATAACACTAGTTAGTTTTGTGCCTTTGGCAATTTCTCTCAAACTAAGTTTCTACTGCCCAGCACTAATCTAATTTAGAGACAAGGTATCTTCATATATGAGATGCTTCTTCAAGTGCTCTGCAGCCCATCAGGCTCAGAGGAAAGAACTGCAAATGAAGGAAGGCTGTTTTTTTACACAGGCAATCTCACTGCACTTTGAAACTGCAGTTTTGGGATGGGATCAGCTGGAAGCAAACACTGGGTTTCATGCATGAAAAACTCAGGGTCTGCAAACTGTCCCTGTGACTTCAGTATTTTTCATAAGCTTTTATCAGAAATGTGCTATGCTGGTACCTTGGCACTTGGACTTGTGAAGACAAAGTTGTTTCTGGTGTTTTCCTCAGTTTCATTTCTACCAAACATAACTCAGGTAGGAGCTAATTAATCCCTTAAAACAGAATGAGGCATCTTTTTTATGTAACTATTTTTTTAGCCACATCTGAATGTTACTGTATAACATTAACAGAGGATCAACACACTTGAGAAATACGTGGGCAGTGCTTTTTCACAGTGAGTTACAGAGATAAACAACCATGTACCATAAGGTTCAGAAAATTCTGATAAAGACAGAGATATGTATATTTTTTTGTCACTTCACAGTCCCAAATGAAGCCTAATTTTGGTGGTCTCAACCAAGATGCCCAGGATTTTTCAAAAGATGGTATCCCCTTTTGCTTTTTGTTTTGCATCTTAAACTCTCCATGAACATTTGCAACCTTTTCAAGAACTGAGAGCTTAAACCTGAATTTCAGTTGTGAATGATCAATGAGGCTTTTGTAACAGGCAACTTGCTGTTCAAAATGACAGTGACATGATTTTATTTTAGCCAGTTTTCATTTTTCCTGCTGACAGGGGATTTCCTGATAAGCGAATACTTGCTGCTACAGACCACACTTACAATCTGGGCAATTTTTGCCTGAAAACACCTGAACCCCAACTATCTTTGTAAACAAATGAGAAATTAGGTCACAATGATAGTAAAATCACCTTCAGACAAGTAAGACGCAGCCAAGACTATAAATTATTCAATCCAAACACATAGGGATATCACTGTATAAAGTATATTCTCATATAGGAAAATATTTCCCCATAAACACAGCCTTCTAAACTATTAATGAAATTGGAATACAATATTATAGAAATGTAGTTAAGACTGAGTTTGAAAATCATCACAGAATAAACAGATTGCTTAGACATAAGCTTAGCCATTATTTTATTAGAAATATTATAAAGGCTTGTCTGAATGCTTGCAGGGTCTAAGGATTTATAATTCAGCTCCAAATTTGAAATTTGACTGTCCAAGCTAATCCCAAGGACTGCTCCAGAGAGGCTGCATCAGGACACCTGCAGGGAAGGTAATTCTGCAATTCGGAGTTGACTTGCAACACAGTGTTCAGAGTTTGATGCTGTATCTGAAAAAATTACTAAATGTTAAAACATGGCTATTTTAATATTTGGGGCATAGGTGGTTGTCTAGAAGCTTGTCCAATATTTATTTTTTTGTGTTGCAGGATATTTTAGTGTTTTTGTGTGGATGTTGGACTCCTGTTTGACAGAGATGGACTTGAGTCAAATCATTCAGATTTTAGTAATTTAGTAAAGATTCTCATTCTAATCCACATCTAAGACAGCTGCTTTAGGGAAAACAGATAACTATTTTTTGATTTACATGTAGTCCATTAAAATGAATTACAAAAAAATGCAATTCTTCAGAGGAAAATTAATGTAGAAAGGTCTCTGTTGGGTCAGTGGAAGCTATAAAATATGCAAGGATATATATTTGGAATGAAGTGGTGATATCACAATTGCCATCTCCCTTATTCTGCACTAAAAAGGAATTAGAAATTGAACTAATTTGCCACAATGCTGCATAAAAAGTTACAACCTGTCTGGAATGATCAATTAATCTCTAGGCCATACTCATTTATACCTCCATAGACTCAGAATAGCTTAACCAAAAGCAACCAGCTCAATATCACTGATGGAACTATTCCAGATTTATACTGGAGTAACTAAAGATGGAATTTAGTCCTTAAGATATCAAAGGAAAAAAACCCCAACAACCAAGAAACTGGAAAAAAATGTATTTGAAACATCAAAAGCCTTATTCTTCTCCTGCATTTTACTAAAAAGGTTTGTTTTCTTCATCCCCCATCACACCCCTGCCCCTGGAATGTTTTATCTTTACTGATGCCTTAGGATTTAGCTTTTGTATTTTTCAGCTCCTGTACTGCTTTAGTGTGTAACTCTAAAGCTCCACAGCCTATCAGCTACTGTTGTCCCATTTTATTCAGACAAAACAATTCCTCTCTAGGCCTCACTATCTCAGGCCCTGAAAAGTATAAACAAAAGTGAATTGAAGGAAACAAATTGGGTGAATAAGTCTTCATTACCTGGAGCTGTAATTGGAGGATTAACCCCTGATATGTAAATGGACCAAACTTATTTTTGTCTGAAAACCTCGTGACCATTGTCCATCTTGGGTGTAGCCTCTGTGAGGCTTTTGACTGCCCAAGGTGCACCTATTGAAGGCCTTTAATAAATACCCACTTTTATTCTTTTTATCTTGTCTAGCCTCTGTTCTAGGTAGCCACTCCAAGGCATCAACACCAGTTATATGCACTATAATTTATTTCACTGTCAGTTTTCTAGAGATTTTACAAACTTTTTCTTGAGTAAATGTTAGGGAAATATTCCCAAAAATGCAGAAATCAATATCTACAAGAAAAAAAACTATATGGAACCAGTTTTATTTATTTGATTTTGTTTATGACGAGAGAAATTTTAGTGCTCTAATTATCAGTATCAGCACACAAACACCTGCTCTTACTAGATGGTGTTTCTATTAACACAGTGTGCCACTTCAATAGTTTTCTGTTGGCAATCCAAAATCAAATTACTTCTTGTCTGAAAATTATTGTTACTTGCTGACACGGAGCGTTTACTATGTCTGTCATTTTCTAACCTTTTCTTTATGCCAAAAAAAGAAATCAATAGCCATTAAAACTTTTTTTTTTTTAATACTGTTTATGAAAACAACAACCATTGAGCTGTCTC